>JALGBA010003989.1:0-1313217 GCA_023970755.1 Azemiops feae | reverse complement strand
TGTAAATAAGTACTGGCTGCTGGCTAAGGCAGCCTCCCCAAATGGCTCCATTCATAAGTAAAGGAATGCTACAGGCAAAATCCATTCAGGAGAAAAATACTTCAAAATCTCTTGCAGCAAAACTTACAGCTAACAATAGCAGAGCAATAGAAGCTAACACGAGACATCAGCCATCAGCCAAATAAAAATTGCCAAACACTCCTTAAGAACACAAAGCCCACATTGCACAAATCCCAGAATTTCAAAGTCACAAAAGCACATAAGAATCCTTCCACTCTCCATCTCCCCCCCTCCCTCCTCCGTGCCTCCAGCCATTGCTGCCACAGCAGTTGTAGATCGGCTCATGGCCGGCCTGCTTGATCTCCTCTCCTCTCCCCCCCCCCTCCTCCTCCTTCTTCTTTTTTCCCTTCGGTGCAGCTATAGCTGACTCCGCCTCCTCCCAAGGCTGCTGTTTTTTTCTCTCTCTCTCTCTCCCACCCAAACTGCCTCCTTTTATAGCCGCTCCTGTCTCCGCCCCTCCTCCTCCTTTCTCATGGGGGAGGGTGAGCCAGAACTGAGCCTGGGCCCTTTGTCTCTCCCCAGCCACTGCAGCTCCAGAGGACTCTCTCACAGTAAGTCCTTGCCTGCGCTGGCTCTTTCCCTCCCCCACTACACTTGGCTAGGCAGGGCTGTGTACCACCTGCCACTTGTTAATGTACCACAAGTGGTACGCGTACCACCGGTTGAAAAGCCCTGGTATAGTAGGTCTAATTTTGCTTCTGCAAGTGGTGTTGCTAGCCACTAGTTTTATCAAATCTTCAGGCAACTTCTATTTTTGATCAGAAGAACTTGGCAGCCCATGTTTATCCTTATGAATCCTTCCATTCATTTTGTTCTGCAGAAGAAATATTCATTAAGGCCTTGTGTCAATTGAATAGAAGGATTTCATGACAGTGATTCTTAAATTGCAGTTGTATAACTTAATCGTAATCATCTCAATTAGATATTGCTGCAGATTTTGGGAGAGCAAAGGAATAAAGGGCTTTTTGAAATCCCTCTGCCTTTCAATCAGACTTTCGTAATTAATATACATGCTCACACATTATTTCTCTGCTTGTATGAGGGTAGGGTTAAGGGGGATGTAGAGAAAGAGTTTCCCTAATCCTATTGAAATAACAACATGCATATATGAGATGCTCATTTCTTAAAATGCATAAATCTGCTAAGATTAAATAATTCAAAAGGCTATGTTGAACTTCCCAGTAGAATACTTTATAGCAGAGATCAAGGACCTTTTTGAGTAGTGGATGCATTTAAAATCTTGAGATCTTGCTCAATTGGCTCAATTTGTCAAATGGCTGTATAGGAAGATTTTCCCATCTACAAAATGACTGCTCTGAGGAACATAAGTTAAAGCAGAATGCTGTCTGCCATTAGCTCTAGCCTCCCACTCTCACCAGGATGTGGTCAGAAGAAAATAAATTCTCATACATTAAGTTGGATGAAGTAGAAATGTAGATGAACAGTGCCCAAACCCCCAAACCCCATAGGCTGTGGTTTCAAAAGCCACTGAGAAATCAACAGGTGGAGCCATTGTGGCTCCACCTGTTAACCATCAGGAATAGTCTAGATATAGACCACAACTGTGAATACCAGCTCTATCTGTATTGTACAGTTAAATTAACAGAATCTTGCAAGTCTGAAGGTGTTTCTCCTTTCCTTACCTTCTACTCTCTGGAAAACTAGGGATGGTCCCTTCTAAAACATTTCCCATATTCCCTTCTTCTCTGAATGGAGATATGTTTTATATGATGATTATCTAATCTGAAGTTCTTCCTCCAAGATCATTTCTGCATACCATTACACCATCAAATTCATCCATCAGTGCAGTCAATGCTGTCTCAATTCTGCCTGCAGACAATCCATTTTTTCCAGGGTCTTCTACAGTTGCAACACAATTACTTTCTAAGCAATCTTCCCTAAAAAGAAAAGGTTGGAGAGTGATTGGCCAGCAGTAAATTCTTGAGGATGGGCACACACAGATTTCAAGGCTGGCACAACCATCCTCTTTCTCAAGGAGGATGACCCTACTGCATGGACTCTTCTTCTTCTTCTTCTTCTTCTTCTTCTTCTTCTTCTTCTTCTTCTTCTTCTTCTTCTTCTTCTTCTTCTTCTTCTTCTTCTTCTTCTTCTTCTTCTTCTTCTTCTTCTTCTTCTTCTTCTCTTCTTCTTCTTCTTCTCTTCTTCTTCTTCTTCTTCTTCTTCCTCTTCCTCTTCCTCTTCTTCTTCTTTCTTCTTCTTTCTTCTTTCCTTTCTTCTCTCTTTTCTTCTTCTTCCATTATTATCTTCTTCTTCTTTTGTATTCTTTTCGTCTTTCTTCTTTCGTCTTTCTCATCACTCCTACTCACATCCTCCTCCTCCTCCTCCTCCTCCTCCTCCTTCTTTTTTTTTACTGCAAGTAAGATATCAAATCTTAGAATTTTGAACTGAACAAATGTTCTTTTGGAATTATACTTCTCCCCTCCTCTTTCCACTGCCCAAAATCCCTGCACATTTTGTGCTGGATTGCACCATGAATAAGAACCAGTCTAATATTTAAAATGGAGCTGATCTCAATTAATTCACATACCATAGAATTATAGGGATCTAATGGGGCATTAAATCTAGTTCCTGCTCAGTGCTGGAGTCCAAATTAAGATGTTGACTCTCAGCATGAACATATTCAGTGAACATGTTCACCATCATTCTTAGAAACCGGTTCCATGATAAAACTGCTGGTATTAAAAAAAATGTTCTACCATTCTGCTAGAATCTGCCTTCCTATAGACCACTATTTGTCTGGGATAATAAAGAACAAAGTATGGTGTTCTTCTCTATAACATCCCTGGAGTCACTCAAAGAATCATATTATATATAATCATATTATATCAATAATCTTCTTTCAAGGCTAAATATGTCCCAGTACTTCAGTCTTTCTTTTTAATTCCTGATTTACAGTCCCTTGGTTATCTTTGCTGTCTCCAAGTCTGTTCCAGTTTCTCTACATCCTTTTTAACGTACAATGTTTAGAAGGGAATACAATATTCAATATGAGGTCTGCCCAATGTAGAATAAAGAGGACCTATTATTTCCTGTGATTTGGAAACTATTTCTTTTAATGCAGCCTAAAATTACACTTGCCTTTTTAGCAGCCATACTTCTTTGCTTATTCATATTCAACTCTAGTATATGCATATTCAGCACATTCAACAGCTATTAATACTAAATCAGAGGTTTCCCTTGTTTTATCTTTGCATTTTATTTCTTTTTTCTAAATGAAGAAATTTGGATTTGTCTTTATTACAATTCATTAATTTATTTTTAGCCCATTTGTTTATATATATATAGAAAGAATAAAATACGAAACAATAGAATAAACAAGCAAAATGAAACAAAACAAAAGCATACATTCAACCCTAACAACCCTAACAACAAAAAGGAAAAAAAATAGTGTACAAAAAAGAAGAAAAAGTGGTCAATTAAATTTAACATTTAAATGTTGGATCTGCCCTGGCTGGGTGCTGAAAGAAAAGAAAAAGCAGTAAATTCTCCTCCCCTTTTATATACATACATACGTACATGTACATACAGAAAGAAAGAAAGAAGAAAAGCAGTCAACAGGTTGAGCTAAACATTACACTACTCTTCAAATCCCTCTGTTAACCTTCTGTTATTATATTTAGCATGTAGATAGTCTGATTTCTAAAGGTAAAGATAACCCTTTCCAGCTTATCCCAGTGAAAGGGAATATTATTTTGTTTCAGGAGATCTGTCAGGAAAAAATATTCTTTACGTTTCTTTAATATTGTAATTGTAATTTCTTAGAATATTTGCACCTCTTTCCCAGAAATGTTAAATCTCTGGTGGTAATGTTTCTGAATTACTTGCTGTTTAATAGATTTTCTTATAAATTGGATCATAACATCTCTTGGCAGTTGTCTTCTGGCTGCATATGCTGAATTTATTCTGTAAATCTTGTCTATTTCTTTAGAGAAGTCTACTTTCTCATCATTAAACCATTTAGTCATTTCTGTTTCAATTACATCACTTAAGTTGTGGATCTGCTCAGGAATTCCTCTGAGGCGCAGAAAAACTCCTTCTGTTTCAAATCCAATAACAGTAAATTTTGGTTAAGAAGGTCTATCCTTGTGTCTGTCTCATCCATTCTAATCTGTATATTTTAAATATCTTCTCAGTTCTTCCGAGTCACGTTTTAATTCCTTCAATTTCTTCTTAGGAGCATTTTTGCAAATATCCTCTCTTATAACCAGTTTCTGGCAGCAGAAAAAAAGGCAAAAATACAGGGTTCTCTTTTCAAGTTCAGATAAGGAGTTCCAAAAGCAAAATTAAGCAGCTGACAGGAGAAATAGTGTTGATATACAAACTCACAGAGTAGAGGGGGGGGGGAAAGAGGTTTCTAAGCTTTTAACGTAGAAAGCCAAGAATTGTATGCAGAGTGCAGAAGAAACAGAATAAAGATATAAAGTCTTTTCAAGTTGGTAATATATACAGTCTTTTTGGTAGAAGTTCAATATAGTTAATCAGTAACTCATTTTCTCAGTAATCTAAAAAAAAAACTTGTTGCCATTTGCCTTTTCCATACAGAATGATTAATTATTTCAAGACACTCCTCCAGTGTTATTAAATTGGTTAGAGTCCACGAGGAGGGAAAGTATCTAAATTCCAGCACATAGCCAGCAATTAACATGCAAAGAGTAGAAAGAAAGAAAAAACATTGCAAAGCGTGAAGTTTTTGAAGACATTGGCTGGCCAGACATGATGTCAATCCTCTTCTCTGGCAAACTTACCAGGGAGAAGAAATTCGCTGAATATTCACACACACCCAAACACCTCCGGTCAAGGAATGCCATCCGAGAAGCTTCAGTGCAATTCCATGCCACTCTTTTTCTAATCCAGGAGTGAAGTAGATACAGAGACCTGCTTTGTAGCTATCAAACCAGCCATTTGTCTAGCAGAACAAAGATATATGCTGCTAGTTCAGAGCACCATACAGCGTGGAGTCAGCCCATTTCTTTATCAAGAGCATTTTTAATTTTATTTCTGTCTTCTAAAATAATAGCTGTCCCACCCGGTTTTGTTTCATATGAAAATTTGCTCTGAATTTTCCACTTTGGTGGAGAGAAGAACTCAATATTAATTTTCTGCCCTATGAGCATTTTAATTGCTTTGAAGCTGGAAAAGTGCTAAGCCAGCAATTTATCACTTATGCTTAAAAATTTCCTTTCCTTTAGTTTGCATATTGTTGGAAGTAGATCCGCTTTAAAACTAGACATTCGTTTCACTGATCCAAATCATTAATAAAAAAAGATATTGAAGATTGCCAAGACTTAATTCTGTGGCACACCACATGATACATCACCCCAGTTTAAGAGGAAAAAAATTGAGAAACTCTTTGGATGTAAAGGTCTTAAAGCCAACTGAAGATGACCTAATAAACATAATGCTAACTGGAGCATCATGGGATAGCCTCTATTGGGGCTGCTGTAGTAGATGATTCTGGCAGTGGAGAGGAAATAGTACTAGATGTTCTACTGTTTGTGGTCCCTTCCAACCCTTACATTCCACAATTCTCATAGATGAAATGAGCAAATGAGTAGTGGCATCTTTTGACTATAAAAAGATGTTTTGTCTGTTGTTTTTTTAAAGGAAAGCTAAGAATCTGGGTCACACAACTTGTTCAGGGTGAGGAGCTGCTTTTCTTGTTCATCCTTGCAGATGAATTGGAAAAATCTTCTGGACTGTCACCCTACCCACTCCATAGAATGGTGTGCTTATTCAGCATCCAGTGTTTTTTAATGGAGACTGGGGCATTCTGAAGCATACTGATCTGTTCCTGGTCAAGGCTATTAAAAAGAGAAAGGCTTTTTGTACATCCATGTGCATATAGGTAATCCTTGACTTACAACCGCAGTTGGGACCAGAATTTTGGTTATAAGTCATGACCAGATTTGATTTTATGACCATTTTTACGGTGCTCACTAAGCAAATCATCTGATCCTAAGTCCAAAACAAATCTCCTGAATAGGTGGTCACATGACTGCGGGATGCAGCAGCTGGTTATAAATGTGAGCCAGGTGCCAAGCATTGAAACTGAGGTCATATGACTGTGGTGGCATGACATTTTACAATGGCCAGAAGTGCTGAACAGGCTATATAGAATCCTTTTTGAGGTCTTTGTAACTTGAAACACTTGTTAAATGACCAGTTCTAAATCAAGAATTACCTGTATCTGCACTGAGAAAATAGTGTTAGACTCCATAGGACTTTGATAAATGCCAATCCTTGCATACACATTCCTGCTCCCTGTATGGAGCATGAATTTACTGTGTTTCTATAAATATATTTTCACAATATACTAATTTTCCAAAAAAAAAGAAGGAAGTGAGGAGGGAGGGAGGGAGGAAAGAAGGAGATATCATGTTTAGACCTCTACTTTTTTTTTTAAAAGTATCTTATGCCTCCATTAAAAATAACATAGAAGTTTTGCTGTTATATTGTTATCTTTTTAAAAAGAACTTAAAGTGAATATTCAAATACTAAAGAGTGATATTTTGCTCCATCTGCCTCCCTTGCCCTCTGGTCAAAGTGTGAGGATTAAGTTCAGGGTGCATCTGTTTTGCCTTAGAGATTGGTTTAACACCTCATTTCCTTTCTTTCCCAAAAAAGAAAAAAAATGGATGGAAGCATTTGAGAGCACTGACAAAATACCATGTGCTGGGACCTCAGTTTACCACTGTAGCATGCTGAAGAGTTTTTAATATATTGTTTTAAAGTGCAGAGAAACTGATGGTAAGGATGAAATGATGAAATAGAACTGAATACTTAAGTACTGTATTTTCGATTTTGGAAATGTGCATTTGACTCAGGCAAAACAGAACAACTACTTCTGTATTGGGAAGATAAAATCCCAAAGTGTAGCCTAGTAGTTTTTTTACTTCAAATGGACAGGGAAAGGAACTTTAAAAATAAATAGCTATCATTGTACTTTGAGCTTGTCCGCTTATATCAAAACAATCACTTCCTCCCATATTCGAAATTTGGGTAAGCATTTTCTGAAACTGTTCAGTTTCTCCTGTAATATTTAGTTCCATCCTAAGGGATGAAACTGCATTTGGACTGTCAGCCTCTTGCCCAGTATTTAGAGGCTGTACTTAACACATTCCCAGAGAAAGCTGTCATCAGCCCAAATCCATTTTAAAACAGCTTTCACCATGCATGATTTGTCTCTAATACTGGTAATCAACATTGGTAACACATGTTTCTTTTAGCAATTCAGAGAACTGGTTTTAACAGTCAAAATGAGCAGCTAATTTTGGATAGTTCTAAGAAGGTAGACATGCTGCAGTCACTTAGAAAAATGCATCCAGCACCATGGACAGCACAACAAACCGATTTTGTATCTTCATTTATTTATTAGATTTTTAATCCCTCCTTTATTATTTTTATAAATGACTCACAGCAATGAACAGACCTAACACTCTCTTTTCTTCCTGTTTTCCCCGCAACAACAGTCCTGTGAGATGAGCTGGGCTGAGAGAGTGACTGACAGTGACTGACTTTCATGCCTAAGGTGAAACTAGAACTCCCAGTCTCCTGGTTTTTAGCCTGGTGCTGTAACAACTAGATCAAATTGGCTCTATGTAACTTTGTTGTTAAAATGATAGGGACTGATGAACTCCGTACACTTATTATATTAATGGAATAAAACATTATACTATTTTAACAATTCTGTCAGATACATGGAACAATGCCAGGACTTTGAGTTTGGTAGAAATATGTTCCAGAATATTAAATACAATTAGTCCCATGAGGGGGCTCTTTTGAGAACAGACCAGCAACAAAAGGCTGTTTTTATCTTCCCTGTGAAATCTGACTGTTCTATAATTACCAGAGTTTGGATTTTAATATGTTCACAGGGTCACTTTTTGTTAGATATACAGTGGTCAACACAGATACATTGTGCCTGACATTTGCCCAAAGCAATATTCAAAATAATAACAAACAGGGGAAAATGCATTGGTGGATCCAGAGACTGGTTTTTGTTTTGGTTAGCTGTATTACATTAAACTTCAAATAAACAAATAAAACTGAGTTAATGTTATAAATAAGATTGAGACGAAACCTTCTCTCCCTTACTTATCAATGGATGAGCTCCTGCCCCTTCATATTGGATTACCTTGGAAAGGAATCTGTTCTGCAAAGTACTTCTCTTAATGTCTGAGTGAATCTTATATCTGTAGTTTATTCATTCAAGATCCCTGTCCCATTAACAAGCTCTTTTCCACTTCAGTACAACTGATCCATGTAGGATGAAAGCTACAATAGTTGCCAGAGGCATTAAGGAATTTAGAATTGTTATGGGGATTATGATAAAAAAAAAACTATTTACCAAACCTTAGCAAAATCTGTCTTCCTGGGAGTCACAGTGATCAAATCTCCATTTATTACATCTTAAGAATAACACATGAGCAAGATTGTGCCAAGCACATTTGGAAGGCAGGTTTCCAACAAAGTACAGCTGGAAATGTTTAGATACAGATATGATTCCACTGATTCCAATCACAATTCTTTTTCTCCCTAGCATTTTTGCCACAAGTGCAGAGGCTACTTTTTGTGTTTAGGTTCTTGGTTTGGTTTGAAATAAACCAAATGTTGATCCATTGGTTACAAGAGGAATTCACCAACCAGCATGTCACCCGAGCCTGATATTGCGGGTTGAGAAAGAGTACCTGGCTCAAAGTCACCAAGTCAGCTTTCATGCCTACAGTAAATGGGACCAGAGGTTCTGATTTCCCAGTTTCTTAACCAAACCAAACCATTCTTAACCATTAGACCAAAGTGGCTCTCTATTTCAATTGCAATACTCTAGCCCAGGGGTAGGCAACCTTGGCTCTTTTATGACTCGTGGACTTCAACTCCCAGAATTCCTGAGCCAGCCATGCTGGCTCAGGAATTCTGGGAGTTGACGTCCACGAGTCATAAAAGAGCCAAGGTTGCCTACCCCTGCTCTAGCCTAAAGATCTATTAAATGTTGTTGGTGAAATTGATCTAGTTATATTTACAGTTACATATGTTATTTAAGAAACTCGGAATTATCTTCTGTCCAATTGAAAACATTCAGAAAATAAAGGGGCAGGATCACATATGAATTGTCCTTGTATCAGAATTTAGTCTGCAGTGGGATCTAAAGTTATCCAATATTTGTAATCAAAATAAGTCATCACTGTTTCTGAAAATCACAAATCATTCCCACCAATCACAGGGAATGATTTGTGGCATTGTTTTGTGGCACTGTAGCTGAAGCAAGTGAAGTGAAGATAGGAGAGAAATATAGTTTGCACACTTCCACTCTACCTGCATCAGCAATTGTGTCTGATGAGCAGTAGATTGACTCTTATCTCAGATTTAAGTGTGAATAGATAGGTGGAAGAGAAAGAATCCCTTTAAGACTGCAAATTTAAAAATAATGTGTGTGGTAGACTATTTCATGTGGTAAGGTAATACTCCCTTGAGGATATTTCTAACTTAATTATGGGAGCCTCTTGTTCTTGTTCTGGACAAGAGAATGGCTCAGGTTTCTTTAACCAGTGCCCAGAACACTTGTGAGACACCACATAATTCAATCAGAAATGCCCTCTAGGGAGCATATAATTATCTGTGAAACCTAATGACAACTTCCTCAAATCACATGGAGGAGAACTCTATACAGTTACCTACAATCTTTCACCAGTTAAGAACTATTCTGCTTAGCAGAATTTGAACTTGGCAGTGGACAGTACTTACCCAAATACTTCAGAAGGAACACTGCCAATGGAAGCTATATATACTACTAAAACTGGTGTGTCTGTTTGATTCTTCATAACCTTCGGTTGGGTGAAATGCTGCATCATAGGGCAAAATGTTGTCAACAAAGATACCTCAGATGGGCTAACTTAAAGAATGCCAGGATCCATGACTCCTAAGGGAGTGAAATTTGGGGAAGTGGCTGCTTTAGCACATCTGAGCTGCTGCTCCTGCTCCTTCAGTAGTGCTGCTATATTGTTGCAGTCATGGGATCCTCCTTTTAAATGTTCCCTGACAGCTTCCCAGTCCTCTTCTCACTTCTTCCCTTGCTGGCAAAGCAAGGCAAGAGCAGAAATGAAGGAAGGATAAAAAGGATGGGAAGGAGGGAGGGACAGTAAGGAAGGAATGAAAAGAGGGAGAGAGAAAAGGAAGGAAGAATGGAAGGAAGGGAGAGTGGAAGGAATAGGGAAAGAAGGAAGGAAGGAAGGAAGGAAGGAAGGAAGGAAGGAAGGAAGGAAGGAAGATTTCCAATGGAAACTAAATGGGAAAGCCAGCAGGAAGTCAGAAATCATTCCCACACCCTCTGCTTTTTTGTCCGCTCACAGCCATTTTTTTTCTTCTATTTAGATAAGGAAATATCTCTGAAAAGTTGACCCAACAGGTCATGGATTGTCTAGTAAACTTGTTAAATGCCCAAATGTAGCATCCCTTGAGGTTTCTATCCCCTTATTCACAGGCAGCATCCTGTTCATTTTTTTAAAAAAAATATAAAGAGCTTCAGTGATTATTTTAAGAAATGGTGGTAACATTTACAAGAAGTAATGTTTCTTTGCTTGGACCTCAGCCTTCCTAATCTCAAGCCCTCCAGATATGTTAGACGATAGCTCCCAAAATGCTAAAGAACCATACTGGTTGTCAATTATGACAATTGTAACGTATCTGGAGAGTACCTGGGTTGCCCAGGGCCATAAGAATATCATTATCAGCATCACCATTGTACATATGCTTAGTTAAGAGTGTTGTCATCAAGAGCATTGCTCATGTGATCTGCTTAATCCCTTATCTGTATTTAAACTAGGATTTATTCATTCCATCTGCATTTCCATCTAATCCATCCTAATTTAGGATTCCTGCTATCAAAATGCTTTTTTGGGGGGGGGGGAAGGGTATAGAGTTCAATTTAGAATAAATGGTTATTTTATAGTAAGAACCTCCTTAAAATTATGGGAAATTTGGTCTAGTGCATTTTTAATAATTGATATCAAAACAGAATTAGTATAGATAGTAAGTAAACCTTTTCAAAATGTGGTTCTAATTTAAATATTTTTGAAAATCCTTGGAAAGCTGTTCATGGTTTGTGTAAGCTGTAGTTCAGTACCATCTATTTTGTATAGGCTGAAAGGCTTCCCCACTCCTGATTTTGAGGGAAAAAATATTTTCCTTAAATCCTTTTGAAATATAAAGATCATAGTTATTTAGAAATAAAACAAATGAGTTCTCAAATTTCATAAAAAAATCATTTGGAGCCATTGTTGCATAAGATAAGACACCTGGGTATGGTTTATAAATAAATAATATAATTAAACAGCCAGGCAATAATGATTAAAATGAAAATCATATTACAAATGTTGTTTGCAGTGCTAATTTTACTGATACTTATTCTGTAAAGACATGAATAAGAAACAAGCAAATCTTTATTTCCATGTTTGTATTACTTATATGAAGTGGGCTCAGTGAGCGACTGGCCCAAATCACCCAGCCAGCTCATGCATCAAAAACAGAGGGCATTCCAGATGTCTTTTACAATCCAATAGCCTAATGCTCAAATTACAGATTTTTGTGATGCAGAAGACATATTGTGGGCTCATCCCCACATTCTGCTTACCATAGTATGAAGAGACCTCACTAGCCATTTTTAACGATCAAGTCCTTTAGCTGTTCCATTATTAAAGTGGTGCTTTCCAACTTCTCCCAATATTAGTCTTGCTCTATAAATGATCTATAACATTTCAGCAATATGGCAAGCAATCACAGACTCGATTGCAGAGATCTGCCCAGTTCCAGTTAATGTTTTAAGTCAGTTTAGGCACATCCCCTCTCCACCTCCATTCATTTGGCTTTGAGTTTCAAGAGATACTGGACACCTGGCTTGTGCAAGATCTGTCAGCCGGAATTCTTTTGTTGTTTTATCATTAAAAACTATCAAAGCTCCAGGTGCTCTCTCCCCTCCCCTCCCCCCATTTTTCTGACTGAGAGCTGGAAGGGCATATGAGAGGAATGAGATAAAGGAGAGATCCCTGTCAGTTTCTGTGCTAGCTTGCAGGTCATGGGGTTTTTGTTTTGTTTTGCTTTGCTTTGATTTGATTTTTTTTTAATTAAAGGACTATCAGAAGATTGATCATCTTATAGTTCTGTGGTTGAAAAATCTGGTTGGTGCTTAGTGGAGAATATGAGAGCACCGGGATGAAACCAGAAGCAGCTCCCTTGACCTGGGTGCAGGATCTATCCCAATTGTCAGTTCATGTTTTGTCACACAAATAACATTCTCCTAGGAGACTGAAAGTCTTGTAGTCCTTTGCCAAAGAGCAAGCCAACCAATCTGATGGAAAGATCAGTGGGGAATATGAAGCAAGTGGGTTAATAGTGGGGGAACTATTTGTTTTCATGTGAGCTCTATCACAACTGACTGGAGAAAGATAGAAAGACAAGATAAAAATATGGAAAGAAAGAGAGAGAGAAAGAAAGCTACAAAGACAGAAAGGGGTGTGTATGTGTGTGTGTAAACAAACTTGTATCCTACCCAACTCTCAACAACTCTGGGCAGCTCACAACAATCAAAGAAGTAAATTTCTCCTCCCCCTCCCCTTCTCCCTCTCCCTCTGTGTGTGTGTAGTATGTGTGCGGAAAATGGTCTGCATGGAATCCACCAACACTGCCCACTCTATTCTATTTGCTAATCGAATTTATTCCAAAGCTCTCATATTCTCCACCAAGCATCAACCAGATTTTTCAACCACAGACCAATTTTCCTCACACACGCTCAATTCACGATTCTAATTGCCTCTGTACGAGTGCAATTTATGTCAGCGCACTTTTCTGCAGACCTGAGGGTGGGGCCCTTCTTCTACAATTATTCTTTGGAAAAGACATTTCTTCTTCTTCTTCTTCTTCTTCTTCTTCTTTTGTAGCCTGCCATCAGAAGCACAGTTAAAAGGAATTTGAGAGAAACCTTCCTGGTGGCTGCTGGCAAATATGGAAGTCTCTTTGTAAAATCAAGTTTTCTCTTTCTCCATTCATTATCTTTCTGCCAATTGATGAGCTCATTCCCACCCCTTTTCTCTATTTCCAGACACACATATATGCATAGACATATGGGCCGCTCTTTGTTATCTCAAAGGATTTTCTGAATGAGCCCTGTTTGCTTTATAGTTACGTCCCAAAGATTATTTAGACTCATGATTTAAAGCTGTTTTTTCTTTAATTTTGAGAAATAACCACTCTAACTACTACTAGTTGGTAGAAAACCAGGAATAGTAAACAAATATGCTCATTAATGCAATGTAACATTTTTAAAGCACATGTTCAGTGTGGTCAATTTTTTTTAATATCTACTGGAGCAGTTAACACCATGTGTCCACCTTAGAAAATACATGTATTTCTCCTCTTCAAGCCCAAAGGAAACCCCTAATAATGTGAGGGATCATTTGTTCAAATTAGGCCTTTATCTCTAGTAGTATTAATATTTTCTTTGCCCCAACATGTTCCAGGTTCCTATTATTCTGAGGATCCATTGTTTCAATAACTGAGAAAGCTCTATTTGTTCTTTTATCTTTTACAGCTTGTAATCTTCTAAAATTTATTACTGGAATAAATGTGGTAGCCAACAGTTTATAATGAATATGATATTATTACTGGTTATTAGTCCCAAGATTTGTCATTTGCTTTAAATCCTTTTGCTAAGAGGGAAATAGATGCCATGTGAATGTTACACTGAGGTGGGGGGGGGAAGCTTGATAAATAATGAGAATGCCTCTGTACAAAGGATTAACAAGAAAAATCCTATTCCCTTTTGGAACTCTTGACTAAAGTGACCTTTAAAAAAAGTGGTAGATTTGATTTTCAGTGTGAAAGCTTAATTGGAAGGAGTTGATATTAATTCTGATGGATACTCATTTGTGAAATCAATTGCCCAAAAAGTATCAAAGTATTTCAACACCCACAAGTATATTTCTGAACACAAGAGCAAAAGAGGAGCAGTAACTAGGAACTGAGATGATAAAGAGCTCACGGATATGAATCATTCAGTCTTTGAAAGTGGCAATAAAATATGCAGAACTAAAAACCTTTTGCCCCGAGGAAGTTTAATGTCCCTGAGCATAAGACAGCAACAAAGCTCTCAGCGGGGATCAACCCCAGCTGATCAAGGCAGTTATGTCAGAGATAAATATTAGGAAGAAGATACCTCGGTCTTATTGAAACTCTTTTTTCCCTTCTGCCAAATGGCATAGTGAAATTTCATTCAAGGAAGAAACTCCAATATCCCCTTGATGTTTCACTTCAGTGGAATTCTGTTTTAATCTCTAGGTAGGGAGGTATTTTGGTAGATTTGGTGAAGTTTATCTATTCATAAAGTTTCTAAAGCTGCCTAACTCCAGAACCACTCTGGGGGGTGTACAATACTAAAAACAATATAACAGGTAGGAAAGAATGACAAACATCCAGAGAGATGATCCAAAAACATAACCTGAATAAAAAACATTGCCCATGTTTTTTAGGCTTGCTATGGTCTAACCAAAGCATGGGGGAAACCTCATATTTTTTAGGGCCCTCCTAAACTATTTTTTTCAAGCTATTCTCCAAAGCACCTGAAGGCAGGACAAGAAGCAACGGATGGAAACTAGTCAAGGAGAGAAGCAACCTAGAACTAAGGAGAAACTTCCTGAGAGTTAGAACAATTAACCAGTGGAACAACCTGCCTCCAGAAGCAGTGAATGCTCCAACACTGGAAGTTTTTAAGAAGAGACTGGACAGCCATTTGTCTGAAATGGTATAGGGTTTCCTGCCTGAGCAGGTGGTTGGACTAGATGACCTCCAAGGTCCCTTCCAACATAATAACAACAACAACAATAAATAATAATAATAATAATAATAATAATAATAATAATAATAATAATAATAATAATAATAATAATAATAATAATAATAATAATAATAATAATATAAGAGGAGGACCATGAATCTATAGAGGGATGCTGCTCCATATGGCAGATGCTAGGACAAAGAAGGAGCAGGTCCCACCAAATGTTTAATCAATAGGGCCAAAAGCACCATGACTATAGAACAGGCAGAAACTACAGGAGACAGGCTGGCCCTCTGATAACCAGGTCCTATGCTATGAAGGATTTTATAGACGATAACCAGTAAATTACACCAGAAGCCAACTGCTCAACAGTGGTGCTATTAAAAATAGAGGTGTTATATGGGCACATTGTGGCATGTCCATGACTGCCAGTGTTGTACATTCTCGTCCAGCTGCAACTTCTGAGGGGTCTTCAATGCAAGTCCACGCAAAGTGTATTGCAATAGTTCCCAAGTCAGGTGACCAAGGCATGAGTGACTGTCCAAAGAACTTCCCAGTTCAGAAATGGACACAGTGAGTGCATAAGAAGAATCTCTGCAAAGACTTCCAGCAGGATTATTCAGCACTAATGAAACATAGGTGGATATTAACAATCTACAAATGTTCTCTGTAAATTCCTGATGGCATTGTGCCAAATAAATGTTCTTACTGGACTTGGTGTTGCTGCTGTGAAATTCCTGGAACAGATAAAATTGTAATTACTCATATAAACTTTATTGCATATTGTATATTTATCCCCGAGGGCATCCTTGGTTGTCAAATTGAAAAGATCTTTCTTACAGACCTTTAAGTGTGGGCTTTAAGTGTGGCGTTATGGTCAAAGACACAAGGCTAGAAATTGGACGACTGAGTTCTGATCTGGTTTTAGATACAAAGCAGCTAGTTGACTTTGGGCTAGTCCCCCACTCTCATCCCTAGGAAGAAGAAGGGAAGGACAAACCTCTTCTGAAAATCTTGCCAAGAAAACGTAAGGAACTACAACCAGGAGTCAATACTGACTCAGAAGTATGCATGCACACACAAAAAAATTCTTTGTTTCCCATTACAGTGGAATAAGAATTTATGTACCCTGTTTGTGGTTTTATATAATGTTGCACTCTCTCTCTCTCTCTTCCTCTTTCTTCTTTTCTGATGGAATGCCCATCACAATCCAGAAAATAGAAAATGGTATTTCATCTTATAAAATTAAACATGAATTGACATCTCAGCCAGGGGACATGGGAGGTAGGGAAGAAGTGTGAGTCCCAGCTTTACAAGGAAAATATTAGAACAAGAAATGCATGTTACCCAAGCATCCAACGTCAAAATATTCCTTCCACTTTTATAGTTAAGTGCAAGCTTAGATTCCTCTTCCATCTGGTTGCTTTTTCCTCATTTTGGAGTGAAATTTAGTTTGGAATATCTGGGATGAGCTATTTAGATAATTTATAGCAATTTATGAATTATTATTTTAGGGATCTTTTACTGCCGCTGCAATGCAAAATGCTTGCTTTTACTGATGTAGCTGTGAGCAGATATCAGCACAGCCATGTAGACCGAGCGTCAGTGACGCCAATTGGTGGATATTCCTATCTTAAAAAACATCAACCATTAAACTACAATGTCTGCAACTGGAAAATGTTGTCCAAATTCCTAACATGCTTTCATCTTTTGAATAGATTAATAGAAATCTTTTAAAAAGCTGTTTGCAAAATATCTTCCCATCTCCGTAAGATTATCTGGGACACTACACATCCTCTTCACGACCTGTTTTCCTTGTTACCTTCTGGGAGGAGGCTTCGTGGTATCCGTAGCAGAACATCCAGATTCAGCCATAGTTTCATTCCATACAGCATTAACCTTGCGAACTCTCAAGCTTCCTCCTTGCGCTATATATTCAAGATGGACAGTATTTAATATTTATTTGCTATGTATATGTAGGGATGTGGGTCTATATATATGTTGTTCATAGTATGTTTAGGTGTGTGTCATGTATGTGTTTCATTTTGAGAGCGGGCAACTAAATTTCATTTTTGATGTGTGCCGTTGTGCCAATATAAAAAAAAATGACAATAAAGGTTATCTTATCTTATCTTATCTTATCTTATCTTATCTTATCTTATCTTATCTTATCTTATCTTATCTCCCTGGTCTTTGACAAAGAGCAGAGTTTGCTGCTATACAGTATTCTCCTCAATCATTTGTGCTATTTATTTTCCATTCAGATGGCAGTTTTCGCCTTCTTTTCACAAGCTCTCCCATGCTCGGTTCTCTTCTCTGACACAGGCTATTGATTTGGTCCCTGATCTATTAACTGTTAATCTTTGGGGTTTAAGTAGCAAATAGGAAAGAAAGGTAAAGTAAGGACTTATAATAAAATAGAAATCTATTCAATGTTAAACAGGTGGGAGCTGATCCCACTTGGAAAGGTCAGCTCAACTTTCCAAATGTGTTGGAATGCAATCTTCTGTAATTCAAAGGGGAACACTTCTCTAAACACAGAATTTGAACAGGGTACCAAGCCAAGGAAAGCATAAATATACTGTGGGCACAAATAGTGAGAGATGAAGCTGCCAAGGCTGGAAGCTGAAGGCCTGAGAGCAGAAAGGACCATGATCAAAACAAGGTTCTGGTGTCCTCTGTGTCCCAGGCTGAAAAATGACTGCCAAGAGTCCATTCTGCTCTAAGGGTGGGAGAAAGGGACGCAAGATTATATGGAGCAGGTTGGAATAAAAGCAACTTATCTGTCTAAGCTTTGTCCTTGACTCCCCATTATCACACTAGGTCCCCAACCCCGGTCCATGGACCATACTGGGCCGTGGCATGCCAGCAACCGGTCCACACAAACAAGCAAAGCCCCATCCAGGCAACACACAAAACCATGCACTCTCCGGTCCTTTCTCCACAGAACCGGTCCCTGGTGCCCAAAAGATTGGGGACCTCTGCACTAGAACACAGGTTGAGTTTCTAGAGGGAGAGTTGTTGCTGTGCTCTGGTTGAAGTTCTGGCATAAACAGTCAAAGAGAATTTTCTGGTAAGTCCAACTCAAGAATCCCAATAAACCTGCATGCTGTCAGAAGAATTATGGAGACTGTACTTCTCAACACATTTGGGGGAAACCTGAAAAGATGATTAAAAAATCTCTGGAAGCAGGGATTTTGGAAAGGAGCAGAACAGTTCCAGTACCTTGGAATAGCTATGCTGAAATAAGACAGGTCTAAATGTCAGCTCTTGTTTCAAGGCTGCTGCAGGAATGTAGTTTCTTATTAGGGTTGTGTCACTGAAAAATCATCATCATGCTCACCTCTGCACTGCAGCTATCGAAATGTTTATCCCTCCTTCCTCTGCCCCCTTGTTTATTACAGATAGTTTGTTCTCATTATCCGTCTGTTGCAGGCAAGCATGCAGGCCCACAGACACACACAACCACGCTACTAAAAGGGATAATATATTCCCCTTAATTTTTATTTAAATAGGATTTTACACCCCTCTCTCTCTCTCTCTCTCTCTCTCTCTCTCTCTCTCTCTTTCCCAAGTTGCTGTCTCCTCTCCGATACTTCCCCTTCCCAAGCAGAATTAAATTTCTTTTGGCACCATAATTGCATGAGATAGAGGTAAGGATGGGAGTGGCAAATGGGCCCAAGTCAGTTTCTTCTCCCCAATTGTTATTAAACTTGAACTGTACATCTCAGTGCATATCATTATACATATTGTGCCTATGCTAGAACAGTGAGGGATCTTTGCTTCTTTGTCTTGGCAAGAAAATGCACTTGCTTTGACCTCAAACCCTTTCAAAATGTTCAAAAGCACAAAAAGAACTGAAATGTGTATATTTCTGGGGAGACAAGAAATTCCTTGTGAAATGCTCTTTCTTTTTTTTTCTTTTTTTGGGGATTACCAGTAGTAATAAGTTGCTCGGTCAATATTACCTTATCTTGTGTCCCAGTATTGAATAGTAATATAACTATGTTCATTTGGTATTTGGGATACTTGCTACAAGTAAACATTTGCATCTTTATAGTGTAGTCCTATATGTGTACACTAAATATAAAATGGGATTTCTTGCCCAGTGTGTCTCATCTGGGCTTAAATGATACATAAAAGCTGGAATTCTCTTTTTCCCATTAAAGTGTGATTTAAATTGTTAGAATGATTAAATGTGCTATGAAGTATACAAGAGGGGAACATTCTGAAGGTTGTTTTTCTTCGTTTATTTTGCATGTTCTTAATATAACATGCTAGTTAGCGAAAGATACAATTTAATCTATTTTGTAGAATGCCTGAAATAGATCCTTAGATAGAAAAATATGTAGGAGAGTTGAAGGTGAACTTTCCAACTTTGGCACCTTTCATATTATTAGTGGTTTACAAAGTAAAACAGGAGGTGGGTGGACGAGCAATGAGCTGGAAGCATCTGGCTGGAAAATAAACAGAAACGGCAGTGGGATGGCAAACGAAGCCTGGGCGTTGCAAGTTGAAGATGTGATGTGGAAGCTTAGACTTGGGGTCCATATTGCTACTTCACCAAGACAAGAGGCTGATTAAGGAGCAACTATTCTGATTTTGATTGCTGCCATTCAGGGCTGGAGAGACAGAAAGAAAGAGTATTGGCAATCAATAGAGAGCAAGGCTCTTGCATCAGACACGAGGCAATGTAGGTTGTTCACTTGCCAGGGAAAATCTCTGATTTCTTAACAGCCTTTGCATTATCTATTATTTCCTCTTACTGATGCCAGATGTGCTGAGGCATGAAACTGGGTTTTGTCAACAATGTGTCTTTAAAGAAGTAGTTGTTTACAAGAGAATTCTTCTTCGAGGTTTATACTTCCAAAATATATATATAGGAACCTGGTTGGAAAGAGCAATCAGAATTGTCCATATGCTGCAACCTCACTGGTCTTGCTTGCTCCCTAGCAGTCTGATAATCACAAGCAACTCCATCTTAGCAAAATGTTTTGTGGTGGATCCCATCAATACCAATTTATCTCTCCACTCTACCTTTTTCATATTTTTTTTTTAGTTGTAGTCTTACCCACAATATCATACCTGCCATTTTAATTTCTTAGAAAGACTTCTGCCAGCCAATTGGGGAAATGTGGGAAATTCAGAATGGAAAACAGCTTCTAGTTACTAACTCCATCCATGTAAATCTAGAGTATGGACATCTCAGCTCTGTAGGATTTCAAGCTAGAATTTTGTCAGCCCAATCTGGCATTATTAGAAATTGGTTATTTGGAATCTTCTGTCTACACAGAATACACAGCATTGCTAAGTATGGTTCTCCTGTGAATCCCTAGTAGAACCTGCTTAATTTTGAATTCTTTATATGTTGCATTCTTGTATTTAAATGCCAGGTTTCTGTTCTTGCTAAATATTACAAACTTCTCCTCCAGTTATAGTTGTATTCAAGGTTGACATTTTTTAAAAAAAAAAAAAACCTTTCTTCTTTGTCTTGTTAATGCTTAATTTCATCTTTGGCCAATGTGCAGCCTATACTACTCTCATAGAACCATAATCACCATAACATGTTCTGCTCCTAACCTATTCCCACCTTCTCCTGGAGAAAATTGAATATTGCAATAATTAGAAAGATTTGTGCTACAATGACTCTGGCAGAGCTCAGCCTGATTGTCTTCGCCGAGGATGGCCTGCAAGTATGTGATAGGCTGTATCTGCTGCCGGAAAGGCCATTCTTTCAATTTGCCTTTATTCAAATCATTTTCCAGCACAGGAATCCAACGTCAAAGGCTCATGGTCATTTCATTAAGAGGCTTCTGTTCACTGTCACAAAGCAGAATGGAAAGGTGTGTAATTTAAAAGTTAATGGACAGATCCCTTCTTCCAAGCATTCCTCAGTGAAGGATACTTATACCATAGACTGTCATTAGTCAGGTTGACCCTACTCTGTCCCGCTGGAGAATCCATAGCTTTTTTTTATCAAATACTTCTCCCCTCAGCCTGTATTAGGGTAAGCTTTTTCAGGCTGCAGAACCTGTTAATTAAGGGGGCGGGGATGGTCCCAGAGCTTCTGATCCAGAGGCAAAGCTGCAGTAATAGACAATGGCTATGTTGACTGAAATTTTCTTCTCTTGACCTCAGTCTCTCAAAGAACTCCATCAAGTTCTTGCAGAGCCCTAGATTTCCGCACAACAAATGTTAGTAAACTCTCTATTAAAGAAAAAGAAATAGCAATGGCACTTAGACTTATATACCACTTCACAGTGCTTTACAGCCCTCTCTAAGCAGTTTACAGTCAGCATATTGCCCCCAACAATCTGGGTTCTCATTTTACCAACCTCAGAATGATGGAAGGCTGAGTCAACCTTGAGCCGATCAGGATTGAACTGCCGAAATGCTAGCAGTCAGCAGTCAGCATAATTAGCTTACAATATTGCATTCTAACCACTGCGCCACCACGGAAACACAGGAAAGTGTTCTGGATCTTCCTGCCCAAAGCTCAGAACTAGAAACAATAAACTATGTTTTATTCCTGGGCTCTTTCAGTAGTTGCATGTTTTCAGCAACGTAGGTGCTTGAGCTAAGGAGATGCTAACAAGATGTAGCAAGATGCTTCAGGATCATTAGTGCTGCCTTAACTCCACATTTTTCTAGATTCACGTGGCTACTGTGTGAACCCAGAAAAGATGTGGCTTTTTAAAGAAAGTGCTGAGAAGTGTGCCCACAATTCTTTGAGTTTGATTTCAGACTGAAAGTGCTGCACAACCCTAGAAAAGAATAATACCACAAATAACACATAGGTTACATAAATGGGCTTTATAAGGACATTAAGAGGGCAAACAAAGATAATTTTTGCCTTTCTCTATATTATGGAGCTGTTGTCACAAAGATTCGAGATCAGATAAATGAATTATTTTACAAGACTTCTCACCATAGATTTTATTTGCTACATAAGAGACATAAAACTTGTAATTCTTTCCCAGATCATTTTAAAAAGGTAATCCGGCGTTTTAATTTTTTTAAACAAAAGGTGGATCAACAGTTTGACTTCTTCCATTTATACTGGATTATTGATTTTTGAATAATGTTAATGTGTATAGTTCAAAGTAGTTCCGAAATAATAAATGGAGAAGTTTGGCAGCAACTTGTGATTTCTATTCCTGTATTAACCCATGACTATCCAGGTCTATTGACAGCATTGGAAATCTGCCACAACTGTTAATGTTGCCTTTATTGGCAGAAGGCCTTGAATCAGCTGTGATTTGATTCGAATAGAAGGTTCAGAGAGGGCATGACTCAGTTTGAGTTTGTGATTGAGATTGAAATTCAGTGACAAATTGATTCAGTGACAGCTGATTCAAGATTGGACTTGATCCACTCATAGGCTATAGTAGAGAGGTTTCAAGCCCCCAGACTGTCTAAAATCTAGCAAAGGACTTCTGAACACAGGACAAAACAGGATAGTATCATACTCCAAATTAAAAATCCAAACTTTCCAAACTCTTTTTTAAACAAATTAAGCTCATCCCTTTTCAGAGAGATGCGGGGCCTAAAGGTGAAGACACTGCCCCTCCCCACTCAAAAAGTTGAGAGTTCAATTCTAGGCAGTGGCAGATGTTTCTCTATCAGGACGTAAAGAGAAAATATCTGCTGTGAACTTCACATAGGTATCAGGAAGGGCATCCGGCCAGTAAATGCTCAGTTCCATTCAATCGCCCCAACTCCACCCCAATGCAAGAGATTACATGGTTGGAAAAAAGCTCATCCCTTTTCACCTGCTTTTCTGGGACTCCATTGGTTGTAACTAGCCCTGGGAAGGCACCAGTGGTGGGATTCAGCTGGTTCGCGCCGGTTCAGTAGAACCAGTAGCTAAATTTTGTTGAGTTCGGAGAACCGGCTGAACCCATGCTGATTCTGGAAGTCCATTCTAGGCCTCAAAGGCCTGGAGGAGGTCTCCCAGGCCTAGAACAGCCCGCCAGAAGTGCATTGATGTCACTTCCGGAAGTCCGTTCTAGGCCGAGGAGGCCTGGAGGAGGCCTCCCAGGCCTAGAACAGCCCATAGGAAGTGTATGGATGTCACTTCCGGAAGTCCATTCTAGACCTCGGCGGGCCAGGCCTTCATCCACGCAGAGAACCGGATGTTCAGGTATTGGAATCCCACCACTGGAACGCACCCTCCATCCTGGTCTAAGTGAAGAGCCATATTGGGCACGACACAGTTCCTGAACTTGGCTCCTTTGGGGCAGGGAGTGAAAGAAGGAACACTGACTTATGTGCTGTGTTTTGCTGCCTCTGGATGCCAGTGCTGGTGCAGTTTGGCAAGATTGCCCCCCCCCAGCTCCTGCAAAGTTTTGGCTTGCTGACAATAGCTCTGTTAGTGAATTAGCAGAGGCAGTGGAAGGAGTCAGGCGAAGGGAAATATAATGCCACAGAGATAGGCAGGCTGTAAAGAAAGAGCCTGGCACAGAGAAAGTGTCAATCATAGCCTTGTCCCCATTGAAAGTACTAAATGTTTGATCTAACACTTGCCAATATAAACTTGGCACATGTGCACTCTTAATGTGAAAAGACCACAATGTACCCCCATCAAGCAGAATGGAAGAGAAAGGGCAAACATTTGAGCCAAGAATGGTTACCACTGAACCTTGGGAATGCTAAAAGCAGGCTTGAAACCCCAGTTGTGTTGGCAAGACTATGGTAGAATTACAATATTCCACTAGCCCAGAAGAGAATAAAATGGACCCTTCTGCTATCACAATAGAGAAGGTGAAAACTGAGAAAGTGAACGGAGTCCAAAGTGAGGGCTAGCCTGGACATCCTGGAAATGCTCAGCTAATCAGAGAATTTAAATCTCATAGGCTAGCTACATCATGCCAAAACCATATGACCATTATACCACTTAACTCTCCCTGTCACACACTTGCTATCTCCATATCCAGAATTGAAGCTGCAATATTGTATATTGTCTGTTAAAATCTCAGAAGCATGAGAAGATCCACCAAATCTTTAAAGTGCTTTGGAGCATCCGATGCAATGTATTGCATTAGAGCACTTCAATTTGCATCAAGGAGGAATTTGATCAAAGGTCTGCTTACTGGAATCACCCATTCAGAACTTCATACAACCCTGATAGAGAGCATCTAGCAAAACTCCTTCTGGATGACTCCCTTTCATTTCACTTGAGCCAATGTAGAAAAATAAAACAGAACAACTTAATTTATCCGTAATGTTTTGACGGCGAGTGTGGTATCTCCCATCTCTTCTCCTCTAGCTTTTAGATCAGTGTGAAAGAGAAGATACTAACTGGTTATTGGAACTGCAGAAGGGGGGGGGGAATCAAAGATGTTGCATTTGAAAAAGAAGTTCAGGTCTGCTTGGTCTTATCTATTTTCTTCAAAGCCAGACTAATCACAAAGTAAGATATCCTTGACTCTCTTTTTTGTTGCTTAAAAGGAACTGCTAAAGACATATAGATGGGGGTGGGGGAGCTATAAAGTCCTCTCCATTCCCTATTTTGTTGTGCAACTAATAGCAACTCTATATGCATTTAAATCAGGGAAGTTAGAACAGAAAGGAATGGTAATCCCATTCCTACTTCTTTATGGATGCCTTAAAGGCCTTTTTTCTCTTGCATCCTTCCAGTGCTTTAAGCAATGAAACTGACTTTGGATATTAAATCAGAGATTTCCCATATATTGTCTAGTTTGGTATTTGAGTCTTACATTAACTCTGCCCTTTCAGTACTGCTTCTCCTGAAAGTTTCAAAGCAACTCAAAAAACTTTTTTGCATTGAACTTTTTAATTTAGTCTGAATACTAAATTTCCTCTGGGAAAACGCAAGAAGCCATTCCTCATTATTTCATCAAAATAATAACGCTGGCATGAAAATAGTCAGGAATATGTTGCTGTGGTCCTTCACCTGTTTTGCACGTTTGTTCAGAAGCAGATGAAAAGGAATGAAAAATTTAAAAGGTAGTGTTAAAAGGGTAGAAAATAAAGCAGCTGTGATTTTGAATATATTTGCCAAATTGATCCAAGGACAACAACTCTAAATTTCAGATACTTTTTTTTTAAAATAGACATTCAGTATCCTTTCCTCCTATTTTATCAGCCTGAGTTATCAGTTCCAGCTGAAACCAGTCTCAGAAATCTGTGCATGTGGCACACTTATGTGCATGTGTATTGTGTATGTGTGTGTGTGTGTGTGTATGTATATATATATAGATATATATAGATATATATAGATATTCCTTCCAAAAGGTATACTCCAAAAGAAAGGTCAAGGCTAGGATAAAAAAAAGGGTAAATGTACATTAAGTGAATTACTAATTGCTACTTACCTTTTTAATTGCCTATAAAGGAAGGGACAACATTTATAAAAAATAATTGATTCCTATCTGTATCAATCATTTTCTGACATATGCCAAAACCTTTGCCTCATGCAGGCACTGACAAACACACACATTCAAACACAGAGTTTCCAGTAGAAATAGCAAAAACAATGTATTTTTTAAAATAGTACGGAGAGGAAAGGATGGTTGTACTGAGAAGAAACAAACAATGTGGAGAATGAAACTGGGGACGGGAGGAGAGGGGAGGGAAAGAAAGTAAAGGAAAAGAAATTCCTGTGTGCATGTTGCAACCAAGGGTTAAAAATCCCTCCTCTCTTCCCAAGCAGTGACTAATTTTCAAAGGCACCCTTGCTTTTCAGCAAGCTTTCTGCATCTCGTCCCATTTACTTGTTTCCTTCTATTTTGCTGAATATAAAAGATCCCTCTTGTCAATGCACAGGTCATTGTTTGGAGGGGGAAAAACACTGCGCCCCATCCTCTTGTTGGATAAGTGTTGAATGAAGTACAGGTAGTCCTCGACTTACGATTACAATTGAGCCCCAAATTCATGTTATTAAGTGAGACATTTGTTAAGTGAGTTTGAATCTAGCTTCCCCATTGACTTTGCTGGTCAGAAGGTCACACAAGGTAATCACATGATCCCCGGGACACAGCAACTGTCGTAAATATTAACCAGTTGCCAAGCGTCTGAATTTTGGTCACGTGACCGTGGGGATGCTGCAACAGTCGTAAGTGCTATTATCAATGAGAAGAACACTGTTATCAAACAAGCCGGCTTAGGGGAAGGGTGAGGGGAATCCAAGGAGGATGGTGTTCTAAGTGGCTCCTCAAACTTGCAATCAGCCCCAAATGTTTTCTTTCCAAAATGGCACCCTCCAAATACATTTTTAGTTGTAGCTTTTAACATTTTGGTTTTTAATGATGGCTTTTATTGTAACCTGCCTGAAGTCACTTTTCTGTGAGATAGGTGGCTATATAAATGGGACAAATAAATAAATATTGGAATGGCAACTCCCAAATTTCTGAGTCAGGATATTCAGAACTCAGCTACATGACACCGATAAGGCTGTAGGTCCAAGGCACCTGGAGGAGCTACGTTGGAGAAGACTGTCCTAAAGGCAAAAAAAAAAATCAGAGATGAGAGGTTATTATTGCCACATCCAGTGTTGGTTTGACAAGGTTTTATTTCAAGTGTGTAGCAAAATGAATCAACATCAGGAAGTGATAGCAATAGCACTTAAACTTATATATTGCTCCATAATGCTTTACAGTACTTTCTGAGCAGTTAATAAATGTCAGCACATTGTCCCCAACAATTTGGGCCCACATTTTACTGACCTCGGAAGGATGAAAGGCTGAATGAACCTTGAACCAGTCAGGATCGAACTCCTGGCTGTGGGCAGAGTTTGCCTGTAATACTGCATTCTAACCACTGCGCCACCAGGAAGATGCCATGTACCAAATGAACCAGTGTCATTTTATGTTAATTGATGACCATTAAAATGAAAATGACCATTCTATCACACACTGCCTGACCCTCAGATAACCCCGTACTCTGATTTGTACTTCTGTGTTAGCTTTATCTCTTTTTGATATGGAAATAGCACTTTGAGAAAGAGTCATTGTGACAACTGTGCATTTGAGCATCTACAGCGTTTTCTCAAATTAATTCTAAAGAATGTCATCTTTATGACCAGTTGAGCAAGAAATAAGAAGCAGAAAGGGAATATTTCGGCCACAAGTTCTTAAGAGATGGTTTGCAGGACTAGAATTTGCAAAAAGATTAAATTGATTTTTAAAGGGAGCATGTTTCATATTTAAGCCATTAAGAGGAAGAAATGACATAGTCTGCCTTCTGATTAAAGCCACATTTTAAGGCATGGGTGTCCAACCTTGACAACTTTATGGCTTGCTGGGGAATTCTGGGAGTTGAAGTCCACAAGTCTTAAAGTTGCCACAGCTTTCAGGAGACAGACACAGCCTTCCTTTTCTCTCCGTCTTTCAGAGCATCTAATTTGCAAAGCCAAGTTGTCTTTAAAAAGACTACCACTTATCCTCAAGCAAGACATATCTTGCATACTGGCATAAATTGCAAGGTCATTCCTTGCCTATTGTATTTTATATCCTCTCTAGAAAAATGACAGACTGGCAAGCATCTGCAATCTATTTCCCTTTGCCAAAATGTGACAGGAAAGGTCCAACGCAAGGATTGATGGCAAAGAGCTAGCTTGAATTATAGCTTGTTGCACATGGAAAGTGGCACTGGGTCCTCGTAAACCATCCCTCCCTATTGCCCACACAAAAGGCAAATAGAAGAAAAGAAGAGAATCATCCATTTGTTTAAGAGCTTTTGCTGAAACAAAACATTGTGCATCAATGAAACATTCAAAGACGTCTTATTTGAATCTGAGAAATTACTGTCAAGCAAGGATACTTTAAACAAAGGAAAGAGGCAGAACAAGATTTCAGCAAACTTCCCATTATTATGGGAAAAGGGGGTCATCTAAAACCTTAGATTTTCTTTCAAATCAAGGGGGGGGGAATCACTCAACATATGTTAACAACACTACCTTTAAAATTAAGAACAGTACCAAGCACATATATACAAAAGCAAATCCAGAACAAAAACAACATAGCAATACTAGTAGTCATCTAAAAAGAAAACAGTAACAAGTATCCAAAACTCTATCAAAACCAGGGCTTAATGTAATTGAACTCCCCATATCTCAGAAGAGCCCCCCCACACACACACACCTTATCTAAGACTCTCGGCTTATATTCCTCCTCTTGTTCTTCACTGATGCTTTTTGTTCACTGGACGTCTCCAAATGCATTATTAATGGCAAAGTCAAGGAGTTTGAGAGTCTACCTTTTTCTAAATCGAAAAGGTTGACCCTCCCTTCTCTTGCCCTTGTTTTCCACTATAATGTAGACTGGCATAAATAAAGAACAAGCAAATTGAGAATAAGAGAAGATTGGAGCAAGGATCAATTCAAGGAAGAGGATTCCCTGAAATCTGGAATCCTTATTGTCAGTTGCTTTCCTTTCATTCTGACTCAGGTAAATTCCAGATATCAGATTACAAAGGCAGGATTATCCCTCATCCTCCACTTTCAGCCGGATATCTCTTCTCATCAACAGCTCAGCGTTTATCGAAGGCCAATGAGTATTACGAGCAAACCAGCCATGGCATTTTGCCTAGAAAGGATGATGTGAACAAGGAGCTAACTCCAGTATCCTAAAAGGAGCTATAGTTTGATGAAATAATTTTTTATTGTATTTTTATTTATTTATATTTCTCCTTTACAAATATCTCAAAGCATCAAACATATCCAACACACCTTCACCTTCCCATTTTCCCCACAAGAACAACCCAATGAGTTGACTTGGGCTAGGAAAGAGTGCCTAACTTGGGACTAGAACTCACAGTCTCCTGCTTTCCAGCCTGGTACATTAAAACCAGCTCTTTTTACAATCTCCTTTTATTCCATGTAGAAACGTCAGCTGGTTTAGCTGTTGAAGCATAATTCACTAACTCCATTGCCTATAAATAGTGCTGGCCAAATCACCTAGCATATATCAAGTTATAAAATAATAAATAAAATAAAATAAAATAAACAACAACAATAGCAGTTAATATGTTAAATACAAAGAACCAGTTTCATATCCACCTTCAGCCAAGGAAGTTTACTGGGTGACTTTGGACCAATCACTTTGTGTTAACCCAAGCTGCTCACACTTTTTCTGTTGTGGGAATAATTGGAGGCGGAAGTGCTGTGCGTATGCCTCTTTGAGATCTTAGAGAAAAGGTGGAAATAATTTGGGTGGGGGCAGTGCCTTCAAGTCAGTATTGATTCTGGGTGACTAGTCCCTGAAATTTTCTTGGCAATAACTGGTTTGCTATCACCTTGTTGCCATAGCTGGGAAAGAATAACTAGCCCAAGGGTCACCCAGCTGGTTTCATGCCTAAGGCAGAACTTGAACTCATGGTCTTCTAGTTTCTGGCCTCATCCCTTAACTGCTACACCTTACTGGCTCTGTACTGGGATTTAAACCTACTGTAACACATTAAAAAACAGAGAAGCAATGCTTTAGTAAAAGACAATGTACCATTCATTCTCCAGCGTGAAAGAATGGAGAATCCACCAATGGGTTATCTTGGACCTCCTGCCCACTTAGACCAAAACAATCAAAGCTGCCACGCCTCTCTGGTTGAGGGCACGCCCCCAGTTTCGTTTTGGTCTTCAGCCCAGACAGACGTGGTAGTTTTGGCTCCCAGCGATTTGAAAATCAGGTTTTATTTAAAACTATTTGAGAATCAGGCTTTATTTAAAACTATTTGAGAATAAGGCTTTATTTAAAACTATTCCATTGGTGGATTCTTCATTGTTTTTTCTCCTCTGGACAGCGCTGGGATCAGCGCTGTTCTAGAAGGGAAAAAAGGTTTTATTCATTGTGAGTGCCTTTTCTTTGAATTTGTGTTCCCCCCCACAGCTGATCGTCGCGGCTGCCGTTTTGGGCGCCGCGCGGCGATCCTATCCCAATCGGTTTTTTCCTACTTCTCCTTGCTTGTTTAGCCTTCTAGGCTTCTCTGGGGGGTGTCCCCTGGGGGTGGGAGTGCATTCCCCTCCTCTCCGGACTGCTTAGAGCCTTGGAAATTTAGGCCGATCGGCTGCTTTATTACAAGCCTGTGAGGTGCTGGGTCAATTTGGGAGAGCTGTGGATGTAAGGGGGCTGCTCCCTATTCTCCAGCTGTCCCAGGGTGCCCAAATTTACCTGTGAGTTGCGGCCTCCGTTTTTGGACCGCGTGGAGCACAGACTGAATTAGTTTCGGTTTCACCTTCCCACCTCACCAGCTTTCAGGCCGGCCTTCTCCTGACTAAGAAGAGGCCGATCAGCCTACTTTCGTTTTCCCTTGGCCCAAACATAGAAGCATTTACTTGAGCTTGACTGAGCTTAGAAGCTAAGAAGGATTGTGCCTGGTTAGTACTTGGATGAGAGATTGCCTGAGAGTTCCAGGTCTTTAAACACAATCACAGCTATTGAGCATTGCCAGTCATAGCCTGCTGCCATAGTCTGCATCTAGTGAACGGTCAATACTGAGCTTGCCGTCACTAAGTGAGACACGTGTTGATCCCGTCACTAAGCGCGAAATTGGCCTCAAAGTAGGTCTCATGCTCAGTCTCATCATCGCTGGTGACCCGCGACAGCCGTCGCTAAGTGTGAGTCCGCGCTTGCCGGTGGGCCGGACCATCACTGATCCACGTGGAGGCAAGTCCCACTCAGGTGGGGAACAGCCGCATCTCTTGCAGACCGAGACGCTTCAGCACCCCACTGAAAACTCTCGCTTTACAATGGCAGATAACACCGAGCCACAGGCTTCCACCTCCAGTGGGCACGGAAAGCGTAAGTCCTCTAGTCAGGAGGCAGCCGCAAAAATCAAGGCCAAGACCAAGGCCGGCCCAAAGAAAGCAGCCTCCAAGGCGGCCGACAAACAGGCCAATCGTAGGCATCGTGCCCTGGAGAGACAGTTCTCACGTGCGCAATAACTGGCTGTAGGGGAGACGGTTAAGCCGCCCCCTACCACAATGGTGGCACTCCCTTGTGACCCTCAACCTGAGCCTCAGGCCCCATGGTCACCAGAGCGGGATTTAGAAGGGGCTCCTTCAACTGGTCCTTATCAGGAACTCCTTTCCCTCTTTGAAGAGGAACAGGGACTTCAGGACCCTAAGGCTCCAGAAGCCACATTTACATGGGCCTTGCCAGTCATAGCCTGCTGCCACAGTCTGCATCTAGTGAACGGTCAATACTGAGCTTGCCGTCACTAAGTGAGACACGTGTTGATCCCGTCACTAAGCGCGACATTGGCCTCAAAGTAGGTCTCACGCTCAGTCTCATTATCGCTGGTGACCCGCGACAGCCGTCGCTAAGTGTGAGTCTGCGCTTGCCGGTGGGCCGGACCATCACTGATCCACGTGGAGGCAAGTCCCACTCAGGTGGGGAACAGCCGCATCTCTTGCAGACCGAGACGCTTCAGCACCCCACTGAAAACTCTCGCTTTACAATGGCAGATAACACTGAGCCACAGGCTACCACCTCCAGTGGACACGGAAAGCGTAAGTCCCCTAAATGTGCAACTGGTAGGATACACTCGGCTCAGCCTTCGGTACCTGAACAGGTGCCTGAACAGCTTCCTGGCCAAGACACGGATCCGCTGCTTTTAGAACCGTTGGTGTTACACAAACATATACCTTGCCCCCCCATGTTTAAAAAAAAAAAAAAAAATTAAAATAATAATAATAATAATAAAAATTTAAAAAAAAAAATCCATTAGGGGTCAATGGGAGGCCCCAGGTGCTCCCCCCTCTACTGGGGGAATAGACCGCAGGCTGCTTGACACGGAACCAGCTCTGAATGAGGCCCTAGAGGTGCCTGAGGTTGATGAATCCTTACTACCCTTATATTCTGATTCCAGGGTACCTGGAGATATGGCGGAGGCGTTGAAGCCCGAGGATAAAAAATCCGAGGCTTCTTTCCGCAGGACACACCAAGCTTCAGCTTGGTCTATAAGAGCTTCTACCCCGGCCTCATTCTTCGCCAGGGTCTCTCTTATGTGGCTCCGCCAATTGCAGGCTAGAATTCCCCCGGAAGAGGTAAGAGTCCACCAGGACTTGATAAAGCTCATGGCCGCATCACAGTACATGGCGGACGTGTCCTTGCAGGCGGCAAGATTTTCTGCCCGGGCCATCGCATCCAACGTCTCCGCACGCAGGCTTCTATGGCTTAGAAATTGGAAGGCTGAGACTAGACACAAATGGTGCGTAGCTTCCGCCCCGTACCGCGGTGCCCGCCTCTTTGGGGAGGTCCTGACCCCCTACTGAGTTGAAAACAAGGAGAAACGAAGGGTTCTCTACCACCTTTCCAGGAGACCTGGCCGTCGTTTCTCCCCGTACACCCGTCGGCAGCCCTTTCGGACGGGATCAGATTCGGCCTCAGCACAGGTCGCCCGGCCATTTCCCGCAGGCTCGGACCGTTCTTTTGACCGGTCCAGGGACAGGGACAGATACAGACAGCAGGCTCAGGGTAAGAGACCCTTTCGAGGCAGAGGCGGCCGCCCCTTCCGTAGATCCAGGTGACTCGGGGAGGGAAGCTCCCATAGGCGGCAGACTAACTTACTTTCTCCACCAATGGGAGACCACCACCTCGGACTCTTGGGTGCTAAGCACCATCAGGGACGGGCTGTCTCTGGAGTCCATGGCCAGGCCACCCTGGCGCCTTGTCTCCTGTCCCCTCCTCAGGAAGCCAGTCAGGAAGACCCTCCTGGGGGAGGCCATCCGGCATCTATTACACATACGAGCCATAGAACGGGTTCCAGTCGATCAGCTGAAACAGGGTTTTTACTCCATCCTATTCGTGGTTCCAAAAGCCTCAGGGGGACGGAGGGCGATACTAGACCTCAAGGGCCTGAGCTCTCACCTGTCGTACCGAAAGTTCAAGATGCAGACGCTTCGGTCCATCTTGGCAAGCGTACGACGGGGGGACTTTCTATTCATCCAAACCATCGGCAATATCTCCGGTTTTTGTTATTCCAACAATCATTACCAGTACAGGGCCCTCCCTTTCGGCCTATCCCCAGCTCCCAGGGTCTTCACCAAGATCCTGGCGGTACTTGCCGCACACCTACGACTAGTACCGGTGCGCGTCCAATGTTACCTGGACGACATTCTCATCCAGTCATCCTCCGCTCTGGCCGCCCAAGCGGAACTGGCCCTCACCATAAGGACCCTCCAGGGTCACGGTTTCTCAGTCAACTTTCACAAGAGTCAATTGACTCCCGCAACACGCCTACTACACTTGGGCGCGATAATAGACACAGACCTTTGCCGGGTCTATCTATCTCGAGACAGACAAGACGACATTCGAGACATGGTTCTCAAGATCCGCAGGGAGCGTGTAGCAACACTGGCTGTCTTCTCCCAGTTACTGGGAAAGATGATATCTTGCCTAGAGATAGTGCCTTGGGCCAGGCTACACTCAAGACACCTTCAAGGGTTCTTGCTCCCATTCCAAAGACTGGGCACAAGCTCTTCCAACCAAAGGGTACGGGTCCCCCTTCAGACCCTAAGATCCCTTCTGTGGTGGGCCTCCCCAGAGGTGGCAAAAGGGTCACTATTCAAGGAGCCCAGCAGGCTGACATTGACCACAGACGCCAGTCTGTTTGGTTGGGGGGCCCATTTCCAATCTCAGTTGGCTCAGGGTCGGTGGTCCAGAGCAGATCTGGCACACAATATCAACTGGCTGGAACTGAGAGCCATTCATCTGGCCCTTCGCCACCTCTGCAACCAGGTGGCGGGGCAGCACGTGCTGGTCCTCACGGACAACGTGGCGGCAAAGGCCCATGTGAACCGTCAGGGCGGTACCCGATCCCGATCTCTCATGGCCGAGGCCATGTTATTGGGGTCTTGGGCAGAAAGCAATCTCCTCTCCCTGAAAGCCGAACACATCTCAGGGAAGGCAAACCGTCAGGCGGATTTTTTAAGCTGGGCATCAGTGGACCATTCGGAATGGAGCCTACATCCGGATCTCTTCAGGGAGATATCGGACAGATTCGGGTTGCCGGTCCTAGACTTATTCGCCTCTCCGGCGAACTCCCAACTTCAAAGGTTCTGTTCCAGGTTCCCCTCTCCGGGGGCGGAGAGGACGGACGCTATTCGCAGCCCTTGGCCAGGGGGACTACTGTATGCCTTCCCACCTCTCCCTCTGATCCCAGCAGTTATCAGGAAGGTATTGCAGGAACAGGCAGAGGTCATATTCATTGCCCCGCACTGGCCGAGACGACCGTGGTTTGCCGACCTCGTGAGCCTCTCCATGGTCCCTCCATGGAGGATTCCTCCAAATCGGATTCGCCTAGTGCAGGGGGCCATACAACAACCGGAGCCTCAGTGGCTGCAGTTAGCCGCTTGGCACTTGAACGCAGGGCCTTGACCCAAGAATCTTATTCCTCGGGAGTGATTTCTATGATTCAGGCCTCCCGGAGACCAGCGACCAATCGCATTTATGACTCCACTTCGAGATATTTCTGCCGTTGGTGTGACAGCAATCACTTAGCTATCTCAGAGGTAACCATTCCACGGATATTAGACTATTTGTTGGAGGGTGTTGATAAAGACTTGGCGCCCAACACTATTCGCCGACTGATCTCGGCTCCAGCCACGGTGTTTACCTGTGACACCTTAGAGCCACTGGCCCATCACCCCAAGGTACGATCCTTTCTAAAAGGGGTCACCAACAGTAGACCGCCGGTAGTACATAGATATCCCTCTTGGAATTTGCCCCGGGTCTTACAGGCCCTTACTCAGGCGCCTTTTGACCCCCTTAGGTCCTGTACTTTTAGGTCCTTGTCTCTTAAGGTTGCTTTCTTGGTTGCAGTTACCTCGGCTAGGCGCATCTCGGAGCTTGCAGCTCTTTCTGTCAGAAAAAACCTGTGTGTCTTTCACACGGACAGAGTGGTCCTACGCCTGGACCCCTCATGCGTTCCTAAGGTGAACACCATTTTCCACAGGGCACAGGAGATCGTGTTACCGAACTTTTGTCCTAATCCGTCTCATACTTTGGAAAGGCAATGGCACACTCTCCATGTTCGCAGGGCGTTGCGCTGTTGCGTCAAGCGGACGGAGTCCTTTCGTAGATCTGAGGCCTTTTTTTGTTTCCTTCCACCCGGCCTCCAAGGGTAAGAAGGTATCTTCCTCTACCGTTGGCAGGTGGATTAGGGCCTGTATTTCCGAAGCGTATCAGACATCTTCTTTACCAGTTCCAGGTCACTTGACGGCCCATTCTACTCGCAGTGCTGCTACCTCAGCAGCATGGGCCACACAGGCCAGCATTGAGGCCATTTGCAGGGCGGCGACATGGTCCTCGCCTTCCCCTTTTGTGTGCCATTATCGCCTTGATAAGTTTGCCTCGGCGGAGGCATCCTTTGGCCGCAGGGTACTGCAACAGGTGGTGCCGGCGGCAGGGACACTGGCCCAGTCTGCTCCCCTCCCATTGGGACAGTAGGGCTTTGGTAAGTCCCATTGGTGGATTCTCCATTCTTTCACGCTGGAGAAGGGGCGTTGTCTTACCTGAACGCCTTTTCTCAGCGTGATGAATGGAGAATCCACGCCCATCCCTTGGACGCAGTCAGGTCCAGTGTTTAGAGTCTGGGAGCCAACACGTCGTACAGTCATTGGCTTCGCCCTTTCGAAACTGGGGGCGTGCCCTCAACCAGAGAGGCGTGGCAGCTTTGATTGTTTTGGTCTAAGTGGGCAGGAGGTCCAAGATAACCCATTGGTGGATTCTCCATTCATCACGCTGAGAAAAGGCGTTCAGGTAAGACAACGCCCCTTCTCTCACCTTGTTCTTTTTCTATTACTGTAATAAATCTCAGATCCAACAGAACAGAAGTATATTCTACCCTCGCATATTTCAGGTTTTTAGTGGAAGACAACTGATTGGGGGGGGGAAATGGCTCCATGAGTCAGGAGCAAAATATAGTGCATTGCCTTGATAAGTAAGGACTCTGGAATTATTCGTTTCTGTCATAAACAGATGTTTTTAGTGGTGTCCCAGGTGACAAAGAAGAGGATTTCATGTAATTTGATGCCAACATGTGACACTGTTTTCAATTAATGATTGTGTGTTTATGCACAGAGGACCACTACTAGCAATAACTGCTGGGTGTGTAGAATGCCTAAGTTAAGAATAAATCTTCTTTTCTGGTTCTCTAAGATCTTCCTCCATTTCTTAACATTTCCTCTGAAATCAAATACACATTCTTTGGGGGCTAGGTTCCCACAGTGTAAAAGGTATTTGTTTGTTTTTTTAAAAAAAGGAGTGGATTTAGCACTTATAAAATTGATACAGAAGTGCAGAGATCAGACTTTGCCACAAGCAGAGCCATGCTGCTTAGATCAAAACTGTCTCATCTGACATCCTGCTTTGCACAGTGGCCAACTAGACGCTCATGGGAAGGCTATGAGCAAGATTAAAACTAATAGCCCTCTCCTGTTGTTTTCCTGAACATGCTGCCTCTGGTCCTGCAGAAATCAGTATTCCGTTTGATACGTCAGACATTTCAGGAAAAAGTAAGCTGTGGTAAGAAAGGGCTTGTTGTGAAATTCTACTGTTTTTAAACCTGCATTGTCAAACAATGGCTTATTTCTCTGGGGGTGTTTTTCCCCCTTAAAACTTCTGAAGATAGAATTTGAAGAGGAACGAGACTATAAGAGTAGACTATAAGAGCAGACCAGGCAGTAAGGCAACAGCTTTGGATTGGAGATCTCAGTCCGTCAAGATAGACCAGACTAGGAAACCAAGATCAGGCAGGCTAATGTTATTTTCATTATTAAATATTATACAAATAAAATTAATTTTATTTTATTATTATTAAAGTAACAGTCTCTTGCAAGGCTGGTGTGTCCCCCCCCTCCTCCTCCCCCTTTATCTTTTTGAGAACTAGGGAGAGTCTTGCCTGAGATGTTTTCTCAGGTTACACTTCTGCCAGATTCAGCTCTTTTATCTGATTTTTATCTCATTATGAGTCTTCCTCCTGTCCCTCAAGGTTATTTCTTCTGCCCATTACAGGAGGTTTAGAGGAAGATATGGCAGGACTGTATGAAAAATACCACTGTGGATAATCCAAATAAGTCATTGACAAGTATGATCCAAAAAGTGTGGTTGTGCTGAGGTCTCAGAAAAGGCTCTTCCCAGGGACCAAGGTCTTTATCTGGGGAGAGTTCAGCCACCTTTAAAATGTCCCTTTGAGAATAGTGCCTCAGCCCATGTTCTCAGAAACGTATACAAAAACTGAAGAACAATGATAATGTTCTAGGAATGGTTTAATCATATTTTTAAATGGGGGATTGGGAGTGATTATACATCTGAATTTTGGTTGTTTAAAATGGTTACATTTGTATTTTCAGTCCTGTTGCTTTGGGAGATCCCACTCGGCAGGCCTGGGATGGAAACAAGTAGAGAAGTGGATAGCTGATGGTTTAGGCAAGCTAGACAGTCATTGACAGGTGGAAATCCAACTGAGGACAGCAGGCAGCCTGGATTTGCAGTTCTCGCTTTGGTAATTGTTTTTTGTCTCCTGCACAAAGTCCTTTGATTCCCTTTTTGTTCTGAGCATTTGTATGAATTAGACACCAGGACCAGACATTTCTGGGAATAAGAATAGCATCTACAGACGCATTAGCCAGCTGTCATAATTACTGTGCCTTTGAATTATCAGGCTTTAGAAAATGGGTTTTGTATCAGCATTGGCCAGGAAGATATCCAGACTTGAAAAAAAGCAAAGCAGACAGCTTTTACAACTAAAGGTGTTGCTGCCTTCCTACACACTGATGTCACATATTCAAAATAGGTACACTAAAAAGCAGCTATAATGGGTGCTGCATATCTCACACAGTCTAATATCTATAAATAGGCTGGATAATACACCATATTCTCAATCAAAAGTAGAGAGGTCAATACAGTGGAAATGTGCGGTGCTGTTGCACATCCCCTGCGCAATTTAATGAATCAATGAAATTCAGCCAGGAAGGGGCTATATTTTAATGGCAAATCTAACAAAAATATTTTCAAACCCCATTGTGTATCTTTTAACAATGTGCATGTGGTTGCCAATTTAGAAAAGAGGAGCGTAATTGTTCCTGGAGTCCTCATCAAGGCTGCAACACCATGGTATAATTGTCTAGGGCAGGGGTCAGCAACCCATGGCTCCGGAGCTGCATGCGGCTCTTTCATCCCTCTGCTGCGGCTCCCTGTCCTCCGTCGCCGTGTGCGGTCCCACAAACAAAAGAAGTTTGTGGGCCTAAAAAAAAAAAATCCAATTAATCAATTCCAACTTCTCGTAGAAAAAAAAAAGCAGTAGCAGCAGGGTGCTCCATGCGGGGGGGAAGCAGCGGCGGTGGTGGAGCGCTCCATTGGGGGTGGGGGGAAGCAGTGGCACGGGGCGCTCCATGCGGGGGGGGAAGCAGCAGGGTTTTGTGGCTCCCAGTGTTTTCTTTTATGTGGGAAACGGGTCCAAATGGCTCTTTGAGTGTTTAAGGTTGCCGACCCCTGGTCTAGGGGACCTTGAGGTTGAAACCTAACCCATCCAGAATGCACCAGGGTGAGTGTTACAATATTCTAGAATCCCTGTGTTTGAGGATAAGATTCTGTCACATAAAGAACTACAGACCATTGTAAACAGATGACCAAAAATAATATTGCCCATTTCACAGTATGTTTTTATGTTTCTTTACAAATCCATCCTAAATGTTAAAGTCTTCTGAGCTGTTTGTTCTTTTGGAAAAGACTGTGGCTCACTTCAAAAGCAACTGGGGATTTAAAGATAGACTTTTCCCATCTTCAAATTTAATTTATATTTTAGAACAGATTTTCTAAGGCAATAGGAATTATTCTGTTGGGTCAGTTGTTACTCTATCGTACCTTGTATTGTTTTTAGTAGTCAGACAGATATCTCTAAGAAAAATAGAAGCAATGAGCATCAGAGAATCTGTTCCTTGTTGATGGCATTGGATCCTGGAGGCTTCACTTAATAATCAAGAGATCTATCTTTCCTGGGTCCTGGACTTACTTTAAAAACCACTGAAGGCAAAGATCCTCAGTTGCTAATCTTACCACAGTATTCTTCTGTATCATGTTGAGCTTTTGTTTTTCCTAGCGTCAACTTCTAGAAAGAATGAAGGGGGGGGGGAAATCTCCTCATTTGGTATATCACCTAATATATTTACATCATGCTTTACTTTTCTGGAATATTCTACAATGAAATAGTGGCAATTAACTACAGTACTAAAAGTAAGGCCTGCTGAATATATATGGTAGAGGACAGGAAGGCCTGGAGGAACATTGTCCATGGGGTCGCGATGGGTTGGTCACGACTTCGCAACTAACAACAATAATATATATATAATTCTGCTAATCGTCAATCATGATATTTTGAAGTACATCATACGATTGATCCTGTCTCCATTTTTCTATTTGTCCTATGTGAATTCAACATTTAGTGAAGAAAAAACAGTTTTGAACCATAATATTTTAATACCCAGTGGAGAAGGAATCATGTCACAGGATGAATTCAGTTTTGGATTCACTTACAACTTAGACATGCCTAGGACTTAGGGCAGAAAGGAGATGGAATGTGCATATCAATGAGGAAGCTTCTTCCTGCACTTTCTCTACTTCTCTACACATAATCTTAGAAAACCATGGAGTCATGGAAGTCGTAAGGGGCCATTTGAGACTTTGAGCCCAATACTTGGCTCAGTCCAGAAGTCCAAAATCAAATGTCCCTGACAAATAGCTGTCTTGCATCCCTTTGAACATAATCCAGTGAAAGAAATCATGTCACACTGCCTACATTTCTTTTCATTTTGTTTGGCAACCTATACATCCACATCTAAATAAATAAATCTCTGGATCATTGCTTCCACTGTCAAACTGCTCTGACTGCTAGGAAGTTGTTGGTTTTCTGCTTCTAACATTCAGTGCCCTCTGCTTGCTGTGATTTCAGTCTGTTATTCTGTATCCTGCACTCTTGGACAATGTCACGTCCTGACCTTGTAGCAATTTGAAGGGAGTTATCATCTCATCTCAGACTTTTCTTCCCAAGCCTAGACATTCCCAATTTCTTCAATCGCTCTTCTTAAGACTTGGATTTTTGTCCAGTTTTTCAAAATGTAAATCATTGAAAGGCTTTAATAATTAGTGGTATATCAAGTATATAAATGCACACTCAACCTTGTTACTGTTTTTGAAGATAGGGACATTTGGCCTCTTCCAGTTGTCTAGCATTTCCTTCAAATTCCTTCAGTATCTGAAGATGCTGCCGCCACTTGAGTGGGAAGGACGACAAGGAGAAGAGCAGTCAGGATTTGTGCCAGCCAGCCGATCAGGCAAGGAGTAGGTCGGGCAGGGAGGGTGGCTGGCTGGGGAGGGGGGATCATGGCTGCTCAGGTGACTGTTGCCGGCTGCTGCCGGCGGCAGCTTGGACACAGGTTCAAGGGGCCTGGCTCCACGATGCCTCCCCGCTCAGCTGAAGGCTTCGTTTGTACCCTCAAACTAAGGCTGGCGCACGCAAGCGAGCAGCACACCCGGGCAACAGATGGCATTGGTTCCTGCGCCCGGCCGACTCCAATTCCACACTTTGCCCCATAGGCATGCAAACGAAGCAAACACTTCCTCCCCCCCTCCCAAGAATGGAAGCTTCTGGTGGCCATGATGTCTTTTGCAGAGAATTTGTGTTTGAACTCACGCGATATTACGGCATCCAGGAGCTTCCATTGTCAGCACGAAAAGCATTTCCGAGCTGACTCTCCTCTCCCTCAAACAGAAAGAATCTGTGGCAGAGAGGAGACAGATTTTGCAAGGTGAGTGTATCTGGCGCGGCAGGAAGGGAGGAGAAAGCAGTTGTGGGAAGTGGGGGGGAGAATAGGGTGAATGTTGCAGAGAATCTGCAGTCGTTTGTAAGGGCGAACAACTGCTGTGGTGCTGCAATATTCGTGATTTTGGGACTTGCTCATAAACACTAGGGGGCGCTTGTCACGTAACTTCAAACGAGCGTTAAGTGAATACTCGTAACTCGGGGATTACCTGTACTGATTCTTTTTCTTTTATTCTGAACATATTGTTATCCTCTCTCTACAATTCTACATTACATGTCTGTCTTGTTCCTTGGTGATCTGATCCTCTTTGCACTTTTTCATTTTTTTTCTTTTCAGATTTTTTTTTTGTGCGGCAATATTAGCCTTCTCTGCTTTTTTTTCTTTTTCTTGTACTTGTTTGTAACTGTGCTTTTAGTACCTACTTCTTTCAAAATCTCTAGCCACCATGGGATTCTTTTTCCATTAGCTTCTCCAGCCATGAAATCCAACTTATCACTGCTCTGAGTTAATTAAAATCTATTATCTTGAAGTTCAAGATGTGTGTTTGACTACATTCATCTTTGTGTATCCTAAAAACAAGAATTCCCACATTGCACCATTACTTTTCCCCAGGTTGATGCTATTTCCATTTAGCTTCCTATTGGTTAGCATCATATCAAGCAAAACAGATCCGTTTCTGTCTTTTTCCACCACCTGAAGGAAGTGATGGTCCGCAAGATACATTAGGAATTTTCGGAAAGGACCAGATTTCCCAGCCATAGTCTGAATAATTAAAATCTCCTTCCCAACACTATTATTTCAAACTCTTTGAAAATACACAATTTAGTTTTGGAAATAATCTTCTCCGTTGGATGGGCAATGGGAGTCACCAACAATAATATTACTTTTATATTTATTGGACTATAGGATTACTACTACTAAGGCTGCAAACACTGGACAATCACAAGATAGCAGCAAACAATAAGGATTGTCTGTATTTCCTTGCTTCCATCTGGTGGCCAGAGTTCTGCAGTCCATTTTTGCAACTCAAATGTTCTCTACAGCAGGGGTGTCAAACTTGCAACATCACATGATGTGTCATGACATATCGTGACTTTTTTTCCATTGCCAGCAATGGGGTAGGCACGGTTTCGGCATGACGCATCCAGCCCATGGGCCAGCAGTTTGACACCCCTTCTCTACAGTGTCACCAAATTAAACATTCAGTCTTAGGAAGCTAATGTTAAAGCATACTCTGAGTAGTATTTCCAATCTGGGTCCTTTCAGATGTTTTAGACTACAAATCCCATTCTATATAATACAATTGGCGAGTATGAATGATGGGAAATATGCTCCCAATTATTTGGAGGGGCCTAGGTTACAAAAGTCTCCCTTTTAGAATAATTTTAGTCATGCAATTCTTTACTCAAATTACATGGAAATAAACCCCATTGAACACTGGAGGACTTTCTTTTGGGTAGACAATAGATAGAACTGCATTGTACACTTCTCATTCTCACAATCTACAAAAATAATACAAGAGTGTATTTTAATTGATGTTGATTTGCTGAGTAATTCTCTTACACAGTTCTTGTTAACTTCTTCTAGAGGATATATTGCCTCATTTTCTTAAAACAATGGCTTCGAGGACTAGCTGCTAGAAAGACAGCTAGAAAGTATTACATTAACAAATAATTCAATATCTCCATTTGATTTTTAGGTAGGTCTAATGGGGACTCTTGAGACACTTGAAAGAACAAGGTAGGGATAGATTGTCATGGAGAAAATCTCTTTATCTGGCCGCCAGTAATCGAAATGACTTGATGACACATAATCAATCATCAATCAACAAATGCACTCATTTCACTCTGGTGGGGATGTTCTTTTATAAGAATATATTGTCAGCCTTGTTTTGCCAGATTCCCCTGCCACCTGGGAGTTCTGCAAATTAGCTTCCACCGGTTTCGGCAGTCACTACCTTGAATCATGTACTTTCTTTTGCCTCCTGGAGTGAATGAGATTGTTAACTAGAAGTTTGACATTAGAAATGGGATATATGATCAGAAGAGGCGTTGCCATCTCTTGTTGGGGCAGTAATGCCCATGTAGCTTTTCATAGTTATTTGAACCATCTCAGCTGGCTTAGTGCTATATCTCTCCCCACCCCCCCACCCCCACCCCCACACCCACACATAGTTTTTACAAGCACAGTGCTTTCAACCTACTGTGTTTTCCCTTGATACCTCTACAGCTGTGATGTCCTTAACAGACACCGATGTGACACGCGAAGCTCTGAAATAGAAGCTCCAGGGTGCTTTATCTCCTGTTCCTGCAATAAGCAGTGACAGTCTACATTTTCTTCTCCACAGGCACTATTCATAGTCCTTTCATTAACAAGTCCCTGTGAATTAAAAGGCTTGCAAGGTGGGGGAGGGAGTGGATGGCATCATCATTAGGAGGTAAAAATCATAATGAAAGGTGATATCCCAACTATCTCCCATGCCGTGGACACAAAAGTGACCCAGGTCTTCTTTTTCCACATGGATGGTGAAAGACTGCTGAAACAGGATTTTAAGCTTTGCATGATACTTCTCTAAATTCCATCTCGGGCTAAGACTGCAAGGTTTTTTTTGTCTTTATTTGAAGCCAGGTTGACAAAGAATAGGCTACTATATCTGGTCTGTGGTAATAAAAGCCAGCCATTAGGTGCCTTAAAGTGTTTGGTTTTTCAGTCGCTCTTTATAGCCTCTAGTGGTTGTCCACATTTTTGCAAACTATCTTTAATAGCCCTAGAAAGAAAGATTTGCTAGGATAAGCTTTCTGCTCACTGCAGCTACAAATGAAGAAGAATGAAGAAAAAGCAATGAAGAAAAAGAAAGAAGCTCTCAAACTCAAATGTTATCCTACAACAGAGGTAGGGAACTATGGCCCCTTTATGACTTGTGGACTTCAACTCCCAGAATTCCTGAGCCAGCCACAAGTCATAAAAGGGCCATAGTTCCCCACCTGTCCTACAGAAACCTCCCACTCAACAGTAAGGTTCCTTCCATTGATGGGTTTTGATTCAGCTTTATTGTTAGTTGAAGGGATTGGAACCATTTCCCCATTATCCTTAGTCCCTCTCAAAAATATTCTCAGGCTTATATGGAGTTTATGGAACTTCCTGGGTGGTGGAAGAGACGGCATTTCAGCTTTAGCAAGTGGATTGTTAGGGGAACATATAACCTCCTGAATCAATTATGACTTGGAGTGGTCTGTAGACTCTTGACCAGTTAGAAAATAAAAATGAAGCAGAAAGAAGACAATCAGAAGTTCTCAGAACTTCAGGTCCTACCTAGAGTGATGCTATCATTCAGTGAAAGTAACTGGCAAGAAATCCAAATGAAAAAAACATTTCTTCTTTGGGTAATTTAAAAAAAAAAAGGTGACAGCAGCAGCAAAGATACTTTGCTATATTATGGTCATGTTACGCTTCAGTCCAATAATCTGCAGCCATATCAGGAACCTCATAGAATGGACAAGGTTGACCTGGCCTTGGAACCCCAGTACCTTTTCTCACTGGTCTTGAGAAGCCAGAAAGAAAGATTTGAAGGCAGTAGTGCTCTCCTGCAGTAGCCCTCTGAGAGATATCTTGTCCTTGAATGTGGGAATTCTTGTAGATTCATCCTAAATAATACAGAGTTATTGGATTTGTTCAAAGCCATGGAGTATTGTTTAATCCACATAACACCCTAAGCCAGAACAAGCACAATATGTGTACGGGAAAATTTCTGTGTCTAATATTTTTCTGAAATCCATGTAAGCCAACAGAGCTCTTCTTATCTTAGCAAAACAAATTTGTGTTTGCCTAAGCAATCTAAAAAATCAGGTCTAGTACTAATGGAGCTTTTTGTAGGTAAATTATTTTGGGAATGACCCTGCTGGATTTTTTCATTAAAACTTCCAGTGCATCTCTTCACTTCCCATTGCAATAGTAGCCCTGTTGGCAGCGACTTTTGTCCCATTTTATCTGCTACTAATATAACGTTACAGTTTGTATTACTGCTTCCGAGCAGTAATGTCTTAAATGTCTGTTTTCACACTGTACTATACTTTGCTTTCAGACTTCCAAGTCTGGATATTTATTGGTAGATATGTTTTCCAGAGCACAATCCCTGACCTCAGAGGGTAATAAAGAATAGAGAAGGGGAGTGTTTAGAGTTTAAAGAAGATATTTGCCCGCCCTTTAGGAATAACAGGAAGAACAAATGCAAACAGTTAGGAATCAACAGTTGAATTTGGTGCGTTGTGGGTTTCAGGAACAATTCTGATATCTGAACTCCTATGTGGAAGCATAGGAGCATAGAAATTGAGCAATCTCCATGGACAAATGATGAATGCAGTGCTGTCTGCTGTTAATCTGCAATGCAAAGTCCTTTTCCTTCAAAAACCAGTTCAATGAAATCCACAGAATTGCGTTCAAAAGAGTTGTATAGTGTTCTTCTGCTGTAAGGATGAGTAGCATTCTGTAAATCTGGGCCTCCGGCAAACTGGGACCCTCCAGTTCCCCTTTTTCTGGGCTTCTTCAGTCAGCTGTCTAGTTTGCTCTTTTCTCACATCTGACACCTCCTGAAAGGGCAGAAAGTAATTACTACATTCTCACTGGAGAAGAGCCTAATGCTGGGAAAGATTGAGGGCAATAGAAGAAGGGGACGACAGAGAATGAGGTGGCTGGATGGAGTCACTGAAGCAGTAGGCGTGAGCTTAAATGGACTCCAGAAGATGGTAGAGGACAGGAAGACCTGGAGGAAAGTTGTCCAAGGGGTCGCGATGGGTCGGACACGACTTCGCAACTAACAACAATTACTATATTCTATATGGATCATCTTCACAAATCTTGATAAGCAAGTCCCATCAGGCTTTCCCTTCCTAAGTATTGTTGCAAACCACGGAAAATCACTTGGAGGTTTGTCTGAAGCCCATGCGCCAGGTCCCTATTTTAGTATAACTCGATAACAGGCCCCACTTATTTCTATTTCTTGATCTCTTCCCTCTGACTCTCTCTAAACTGCTAATACTAGGAGCCATAGTCCCAACACATCTGTAAAGTATCAATTGGAGAATTTTCTACATCATTAACTCAATACTTTCATAGGGTCAAATATAACATTTCTATTACATCAAGTCCTTTCTCTGATTTTTCTGACCAGTCTCATTTGTGGCTGGAGATAATGAAGCTTCTCTTGGTTGCCCCTATTAGTTGTATAGAGGATGTTATAAATCCACTGAGAAATTTTGTTAACTGGCAATCCTAAAAACCAAACAAGCGAATTAAACACCTCCTTGCTATTTCCAGCCTTATACCGTTTTTTTGTGATGACAGTAATAGCAAGATTAGAATATAAAATGCAGTGGTCTGCCACATAATCTAGAGGTGATCTGCTGAAGCAGTGCTACATTTCTTCCTCTTACAAATACCAGTTAGGAGTCAACAGATGAACTTGATGGGTTGTGGATTCAAGTAGGTTGGGATGATAAGTTTTGAAGAGTCAACATTTTTCTTGGGAACCATGTATCCCTACATTGGCTATTAGTTATGATGATAGGGAACTTGCAATGAAAGTCAGTGTATCCTTTTTATATCTCATCATGATTTGCTGGCTTGGAGTTTGTTCAAGAAGTCTGTTCCATGTGAAGGCAATATGAAGTAGGGGTTAGAAATAGTTCTTTGGCATGCACTACATTATGTTTCACATGATTGTCATGTCAACTCTATAGACAAATGGATGTCAAGCACTAAATCAGCTGCTTTTTACTTGCAATGCACATGCTTTACTATTGAACTATAATCTTTCCTATTGAGTTAAAGTTTCATTTCTCCAATCATCTATCCACTGTTTGGGTAGCATGAATCTTCTTTTGGCTGAGTTCACATATACCACTAAGCTGCAAACGTGGTTTATTTGGTTTTGGCTTGGCATAATGCATAAACCAAATTCCTGTGACTTGTAAGCCTTGATGTACTATAGCTTATTGCACAGGGCAAAGTCCCTAGCTCACTGTTTCAATTAACCAGGGTTAAATTAACCATGACTTCATACAATATGTGAATGCAAAAATAGCAAGCAGTAGCAGAGATGGGTGAAGGCTGAGTCCAAGGCTGCGCTGTGCCTAGGATTTAGCTTTCACTGTGGCATAGAAAGTGTTGGCACAGAAATCCTTGTCCCATTTTCAAAACGGCTTTCCAATTTGGCTCAGACTAGAACATGTTTTGCTTTGCAAAGTTCTGTGTAGTTCAGCACTGAGGTGAATTGGCAGGAAAGCCTAGAGGAACAGCAGCTGTTGCTGGAGGTCATGGCCGAATTGCATTGGCGAGACTGAGTATTGGAAAGTTGCCAATATCCAGTAAAATATTTTGTGAGCCCAAGATGTGAGCTCTATAAATAAAATTACTAAATCATCTACCTTTCCTGAGTGATGTTGCACCAAAGTTTGGAAAGATGCAGAAGGCTCTTTTTTTCACTTTATGTCATGCTGCTACATTAGTCAATCATATATAATGCACTCAGCGGGAATTATACAGAGAATAGTTTAGGAAACCTTGTATGCTTCTAGAGTATGAGAGAGAAATCTAGGCTATGGAGTCATTTAATATGTGCATGTTTTAATGTTGTTGCACTGTCACTTGTGTGTTTTTCTAAATAAATCAGAGAGGTAACAGCAACTGCCCCCGTCTCTACAGAAAAAAAAAGTTATGTATGATATATAACTCAAGAGGGTTGACAGGATACACAGCAAGTTGAAGCACAAGCTGTTTTCATAAGGTTTTCTCAGCCAAGACTGTCTGAGAATCTTTCCTTTTTTGTTGGCAATATTAAGCAGGTTTCTTCTTCTCCTGCTTCCAGGCACTCTGTAAGAGTGGCCAATTCTTCCATTTCCATCAAGTCTCATGCAGGGGATGCCAGCACCTGCAGCCTAGCTCTCCAAGCTGCAGGAGCTTCCTCTCAAAAGATGTCAAGTTGACCCCAATCATGCAGACCTTGAAAGAAGAAAGAGATATTCTGTGCCCAATAGTCATGGAGACAGTATCTTACCCCCTTAAGAATTCACAACACGCAGAGTTATCATGAGATGTACTTGGTTTTGGTTTACTATGTTGCGTGAACTTTCTCATTATGATTTATAAACATTTTTATGGCTTAGCATGATGTGTGAATGTACAGTTAATTGAATATTGTAGTTTATTTAGTAAAACCCAATTAAGCAAACCATGTTTAGTCTATCACATGAACACAGTATTTTCTTTTCAGCCAGTCACAATCAATTGGAGTTTTGCAAAATATGCTTCTGTTCACACAATACAATTAGCCCAGTAAGGTAAAGATTTAGCTGTTGTATTCAAAGGACTTGTGAAGTTAGATTGCTGGCTTTTGTTTTGTTCTATTTTGTTTTGCTGAGGACGGAGCTTATCCCCCCCCCCCCCCCCCAATATACAATAGAATGTACAAAGCCAGTTTTTTGGTTAATTTAGGCTTTAGAGCATTGTGTAAATCTATAAAACAGGTTAAGTGAGCAGCCAAGTTAATCACATTGTGCAAATGTAATCTGTAGTTTGGTTACATCTGATTATAGCTGCATATCAAAGTCTTGAAGTTAGTTTTCTAGCAGTAGTTCACTCCTAATATTAGGCTACAATTACTTATGTGATTGGTATGTTCATGATTTCTTATCTCCTAAATACTGATGTTGTTTTTGCCATTACTAAAAAAATCTCAAAAAACCTTTGATTTCATCCAAAATTGATGTAAGGCCCATCTTTTTCACTTGCTTCTCTGCCCTATCGAAACATTCTTCTTTTGAAATAACTTGGATTGTTTCTGTTCCAAGGGCTTGTTTTGGAACCAGGCAATCCCTGGTTTTTTAAATCAAAATAACACTGTTACAACAGTCAGCATTTCCTGTAGGTCTCGACTATCCTTCCCCACCAGAGTTCCTTCAGGTTTTGGGATTACAATGCACATAATTCTTAGTCATCATAGATTGTAGTTCTGTGGAAGGAATTAAGTTGGGATTTGCTGATTCCTCAGACGACACAGGTTTTCAGTTCCAAGAATTTGCAGGTACAGATTTGCTTAACACATCTGGAGAACTGCCGGTCAGTTTGGCTTCACTTGAAGTAGGAGAAGAAAGATTAAAATCATTTCAAGATAGTGTTTATCAAATACAATGCACCAGATGAGGTAAGGATCTAACACAATACCCTAATTTTGGCTTATGTTAAACTTGTGTTTTGCAAGCCATGTGAGGCCAATCTGTTTGGATAGTTAATTGTTCGTTATATTGTGAGAACTTAGAGTATGGACTGGATTCATTCATCATAGAATCCTAGAGTTGAGAGGGGTCATTTGGTCTACTTTCCAGCTCGGTGCAAGATCCACTACAGCAGGGGTCTTCAAACATGGCCCTTTTATGACTTGTGGACTTCAACTCCCAGAATTCCTCAGCCAGTGTATCTGGCTGAGGAATTCTGGGAGTTGAAGTCCACAAGTCATAAAAGGGCCAAGTTTGAAAACCCCTGAAATACAGCCTCTCTGACAAATGACCATCTGGCCTCTGAAGATCTCCAATGAAAGAGAATTCTCACTTCATGTAGCAGCCTCATCCCCTGGCTAACAACTTGAAGAAATTAAGAGTGTTAGTAAGTTGCCTCAACCCATAGAGGAGACCAATCACATTTTGTTTGAACTTCAGCTGTGTGCACTGAAGAAACCCTCCCCCTCCCCACAAAAGACTTTATGTCAGTTCTGCATGGGATTTTTTTCTTCGTCCTTTTCTCAATATTTCAGGTGATGCTTTCTACTAAAGACAAAGTTTTTTCCCTGCAGTTTTGCAAGTGTGAAGGCAGAACATTTGCTTAGTGCTACCTGTGCTCAAAATTATGAATCAAGGGAAGACCTGCCTTAAGAAATTAGCATCTTTAGGTTGCTAGCAGTGAACAGAGAACTATAGGAGATCCATAGGGTTCTTGGCCCCTCCCTTGCTAATCTCTTTCCTCATAATACTCACTTTGGGGCTTTGAATCTGAAATTTCCTATGGACATTTTAGAAAATAATTCTTTCCTTGCCTCCTCCCTCCATCCCTAGTTCACTTCCTTTTTCTAGGAGGTGGCTGATGATGATCACTTAGATTAGGATGAATCATCATATGATTTGTGAGGCTGGGGAAAAAAATAGCTGGAAAAGAAGAAGCAAAGATGAGAAGTGCCTCAGCAGTTGAAGGCTAGGTTTATCCAATATTGTTAATTGGGTCAGTAGTGCATTGTGTGGGCCTATTAAGCAGTTGCTCTCACTCTGCAACTTCCTAAAATGATGCATGAATCTGTATGTTGCTCCCCACAAATAAACCTAATGATTTGAGCAAGCAATAAATATATCACTGTTTATTAGTGAACTTATGTTTCTGTTTCATGAGAGGGAGGGAGTCTCAAACTTTGCAACACAGCAATTGTCCACTTCAGGCATGTGCAGCCAAAACTTGGGAACAAAGCCCAGGGCAGGTTTTGATGGTTGTCCCACTTTGCCTATGCAAGCATCATTAGGTGTTTGGTTTGGATTGGGGTTGTGTTTTTTTTTAACCATGGCCATATTTAACTTCTCAAGTCCCTCCCCTCGACAAGCTAACTCACAATTTGGGAAGCCCTATATTCAGAAGTAGCTAGTGTTAGCTCAAATATGTAGGGCAGTTGTGATTCAGTGTCCTTCCCCCCTTCCAAAAGTTGAGTCAATTGTGAGGTGATGTCTAGGCCCCATCCAACCATTCCTGAAGAGAGGTTGAAAATAAAACGTCCATCACATCATTCTCTGCCAAGCTTGGCAGTAGCAGGACACATCATCTAAACACCAGCCTACTATAGATTCCCAAACTGTACCCACAGTTGTCTGTTTGGCCACTGGGGAAATTAAGATGCACTTGGTGTGTTTTACAACCATCTTTCTTAAACCTGACAAGACATTGCATCAATCCATCTTTCTTGCTGGATACAATTTTACAGCAAGTAAGATGAAAACTGTTCTAAGGTCCTTTGATGCTATGCTATGTTACAACTTCGATGTGTGACTATAGCATTTACAATCCTTTTAGGAATAATCTGACAGAACACTATTATACATCTTCTCTTTCATCTTTTCAGCTTGTGTCTTTTAAGATGTATTATATACCTGATGAAGATTTGCTAAAACAATCTGGATGCAAGGCCCCAAGGAATAATTGATAAAACTGGAGGGAACCATTGATGGTATGCTGCCTAATTCCAATCAGAAACTTTAGGATTTAAAGCTGGTTTGCAAAGCCTTGTGTTATCTCTAGATGGCAGAAAAGAGTTAGAGTTTTATGTATTTCTTTGTTGGCATCTGGCATTTGCTCATATTTTTTTAGCCCAGGTTGGGCTGTGCAGCAATCCAAATTCAAAGGACAGAACATGATTTGGTATGCAGATTTATACACATGTAGAAACTGCTGCAACAACTTAAATCAAATGTTAAAGACCTAATGGTTCTTTGTGTACAACCTGCTGACTGACTGAAGATTGATTGAAACAGATGGTCACAGTTAGTCTTTTGAAGTCTACAGGGAGATGTGATACCTGTCATCAGATAACCAAAAAGTTGTCATGGAAAAGCTCTCTTGTACTCTTTCACTCTAGAGGCCAGAATTAGAAGTAATTAATAAAAATTGCAAGAAAGTTGACTTTGACAAAATGTTACCAGAAATGTTCTAATTGTAAAAATTATTTGACAGGGGACCAAAGTATTTCGGGAGTTGATTGAAGTATTTTAAATAGGTGTTTTTCATCTCAGATGTGTCTTTCAACCTTGGCAACTTTAAGATTTTTGGACTTCAACTCCTAGTTGCTGGCTGAAAAATTCTGGGTGTTGACATCCACATATATAATATATAATGTTTTATCAATAGGAATAAAATGCAAAACAGAGAAAACAGAAAAAATACACGAAGTCCACATATCTTAAAGTTGTCAAGGTCATGTGATACTGCATTTTACAATATCACTTAGTGCTAGAAATTCCAGTTTCAATTAGCATTGTTAGGTGAGGGCTCCCTTTTATGGGGATTGGGCATCTTGCAGTTAGTTGCTGGTCTGCCTGGAGCCTCACTGTTCCTTTTGCTGCCCCTTGCTGAAAATTGACAGCACAGAGGCAGACTTCGACAGCAGCCCAAAGTATGCATTTTCTTACAAAAGTATCTACCACCATGATCATTTAGAAGAAAAATGTTAAAATATGAACCAAAATAGCATTACATTTTTAAAATGAGCCTTATCACTTTCTTCGTATAAATAATATGCCTGTCAAGATCCTACTAAAATTCTGCCCTTCAGGCTGTGAAAGGAATGACCTTCCTAAATCATGAAGTGTTCGTAGTATCTGTCCTTTGGCAATGTTACATTTATTAGATGTGTCTTCTTCAGGATTTTTTCAGAGTCTTGAATCTAGCTACAAGAATAATCAGTAGGACTGTGAATGTCTCCCCTCTGAAACTCAGAATGAATACATAGAAAGAAAAAAGAGAAAAGGAGGAGACTTTTAAAAACCTGAGATATATGGCTTGCTTGGGGATTAAAAAACAGTGTTTTGTCTGTATGAGAGGTAGAGATGCTAAATATTACATTTGTAGTCTAATACTGTGTGTGTCAACGCTGCTAACATCAGATGTTCTTGCTTTGACAACATATGGAGATGCAGCCATTTTCCTTCTTATGTTTTACTCTTAGAATTAGAGTTAGAATTAGATGATACTGGGGGGGGAGGAATGTGCATGGGAGTTTAGTTAGACATAACAATATTGTAACTAGTGTGAGAACCAAGGTTTTTTGAAATAAGAGATGATAAGAAATAGCGGGTTGGAGAACTGAAGGGAAAGCCTGCATTTCAAACTAATTGGAGAATGTGATTTATGACTGTTAATTAGAGGAGGGAATTGTGCTTGATACTATGTGCTCAGGGGAGGGGAATTCAGATTTTGGCTTTGCCTATGTACGTGCCGATACTATGCTACTGGAATAAAGATTCGTTAAGGTAAACAATGCCTCAATGTTCTTTGAAGAGTTTCATCTGTCAGAACCATGACAGTGTGGTCTGAGATCTTTGCTGATGAGACCCAAAACACAGAACACACCAACTGCCTGTATCCAAACTCTGAGGAGAATCAGGTATATAATGGAGCTACAATTATCTTCACAAGTATGGCCTGCGCTTTGAGCTCTAGGATTAGGGTTAGGGGTTAGGGTTAGCCCTCCAAAGTATATGAGGCCAAGAAACTAATGCCATGCAGATCAGGGCTATTCTTACTGTAATAGGTACAGAAGAGAATCTTACAAGTCTGAATGGGCTTCTCCCCTTCCTCATTCTACCTTCATGTGAACTAGGAAGGGGCATGTCTTGTTGTTATTGTTTTAATGATAATTTTATTATAGATTACAATTGCAAGGAAAAAAGATAAGAACTAATACAAACTGAAACAATAAAATATAGAAGGTACAGAAAAGATAAAACGGGGAAAAAATAAGAATGTAGTAAAGAAAAAGAAAAGTATATAAATTAATTACTCCCCCCTTCATCACAAGTATAAATATTTTTAGTAACTTATTACCATCTCTGAAAATACAGCAAATGATATATTCTGCTCATATTTTATTTATTTATATTCCACCTTTATTGTTTTTATAAATAACTCAAGGCAGCGAACATACCAACTTAATACTCCTGCCATGTGCCATCTCATTAGCTATAAATAAATCCTTAAAGTTTCATCGTTTCAGTTCTGATTAGCAAAATCCATTTAAGATTTACCAGAGATAACAGCTTATCTATTTTAACCTGATCAAATAAACCAACTTTACATGTCTTCCTTTTAATTTTAACAACCTAAACTTTAGTCCCTTCAACTGTCCTAGAACTTTTTTTTCATGTTTTCATTGCCCTTTCTCACAAAATTCTTCAAAGCTTTAACAAGCCACTTTTGTAAATTCAATATTCAAGCCACTTTTTTGTATTTGTATTTCTACATACCTTTTAATTATTGAGATAATAATTATTTAATTATTAATTATCAGCCAATTTCTTTTATATGTCCATCGTAGCATCTTTTTCTATATGTGTAATGGAATGTACAGGTGGTCCTCGGCTTACGACCACAATCGAGCCCAGAATTTATGTTGCTAAGTGAGAAATTTGTTAAGTGAATTTTGTCTCATTTATGACTTTGCTTGCCATATTTGTTAAGTGAATCATTGCAGTGGTTAAATTAGTAACATGGTTGTTAAGTAAATCTGGCTTCCCCGTTGACTTTGCTTGTCAGAAGGCCGCAAAAAATGATCACATGACCCCGCGACAACTGACAAACTACAACCGTCATAAATATGAACCAGTTGTCAAGTATCCAAATGTAAATCCCATGACTGTGTGAAATGCTGCAACGGTCATAAGTGTGAAAAATGGTCATAACTCACTTTTTCCAGTGCCGTTGTAACTTCAAACAGTCACTAAATGAACTGTTGTAAGTCAAGACTACCTGTATACACTTCATAGTGCTTTACAGTGCTCACTAAGTGGTTTACAGCTAATGTTTTCAATTTTCTTATTTAGGCTGACGTGTGAACCAGGCTGTTGACTATCCATTTTTATTGTAACTATAGAATGCTAGGAACACATTGGGTTGCTAGATGGGTGGTTTTGTTAGTACTTACAACAGCTCATTTAGTGACCATTCAAAATGACAACGCCACTGGAAAAAGTGACTTATGATCATTTTTCACACTTAATGACCATTGCAGCATTCCCCCATGGTCATGTGATTTACATTTGGAAGCTCGAGGATTGCCCGTAGTAAGGTGGTGGATCCCCAGGTGGGAGGAGGTGCATTTCAGAAGAGTAAGAGGCAACTCAGTCCAGATATTATGTGTGGGAGAAAGAGGGTAAAGACAGCCCCTCCCCAATAGTTCATAGAACAGGTTGTGAAGGCAGATAGTAGAGCGATAGTGATGGCGAACCAATGGCACGCGTGCCAGAGGCGGCACTCGGAGCCCTCTCTGTGGGCACGTGCGCCGTTGCCCCAGCCCCACCTCCCCCCATGGCCACCTCCTCACCAGCAGCCCCCTGGAGGAGAGTCATCCTCAGGTGCAGCCTGCGCAGAGCAGTGCAGCCAAGGACATGGCAGCCGGGCAGCAGGGACAAAACTCTGCCCTCATGCCCTGTCGTGCACAGATGATGCTCCAGGGCGCGGGCGGAGGGCGTGGCCACCATGGCATTGCAGGGCTGCCTGGGTAATCTGTGGTGGGCCGTGGAAGCGGTGGGTGGCCCTGTGGGCGGGCAGGGGTGGGGCAGAGCGGGGGTGGAGTGGGCGGGGGGTGGAGCGGGGGTGGGCCGGGGGCAGGACAGTTTTTGGGCACTCGGTTTCTAAAAGGTTTGCCATCACTGTAGTAGAGTGTTCAGTCTGTCCAGAATTTGCCTGTAAGTGGGAAACAATAAAGAACTCAGCTTGGAAAAATCACCATGACCTTTCTTGGCTCGTGGACTTGACAATATCATTTTTGTAGTGTGTTATTTTTAAATCCACTTTCAGATCAGTCTCAATCGTGTCAGATAAAATTTATTACTCTTCCATAACATTGTTAAACACAGTATATCTATAGAGACAAATACTCTTAAAACTGACTTCTGGGTTCATTCTTCAAAAATACCTTTCAATATATCCAAAATATATTGCTTCGTTCTGTATTAGTAAGTCAAATTTTATGTTTTCTTCTCCTTTAATTATAATCTTTGGTTCCTTCTGGTGCCCTCTAATGTCCAACCTTTAAAGTCTCATCCTATCATTTAAAAAAAGAAAACGAAAAAGAAAAGAATTGAAAACAAAAAATGTTTTCCATGCGATGGATTCTTATAATTAATTCCAGGGTGATAGTGAGGAGGGGGGTTTGCCTGCTTGCCCTCAGATCCATTTGCAGTGGTGAGGCTTAAATGCCTTGTTTTGGTAAAATGTACTGGAATTTTAATTACTCCTCACTCATGCACAGCACAACTTTTAGTCTAGTTGCAAACTCAGTTGCAATGTATGACAAATTAGAGCAGAGTTTGAAGGTAATGCATTATAAAGCAGGATCACCCACAGGATTGTTGTTCTATGAGGTATCCACACTACATTACGTTTAAGAGAATGGATGCTTCTAGATACAACCAGGAGGTGTGAAAGTGTTGGCATATTGGTTTCCTTATTTCCTGGGACACTTGCTTCTAGAGTGCAGGTTGTTTGGATACCTTTTCCAAAAGGATCCAAAAGATCACCCTGAAGGAAAAGCTACTTCAGCGAAGACAGGTGTTTGCAAAATGAGCTGTTATTTTGGCTCAGCTTCAGGACAAAATGAAATGGCTGGAATTTTATTAGCATCCTGGTTGCCTCTGGTGGCAAACTGTGTGCTGTAGCTTGTCAGAACTACCAAAGTGAAGGCTTTATGGCAGGAAGTAGCAAATCCACACAGAAAGCCATTGCAGACAAATAGCTCACCATATTAAAAAACTGGGCTGTGGGTACAACCCTTTCCATGTGTCGATTGTTGCACATGAAATGAATAGTAAATTATGGGGGTTTTTTTTCTTCCTCTTTTATAAAATGTTTCCCAAGTGCTACTCTGAATGAGCAAATGGCCTCCTTTCTAAGTATTTCTTTGAAACATAAAATTGGCATGGATTGCCACCACTGCCTTTTAATTCTTGGTTTTCCTTGAGAGCTCCTAGAACTGTAATGTGCAATATAAGCATACCGTACTGCCAAGTCAAAAGGTATGAATTAAATATGTACGTATGTTCAGCTGCCATACTGATTTAGAAGAGACCGAGTTTGCTTTCCTGTTTCATAACATGGAACAATCCACCTGGGATGTGGTCATAGATGGAACAATCTGACCAACAGCATAATAGAAGAGCAAGGCTTATGGAAGGACTGAAAGTGATTCCACAGATAGCAATCGAGCAACATACCATTTGGAACCACAATCTAAAACTCTATAACCTGATGTGCTGATAGATTGCATTTAGTTTCTGGGAGTTGCTCCTAAAATGCATCTAGGTAATATCCCTAAATCAAAGGCTGACCATGCAAAGGATCTGAATGTTGCCACTGTTATAGAGAGGCAGTCAAAGGAATTGGCTTTGCCAATAGATCACACTTGAAAGCAGGAGGGAGCACAAATGCAGATATATAATTGTTTATATCAAGAGTAATGTCAGAGAGAGACTGGCTGAGCCAGGGGAGTAGTCAAGTGGGGAATTAGTCTGAAATCATTACAAAGGCACAAGAGAGCAAGGCCCACCTTGAATGCCATTGAATCTTATCTAATCTGGTCCTGGTGCAAACTGCCAGTCTGGGAAGATTGCTGTGAAATAGGCATCAAGCAATAAAGTAGCTAATTTGAACTCTGTATTTGTGAATCTAGTTGTTCTATTTTTGATTAACCATTCTAATATTACTTTCTTTTTTGGGTTGGCAGGCTTGTTGGAATGGCAAACTAGTAAAATTATTCTTGATAATTTTCATTATCCCATATTGTGTTTTGATATGAGAAGATGGTCTATTAGTATTTATAATTGCACTCCCTTAGATCTGAGTGAAGTACAAGACCTATTCCTCCTACCTCCATCACTATCACCCATATATAAAACAATTGTCCTTTTAGGTAGGTCAGGCTGAGAAAGAGTGACAGGCCCAACGTCACCCAGGGAGCTGCTATGGCAGAGGGTGAACCAGAACCTGGATCTCTCTGCTCTAGTCACTTACCTACTTCGCCACACTGGCTGTCTAATGACCTCTATGACTGCTTAGGCATAGTAAACAGCAAACACATTGCTTCGCTTATACAGTGAAGAAGACCCACTCAGTACAAAATTTATGGATAGCAAAAGAGATGGGGGAGGAATTAGGATGAATTAAAGAGGAATAAAAGGAAATGAAAGGAGACTAAAGGAACAGACTGTACCATCAACTAAAAATATAAAAACATATATTTAAAAAGAATTGCATAAGAATGAGCAGACCAGATTTTAAAAGAGTAGTTAATAAATCTGAGTCTATTTCTGTCTCCCTCTGAGTGAGCTTGGCAAAATGAATGCTCATAGAAGAATAAACCACAAATAGCACAGCATCAGTACTCACAAACTCTCCGATAGGTAGGGTTTGTAGACATGGTAACATTGCTCAGTCGGCTAATTTTTTAAGTATCAGAGAATAGCCACACCGTCCAGCTGCTGTTCCTATGTAGAAAGAAAGCTTCAACAGTATTTTAAGACTTTGGAAAGCCGGAACATCCATCAAATCGCTGGATCGTGAATGAATCCCTCCAAAATGAGCTCACAGCACTTGATTTGATGCCTGAGATCAATTTAAGATTCAGTTTAAAGATTCAGTGTGAAGGGGTGATTTGATTATATTTTCTTCAACTTGAATTGCCCCTTCAAAACAGTCATAATCAACATTCTGTGTATTTCTTAATGAAATGAAGTGGAATCTAAATTCCAGCAGAGTCTAAGCTTATTTGAGAATTGCGTTGGATAGATCTTAAGTTAGTGGCACTTTTTCCACTGTTTGTACTGCTGCATTGGCTGTAGGAGATGCCTGGAGTAAAACTGGGACAAAACAAGGAGAGTTATGTGATGTATATTTTTCTTCTGTTCAACTGAGGATAACTCCTTTGGAGGTTCATATAATTCCTTGTTATTTTCTCCAGCTATGCTCAGCTACTATGTTTATTTCTTTTGAATAGCAACAATAACATCTAATAGCATATCTACCTTATTCCCCAAACCCCTTATTTTTCATTTGGCTAATCCTTTCTCCAGAGCTCTAGACCTGCCTTCTCCGAGCCTCTTGAGGTATTATTCAGTTTTTGCAATCTCATCCAGGATAGCTAAAAGCTACATTGATTAGGGATTATAAAAGTTTAAAACAAAAACATCTGGAAGCAAGGAAGTCTGCTTTATATTCCTTGCAAATCTCTTACTCCCCAGATATGAACGCATTTGATCAGTACATATAAAATCTGATTTCCTCCAGGCCAGTCTAATACACATTTGTACTTAATCTCATTCTGTCTTCTTGAGGGAGTAGAAAGGGAATATAAATACATTCCTTCCAGCTGATGCTGGTTCTACATGAATATCATTATTTAGTTTCATCTCCTGTTACATAATGGTAAATACCTACTTACTATATTGGGATGGTCAGAATGAGGCAGCCATATCTACCCCAAGCTTTATCTTTTTCACTCCAAGTTTCTTTGGACTTATATTTTGTCAACTCTGTGACAAACTGTTGGCATTCATTTGTGTCATCACTACTCAGAGACCAATGATTTCTGCTTTTTTAAAAAATACAAAGGGAATATATTTAATTCAGAATGTTTCAACACATGCGTCAGGCCTTCTATAGTTGAAGTTGTGACTGGGCTGTGATTTCTGTATCCCAGCTACTGCTTATGGTAGCACTCTCCCTTCCAGCAATTATGTGCAGCAACAGTGACTGTACTCACGGTCACTTGTTCTCTGGATGAATGCATCTATTTCTTCATAGAAGTAATTGTTACCCATAGCTGTAACCTTCCCATTAAAATATCCAACACCACTGCCAGCAAAATTACATTATTCAAATATCTCTAATTTAAAACCTCTGTTTTTGCTTGCAGAAATGCGACTTTCCATTTTGGGCTTTCTATAATTAATCATAACATTTTTACTGAATAAAGAGGTTGTTGGATCAGTTGTCTTCCATATTCAAACCTACCTTTTGTTTGGAGCGCTTTATATATAGGCTGTTTAATTAGCTGTTGCAGAAAATAAATGGGTTTCTAATTAGTGCAGTTCATCGGTAAGAAAGCAGGGTATGTCTATTAACTAATATTTTTGGATAATGCCACAGGGTAATGGGTGTGTCTTCTCCTTTACTGCTGTATAATATTCAGCACAAACTTATCAGCTGGAAAAAAGAAAGTAAATGTATCATAGCAAGCTGTCAAGCAATCATGGTGGAATAAGGTCATGGTATGAATAGAAATGTAAATGAAACCATTTAAAAACAAATACACATGCACATTATTCTACTTATATCACCAGCAATATTTTTCCCATTCAGAAAAATAGGCAGTAGCAAAATCATTGGTCTCACTAATGATCCACATCATCCTTCCATTTTCATCAAACTTGTTACAAGCTTCCATCGCCACTGACCTTTTAAAAATGCCTTTAGCTGCCTGGTATGAACTTAATGTTTATGTTGCAGTTTAATAGAGGCCATGATACATAGCAAGACTGGTATATAACAAATTAGCATAGTGGCAGTTATCATGGGGGGGGGGGGTCACAAGCTTATCTCCATGCTGTTGATTTATATTGTTTCATCAGCCATCCATAACTTAGGTACTTCCATCACAAGAATTCCACCTCTGAACTATACATAGGTTTTCATTTCTGGAGTTTGAAATGATCTACCAAACATTCCAAGGGGTATTACTGAACACCATTAGTTTTTTGGGTGGTGTATGTACATGAGAATAAACACCATTAGTTATTGGTAGACACGCCCTTAGCTTCCCCCTTTCTCTTGTACTTGCACAGACATCATGGATTTAACAGACAGTTGGTTCTTAACAGAAAATGGAGCAGCTTTCATCAACATACCTGAGAAACAAGAGTTAAACTTGAGGGTACACTGTAAACTTACATCACATACACTTCTATCCTCCAGCACCATATTGTGGTCCTCTTGTCAAGTTGCCAGCCATGGTCGCCAGCAAAACATTGGGAAGTCTACTGGCTAGATCATGGTCACTAAACCCTGAGGCTCAACACTGCCCAATCTGTGAAATCTGTAAGACAAATAGATTTTACAATCAAAATTGGGGGAAAAAACCAAAGCTTTACAGCTAATGGGTTTATTCATAAGATACTTGTTTTTAAACTCCCCAACTCCCAATCAAAACATTATCTGGATAATATTCTTATCGGAACTAATAAGCAGCTATAAATAGCCAATAAAGTTTGTAATTTTTTCTTCAGGCGAGATCAAGAATGTTATCTAAATTAGGCAACAACTGGTTGCAGTGGCAATTTATCATATTTTACAGTTCCTTGGGAACCTACTTTCTGTTTTACAAAGAGTTTCTTTTTTCTTTTTTTTTAAATACATTTTATTGGATTTTTATAGGGGTAGAAGGGTTACATAAAGTGCTTAGGAAACACCGTGGAGGTGGGTATATCAAACATTCAAAAGAACAATCACAAGTATATAGCTCAAATTAATTCATTTAAAATTCCCTCTCTAATTCCCTCATAGTCTTGCATATTCAAATTAATATATTTATACATAAACTTCAAACAATCCTATCAAATATCACTTACATTTCAGTTATAAAGATCCAGGTCCTGTTTTTAAGCTTTACTAACTTACAATTACCATATTTTAATTAGCCTTAAATAGACATAATATTAACACTTCGGGTGTCCTTTTTCTTTTTTCTTTTTCTTTTTTTTATTCCCACAGTAATATTCTTTGGTTTTCTTCATTAATACCATTTCTTCTCTTGTTACCAATTCTTCTTCTATTACAAAATAATTATCTTATTTAAAATAAAAATGTCAAACCAACAAATAGATTTCTATCTAACTTAAGTATATATTCTATCAATTCATCTATGTCTATACAAAATCTTTTTAACCCAGTAAATAAAGTTCATCTGTCCAATAATTGTCATATCTAAGACAAAATATTATTACAAAGGATATCCTTTTGTGAAATTCACGTGTTCCATTAGTTGTTAAATCAATCAAAAAGTCAAAGCCTTTTTAAACCCATTAAATAAAACTTTAAACTACATTTTTAAATCTAACTCTAGGTTTCTTTCTGTGCCATATCGGTTTCCATAATAAAATTCCTGCATCATCAAACCACAATATTAGAGAGTCAATATTCTTCAATGCTTCAAATTGGTCAAAGTTCTCTTTCCTTTCTTCTAATAGCCTATGGATGATAGAAGCCATTTTATTCCATGTTATGTTTACCAGTTGTTTATCCACATTATCACAATTTTCAATAACTTGTATCTGAGTGTCAGTCTCTGTTGATGTTGATGCTTCAAACATCTCAGTTAAAATTATTCTATGATCATCAAGCTTCTCCATAGATTGCGTTTGGAGTTGTATAGAGTTAGTTTGTTCCTTAGTTTCCACAATTTCTCTCAGTGTAGTTTCATAGTTGAGTTGTTGACATGGTTCCTCTTTAAGTTGTACATATTGCTCACTAATCTCTTTAGCGCCAGTCTGTTTCTTCTCCACTGTTTTTCGGTCTATAATTTGATCCGTCAGAGTTTGGAAGTAAGAGTTCATATCCTCTGTGGCTTCCAGAATTTTTTCCAATATGAGCTCATAGTCCAGCTGTGTGTTAGATTCCATATCAATAGTAGAAGATTTTTTAATCTTTTAGTGGAGGCTCTATTTTGTAGAAATCAAAGAAATATTCACCTCCAGTTTTCCATAGACTAAATCACCACACAGCTGATACTCTTATCATCTTTTGAAGGTCAGAGCCATCCTTAGCCATATAAAAATTACAGTTGCAGTAACACTTTTCGTCACAAGATGTCCTCAGCAGGCTATAAGGTCTTTCTTTTTTTTTCCAAATTAATAAATTTTTTATTTTTCACGTTAAAAAATATGAAGAAAGCCCTCTCCAAAATAATAGACGTGTAGTTATAACAATAATAGTCAAAAATAAAATGTTTTCAGGCCCCCTCAGTATTCCAAAGATTAAATAGTCAATAAAAAATTAACTGGTTTATTTTTTCTTCAAGGCTGTTTTTCCCAAGTGCCCAAACGCTGCTCCCTCACAGCAGGGAAGTAATTCAAGCACAAAAGCTTTTGACAGGAGAGTGATTAGGGAAAGAAGGGGTAGGAAAGGTCTGACCCGGATTCTTCACGGGGGTTCTTTACGCTTAGTTGTTCTTCTGACTTTCGGCTGGTGCGGCGAAGTGATCGTCCATTTTGCTGGCCGATCTTTCCTCCGACGGCCCTAAGGAGATAGCTCGAACTGAGGAAGGAGCTGCCGCCCTTCCCCAGTCAAGCGGAGGCCTCCCAAAATGGTGGTCACCTCTACGGGGTGACTTTCGACCCGATTAAGGGTCTACCGGCGGAGGGAAAGCAGCCGGTGGGAGAGACGGATCTCCCCGTGCGACTGCGTGTGCCGGAACCGGAACCGGAAGTCTACAAAGAGTTTCTAAATCATGCATAAACTTCATTTTTACTCCAGGTTTTAAAAAATAGGTTATTAACCTTGGAGATAAAAGTTGAGCAGTAAGTTTGTATGAAAACTAATGTTTTCAAAATCTCTTGCTTTGTGGCCACATTTAGAGGTGTGGGAGGAAATCCTTCTATTCTAACTTCTCAATAGATAGTAACCTTCAGACTCTGGTTCTACTTTTGCTCTTTGCTCAGAGGATCAAGAGAAGAGAGTTCAACTGATTATTATGTGCCATCAAATCAATAGCAATCACATACATTTTCTCCATAATGATCTTTCCCTAACCTGGTCTTTCAGGTCATCCAACAGTATACCCATTGCTACTGTAACTGAGTCCATCCACTTTGCTAAGAGCGTTTGAGACTTCATTCAACCACCATCTTGTTAGACCTACAGACTGTTGCCTAAGCCAGCAATCTCAACATTCCAGCAGTTCTGAACTACGCTGGCATCTTCATTACTTCTTCTCTCTGCAAAAGAAAGAAAATGTGCTTGAGAAAGAGACTCTCTTGAGTACTGGGAGTATGTTTACTGGAAAATAAGCTCCTATGCTCAATAATCTAATACATAAGTGATCATATCAGCCAGAAGCATTAGAACTGCAAAATGTATATTAATTTTCTAGACCAGCTTCTGATTACATTATGAGAATCAGTGAGCTTTGAATTTCTTCCTCTCGCTCTTTTTCGCTCTCTCAACAGAAAATGTAAAAAAAGCAGACACAATTTAGAAAGAGCAGTGTTTAGAATCTATTCCTATTAGCAAAACAGTTCAGTATAATTTGTACCTTGAATAGGCAGTGGGTGATGGATATTTTTAAGGTTACTGAATGTACCATGGCACCCCTATTTCCTCCCAGACTTCAGTGAATCAAATCTTCTTTTCTCAGCCAGCTAAATTTCTCTCAGTTCCTGTTTTCATCCAGATCTTTAATTTATGAAATCATAAACATTCACTCCTTTCCCCCCCCCTCTTCCTGCACTCCACATTTTGCTAGAGAGCATGGGTGAATTATTTGCTTCCCATATATAATGAAAAAAATAGTCAGCAAAAGGTGAGGTATGACTTACCAAAAAATGTAACATGACGTTTGCATGAGCCAGACAGAAACAATTAGATAACATCACAATTGATTTTTGTCCCAAAAGATGTAAAGTGTAACGGTGGTTGTAGTGTAAATAAAGAAAAATGTTATTTCAAAATTAAATATAATATCTTCTGGTACATGTAATTATAGATGGGATTGTTGGAAAAGAATCATGTTTTTCATGTGTAGGTGCCTCTTCCACCTCCAATTCCACCTCTCTTCCTTACTTGGAAGAGACTTTTGGAGAACCACCTAGGATGACCTGTTTTTACTGTGGACAAGCAGAAAGGTTATAAATGTCCTGGCAATCTTTCTCAGCTTGTTACCTTAAAATGCATTAATAATTTCACTCATAAAATTCTTATATATGTATGTAAGTACAGCAATAAATTTAGACAGCACCACGTTGGAGAAGGATGATGTACTGAATAAGATATATACAAGTACATACATAATGTTTCTCACCTACCTTTACAGCTTCTTTTACAACCCTGTTTTAAAGGCTTCTTTTCAACTCAGCTGCTTTCGTTTATAACCGTGGTTTGGCTTAAGCATTTATACGGAGGGTTCATCATAAATCTTCTGCCCTCCTCCAACTGATCTACCTGGATTATCTCCAAATTGATTTGACTGTAAAGCCACAACTAAAGATCCCACTAGTATGGGGCATTTCCAATGGTGGGATTCAAATACGTGAACAACTGGTTCTCTGTGTGGATGCCGCTTCTGGAAGTCTGTTCTGGGCCTGGGCAACAAAAAATTAGCTACCGGTTCTGCCGAACTGGTGCGAACTGGCTGAATCCCACCACTGGCCATTTCCATGTTTTTGAGGATGCCAGCACTTCTGATTCATTGTATGTGCTTAAGGCAATATGTTGTGATCTCCCATAGTAGTCAGGAAGATGCAGGAGTGAAGATGCAAAGACTTTTGATAAGGTCAGTCGAAGCCTAAAGGAACCCAGCAAAACTATTTGGGATATACGGTATTTTGCTGTTGTTGTTACTCCACATATAGCAGTTTTCTCCAACTTGCTGCCCTCCAGATATGATGGACTTCTGGCTATTCTGAGTAAGGATCATGGGAGAAGAAATCCAGCAAATTTGAGGAGATAGCAAGTTAGTAAACATAGGGGAGGGAGCAAAGAGCACAGTTTCAGGAGTTTCAAGCATATTCGTATCTGCATACTTCAGTGTCCTTAAATGGACCCTCAAGCTTCTTTCAAAATTATTTGGAAGATATTTCTAAATTTGAATGTATCTTAGAGTAAGATTGAATTGTATCTCAGACAGAAGCTACTGCAGTCCTGGCAAAGCCATGTCAGTTTATATCAGTATTTCTTTTCTTTCTGTTCTCCCTGTCTTTGCTTTTTCTGCACTTCAGTCAGCTGAGCTGATGTCTCTGGTTTTGTCGGAACACACAGTGCAAAAAGCCAAATGCAATGCATACATGGAGAAAAAGCACCTGAATGTCACATAACTAGGATCACATAACTAGGACACCCAGAATCTTAAACCTTCCTAGTGTACCACAGTGTTGGAGAGTTGGAAGTTTGAATGTCTCCATTGGAGATTCCATTGGAGTTGGGCAGCTATTAAATTCAAATGAATTAATAAATAAGAGTGATAGCAATGGAACACTGAATAGTATTCAGTTTCACTGAACTATTTGCTTGCTGCCATGCTGGCTCAGAATTCTAAAAGCAGTCCCAACAAATTTGCAAAATACAAGTTTGAGGAATACTAAAGCCTGATCTGCTTTAGCAACAGAACTCTCTGTTTTCTTCCATTTGGGTGTGTTGCTAATTCTTTTTCTGAATGAAACAAAATTTTCCAAGGTTTTAATGCAAAGAATCCTGGATGCTTGTTCAGACACCACATTGATACGAGTTTTTTGGTTAATGGAATCACTGGTACAAAAAAACTCCCTCATTAGAGTCATCTAATGCCTATGGAATGGATATTAGTCCTACTGAACAAAGTGGTCTTACTACAAAATAAACAAAATATAGAATAATAGATTTAAATCACAAGAGAGCGGATTCCAATTAAGGGATGGGGGAAGGAGTTATATACATATTGTAGGATTTATAATGGTGTAAGCCATCTGGAGTCATTGCATGTGAGCTTGGAAGCCATATAAATGTGTTTAATAAATATAAATAAACTAAGTGAAGTTTGACAATCAAATTGATTATTCATAGAAATAGCAGAAATCCCTTCATTGGATGCATTCAAGTGGAAAGTAGACAGTCATCTGTCTGGAACGCTTTGAATTTGGATTCCTGAATTAGGACTTGAACTCAATTGCATAATTGGTTCCTTCTGATTCTCTGCATAGGTTTGGACTCTTCGGCCTTAATCCTAGATTTTGTCTCCTATCTGGGATAGGTTCTATTGGACTCAGTTGAACTTTTTTTCTAAATAGGCATGCATATATTAAGCTCTGATTTGTAGGCATTAATATACATTGGAGCCGAAATCTGCTAACAATCCAATTTCATTTAATAAATTTCCACATTCTGTTCTTCATCTTTTCATTGAAAGTTAATGACAGTCTTTGACAACTGAGGTCTATTCAGAAATTAGCCAAGTGGAAAGTCTTCACATTTAGCGTTTCCTTAGTGGTTGTTCTCATTCTGTTCACCTAACCCACCCTGCTATCCCCCAGATGTGATGGGATAGTCAGAATTCCTAGTTAGTATTAACAAAATAAACTAGAAGATGCTACATTATACAAATTGGGGGGGAAAGAGGATGGAGGGGTGTTTATTAAAAGATGTAAGGAAAAATCAGCTACAAGTAGTCCTTGTTTAGTGACACAATTGGGACTGGTAACTTGATCATTAGGCAAAGCATTTGCTAAGTGAAATTGTGACCAGGCTTATCTGTTAACTCGGCTTTCCTTTGCTTTACAGACTTGTGAAGGTCATAAATTCAAAGATTGGTCCTAAAGTTACTTTTTCTTCATGTGAAGAGTTGCTAAATGAGGCAGTTGTTAAATGAGGACTACCTGTTTTAAACCTATAGTTTGCCATTTTCATGTGAACTCCTTTTTTTTCCTAGACATCCTAAAACAAAAAATTCTTAGCACACAGAAAGAGAAGCACAGGTGAGTCTAACTTCCATGTTGACATTGCAAAAAACCTGAGCTAGCAAAACTCATTACCATAGAGCAGAGGTCTTCAAACTTGGCCCTTTTATGACTTGTGGACTTCAACTCCCAGAATTCCTCAGCCAGCGTGACTGGCTGAGGAATTCTGGGAGTTGAAGTCCACAAGTCATAAAAGAGCCAAGTTTGAAGACCCCTGCCATAGAGAGATTTGCCAACTTTGTTTTGGAATCTTGCACTCACATATATCCCTCAGTGGGTGTATGAGGGAAGATGCAGGCATGCAATCATTTTCCTATTAAAAATCCTTGAAGCAGCATTCAGATTAATCAAACACAAAATGTAAAACAACAATTCACTGAAACAAGACAAAAACAAAAACAACAGCACTGAGGAACATGTTCAAGCATTCCAAATGCTGCCAACTCATAGAGCAAATATTTACATTGTGAGTATTAACAATTAACAAACCACTGTGCCCACTGACATCTCCCCCTGTGTCAAGTCCTGCTGTTTATTTACTTATCTGAGCAGACCCAGTTTTCTGCTCAAAAGACTTTGCTGTTGTAATCTGTCTTCCCGACACCCTTGACTTTTTTTCCCCTCCTGGCTCTGCACTATGTAGCAACACTGACTTCCTTTCTCGTGTCCCATCCTACTGTAACTTAGGAAGAAATTAGAAGGGCATCTAGACCTTATCTTCCACCACTGCTTGAAGTACTGCATTAATCTATTTGAGGTAGGGGCAGCCAAAATTGCTAGCAAACCCTCAGTCTGACACTGCAGCTGTTCCTAGCCAGAGCTGAAAGGCCTTGTTGAAAGGTGGTGGGAGCTGGGTTTGCTTGATAGATTGATTGAACTGCATTAGTACAACTGCATGAGGATCAAGGCAGGAAGATGACATCTCTGCATTTCCACAAAATGGTTCTTTCCCTGAAGACAGAAGTATTTGCTTCGGTCTGTTTATGGGAATTATCATCATGTAGCACTCTCCAAGAGTGATGGGGCTAGAACTTCAGAGTTCTCATCCCATGCTGTTGGGGATCTAGGACTTGAGGGAGACGGGTAAATATTGATAATGAAGTTTCAGGCTAGGGGAATTTTTTTCTGTCCAATCTGGAGATTCTGGAATTTGAACCTGACCTACTCTGTAAATCTGGATGGGCTAAAGAGAAGAAAAAAAACTTCTCTTAAATAACAGTCTGAATGTATGAAAAGAAGAAGTGCGACATAATCAGGCCAATGACAGATTAGGGTCTGAGAATTGAGGGTTCAAATCCTCACTCAGCCATCGTTTATCTGACAGGAAGCTATGGAAATAAGAATGGATGGATAAGAAATCTGAGATTCTTAGAAATATGGGATAAAAATAGAAATAATAATGAAGTGTGTGTGTATGTGTGTATGTTCATTACAGCAAGAGAAGCATCATTAAGCTGCAAGAATTTTCTTTGTAAACTAATTCACAATTCATACCTTGTGCACAATAAGAAAGTTGATAATAGTCAGAATATCATTTTTCTTTAAGAATTTTTCCCATCTCATCTAGATCTTTCTGATATAATTACTATTGAACATCTGTGATCTGAACTGTTTCCTAACTCTAATTTGAAAGGTACATAAAATTCTGTTATGATGTACCTGAAATTATATATGAGACGGTACTTCCCCAGGCTATGCACACAAACCATTTTTATGCAATTATCCATTCTCAAATTATAAAAATACATCTAGCAATCATACAAATACACATATATGACATAGGCCACTTGAAAGCTTGTGAATAAACGGTGCGCATTTGCTCCTGTTCCACATGGAAAGGATTCTTGGCCAGTCAAGTGTAAGAACTGACTTCTGCTTATTAGGCTTCAAGAAGACGTTTTAAACTGGAATAGCAAGGTTTGAGAGATTGGATTAGTTGTATACTAACAGACAATGACTTCAGATACCTAAACCATATACTGAAGGAAGATGTGGTTTTCTGTGGGACTGCAGTCATGAAAACTTATGCCTTTTAATAAAATGTGTTAGTTGGAAAAGGTGCTAGCAGACTCCTGTTTTGTTACATCATACAGTGGGGTCTCTTGCATACTACTTGACGTCAGTGTATAATGAAGCTATAAAGTAATTAGGTATGTTCGGCATTTTGAGTTATTAATAAAAAATAACATTTGGGATAAAAGTGATGTCTGAAACTTACCGTTACAAAGTAATCCAATTTGTACCTTTTTTTACCTAAAAGTTCTAGAGAAAAGTTCTCGAGGAGGTGATGAGAAACTACTCTTTTGGCAATTTATAATATCCATACATCTTATTGAGCCATGGTGGTGCAGTGGTTAGAAGGCAATATTGCTGGCTAACTCTGCATTCCCACTGCCAGGAGTTTGATCCTGACCAGCTCAAGGTTGACTCAGCCTTCCATCCTGTCATGACTCCATTGGAGCCCGGTTCGGAAGAGGAGAAGTTGGAACTGGGATTAGCCAATGGGGATGGCACATCTCCCTTGGCATTTTTGGAGAGGGCCGAGGATGATACTGTTCAAGGTGCCTCAGGCATTGGGGGAGGTGGTCGACCGGACGGAGACCTGCTTGCCCTCACAGACACAGGGGAAGATCAGCTGCTGACAGGCAGCAGATCCCCTCTGGTGAGGAACAGCTGCCTCCCCACTCAATCCAAGGGCATGGAGAGTGGAGGGCTACTACGCTACTCGGGAGAAGGTCACCCCACCCCTCTTCACAAGGAGTGGATTGACTTAAGGAGAAGCTGTGGGGAGTTAGTCTTTGCCAGGAACAATTGTTTGTTTCGGTTTACACTCCCCCGGCTTTGACTTGGACCTTTTGCCTTGTCTTGAGGACTGCTCTTCATCTTTGCTTTGCCTAGCCTTGAGGACTGCCTTCTGCCTTTTGTCTTATACCTTGTCTTTGCCATGAGGACTGCCTTTTGTCTTGTGCCTTGACTTTGCCTTGTGGACTACAGTTTGCCTCATGGACTCGCTCAGCTGGGTGGACTGGACTTGGACCCTGGATCTTGCCCTGTGAGTGTGCTCCTACTCTGTGGACTTTTTTTTGTTATATACAGGCTGCTGTTTGGGGGACTGAGGGTGGTTGCCTTCAGGGTAGCATGAGGTGGACCCTAACCAGTCATTGGAGGGCCGTTTGTGGGAACATTTACTTAGAGCAATAAAGGACTCTCTGGAGGCCTGCCTTGCCTTCATCACCTGGGTCATAACACATCCTTCCAAGGTTGATAAAATGAGGACCCAGATTTTGGGGGCCAATAGGCTGAATCTGTAAACCACTTAGAGAGTGATGTAAAGTGCTATTGCCACTGCTATTGCTATTATGGGGTCAGATAAATAGTGGGGGGAGGGTGTGTGTGTGAACTTACAAGATGTGTGTGTATATGTATGTGTGTGTATAAATAAAATGTATTCTGAAATGTTTATGAGAGAAAGCTGTCAGAACTGTTTTTTGTATAAGAAAAGCAAGCACTTTCCCCCTCTAATACCCCTGGAAAAGCCCTAGAGAACTGCCTTCAGAGTAGATTATAGTTCCCAGGCTTTTGACAGATGTGTATAAAATGTTTTTTTTTAAAAAAAAAAAAAGCCGTACCATTTGCAGGAAGCCAATACTTGCAGGTTTTGAATATGTTTAACTTGTGAGCCGTTTTTCTTGCCCACTTCTTTGCACTACCTATACTGCTAGTCTATGATGTATTATTTTATCCCTAGTATATTCCCAGGATACGATTACATCAAGTTCTTATTGAATGTTTGCTGTCTTCAAATATTTTCTTTGTTTCTTGGGGAAAAAATAACTTGCCCTAGGTAGCTTTGTAAAGAATGATATCCATTGGGTATCGGTAACAATGACTAAGGAGTGGTCCTCTAGTTTCTCTTGCAGTGTATGATGAACATCTTAGCACTGTTCTCGTATGCGTTCTCACTACTCATTTACATCCAGAGATTAGCCTTAGCTGTGACTGAGCTATCACAAATTGAAATAGCGTGTATACCGACCAAGTACTGTTCTGTCGAAGGACTTAAGTATTCAAATACAAATTGTCAAACATTGAAGTGTTGAAAGCTCAAGTTATAGGTGCATGTGTGCATGAGTAAAGCACATCTTCCTTGGAGACCATCCATCTGTAGAACAAGGACCTGGGAATAATTCCAAAATTCATGTATCATCTTTGTAATATGGTTGCAGAATGTGTTGCACTTCCAGCATTGCACCTCAGTGTAATGTGAATCATAAGAGTGAGATTCCCAACATCATTTTTTTAAAACACCCCCCATGATAGTTTGCTATTCTTCATCTGTTAGAATAGGCAAGAGGAGTCATACCTCTGGATGTGGACAAAAAGGGGGGGGGGGAGATTAGTTTTTCCCTATGGAAAAGTGGCATTGTGTGCCATCTAGTTTTATGCCTGGCTGATAGACTACTATTTTTATTCAATTTATTTTCTTATTCATAATGTTCTTGAAGGTGGTGGAAGACCATTTTTCCCAGCCAGTTTTTTTTTTAATTCCCAAAGAAAAGAAGCAACTTGAAGGCAATCCCATGGTTTTTTTTCTTTTTACTGACTTGAAATGCTGAGAAAAAGGAGATTTATATTTAAAAAAATGAAGTGGTCCTGAGCTGCTGCAATAATTTTCCCCTTGCAGATACTCCACACAAAACAGGGAAAAGTAGCCCTGTATTTTTCTGGAAAAAGGGGGGAAACGGGGGCAGGAACCCTCTTGTCAGTTTCACCCCCCCCTTCTGAAGGGAGCTGCTAAACCCTCAAGTCTGCATTCCTCTTTCAAGATCTGAAGCTCAGGAGCTGGGAGGAGGCCTGAGGCCATCTTCCAATGGGAAAATGGACCCATGGGATCTGGGGGGAAAGGCAAAATAAATTCTAACATCACCAGAATAAATCATCTTGACTGACTTGGTAGGAAGACAGATTTCAAACCAGCACAAAATCCTTGTGCTTCAGAGTTAATGACATCTCCAGATTGCCACTTAACTGAGCAGATTTCTTAACAATGAGAGAGAAGATCCTAAAGATAATGAAGCTGTTGGTGTATTTCTAACTGATTTCTCACTAAGTCTTGATTCTGTTATATCAAGTCTGCCAATCCCCAGTGATGCTAAAAAGGGAGCAAAACCTGTCGTTTGGAATCTGAGAGTCATGATTCAATAAAGGAGAACATTTGTAGCTCAGAGTTGAAATGAGGGGTCCTTGGTGCTCTCTGAACTTGGTTGTTTTCTTGCAGATGTTTCATTACCCAAACTAAGTAACATCATTGGGGCTAGTCAAGACTAGACCTTTTGAGCAATATTCCCATGCCTTTTTGAACAGATTGGAACTCGGAAGACTCCAAACACAAGTGTTGGCAGTAAGCTGGGCTCTTGGTTTGGAGCCAGGGATACAAGAATTGTTGTTGTTAGTTGCGAAGTCATGTCCGACCCATCGCGACCCCATGGACAATGTTCCTCCAGGCCTTCCTGTCCTCTACCATCTTCTGGAGTCCATTTAAGCTCACGCCTACTGCTTCAGTGACTCCATCCAGCCACCTCATTCTCTGTCGTCCCCTTCTTCTATTGCCCTCAATCTTTCCCAGCATTAGGCTCTTCTCCATTGAGTCCTTCCTTCTCATTAGGTGGCCAAAGTACTTGAGTTTCAACTTCAGGATCTGGCTTTCTAAAGAGCAGTCAGGGTTGATCTCCTCTAGGACTGACCGGTTTGATTGCCTTGCAGTCCAGGGGACTCGCAGGAGTCTTCTCCAGCACCATAGTTCAAAGGCCTCAATTCTTTTGCGCTCAGCCTTTCTTATGGTCCAACTTTTACAGAATACAAGGACAGAATACTTCTGTTCTCATTTTCCAGTGGCAATTGCAAAGATGCTTTTTCCATAGACTTCTCCATAGACTTCCAGTGGCAATGTGGGTTTAGGCCAGTTTTGTAGCCACAGAGAATGCAAGAGAAGGGTAGCGGCAGCAGCAAGCAGAAGGATGTGAAGTGAGAGAGGCACGTGAAGAGAGGAGGCAACAATGATGCACAAGGGAGTGAGACTTGGTTAGCAACATTGCAACATCTGGTTGGAGCTGCATGAGTCCAGAGCTGCAGCAATACCAAACCAAGCCTGTTATCTCTATAATGCTCAAAAGAAGGCACTATTGGCAACACCACCCTCTGTCATATTGTAGCACAAAGGACTTGGTTATAATATAGTGTGTTATCATCACCACCATTCACTTCCTGACTAGCACTTAACTCTTTTGGTAAAACCTGAAGTCTCTCCAACTGGGTTGCTCAGAAGTATTCTTTACCAACACTAGTTCCATTCCTCAGTTTGTCAAAAGGAGTTTACAAACTATCTGTGATCATCTTCATTTTTGCCAATGGAGAAAGGCTCAGACCAAGGAGTGAAGAACTGTCTGTCTGAACTGCTGTGTATCCTACACCTCCACTTCACACAAAAGGAAAGGAAAGAATCAAAAACCTAAGCACCTTGTTACATGCTCTATTTTCTTGGGTTACAGAAGGGAAGATGCCAAGCTGTCAAGCCAGCATTCTACTTAGAGGGCCTTTTGTTCAGGAGACTAAAACAAGAATATCCTCCAACGGGGAAGTGGCCCATTCCCAAGCTCCACAGACTTCCAGAGATTCCAACAAAAGAACTGGCTTAAAAGAAGTTCCTCCTGCATCACAGCTCTGCTAGAAATAAATCAGCTCAGCTACCCAAGACAGAGAATGGCTTGGGCCACAGAGATTCTAGAACAATGCAAATATCTGGGAGGTCACTTTAGTGTATCTATTGTTTCCTTAAATTCTGCACTTATCCTAAAACTTAGACAGTTTCAGTTCACTTGTTTGGATGACCTTACTGATCAGCTGCTACAAGATTAGTTGGCCTACATTTTGAAAAGTGTTTGTATGGAGGTGTGGGTATTCAGCCTTTGGATAGAAAAAGCAAAGCCTATTTTATGATAGTTATGTAGTTATGATGGCTGTGTGATGAACTAAATGGGTTAAAATGTGGGACTTCACATATGACCAAAAAACCAAAATACCTTTGGATTTTCCCACGATTTGTGGGGGAAATAACTAATGACAGTTCTGCTGTTGTATTTTGGGAATACAACTATTGGGTGAAGTGGGAATAGGAAACTTCGTCAAAAAAAATACCAATTTTCCTGATTTGCTAAGTATTTGTTACCTTTTTATGTCATTTTTTTAATTTTAAGATTAGGACTTTCTTAGGGGTAATTATTATTCCCAATTTTATTTGAGAATAAGCTCTATTGAATGCTAATGGTATCTCTGAAAAAATTACATACTTAGGAATTTATAATGTTTTATGACATTTAGAAGCAGTGGAGTAGGCTGAAATATGTTTTGAACAGTATATTTTATTACCTAAAGGGAAGGACTGTGTGGGATCATTAAATCCAGAGTCTAAAATTAGCAAACTGGTTCACTGCTTTACCCAGATATGTTGGCAAATATGTCTTCTATGTCAATCAATTTCATATCCATTATTATAGAATTTCACAAGCATACACAAACTGCTTTTTTTTAATGTGGCCTAGCAGATCATCCAGTACATCAGCATAACCCGGCTAGACTGTACATGTTGGTAGCTCAGAATGTATTTGAATTATTTTTCTGTTCTTGGGTTACAGCAGAATGTGGAAATAAAAATCTTTGCATCAACCCAGTGTAATGATAGAAAATCAGTTTGGTGCAGAGTTCAAGGCATCAGGCTGGAAACCATAAGACCACAAATTCTAGTCCTGCCTTAGGTACAAAGCTAGCCGGATGACCTTGGACCAGTCCTACTCTCTCAGCCCTAGAAAGCAGGCAATGACAAATCACTCCCAAAGTCTTGTCAAGAAACCTCTAGGGACTTGTCCAGGCAATCACCAGGAGTCAACACTGACTCAAAGGCTCCCCCCCCAAAAAAAAATATCAAGCAGCTTCTCGTCAGACACCTATACATCTAGATAAGAAAACCGTGTACTGCTTTTAATTGAGGGAGTGCGAGTGTTATACAGCAACTAGAATTCTGGATGTTGCAGTCTCACAAGATTGGAAACTAATGATTGGATGAAGAAAATGAAGAGAAGCAAGGAAGATGTTTTCTCATATGAATAGTAACCAGGTATATGGACTGATTTTGAGAGGGTCTGCACAAAGAGACAGTAAAATTAGACAGTGTACAAATCAAGATTTCATGGGCTGCCTGAAAATTTGTAAAATCATTAAGACATGTATGCAGTTGACTATTGCTTAAACAAGTTATGGGTGACTGCTGAATAGTAAACAAGAGAAGGACATATTCAGTCGAAGAATCAGTAAACTGTAGAGTTGGCATCCCAAAGGTGCTGTTCAAAGGGCAACTGGACTTTCTTGGTATTTTCCTTAAAAACCTTTCACTTCTCATCCAAGAACGTTTTTAAGTTCTGAAGTTCTTCTTGGATGAGAAGCAAAACATTTTCAAGGGGGAAAAAACCAAGAAAGTCCAGTTGCCCTTTGAACAGCACTTTTGGGACAACCATGACCTGGATGACTGAGAATCTTGTGGAATAGCCCACAAGCATCATCATCACCAAGGCTTTGCTATATGTTGAATAATAGTTTAAACCATTTATGAGAAGTGGTTGTTCAGCGTCTCTTCAGAGATGGAAAACTACAGCTTCCTCAGATCGGTATGAAGTTTTCCCTCTATTTAAGTCTTAGTCATAATCATAACTATTTACAGTTATTCCATTGCATTTTAAGAGGGGGATACACATTGATTGTACCTATATAACATTACAGAAGTGAGCCCAACATTGCTGATTCAGTCATTTTGCTGCCAAACTTTGATGGTACATTCTTGGGATCTTAGGATTTACAAGACAGCCAGTTTGGTATAGTGGTTAAGGTGCCAAGCTAGAAACCAGGACACCATGAGTCTAGATCCACTTAGGCACAAAGCCAGCTGGGTAACTTGGATCAATCACTTGTTCTCAGCCCTAGGAAGGAGGCAACGGCAAGTCACTTCTGCAATCTTGCCAAGAAAGCTTCATGAACTTGTCCAGGCTGTAACCAGGAATAAACACTGACTTGAAGGCATACACATAAAAAAATGGTTACAAATTGGGGGGGAATGGGCTGGGAGACCACATGAAGGCTGTGGGTTACCCCCTCCTGTCTTACTCGTTGGAGTGTAGTCTTGTTTGCATGCATATGATTTCAATCTATCCCAGAGCAAGTAGGATAAATTTTAACTTCATAACAACACTGTGAGATGAAATAAGGCTGAGAGATTTGCTCTGTACTTCCAAATTATTCTGACAGGACACATTGGGAACCTGAATTTATTTAGCAAATGATGAGAACATGATAAAGAGAACAAAGATATGCATATAATCCACGTAGTTATATACAAAAATTCTAGGGGGCGGGGGGTAGGGCAGTGGCCTCATAACTCGATGTCCAATTCAGCTATCCAGGCGGTCACCTCTGGCATTGCTTTTTGTGCAGATCTTCTAAGGAACCAGAGAATGCATGTTGTGGGCAGTTTTGCACAATATCTTTCATAGTTTGCATAGCAGCAGCACAGTTACAGCAAGGGGAATTTTTCTAGTCCCATTGAAACAGGGCAGATGCACTTGTTCCAGTATCACATCTAATTCTGTTCAATTGTGTCTGGGCAGAGTGAAGCAGGTTAAAACAAGCTGGTTTGGTAGAGGGATCATTAATGGTCAGGCCACAAGAAGGTACCTTGGTCCATTCCTCTCTCCAGGCATTCTTGGGGTTAAACTGAGTAGATGTTCCCTGCTGGCCTACAGGATTTCAGTCTTGTGATGGACTGTGCATTATCCTGGTGATGAATAGGGAGGGCCTTGTTGTTCCACATCCTTGACCATAGCCAAGCGAGAGCTTGTTGTCTTCTAAAGTGGGGTGGTATAATAGTGCTGAATACTGGTAACCAGTGCACAGGAGTGAGATGCAACATGCCAGAGATAATACACATTGTCTGATGAAGTTGGACACTGACCATTTGGGTGTGGACGCTGTTAAGCCACACGCCGACACAATATTTAGCTGTGGAATAAACAGAGCCAAGGCTGTTATTCATAGAGTGTTGGCATCAGTGCCCCAGGATGTTCAGTAAATTGTTGCTGAACCTGAATGTAACAGCTTGGATCCTGATGGTTTTGTGGACTTGTCTATGATTTTCTTCACAGCAATAATTGGTTTGATATTGCTTTCTCCTGGGATTGCTTTAACTTTCCAGTCTGACTTAAAGCCCAGTATTCCCCAGCAGTCTCCCATCTCTAAGGTGACCAGACAAGATCCTGCTGAGTTGCTAGGAATTCAATGAGCATATTCTATATCAAAATGTTTTATTCTGTCATCTACCCCACACTGTGTATTTAATAAGCAAACACAATCACTTGATGCTAAATGCAACATTTGAATTGTGCTCTGAAATAAATCTTGGAGATGTGAAAAATATAAACTACTGTAATTTGAGAAAACAGAGCAATGTTTCTCAAACTCGGCAACTTTGAGATGTGTGGATTGAACTCCCAGAATTCCCCAACCAGCTACGTAGACAAAATGTGCAAAGTTCATATTTTTAAGACTTCTTACACTCTTAGGCTGGAATTTAGTCAAGATCCTGGGGCCAGTAAAAATATCATTAATAAAGAGTGTACATCAGAATGCACATCACATCCTTACAGGTTTCAGTATCCAGTGGGCGCATCAATCAGAAGCCTGGTTTCCCCAGGAAAATCCTCAGCTCAGTGTTCACTGGACTAGAAAATGGGACCAGACACTGTTTTTCCAAGAAAAGGTAATATAATATTGCAACCTTGATGAAACTCCTTCAATTTATCTTTCATGCTGTATGCATATATTTAATTTCAAGCCTGGTAAATATTTATTCTCCCTCTGAGAAGGACTAATTATTCATTTTCCTTCTTTCTGAAATCTATATTCTTGGGCTATTAGAGGGGCTTATTTTTTAAATGGCTGATTCTCCACCATTCCCCCTCTTTGGCAAAGGAACATCAGGCTCCCCACAATGCCCCCCCCCGGCAGCTAAGTGAGGCTTGTTTCCATGGTAGCCTCATTAAATTTGCATCTCGTTCAGCTTGGACTGCATCACGGCTGCAAGTTGTATTTTTAGTTCATGGCAGTTACATAATAAGAGAGTATTGGGGGAGGGAAGTTGTAGTGGGATGAGTAGCTTTGTGGAACCCATCTGGCTCACTTCACTGGAAGCTTGTGGAACTTCTCTAGATAGTAGATTCCATCATGGTGTGCTTGGTGAGGTCACATTCACATTCCTTCCCCCCAGCTCAGCCAGTGGTAGAGCTCATAACATCAGAAAGATGATTGATAGTTGCCAGACATGCAATACATGTCAACAGCTTAAAATAATGTCTTGCAAGAGCCAAAGAAGTATGTTGTGCTTATATGCCAGAAATGATATATATACATGCCTGTTTTCATTCCTCTGGAACCTTTTAAATATGATCATAGGGGGGGAAATATATAGGTAACTCCATCCTTCACAACGGTGGCCCTAGTTAGCCAATAAACGTTTCTCCAAAACTTGCTTTCTGAAATGAGAACTGACTAGTTAGCTGCTATGATTTCTGATGCACAGATGCTCTTTTTCTGTGTCCCTCACATATAGAGAAGGTTGAAGTGATTCCATTTATGCAGTAATGATGAAAAAGCACTTTGCATTTTTCATTATTCTAAAGTCTTGTTTCACAGCTGAGCTCTGGAGCTTAGGACAACTGGGTTAACTTCTGGAGCAGGGGGGTCTTCAAACTTGGCCCTTTTACGACTTGTGGACTTCAACTCCCAGAATTCCTCAGCCAGGCACGCTGGCTGAGGAATTCTGGGAGTTGAAGTCCACAAGTCGTAAAAGGGCCAAGTTTGAAGAGCCCTGTTCTTGAGTGTTAACTCAGGTGAGAACTAATATTGCTGTTAACATGAGCTGTAAGCCAGAATGCCTGGTTTTTAAATAGAGATCTTTGGCCATGTTCTCTTTTTTACTCTGCCAAACCTTTCACCTCAGTTTTGGGATAACATCTTGTAAACTGTACAGAAATCCTGAAGGTGGCATGAATATATCTTTAGAAATAAATAAGGGAGACATATTTGTATAAACCAACTACTACATAAATGCAAAGTGCTAATGAAATGTATGAAGCTCTGCCTGACTCACAGACTATCTGAAGCTGTATCTCAAAAGAAAAGGAACTCTAAGGCAGGGGTCCTCTTTAAGACTTGTGGACTTCAACTCTCAGAATTGGCTGGCTGGGGAATTCTGGGAGTTGAAGTCCACAAGTCTTAAAGTGGCCAAGTTTGAGGACCCCTGCTCTAAGGTGTTCATGGATGTCCTCTGCTAGTCTTCTGCTTGTCTGTATAGAACAGGGGTCTTCAAACTTGGCCCTTTTATAACTTGTGGACTTCAACTCCCAGAATTCCTCAGCCAGCATAGCTGGCTGGGGAATTCTGGGAGTTGAAGTCCACAAGTCTTAAAGTGGCCAGGTTTGAGGACCCCTGCTCTAAGGTGATGGGAGAACATTTGTTTTCCATGCAGAAGATACTCAATTTAATCCCCAGGATCTCCAAGGAGACTACAAAAATTCCTGACTGAAACTACTGACAATCAACATTAACACTATTTATCTAGAAATGCCAGTAGCCCTTTTCCCACAACATACTTAATGGGTTTAGTAAGGTTGCTGTTGGACTGTTGTGAAAATAAGAGTCACTCAACATGCTCAACTAATTCTCATGATGTTAGCTCTAGCCCCAAGCAAACCTAGTCTTGCGTAGGTTTAAACTAACTCAATGCAGTCAACCATTTCCCCAAAACACAGCCAATTGTCTTATTTCAAGAAAAAGAGCTGAAGGGAAAGAACAGACAAAAAAAAAACAGTTCTGTCTCCTGCAGAACTCAGCAGCAAGGCCTTTCCCAAGCTCTGCTTCACCGTACATCAGCTTTATTGAGAGGGAGATGAAGAAGTAATGAATCCCTGGCAATGGTCCCCTGGCACAAAGTCTCATGGGATATAAGCATTTTCTGGAGAAAGTGAGTGGGACTCTATATTCTCAAAATGACAATATTTGTATTCAATTGTACTATTGGTAAAGGGGTTGAGTGAGCCAAGTATATTGTGATATTACACAATGTTCTATTGGAAGTGGTGGAGCTTACTTCTAGAATTAGAATAACAATATTGGAAGGGACCTGGTAGGTCATCTAGTCCAACCCCCCGCCCAAGCAGGAGACCATACACCATTTCTGACAGATGGCAGTCCGGTCTCTTCTTGAAAGCTTCCAGTGATGAAACTCCCACAACATCTGAAAGAAAACTGTTCCATTGGTTGATTGTTCTCACTATCAGAAAATTTCTAGGATGAATCTCTCTTGATCAGTTTCCATCCGTTATTCCTTGTCTGGCCTTCAGGTGCTTTGGAAAATAAGTTGATCCCCTCCTCTCTGTGATAGCCCCTCAAATATTGGAACACTGCTATCATGTCTCTCCTGGTCCTTCTCTTCACCAGACTAGCCATGCCCAGTTCCTGTAACCGTTCTTCATATGCTATAGAGTGGTATTAGTACCTCACATGATCTTGATTAAATCCCTCTGTTAATGCAACTTAGAGTAGATTCATCTAGGCTTAGTTTACTAGCCTCTTCCCATGGGAAGCCTCTTCCCATCAATACCATGGAGCATGATGGAAGAATCTATGGCATTATTCTTGGTTGCTTCCAAATTTGGGCAGTACTGGCATAAGGAAAGGTGTTATGGCTTCTTTTCAGGTATTCTTGACTTACTTAAACTGCTTAGGAAAAAGCTGCAATACATTGGCTTCTACACCATCTAGTTAATATCAAAAGAACCAAGAATATTTTAAGTACTACCATCAGGTTAGTTCTATAAAGTGTCTATTAGTAGAAGGGACCCTTGCATTCTTGAGAAATCAGGCTTTGATGGTAAAAATATCTAAAAAAGCTAAAACAAGACATTGCACCAAACAAGACAGGTGGTCAGATAACTTTCTTAAACTTCAACTACTCCAGAATGCAGCGATGATGGACACACCCATATGACTTCTCTGCTCTGCAAGCTGATGTAGTTGCCAGTGAGCTTCCAGGTACAATTCATGGTGCTGGTTATTACCTATAAAACCCGATGTGGCTTACAGCCAGGTTATTTGAGAACTATCTCCCATGGTTTTTGCCTGGCCAGTACAGGCTATCAGAGTTGGCAAATTCCAGGTCCCTTCAATTGAACAGTATCATCTGTTGTGATCCGTGATGCATGTATTCTCTGTCATGGTGCCTGCCCCCTAGAATGTGGTTTCCCCTGAGATCTTTATAGCCTCCAAACTTGTGATTCTCCCAAGTCTTGGATTGACAGATATGGGGAGCCCTTTGTTGAATGTGCTTTTTTATGTTTGGCTTTATCTGCATATAAGAGTTGTGGTGGTGCAGTGGTTAGAATGCAGTATTGCAGGCTAATTCTGCCAACTGCCAGCAGTTCAATCCTGACCGGGTCAAGGTTGACTCAGCCTTCCATCCTTCTGAGGTCAGTAAAATGAGGACCCAGATGGTTGGGGGCAATATGCGGACTCTGTAAACCGCTTAGAGAGGGATGTAAAAGCACTATGAAGTGGTATATATGTCTAAGTGCTAAGTGCTATATGACTGGATCTTTTCTTGTTTTGGTTTGTAGTGGGATTTTTTTTTTTATGTTATTATATTGTTGCCCACACAGTGTTAGTTGGCGTCAGGCAGATAGATAGATAGATAGATAGATAGATAGATAGATAGATAGATAGATAGATAGATAGATAGATAGATAGATAGATAGATAGATAGATAGATAGATAGATAGATAGATAGATAGATAGATAGATAGATAGAGATAGAGATAGAGATAGAGATAGATAGATAGATAGATAGATAGATAGATAGATAGATAGATAGATAGATAGATAGATAGATAGATAGATAGATAGATAGATAGATAGATAGATAGATAGATAGATAGATAGATAGATAGATAGATAGATAGATAGATAGATAGATACCGTTGTAACACAATGCTTAAGTCACAGTTGCAAACCAGAAAAAAAATGCTTTGAATACTTGTTTGCCAGGGGCATATGCACCAAACGGAGATTTTTATCATGACACAACTATAAAAAGGAATGTGTTGTATCATGATGTTGTGATGTCTGTTTGGCAAACCATTGCTTCTCAGCCTATTATAGACATTTTCTCTCATTATTCATTGGCTCATGTGAGGACCACATTACACTTTGACAGAAGAGTGTGTACTGCACAAAATTGGAACACGATTTCTCTTTGCTAGATGCTTTTTTTTTTAGACATAATTACTAACAGAAAACAATGCTTGCAGCTCTTGTTTTCTGGCACAAATGGTGATATGCTTATGTTAAACTATTCCAGGAAGCAGAACACAGAAACCAGGAGGGGCATCTCATGATTCGGACTGCCTGGAACATCATCTGTCAAGCACTCTGGCTACTGTATTGCCTCTCTTTGTTTCTGTAGCCTTATGCAGGGCCCCTATACAATTGAATTAGTGAAGACTGCTTGATAAATTGATCCAGTAGTGTCTTTATTGCAGCTTTTATTTGTTCTTGTCCCTAGACTAATGTCACGGGACTTCAACAGTATCGGCACTAATTGTTTGTGAGAATATCATCCTCCCAGCCTCTCACTCTTTCCCAAAAGAACTCAAAAGGTACAAAAAGATAATTTAACAAGGAATTTTTTTTGCCACAAGCATGGTTATTCAAAACTAAGGCCCATTGAGGAAATCCACTTTTCTAGCAATGGAATGCCAGTATTTGCAACCCCAACAGATGATTCAGGTCCAGTGGATCTGTTCCTATAAATACTGCTGGAGGCTTTGCAAACAGGGCTATCGCTATGGATCAGTCCACTCATAAAACAAGGTAATTTGCTGTTGCCAGAAATAAAAAAGGTAGATCCCATTGTATGTACATCAATGCGGAGATAGAAACTGCAATCAGCTAAGGCAGTATCTCCACTACCTGTTGTAGAAAGCTGGTTATTTCCACTGCTGTCTGGAACTGCTTGGGCTAGAGTCCTTAACTCTTGTGTTGTCTCTGAAACTACTCCACCTAGGAATCATCGAGTTACAGACTTTTTAGGGCGTTGGAATACAAATTCTCAGGCCCTGCACAGACAGTACTTACCAAAAGTACTCACTGGGTCTTTTTAAAACTGATAAAAACTAGAAAAGGGGTCTGGTTAAGCTGCTATATTATCTGAGCAGTAATACTCTTTCTAACCTCTGCAGGGTTTTAATGCTTGAATATTTCTCAATATCATTTTCATATTTGATATTCAATGACATTTAACTAGATAAATGTGGTATTTAATATTTTATTAGCAGTTTGTAGTTTCATGGCTGTCAGTTTCAATGCCCACATTAGCTATATTCGGGTGAAATAATTCAGATATAAATAAGGAGAGATATAGATACTGTAATTTTGGTAAATTTGGGAATTTGTGACCTCAGATTTAGAGCATGTCCATGTGCTAGAATTGGTAACCAACTCAGCACAAAATGAGATGCCTACAGTTCTTTTTACCAGTCAGGAATGGAGAGAATACAGAATTTTCAGCTATTCTATTCTTTTCATTTTAGAACCCAATTTATATTTCAATTTATTAGAACGGAGACTTTTCAGTCTTTTCCTAATGTCTTTCTTGAGAACTCATCAGATGGCTATTCTTTTTCTAGACAATTGAGAAATGTACGTATTTGGGGAATCTGGAAATGCTCTATAGTAGCTTCTTGGTATTTTACTTCTTGACTTACTGACTTTGTGCCACGTCCTGAAAAGTTTATTGAAACAATAGAGACAATGAAAAATTGCCAAGCTCAGTGGCTACAGCAGTAGCCTTTGGATCCCCTATGAGCAAAACTGGGAAATTTAGACACTTTGCCTGATGCCCTGGCACTGGCTACGGTGCTTGTGTTTAGCATAGGATAAAATTTATAAAAATATATTCCGAATTAGATCTCCTAGCAACAAATGAATCTCTATATCCGTATCTCCCTATCAACTGTGACTATCATCAACAATCTGAAAAATCAAACAGCTCCCAAACCTCAGACTGCTTTAAACATCATGCTTTCCTGATCAGCTAGCTGTTAAAATGGCATTCTGGGGGTTGTGCATTTGTTATATCCCAGTGATTCGAGATATTTTTTTCTCAGTTTACAAACAAGGAGATCACTCTTAGCAGAGTCCAGAGTTACTGCTTTAAAGTCAAATTTTTCCCCCTCCCTCTTCTCTTTCAGAGCAATCTGAGTAATAAACATTCTGCAGATTAAACTAGGCTGGAGCTAATGCCACAAGACCAATAAAAAAGACAAAAGTAGAACTTGGATTTGCAGAACTTTTATTTCTGCTCACAGTAGGCTGATCTGTCAGAACTGGGTTTTATTGTTTTAAAAATACTGTATTCCTATTGGTGATTGTAATTGATCTGAAACTATTTGGCACCTCAGTCTATTTTATTCACAAAATTAAACTGTTCAGAAGCTGTCTGGGCTACAAGTCAATAGAACTTACTCCATTGCTCTGATTATGACTTCTTCTACCCATATCACCAAATAAAAATTTTCTTCCCCCTCAACTTGTAAAAGCATGACAAAAATGGCTGGAGGAAAGTTGTGTGCATGGCATTAGAATTGTGAGCAACATCTATACAGTTTGTACTGCACACTGTAGTTGGTTTCCATGAATCATACTTTATCCAAAGCAGCAGGCATTGGAATTCAATGTCCTCAGTGCTGACTGAGTGTTTTGGGAAGTGTCCAATACACAGGGCTACTTTGGTTGAAGAACTGAACGGTTTGGAGGAAAATCAGCAAATGGCATCAGAGAGTCAGGAAGGCGTACAAATTAAAAATTAAAAGTGTCACTGCAGAGTCTGGCTTGAAGGACATGAAGAAAGCAGGTCTATGATTAATGAGGATTTGTGAAGCTGCCACCACTGAACCACAACCAGGATTAGAGCAATGACAGCCTTTCTCATTTGGTGGCAGTGATTTCTGTATCACAATGCAAATTAAAATCCTTAAGGCAGACACCTGTTATGGGTAAGATAGAACTCCTCAGTATAATTCAGTGCAGAACTACTGCTCCATATTGCATTAGTGAGGCCACGCACTTTGAATACTGCATCCAATTTTGGTCACCATGATACAAAACAGATGTTGAGGCCATAGGAAGAGCAACAAAGATGAAAAGGGCGCTGGAGGCTAAACAGTATAAGGAATGATTAAGGGAACTAGGTATGTCTAGCCTAACAAAGAAGGATTAGGGGTGATAGGATTCCTGTCTTCTGGTATTTGAGGGCAGTCACAGTGAGTAGAGAGTCAACTTATTCTCTAAAGCATCTGAGGGCAAGACAAGAAACAATGGGTGGAAGCTAATTAAAGAGAGATCCAGTCTAAGGAGAAATTTTCTGACAGTAAGAACAATTAATTAATGGAACAGCTTGCTTCTTGGAGTTATGGGTGCTCCATCACAGGAGGATACAGGAAAAGATTGGACAGCCATTTGTCAGGGATGCAATAAAGTCTCCTGCCATAGGAAGGGGATTGGATTAGAAGACCTCCAAGGTCCTTCATTACTTATGATTCTGTGATCTTCACAATACATCTTCCTCTCCTCCCAGTTCTTTCAGCATTTCATCTTTACCCCCATCTCCATAGCAACATCATATGACTGCTAAAAGATAAAAAAAATGACTAAATATAGCTTGCCTTTAGTTAAAAGCTTTAAAACAGTTTGCTGTTCTGGTCAGCTAACAGCATGGGATAGGACAGCATACCTGGAGGATGAAAGATTGGGTGTCCTTGAGCAAATTTCTTATGTGCATTTTTTTTCTTTTGCAAATGTGTAAAAAGGCACCACAGAACTCCCTGCTCCTATCTCTGGCAGGGATCCATACTTCATTTCACATATCAAAGAATTTTGTTAGGTCTTCAATAAGGAGAATTTTTCATAGCCATTTTGCCATTTAAAAAATTGCCAAATTGGATTTGCACCTAAAGATGTTATCTGAAAGATTGCAGCTGTACAACATTGTATATGATTTATTTTCCCAAAATTACAAATCTTCTATCACCGTTTAAACTTTTACTACCTATGTGCAATGAGATTGGAGCCCCTGTTAACCCCTTCCACAAAACCTACTATCTGCTTGCTTAAATCTGTTCAATTAGCAATTAATACTCCTTCCGCCCATCCCTTCAATTCCAGCTGTTCAGTAATAACAATGTCTATCATAAATTATTTGATTAGTTGTCTGTTCTTTCTGTAAGGAGTTCCATGTTTTCAGTAAAAGCTGTGTTTGAAGAATTTCTCAACCTTTGGTAGTTCCTTGTGCAACTCTTTGTTATTAGTGGCTTAATTGCTAGATTTGTGGAGCCATTTACAACAATAAATCTTTCATTTTGGGACAGTGCAACCACACATTAGTGTAGGAAAAGACTATTTTTGTTCAGTAGCGTTTGGATTTCAGTGAGTGTCAGCATGGTGTGAAAACTGAATTGAAGGACTTTATTTAATTTATCTAAGGAAATTATGTTATACTCAAACTTGCTGAATTTTGATGGCAGCTGCAAGGAAAGTAAAAGCAATGAATGTCTTAAAAGACAGATGCTGGCATTGGGTCTTTTGTTCTTACAGGAATCTGTTTCACACAATCCCATAGGAGGCAATTATTTGTCAGTGGCTGGGTTAATTTCTCATACTAGCAGTGCAGGATCAACATCAGCACTAATCTACATGGTACCTGAAGCTTCTTTCCTGCTATGAGTGCCATCACCACCAAAGTTTAATTGGAGGCATGCAGGAAGTTGTGTGTTATTTATTGAATTAATCTTCTCTCTTGATGGTTTCTTTGGCTTCTTCTTTTATGTTCCTTTATTTTGAAATCAGTGTCATCCCAAATCTCTACAACTTTATAGTGGCAGTGGTGGTGGTTGGTACTTTCTCAATAACAAAGCACACGTGTAGTACTGGATGATGAAATACGGACTACATACATGTACAGCATGCAGACTGATCCTTTTTTATTCCAGAGGGATGTGGTCCCCAAAATGGGTCAGCCTGGCACAGAAGCCAATCAGAGCCAGACATGAGTGATGGACTTTCGCAAAACTTTTATTGAAGCTCTTCAGCAAATGGGTCCCAGTCGCTAAGGGAATTGAGACCCCAAACAACAGCAAAGCATGACCTTTTATACAATTGATTTCCAGAAATAGGGAAATAGAATTTCACAAAGCTATTATCTTTTTTTGGAGTTCTACCTTGCTTTTAGTCTGTGTGTCCCATTTGTCTATGGAGTTGTGCCCTGTTTGAGCATACATGTCATTTTGCCCCTATAGAGTTATGCCTTCTTAAGCCCTGTGTGTCCTTTTGTCCGTACTTGTGGTTTCTGCTGCTTATCTTCCTGCCAAATCTTGTAACTTCCTATTTAATTTGAGTACGTGTTGTTACACTCCCTCCATTTCAAGCTGACATGTTACACAGTTACATTCCTCTAAGTTCTCACTCTTTTCCAGAATGAGGGTATATTGCTTCTTAATGGGTAATCCATCAGGGAGAGATGACACTCTTCTGTTTAATGAATGGAAAGAAAGCAATATACCTGGGGAGAGGATTCTATATATGTTTGTTGGGAGAGAAAATTAAGACTTTCGTCAGAACAAAGCTAATCAACACTACTAGCTATAGGAAACCATAATCTACAGTAAAAGCCTGAACTTCAGAGTGATGGTACAAATGGGTAGTCAGAGCACAGAATACAACAACAACAGAGACAGTAGCATCCACATTTATTCTGATAAAATCAAAACCACCACCAGGTCAAACTGGTAGATACAGTAGAGATGACAAACAATAACCACACTGAAAGTGTGGCAAATAGTGGGGGTGATAACTTAAAGCAAGCTTTGGAAAAGTATTTTAATTTATACATTCCTGATCATTAACTTTAAAAAAAAATCCATGAACATATTGCAGATAATGGAAGTATATGTTGCTTTCTGCTTCTGTCCAGTTGCCTGGTGAAAAAGCACCTTTGGGATAACTGACCTGGATGACTGAGACTCTCCATAGACATTTTCTATTTCTGGATTCCCACATTGTGCTACATATAACATGATTTTGATTTCAACTTGATGATGATGGTATTATCCATTCAGTCATGTCCAACTCTTGGTGATTCTATGGGCCAGGTCTCTCCACATCTTCCAATCTTGCACTACTTCTTTGAATTGTTCTATGCTCTGGATGCTGTCAGATTTGACGGTGTCTAGCCACCATGTCCTTTGGCACCCTGGTTTTATTTTACCACTAACTTTTCCAAGCATAATTGCTTTCTCCAGGGAATTCCCTTGCATGACATGACCAAAATTTCAACTTAGTATATTGCAGTTACCTAGCTAATTGGTATTCAGTAAACCAGAAATGCACAGCTGTTATATTGCACAGTCTTTGTATGGCTTTTCAAGGACAGAAGTTTAAAGCTGGATAAGACTACGACCTAAAAGTACTAGGACCAATGCATGTACCCTCAAAATGGAAAATATTTCTGTAGACCAAAGGGATGCACTCTCTCTCTCCCTCCCTCGCTCCCTTCCCCCCTTCTCTCTTTTGCATTTCTTTAAGAAAAATGAGTAAACAAACTGATTAACTGTAAAAGTCTGAACCCAGTCTACGTTTATATATTTTACTAACCTTTCCTTCCCATTTTTTCATTTAAAATATTATCTGATTATATTCCCACAGGTTTTCGAGATACTTGGTTTATATGCTCCTATGGCTTTTTGTTTCCCCTTCCACACCCAGAATCCTGCATGCTTACTGTTCCTTTCTCTGTAGCATACCATTTATCTGCAACTACTGTTAAATGTATGCACAGGTCTTCCTTCATCTGAAACTTCCTTGCTGTTATTTTTTTTTCCTTAGTACTATCATTCTTCCTTAATCCTTGCCCAACCATAATTTTAGGCAATTTGGAATGCCAATTCTACTTCTACTCCTCTGATCGTGATATCTATCTCTTTTATGGTAGCATCATTCCTGAACTACAATGAATTGTTGAGGAACTCAACAACCTCACTCATTTGCCATGGACTACTTAACTACATTCTTAATCTAGTTTCTTCTATTGAATTCTTTCCACATTCATATAGAAGAAATATTTCAAGCATGCTTACTGCTGCTGCATCAGTTTCAGTGGGAAGAAAGCAAAAAAACAAAAAAGTATTGAGACAAAACTCAATTTCCTTTTATGTATTCCCCTTATATTCACAAGGTGATTAGTAAGCTTGCCTGTGTTTCGGTTAGGGTTATTGGGAAATGTGTTCAACAATTCATAAAGATTTATTTCCCTGTGAGCTTGGAGCTGCTTTCCAGAACAGGTGCTCGGCCACATTTCTTGCATCCTTCAATTCGCCCGCCCTTCTTCAAAAAGACACCTTCAGGGAATTCTTTTGTTCAGATCTAGTTCCCCTTCCCCACTACAATTAAGCCTTCAGCCAACACATATAATTTAAACAATTGCATATTATTTCCAAGTTTACGTCAACTCCAATCCTTCCTTTATTGTTTTCACGTTGTCAGATTTTAAACTGTATCCTTGTTGAGACAGAGATCTGGTCTACCATGTTGCAGAAGGCGCCATTACCAATGGTGCTACTAATATAAATATTACAATTATGAAGAGGGAAGAGATCTATAACATGACTCAAGGTTATGGAAAATATGAATAAGGAAGAAATTAGTTGTAAGCACTTCATATTTATGTATAGGAAATTATGGATAATTATTAGCACATGAACTCCCCACTGATGGCATACACAAGACTGATATTGATTTGGATCCTTCAATATTCTTGATATTACAGATGGGTTTCAGAAAAATAATAAGGGACCTAATTGGGACCGACACATAAAAAGCTGTTCATTCAATATCTATTGTGATTTAGAAGGTTATTTCATGCATTGGATATCAGCTATTGGAATTGTTCCTTGAAGATGATAGCAATAGCAATAGAACTTAGACTTATATACCATCCCACATTGCTTCACAGCACTCTCTGGACCATTTACAGAGTCAGCATATTGCCCCCAACAGGGTAGGTTTTCATTTTACCAACCTCAAAAGGATGGAAGACTGAGTCAATTTTGAGCCTGTCAAGATCAAACTCTAGGCTGTGGGCAAAGTTAGCCTGCAATACTGCATTTTAAGTCAATGTATATTACAATGTAATATGAGATACTTTCAAAGTATTCAATATTTCTCACAGCCAAAGCCAAAATAGAAATAAAATACAGTGCTTAGTGACCAGATGGAAAAAGAACACTAGAATGGAGGAATCAGCAATCTTCTTAGCTGCTGCACAGTAGATTTTCTCTTAAGTATACATTGGGAATATTTTTTCCTGTTATTTTTCCCATTTCCCATGTCTTCGTTTTCTTAGTAAGAGTTGTAATTAGGCATACTATTGTACTGCTATTTACATTTCATTACCAAGGGCTTTTCCAAATATTTAAAATAACTGCTGGCATCATCCACACTTAATTGTCGAGTCTCCTGGCCTTCTTGGTGTCATCTTCATCACATTACCCCTTAATGTTATCCTGTCTATAGTTGAGCCCTCTTTACATCAAAGTATACAAGTGCAAACATATTCACAACCATAAAGAGAAAACAAAATGAGATCTAAAAAATTAAGCCCCTAAAAAATGGACTTGCAGTGAATATTTGTGAATATTATCAAAATGACAGCTATAACTATTCTCTTACCTTCATCAGTTCTTTTCTATGGAAAGAGCTGTCGGAGTCTAAAGGATTGACAACAAAAATTCTAATAGCAGCCGAAAGGTTTTGGGTGATATTTGGTAGAACTCTATCAAACTGCGAAGGGTGATTCAATTTGAAATGCATTTAATCAACTTTCATCTCTTTGACTCCATATGAGGCATCAAATTGAATTAAATTTCTTTAAATCACTTCAGAGAGTTTCAAACGCAATTTGGAGAACCAATGTTCTCTCTGACATTCTCTGGACAAAGCTGCAGGGTGACTGAGTAGTCTGACAACATTCAGCCAACACAGTGCTAGGCTGCATTAACAGAGGGATAGAGTCAAGATCATGTGAAGTGTTAATACCACTTTATAACACTTTGGTAAGGCCACACTTGGAATACTGCATCCAGTTTTGGTCGCCACGATGTAAAAAGGATGTTGAGACTCTAGAAAGGGTACAGAGAAGAACAACAAAGATGATTAGGGGACTGGAGGCTAAAACATATAAAGAACGGTTGCTGGAATTGGGTATGTCTAGTTTAATGAAGAGAAGGACGAGGGGTGACATGATAGCAGTGTTCCAATATCTCAGGGGTTGCCACAAAGAAGAGGGAGTCAAGCTATTCTCCAAAGCACCTGAAGGCAGGACAAGAAGCAACGGATGGAAACTGATCAAGGAGAGAAGCAACCTAGAATTAAGGAGAAATTTCTTGACAGAACAATTAATCAGTGGAACAACTTGCCTCCAGAAGTTGTGCATGCTTCAAAACTAAGTTTTTAAGAAGAGATTGGACAACGATTTCTCTGAAATTGTATAGGTTTCCTGCCTGAGCAGGGGGGTGGATTAGAAGACCTCCAAGATCCCTTCCAACTCTGTTATTCTATTCTGTTCTGTTCTATTCTGATGGGCTCTCTGATACTGACATGGCTAGGCAGCCAATGAGTTTTATCATGACTGCACACCTTGCCTGGGGAGTGGGGGGGGGCTGCTGAGCTATTTGTGTCCCATTAGGAAGGTTTGCTTGGAGGGAGAGGGAAAGAGCAAGAAAAACCCAAATCCTCTCTGCTACTCTTTTTAAAATTTGACTTGCTCCTTCTTGTCTGATTATTTATTTCCCCAAACCCATTACACATTTTAATAGCCACCCATCCATCAATTCTCAGTTTTCTCTCTGCTGCTTATCTATCTTGGTCTTGTACTTAACAAGTCCCCTTCACTGCATGACTGGGTCTGAGATACCATGTTACTTGACTAGTATTTATATGATACAAACTATACGATTACCTCCCCAGTCATGGCAATATATATATACTTTGGAACCTTTTGTTACATTGCACAAGCACCATTCCTCAAAAAAGCTACTTTGGGTGATAAACCATTTCAACATGACTGCCAGTCCAGAAAACAAATGGTCAGAGGATATGATTTTTCAATATTTAATGGGAGTTTACTCACTAACCGTTTATAAACACTTTTATTTTGAATCTGGAACAAGACAAAGACCACGAGGGACCACCCAGCAGGCTGACTTCTCTTCCCTCAGTGCTACTAATGGGGATTGCCCACCTAAAGAAGAGCTTATATTTAAAATAAAATAAAATAAAATAGTGGCAACCATCCATAACTCTGCTAAGCAATCCAACTAACAGTTTATCAAATACCAGTGAGAAGAAAAGTAGGACCACTAGGGATACACTTTATCCAAATCTCTAAAAAGGTTTTCCAAGAATAATCAGTGCTGGTTTTTATTCAATATCAGATCTGAAAAGGGTCCAAATAATTTGCTTTATCTTAAGTCACAGAGCAGCTAGAGCCATACCTGACAACCTACCTTTAAAAGTTTGATTCTGATCCAGATCCAAGGAAGCAGCTGGAACAAACCTTTTCCCCAAATAAACATTGATAATAACTTTAACTCAGCTATTCTCTTCACTCATAGGAGCTAGAGATGACATAGGTCAAGATTAGAGGCAAAAGAGTTCAGACTGGGAGCCATTTCATCAGAGTCCAGAAGCCAGAATGAATCCCACATAACAATACAAAACTCTCCCCCAATCCCTCATCACAACTTTAGACTCCACCCATCAGGAATCAAGATTCTGGTATACTTGAGGGACTTTATCAGCAAAATAATACATAAAAACAGAAACAATACCTTTCTCTTTCTCCCACCACACAGGGATTGTGTAACCTTAATCATGGCTGCTAGATGTCAATCTGATGATGCAATAAGATTGAGAAGACTGAATGCTTTACTGCCCTTATTGCCACAGTGTAAGCTCAGATATGAGCTCTTACATAGTCTTGATCGATTTTACTTCTAGACTTCCTCCACTGGTCCCCCAGGCATTAGGAACATCCTCCCTGTCTCCATCTGTAGCTGTTAAATTTTCCTCAAACAGCACATATCCCACCCAAAGCTCTAATATGATCATCAAAAAGCATGGAAGGGTTCCTTTGTGGTCCACTGGGTTAAAGACTCAGAAATGATTCATTATAGCTTATTCATATTTCATCTCCCAGATTTATTCCCTCACTAAAGGAAACACCCCAGGATCTGCCAACAGAGAGAGGCTGCTTGGAAGCAATTGCACCAAATGGCCTACTTATCTCCTGACCTCATATGCCAACCGGTTCCTACAGCCTATTCTATAGCAACACACAGACTTTCACACCACATCCAGAGCAGGAATCTTGGTTAGTTAACACATAGGAGAACTTACAGAAGAAGGCTTTCCAGAACGAATTAATTTCTTCATTTTCCATTTTGTAATGTACTATTTGTTTTTAAATGTATAACTCTGCTAAAATTTACATGGCATTTTATTAAATGTTATAAGCGTGTGTCATGTGACTTATTGTAAACATCTTGTACTGGTCAATGACCACATAAATGCTCTTTCCACCAAAACCCCTTCATCTACAATCAGACCCCCAAATTCTTGAAATCATTTTACTGTGAGCTAAGCCACATCAGGATACTCCAGACATCCTGACATCCTGTCCAAACAAGGACAACTAGATTATATTGATGAATACCATTTAAACTTTGGTAACATGAACTGGGACCTGGTTTGGCTCTAATTCCTCCTGGCATTTCCTTCCTTCCTTCTCTGAGTGTACAAGGAGGGCCTCACAGTGAGCATTCATGACATATTGCAGAAATATATGCAGTGATGTCCAAAATCAAGAAAGAGACTCCAGTCGTTACTGTTTCAGCTAGGTGTGTTTGGGAAGGGAATCACTTTAGCTTCTTGCCAGGCATGACAGAATAATACTTTTGTTTCTCTTACTGAGTATCTTGTTTGTTTTCCTTGCATATGTAGTCTTTGCTATCTCAGGATGGCATCCTTTTACAGGTTGTCCTCGACTTATCAATTGAGCCCAAAATTTCTGCTGCTAAATGAGACAGTCATTAAGTTAATTTTGCCCCATTTTACAACCTTTCTTGTCACAGCAGTTAAGTGAATCACTGCAGTTGTTAAGCTAGTAACATGGTTGTTAAGCGAATCTGGCTTCCCCATTGACTTTGCTTGTCAGAAGGCCACAAAAGGGGATCACATGACTCCAGGACACTTCAATTGTCATAAATAAGAGTCAGTTGCCAAGCATCTGAATTTTGATCACGTGACCATGGGGATGCTGCAATAGTTGTAAGTGTGAAAAGTGATCATAAGTCACTTTTTTCAGTGCTGTTGTAACTTTGAACGGTCACTAAATGAACTGTTGTAAGTTGAGGACTACCTGTAATGTGTTGAACAGAGAGTACTATTACCTCTTCTCTATCTCTCCCACTTCCAACCTGGCCAAACTGAGTTGATTTTGCTCACCACTTTGTAGAAATTATTGCTCCTGTATGCTAATAAAAGGAGCCCATATTACTTGACTTTGATTTCTGAGGACCAGAAAACGAAAGAGTCAATATTCCATTCAAGACATTTATTTCAGTTTGCACACATAAGCTTTGTCTGCCTCAGGGATGAAAGAGTAAAGAAATGTCAATAAGCTATGATGAATCATTTCTAAGTCCCTATCCCAGCGGACCTCTAGGGAGCCCTTCCATGCTTTTGATTGCCATGTTAGAGCTTTGGGTGGGATATGTGCTGTTTGAGGAAAATTTAAGAGCTACAGATGGAGAGAGACAGGGAGGATGACAAATACACAACAGGCCCAGCCTTAGAAGTAGATGAATTTGAAGACTTGCGAATAGGAGCCACTAAACTGGTCCAGCTTCCCTTTGGACCTCTCCGTTTTTATTAGGGCAAATGTAACTGTCAGGCAAACGGTTAATAATAACAACAATAATACATCCCTCCTTTAATCCACTCCAGTTTCATTAACTTCAAAAGACTGTCATGATATCCTTATGACAATTAATTGCTCAGCTTGTCCCACTGTTCTTCTCTACTAGAGTGTGTTTGTCATAGCTTTCATGTTAACCTGACATTTTCCCAGAATATTGTCACATCTCCTGGGTCTTCATATTCTGCTAGGTGAGTTCTGCCAGGTGCTAGTGATAAAAAAAAAAGAAAGTGGCTATATGTACTTTCATCTAGTCATCAAATGAACATTTTCAAGGTTTGATATTCTTTTAAGACATGAAACACACTCTGGAAGATAAAACACCCAAGAATTTAAATTCCCAAGTCATCATTGTTGATGCTACTGAATCCATATTGTCAGTAGGCTTCATAATGAAGGAAGTTTGAATCCAGTTATAGTTTTCCACTTGCGGAAATTGTTTTGCTAGATCAGTCCAAGATCTCTCTAGACCAAGAATGCAAAAATGCCACTATCTTGGAATTTTTACTGCAAAACAAAGGGGAAAAAATACATACATGGGAGTAATTGTACTTAATGAATTGTACTTTAAAAGTCATTTTATATTAAATGGAATCAAATTTATTTTTTTGTTTCCCCCTTCTTTGTACCAATCTTGTCCTTTGGTGGTGGTGGTGGTGGTGGGACTGCAAACCCAGCATTTGATTAAAAGGCAAAGCATGGCATATGCCTTCCCTCAGCATCACAAACACACAATCACTACAGAGAGTAAGGAAGATGACCTTCAAAGAAATATGCAAGAGCCATTACTTGACAAAGGGGGCTGAAACATTTATTAAAGCCCTGAGAAACAAAATAATATTCAAAAGTGGCTTAGGAAGAGACTGACCAGATTCACTGAGATATGAGAAAGGGAAGTGGTACCGCATGGTCATATTCTGTTATTATAGCCAATCTCAATTAAAGTAGTTTTAGCCTACTTAGGAGTTGATTTCTGATCTGGTTTCCAGTAACTACCCGGTAGTTCAGCTGATAATTACATGCCTTTATTGAAAGCAGTATTTTTTACAAACAGCCAGATGTGTTTGAATAACCTCTTTTATTGTGTGTCCCAACAGCTGCTCTTTAGAGCTATACATGATTTTTTTAAATATTTATATAAGAGTACTATAGCCATTGATAGCTCTATTCTTCATTATGTTTGCCAAGAAAGCTATAGTCATAATCACACTGTTTATTAATTTTGTGTTGCCTCCTCCTTACTGCCAGTTAAGGACAAATACATTCTCATCAGTCATAAGTGGTTAAAATAATTCCCATCTCCACTCCCATTTTTCCATTTTTCCATTTGACTTTTGTGGCAAAGATCACGTTTCTGTTTTCCTAGTTTTTAATTTCATTAACTTTTGGTGGGTTTCTTTTTTTTTTTTCAGTCTTTGTACTAAGATCCCTCCCTTTGTAAACCTTTTCACTTCCATTTCTGTCCATAATCATCATCTGAGTTTGTAATTATAAGGTAATTATGAGGAATAGGAAGTTACTTTAGCCACACTATTCAGCTATAATTTAGAAAGGTCAATTACATAGGAAAATGATTAAGTTGTCCTGTTGATTTGAAGCATTGTTGTATTGCAAGTTGGTAAATCTAGCATAGATAAGTATTTTCCTAATTAGCTGTTTGCTGTAGATGTATAATGTGACTGAAATAATCACATATTTTAAAACAGCTTGGTTATTTTAACTATCTCTTAAACATTTCAAATTGGAACTACCATTTTGGATTAAATCTCTGTCTTATAAATTCTGCTCACAGTAAATGGTTAGCAGAAAATGTCAATATAGTATATTTTTTTTAATCATTTAATTTTTTTTCTAATTATAAGATCATCTCAGCTAAAAATGGACAGTGCATATTTAAAATAAGTAGGATACTTAAACAAGCGAGGAAACAAAAAGGGGGGGCACCAGGTAAAGGGGAAAACACGTATCACGGCAAACAATGACCATTGAGTGATCACACCATAAACCTTAGAGCTGGGGGGGGGGGGACAAGTTCTTAAAGATTGTCTAAAGGTTTCCTATTCCAAATAGAAAGCACTACAATAGACAAATGTGCTTCTACTTCCTAAGACTCATTAGATGACATTTATTTAATGGATGGGACACAAAGTGTTTCCATCCTGTTGAAACATACAGAGTAGATAGAAATGATATAAGGGAGATCTTTGCCCAGAGCTAAAGTGATTTAGAGGCAGTAACCAACATATTGAATTGCAGCTGGAAGCTAACTTCCAGCAGTAACACCAGCAAGCTGAAAGTAAATAGAGTTATCTAACTATGATTAAGAAATGAAGGTGATGTCCTCCATCTTCAGATCATAATTACAACTGCCCCAAGACAAAAGCCAGGTCAAATGTATAACCACCAGGTTATGTTCAGTTCTCAGGAACTTGGGTCAGGTCTATGGTGGCCATGAATTTCTCAGCCACATCAGACCTAAGTCACATGAGGGGGAGTTAGATTCCCTCAGAATTAATCAGTCTCCACTGCCAACTCAGTGACTCAAGCAGTTCAGGGCAGCAATGTTACTGTGCAGGATATGCGTACTTGAATAATAGTTTCTAAGTGGAGAAGAACAGTATAGGATGCAGAGAAACAAGAAAAGTCCTGTTCACTTGGGGTGCTCCACAGATGGAATCTCTTCCCTCTTGACCTACATGACAAATTGAGATCTACTGTGAATGGAGCTCTGCCTAGGTTTTTATTTGTGTTCTTATTTGTGTTAATACTGTATTGTGTATTTATCTTTTTTTATTTGTTTATTACATTTTTATGCCACCGATAGGTGATTCTGGGTGGCTTACAAGTTATAAAACAAGTAAAAAGTAATTAAAATATTGAAACATACAACGGCACAGATTAAAATATTATTAAAAGCTGTACTAAACCCAAAAGTAAGAGAGCTAAGAGACAAATGGGATGGAGATGAGGTCTCCTTACCCCATCAGCCACCTCCTAATAGGAAGCACCCCCCTCGGGGACTCAGGCTAACCGGCAAAACCAGGTTTTAATATCCTTCCGGAAGGCCAAACGGGAGGGGGCAGTTCTCACCTCCAGTGGTAGAATGTTCCATAGGGGTAGGGCCACAGCGGAAAAGTCTCTTCTCCTTGACCCTGCCTGCTTTTGAAGGGTGACCCCAATGTGAGCACCTGGAGCTCTGACAGAAAAAATAAAAAATAAAATCAATAAAAATGTCCTACCTGTACCTCATCTTGAGATCCATATGAAGTATAAACATTTCAATAAATAGATAAATAAAACTTGTGCCTTCATGAATGTGTCCGATTCCCATATAGACCCATCTGTATCAAATGGAGAGTCATCATATATATGTAGGATGCAATGCATTTTCTTTTTTCAAAACTAAAAAGTTCCAGCACTTTAGTTTTCCACATAGGAGAGGTATCCAGTCATTCTTACTTCCTACTGATTTATTACAGAGTTCAGCACAGACTCTTAGAACAGCTAAGAAGCCATTAAATAAAATTAATACTAAAATATAATTATGATCCTAAACAATTAAATGAGCCATAGCAATTTAAAATATCTTAAGGAAGCACCACTAGGCTGGAAAGCTTCTCACAGTATCAATTTTTCTCTGTTCCTACTTCTCCAAACAAGCATCTTGAATCCTAAAAAAGCTCATCAAGGGATGATTCTTAGGAGTGTAGACAGTGTTGAAGTTGCAGTGGGAGAGGTAATTGCTTACAATTATGCTTCACTGAACTCCTTTTTTATACTGACAACATGAAAATAACTAAATAACTTGCAATTATAATTTTAAATATGTGTTGATCCAGATAAAAAGCCAAGAGTTTTTCTAGCCAGCCCCATCACAATATATTTTTTCTACATTTATTTCTACTATAGTATAAACCTTTTGTTATTCTGAAATATTATTCCTGCAGGAAGATTAAAAAAATATTGGAAAAAATACATCTTATATCTATGTTTCTGTCCTTACAGTTTCTAAGAGATATTTTGGGTTTTGAATTGGTGAAATAGGTATTTTAGGATCTTGAAATTTGAAAACACTGCATTCCTCTGAAGTATGACAACACGACCTTCATTATCAATTCTAGCTGTGTTCCCACAGAGATAAGACTGCTATTCAGAGAAATTAAATAGAAATTCTATCCAGAATATAATATCTCTAGGAATTTATAAAAAGTCTCCTTTTAATTGTTATTATTTATGGCAACCCAGCCCCTCATCCATCAAAGGTAATGAGTGAATGAATCTTTAAGTGCTTATTTGAGAAGTTCAAAACATGTTATTACTATATAAACCAGCCAACTCAGTGATATACTGAGACAGAAAAAGCTATGCTGGCTAAGAATTCTTAATTCCAACATATAAGAAATGGTAGATTAATCTAAAAGTCTAGGTTATTTAGTCTTTTGCTATTTTCAAAAGAAAGAACATGGAGCTAAAATAATGCTATAATTGGAAAAAAAGATTGACACTTTGAAAGTATGCTGGTGTTTTAATTCATAAATGCAGCTTTATCATAGTTAGCTTTCATTGTCTGATAGCTTTTGAAGGCAGTAAGCTATTATAAGCATTAAACCATTGAAAAGATGAACTTTTTGCTAGTCAGTTAATGATGTAGGAAGCACATCACAATAGTAATGGGGGACTTTAACTACCCTGACATCAACTGAAAGAACAAAGTCAAACTGGAGTCTTGGACTTTAAGAGAGCTAATTTCAATAAACTTAGAGAGAACTTGGGAAGGATTCCATGGATGAGAATCCTCAAGAGGAAAACAATCCAAGAAGCTTGGGAAACTTTGCAAAGTGAGATTATAAAAGCCCAGTGTAGCACAACAATGAAGAAGAAAAATAACAGCTCTCAAAAGAAATAGGCATGACTGCATAAAGAACTATCTGATTAATTGAAAGACAGAAAGGACAAGTATAAAAAATAGAAAGAAGGGCACATAACTAAGGCAGAATATCAGCAAATAGCCTGAGCCTGCAAAGATGAAGTGAGGAAAGCTAAGGCTCAAAATGAACTAAGGTTTGTGACAAAAGTCAAAAATAACAAAACAAAACAAAAGCTTCTTTCAACATGTAAAAAACAAGAAAAAAATAAAGGAAACAATTGGTCCATTAATGGGGGAAAGTGGCAAGAAGGTGACAAGCAACAGCGAGAAAGCAGAACTGCTTAACTTGTTCTTGCATCCATCTTTACACAAAAGGAAAAAAACAGTCCAACCTATCAAAAACAGTACCATAAAAAAAGATTAGGAATACAAGTTAAAATAGGCAAGAAAATAGTACGTGAACACCTGTCCACCCTAGATGAGTTCAAATCACCAGGACCAGATGGGTTACACCCCAGGGTTCTGAAGGAACTGGCAGACGTGATCTCAGAACTACTGAACTATCTTTCAAATATCTTTCAAAGATCCTGGAGCACCAGGGAACTACCAGAGGACTGGAAAAGAACTGATGTAGTTCCCATCTTCAAAAAAAGGGAAAAAATAGACCCAGGAAACTACAGACCTATCAGCCTGTCCTCAATACCTGGGAAGATTCTGGAAAAGATAATCAAGCAATGAATCAGCGAACAGCTAGAGGCAAATAAAATCATAACCAAAAGCCAACATGTGTTTGTCAAAAACAGATCATGCCAGACAAATCTTATTGCATTCTTGGGCCAGGTGAAAAAATTAGTGGACCAGAAGAATGTTGTGGATATAATTTGCTTGGACTTCAGTAAGACATTTCATAAAGTAGACCACAACCTACTAGTAGATAAGCTAGAAAAATATGGGTTAGACAGCATCACCACCAAATGGATTCATAATTGGCTGACCAACCACACTCAACGTGTAGTTGTCAATGGAACTGAAGGGAAGTATTCAGTGGGGTACCCCGAGGCTCTGTTTTAGGCTCAGTACTCTTCAAAATCTGCATCAATGATTTGGATGAGGAGATAGATGGGGAACTTATCAGATTTGCAGATGACACCGAGTTGGCAAGAATAGCCAACACTCCAGAAGATAGGCTTAAGATACAGAAGGATCTTGACAGACTTGAACATCTAACAAAATGAAATTCAGTGGCAAAAAGGTAAAGTTCTACATTTAGGCAAGAAAAACCAAATGCACAGGTATAGTATAGGTGGTACCTGGCTCAATTGTAGTGCCCTGGGAGGGATAATATGTTGAGACTCTGGAAAGAGTACAGAGAAGAGCAACAAAGATGATTAGGGGACTGGATGCTAAAATATATAAAGAACGGTTGCTGGAATTGGGTATGTCTAGTTCAGGGGTAGGCAATCTTGGCTCTTTTATGACTCGTGGACTTGCTATGCTGGCTCAGGAATTCTGGGAGTTGAAGTCCACGAGTCATAAAAGAGCCAAGGTTACCTACCCCTGGTCTAGTTTAATGAAAAGAAGAACCAGGGGATGACATGATAGCAATGTTTCAATATCTCAGGGGTTGCCACAAAGAAGAGGGAGTCAAGCTATTCTCCAAAGCACCTGCAGGCAGGGATAGATGGAAACTAATCAAAGAGAGAAACAACCTAGAATAAGGAGATGTTTCCTGACAGTTAGAACAATTAATCAGTGGAACAACTTCCCTCCAGGAGTTGTGAATGCTCCAACACTGGAAGTTTTTAAGAAGGGACTGGACAACCATTTGTCTGAAATGGTATAGGTTTCCTGCCTGAGCAAGGGGTTTGACTAGAAGACCTCAAGGTCCCTTCTAACTTTATTATCATTATTGTTGTTGTTGTCATCATCCTGAACAAAGTAAACAAATTTGAACCTAGTTAGAAACTTGTTTCGGAAACTAATAGGAAATACCATCAATGTGGAAAATGAAGTAGATAATCACAAACCACTTTACCAAAACAGTCTACAGGGATATGTTCACATAATATATTTAGCCATACTCTAATGTATCTTGGTTTTCAGGAAGTATGAAAGTCAAACAAGTCATGGCAATTGGTGGCTGAATTCATATCAAACCACTTTGTGGAATGGTAATTCATTTCTGTCAAAGAGATCATAAGGTTGAGGACACCAAGGTGGATTGATTATTATATTTATTTTATTGTATTTATTTTTGTTTGTTGGCTAAGTTCATGGGACTTCGTAAACAGAGCTGGAATCATTATGGAGTCTGTGTAGTATATAAAACTACCATATATAGATAAGATAAAAAAAATAGCATCCACAAACATTGATGGTTTTACTACTGCATATCTGTGCACAAATGTGGTTTGTAGACCATAAAATGCTGCTGGGATGCCTGAGGCAGATATCTCTCCAAGCCAAGAGTATAGTGGCTCATTTCATACTGAATAGGAAGCCATGAATCACAGTGAGGGGTCCTTGGTGCTCTCTGAGCTTGGATGTTTTCTTGCAGCTGTTTCATTACCCAAACTAGGTAACAACATCAGTGCTAGTCATGAATCACAGTTCACATATCTTAATGGATGAGTATATATACCATAGTAAACCCAACCCAGATTTGCAATGTGCAAATATATGTAACTAATGTGCACTTTTTATTCTGTAAATAGCAGCCATTGGGGAAGGCTGAGCAGCACTGGGACTGTAGAAGATAGGAAGGAGGTATTTTAGTCTTGTCTTCCATGTTAGAATGACTCCTGGGGGCTTCTTTTGAAAAACAAACGGTAGCTTTTCAGAACAATTTTTGTTGGGTAGGTTGGGAAAATATTCTCTCACAATCATTGTGGCATACATATCTCAACTTTTCAGTTATTAAGAAAAAAAGCATTAGATAGATAGATAGATAGATAGATAGATAGATAGATAGATAGATAGATAGATAGATAGATAGATAGATAGATAGATAGATAGATAGATAGATAGATAGATAGATAGATAGATAGATAGATAGATAGATAGATAGATAGATAGATAGATTATAATATGGTTTTTAATATTCTAGTAAAGCAAAAATGCTTAAAGCTGCATCAAATTACTTAAGAACACCTTAAATGTACACTATGCATTGCATACATTACAGCTTGTATAAATACAGACATGTATTTCTGCTTTTAATTAAATGTGACAGCTGCCAATAGAATTCTAGACATGACTGGATATCTGAGATATTATTGCTGGAATATTTTTTAACAATCTGTTTCCATTGTCTATGCAAATGTTCTTCCAGATTAGCCAGCCAGGATATAAAAATTAAAATTCTTTTGGTTTTTTTCATAATGGGTGAGTAAGCTTTGACCATTTAAAATCTCTCTTTTCTCCCTCTTTTGCCCAGCTTGCTCACCCCCTTCTCCCCATTATGACATTTATTATTTTTCCATTCACAGCAAAACTATTCACATCAAGGTAATTGATGATGAGGAGTATGAAAAAAGCAAGACTTTCTTCATTGAGCTGATGGGTCCTCGAATGATGGATATGGGTTTACAGAAAGGTGTAGTACTGGCTCTCCCAACTAACATTAACACTCTTCTTTCCTCTTTCTCTTATTTCCTACCTTTCTTTTCTTGCTATCAGTGGCCTCTTTTTTTTAATTTTCCAATTGCTCTATCCTTAACACTGCTGTATCTGCACAGCTTGTCACATGGTACTGATGGAAGTTAGCAAGATGGTGCTTTGTTTAGCTGAAAATGCAGTATTTGTGTGTGTGTGCTGATGTGACTGAAAGATGTCAATGCATATTCTTGAAATAACAGGGCACTGGAGTTTTCAAATCCATCTTCAACACTACAGAAATAGGCTATAGAGCTCAACAGTGCAGCATGATGCAAACGTATATGCATATTGGAAGTCTTCCAGCTCAACCTGCACATAGGACTCTGCTTTTAGCATACCTATGATTGTCCCAAGTTCTGCACACTAATAGTAGTTTCTTGCCTTGCAAAAGAAAATGGTTATTCATTTTTCTGTACAAAACAAGATGTTTTATGAATCAATTGACCAACATGCTATAAGAAATCATTCTTGTCTTCCTATAAACTCATTTGGCATTTTAAATTCAAATCCATGCCGGTTCAATGTACCATGGAAGGGGACTAAATATTTCCTCTAATTAGAAGCTATTTATTTAGAGATAGAGTTGGCAGAGAGATAATGACTTGGCTCAGTTCTTCCAGTAGCGGCATATATATAGTTGAACAGAGATTTGAAATTGGTCTTCTCACATGGGCTGATCACTACTGCACACCCTTTTATACTCGTGTGTATAAACACGCTCACTTGTCTCTAGATGGCCTGTCCTCAGCCTACTTTTTGCAACCTTACAAATTGTTTGATTAATTTGAAGGCTAAGTTAGGCTGTGACATTTTGCACGAAGTGTTGGAACAAAAAAATATTTTTCCATCAAACCACCCAAGAATGCTGCTTCAGAATCACACATTTATTTTGATATTAGCCTGACGTCTGTGAGGCCAGTTGATATGGAGGCTGTTGACAACAGCCTGTGGGCAGGAGACTAGATGTGGAGAAGTGTAATGCGTACAGTATTTTTTTTTTTTTTTTTGCCAAAACCTCTTTCTTTTAAATGCTTCTTCATTGTCTATGTAGAGAGATTTGGTCAGAAAATGGCTCCAATCAATCTACATGTGACTATACATGAAAACTGAGAATCATAATTAATCCTAAAAATACATTCAAGATTTCTCACCATTGCATGTTATATGGGAGAGTTGTGGCCCATACAGATTCTTCCTTTGCTTAAAGAGCTAATTTAATGTTGTATTTCTCTTCTCAACATTTTGAGGATACAGGCATATATTAGGGTCTAGCTCTTTTGTGGCACTTTCTACAAATTGAAGGAAATAATTAGGATTCCTTTAGAAAATAACAACAGAGATTGTGTTAGAACTGGGCTAGAGGTCTCAAACAGAAATCCAATCAATGTAAATAGGTAACTTCTAAGGAAAAACGGGAAACCATTAGTATTCATTCTTTGTCATTCTTCATGTTCATATATTAAAAAAAATATATGTGAGAAAAGAAGAGAAAGTAAAGTGAGGAAGTCTGAGGCATGTTGATTTAAAAGTAAATGCCACTGAGTTTGATAGGATTTACTCTTAGCTAAATGGGTATAGAATTGCAACTTCATTTTTATAAGGGTCTCTTTCGTGTCATTGCACGATACTCACATGGTTATATTATATTCTACCCATAACCTTATAACATTAAATTTCATAAGCACTGAGCAATTCAGTAAATTATCAGAACTGAATTATCAGTTCTCAGTAAAAAAAAAAAAAATACTGTATCAAGTATGGGGAAAGAAACTAGATTGCCTTTGCACAGACAAAGATCTAGATGGGAAAGTCCTGGCCTGTGTTTTGTGCATGAGTCTGTGCGTGTGCGTGATTGTATGTTAAAAGGATATTTTAATTCTGTCTTATTGCACTCTCCACCCACTGTTCAAGACATAGAAAAATTGGCTTTTTACCTAATACGCTAAAGACGCTTGTCCCATCTCTACCTGTAGGCTGTTCTGGATTAGCCATAGTTCAGCCAGTTGATAAACTGTTATTACCATGTGACATTTGACTAAATGTGCTACCGAGGTCACCTTCCACTAACCATCACTATAGACCAGGTTCCTCTTCCTCACTCTTTGCTCCTCCCTCCTCTCCTCTTTCCTTCCTTCCTTCCTTCCTCTAATATTCTTTAACTCATCTAAAGATCAGCTCCAAGTGATATGTCCTAAAAAGCAAGTGAAACACCACCAAGACAGTAGCAGAAGCAGGCTGCATGTGAGAAGGTCTGGTGGTAGTGGTAGTAGTAGTATCAACTGCTGCTGCTGCTGCTGCTGCTGCTGCTGCTGCTCTGAATTTGCTCCCAATCAGGCTACCCACTGTGCACCCATCTTTTTCTTGTTGTCCCTACAGGAAGACCATAAGGGTTAAAATAGTAGATGAGGAGGAATACGAAAGGCAGGAGAATTTCTTCATTGTCCTTGGTGAACCGAAATGGATGGAACGAGGAATATCAGGTGTGAGATCCTTTTTTTGAAAAAACAAAAACAAAAAACAAGCAAATGCAGATTGCAAAAACAACCTTTTTTGCTCCGCCTTTTTCTCTTTGATTTTTACACAGACCAAGTTTTATTCTTTTCCCTCCTATATTCTCGCTCTCACCCTGTTTCGGTCCCATCTCTGCATTTTTGAGCTTAGCTTAAGATCCTCCTTTTGTGCAGTGCTTGTGCCTTACAGGCTGTTTGAACTTCCATGCGTTTGGATCCCTTCTATTTGCTCTCCTTTTCCCTCCCTGTTTTCCTTATTTTTGATGTAATCTTGTCTCCTTTTCTTATACCAAGATGGAAAGTCCTTTTCTCAGAAGAATGTGTTAAACTGCATGGTTGCGTCTTCAGCTTGCTCCCCAATTCTGAACTTTGCACAGTGGTCCTTGTCATTTTTTTTTTTATTCTCTACATACAGCTTTGTAATTAATATTAGCTACTGATTATTTTTATATAAATATATATGGCTATAGACATATACATATTGGAGTCAGATTTAAACAAGTGCTGCCAACAGTAACAGCCAAGAATATTTGCAATTAATTCCCTGCCAAAAAAAGAAATCTTCAAATAGACCAAACTACTTTATAATACAACTTCATAGAACTCATGTTAGGAAGTACTTTCTCAGAGTATCATCAAAGACATAGAGGGTCTAGGACAACTCACCTGGCCATCTCATCCTAGCTGACTCGCTTTGGCCAACTCATTGCAGGACAACTCACCACGGACAATTCAACACAGGATAACTCAAGAGAAGGACAAGTGAATTGCAGCAGACCTTATTTTGCTTTAGGTTTGAACCTTCTCAAGTTAGGCGTCCTCAAGGCTGGAGTGAGCTGTAATTCTACTTGTCCCTTTCTTCAGTTATCCCACATTGAATTGTCCCACGGCGAATTGGCTGCAGCGAATTGACCAGGTGAGTTGGCTGTGGCAAGACAGCCGGGGTGAGTTGTCCCATTCCGGACATACAGGCGTGTCAGCAGAAAGAACTTCCAAGATGGAAGTCAAAGCATGCTTTGAGGGAATCTACCTTAACTTGCTGCCTTCCAAGTGTATTGAACCACTCCTCAAAAGGCCCATGCTGGCTGCAAATTCTAGAAGTCTAGTATATTTGGAGGTCCACAAGCTTCGGGAAATCTGACTTCAGCTGCCTTTGCTGAATTTGTTAACCCACTTGTGGATCCCAGAGATTTTGTGTCTGACCTTGGATGTTTCAAGAATCTCTACATAACAGTTCTTCTCTGTAATGGGTCATATCAGCCAAGATCTAGTGGACTTTCATATATTTTGTATTCTTCTTCACAAAATGTGAACAACAAATTAAGCTCGTTAAAAAGATGCCTATACAACAATGCTTAGAAATTAAATGAAGTAAATAATGCTTCATAGTATACATTCTGCAAAATATCAGATTATTTAGTTTTTCTATTTTAGTTTTTTAAGGAAATGGTATAACATTGATGCTTCAGAACTATGGAGCTAACATTCTTAAAAAGCAAAGAAATAATAGCTCTTAAGTATTCGTAATAGTAGCATACTGCTATTGCTTCTGTCATTAGTTTTATGTTTTATTCCAGACTATTCTTCATTCAAGGGACAATACAGAAAATTGCCCAAAGACACAATGCAGCTAATTGTTACTTAGCATTGAGACATTTAACCTAAATACCAAATCCCTTCTTTTTGAGCTGGAAAGTTCTTTGTTGGGTTTTCAGAACCCAAATTAGGTTACTCTGATGATTCCTTATTTGTAAACTTCCATCTTTTTTTAAAAAAAATCCTTTTATACTCCAAATTTCTGTGTTTACATCTCTCTCTTTCCATCCCAACACTCTAATAACCAGCAGCCCACACACATCACGGGTACTTGGAAATGTTCGTGTGATCTCTGTACATCTACCAACAAATCATATTAATGTGAGTTTTAAGCAATTTAAGTCATGAGAAAATGCTGATACTATTTCTAAGGAGGAGAGTGTTTTATACATCATGCATTCCACTGAGATGGTGTTTCGCTGGAATCGGGGAAATCAGAGGCCAGAAGTGGTTTGATTGTTTGCTTACTTGTGCAGTTCATCGACCACCTCAATCCTAGTGGACTTTAAGCAGTTTATTGATATTAAAATAACATTGATAAATATTATATTACTTTTAAACCTTAAAATTACAGTAACAAGTATGTAAGCACGGATGGCTCCACAATTCCTGAAGGCCTTCCAGTAAAGCCAGTTTTTAATTTACTGGGCTTATACACCATTCCAATCAATAAATGGCTCCAGCAGGTTTACTTACATCATCTACTCATCATTAAAAAGATACAAAACCATTATAATAGCAACAATAACAACAGTATGAATTAGTACAACAACAACAAACTGTTAGCACTGGGAAGTACCATGGTGAAAAATATTTCCCTATAGGAGAAGCTAGACAACCTTTCAGATCTCAAAGACTTGCTGAAGCAGCCAAGTCTTAATGGTCTCATGGAATACCAAAAGCATAGGGGATAAGAGGATGTCCACTACACCAGAAAAGTGGGTAATGGCAGAGATAGCATATCACAAGGCATTTTACAAATGTGTGCCCTCCATACACAAACAGAATTATCATTGAAGAGATTCTGAGGGCCAAGCTTCTTCCTCTCACACCAACAGTGAACAATAACACACTGTGCACTCTGACTAAGGGAACTGAAACAACCAAAGAGGTTGATGAGCTGTAGAAATGCTGGATCATCTTTCCCTAGGCTAATGTTACATGCCTTGTTAAGGTCTCATGTGGTTTTGTCTTCTCACATCTTGAATGTCGTGACTCTGGGACAGAGATACACTAATGAGTGATGAGAAGAATGTGCCAATTGTTTAATAGACTCCAAGCTTGGACTCATAAGGTCTATTATAAGCCGGAATTGAGTTGCCCTGGTTGAGCTATTTCTTATAGCAAAGGAAGCTGTGGCCTATAAAGCCATTTTCCTGCTTCTGTTAGCAGTGTCCATCTTCCAATAACAAGCTAAAATGCCTTTCTATATTCCTGAATCTTTGTTCATAGAATTCTTCAAATATTCCTACACTGCATTAGAAGTGAAAGAAAGATAAACACTCTTTTAATAGGCTGAAGCACAAATGGCAGTCGGAGATTTGAGACATTCGGGAGATTAATGTTTTAAATCTATTACTCTAGTGGCCACACTTGTAGCAAGGAGCACAAGCCAAACCTCAGGGGGAGAAAATCAGCTTTGAGACCAAGAAGATGTAAATGATGGAGAGATAGTTCCTTCCATAGGTACATTCTATTCAAATATGCTGGAGGCTATGGGTTTAAAATAAATAATAAAAGGAATGTATAACAAAGGACAATTGACCCCACCCCCCACCCCTGGTGCTTTTCTCCAGTCATTTGCTCCAATGAGTGTTCCCCCCCCCCGCTTTCCAATATCAGAGCTAGAAAGCAGGAAAATGCCTCATCAAACTGTTTTGAGAGATATAGGGTGCCAGCTGAGGCAGAGTTCCTCAGCAATCCAATGTCTTCCAGATGTTCTAGACCAGGGGTCTCAAACGTGGCCGCTTTAAGACTAAGCTAGCCATGCTGAGGAATTCTGGGAGTTGAAGTCCACAAGTCTTAAAGCCGCCAAGTTTGAAGACCTCTGTTCTAGACAATCTCCTTTTCATTGCTTATGCTGGTTCAGGCTAATGGGAATTGAAGTCCAAAAACTCTGGAGCATATTAGATGGACTGCCTCTAATTTATACTACTAAAACATGACCTCCCTTTATATATGAAAATAGCCCTGAATTTCCTCCTGCCATGTTAAAGGTACCATCACAACACAGTTACTATTCAAATAGCCTCTTGCTGCTGCCTTAAGCAAGTATTAAATGGCCCTACAAAAGTGAAAGCATTTAAAAGGCTATCATTAACAGTTCCGAATTCTATTCACTCAGTATACTTGTTAGGTTTTAAACACTGGGCCCATTCTTTAATGGATATTTCTGTGGAAAACTCATGCAGCATTATTAATAGAAGGTGTCATTTATTCAAGGTCAACAACTACAGTGAGATTCAGGCTTATTTTTAAAAGCCGTTCCTTGCAATGCTATTCTCCAGAGCTTCCCATCTCAACTTATAAACTTCTGTTAAGCCCGAAAGCATCAGTCAGGTTCTTCAGTTGCAATTGGCTGGGCCAGTTAAGTCATGCAGCCTGTATGGATTTCACTGACATAGTATTAAGTGAAACGTTATGGTATAGGTTAGGTTTTCTCTTGTCCTTGCAATTAGATTATAAATTACAGGACAAATCTGTAAAACTAAAGGGACAAAATTCAGCTCCTATTTCACACTGGTGGTTCATTTTTATTGAGACAAGATTTTTTTTTTATTCCAAGATAGTTGTCTTTAGAAATAATTATACAAACATAAGAAAGTAATTCTTAACAATAAATAAAATACTAAGAATCATAGTGAGATATATGAAATAGAAGGTAATACAATGAGATTTAATTAGAAATCCTAACACTTAAAAGATCATTTATAATCTAAATTAAAAATGCTTTGAATAAAATATTCTTGACAGAAGCATACTATCAATTAGCAAATAGAAATTAAAAGAACAGCAGAAGAGATTTTTAGGATTCTTATTCAACTTGTTTCTTGTTACTAATATCACAGCTCTTTGGCTGATTTAGAATGAACTAATTACTATAATCAGCCTTCATAAATCAAAACCATAAACTGAAAATTCAGAGTTTAGCAATACTATTCTCTGCAGCCTTCCGTCTTATTTTTTGGTTTCAAGAGGCCAGGAGAAGCACGGTTTTGTTTAAATTCCCTTTGCTTCAAAGTTGTGTAATGATGTATAACTTACACAGTGGAAGTTTTAAAAAGTCTAGACAATAGGTTATGGGGAAAGCATCAATTATTTTTACATTTAGGGCCCTGTTATAAAATTTACTCATGACTGGAAGCTGTTATAAGTGAAACTTCACATCTATCAATAGAAGACAATATCTTTAGCGCAGGGTTGAATGGTGGAGTTCTTGGTGCTCTCTGAGCTTGGTTGTTTTCTTGAAAATATTTCATTACCCAGCTAGGTAACAACTTCAGTGCTACAAGGAAATAGGATTTGCTTTCTGTTTATATACAGAAAGCTTGCCTGCCGTTGTTGGTGGGAATGTTGTTTTCTCCTTGGTAGTTCCTTGATTAGGCTGTTGTTTACTGCTTGGTTGTTTGTCTGCTGTTGCTCCTGGTGTTAATCCCTGTTGTACCAACCAGGGATCCCAACATATAGCTAAAGAACTTACAGAAAAGCTTGGACATCTCATAGAGGGGAGCAAATATTCTATCAACTTTCCACCACAGTGCCTCCAGAAAATAAAAAAAAACCTAGTAATACAAGATAAGATAATGATTTCATTGAATGTCACAGCACTCTTTACATGCATAAATCATGAACTAGCAAAAGAATCCATGGTAGCTGTACTACACAATACATCCAACCAAACTAAAGACACTCACATTGCACTCAGAAAGTATTCAGATCCCCCTTGACTTTTGTTAATTTTGTTATGCTGCAGCCAGATACTACAGTTGTTTAAATTCATTTTTTTCTCATTAATCTACACTCAGTACCCCATAATGACAAAGTGAAAACAGAATGTTACAAATGTCTGTAAATTTATTAAAAAGTAAAAATTGAAATATCACATTGGCGTAAATATTCAGATCCTTCACTCAGTACTTTGTTGAAGCACTTTAGCAGCAATTACAGCCTCCAGTCTTTTGGGGTATGACATGACAAGCTTTGCACACCTGGATTGGGAGATTTTCTGCCATTCTTCCTTGCCGTTCCTCTCAAGCTCAGTCAGGTTGGATGTCAACTCAGTGGACAGCCATTTTCAGGTCTCTCCAGGGATGTTCAATAGGGTTCAAGTCAGGGCTCTGGCTGGGCCACTCTAGGATATTCACAGAATTGTCCCTAAGCCACTCCTATGTTGTCTCGGTTGTGTGCTTAGGATTGTTGTTATGTTGGAAAGTGAACCTTCAGCCCAGTCTGAGGTCTTGAGCACTGTGGAACAGGTTTTCATTGAGGATATCCCTTTATTTTGCTCCATTCAGCTTTCTCTCAACCCCGATTAGTCTCCCAGTCCCTGCTGCTGAAAAACAACCCCACAGCATGTTGCTGCCACCACCATGCTTCACTGTTGGGATGATATTGGGCAGGTGATGAGTGGTGTCTGGTTTCCTCCAGATATAATGTTTAGAATTGAGGCCAAACAGTTCAATCTTGGTTTCATCAGACCAGAGAATCTTGTTCCCCACAGTCGAGAGTCTTTCAGGTGCTTTTTTGCAAACTCCAAGAGGGCTTTCATGTGTTTTGCAGTAAGGAGAGATTTCCATCTAGCCAATCTGCCATAAACCTCAGATCAGTGGAGGGCTGCAGTGATGGTTGGAACTCTGTCCCATCTCCACACAGGATTTCTGGAGCTCAGTCAGAGTGAATGTCTATGGAGATTCTCAGTTATCCAGGTCATAGTTGTCCCAAAGGTGCTTTTTTCATGAGGCAACTGGACTTTCTTGTTTTTCTTGAAGATGTTTCGCTTCTCATCAAAGAAGCTTCCAGTCAGAGCTGAAGTCCAGTTGCCTCGTGAAAAAAGCACCTTTGGGTCAGTCAGAGTGACCATCAGGTTCTTGGTCACCTCTGTTAAAGAGGCCCTTCTCCCCTGACCAGGCAACCAGCTCTTGGGAGAGTCCTGGTTGTGCCAAAGATCTTCCATTTGAGAATTATGGAGGCCACTGTGCTTTTAGGAACCTTCTGTGCAGCAGAAATTTTATTATAGCATTCTCCAGATACATGCCTTGCTATAATCCTATCTCTGAGCTCTGCAGGCAGTTCCTTTGACCTCATGACTTTTGCTGTGCTACAGTATGCATTGTCAGCTGTGAGGCCTTCTATAGAGAGGTGTGTGCCTTTCCAAATCATGTCTAAACAATTTAATTTACCACCAGTCAACTCCAATCAAGGTGTAGAAACATCTCAGCAATGATCAAGAGAAATGGAAGGCACTGGAGCTAAATTTCAAGTGTTGTTGCAAAGGGTCTGAATACTTATGCAATTGTGATATTTCAGTTTTTTCTTTTTAATAAATTTGTAGACATTTCTAAAATTCTGTTTTCACTTTGTCATTATGGGGTACTGAGTGTAGATTAATGAGGAAAAAAATGAATTTCAACAACTATAGAATCAGGCTGCAGTATAACAAAATTGACAAAAGTGAAGGGGGGGTCTGAATACTTTCCGAATGCATTGTAAGTTCAAAATACCCAGAATAATGTATCATGGGAGCCCATCGATTTTTGCCTTATTACCTACATTCAATTTGATTGACAGATATATCAATACATCCGAGGAACACCCATGGGATCACTGTTCTCAGGACTCGTAGAGACTGTAATGCAGTGTTTAGAAAGTATAACACTCCCGTGAATATAACCAAAAGTATAGATCTGTTATGCAGATGTCACCTTTGTCATAATAAAAAAGGAACAATTAGAGAAGTAACATGAAATAACATTTTCAAAGGAATAAAACTCACAAGGGAAGAAGAAAACAACAACACACTTCCCTTCATGGATATCCTCATCAGCAGAGGAAATGGTAGCAAATTAGAAACACAAGTCTGTCGAAAAACCACCCGCATTAACCAAGTGTTCCACTGCCAAATACCAACAAGAGGAGCTGTGTAAGAACATTATTCAGAGGAGCACAAATGCACTGCAACTACCCAGAACACCAAAAAAAGGAAACATCACCTATATATCTTCTAGCAAAATGAATATCCACTTAGGTTTATCAAAAAATGCCTGACCATCGACCTATTACAGCAGAACCAACATAAGCTATGAAAAGGATCTCAGAAACAGCCAACAGACTATTGCAACCACATGGCATCACTGTAGTACATTAACTAAAGCCCTCCAAAATATTTTAAGTAAACCAAACAAACCCAGTAGCCCAAGAAGAAAAAACAGGGTTCATCTACTATACAGTGTGAGGTCTATAACAGTTATTCTATACCAGGGGTCTTCAAACTTGGCCCTTTTATGACTTGTGGGAGTTGAAGTCCACAAGTCATAAAAGGGCCAAGTTTGAAGACCTCTGTTCTATACAGACAAGCAGAAGACTAGCAGAGGACATCCATGAACACCAATTAGCAATCAGAAGACACAATGAAAATGCCTTAATTTGGACAGACTTAACCATAGTTTTAGCTGGGAAACTGTGAGCATACTAGACCAAGCTAAATCCAAAAACATTAGGGAATTGCTAAAAGCTTGGTATTCAGACAGATCAACTGTGAACAGGATCGTAGAGATAAACCAGATTTAGACAACTTTCAAAAGAGACAATAAAAAAACTAAAAAGGAAACAAAAAGATCAGAACACCTCCTTGCCAGCAATCAATGCCCAGATAAGCAGGGATTGATACCAGAATCAACACCAATCAAGCAGTAAACAACAGCCTAATCAAGGAATTACCAAGGAGAAATCCGACCCCCACCAACACTGACTGGACAAGTTACTGTATATAAATAGAGAGCAAACCTCACACTCTTCTCGCACTGAAGATGTTACTACTGAATAATGAAGCAAAGAAAACAAACAAGCTCAGAGAGCACCAAGGATTCCACTTCTTCACACTATTGCTAAATGAGTACTTCTGCCAAAACCGGACTGAAAAAATCTGGATGAACACAAGATGGCAGCAATCAATTAGAGATTTTTTTTATCCCCTTTTTGCTATCTAGGCATTAGTGGAAGCTAGTTATCATAGCCCCATAAAGTGGTGGTAAACCAAGTATACAAGGTAGGTAAGGTGACATTTCATTCCCCATTGAGTGACAATTATTCAGCTAGGGTGATACAAATTTAATTTCTAAGTATGAATCATTGCATCTGTCTGACTTCCATATTAATTTTTACTGAAACCAAAGCTACTTGCCTATGTGTAGCCAATTGAAAGAGTTTTAAATGGTAGAAGTACCTTCCCTAGGCCAGTAGCTAAGGGCCAGTACTGGTTAAGGAACCAGGCTAGAAACCCAGAGACCATAGGTTCTAGTCCCATTTTTGGTACAAAACTAGATGCATGACCTTGGCAGTAGCTCCTTTGAGTCCTAGGAAGAAGGCAAACCACTTCCAAAAATCCTGCCAAGAAAACTGCAGGGACTACTTCAGGCAGCCGCCAACACTGACTTGAAGGCAACCCTCAAAAAAAACCCACTAGATGTGTCCCAGATTCTGGTCTTGTGTTGCAAATTTGTGCTTTGATTGCCTCTACAGTCCTCACCTCCAGGTCCTGTCCCTCCCACCCTCACCTTTGTTCATCAGGGAAAGGGGGAACCTCTGAAACCCTTAAAATTGCACTTGTTTGATATACAGCTTCATCTCCATTTTGTGGCTCCCATGCATGCTTACAAACCTGCTTCTACCATGAGGCTACCAAAAAGCCGCCATTTACTTCAAGCAAGCACATTATTATTTAGCACAGTTATATGCAAAATGCTTATAAATTTGTTATCTAGAGAATAATAACTCTGTCTCTTCCTTCCTTTTCTTTTTTCTTTTCTTTTTTTTATATAGCGCTCCTCTTGACTCAAGGTAAGTCATTTTCCCCCTTTTCTCCCCCCCCCTTCCTTTTCTCTATTTGGATTTCTGCTCTGTCCTTTTCTTGTCTACAGCCTAGATTCTAAATGTTGTCTTTCATTTGGAATGACTTCATACTTCAAGGATTTCCCCTTAACATTTAGAACCAATGCCACTGTTGAGAATAACCTGAACCCCTTGCTACCATGTAAGGAAAGGGGTTCAGCTGGAGAGAGAACTGAGGGTCATTGGAACTGAGGTTGCATCCCTGTTCTCTGCACCCCTGAGGGAACCTGCCACATGCCAGGATGAACCTGTAGTGACAAGTTCATTTTGACACAGAGGAATGTGAACATACGCAGATATGCAGACAAGGAGAGCAATTTCAGCCTTCTCATTCTGATTCAGCAAGAGGAACACAGAATGATGGTATATCATTTCAAAGGCATCCACAGGAACTGATATTTAAACCCAAACGATGAAAGCAGCACCTCACCATTGTGCTGCACACAGTCTATTTTTGTGCAGGATAAGATAAGATAACTTGTATTGTCATTTTTTTACTGTGAGCACACTGGTACACATTAAAAATGAAATTCTATTGCCTGCTCTCACGAGAAAGTATATACTGTATCTACCCATACACATAGATAACACACATATACATATGCTATATACATACATACATATATCTACACCCATATATATATATATATATATATATATATATATATATATATATATATATATATATATATATATATATATATATATATATATATATATGTCTTTGATAACCTGCAAAAATACGATCCCGGGCATATCTGTTCAATAACACAGTCCTCGATCTCGGGAGAAATATAAACCAGCTGTTTATTTGTTAAAAAGTTTAAAACAATAAAAAACAAACTATTTAACAATATTTAAAACAACTAGCTTTCGCTGGTCCCGCCAGCGTCCTCAGAGTAAAGTTTTGGGGTGGAAATTACTTTTATAAACCTTGCTAGCCTAACTGCTTACTCATTGACGTGTGATAGGGCCAATCCGTCTGGCTGACCGTAATTGCCTTAATTGTTCCCGCCTCCTCTTTTTTGCACTCCAGTTCTCCAACCTTCCTCCCTCCCATCCTTGTCAATCCCCTCCTTCCTGGCGCTGCTGCCGTTGGCTTGCTTTCCAGCTGCTCCCCGTACTCGTTCTGTGGCCTTACACCCAGATCCGGTGTCTTAGATGCCTTCCCATTGCGCTCCCTCCTTTCCATCCCGTTTATCTGCCCGTTGTTCCTGTCTTCCACTTCTATCCCTATTAGTGCTATTTCCTCCGATTTCCTTCCGCGCTTGGATGTGCGTGCGCACAGCCGTATCCCGTTCCTCGGCCTCGTCGCGCCTACAATCAGCTGGGCTATTTGCCGGCTCACTCCAATTCACCCTTCTCATCCTTGCAGATCCTATCCTTCCTAACGTTGCTGCCGTTGGTGATTAGCCAACTGCCTCACCTTCCCCCCCCCTTCTTATCCCTTTGACCATCCGCGAACTGCCTTCCATTATCTATCCCCTGGGTCCTATTCCTTCCAATCTTTCTGCATGCCTGGGTGTGCGCATGCACAGCCGCATCCTATCCTTCTGCCTCATCTGCCTAAGCTCAGCTGAGCCACCTGCTGCCTCGCCTCAGTTCCACCCTCTCACTTCCTTACCGATCTTATCCTTCCTGGTGTCATCGCTCCTGATGCGCCTTCCACCCCCCACCCCCACACGCGTTTTGGGTCGCGCGGCTAGGTCTGGCATCCTCACTGCCCCCCCATTGGCCATTCCGGGCCGCATGTCCAGATATGCTTTTAATGTCTGATATGCCGGGGGCAATTCTACGTGTCGATTAATCGAGCCCGCATCTGAGAACCAGGCCTCCTTCAGTAGGCGCCCTCCTTTGGAGGCATCCTGGGCGATGGCTTTTGCCCCCATGAAGTCAAATGAGCTACGGAAGGACAAATCCATTGTGATCCTACCGGCAGATAAGGGCAGGGCCACGGTTGTCATGGACAGGGCCACATATAACAGCAAGGCCCAGTCCCTACTAAACGACACCAGTGTGTATAGAGTGACCAAGATAGACCCTACAACGTCCATGATGAATCAGCTCAATAAAATCATGGATAGGCTTAAAAGACGGGGGGGGGATGAATGAAGAAGAGCTGAGGGCCATACGGCCTAGGGACTCGGCAATGGCGAGATTCTACGGCTTGCCAAAAATACATAAAGAGGGGATCCCTTTAAGACCCATTGTGGCATTTAGGGGTACACCAATGTTTGGCCTGGCTAGATGGCTAAGTCAGCGGCTACAGCATCTAGTAGAGGATGGTACAACCACGGTAAAATCATCGCAGGAGTTCCTACAGAGACTCAAAGCAGTGAGAATACAAGATGATGAGACCATGATTTCATTTGATGTGACGTCGTTGTTCACATCTATTCCACAAGAGCTGGCTGTTTCAACTATAAAAGATCTATTACAGCTAAAGGGATTGCAAAGTCATGGTTCCCTTAAGATGGAAGACGTCATCAAACTGCTGCAGTTGTGTCTGAGAACACATTTCACGTTCCAGGACACGATGTATGAACAAATCATGGGCACGCCGATGGGGTCTCCCATCTCGGGTGTTATCGCTGAGGCGGTCCTACAGTGCCTGGAGGCTAAGGCAATGGCCGTTTACCATCCAGAATTTTGGGCCAGATATGTGGACGATACGTTCGCTATCGTTAAACGGACTGAAAAAGCTGCCTTTATGGAAAGATTGAATGCGGTGTTCCCGGACATACAATTTACAGCGGAGGAGGAAGCCAACGGTAGTTTGGCCTTTCTGGACGTATTAGTCACGCGCCAAGCCAACGGCACCCTCCACACAACTGTATACAGGAAAGCGACCCATACCGACAGGATGCTGCATTACACGAGCAACCACCCGGCAGCCCACAAGATCGCATGCATTCGGACGTTATTTGCACGTATAGATATGCATTGCAGTACCAAAAAGGCCAAGCAAGTGGAACGTGCCCATCTCCACCAGGTATGCAGGTGGAACGGCTACCCGGCCAGTTTTGTCCAAAGATATAGTAAGCGCCAGGAACCCCGTAGAGCACCAGAGGACCTAGGGACAATATCCTGGACAACGATACCTTACGTCCAGGGGGTGTCAGAGGCAACGGCTCGCATATTAGCGCCGCATAACATCAGGGTGGCCCACCGACCCGACCAAACACTCCGGATGAAAACGATGCGCCCTAAGGAACCACTGCCAGAGGAGGAAAAATCATCGGTGGTCTATAGGGTGCACTGCAAGGATTGCCAGTGTAATTACACGGGAGAGACGGCCAAACGGATAAAAACCAGGGTACATGAACACAAATTGGCCGTCAAAAGGCAGGAGCAGTATTCCCAAATATGGACGCATATGGTGAATAATGGACACTCATTTGACTTCATGGGGGCAAAAGCCATCGCCCAGGATGCCTCCAAAGGAGGGCGCCTACTGAAGGAGGCCTGGTTCTCAGATGCGGGCTCGATTAATCGACACGTAGAATTGCCCCCGGCATATCAGACATTAAAAGCATATCTGGACGTGCGGCCCGGAATGGCCAATGGGGGGGCAGTGAGGATGCCAGACCTAGCCGCGCGACCCAAAACGCGTGTGGGGGTGGGGGTGGAAGGCGCATCAGGTGCGATGACACCAGGAAGGATAAGATCGGTAAGGAAGGGAGAGGGTGGAACTGAGGGCGAGGCAGCAGGTGGCTCAGCTGAGCTTAGGCAGATGAGGCAGAAGGATAGGATGCGGCTGTGCATGCGCACACCCAGGCATGCAGAAAGATTGGAAGGAATAGGACCCAGGGGGATAGATAATGGAAGGCAGGTACAGCGGATGGTTCAAAGGGATAAGAAGGAGGGGGGGAAGGTGAGGCAGTTGGCTAACGCACCAACGGCAGCAACATTAGGAAGGATAGGATCTGCAAGGATGAGAGGAGGTGAATTCAGGAGTGAGCCGGCAGATAGCCCAGCTGATCGTAGGCAGACGAGGCAGAGGGACGGGATACGGCTGTGCGCACGCACATCCAAGCGCGGAAGGAAATCGGAGGAAATAGCACTAATAGGGATAGATAGTGGAAGACAGGAACAACGGGCAAACGGGATGGAAAGGAGGGGAGCGGCAATGGGAAGGCATCTAAGACACCGGATCTGGGTGTAAGGCCCAGAACGAGTACGGGGGAGCAGCTGGAAAGCAAGCCAACGGCAGCAGCGCCAGGAAGGAGGGGATTGACAAGGATGGGAGGGAGGAAGGTTGGAGAACTGGAGTGCAAAAAAGAGGAGGCGGGACAATTAAGGCAATTACGGTCAGCCAGGACGGATGGCCCTATCACACGGTCAATGAGTAAGCAGTTAGGCTAGCAAGGTTTATAAAAGTAATTTCCACCCCAAAACTTTACTCTGAGGACGCTGGCAGGGGACCAGCGAAAGCTAAGTTGTTTTAATATTGTAAATAGTTGTTTTTATTGTTTTAAACTTTTTAACAATAAACAGCTGGTTTATATTTCTCCCGGAGATCGAGGACTGTGTTATTGAACATGTATATATATATATACATACGCATATGTATATATGTATATATAAATCACTGTCTGTTTTGAATACATAGCAGAAAGAGGAAACGTGATGGTTCACAAATTTGATACTATATGGAACAAAACTGTGACTGAATCTAGATGTTCTGCTTCGGATACCACGAAGCCTCCCTCCCAGAAGGTAACAAGGAAAACAGGTCACAATGCTTTTACAAAAGGGGCAGGACTTGAAATGCAATGATACTTTTATCATTTGCTCGGCTCCCTCTGGATATCTGTGCATTATTTTCTTTGTATGAAATTGTAAAAGGTGGATCTTGTCAAGTGCAAACAACTAGAACCACTCATGGATAGGCCCAAATAGATATTCTATTGTTGATCACCTATATTACAAGAATCTCACCAGACTATCTGCCTTCCCTTGCGAAATGGCATATAAACACCTAAGGGTTTGATTTCAGACATTTCCTCCTCTGAACAAACTCTAAACTGGAATTTCTCTTTATTCCCGTAGAGCCCCCGCCTTCAGCCATTGGTTCCACCACAGAACTGGAGTAAACCAATTAGGAATAATCATTACTAGCCTTGAGACAGTGGTCCAAAAAGATTGCTTTGATGATGGTTGGTCTTCTACAATCATATAGTTTCCCTCCAGTTGTGTTGGAGTACACCTTTCATAATCTTCCCCATATAGAAATTGTAGTTAAGTAAATCAGGAAAGCTGCCTTGAACATTTATTTATTTGATTCATATCCTGCCTTTATTTGTACAACTCAAGGCAGCATACGTAATGTTCCTTCCTTGTATTTTCCCCACAACAAAATCTGCCATAAAATCTATGTCAGTTAAACATGTCTGAAGTTCTGGGGCCACCACCTTTTCAGTTACCTTTTGATTCAATTTTTTTATTAATTTATCAAAATATAAAATACAGAAATACAAAGAAAAATTAAAATAATGGAAAAGTAGGGAAGGAGAAGGGGAAGAGGAAAAAGTGTGGGGGAAAGGGGAAAAGAAAAAGACAAGCATTGAAACTTTGATTTGGGTTTTTTGCAGTTTAGCTAGATTTGTTATTATAGAAATGGCTAGTATGTATTATTATATAAAAGTAAAAAATTGAGGTTGTGTGTTATTACCTTATTCTACTGCACCAAAAAGAGTCGAAGTCAATACTAAATTGCCTTTCTAAGAAATGGAATATTTTATATTTACCCTAATGATACAAATCTATATTCCAAGCAGTGTTTCTTCAGGAAAAGTCTTATTACTTCCTCCTTTAGGTAGGCAGAAACATGTCTCCTAGGAAGGAAACATCGATCATCTCCCTTAACTATGGCTCTATGCTAATCTTATTTATTATTTTTATTCATTAAATTTTTGTGTCACCCATATCCCCTATAAGGCAACTCTGAGCAGCTTACAGATTATAAAAAGACAAATAGAAAAGTAATTTAAATATTAAAATTATGCAAATTAAAAATTTAAACCATACCAAAAAACGAGAGTAAGGGACAGAGGTCCCGGGGCTGGAGTCTTCTTACTCTGTCAACCATCTCCAGTGGTGAATACCTGCCTCGGAGATCCCAAGCCAACTGGTGCACAACACAAAGTTGTGCAAAGGCCCACCTAGCCACAACTACCAACTGCTCTTTGAGCAGGAGTCATGAGTTCAGGAGGAGCCCCCAAGTTGTGCATCAAATCTGTCTGGGGTAGTGCAACCCCATCCAGAGTTAATATTATAAACCACCAGATCCAAGATCATTCCATCTTGCCAAGGTTCAGCTGAAGCCTGTTGTCCTCCATCCACACCTTACAGCTTCTAGGCACTAAAAAAGGTCAGTCACAGCATCGCTTGGATCACCAGAAATAGAAATGTAAAGCTTTATATCATCAGCATACTGATGATATCTCATTCTATGTTGAATGATCTCACTCATCAGTATCATGTAAATGTTAAACAGGGTCAGAGAGAATATTGAGTCCTGTGGCACCCCACAAAGGAGTGGCTGTGGGTTGGACCTCACGCTCCCTATCAACACCAATTTGGACCAGCCTTGGAGAACTGAGTCAAACCAGTGCAATACTGTGCTACCCAGCCCCAAACCCCAAAAGGCTACCATGGTCAATGGTATTGAAAGCCACCAAGAGCAAGAATGAATGCACTACCGTTATCCTGTTGTTGCCAGAGATCATCCATAAACAATGTCATTTCTGTCCCATAATCTGGTCTGAAACCTGACTGAAAGGGATCCAGATAATCCATTTCATCCTGGACTCTCTGGAGCTGTAACATAATCCCTTTTCCATCACCTTCCCTAAAAAGGGGAGGTAGGAAACTGGATGAAGATTATCCAGACAAGTGGGGTCCAATGAAGGTTTATTGAAGAGGGGGCAGACCAAGGCCTTCTTAAATGGTGCCAAGAACAACCCCTCATGAAGCAATATATTAATCACCGCCTGAACCCACCTGCAGGTCAACATCTTGGTGGCTTTTACCAACCAGAAGAGACAAGGTTCTAATAAGCAGTAGTTGCATTGACAACCCCAAGAACCCTGTCCATTTCTTCAGATCCAACAGGATCAAATGGTTCCCAGATAATTGGGCAAGTTCATTCCCTGGGCATCTCTAAAGGACCTGTTCCACACTTGCTCTCAAACTTAGAGTGGATCCAAGTGATTTTATCCTTCAGGTATTTGACAAATTCCTCTGCACAGCCCTGTAAGTGATCATCCAAGCCCTCCTTCCCAAGGAGGGACCAGATGACCTTGAATAGAGCTGTCAGATGGTATCCTGCATATACAATGAGACTGGAGAAATGTTTCATTGCTCTTACTGTATTGCCATGAGGTAGGCCTTAACTGCAGCTCTGAACCCATGTACAGTTGGATTTGTTCTTAGTTTTCCTCCAGCAGCACTCTAGCCATCTTTTGGCCAATTAATCAGCCAAAGGTGCCTGGGGCAAAGAAGTGCACAAGGATTTTTCATATCATATCCACCTCTTCAAGATGTACAAATAAAAAATAATCCAAAATAAGGGTACAATTGATAGCCCCAAGGAACCTATCCACTTCCTCAAGTCCAACATTGTCAAGATTACATGTCCACAACCTGCCCCAACTCTGCCTCATTCACCAAAGGGTAGCAACATGGTTTCAGAATTAGCAGACAAAGTATCTAGTTGATGATTTGGACCTCTCTTCTTCTGTGCCTTCTAGGTCTAGCTTGCTGTAGTACAACTTAGACTGGTGAACAAAGATATAGGAGATAAATTATATTAATTCCAGCTCTCCGTGGTCCACACCAGATCAGCACTTTCATCCGGGATTAAGTCTTGGATAATAGATGCTTTATCAATAACGGCTCTGGCAGTCTTTTTTTCAACAACTTCCTACCTTGCCCATATTCCTTGCTGGTCACATAGGAGAGCTTTCATTTAGTTAGGTTTGATGTGCTGCCTTCATCCCTTTACAAGCACTTCCCTGCCCCTGTTGATTGGGGAAGCCAAATAAGTTGTTCATTTTTCTCCTGCATTGGCTATTTCATTCACTTCATTCATTCATTCATTCATTCATTCATTCATTCATTCATTCATTCATTTTGCCTTTATTAACCAAATACCGACAGGAATTCAGAAGACAACTTCTTTATTCTTTTTAGTTGACAAGTCAAGGATGACTTCTAGGAGCATTATCGTATGCTTGTAATTGTAATTATTGTAATTAAACACATGTTTAAATAAACAAAATATCTGTCCTACAACTTCTCTCTCATTACAAAGGGCAAGTTATCACTGCCACCTTTAGTTAATTACAACTTAGTTTTTTAAGATTAAGAATGTCTTCCTTTAAGGTTTCTATCTTATCCTCTCCTGCCAGTTACTAACATAATTTATGACCATTTTTCATGTCCTGCTCTTTCTGATTTTCCTGGCACACCTCTTAATAGCAGTCCTGATTCTATCCCAGAGACAGAACCCACAAAGACATAAACAATTTAAATGAAATGCTTAAATCTCCCTTGGTAGAATTTTGTGATGCTAAAACAAAAGGGGAAAATTCTTAGCTTTATACTCGCCACCGCAGGCTTTTCACAGAATAGTTTGTGTAATCCAGAATTATAGGAAACCTGTTGTGGTCTGATTTAAATAATAATTACTGAGAGAAGCATTTGAAATAAATCCATGCTCAGTATTACTAAGTTATTTCTACTTTGATGAAATAAATACAAAACAGAAAGGTTTTGTTTTGTTTTGTTTTGTTTTGTTTAAGTACCATAGCAGAAAGTTTTGAGTAGGCTAGATTTTGGAGGAAATTACTGGTTGTTTTCTTTAGAGTTGAAAGCAAGAGAGAGAGAGAGAGAGAGAGAGAGAGAGAGAGAGAGAGAGAGAGAGATTCTTATTATCACCAGCAGCCGAACAACTGTAGAAAAGATGGTGCCTCCTTCTCATGTACTGTAATGTACATTAACCAACCATACCAACTGTGATTGTTTAATTGAATCTTATCTCAGGACTGATGAAGGGAATGGTGCAGGCAACTTTCATGGATAAATTCTACATCTGCATCATAATATAAACGCAAGTGTCAGGAAGCCAGTATAATTAGTGATTTTCTGTGTGTATGGGAAAGGAAAAGGGTCTGCTTCTACAATCATTTCTTCACTAGGTTGTAAAGTCACGTGAATTTCCTGCATCCCCCCCAAAAATCATCATGAGAATAATGGGAGCCTAAACACTCTCTTAGAATTCTAACAATTCTTCATTTCAGAAAATCTGTCACAGCTGTACCCGTAATAATTGTGCAGTTCTAATTCAGTAGTGTGCAAATTCAATTAATTCTCCTTCAACCAAATAATATGTATTAAAATAATGCAATTCTACCCCTTCTTGTGCTCAGATCTCATCTTTTTTTTCTTTTCTTTTTTGCAAAAAGCCCTGGATAAGTCACTTGCTTGCCTCTATAGAAAGTTGCTCTTGCCTTAATAAGTGAGGAATTGGAAATTCTGACCATGTTAGGGGGAAAAGGGTGCCCAGAAGATTGTGTTAAATTCTTTTGCACATCCCATGCACTCTAGGTAGCATCTTCTTGCTTCAGATGAACTGTCAAGTTGATATTTCAGTTACTTTCTGCAGTTGGTCTCCTTTTCAAAGGTTGAATTGACATCTCTCGGACAGGTGGACATAGTACTTCAAATTCTGTTAATCTGTGACATATCAAAGGCAGAGTAATATAAAAATGCATCTGTTACTGCACAGGACAGATCATGACTAATAAGTAAAGAATGGCAATGACATTTTCACTTACTCTGTGTCATGTCAGATTTAGAAAATGTAAGCATTTCAGGACTGCTGGAAAAAATTACATTGAAGATTACACTGAAGCTTGTCATTGTCTTCTTGCCTCTAATTTAGCACCCAGATATATTGGACTGATATTTTTCAGTTATTGCATTAAGCTGGCTGGCAATGATGGGACTTAAAACACAAACAGCTCAAAGACTATAACTAAGGCATGCTACCGTATTTCCCTGAAAATAAGACTGGGTCTTATATTAATTTTTGCTCCAAAAGATGCATTAGGGCTTATTTTTCTGGATAGGGCTTATATTTGGGGAAATACAGTACTAAATGCGTCCATCTTAACTGGGGCTTATTTTGGGGTAGGGCTTATATTACGAGCATCTTGAAAAATCATGCTAGAGCTTGTTTTCCGGTTAGGTCTTATTTTCAGGGAAACAGGCTACTTCTAATTTTGCCCTTTCCATTTCCGATAATCTGCACTGCATAGTTTTTTTTTTCAATATTGGCTTGATTCTTCATCCTTCTGCTTTCTCCTTATATTCATATTTTTTATGTTGCACTTTCTCTATTCTTCAAAGTTTTGGCAGTCAGTCCTTAAGATCTGCCTTCTGACTTTTCTTGAGTTGCATGTGCAAAATGCAATTACTAAGATAATTTGTAGTTACTAAGATAATACAAATTAAGACAAACATACCATAGTATATGGGACACAGCAAAGCTGTGTATGCTGTCAGCTATTATGTAACTAATCACTAACTTGGAGCAACTTTGTAATGTTAGCTATCATTTCGATATCAGTTACACTCATCCCATCCAGAAGTTCAGCTTCCCAGGAATGGAATTCAGACCCTTTAATTGTTTATCCCATTTCACTTTTTCCTGCTCCCAGTGAGGGACAAGAAAATTTGCAACTTCATTCATCCAACTCATTGCTTCCAAAAATACCAAGACACATCTCTTCAATTCAGCCTTTAAATGGCCTTTGCTCATTTTAATGTTTAGTATGGTGTCCGTTCAGACTTTTACATAAGGTATTGCATTTATCTTTATTATTCACCAGTCTGAATAAGGGAGGCTGAAAAGATGTACCACAGAAAAGGCAACTGATAGTCTTTATGGCAAGTCTTATGACCAAATGTCTATTTACAGACATTAGCTAATTAATTACACAGGTGTTTTCTTTTTTGTCCATAAAATAAAGCAGTGATTTTTTTTTCGTTTGGTTAGGAGCCTATTTCAATAAGATGAACTTCTTGACCTCCTTAGAAATGCATTGTCTGTTTCTCCTTGTCAAGAAAGAGAGCATCTTATCAGCTTCCTGTCCTTTAAGACTTGCTTAATTCTGGATGAGCAGTGCTAAAAATGGAATTCTCTCCTCCCTAACCTTTTACAATACCTGGAAAGCAGGGATGGGAATTAAGGAAATACTGACAGGTCTATTCCCCTGCTTGGCATTTTCAGACTAGTTGAAGTTGGCAGCTAGGAGTCTAGGGTGCAATCCATGTTGAAAGCTGAGTACCAAGGCTCATGCAAACAAATCAGGAATTGTTAATAAGTTACAGTTTGGCAGTGTTCACCTTGACAAAGTTGACCTGCACACACACACACACACACACACACCACCACCACCACCACCACCACCACAAAAGAAACATTAGCTTTTTTTTCTCCTGCCTTATGGATCTGTTCTTGATGCCTGCAGGTGATTGTCCTCTGGCAATAGCACAGCTGGAATTCCTTTCTTTCAGATTTTCATCCATATGCTTCTCATTTTGAAACAGTGCCTACAACTCAGTGTTCTCTGCTGTATTTAATTGTGGGTTTTTGCTTACTTGTGCCTTCCTTTCCTTCTACCACTCCTCCCCCAAATGCATGTATTGTGGTCTTTGTGAAGTTCCTTGACTGCCAGAAGCAGAAGAAAAATGCTTTTGCAATACTAGTAATCAGTGCTATTGTTCTTACTGTTGTCATCCTATGTTTTAGTCAGCAGAAGAAGAGCATTTTAATGATTTAGAAATATGGGGTGTGTGCAGGCATTTCAGAAACGATCACTCAGAGTATTGCTAAGAATGAGACAGCAGGATCAATTAAGTAGGCAACGTAGGGAGTGGTTTCCAAAAAGCTCAAGGGGACCCTTTCACTTCTTTGTTATTGGAAGAACTAAGTGGGCCATACAGTCTTTGCAACCCACTCAGACATTATCAAGTAATGGAGAACTCATGATCTTGCAATCCATATGCATGGATGTGAAGAATATGTATTTTAATAAGTGCACATCTCTAGGCTATGCTTGGGACTGAACATTCGTCTCAGAATGCCTTTTAGCAATGTATGCTGGAAAGAGATCATTGCAACAGTTATTTGCATTCTAATAACTCCATATTTGGTTTATCACAGCATGTTATACATGGGCTGACTTTGCAAATGGTCCACAAACCAGAGCATATAGATGCAGACAGAGGAAGTACAGATGTTTAGACAATTTTTCTCCCATTGGTATGGAGAAAAATAATAGCTTCATGTTGAGATGCAAGTCAATAACTTACTACATGAACCCATGCACCTATTTCAAGTAGCCTCTTCAGGATGGCTCTAATATATGTTCTGGCTATTAGTGAAAATGTGAATTAAAGTCCGCGAAAGAATTGTTTAACTAAATACATTGTTCCCATGCATGTGGCCTTGTATGCTTGTTCCAGCATCATCCAGAAATTGTGACATCAAAAAAGAAAGAATAAAGAGCTGCTATAATCATTATAAACAATCATTACTTTGATTTGGCTTTTTCTATTGTAGTTTCTGAGATGCTGATAGGTAAGAATCATTTACCCCTCTATTATGATGACCCAAGTGGTAAATAGTCCCTATTGATTCTTTTTCATTCATTCTAACACACAGGGAAACATTAAAGTATTAGGAGCTTGGCTGGCATTCATTGTAGTATATACTGTCTACTACTGTTCTTTTGTGCAACTATTTCTTACTGCTAGGTTTTTTTTAAAAAAAATGGTACAAAACACAGACACAAAGATTGCATTTCCCATACAAAACTGTTTTTTCATACAAACTTAAATTCCTATCTTATTCGATTAGCTTCTCATTACTATAAGTTTACAATTATTCTACTTTTATTCGCATTTAATCTATACATTTCCATCTCTTATGTTCTATTTCTATATTAGCATTGTTTTCTCCTCTTAACCATTTCTTTAAATCTCTCTCTCTCTCATACACACACACACACAGAGAGAGAGATCCTCACCTCTTGTGGCCAATCTGCATGTAAAAATTCTTTTCACTCCTTTTAAGACTCGGGAATGGGCTTTTCTTCCCCACCCCCACCCAGCCCTCACAGTCCTAATTCTGGACCTGGTTTGCAGATCTCTCTGCACCTAGGTTGCTGAAGGCAAGTGAGCTCGGTGTGATTTGCTTGTTTTGAAGACCGATCAGGCTCTTTTCCTCCCTGTTTCTCAACTCTGCCTCTCAGTGGCCTTGCAGATCCAAACATTGATGGTTTCTCTTGCTATCTGAAAACTGCTGCTGAGGTGCTTGCCTTGGGTTGGAATTTCTTTTCCTCTCATCACTGCTGTCTTCTGAACTTGACTCTTTCTCAACTATGACACACCTGCTTGTTTTCAATTCCTTTTTTGTTGTTGTTGTAAAACTCTCCAGTGAAAGCAGGAGAGGCTGTTTTGACCCTCCTTCCCAGGTAACACCCAAAGCTCAGGATCAAAGGAAGAAGAAAAAATGCCTGCTCACTCCAATTGATGAGTTCATTCTTCCTCACTCACGCAACATAAAAAGGGAGAGGTGGAATTCCCCATCCCAGAGACCAAGTAGGATGAATGCACATGTTGTTGTGGCAGTTTGATATATTGGTGATGCCAAAAGGTGGATGGATTTGTTTTTCTTGCAGTGATAAATTAAGATGGCATCACCCGAAACAGGAATACTTATGTACTTTGAAACGTGTGCTGGCTCGATAGAGTTGATAAACTTTGTAGCTGAGATTTTATGTTGAGACAAGATTTTAATGATATATGAAGTCTATGCAGAGGGGTTTTGTTTTGTTTTTTGCTTCTGAACAATTTCTTGAGGTCAGGAGTCACGCAGGATTTATCATTTGAAGCACTTTGTGCTTCAAAAAACAACCTGAACACTTCATAAATACAGAAGGAACCCTCTGTGCTATGCTTGCTTGGCATCCCAGCTCAGAGAAGAAAGGTCAGCATTCAGGAGAGAAAGGGGAGAAGAGTTCAGAGGAAAGGATGCTTGTTGCCATAGCTACAGACTCTGCTGTTTTTTTTTTAAAGCAGTGGGGTGGGTCGTATCATGTGACACTGGTAAGGGGATTGCATCTGTAATGCTCTTTGGAGATACTGCATATCTTTGGTGGACAGTCAGGATTGGACTGTTAATCACTACACATTTTAAAGTGCCTTGGCTGTCTTTTGACTCCGGCTGACTTTGTTATCTTTCCCAATTAAATACATTTTTAAAGATTAATTTAAATAGTGCCAAAGTGAATATTTCTGATACACAGAAAGCTGTAAAAAATTGTGATTAAGATTCTAATAGTAACAATAACAACTGCAGAATGTCAAATTGGAAGTGGTTTTTGCAATATTGATGGCACGTAAAATAGATTTATTTTTTTCCTTCAAAAAAGAAAAATCCATTGTGTGGAATAGAGATTATTACTTACTAAGGGATAAAGAATTGCAACCAGTGCTGTTGCGTTTTCAAATGGATTTCCATTTTCATGAAAGTGCCAATGGTCCAGGGAGGGCCAGGTGGGGAAAAAACTGATCTTGAATATTTTGCACAAACAGAGCTGTCTTCATATTTCTTAGATGTTTGCATATTTTGGCTTGGCTCAATGTGTGGTCCACTACTCTTCCCAGAGATGTAAAAGTGTAAAAAATTGAAGGGGGAGAGGTGAATTCTAGAACACACCAATCTATTTTAAAGGATAATAAGCCGCATCCTTGAAAAATAATGTATTGCTTTTTATCGAAACAAATGGAATTTAAAGAACAAAAACAGAATGAGAAATGAAGATAAACAAAGAATAAAAGCAAACAAAGACACTTGGGGGGAAAGAGAGAGAGTGAAATATATTTAAACAATTATATTCAGTATTTTTACTCAGACATTTGTACAGAATATTAATGTAGCTAATTAATTGAGAGGATATTTAAATACGTCTATGCTTAATTAAAGGTTCTTCAAAGCTCTTTTCTGCACTTTTATATAGTATTTATGCAAATAAAGTTTTTCTTCAGTTTTCCAGTGTTTGTTTGACATAGTACATCTGGTACTAATTGTAAGCTTTGTATTGTACTGCAGCAATTAATAAATTGTAAGAAAAATAGCCAGTGAACATCAGTACAATTAACAGTTAAAAAAAAATCTTTCAGTACCATGGACAAGGCTGGTTGCTTGTAAATCTGTTTCTAAACTGTTATTCCAGCCCAAATTTTGAAGTATCTTTGTGTTTAGTATAAATCGCATGAAACTGTACAAACATCACATGATAAATTATTTCAGTCTGATTTATTTCACCAATTTACCTTTTTTTTCCATAATTCATCTTTTGATTTTTATCTTTGTTTCTTTGTTTTCTCCTTTATTTGTGTTATTATTTCTCATCCCTCTTATCGATAAGAATTTAGCTGAGTTATTTATTTGTTTGTTTCTTGGAAATCCTTCTGCATATTGATAATGCTGTAGAGGATATAGTCAATAAAGTTTAGTGGCATCAGCACAAAAATAACAGTTCTGTAAAGATAACTACATCCATACGTGTAATATAATGTTTGACTTAGTAAAGTAGAGAAGGTGAAAAGGTTAATGGGTTATGGTCAAGATGAATCGAGAATGGGAACTATGAAATGTTACAGGGATTTGTGTGCATCTGTCCAGCTGGTATTGGCATAATTTTCCATATATTTTTCCCATGTTCCAATTGGCCACAATCAGGCAAGTTTTGAAACTCTAAAAAAAGACTGAAACAGGAAAAGTGCCTAGACTAGAAGTAATAGTGGAGGATTGTAAAAAGTAATTAAAATTATTTTTTAACAAAAATAATCTTAATAAACATATGGATATAAGAATGATTTGGGACACAAGCAAAGCTTTCACAAGAGGTTATTTTATACAACCTAATAGTAAACTCAAAAAGAAGAGGGGAGAAAACAAAAGTTATTTGGAACTAGATAAAAAAAGGAGAAGTAATTAAAGTTTCCATAGAAGATAAATATTACTCAACAAATTAAGCTTCTACAGCAACACTAAGATGAATTATAAAAAAAATGAATTTGCAAATAAAGCAGGGAAGTGATTGACATACAAATTACAAAAAGAAAAAGAAAAGAAAATGCTACTGAAATTACAATAGGGATATTCTGTAATAACAGATGTGGTTTCTTAACTAGAAATACTTTGAGGATGAACTCTTGCAACTTTTACAAAATATTACGAACTCTATTTTACAGAGGGGAAAGATGCCAGACAGCTGGAAAGAGACTAATGTAGCATTAATAACTATGGAGGGACAAGATTTGACTAACAAGAAACTATTAGTCAATGTAATTATTGAATAATGACTGTAAGTTGTTTACAATGATTTTGGCTGAGAGGTTGAAAATAATTCTGCAATTCATGAAGATCAATCTGGGTATTTACTCACTTTATATTTAAAGCATAATATAAGAAATGTGTTGGACATTTTGGAATACTTGGAGCAACACAATGAAAAACAAGCCACAGAAATAATAGGCAAACACAAATGATTAGCACACCATGAAATACTAGAATTCTGTCAAGGGGAATTTTTTAAAAAATCAAGAGAACAACTGATGGCAGAAGGACGTAATTATCAGTTGTTTTCTTATTTACCATTATCGGAAAGATTAGATAAAAAATTGGTGGGTATTGTCAGTACTCTAAGACTGACTTTTAAATGGAATTGTGTACAAATGATGAACATGTGATTGCTGAAATGTATAAGCTTTCACTGAAATTTGAAAGAGAAGAACAAGCGAAAGAATGTATGATGAAGTAGACTAAAAATTTTATATATGGAACATTGGGAAATGTGTGGTTTAAAGGATTGAAGTTTACTATAATCTTAAGGAGAATTTTTATAAAATAATATACCATTGGTATACAATACCAGAAAAATTTATTCGGAAAGGTACTTCAAACCAGTGCTGGAAATATGAATAATAGGAAGGATAATTTTGCCATGCTTGGTGAACATATAAAAAGCAATAAAGAAGATTTGGGGTTCAAATGCATACACCGATTCAGAGGATTTTAAATATTAATATACAATTGAAACCAGCAGTTTTCTTCTTGGGATATTTTAAATGGTTAAATGGTTGTGGGGGGAATCATGGAACTTTGTTTTTATATATGATAACTGTAGTGGGATTATTTTTATCTTTTTTGTGATTTATCACGGAAATTATCTTATTTATCTTTTCAAAGTTGGAAAGTTTTGGCAATACATATCATTGAGGAATGGTTGGTGAAGATGATAGAATTTGCTAAGATGGCCAAATTGAATTGTTTAATAAGAGAAAAGACAATATCTACATTTACTGCTGACTGAAAACCCCTTATGAACTTTTTGTGTAAAACAGGAAAAAAATGAACTTATGATCTACAGTTTTAACTATTAGATCGGATAGATTATAGAAAAAGAGAGAGTCATGGTGTAACTTTAGAAAAAGAGGTAAATCTACAATTGTACTTACAACCGCTGTAAAGAAGATAAGAAGCCATTTCTTTATATATATTTTAATGTTTTCTGTTTTCCTTCTACGCCTTTTCTTTTTTCCTTCCTTTTCTCCTCCTCACTTTATTTTAGTTTGTATTAATTTTTACTCTTGCTTTTAAAACTTTCAAGAAAATTATATTAGAAAAAAACCCTTAGATACCACATGAATCTTGGTTTTAAAAAAAAAGGACTCCCAAAGTTAAATGAATGTCACTTTTTCCCCCAATTGCTGAGTTTGCTAGTAATATTCATAAAATCTCCTGTTATGTCCACTGCCTGTCACAGTAAGATCCATTTTTTAGTCATTTATAAGGTGAAGTATATCACACCAGTGCCCTGAGGCGCTTTGATTCCCCTCCTATTCTGAAAATAAAGCTTTATCCAGCCTGCTCATCAATAGAACGTCTATCCCATGTAGATAAAAACTGATTATTTTCCTGAAAATATGTGCATTTCTTTCCTCTTTATATAAGACAAATCTCTCAGGAAAGATAAAACGTTAATGAAATAAATTAAAACATAGGATAAAATATATGCTAGTACACACAAAAGCTGAAATGTATGACCGTAATAGAAGAGATTAACAGATACCAGCTGAAGGTTTATTCTTCCTTGCAATGTGAACAAATAAGTAAAAAACATTTATGTTTTCATCTAAGTTTTGGCTTTTGGGGAGGGAAAGACAAGTAATGATTGTTGCATTTGTCTCTTCCAAGCTGGATTGATAGCAATGAGCGCCACAAAAGCGCACATTGATTTCCTTCCCTTGATCAATGTATTTTATATTGTTCTTTTTTATCTACTTGAATTGTTGAATCTTGAATTGTTTCTATAGAAGCTTAACATAATAAGAACTATGATTTTCTTCATGAATGATAGTTGATAGGATTAATGCTCACTGCAAACTCTGGTATAACAGAGGTGTTCCAAAAAAAAAAAAAAAAACTTGATATTTTGAGAAATACATTTTACATGCAGCTTTTTCTCTCTTTTGAAACATTAAAATACTGGATCCAAATTGTGACATTTTTGGACACAGATTTGCTCATGGCAAAATAAGCAGGAAATGGGAGAGGTACACAACATAATAATTTCATAATCTAGGAATTCATAAAAGGAAGCATGTATATTTAATAAATGTATGAGTCATATTTCAGATAGTAAGCCCTCACAATGACCTAAATAGAAAATTCATGTTTAAATTACCAAGGCCACAATCCAGCAAAAATATAAGCATGATTATACTTCAGAGGGTTATGCATACAACTCTGTGCTGAATTATGTGGCTCACAGGTAGCACTTAAATATAATATTGCAAACAGTTAAAAAAGAAAAGTAGTTCCAATATTTTCTGTAAGCCACATTTTTGTAAAGAGAATGAACTTATCCTTCCCTTATTCTGTTTCATTCAGGTCTTATCATATTAAAAAGCAAAACATAAAAATATGGGGGGGAAATATTGGTTGTATCCTCTGCCATACTTCGTAATATAACACAGTTTCCTATAAGATTGAAACTGATTTTTTTATATACAAGAAGAAATTGTTTTGTAAACAATGGACAAATGGCAGAAATCTTCGCAGAGAGGAAACAAGCAGATGCTGACTTTAAAAGATAGCTGAAAAGGGCTCAGGATTTAAACCTATGGGTTAACATACTGTATATAGAGGGCAAGATTCTGGTGTGCTTTTTGATGAGTAGTTTCTTCCTCATTTAAATTCCTATGATAAATCTGCATATAAAACCTTGTATCTGACTGGGAATTGAAAGATAGAAAGTGTATCACTGCCACAAAGCCTGGATAATTCTGGTGAAGGCAGATATAGGGTGAAGGCAAATGTGGCCCTTGAAAAAAGGAACAAAACCATTTAAATTCCAAATCCAGCCCTTTTGCTATTGATTTTTCCCTTGTCCTCTTACTAGTATATTGAAGACTCACTGAATATTCATGTTTTCTTCCACAGAAGTGGCAGAAAGAAAGCTGACCATGGAAGAAGAGGAAGCCAAACGTATTGCAGAAATGGGAAAGCCAATCCTGGGTGAACATCCAAAATTAGAGGTTATCATTGAAGAGTCCTACGAGTTCAAGGTCAGTGCTGGGTACTCAGAGTTTTTGACGGGAAATGAGGGAAGGAAGAGCAGGAAAAGAACTTGGTTAGCAGAGCTAAACAGAAGAAAGGAAGAGGACCGAAGGGAAAAAGGAAGGGTTCAACAAAAGAGGAGGGTTGCATGGAATGCTAAGCTAAGGCAAAAGTCCAGGCTAAGTCCTGGGAGGGAAGAGAAGACAATGAGAAAAATAAATGAGGTTATGGAAAGAGAGAGCAAGTTTGAACGAAAATAATTAAGAGATGTTTTAAAGAATACGGTCCTAATTTAACAATAAAGGAATGGCCAGAAGTTTCACCACTGTCTTCTGAACAGGGATGGATGGAAAGTCCTACATCAGAAGGAAGGTTAGGTTGTGCTTTGAATTATTTATAAAAATAATCAAAACAGGATAAAAAAGAATCTAATAAATAATAAAATATTCATGTGTTGAAGATACATAACTAAGAACCAACTAACAAATGTGTGGTTGCTTCTAGCTAAAAGAATTATCACACTGATATATGTGAGAAATTAACAGGGAAATATGCTAAATATTTATTCTGCTGTTTTCAGCTGCTAATCCTTACTGTCAAATGACTCAAAGGCCAAACTGGCATGCCCTTAACGTCTAGCTGAAACAGGTTTCTGAAGGTTGGTTGCCGTGGAAATTGTTTTTAGCAACATGTCTGTCTCAATCCAGGTCAAGTCTGCTAAGACTCATAGAACACTGTAGAGGAACTTAAGCATGCTAAGTTCATGCCATTATGAAAGGGAATTACTGTATGAATGGAAAATAATTTATCCATTGACAAAGTACTTTGCAGGTTGTGAAAAAGGCTAAGAAAGAAGAATGGCATTTATCAAGAAGGGAGAAAATTTTATATGAATAAAGAAGCAGAAGGTGCCCTTTTTTAAAATAATGCAACTATGACTTTTGGCAAACAACCTGTCATAAAATGACTTCCTGACCTACTTATAGTTTGAGGTTTATGCCTTTCATTTCTTTCATTTACTCTTTCATGGATATTATCTATGGCTTAAGTTAGCTTCTTGCAGTTAAAACTTTCTCAAAGAGTTAAGACTACAATTCAAGGAAACTTATAAGGAATGGAAATTCTGGGTTATGTTGTCATAAAACCCTTGAAAGACACCTGCTTGGAAAAGCTGCCTAAAACCTTCAGTCAGCTTCCATGTTGACTGAACAATCTTCCAAAGGAAGGCCTTTAGTTAAACCAGTATTCTTTGTATTCTTCTAATTGACAGAGTACAGTGGACAAGCTCATCAAGAAGACAAACTTGGCGTTGGTTGTAGGAACTCATTCATGGAGAGACCAGTTCATAGAAGCAATTACCGTCAGTGCAGGTGAGACAGAGTGAATGCCTTGTACTCAGCCAAGGAAGCAATCACCCGGAGGTAGGGGGGCAATTCTAGCATGAATTACTTCAGGAGTTTTTATGAAGCCCTTGCTCAATAGATATTATGGACTGGTGAAAGAGTTTAACTTGCTTGACTTTGGTTTGATTTTTTTTGTGGGGGGTGGTCCATGCACTGGATAGTAAATGAGTGCATATTAAGTCTGATCCTAAAGCATTTTTGTTTAATTACTTGTTTTTTAACTTTTATTTAATAGCATGATGTTCAAAAATCACCGAATGGTGAAATTTCCAGGAAATGTAAGGTCACAATAAAAAAAGAAAATTTACAGTTTAATAAAGAACAGTTTTTCACTGATTATTAGAAATTATTTTTAAAAAGTAATTCCTGTTACTGTAATTTTCCAGAATCAGATTAGGTAAAATTAATTCCTTTAATTCTCACTGCCAGTAATTAAAATTAACCCCACACTATTAAAATTGTTCTTGACTGATCAATTGGGTTTCATTTTGAGTAATCCAGCTGTTTTTATTTAATTAACATAGTAGAATCTAACTAGTTGATTTATCTATTCAATTAAGTTAGAATGCTTCCTCCTTTGGATAGACTTTGGTAACTCATTTCAACACATATCACAGAACCTGCCTCCTTAGTGGTAAACAGTGCTTTAAATCCACTTACTTCTGTGGCTAGGCATGCTAAGGGCCTTTGTTTTAAGTGAACTCTATGGTTCACAAAATAGTCATAGCATCCTATTGCAAATGCTAAGAGTGCATCTTAGCTGGATACTAGCATTCTTCCTGGGAAGAGAGTTCATTTCCACTAAGTCTACATTTTCTGCTGTATGTGAGCTTCCCAGAAACAATGAGAAAAGTGCAAGGAAAATCCCAAGCATTCTGTTTATGAAAGTATTCTCACTACCAGCTGTGGGATTTCCTTGCTTAGAGCAGTTTGTATTTCAGCACTTACTATGTCTCTCTCACTCCTCTTTTCTTCCTTCCCTATTTGAGCATGGCTTGGGGAATACTCTGCCTGCAGCCCAAATCACTCATACCCCCAAATAAAAACCATCAGAGTCAACAGGATCTGTTTTCACAAAGGCCTGTTTTATATCAAACTGCCGATTTGTTGTTCCCACATCTCTCCTTTGCCTTCTTCCAGTTTATTTTTTCCTTGCTTTGTGATACACGCTTCCTGTAATAGTGCATATTATTAAATGAGTTCTTCTCAAGATTACTCTATGCAATCTCAGGAATTTGCCCTCATCCATGGTAGCCAACTGCCGGTGCCAGACATGCTAAGATACAGTGATGTTCAGGTGGAAAACATTTCCTGTTTCATCTACTGCTCTTATTGTGTTGATGCAAAACCTGCCACTAGCAAGGACAGGCTGAAAAACAGGAGTTCCTACATTTTGTGCCCAACGGATACATTTGAGATTTTGAGAAAGTGTCAGAGGCACCATTACAGATCTTTTTTTTTTAAAGAGGAAAAAGCTGAGTGATTAGAAGTCAGAAGACTAAAGTTGCCAACTCCTCCACTCTCTTGCTTTTCTTTTCTAAGAGAATCCTTTAAATTCATGCATTGCACAGAAGGGGACACAAAAGGGGAAGAAGGGAGTTGGAGACTAGAACCCTCTTGCTTTCTAATTAGTTACTAGCCAAAGTAAGTTTTGCAGAGCCAAGAACTCTGTCCAAATAGGGAAGGTCATGAAGTTTGAGTGGGTGTTTTGGTAAATGCTGTCCAGAGCTCTGATGTAGGGGTGCAAGTCAAAGTCATGGCTAATCCCAAGAGAAGTTGATGGAAACCATTTGAGACGAAACAAATTAGATTTCATTTTTCACCCATTTTTCCCAGTGCCACCCAAGTGTTTACTGCAAGAAACCTCTTGAATAAGGTAATCCATTTGAAGCCCACCTTCCAGATACAAAGCTGTTAGATGAAAATATGTTGCTAACTTTTATTTATTTGATTGAGTGAAATGGCTGCCCATCTCACAGCAATAACTCTGGACAGCATGCAGAGTTTAGCATGCAGAATTAAAAAACAGCAGTGTAAACAATCTGTACCATAACGTCCAAGGTTACAACAAGCCCAGCTGGTACGAAAACATTACCCAGCAGAGCCCTAATGCCTAATGCTGTATCATAAAAACTCTGAACCCTTTTGATTGTTCTGCCCATGTCAGCTGGCACCTGAATTTGAGCCTCACTCCAAAGGAAAGACTTCAAGGGGGTATGGAAATTCAAGGGGAGTATGGAAATTCAAGGGGAGTATGGAAATTCCATCTATGACATCCACATTGGTAGTAACGTATTTAACCAGATACTATTGCATTCTTTTTCCTTAAACACACATACCCCAGCAAAGCATACATACACAAACATGTTGGAATGAAGATAGATTGGGATTACCTAGTACATTTCTTGGTCTTCAGCAATAGATCGGCATGGATTGCTTCCTGATTGTTTAACAATGATAAACAATTGTAGTAGCCATCTATTGCTGAAATAAAATTGGAGGGAGACTTTTACTAAGAGAAATGTTTGTGGGGAAATGTCTATGGAGATTCTCAGTCATCCAGGTCATGGTTGTCCCAAGGGTGCTTTTTCAAGAGAAAACGGGACTTTCTTGTTTTTCTTTGAAGACGTTTCGCTTCTCATCCAAGAAGCTTCAGAGCTGAAGTATCTTCTTGAATGAGAAGTGAAACGTCTTCAAAGAAAAACAAGAAAGTCCAGTTGCCTCTTGAAAAAGCACCTTTGGGACTTTTGTGGAGGGAAATACTGTTTTGAGATTTAGAGCAGGTCCTTGGACTCGAGAGTTCTCTAATCCCAAGCTTTATCTTTTGTATCAAGCTCCAGTTAAGATTTTTAAGGCACAGAACTGGTCCCCTCCTGAATTTTACTGTACTGTGCAAGAGAAATCAGTCTTGTAACCTTGGGCACTGAGAAGAATGAGCCTTTCTGTCTTGTATCTAGCACCAAATACTGAAGTTCAACTACTTTATTCTGTGGGAAATAATTTCTTTGAATAACTTTAGTTCAAATACTTGCTTCTTCTGAGAAAAGATGAAAAAGATTGCCTACCTTCAATCTTTCCACAATGCTGTCACTGTTGCTATGGTGATAAATGTGGTCATCCTCTAGGTGCTCATATAAGAACAAAGTTAAGGACATTAAGTGTTGCTTCCTTTGCTGTTACCTACTTTCAAGATTTATATTATCATTACAAGAGATAAGGAACCCCAGTGCACTCTCAAACTGTTTATCCCTGCTAGCTTTCCAGAAACTAATAAAATCAGAAGGAATGAAAGTACAGTTGTAACACTGCCTTGTTTTTTCGTATCACTCATGAAAGTTTTTGACTAGAAAAAGACTTTTTTCCACGGTCAGCTTTGAGGGGATGGAATTTCCTGACTTTTCCTCAGTATGCCGAGCTCTCCATGTTACACCACTATTTTGGATTTTATATAGATTATCTGTAACTGAATAGGTAGCCTTTCAGGAAGCATAGAGGTATGCAATGATAAGATCCTTGTGTACTTTTTGGGAGGTAAGAAGAACAACACAGAATGCTGTAGGCAAGAAAATCAGTTACCATCAAAGAGCTTCTAAAGGCTTCATGCCCATAGGAGAAGGTGGAACTGTGTGATCCAGAAAACAGAGCAGTTTCAGGAAGAAGATAGGTGACAAGATCAAGAAGCAGAGACTCAGAGAAAACAGCCAGTAACCAATGTTCATAGTTGAAGGAAGATTGGGAATGAGATGAAAAAATCAGGACAAATTTCTGGATCAAAGACCAGCATGGCACTGGATGGAGGTGTCCTAATTTGGTGCCCTCTATGTCTGTTAAGATGAGAACTCTAGCTCTATTGCATCCTCCTTATCTAGATGGCAGCTAGCTGTGTATAACTGTGCTAGACATTCCTAAGTAGCTTACTGGAATATATGCTGAAGCTTCTTAGGAGCTACCCAATAATCTGAAGATCAGGAAAGAAGAAGCAGCTCTAGCAGTTAGCCTTATTTATGCCTTAACCTGGAATGTTCTCTTTTTTGATCAGATGATGGTTCTAAATACAAAAATGGCCGTGAACCATATGGGGCAGGCAAGAAGGTTATTATTCTGTGAAACATATTTAATTATCTAAATGGCTATTTTCATAGAATACCTTTTCAAGGGACAGATCGGTAATTGATACTCGCTGTCAAGGTTCCGACTAACGAACCCAACCAAATAAGCACCGATGAGACGATCCAATCTCTTTGTGCAAAACTTTATTGAGTACATCATTTCAGCACGATTGAAAGCAAAACCAGCTCTGGTTATTTCCCGCGCAAACTGCTATAATTAAAATATAGAATTCTCCCTCTCCCTATTAGTGCAGGTCACATTGTCCAATCAAGTGTTAAAATATTGTTATCGGAAAGTGTCTTTGTTTGTTGGCAGACACCTGTTGAAATATCCTTGGTTCACACGGTTGGTTTTCTTGTTGTCTGGGGTCTGCATTCCATTTTTCCCCCTCTCCCCCCCCCCCAAGTGCACTGGCAAGCTAAGAAGCAGTAATGGCAGTAATATTGTGCGCGCGCTTCAAGCTTGACACTAGCCTGTTCAAGCACGTGCATAAACAATGAAAAAGTTTGGCAAAGTGTGTTCTCTGGGTCCTATTCACCTGATGTGCATATTTGAAAGCAAGCTATTCTGAGAAATGAATAAAGCCCACAGTGCCTCCCAAGAGCAACCCAATAAAGTGATGATTGTATGACCTGCTATCCCTTCACTGTTTCTAGGCTTGGACAGTTGGGGTTTTGCATAGCATCCACTGATTTGAAGCTCTCTATTTTGTCTTTCCTACAGCAGGTGAGGAGGAGGAGGATGAGTCTGGCGAGGAGCGCCTGCCCTCCTGCTTTGATTATGTCATGCATTTCCTGACCGTCTTCTGGAAAGTGCTCTTTGCCTGCGTGCCCCCGACAGAGTACTGCAATGGCTGGGCCTGCTTCATTGTGTCCATCTTGATCATCGGCATGCTCACTGCCATCATTGGAGATCTGGCCTCCCACTTTGGCTGCACAATTGGCCTCAAGGATTCTGTGACCGCCGTGATCTTCGTGGCCTTTGGCACTTCGGTCCCAGGTGAGACTGGGACTCTTTCAGACGGAAAGGTAGCACCACATGGCTGCTATCTACTCTATCACTAACCATGGTTGCAAACTATCACAGAGTTACGTGCAGTGTCCTAGAAATGTCCTCCAAAAATGACATTAAAAAAAATATCCAGGCTTAGACAAAGAGAATAAGCAGGGCCATCTGAAAGCCAGTTACAGGATTTTTATAAGGAAAAGCAAGGAGAAGAAATTATGTGTGCCTTACTTAACTCCTTGGAGGGCTGTCAAGTAAGAAAAATAATGAAGAAATATTTTGCAACACCCATCAGCCTGTTTGGAATTTATGATGTATTTCGCCTTCCAAACATATGTACATATAAATAAAAAGCAATGTCAGCAAATGATAAAGTGTCTCATACTTTATCTCAAGAAGCCAGTTAACAGATATTCTGGCTGAACTGTTAGAAATGATTCTTTTAAATATTTCTGATAGGACTTGTTTGTGGAGTAGGGAACATTTCAGTATTTTCCTTCTTTGCACAAAATTAACGGCCTTGATTGTGCATATTAGTGTACCAAATTAGCTTACAAATATAAGTCACTTCCACCAAACAGGTTTCTAATTGTTTTCATTCTTATGCGAAAAAAACACTTTAAGGTACTTTATGCTAAATGATAGCATATAAACACAGCTATCATTTAACAAACCCTGTTGCTACTAAGACTAATGCTACTTATAATTTCACATAGTCAAGACAGCCAAAAGACATGGGATACAATCCAGAATCACTGTAGTACTTTTGTCTTTTGCTCCACTGAATAAAAGTGCCAAATACTGCCAAATACTGTTCCTCAGCGTCACTTGTGGTCCCACTTGCTGTCTTGCTGATTTTAACACCACCCACTCCTGCAGAAACATCTGCTTCTTTTAAAAAAATATGATTTGATTAAATTCCAAATCATGAATAAAAAGTAGCCAGAAAAAAAAGGAGTGCCCAAAAAAGGAAAAAATATAGATGCAATATAGACGATTGTTAATTTTAGAGTACAAGTTGATGTATTTTTTTTTTATCTATATCTGTACCAAAGAAAGTTAGAAGCCACACCCCCATCCCTCTGCAAACACCTGTGCTGTCCATCTTCAGTTTACCTATCAAATCTCTCTGGGTGTAAACGGAAGTGTGAAAGGGAAACATTTGCATGTATGATTCTCCTTTGGAGTACATTACATGAAAGGGGGAGGTTATCATGACTGGAGCCTCTTTGGGCATTCATTTAAACCAGTGTTTTTCAACCTTGGCAACTCAAAGATGTGTAGATGCGTGGCTGGCTGGGGAGTTCTGGCAGCTGAAGTGCACAATCTTCAAGTTACCAAGTTGAGAAACACTGATCTTAAACAAACAAATAAACACCAGAGGCCTTGAAAATGGGTGGAGGAAAGATATGCATGCTACTGCTATTTCCCCCAAATTCTAATCTCCCCAAATTCCACATTGGAGGTCTATGAGACCCTGTGGTTATTTTTGCTTGAATGGAACAGAATAAGATCCCCAGCTGAATAGGAACAAGCAGGTATGAGTGCTGGAGGGCAGCCCTCCTTTGGACCTCTTGGAGAGATGTGATGGGGGCCAGTGTACACATCCCACCAACCAGATTGGGAAAGACTTGAGTTAAGACCTTGTTCTCTTCATGAGATATCATTGGTGGGACTGATTGGACTAAGTACTCTTCAGCACATCTCTTTCATTTGAGCACACTGATTCACCACCTTAAATGTTGTTGGCCCTTTCTTTTTCTGCCCTAAAAGGTGTCCCCATCTTCTTCATGCCACGTTTGTCTTTTTTTATACGGGAAGACTGCTTGAACTGCTACTTATGCATTTGTTTCTTTTCCTTTCCAGACACTTTTGCTAGCAAAGCGGCCGCTGTTCAAGACATTCATGCAGATGCTTCCATTGGCAATGTCACAGGCAGCAACGCAGTCAACGTCTTCTTGGGCATTGGACTGGCCTGGTCAGTAGCTGCCATCTACTGGGCTTCTCAAGGAGAGGAGTTCCATGTGTCAGCCGGCACTCTTGCCTTCTCTGTGACACTGTACACCATTTTTGCTTTTGTCTGCATCAGTGTGCTGTTGTACCGAAGACGGCCTCATTTTGGGGGAGAACTAGGAGGCCCCAAAGGGTGCAGACTTGCCACAACTTTGCTTTTTGTGAGTCTGTGGCTATTGTACATTTTATTTGCTACCCTGGAGGCCTACTGCTACATCAAAGGGTTCTAAGTCATGGAGAGATTTCAAGCCAAAAGGGAGGCCTTCTCCTCCTTTGATACCTCATTGAACACCAGAGTGTTGTCTGACCAGGAGTGGCCGCTCCCTATCAATTTTCCAGAACTGCCCAGGTTAAAGGATGACTGGGCTTCAAGAAGGGCAAAATTATCATTATAAAAAGTAAAGACAGATATTAAAATAAAGCCAACAACATCAGTCACTCAGTCAAATCAGAAATATCAGCAGTTCTTAAAAGTACCCATTTGTGGAACTCTGCTGTAAGACTCCACGATGTTCATTCCTCCACTTTACGAAATATCATGTATTCAGATGACGATCTTATAAAGCATTGGGGTGGGTTGTTTTTTTTTAATTTGGGAAGGGTGAATCTTACCTGATCTATTTTCCTTTTTTTAATACAAAAAAAGGGGGCTGAAAAAAAATACAGATTCAACCTTCATACCACATTAGAGCTGGAGTTGAAAATGCTCTATATTTTTTACTCTATATGAACATTTAATTATCATTTTTCACTTTGTTTTAGAGTTATAGTGCTACTGTATTTTAAGTGCAAACATAACCCATATAGACATGACACCAACACGTACAGACACACAGATGAAAACTACAGTTGAAAACTGGAGCATGTAGCAAGTAATACACCTCCCTGGGCTACCAAAAAAAGAAGAAGAACAAGCTGTAAAGATATTACATGTAATGTGTATATTTTGAATATGGCAAATCTCTTTGTGTAATTAACATAAAGCTTTTAGCACTGCAGAATTAAATATATATAAATATATATAGTTATTTATACACAGCAAATAAATCAATGCAAACTGCAGTGTGAAAAATACAAGCAAAAGAAAACCAGCACAAGTTTATTACTATTGTCATCATCATCATCATCATCATCATCAATTTGTTCCATATGTGGAAAAAAGAAGAACATACTTTTTAAGTAGAGAATAATTTATGTAAATATAGTTCTCACACTTTTTGAGTGTTAAAATATCAGTCAAAATCCTTCAAGAATTATATTGTTTTGCTTTGACTTTGCTCTTAAAAACACTAAAGAAAGTTAAAAAAAAAATTATGGCAATATCTCTATAAGCGTTGTCAGACCGGATAATGGCATCCCTGTTTAACAAAGGTTGTTTTTAAAAAGCCGCATTTAAATCTAATACTAAACCATAGTTTGATGTTAACTTGAGCCTTGGTGGCGCAGTGGTTAGAATGCAGTATTGCAGGCTAATTCTGCTGACTGCCAGGAGTTCGATCTTGACTGGCTCAAGGTTGACTCAGCCTTCCATTTTTCCAAGGTCGGTAAAATGAAGAGCCTATTTTAAGGGGGCAATATGCTGACTCAGTCTAAACCACCCAAGAGAGTGCCCTAAAGCACCATGAAGCACTATATAAGTCCTAAGTGCTAATGCTATTACTGAGTCTCCTGTTCATGTATAAAGAGCACATCCCTCCCTTTTCTTTCTCCAATGTGATTACAAATAGGAGATTGGAAAACTTCTAGTATCAGTTAATTAATGTTCATCATAATGGGACAAATCAAAATTTAGTGGAACTATGACTGTCCAAAGAAGCTAACTCAAATGTGATTTGCAGTTATGGCTCATTCAGGTGACAAGAATAGAGAAGGATGATAGGCGTAACATAACTATATTGTAATAGATATGGAGTGAAGATGTCTGATTGTGATTGCCCATTATCCACGTTAGCCAACAATGAAAGTAAATTATGAAACATCTGCAGTGCATTATTACTAATCTATATTTTGCCATTGCTTGGTGTTCCAATGAGATAACTTGTGAAGCCCTTTCAAGATAGAGGACAATCTTTCAGATGACTATAGAGTCACTGCATTTTCCTGTAAAAATGATCATCAATTTTGAGGATTTGCAGAGGGATCTCCAATTTTTCCTAAAGAAAACACCGATGATAATTTTCCAGATAACATGATGCGTCCATTTTACTTGCAATGCAAGTGACTTCTTGTTTCTTTTATGTCCCTGCTTCTTGGCCTCCACAAGACTGAAATGTTATGATTGTAATTGCCACCATTAATCATATGTACAACTTTCTGGGAAAGGAGCGCCTTTGGATTTTTTTCCCCGTGTGTGTGTGTGTGTGTGTTTCAATAACTGCAGAGTTAAATATAGGATTGATACTAAAAATTATATTTGCCTCTGCACTCTCTCACATACTTCTACCCACAAACACATTTCTTAAGCATAAGGAGCAAGTGGGGAGCTAGATTTTTTTTTTTATTTAAGAAAAAGACTTCTTTTTCATCCAGAAATACAAGGGTTGTAAAGGACCTTTTTTTCTCTCAGATTTTGAACTCATTGGCAAGTGAACAAGAAAAGTGAAGTATCTGTATTTTGTACCTTTTTTATAAGTTTTTTAAAGAGTAGAAAAGAAGCTTATGAGCATTCAAGACTGATTCTATATAGGAGCAATTACCCAAAGAATACATTCCTAAGCATGGAAATAGATGCAAAGTAATTTCAAAGAGTTATGACACTGAATAAAAAAGGGAGTATTTCAATTTTAAAACCAGAGTTTTTATGCCAACCATACTCCGTTTTTATTGCCTTATTCTATATAAAAAAGGAATCCCTGGATTTTACACCACTAAAAATTGCCGACTGTAGTGGGTGGTGCTCATCTCCATTTCAAGGGCCATTGAGTCAGTCATATGGCCAGCATGATGTCACAGTGGGCTGTTATCTTCCCACCAAAATGTTACCTATTTTATCTACTCGCATTTCCCTGCTTGCGAACTGCTAGGTTGGCAGGATCCAATCAATCAGAATAGTGCTGGAAGGGACCTTGGAGGTCTTCTAGTCCAAACCCCTGCTCAAGCAGGAGACTCTAGACCCTATTCAGGCAAGTGGCTGCTCAGTCTTATTTTAAAAGCCTTCATTGATGAAGCACCCACAATTTCTGAAGGCAAGCTGTTCCACTGGTTAATTGTCCTCACTGTTACAAAGTTTCTCCTTAACTCTAGGTTGCTTCTTTCCTTGATTAGTTTCCATCCATTGTTTCTTGTCTTGCCTTCTGGTGCTTTGGAAAATAGGTTGACCCCCTCTTCTTTGTGGCAGCCCCTCAAATACTGGAACACTGCTATCATGTCATCCCTAGTCCTACTTTTCTCTAGAAGATCCAAACCAATTCCTGCCACTGTTCTTCATATGTTTTAGTCTGCAGGCCTTTCATCATCTTAGTTGCTCTACTCTGCATTCCCCCCCCCCCAAAGTTTCATCTTTTTTGTAATACGGTGACCAAAACTGGATGCAGTATTCCAGGTCTAGTCTTACTAAGGATTTATAAAGTGGTACTAATACTTCATGTCACCCCTAGTCCTAGTGATTTTGAAAACTAGGGCGAGGATGAAATCACCCCATCGCACGACTCTAGGGTCTCGATCATGGACTGTCGGCTTTCCAACCGATAAACCCAGCATCTTAACCACTGAGCCATTACCCCACCTTCTATTCCATATATACAGGCATCATTGATTCTCTCAACCTTCAAGTTGGGGGAAAATGTCATCCCTTAAGAAATTGCTAAAAGAGAGAAAATTAGATTCAAACAAAGGTGTGGATCTTCTCAATGGTTATGTGAGACAGACAGGATGTACCACGTCACCAAAACATGATGTCTCACACTGTGGTTCTTAACAGGTGCAAAACAGCAGATACCTGTGCCTACCCTTTGGGTAGAATCACTTTGGCCCAAGCCAGGCATATTTTGCAGAAAAAAATGCTTTCCCCATCTTTCATTTGCTTGTTACAATCTATTTTAATTTCACCTGCTTGAATTCTTCAGGATAGGGAGGAGGCAGATCTGAAGTCTATTTTAATAAATCTCTGGGTTCCTGCTGTACAAAAAGTCCTGTACAAATCCTTGACTTTATGAATTATTACCTCTTCTGGATATAAAAAGAAGGAAGATTGATATAATTTTTTAAAAGATCAGAATTTTGGAGAGTCATCATAGTCAGCTAGAATCAGTGTGATTTAACGATATGTTGTTGCAGCGTACCTTAATAGTAATGATCTTTTCACCAGGAAAAAAAAATGTGTCCTTCTTTTGATTTTCCATCTATGCCCTTGGGCTTTATTTGTCACATTTGTGCTGTACCTTTCCCAAAGAAGCCCAGGACAGTACAAATGAAGCCTTGTTTTATCCTTAACATCCGTGCAATGACCTTGCAAGGGGTCTGTGTGGCTGCTAAGCATTGCATTTAGGCTTGAAGTCCGGTTTCACAAGTCTTTTGTTCAGTGCAGTGAACATTGTTGTCTTTCCTGCCTCAGATAGGAAGTTTCAGCTCATAGCTTCTTAGTCATGAGCTCTATACAGGCAATGGCCTGTCTATTGATTTATTTAAATAGTGTTTTCGGTATCAAGATTTTTCAGGTGAATTTTACTTGATTCTGCCTATCTCCCCCATTCCTGGTTGATACATGGCCTTGGTACAATAAAGCCTGTTAACCTTATCTACATGGGTGGTTTCTACATTCCTATCTGCCTTCTTCATGAAGACTTCCTTTGGGGGAAGGAGAGCTGGTGGTATCACCAAGTTATGGTTGCCTGCCATATACATGTACTAGGAAAATCTGGTCTAGGCTAACTTTGTCCATGAAGTGTTTCCTCATTTTATTTTTAACTTATTAAATGCAAAAGAAATAAACTGAAATTTTGTGCTGTCGCTTTTTCCCAGTGAAGGTGATTTCCATTTCTTTCCAAACTTGTGCATGTAACTTTTTAAAGTCTTTTAGATTTTAATTCCATTTTATCCCTTTTATTTATCCTTACTTGTTTTGCAGCAAGAGAAACCACAGAGATTAAAAAAGGGAAAGCAGCATGTAAAGTAATATCTTAAAGCCTAAATTATTAAAAGAAAAATGTCTGCAAAGACAGTTCAAAGCTTACTAAACCCCAAGATTATTCAAACCCCAAGATTTAACCAAACAGCCATTTCTTTATATAATACATAAACAAGTACAATCTTGGAGTTAACAAATCTTTGTTGACCAAGTCTTCTGCAAAAATAAATGTGAGGTGCCTTTCCCAACAGGAAAATATGGGATTTATAGTCCAGTACCTTGTCTGATAAGCACCTTTTTGAGAATTTTGTGTGTCTCTGTCCCCAATCCTGCTTCAGTGAAGAGGCTGATAACCATGTCCTACTTGGGCCTGGATCAAAAAAGAAAACATCATTTATTCAGACAAAATGGCTTCAAGACAAAAAGGAGCTCTTTCGCCTTCTCAGTTTCGAAATATCTTTATTTGCATTGAATCATCCTTTAAAAGCTACGTTCATTGTTTTGCTCAACTCAATATATCTGAATCTATTAATTAATTCTGTGACCCTGTTTATCTGCAGAAGAGCTTACTTTCTATTGGAGGCTCTTGCCAAGCAAAGAAGAAGGCCATTTTTCTTTATTTTTGCTTCTCCTTGCTCATTCCTTTAAAGTGTCCTGATTTTCTAGAGGAAGGAAAGCTGCATCAGTGAGATTCATTTCTCTTTCTTAATGCTAATAGAAATACCACTTGAGTAACATACCATGCACAGGAACATAAGATCTGGTTCCAAGTTCAGATTTTCCACCTTGAAATGGAAGGTCCATGTCAAAAAGTAGCTAGGTCCGTGGTGGCGAACCTATGGCACACGTGCCAGTGGTGGCACGCAGAGCCTTCGCTGTGGGCACGCGAGCCATCGCCCCAGTCCTAGGCCTTCAGCTGGGTTTTATAAAACCTTTTTGCTTTAGGCCTCCACCGCTGTGTGCAAAAAAAAAAAGGTTCAACCAATCAATCAATTTCAACTTCTCGTGGGAAAAAAAAAGATCTCGCAAAGTTGGAATTGATTTTTAATCCCACCCAGTCTGCCATTACCACCGCAGCCATGACCACCCAATGGGCCACACCCACCCAATGGGCCACGCCCACCCAATGGGCCACGCCCACCCAGCACACGATGATACATAAGTGGATTTTGGGTTGCAGTTTGGGCACTCGGTCTCTAAAAGGTTCGCCATCACTGAGCTAGGTTGTAGATGTTATGCACATTATTTGGCGGTTGTGCTTTAAACATTACGCTTTTGTTGGAATTGTTTTGTCTTTTGGAATTTTTAATCTTTTATGTTTATGGTTGTGGGGCTGGCCAGAGTTTATGACTGGAGAGGCATATGAAATAAATGAACAAACTAAGCTGTTCAGGGTGGCAAGAGAAGAACGTATTTGCTTCATGACCACTAGGAGAAGCTCTGGCCCTTGAGTTAGATTTGTATTCTGGGTGTTTGTTTATCTCCAAGAAATGAACCTCAAAATAATGGATGTGCCTACAGAAAGTACACTGCAGTTCCCAGGACAACTGGCAGTTAAATTACAGCACTCTTCTAGCCAGAAGGGATCAAATATAAAAACAGATTACATCAACATTTTATGTTCTTATAACGGCCAATCAATCAAGATGCTCACAAGAAGGATATGGATGCAATAGCTGAGCTCGCTTTAATGAACCAAGAGAATTTGTCCAAATTCTCATCCGAATGTTCTTCCTGGAAATGAGCAAGAGGTATAACTTTGTACCCAATTAGTAGGTCCAACATCTGCTTTCCTTCCAGTGAAGAGTATCTGCAAGGCTGTGGCTGACTCCCTATTTTCATCAAGATTATCCCAAAGCAATATGCAACTTTAATGTATGTGTGCTATATGCTGCAATTTTGATTTTAAAAATTAAACCAAACAAAATGGATAAAATGATAAAGCCAAAATTATTTTCAATGTGTATTAGAAATTAGGGGAAGAAGGAAGGATCATGTGGAAGTACAGCAAAATTTCAAGTTGCTTGATTGTCTTCACCTCTTTTGTTCTTTTCCAACTTCCTTTTTGGTTTAGGTAAGCTCTGGTAGGCAATTCTGTTCTTATTAAGTCAAGGAAGAAAGCCTGGAATTTCAAAGAAAGAACTGAAGTCTGTAAATGCTACTTTCAGCAGTTCTATTCTATTCCTTTTTGGGGAGAAAAACTGTCTGAAATCCTTGAGGATTTCCATTCAAGTCTTTTAAAACTCTAAAATTCTTGGAGAGACAAGGTCATTTTCTCTCCATTACGTTTCATTAGATGGTTAAGAAAGGAAGAAAAAAATACATCCATTAGTACTATGTTATATATGCATATATACTATGTTCCTCATGAGAACAGAATACACACACACACACACTAGTATATCCTACTTTCATTTCCTATATCTTCACCTAGATCAAAGCCTGAGCTCTCCAAATGTTGCTGAGCAACTTCTACAATCCCTGATGATTAGTCAAGATGGCCGGAGCTACAGGTTTCCTGCCTCAAATTACTATTTCACTTGAACCTTAACATCCTGGATGCTCAACCATTTTCAGATCAAAGGCCCATACACTGCCAAAAACTGAGTCTAAGGGAAAGGCTAAGCCCAAACAGGGGTATCTGCAGCAGGTAGGAGTTGGTTAAAAGATATCAAGATGGCAGCTACAAGTTCACAATTGAAGACTATCTTTCTTATATGTGGGACATTGGTGATTCATGTAAAAAAAGGCGGGTTTTTGATTGCATGATCACAGCCAACATCTTGATTTTTTGACCCCCCACCCCTCAGGATACTCCTGGACCAAACTTAATTAAAATTAAATTCAGTACACTGAATTTGATTACTTTCAAAATATATTTTTCACGTTTTTTTTGGCTCGTGTTAAAAACGATTCTTCAACTGCAACGTGATGAACCACGTGTGGCTTCAGGGCAGCAAGTTGTGCATCATCCCCTCAGTCCTATACAAAAGAACTTCAATGATTTTCTCAAGATGACAGAAGAATTTGTCTCAGATGTGCAAGGCATTCTGAGATCAATCCTTTGGCTGAATTGCTACCACCAAAGTTTTTTTCAAAAAGCCTTCTTCTGGAGCAGGCTGTGAGGTTTGGACATTTGGGCCTCATGAAAAACAAGGGATGAGAACCAGTTTGAAGTACGACTAGAAATGGGAGCCATGACTTCTGGTCCTCCCTTAGGCACGGAGGCCTGCTGGAGGACCTGGAGCTGAACCCATGAGGATCTTGTAATAGGAAGAGATAGCATTATATATGCTGTCTAGGTTGCCATAAGTAATATAATTGGAAGGTGGTGAACTCTCCCTCATTGGATGACGTGACAGGGATATTGTCGCAATTTCTGCACTGAGCAAAGGGGGTGGGTTGAATTAGATCTGGGGATCCCAAACTCTTAAGCTCATCAACACTTTCAAGTTTCAGTTTGTTCATTGACCCCAATGTTTATTACATGAAAATAATGTGATAAATACCACTTTAACTAATAGTACTATGAATACTAACATAGCACATGTGTTGTCTCCATTTCTGGTCTGAGCCTGGTGCTGAAGCCGATGAAGAACACCAGAAATGAGGTGCAGGTTTTGTTTCCTTTTATTGAAGCTTTCCAAGAAAAGGGGTCCTGGCCAGAAAATGCTTAGGAACCTCAAACAATAGAATTAAGAAAGCTTTATACAATTTCACTAAAGCGGAAGGATAAGACGGGATACATAAGAAATATCATCTAATAAACATTTTAGTAATGCTCTAACAACTGTTCTATTGGTTTCTATTCCTAAGCCTTGTCTAATGAATGCTCCAGGAGTTAACTAATACATATTCTATTTGCTCCAAGCCATCCCTATTCCTAACTTCTAGCTGTAGTATGCAGGATGTCTAACTCTTTGTTACTGTTATCAGTTCTCTAACCACCCAGAATTGATACAAGTTTTATATGTGCATATTCTCTGTGAATAAGCATTCTTTGTCCTTGCCAGACAGCCTCCACAATTACAGGCTTCCCAGTTTTCTTTCAAGTGTATGTCATAGTCTTGCTTTGTTTTAACAGACAGCCCATCAGCCACAACAATTTCAGATAGTCCCATCAACCCTTGGAGAACCCAGAACTAGATGATTTTTCCAACAGCCTGCAAACCCTTGCCTTCTGAGACTCTATTTAAAGTAGAAGCATGGATTTTCTGCTCTACTAGCAGCATGAAGGCTGGCTCAGTTTGATGCAGGTTCCTCTTCTTGTTGTTAATTCTCTCCCAGCATGACTCTACCTAGGGGCATTACTTTGTTTTGCTACACCTGAACTAGTGTTGCCCTTTCCTCCACTGCATGGAGAGCTTCCATGAATTAATTTAATGAGGAACTGGGATAGTGCCGTTCACTGTGGCAGAGCTAACCTTGTTCGCTGTATTAGCCAAATTGAAAGAACACAGCAGTTCACTCTTGGCGCCAGATGGCACACCTGCCAAGCACATTTAGTTATTACCAATATCCAAAAATTAGGTAGATAGGTTTGATTTTTAATTACAGCCTTTATTTTTCCAGTCCTGGGGCCATAGGCCTTACTTTTAGGACTATGGCAGCTAGAACAGAAGATTATACTCTGGGTCATTTGTTGGTGGCTTTTTTTGTCATTTGGGGGAAAAAACAGAAGCTTTAATTTACAACAAACATTAGCATGTGGATACTGGAGCCACTGGTGACTTTTCTACAGCCTTAAAAATGCTTCCCTGATTCCTACTTGTTGCAATAGGTCTTTTTATTCCCCAACTGACAGATGCAATTGGAGTACTCTTCCAATCATTGCAGTTCCATGCTGCATTTGTTTATTTTTAAAAAGAGGTTAATTATGCAATAAACCACAAAAGATTTAATATTAATGTGCACATTATAAAATGTACACATTTTAGTGATATGTTCTTGTACATATACATAGCATAGCACTAAACTGTCAAACATGATCGATTTGGTAAAATGCATGGAAGCCTAGCCACAGGCAGGTGCTTCCATCCATCTTCTTACAGCTTAGTAAGGTGAGTTAAGAAGTGGTACTAGACTTGATAAAAGCAGGCTGGGGATTTTTAATCAATCTCAGCTGGCTGCGTTTGGGCATCAGATTAAGCCCCTGAAGTGAGCTCACAACCAGCAATGTATATGTGACCTCACCAGCATTCATCTTGCAGTCTCTTAGCAGCACCAGCTTGTGCCACTAAAATTCAGTGACCAAACCCCCCAAAGATTTTTAGTGTGACAGAAATAAGAGGCTTTAGACACCCATTTTGTCCCTTATCATTGCAGCTCAATCCAATATTCAAATAAAATATAAACGTAGGTATTTTCCACTTAAGGATACCACTTTGTAGCCATTCAGTCAGAAGCTAAACAAGTGAGCAAATGTGAATACCAGCTTTAAAGAAATATATCGAGATGAGGAGAAGATTTGGGTTTCTTAAGGGAGGGCTCTGAATGATGATGCCTCCATTTTTCTGACTGACTGGCTGGAGGGAGCACCAACCAGTTAATTGTAGGGTCCCTCTTCAACATTTCAAAGTCTAAACTAAACAACTTCAAAACATTTTGGAAGAAATGGAGAATAGAAAGATGGTGTGGACCAGGCATATCCAACATCTGGCCCGCAAGCTGGATGCGGCCCACACAGGCCACACCCATCCTGGCCCTGCAAGGGCAAAACAAATCCCAATACGTCACAATACAGCCCGCGATGTGATCGGGGTGGACGATGGTTGAACTGTTCTTTAATATTAGGATATTTTTCTTTAATATTCAGTTGGGTTGGTTGGTTGGATTTGATTTAATTCAATATGTAAGCCCACTTGTTATAGTTTGCAAGCCAGAGTTATAGATAGGCATGTCTTATTAACACAGATGCTTGTGGGGATTTTTTTGATTATGTGCTATCAAGTCATTTTCGATTCTTAGTGACAACTTAGGTGGATTTTCTCCAAGATTATCTATCCCTAACCTATTCTTTCAAGTCCTCTAAAGTAGGGGTCCCCCAGTCCCAGGCCATGGCCCACTACCGGACCATGTCCTATTCACAACTGGGCCATGTGAGTGGCTGGCTGGTGCATGTATGTGCGCAGCTCAACTTGCACAAGTAGTGGGCCAGCCCACCATTCACACAGTCCAGCTCCTCCCTTCCCCCCCAGCTGGGCTGCCAAGCTCAAAGGTTGGGGACTGCTGCTCTAAAGAGGCACTTATCACTAGGATAATTTGATCATTTGAGTCTGGTCATTTGTGCCTCAAATGAGAACTGTGGGTTGATTTGTTCAATCATCCATTGGTGTTCTGACCCGACTCCCCGAACACAACAGACACACCAATAAATCTCCAACGTTCCTTTTATTCATGAACACCAGCAGTTTCACACAGCTGACTGTTAAAGTCTTTAGTTGCCTCCAAACAACAGAGTTAATCTCAGTCTCTCACCACGCTTGTAGCAAGAGTCCTTCAGGCAAGCTGGCTCTTTTCCAACATAAGACACACGCACCCGCTCAGCAGGCGCTCCAACTCCCAGTGCCACAGGATTCTGAGGAAAACTCCGGCAAGTTTCCAAAAAAGAGTCAGGAGTTCCAAATAGAAGTGGCTGACCAGCAGGGAGACGAATAGTTGTCTGCCACACCTATTCGTCTCCGCCCCTGCCTTTTATCCACAGCTGAGGGAGGGGCTCTGTTAGCAGAGGTGACTCTTCTGCCCCAAAGACCCGCCCATAGCCTCCCGCTGTTCTTCTCTCCTCAGCCTCCGCCGCGCCCACACACCAATCACTGGCCCCATGTGATCCTCCTCTCCTGAATCACTTGCCTCAAGGCAGGAGGTCTCAGCCTTTCCATCTGGGGGCTGCGGACGGCCCATGCGCTGCCTCTGTCCCTGGCTGTGACAGCTCCATTCCTTCAACTCCATCGGAGCTTTCAGCTGGCCCTGACACTGGGCCAGACGCCACTCCTGTGTTTCCTCCTCTGAGTCAACCATGGAGTCCTCCGGCGGCCAACAGGCCACAACACTTGGCTTGTTCTCTTAGTTGCCCACGATATTCTCAATAGTCAATAGTGGAACCCGTCTTGGTGGGCCAAGACATTTAACAAACCAGCTAAGATGGCCAGGAAGAACCTGGCCTTTTTTTCCCCCTTGTTCCACAATGCTCCAGAATGATGCTCTCTTTGATAAGTAATAGGAAATTGAAATAAGGGCAGAATCCACTAGGGGAGAATCTTTTCAAAGAGCTGTGGGCCCTTCCAGGATGGAAATATTGGCTCTTGCTCAAGTATGCCAGCTGTTGGAGCCATCCCAGAGAGCCAATATGCCAAGCAACTAATATTCATTAAAATCCTTGGTACTGTGGTCTGGGAATAACTAATGAATGCTATCAAATAAATGGGAAACATCAAAGTAGCTTGAAATGCTACTCAGCAAGTGAACATCTAGCCCAGGATGAAACTTAGTATATAATTTTTCCCTTGTCAATCTTTCTCAGGTTCTTTTCTTCTTTTGTTAGTTTCCTTAAGAGTTAGAATCATGTAAACTTAGGTCACCGTCACCACTGCTAGATGAGCCGCATTGGCTGTTAGTTGGCTTCCGAATATAATTCAAGTTCTGATTATTACCTAGAAAGCCCTGTATGGTACAGGGCCTGGATATCTGGGGGAACCGCTTGTCTGTTTCTGCCCACCCAGTATGGTCCAGCAAAGTGGGTGCACTCCAGGGCCTTTTTTTTTAAACATTGTCATCTTGTGTGACTAAAGGGCACAACCCCTACCCTCTGGAACAGCCTCTCCCAGATGTAAGGACTGAGCCATGTGTCCAGGGTTCTAGAAAGCCCTTAAGATCTGGCTTTGGTCCCTAGATCTGAGAATGATATATTAATGTATTATTGTTTTTTTCGGGGGGTGGGGGGCTGTTTTGATTTGTGCAGCTTATAAGATCGTTCCAGCCTGGGCTACCTACCAGTATGTGTTTTTATGGTTTATCTGTTTTTATGGATTTTGTATGCTGCCCAGAGTCTATTGGAGTTAGGTGGCTATAATAAATCATATCAATCAATCAATCAATCAATCAATCAATCAATCAATCATGAATGAATGAATGAATGAATGAATGAATGAATGAATGAATGAATGAATGAAATAAACCTCACTTGGCAAGGCTTGGGAAAAATGTCCACAGGGCTATGTTTTCTCAGCTGTGCTCCCCAGCTGCAGAAACTCCAAAGTCTGACCTGCACAGTTTGATTTTCTTTTTCAATAACAACATATGAACATGTTAGCATTGCTTTCCCAGTTGTTAGATTAGGCTACATAGAAGAAATATTTGCATTTACTGCAATGTTTTTAAGCAACCTCTCTGAAAGCAGGAAATAAAAACATGCATTTAAAAAAAAACCAAAAACCAGCAGGCTATTTTTGCCCAAGGAGATAGCAAGATGCATAGCAGCAGTTTAAGCTCTTTAGGGAGCAGCTGAGTCTATAATCCCATTGAGCACTGGATGACATTGAAATAAATAAGTCCACATGTTTCAAAATAGTCAGTGAGAAGGTTTCCCCAAACTAATATGCAAACATTCAGCATCTTCAGCCAGAGGTTTTTGGTGAGCAATCTATATTTGTTGTAACGAAACCACAACAAGAAGATACTTATAACATTTTAAAGTGCAACAGGTCAATATATTTATACATTTAATGCAGAGGACTTTGTTGACGACAAACATCACTGTGGGGTATCCTGCCATCTGAATCAAAATAATGAGCTTTGATCCCATTACATTAAGTTGCAACACAATTAACACAGTCATATTTCATTTGCCTCTGATCCTGTTGTGTGTGTGTTCAGAGACAAGTTCCATTTAAAATGAAAATATGATGAGAAACTAGACCAAGGAAGACTCTTACTTCTGAAATCATAAAACAGCCAGACCTATTCGCCTAGATATTAAGGATGTCTGTAACAGCAGAGATGGCTATTGCATCAGAATTATAACAAACAAAACTCATAGATTAGGAGAGCATATGCATCTTTGAAACTGCAATGCCAGATGTAGTGACCTCAACTATAAACACATTGCAATTTGAACTCAGAGGAGAGCTATTCAATACAGAAGAAAGACCTTTTTATTTTTCATGAGGGGAGAAAACCCACAAAGGATAAAGTAGCTTGGAACTGGCCTGGAGTAGCAGAGAAAAAGATTCCAGTGGTCAAACAGCAGCTCAGAATGTTGCCGATTGCTCCATTCTAAGACCCCCTCCCTCCTGGCCCTGTGAGCAAAACTTGCAGCATATTTTTATTTATTTTTACATTTATACAGCCACCAATCTCACAAGAAGTGACACTGGGTGGTATACCGGGGGAAAAAAGTATAAAACCAATAAACATGTCAAACACAGTCATATTAAAACCCACACACAGCAGGTTCTATCGGCAATGGAGCCACCTCAAGAGCTGATCAGTCTCCTAAGCCTGATGACAAAGCCAGGTCTTGTGGGAGTTCCAGAAATAAGCAGGGATGGAGCTGACCTCACTTTAGGGGGAAGAATGTTCCATAAGGTAGGTGCCACAGTAGAGAAGGCCTACCTCCTCAGGGCCACCAACTGTTGTTCCCAGAGAGACGGGAGCTGCAACATGCCTCTCTTGTGCCCTGCCCTCTGCTTCCCAATGTACACGTATGCATTAACACAACAACACAAAGAAAAAGCAGAAACAGATTCACACAGAGATGCAACACATTATTTCATTACACAAAACAAGAGCCACAGCGGCGCAGTGGTTAGAATACAGTTTGGTTCTCACCGGTTCAGGGTAATGACTCAACCTTTCATCCTTCCGAGTTTGATAAAATGAGGACCCAGATTGTTGGCAATATGCTGACTCTTTAAACCGCTTAGAGAGGGCTGTAAAGCAATGTGAAGCAGTATATAATCTAAGTGCTATTGCTAGGGCTATAGACACCTCCTATATAGGGACTGCTGATAAAGGGGTTGTCTGTCCAGTACTTCATTTTTAATGTCTGAATACAGTTTCCTTCTCTCATTATGCCTCAGTAAATGGGATGGGCCAAATTTGTGTTCCTTCAAAACTTTTCAATTAGGATTAGGCTTCCACAGACAGAGTCTGTCAGATCCACCACTTCAGCTTGGCACCTTGTCGGCATTCTGTCATCAGTTGGGGAAGGGGGAGGTACAAATCATCATCATCATTGGCATCCTTCAGTCTCGAGAGACTATGGTATCGTGCTCTGGAAAGAGGTCCTAAAGCAGCATCTGGTGTGGCTAAAAAGGCCAATTCGAGAGTGGCAGTCCCTTCCACACTGAGGGCAGATACAATCTGTCCACTGTCCAGCCCCCAGATTTCGCTGGTTCTAGGACTGCCTCTTTGCCTCAGCCTGCCGCACAAGTGTCTCTTCGAATTGGAGAAGGCCGTACTGCGTCTTTAGCCTCCAGGCTGAACGATCAGAGGTCAAGGATTCCCAGCTGTTAATGTCCATTCCCAAGGCCTTCAGATCCCTCTTACAGATATCCTTATATCGCAGCTCAGGTCTCCCTCTGGGAAGGGGGAGGTACAAATGGGCAATAAAATTGTATACCTTTATGATGGGAAATTGGAAGGGGAGAATTGACAGTTGAGGAAGAACAAAGCGGTTTGGAATCTGGTTCGTGCTGGCACGCTGGCATCTTCAAAGCCATTTGCCCTCAGAGTGGGAATTTCACCGGCCCAACCACCTCAGCACTTCTCATAACATCCTTGCAGTGGCTACGCACAGAGGGACCATGGGGAGGGAGGGCTGGGGAAAACTGGGGGATTTAATTCTGTATTGGCACGTGGGAATTTTAGATTCTGCTTGACTCTGTATTGCAATCAACATCTCTTAGTAATCAAATGGAGTCGAGAGTTTTACTTCCCTAAGGGATCAGACTGGAGCAGGTCTGAGAGTCCTTTTTACATTATCCATATACAGTATCTGTCTGTCTCTCTGTGTGTGTGCATATACATGTACATAAACTGATCTGATAGATTCCTGTATTTGGCTCTTCCTTAATCAGCCACCTACTGGATTAAATATTGCATTTTGGTCATCTTTCCTAAAGATGCTTTGACCCCTCTCCTTCCCATTTCCTTTTAACAATCCTCTACTATAAATCATGTTAGAAATTGTGGCTTTAATTTACATTTTAATGAGCAATGGGGTTTTTTTTAAAGCATTTCACTCTTGAGTACTATTTTTTGCATGGATTCAGCAGTACTGAAATTATGAATTCACCTCTTGATTTATTAAGGGATACTTTATCCCAAAAGATTTTGAAATGGTGCCTCAGTGTGAATCACCTTTCATACAATAAGGCAACTTTTATACTTAACTCTTCCTCTTTGCCTTCTTTTATGGAGAATCTGTTACTCCTCCTATCTCCTTCTTTGTCATGTCTTTCTCCCTCTGATCCTTTTGCAGCTGAAGTTACTGCACTGGGCAAGATAGTTCAGAATTCTTTCACAGTTTAACATAAAGCATTTACAAGCTTTAGTTCAGACACTCTTCACAACTTCAGGAAGTTTCAGATAAGACTGCTTTCAGCTGGTTGCAGAGTCCCTCCCACTTTATCTTTCTAAATCCAGAGTTACTCCTCTTCATTAACTGATAATGTACTCTCTTCCCTTAGGACATTTTGCCGTTTCATAGCCAAAATTCATGACCCCAGAAAGTGTAATTACTAGGTTGTCATAAGGTACCACCTATTTTACAAAAAAAAGGGTCACAACGTGCACCCTTACTCCCTCCAGTTCTATCTGCTTTATCCTACCACCCTTATGTATAGGAATATGTTTGCATGCATATTAGAGTAGTGTGTGTCTCTGTGTGTGTGTGCATATGTGTCTGCGTGTGTGTGTGTTTAGAGAGAGAAAGAGATAGTGAAGATGGAGATGATGATGTGCATCAAATTATTTCAATTCCTAGCAACCACATGGATAGATTTTCTCCCAGATGGTCTATCTCTAATCTGTTCTGTCAGGTCTCTCAACACTGCCATTGTAACTGAATCCAGACATCTTGCTGCTGGTCATTCTTTTTTTTTCTTTCCTTCCAGATTTTCCAGCATTAGAGCCATTTCCATTGAAGCTCTTTCCAGAGCTTCACATAATTACTGTATGTCCAGAGTCAGATAATTTGAGCCTGGTCATTTGTATCTTGAGTGAGAACTCTGGGTCGATTTGTTCAATGATCCATTGCTTTTCTTGGCTATCCATGGTATTCTCACGAGCTTTCTCCAACACTGTAGTTCAAATTCATCGATAGTGTTCATATCCTGCTTCCTGAAATTCCAACTGGTTTGTATCTGGTTTTCCAGTCTCTTTTCAAGGTACTTCATGCTTTGAAATTTACTTTACTTTTGAGAATCAATTGAGATGCAAAGGATGCAGCTTCCTTTCAAAATGTGTGTTAAATAATAATTAAATAATTAAGAGGGATATGGTGTTTTTTTTTTAGACAATATATTATTTCTGTCCTTTGTTCTTTCTGTTTCAAGATATGAAAAATGTAAGTGTTGGGATGGTTCATATGAGGCAAAAGACTTCAATATATAAGTGTAATTTAACAGGTAAAAATGTTTTCTTTTGAATATTGAGGGGAAAATAAATTTAAATGAGAACTTTAAAAACAGGATCTATGATAAGGTGATCTAGATGATTAATTAGAAAAGAAGCTTAATAACGAGGTGGAGGATATTCGTAGATATTTAATTGTTATCTTCTATCTAAAACTATCAAGAAATGTACTAATTTAAGGTTGATAAAAGAGAATATTATTGGAAGAAGAGAAAATCAAGGAAAGCTACTATGTGGAATATGGAACTATAGAAACTAACTGTTATTATTTGTAAATACAAACCCAGACAACACACTGTTTATCAAATATTGATGGTGATATGTAAAAAAACCCCAATAAAACATATTTTTTTAAAAAAAATAAAAGAATGTTAATGATTCATGTAATTTTACTTCCATTTCATTTTAAAATCTGTTTTTGTGGAGGCCTGCTCCATTTTTTAATGCAACCCCACAACTTGCCCTTCATGGAGTGTAGATGATATCATAGAAGCAGAGTAAATCATACTTTAAACTGACTTTACATCAAGTGGGTTTTTAATGAAAAACTGAGAAGTTAAATGTGGTGCATTCATAATCTGACTCTAGTGAAAGGAAGAACCAGCAGTAGTCCAGCCTTCTTTCTCAGTTGCTATAAATGTGTATAATTCTCTAAACTGGGGTTGCTTGAAAATGAGGTCTTCCATTGTGCAATTCACCTGCCTCCACTATGGAATTTCACTGGGATGTAGACTATATTATCTTCCATTTGTAACCTTCCATATCTTTCTTACTTTTTACCACAGAAAAACCCCTTCTATGCTGCCAGCATCCCATCTGTAAGGGCCCTTGCTATCCCCTTGCCACTTGGGATATCAAAAACTCTCTCTTTCCTTAAAAAGAAAATGTTGAAAAGGTCAAAGGAGGAGATGGGGGCTGACAGGAATCCTCTGGTGCACTAGGAGTAAATGTTTAATCAGGATAAACTATATTTGAGAAGCATGCCTTTGAATTCAATATGCTAAATAAAATGAATATTTAAAAGACTGATCTCTTTTTGTGCAAATACTTTGATAAGACTATGTTTCTAGCCTCTGCAAACATTAAATCCTAAAGCTTGACTGCATTTCTAACTCTGAATCCCAAAGCCCCCAAACCATTTCTTCCTTGCTCCCCAGTAATTTCCCCAGTCCAGATCTGGATCCAAAATGAAACTTGAGTTTTCTACTGCTTCTTTCAAACTGTATTATTCAAGGGAAATCAGGGAAATCAAAAGCTTACAAAGCCTTTGATACACTATGCCCAATATAGTGTGTTTCTTCTTACATAGTAAAATGCTTCTTTTGTATTCTATAGCTTATCATTGTGAAAAGATTAGAGAATGGATACCGCATACTATTTTTTTTATACTGAAAATGTAAATTTTGTTAGATCCTTATCCTTGCATACACGGCCACTTACAAAAGAGATGGCTCCTTTAGATAGGATATAAATGATCGATTCTTTCACCATGTAGACAGCTTTATTATATATCCAGTAAATAGAGTTGTAAAGGGTATGTGTAATTATTAAGAGAAAATGATAAAGGGAAATAAAAAATAAAGTCACTCTCTCCCTTCAGATATTCATACTGAAAACATGGAGCCCTCCAGTAGTGTCATATTTTGTGAGTGACAGTAGGCCCCATCTAGGTAACTCCCAGTTTACATGTTGAGATGGCTTACTTCCAGAGTGACCCGATAGTAGGGCTGATATCTTATTTTTTAAATGACAAAAATATTTTATGTTGGCATGAGCGGGTTAGTGAACTGACCTTATACTGCTTGTTCACAGAAAAGAGCTATTTTTACATTGATTTTAGGCAAAAAAAAGAATACTTTTGAAGATTCAGCAAGTAGAAAAATCCAGAGCTTTATTCCATTTCCTCCAATTATAACACTTTTCCATCTTGTTAAATCAATGGTCAAGCAGATCAGGTCGGTAATCAGCCATTCTCTAGATCAGGGTGGGCAACAATGTCCCTCTTATGACTTGTGGACTGGCTCAGGAATTCTGGGAGTTGAAGTCCACAAGTCCTAAAGGGGCCATTGTTCCCCACCTCTGCTCTAGATGGATGAATTTCATCTTGTAGAATTTCCAACAATTGCTTTGCTAACTGGGCAACTCAAGGAATTAAAGTCGTGTTTCTGGCAGGCTGCCTAGATTGAGAAGATTAGCCCATCTAATGTGACTCTCCAAATGCATCCTCCCATTAATCTTTTGAATGCCCCACCATCTTTTGTTAATGGTCCCGACTCTTATTATTTCTCCTTTCTTGCCTCTTTTGTACATGAAATACATACTAGTTGAGAATGAATTACCTTGGCACTAGTAGGTGACAACTGCTTTGCTGACATAATGTGCTATGCCAAAAGTCCATCTGCATGTGCCACAATTTTCCATGCACACAATTATACATGTCCCATTAACAAAAACACTGTTTGCTGTAATAAAGTACAATAAAGTCCGAAGTAGCTGCCACTTTGCATTTGTAGAAGTCAGAATTCACAACAAACTTGGTCATAGGTTATGCATTCTGTTTTCCATACACATCCTAGGTTTGCGTAGTATCATAGTGACATTGACATAGTAGGGTCATGTATGTTAACTGGATTTTTTTCAACATGTTCTGTTTGGTCATATTTTTTAAAAATAAGACTGAAGTATGCTGTCAGAATGTCTCACATATAATTTAAAATGTCATGCCCAATTTATATGAATAGACAGCTTTGTAAAATGAAAAAGTTAAATATAGATTCTTGCCTCCCCATCCCACTGCTCGAACCATTAAAGGTGTTTTTAAAAACCCTGCTCTTTCATTAGGACTTCTGAAAACTCTTTGCCTTAATGTGTCTTGAATGCATTTGGGTCAATATAAAAGGGGGGGGGGAATGACATTGCCATAGGTGTATATTACAGGCCACCCAACCAAACAGAGGAAATAGATGAACTTTTTGCTAGTCAGCTAACTAAGGTATGTAGGAAGCACATCACAATAGTAATGGGGGACTTTAACTACCCTGACATCAACTGGGAGACAAACTCTGCACCAAGTGGAAAATCAAACAGATTCCTTACAAACCTAGCAGACAACTTTGTCTCCCAAAAGGTAGAGAAGGGAACTAGGGGATTAGCCATTTTGGATCTAATTCTCACTAACAGGGATGAAATGATAGAAGGTGTGGAAGCCACAGGAACCTGGGGAGGAAGTGATCATGCAATATTGGAATTCAACATTATGGAAGCACAAGCAATAGAACACAGTCAAACTAGAGTCTTGGACTTTAAGAGAGCTAATTTCAATAAACTTAGAGAGGGTTTGGGAAGGATTCCATGAATGAGAATCCTCAAGGGGGAAACAACTCAAGAAGCTTGGGAAATTTTGAAAAGTGAGATAATAAAAGCCCAGTCTAGCACAATACCAACAAAGAGGAAAAATAACAGCTCTCAAAAGAAACCAGCATGGCTGCATAAAGAACTCTCTGATAAATTGAAAGATAAAAAGGACAAGTATAGAAAGTGGAAAGAGGGGCACATAACTAAGACAGAATATCAGCAAATAGCCCGAGCCTGCAAAGATGAAGTGAGGAAAGCTAAGGCTCAAATGAACTAAGGCTTGCGACCAAAGTCAAAAATAACAAAAAAAGCTTCTTTCAACATGTAAAAAACAAGAAAAAAGTGAAGGAAATGATTGGTCCATTAGTGGGTGAAAGTGGCAAGAAGGTGACAAGCAACAGGGAGAAAGCAGAACTATTTAACTCGTTTTTTGCATCTGTCTTTACACAAAGGGAAAAAACAGACCAACCTACCAAAAATAGTGCCATAAAAAACAGAATAGAAACGCAAGTTAAGATAGGCAAGAAAACGGTAAGTGAGCACCTGTCCAGCCTAGACGAGTTCAAATCACCAGGACCAGATGGATTACACCACAAGGTTCTCAAGGAACTGGCAGATGTGATCTCAGAAACATTGAACTATATTTTTCAAAGATCCTGGAGCACTGGGGAATTACCGGAGGACTGGAAAAGAGCTGATGTAGTTCCCATCTTCGAAAAAGGGGAAAAAATGGACCCAGGAAATTACAGACCTATCAGCCTGACCTCAATACCTGGGAAAATTCTGGAAAAGATAATCAAACAACGAATCAGCGAACACCTAGAGGAAAACAAAATCATTACTAAAAGCCAACATGGGTTTGTCAAAAACAGATCATGCCAGACAAATCTTATTGCATTCTTTGACCAAGTGACAAAATTAGTGGATCAGAGGAATGCTGTGGATATAATTTACTTGGACTTCAGTAAGGCATTTGATAAAGTAGATCACAACCTACTACTTGATAAGATAGAAAAATGTGGGTTAGACAGCATCACCACCAGATGGATCCGTAGCTGGCTGACCGGCCGTACTCAGCGTGTGGTCCTCAATGGAACCACATCTACATGGAGGGAAGTGTGCAGTGGGGTGCCCCAGGGCTCTGTTCTGGGCCCAGTGCTCTTCAACATCTTCATCAATGATTTGGATGAGGGGATAGATGGGGAAATCATCAAATTTGCAGACAACACCAAGCTGGCAGGAATAGCCAACACTCCAGAAGACAGGCTTAAGATACAGGAGGATCTGTCAGACTTGAACACTGGGCACTATCTAACAAAATGAAATTCAATGGTGAAAACAGTAAGGTTCTACATTTAGGCAAGAAAAACCAAATGTACAGGTATAGTATAGGGCACGGGTCGGCAACCCGCGGCTCCGGAGCCGCATGCGGCTCTTTCAGCCGTCTCCTGCGGCTCCCTGTCCTCCGCTGCCATGTGCAGTCTGAAAAAAAAAAAGTGGGATAAAAAAAGTTCAACCAATGAATTCAAACCTCTCACAAAAAAAAAAATTCACAAAGTTTGAATTGATTGGTTGAACTTTTTGGTTTGTGGGACGCTAAGCGGCGCTAAGCGGGGCGGGAGAAGTGGTGGCGACCGGGCAGCCGCGGCCCTTTGCTCTCCTCGTGTCATTGCCGCCGCCGCCCGCGCTGAGCGGGGCGGGAGAAGTGGCGGCGACTGGGCACCCGTGGCCCTTCACCGTCCTGCCGCCGCCACCGCCGCTGCTGGCGGCGCTAAGCGGGGCGGGAGAAGTGGCGGCGACCGGGAAGCTGCGGCCCTTTGCTCTCCTCGTGTCGCTGCTGCCGCCACCCGCGCTGAGCGGGGCCGGAGAGGCGGCGGCGACTGGGCACCCGCGCCCCTTCACCGTCCTGCCGCCGCCGCTGCCGGCGGCGCTAAGTGGGGTGGGAGAAGTGGCGGTGACCGGGCAGCCGCGGCCCTTTGCTCTCCTCGTGTCGCTGCCACCGCCGCCCACTCTGAGCGGGGCGGGAGAAGTGGCGGCGACCGGGCAGCCGCGGCCCTTTGCTCTCCTCGTGTCGCTGCCGCTGCCGGCAACGCTGAGCGGGGCGGGAGAAGTGGCGGCGACCGGGCAGCCGCGGCCCTTTGCTCTCATGTTGCTGCTGCCACCGCCCGCGCTGAGCGGGGCCGGAGAGGCGGCGGCGACTGGGCACCCGCGCCCCTTCACCGTCCTCCCGCCGCCGCCGCCGCTGCCGGCAACGCTAAGCGGGGCGGGAGAAGTGGCAGCGACCGGGCAGCCGCGGCCCTTCGCGGCCCAGGAGCAGAGTTGGGGCCGTTGCCTATCACAGTCACAGGCAAGGGTTCTCTGGGGTTCTTTTGCTGGGAGGGCGAGGAAGCAGCGGGGAAAGACAGCTCCGGAGGGAGGCAGCCCAGCAACCAGAAGCCGGCGGTCCGAGCGGAGCGGCACGGAAGACCTACCGGTCAGTGTGGGAGGCAACGCTGGAGCCTCCCACGCTGACAGGTAGGTCTTCCGTGCCGCTCCGCTCGGACCGCCGGCTTCTGGCTGCGGGGCTGCCTCCCTCCGGAGCTGTCTTTCCCCGCTGCTTCCTCATCCTCCCAGCGAAAGAACCCCAGAGAGCTGGAAGATGTCGTTTCTCCCACTTTCCGCTTCTCATCCTCTTCCAAGCACCTCTCCCAGAGCGAGCCAGAAGCCTCAACTATGGCCTCCTACAGCAGGCTGAGATAGGCGAGCCTGAGCGGCCCTCTGCTGCCGGCCTTGGAAGATTTGCCGCAGCAGCTCCTTCTCCCTGTCGGCCTCCTCCTCCCTAAGAAGAAAGTCCCAGAGAGGTAGAGTGCGGGGGGGGGAGCAGTCTTTTCCGAGGGGAGGAGAAGCCAGGAGCTGGACGGGGGCAGGGCCAGTGCATGTCTCACCTTAGGCTCCACTCTAATCACGCCCCCTGTTCCGTGTGCGCATGCGGCTCCCAGGTTTTTTTTTTGTGAGGGAAACGGGTCCAAGTGGCTCTTTCAGTGTTTCAGGTTGCCGACCCCTGGTATATAGGGGGTACCTTGCTCAATAGTAGTAACTGTGAGAGGGACCTCGGAGTCCTAGTGGACAATCACTTAAATATGAGCCAGCAGTGTGCTGCAGCTGCCAAAAAAGCCAACACAGTGCTGGGCTGCATTAACAGAGGGATAGAATCAAGATCACGTGAAGTATTAATACCACTTTACAATGCCTTGGTAAGGCCACACTTGGAATACTGCATCCAGTTTTGGTCACCACGATGTAAAAAAAGATGTTGAGACTCTAGAAAGAGTGCAGAGAAGGGCAACAAAGATGATTAGGGGACTGGAGGCTAAAGCATATCAGGAACGTTTGCTGGAATTGGGTATGTCTAGTTTAATGAAGAGAAGGACGAGGGGGGACATGATAGCAGTGTTCCAATATCTCAGGGGCTGCCACAAAGAAGAGGGAGTCAAGCTATTTTCCAAGGCGCCTGAAGGCAGGACAAGAAGCAATGGATGGAAACTAATCAAGGAGAGAAGCAACCTAGAACTAAGGAGAAACTTCCTGACAGTTAGAACAATTAACCAGTGGAACAACCTGCCTCCAGAAGTGGTGAATGCTCCAACACTGGAAGTTTTTAAGAAGAGACTGGACAGCCATTTGTCTGAAATGGTATAGGGTTTCCAGCCTGAACAGGGGGTTGGACTAGATGACCTCCAAGGTCCCTTCCAACTTTATTATTATTATTATTATTGTTGTTGTTGTTGTTGTTGTTGTAAGTTTTCTAATCAAGTGTCATGAACTGAAATTTATCATGTTGTGGAGTTAATTTTCAACCAACCATGGAACAGCATGACAACATTCAGAACTTATCACATTTGATCACCTTAAGCACCAACAGGAAAAGTCAATATATCACATCATATGAGAATTCAACCTGAAATTGATTGCCTTATAATAACTACAGCACTCCCTGTTCCATGAAAGACAGTACTCTACTAATTAGAGCAACAAAATTTGAGCTACCAGAGTGCATAAAATTTCTGAGTGGCCATTAGGATATACAAAGTTCTTTCTTGCTACCTCATAATAATCAGGATTTTTGCAGCTCCAATTTGGAAACCACAATATTGTGTGATGCTTCACTTACTGAGACACTGGTACACTGTTCAGTTCTGTTTTGTCCTCAAAGTCTTAATCTGGCTACACTGAAATTTTAATCTACAACAAAATAAAATCTTATTTTCAAATGGGACTTTGTCCCAATCGTGTTTAGCAGGATTGAGTACACCAATGAATAGAGCAACAATATGCCGCAAGCTTTTCTTCCTAATAGAAAATTGCACTTTTGAGATCATTCTTTCTTACATTTTCTAGTTCACTGTAACTTGAAAGTTAACCGTGCTTAACTAAACAGTAAACAGTAAACAGTGCCCCCTAAAGTTCAATTTTTTTCTTTCACAAATATATACGTTTACTTGTATACGTTTACTGAAAAGAGGCAGACGTACTGTCTTAAATAACTGTATTGTTTGTCTTGTTGGATTGCATTGCATTATTTGAATGTTTCATTTCCAAAGTCATACAGGTAATTTGCAATTTACAATCACAATTGGGACTTAGTTGGTGGCTAAGCAATGTTGTAGTTAAGTAAGCGTCACATGACTGGACCGGATTTTATGACCATTTTTACTGCAATCTTGTCCAAATTGCAATCACATGACCACAGGGGTGGTGCAACCATCATAATTGGGAGGACAGGTTGTAAGTCACTTTTTTCAACATCATTATAACTCCAACCTGTTGTTAAATGGTTATAATTTGAGGATTACCTAGTAGTGTATCACCAAGGTGCTATTATGCCTGGCAACAGAGGGATGTGTCCTGTGGAACTGAATGGAACTTTACTATATGGAGAGATGCTGTGTACTTGACAATATAGTATTCTGGGTAGATATAGATTCACACATTATACTTTGCCACAATGCAGTATGGTTAATTAGGGCTTAGGGCTCTCCTAAATGACAGCCGCTTGTCTCCCAAGGACAAACTAGCTGAAAATGAAACTGGTGTTAAGAAACCTCTACTGGCAGCTTCTAATAGCAACTGCATCCTTTTTTCAGGAAGGTGCATCTGCCTTTCCCTGGTGCATTTTTTTGGGAAAAGATATTTGATTCAAGGACTTTCTCTAGCAGGTCGAAAACATCTTCTTTTTTTTGCAGAGCTTTAATAAAATCCCTAATTAAAAATAATGCAGATCAAACTTTCCCTAGCTGTCATCATGAAACATAATAAGACATTATTCAAGAGAATTGTCACTGAAGAAAGTAATAGTCAAATGACCATACCCATTTGAAAAGCCCAGGATTACTTGCCTCACCCACCATTAACATGAAATATGCTTTCCTCCTTGTATTTTCCTAAAGATTGTCCTTGCTTATTCACAGACACTTATAAAATCAAGACTGATTTCCACTTGTACACTGCTGTTTCACACTACTACGATCACATTCCTTCTTCTCCCAAAAATCCACTAGTGGGAAAAAAGGCATCACCACTGTTAGCAGAAGGACCCTCCATATATATAATCTTACAGATAGACATCCAAAATGCATGGAGTACTGAAATGTTTTTCCAATGCTTTCCTTTAAATAGAAAGAAGGTAAGCATTAATAGAAAATGGAGTGCAATTTTATGGCAAAAAACAGTATCAATTTCTAATTCCTTGGATGTGGGAGAACCAAGAAAGGATATTATCACTTTCATGCTTCTTGTGAGCCTGGCCAAAAGTTCAATCAATCAGAATAGAGCTGGAAGGAACTTTGGAAGTCTTCTAGTCCAACCCCCTGCTCAAGCAGGAAACCCTATACCATTTCAGACAAATGATTGTCCAATCTCTTCTTTAAAACTTCCCGTGATGAAGCACCCACAACTTGTGAAGGCAAGCTGTTCCATCGGTTAATTGTCCTCACTGTTAGGAAGTTTCTCCTTAATTCCAGGTTGTTTCTCTCCTTGATTAATTTCCAACCATTGTTTCTTGTCCTGCCCTCTGGTGCTTTGGAAAATAAGTTCACCCCCTCCTCTTTGTGGCACCTTTTAAATACTGGAATATTGCTATCATGTTCCCCCAAGTCATTTTCTCTAGACTAGCCAAACCCAAATCCTGCAACCATTCTTCATATGTTTTAGTCTCCAGGCCTTTAATCATCTTGGTTGCTCTTTTCTGCACTCTTTCCAGAGTCTCAACATCTTTTTTTGTAATGTGGTGACCAAAACTGGATGCAGTATTCCAGGTGTGGTCTTATTAAGGCTTTATAGAGTGATACTAAAACTTCACATGATTTTTGATTCTATGCCTCTGTTTATACAACCAAGGATTGTATTAGGTTTTTTGGCTGCTGCTGCACACTTCTGGCTCATGTTCAATTGATCGTCCACTAGGACTGCTCAGTCACTGGTGGCTCAGAAGGAGGAGGAGGAGGCAGACTTTGGTCTAAATCCAACCAAACAAACCCTCATACAGAGGGTATGCATCTTAATGAGGAATTTAGGAAATATTATATGAAATTCATAGTTGTTAAAAAGTTTGTGTATCTTTATTAATTTACTGGGACTTATATGTTGCTCTAATCCAAAAGAAGTTCCTTGGATGAAAGACTACCAAACCAAAGGAGCCACTGATCAGATACACTGTACCCTTTGACAGAACTAAACAATATTCATTTTCACAAAATAGTAAGACAAGGTGGCAGAATAATTTGGCATGGTCTCTGATTCTCTGGCAATGTTAACATTGCCAGTATAAGGGGCTGAGAGGAAGACTCGCGTGAACAAAAATACTTTTAACAATATTCTTTACAAATTGTTCTTCATTCATATGGACAAAGTAGACTTTTTACACTACATATTCAAGCAAAGTAATTTCATTGCAGACAGGGTAAGTGTTGTGAACAAAAGAAAGAAAAAGAACACAGTAGCAAAGAAGAGTTTGAAGACACATTCATTGTATGTGATACATCAGAGAAACCAGCAGAGGGTGCTGGCGATCCATAAGACAAAAATTCATTTTACAGTAAACCTGTGAAATGATTCAATACAGATTTTAAAAAGAATGTTTTTACCCAGTTTCAAACTTCCACCTATCCTATGTATAGTAAACCTTCAAGATCCACAATCCAAAATCCATTGTTGCAACTCACTCTTGCTTTCCCTAAACATTAAAACAGCCAGGACCAAGAAATGAAGAATATAAGCAGTGAGCTTCCTGCTGGATTAGACTTCTAATCCCAGTAGTCTGTCCTCACAATGGTCAACTGGTGGGCACCACATTAGGAACACTGCACACAAAATATATTCCAAAGTCCTCTCTTGTTCCAGAATAATGAACTGAAGGGAGATTCCTTCTGAATGGGGGGGGGGGCGAACTTCCTATCAATAGGAACAGTTCACTCAAGGAACCAAGAGTCCAGGGTGGGCATTGGAGGTGCTCAAGGCAGGGTTAGACAGCTATACTGTGACTGCTTTATTTTGGATTCCTGGGGAGAGGTTTTGTCTCATTTTTTCTGCCTGTGAACACTGGATATGTTGACTAAATATGTGTACATTAATGCCCAACAATATCTGGACAGCCATGAAGTCCCTACCCCCATTTATAATTTCATACTGCTGACTTTTACACTTCTTGAATATTCCCCAGATCAGCGATCCTCAACCTTTCTGTCTCTGAGGACTGGCAGCAGCGGTAGAGGGGGGGGGAGAAGATGGTTTCGCGCACACGCCTGCCACTTGTGCAAATGGAGCTTCATGCGCTCATCAGATGCTTGTGCGGCCCGGTTCCCAATGGGATGCAGACTGCTAGCGGTCCATGGACCGGGATTGGGGACCACTGCCCTAGATTACATATTTAGATCATTTTCTCATCACTGAATTACAACATTTTATAAAGAACCATCCAGTAATCTCTATAATGAATGTAATGAAGGCAGACCTTACATCACTTAACAAAGACTGGGTGGTGTTAGCAATAGCAATAAGAATTATATACCACTTCACAGTGCTTTACGCTCTTCTCTAAGCGGTTTACAGAGTCAGCATATTGCCCCCAAAAATCTGGGTTCTCATTTTACCGACCTCGGAAGGATGGGTCAACCTTGAGCCGGTGAGAATCGAACTGTCGAACTGCTGGCAGCCAGCAGTCAGAAGAAGTAGCCTGCAGTACTGCACTCTAACCACTGTGCCACCAGGGCTCATTAGAAAACACTATAAATGCCTGGTGAAGAAATAAGTGACAAATATGACACCCAAATACACAGATATGAGGTTCTAAAAAATGTCTATGTGCAACCACTTTTGGCTTACTTAAAAAGGAAAAAAAACTGGGCAGAAATCAAATAGTCATCCTGTAACAAACAGAAAATCACTGTGTAATTTACATTTTATATACAGTATATTAAACATTTTTTCAAGTCCAAGCAATCCTCAAGATTTGAATCACAAGTAGATGTTCAGTTTTTTTTCCAAATTTCAATGGTTGTTCTTCTTTTCTTCAGATTACTAAAAAACAACAACCCTGTATTATATGTAGACAATTTTTCTCTTGTTCTTCTTTTTTTTAACAAAGTGCAAATGTTGTGACTGCCACTTCTGCTATACTAGGTGTTGCCAGTCCCACATGTTTTCAGATGGCCATGCATCCTATCCTTCCATTCATCCATCCATGGCATATCCTCTTAAACAAGACGTCCTACTGAAGTTGTAGACAGAGAAGAAAACAAAAGGTGACAAATTAAATCCTATTAAAAGTAATTGATTGATTAAGGGAGCAAGTTAGGCGTAGGCAGCAGAAGGCTAGAAACCAGGAGACTGTGAGTTCTAGTCCTGCCTAAGCACAAAACCAGCTGGATCAATCACTGTGTCTCAGCCCTAGGGAGCAGATAATGGAAAACCAGGTCCAGAAAATCTTATCAAGAAAACTTCAGGGACTGGTTCAGTTAGGATTGACCAGAAGGCACGGAAAAAAAAACACCCCACAGTAAAGTTCACAAGACATTTCCCACTGAATAGCTAATGAGGGTGATACTTTCATTAGAAGTAATAAGGCTGCCAATACAATTAGGGTATATGAGCAGAGAACTTGAATAATAAATATTGCATCTAGCTCATATAGATATACATAGCAAACATTTAAGAAACATACAGATTATGATTTGCATTTAATTAAGAAGTGAATACCACTAAATATTTCCAGAATACAAGCTTTGGAAAGATGCTTCATTTCTAAAGGAGATTCTAAGAGTTACGTAACCTTCCTTAGAGATGCCCTCCAATTTTAAATATATTTAAAACCTTTAATTTTAAATATAAAGACTGATAGAAGATTCACTGCAAGAGAAGCACTCTGCATAGCTAAAATTAGATTGTTTTCATTTCTTCTGGAAATCGGCACTTTTTACCAACTGCCCTCATTTGAAAAGTGTTTCTGATTTTCACGGATATATGCAATATTGAAGTATCATGGATAAAATGTCAGTCAGACACACATCAGAATAAATCTAGTCATCTATCTAGTCATGCTATTCTTTCTTTTATAACTTATACCAAGGTACATTCTTGTTTGAAATACAAGTCTCTTTTTATATGCATATTTTTTACAGAGAAATGCTTTTTTTCAGGCACATATCTCACAAAAAATATGTGTTTATGATTATATTAATTTAAAATAATGACAATAATTTACACTTTTTAAAAAGAAAATCTCTTAATTCCCTCTCCACTGCCCATACCATCTTGGGTTGAGAAAAGCAGGATACAATGAAGCTGTAAAAAGCAGCATAAAATTAAAATTAATGTTAGTATACAATCATGTAGACAATCAAACTTGTCCCTAATTGTGGTTTTAAAAACAAAAGGAAAGAGTTTTCAATGCTGTATTTTACAATGCTGTTTCCTTTTGTTTTTAAAACCACAACTAGGGACAAGTTTGATTCTCTACATGGATTGTATACTAACCTTAATTTTAATTTTATGCTGCTCGTTGATTAAAAAGTGAAAGAGCATAACTTTGCAGGATCCAATCTGGTTCAGTCACCGGGACCAGAGGTTTAGTCATACAGAATGCAGAATAACAAAGTCAGAAGGGACCTTGGAGGTCTTCTAGTCCGAGCCCATGCTCAGGCAGGAAACCCTATACCATTTCAGACAGATGGTTGTCCAATCTCTTCTTGAAACCTTCCAGTATTGGAGCATTCACAACTTCTGGAGGCAAGTTGTTCCGCTGATTAATTGTTCTATGCTTCTGGACTTGTGCTGGAGCCTTATGGATCCGAAAGCTCAGAAAACTAAACCTCTGTTCCCAGTGACTGACCCAGATTGGATCCTGCAACATTATCCTGGGACACGTATATTCGCCTTCAGTCGAGCATAACTTTGTGTAGGTAATTGCAAACTTCTTTTAACGTATTCTTAATCATTGTTTCCTTTATCCTGCTCAACTAAAAAGCAAGCAAAAATATTCTTTGGATATTATCGAGACAATGTATGTAATTCAAGTATACCAGGTTATATAGATTGTTACAAGATAAATAGTTAATAAGGCTCTTTCAAATCAGAACCATTTGAAGAAAGATGTAAATTGAGCCTCCTTCTCTGGTTTTCTTGACCTAAAGAGGGCAACACAAGCTGGTGTGTTAAGTTAGCTTCTCTGAGTTGCATCAGCTTAAAATGCCCCCAAGGGGCAGGTTAAGAAAGATCTAGGGATAGGAAGGGATCAAAACAATAAAAACTACTTACCGAAAGGATTAACTCCTTGCCTTTTTCCATGAGGGAAGCTGCCAGTGCTGCCTGCAAATATAAAGAATATTCTTTTGTCTATTAACTCTAGAGATATTGGTCCTGTGATTGTGTTACACTTTAAGAAGATACAAAGACTAATCTGCCAGTGATACCTGAAATACTTCACATTAGAATTAGGAAGAGCATTAAACCAATTTCTTGCCTGGGTTATTTTAGTTTTAGAAAACTAGTAAATGTAAATCCATATAATGAGCAATTCACTCAAAGAACATCACAAGGCCTCTTTTATGATAAGCATCTATCTTACTGAGATCAGAGAAACAGCAAGGAACATTATTTTTTTCAAAATAGGAACTAAGTGGCTTCTCCTGTGCAATAAACTCATTAATATCTGCAGAAAAATAAAATGGAAACAGCTGGGCAATTCTGAATATAGGACATATCCTTTCGTATTAATAAAGGATTTTGTTTCATTTCCCCCCCCCCCCCCAAGGTGGCATGTCTCCAGGCTAAGGGTAGATTGAGGCAGGGAGAGCAAGAAAATTGCCACTACAGAGTCTTTCTACAGATGGGCTGAGCTTCAAGTAAATAATTGCACAGGACCCAGTGCTGTATAAAGACTGGCCTTTAATTACATCCTAGAAGGTATAGGGCAGGGGTAGGCAACCTTGGTTCTTTTATGACTCGTGGACTTCAACTCCCAGAATTCCTGAGCCAGCCATAGGGGTTACAATATACACAATCTAGAAAATCCATGATTGTACAAGTGAATTATTAGACCCAGGGAATCTGTACTTAGCAATGTGCCTCAGGATGGGGCTTGCTTAATCTTCACCCTAACACATCGTGGTTATCCAAAGAGAAAAGAAAAAAATAAATGTAAACAGTAGCATTTCAAAACCAGTTATACAGCTGAAAAATCTTGACTCCCGGTGACTGCCTGCCCTAGACAGGCTCACGAAGTCTTCCCAGCAACCTTTTTTAGAAGTGGTTTGGCTTTGCTTTCTTCCTAAGACCCAGAGTGACTGGCCCAAGGTTACCCACCTGGCATTGTACCTCAGGTGGGCCTAAAATGTACCATCTCCTGGTTTCTAGCCTGATGCTTTAATCACTCCACCAAACTGCCTCTCTTGAAAGACATTATGAGGCATAACTTTTTTTAAAAATGGAACTATTTGAAGGGAAATCTGCACTTAACCAAAGAAGTAGAACCTGTCTCCAAATGACCAAGATTACCAGCTCCTTGGCCCTTTTCTTCCCTTGAAACGACTGTCCCCTCCCCCCGCACACACACCCAAGAAAAATGCCACAATCCCACCGAAACAAAACGACTTGGACAATAAAGCAAATCAGCCAGAATTCTAAAGCCAGTTGTTCGTTCATCCTAATCCATAAAAGTCACGCCAACCTTCTTCCTTCCTGACCCCCAAACAGCCTTTCAATTCCTGTAGCGAGATGGACTTGTCTTTGTTGAGATCACAGTAGTCAGTGAAGCGTCGTGTACATTTCTTGGGCTTGGCTTTCTTCTTCAGGTAGCGCTTGAAGGGTTTCATCTCCCTTTTGTTGATGTCGCTGCTGTTATTGCTGTCCAGCTGACTGAAGTACCAATGCACCACCCGCTCTTCCAAGGTATGGCTGGGATCCGGCTCAGAGAACCTTGGGAGACGCATAATGGTATCAGGCTAGATGTTTTTCTCTCTCACTCATAGACACAGACAAAATAGAAACACAGGCAAAATCTGGTAGCCAGATCCTTAACACATTCCTATCCTTATAATCAACCCTGTCAGATGTCTGCTTCTAGGGACAAATGGATCTCTTTTTTCCAGAAACGTTTAGGGAAGCCTTGGATGACCATAAAAGACTGAAAAAGATACAAATTTAAGCAGCTCCTAATTCAACCAATCAAACATACACCCACACCCACTTCTGAGATAACGGACATTGAAGTGTTTTTAAAAATTCTGAAATGAAATGAAAATGCTAAGTGGAACTTTGTTATCATCTTCCAATTATCTGTGAAAACGCTTCCTCTGCAAATCATTTTAAAGATGTTGGATACAAAGATGTCTTCGGTCTAAACACCTATCCTAAACAAACTATCTGATGGGAATTTCAAGAGGCAGCGAGTTGTTGAGTGAACACCTGTTTTGTGAGTGGTAAGCAATGAAGGAAGGCCATGCAGGAAAACGGTGGAACAGAAGGAGATTTGCACACATAAACACACAAAGTCTGTCTTAATCAGCATCATTTGTGATCTTGTCTTCCGCGAGATTAATTGAAGGTTAACATCGTGGTTCAATATAACCCAAATGTAGAAAGAAAGAAAAACTAGCACACAAGAGTTGTTTCACTTACAGGCTATAAAATTCAGATCCAGCAAGATTCCAAATAGAATAGAATGCATGAACCTAGACAACATTTCTCTGTCTAGTAAATATTGTTCATGAACAAAGATTAAGATAAAACATAATCAGTGCCATGTATAGATTTAAAATATTATGCACAGACACACACATGCACGCACACAAACACTTCAATGCTATCAAGAGCTTCAGAGAGGTGTTTTTCCCGGGATCCAACAGGGTTAGAGGAAAGTGGTCCTGATCCATTGAGGAAATTTTATCTTGGGGATGGGCTAAAGAGCCATTCCCCCCCCCACTTCTTTTCAATTGATACCCTCCATCAGTAATAAAAGGAGGAGAAATGGATATTATTGGTGCCAATTCTATTTTCTCACATTATTATGTATTATATTATTTATCGAATTCATATGCTGCCCCTCTCACTGATAAGACAACTCCAGAACACATACAGGTAGTTCTCCACTTACAACCACAATTTGGACCAGAATTTCTGGTGCTAAGCAACATAGTGGTTAAATGAATTATGACCTTTGTTGCCATGGTTGTTAGGCAAATAACTGCAGCTATTAAGTGAATCCTCTAGTCGTTAAGCAAATCCTGCTTCCCCATTCCCCTCCCCCCATTGACCTTGCTTTTTGGAAGCCATCTGGGCAATTACATGACCCTGGGATGCTGCATTTATTGTAAAATACATGGTGGCTGCCAGGTGTCCAAATTCTGATCCCATGACTGAGAGGATGCTGCGGTGTTTCTAATTGGGAAGACCAGTCATGAGCCACTAATTTTGAACAATCGCTAATTGAATAGTTGTACATTAAGCACAACCTATATTTGATTTACCACACAGGAGTGGTGACTGAACAGTGCCTACCCCCAATTTTCCTTCTCAGCTAGCACCTTTGAGGCATACTCACAGTGCCCAGAGCATCAAGCTTTGGAGCACCCCAAAATTCCAAGACTACAGGACAGACCTCTTTTCCCCTATCAACACCAATTGGAAATGACCCTGGAGGAAGCACACCACAAAGCTGCCCCATCCTACCTCCTAGATCCAGTCCAGAAGGATACCATGGCCAATGGGTATTGAAAGCCACTGAGATGTCAAGAATACCAATAGCAATAGCACTTAGACTTATATACTACTTCATAGTGCTTTATAGCACTCTCTAAGGGATTTACAGAGTCAGCATATTGCCCCTAACAATTTTACCGACCTCAGTAAACCTTGAGCTGATATGGATCAAACTCCTGGCAGTCGGCAGAGTTAGCCTGCAATACTGCATTCTAACCACTACGCCACCACAGCTCTTGAAGAGGCAGGATGGACACTCCACCTCCATCCTCCTGCCCCTGCCAGAGGCCATCCAAGAGTATAATCAATGCTATTTTGGTCCCATATTCCAGTCTGAATCACTTCTTCCAGAATCCTCTGTAGTTGTGGTAGAACCACAAAAAGGGGAGGTTAGAAACAGGACAAAAATTGTCCTAAGTGGCGCATTCAGTGATGACTTGTTGAGAAGGAAACTATTCTTCTCTTCAAGAACTGCCAGCAATCTGCAGCATCTTTGCTGTTAGGCTTTTCTTTACTATTGTTTTTTTAAGTTTTTAGTGGCCTTTCTAAAGTCAATGAAATGGCTGTTCTCACCATTTGCAAAATAAAATAAAATAAAATATGGAATATTAGCAATGCATGTTAAACATTCTGTTATGTTGGTGGGTATCAAAAGACTGAGATTGCAGATAATCAGCTATCAATATGATTAATAAAAAACCCCAATGTTTATTTGGGGTTGAAGGTGAACTGTTGAAGGAAGATCAGAATACAGAATGAAGAACAAAATATTTTAAAACTATTGATCTCTGGAAATTAAACATATTATAAACTTCCAGCTCTTTCCCTTTTAATACTACAATAATAGACATAAATGAAAAATGTAGGAAAAGAATAGCTTACACATGAATAGAGTTGTGAATACCAAACACAGAGAGATAAAGTCAGTGAGAACAAATAAAAATGTATATGAATGTGAAGAACTTGTGAAGGTATATTAATGTTAATTCAAGCATGTGGAAGCAACTGGATGGCATATATCTATGCAAGTGTAAACCAGCTTATATTGACTAGCCAACTGAGAACAGAACAGATTTTTACTGAAGAACCAAAATCCCAAAAGATAACTAGTCATGTACATCCATATTTTAAATGACTTATCAGAGGTTCAGACTAAAGGTCATAAGAATAAATACAGGAATAGTTCAGGAGCATAAATCCACCAAAAACTGAGGGAAGGGGGGGGGAATCTTCCTTTTCCTGAACTCTTTGTACTGCATTCTTTTGCTTGACTTCAGTAGCAGACGTGACCCAAGCAGGAAAAACTATGAGGTAAAATGGAAGAAGGTTCACATGTTCTCCTTTGTAGAGAAGAGACCCATTTTATATACAGTATGAATTGTACAAACCTTAGCTGTTTGTGTCTCAAGAGCAAAAAGCAAGAGCTTCTCTCTTTCAGAATGAAAATGGGAAGTGATACTTGGAAACATACAGGCACTCCTCGACTTACAATCATTTATGTAATAGTGATTCAAATTAGTGACAGCCTTCCCAAAAAAGTCAGTTATGACCTAAATTCAAATTTATGACTATTGCCCTTCCCCCATGCTTATGTGATCACAATTTGGACACTTGGCAAGCAGCTTGCACTTACAAACAGTATCCCGTAGTCACATTATCACAATTTGTGGTTGTTGTTTTTGTTGGTTTCCAATTGTGTGACTCAGGTTACAATCATAGTGATTCAATTTATGATCTTAAAAAGATCCGGTCCCGTCAGGTTGTGGTTTTCATCATAACAACTTACAATGGAAATTTCAGTCTCAATTGTGAACATAAGTCAAGGACTATCTGTATATGAGGAAGCCTCTTTGATTTTCCTAAGACAGTACATAGAGCATAGGTTTCTACTTTGTATCATCCTCCCGCAATTGTGTGATTGTCCAGGCTAGACACAGGTTTTTGGGTGTCTCATTTCTATTTCACCTGAATGCTTCCAAACTCACCTTCCACCTCCGGCAGGTGCTGCTGAGTTAATAGCCTGTACCATATCTGTGGTGAGAGCATCCAGTAAACTGGTAATAAATTCTACTTTTTTCCCTTCTGGGCAACCTGGAAAGGAAAGCAACTTAGTTTTAAAAAAAACCAGAAGACAAAACGGGTTTCTTTTTTCCATGTCTATACTGTTGCCATGTTATGTTTCAGACAGTTCTGATGAAATATTTTCAGTAGGTTGAAATCTCAACTGGTTCTTCAATAGTAAGAGGCATTTTCTTCTTCCACAATAAATGTACATATCATGGAGCTGTACCCAGTAAGAAGGAGGCAAAGACTGATTTTTCTAAGAAAAATGCTCTTGGTTGTTCCGGTGGAATTCTAACATAGTTGCATAAATGCATACTGTGGGTATTTCATGTTAATATACATTAAATCTCCCAATAAGAATTTTTTAAAAAAAAAACAGCAAGGGGGGTTTCATGGACACTGAAAAGTCAATCACGCACAATCACTGGAGTTCATAGATTTCAGTCCTTAATGAAGAAATTTAAATTAAATTTTCCTAAACTCTTGGGAAGTCCCAGAAGTCTCAAACAGCATGGACAGTAACAATCCCAACAGAGCTGGAGGCTGACTAGTTGGGAAAAGCTGTTTTAAATCATAATGCAAATATCTCCGTACTTTTCATTGAAATACAATCATAGGGTCCACACAATGAAGCTTCGACTGGCAAGAACATACAGTATAGCTATATTGGAAATTTCTACAAGTTTGAAATATGGAGTGTCATTAGCATGTTACTAAATTATACATTGCCAGTACAGGAAGTCCCCGACTTACAGCAGTTCACTTAGTGACCGTTCAAAGTTACAACGGCACTGAAAAAAGTGACTTATGACCATTTTTCACACTTATGACCATTGCAGCATCCCCCATGGTCACGTGATTTACATTTGGATCTTGTCAACTGACTCACATTTATCACAGTTGCCATTTCCCTGGGTCACGTGATCCCCTTTTGCAACCTTCTGAAGAGCAAAGTCAATGGGGAAACCAGATTCACTTAACAACCGGGTTACTAATTTAACAGCTGCAGTGATTCACTTAACAACTGTGGCAAGAAAAGTCGTAAAATAAGGCAAAACTCACTTAACAAATGTCTCAATTAACAACATAAATTTTGGGCTCAATTGTAGTCGTAAGTCGAGGACTACCAGTACTACACAAAAAACAGGATGTTACAGTTCCACCATGACCATTGTGCAATAATGAAGGAATGTAAATTAGCAACTGCCCATGCTAGAGAAAACCATGAACAATTATTCCATCATTATGAATACCTTCTACATTCCTCACATTTAATCAATGTTTGTACAAAAATTCCTTGAATACATGAGTCAAACCAAATTGATGGGAAAGAACTAAAAATAAGACAGCAAAAGAAACTGTTCAAGCCCAAATTAATTTTAGTGGGGATGGGAATTACCTCTTTCCATACATTTTATGGCATTGTCGTCAACATTATTGACATTATATGATGTGAAGTGATCATATAAATATAAGATTTAACATCAAAACAAAACTCTATAGTCCACTGGCTAATTATATCCAACCAATGGGTGGGACCCTTCCCACCCCTTCCCATCCTTACCACTTTTATTATTCCTTCATTTTTACCTGGAAGTTCTCGGTCTTTGAAAGGATCGTCAATTTCTGGACTTCTGGATCGAGCACCACTTTCACATACAGGGGTCTCATATCTAAAGAATGGAAATATTAAAAAAAAAACAGCACATTCTTAAGGCATGTGTGACAATAACTTTCACATTCTCCAATTCCTGTGGAAATACAAGGCACAGCAGACCAGGGACTCAAAAAAATTCATTTTTTATTTTCTATATTATCCCTTTCAAAACAATACTATATCACATGATTTTATTCCATGGGCATTTGGAAATGCAGATTGGGATTCTGAAAGTGTAAAAAGTAATCAAATCTAGGAGTTGGATTTGGGGGGGGGAGACTAAATATAAGTAGTCTCCCTGTGATCCAACTCCTCCCTCTTGGACTTCTATTAAAAAATTCCTCTCATTGATCAGAAGCTGCCAGGCTTCTGGTTGGCTGTTGTATTAGGTTAACCATCACAGTGGGAAATACTGTTACTGCACTGTCCACCCTATTAAAGAAACTCTTTCTTCCTGAACTAGTTGGGACAATCTTTGCCACAGTAGAGGACTGTCCTAGATATTATGTCTTGAGGAATTTAATTTCCATGCTGAGGTTGCCATGTCAGAAGTGGCTCAGGATTTCATGCCTGCCACGATGGATTTCTTCCAATTGATATCTTGCCTCACACATACAGTAGAGCACTCAAAGGACTAGGCCAGGGATAGGGAACCTTGGCTCTTTTATGACTTGTGGACTTCAACTCCCAGAATTCCTCAGCCAACGTGCCTGGCTGAGGAATTCTGGGAGTTGAAGTCCACAAGTCATAAAAGGGCCAGGTTTGAAGACCCCTGGACTAGGCATTCAGTTGGAGCCTGTGGAACAAAAGGGAAGGTTCTTTCTGTAACTGTTATCATATGGAGATCATTTAAAAACTGTTGGCTGCTATAGACCTCAGAATTCATAGAAGATCAGATAAAATGGCCTGCTCCAAATGCCTGATGAATTTGGATATTTCCTAAATGGGCTTAGATGAGGGAGAACAAGTTGAAATTTAATTCAGATATCATGGAGGCACTGTTAATAAGTACATCTGAAGATTGAAGGGAAGCCTGTTTGGGATAAGCAGGCACCTGCCTCAGAAAAAGGACTTCATAGTTTGGGATACTCTATGAACCCATCTGTCACTGTACTTGCTGGTGGTTGGAGTGATGAGGAGGATGTATGCACAATTGCCACTAGTGTCAACTGCTACTCTTCTTGAGCCAGTTGCATGGTGATCCACTACTGATATGGGAATATTTCTCACAAAGGGCTGGAAATTACAATTAGTACAAAATGCAATAACTAGGCTGCAGATCACAACAAGATGCAGGAATCGCATACAACCACATGAGATATCTACCCTGGCTACCAGCTGCCTATCAGATGAGGTGGTTCCAAACAGTTTGGATTCTTTATCTGAGGAACCATCTCTCCCACAAAGAATGTACCCAAATCAACAGGAGAGGTCCTTCTGAAGATTAGCAGAGTTATTCGGCACATGGGAGAGGGCCTTTTTTTATTTCTGTGACTCCCAGAGTATCAAATGCTCTCCCTGGGTTAGTTCATTCAAGTCTGCTGTCTCTCAATAAAATACCTATCAAAAACTACCGTTCCCATTAATCGTTAGCCGAGTTTAACAATGTTAATTTTATTTAAATCTTCATTTTAATTGTATCTATGTTTTATATTTTATTGTATGTTATAAGAAGCCTTGAGGGTTTAATTAAAAATAGCAAAAGTAACCAAAAGAATTTTTTTATTATTATTCATGCGGTGTTAACTGAATCTTTATTTTGGTCATAGACCAGCAAAAAATACAATCAAGAAAAATTATACCCATTTCAATAATAGTACTGAAACATGTTAAGAGATAAAATGTAACCAAAAACTAATTGTAGGTAAATATAGGTTCTCCTCAGTTTACAAAGGCAATTGAGATCGGGATTGTTGTCACTAAGCGATGCAATTGTAAAGAGTGGTGTCCCATGACCCCATTGCTTCATGATGACAATCCATACAGTCCCGGTTGCTGCCATAACCCTAAGACGTGTGAGACATTAAGTGGAAAACAGTGGGAGTCCCAAATAAGGAAAGTAGTGGTACGAGGGGCGGGCCTGGTGTCGGTCAAGTGTGAGTCCAGGGAGGTCAGGGAAAGGAGGGTACCCTGCTGTATGAGGCCAGGAAGGCCAGGGAGATTTACTTGTGACCTTCCCTGTCAGTTTCTCCATTGACTTTGCTTGTTGGAAGCCAGGACAGGAAATTGCAAATAGCAATCACCGTGGGGCACTACAACTGTCCTGTGACTGTCAGTTGACAAGTGCCTGAATAACAATCTTCTGACCAAGCATAAGTACCACTCATTCAGTGCTACTGCAACTTAGGATGGTCATTGAATAATTGGTTGGTAAGCGAGGACTACCTGTACTACAATATTAAAACCTTAAGATGTCTCTGTAAAAAAAATCTTACTGTTACTATCAAACCTCTGAAAGCCACAAAAAGAATGGACAGGTAAACTGATCAAGGAGAGATTCAACTTAGAAATAAAGAGAAATTTTCTGACAGTGAGAACAATCAACCAATGGAACAGTTTGCCGTCAGAAGTTGTGGGTACTTCATCACTGGAGACTTTCAAGAAGAGACTGGACAGCTACTTGTCAGAAATTGTATAGGGTCTCCTGCTTGAGCAGGGGGTTGAACTGATGACCTTCACGATTCCTTCCAACTCTGTTATTCTATTCTAAAAGGATTCTTTTACTAGGGCGCAGTAAATATGGGCACAAAAGATCCCAGGAAAATAAATATTTTATTTTAAATTATATAGGGCTTCAATCTAATATTTGTTTCCCAATTAATAGGAAATTTAAACAATGTCGTAATTTTAATAAAATATCAACAATCATTAACGAATTTTATGTTATAGATTGACACCTGGCAGGAATTAAACAAAATAATTATAATTTTCAAGCTAGCAAATTTTTCTCCAATTTAATCACTAATGACATTAAGCATTTATACGTGCATTTCAGACACAAACAAATTAAACGGTGATTATTTTATCTTTTTCATACTTATGGAAGGACGCTACATTTCATCGGACTGTAGGTTGAAAAAGGTTATCCACCCCTGATCTAAATCCTCTTTAGCGACTGCTTCCTCCAAGCCCATTCCACCTCCATGCTGTGACTGATTTCGTCTAAAGGTGAAATTGGAAGCCAATTGTTCTTACCGGGTGGAAGTGCCAGGTAGGGGGCGACCTGTGTCTACCAGAACACACCAGCAATAGCCGGTGGACTGATGACACTGCACCGGTTTGTACAGTCCTCCAGGGGCACATTCAGGGATAACAATTCCTTCACGAGGGTTCTGCTTGGCTTCCTCAAGTGCACTCTGCCTTTCTTGGTCACATGAATTAATTTTCTCTGAAAAAGAAATCATGAATTCAGGGCTATTCTGGAAGTTTTACAGGAGCTCCCATCTTATCAGCCTCCCACCTTAAAAGCAAAGCAAAACAAAACGGACCCCCCCCCCGGCCGCCTGGTTCACAGATCACATTACTGTAAATCATAACGCAGCTAGACTGATTTAGATTTAACTTGAACCAGGCCTATAGCTTGTTCAATAGCCTCTTCCTTGATTGCAACTTGCATCTTTTCTGTCAAAGGAAGCCCTGCTGTTCACTTATTGAAACAGAGAGAAAGCAAATTGAGTAACCCTTCAATAGTTTGCTTGGGTTTCTATGCATTGGTTTTGATAATAAGAAATGGAGGGGGGGAATGGAAAACCCTCTACTGGAACTAAAAAAATTCTAGATGTATGAATCTTTAATGCATTGTTTGTGAAAAGGAAGCACTGTTTATTTGCACGAACATGAGTGAATACAGGAGGAAAAATAAAATGCAGATGGAAGAAAAATTGACTAAATCTGATCAAACACTGATAAAATCTGACTGAACTCTGCTGGCAGGCATTCGTGGTAAAGCTTATTTTATGGCAATGGTGAAGGCAGAGGAGAAAATATTATTTCTTTTCTTCTCCATTGCCACTGCAATCTCAGTGTTCTCAGTAAAACTTTTTCAAGTGGTTCATGGCCTTTTGAGATCTGGCCACTTCGGGATGATTTACAACTCTCAGTGGTTAGCTATAACATATTTATAGGGACAAATAAATGACATTTATCTTGATTTAGATTCTACACTTCCAGCCATTTAATCTACAGAAGTGTGTAGCCCTAGGTGGTCAGATTTCTTCAGAGGAATTTGAGTGCTGAGGTCAAACAAAAGCAAATCCTGATATTTCTAACTTGTGTTTTTCTTCTTGAGAAATATATGACATGTTGTTCTACGGATAACTGAATGATGGACACAGACAAGGAGGAAGCAAATGCAGATGGTCAGCTATTAGAAAAAGGACTTGTTCTGTCTGGCAGAAACAGATGGAAAGGACACAGGTCACAGCAACTCAAATAAAAGCACTGGTGTCAGGATTTGCCTTATATTTTGTTTGTAGAATAAAAGCTGCTTCAGTTACACTCCAAATTCTATTTCAAATAAGTTTCTCAAACTCCACAGTGTTAGTGCTTTGAATAGTTGCAATAGACCTTAAACTGGACTTGGAAACTAATTGGAAAGCAGTAAAAAATCTTGCAATTTAAGCATTATACATTTTAAATAAACCTCACCATTCAGCACTTTTAGCAGCTTCTTCAAACCCTTTGAAATTTCTACACATTTTCAAGGGCTAAAGTGTGTTGAGTCTGATTCTTGATGACTGTGTCCATCCAGTTTTCGGCAGTGTTACATTCCAAATCTGTTCACCTGCCTTGGAATTTCCAGGTGGTCCCCAATCCATATATAGATAGTCCTCAATTTATTATCACAATTGAGCCCAAAATTTAATGTTGCTAAATGAGATATTTGTTAAGTGAATTTTGCCCCATTTTACAACCTTTTGTGCCAAGTGATTCATTACAGGTGTTACGTTAGTAACACGGTTGTTAAGTGAATCTGGCTTCCCATTAACTTTGCTTGTCAGAAGATCGCAAAAGCTGATCACGTGACCCCAGGACACTGCAATCATTATAAATATGAACCAGTTGCCAAGCATCTGAATTTTGATCATGAGACCAAGATCATGATGTTGCAACAGATGTAAGTTGAAAAACGGTCATAAGTCACTTTTTGCAGTGCCGTTGCAACTTTGAATAGTCACTAAATGAACTGTTGTAAGTCGGGGAATACCTATACAAGTCAGGATAACCCTGCTTAACATCTGAAAACAGCCAAAGTCAGCTAAAAACTGCTTGGTAGTAGCTTAAAATGAATATGGTGCTTTAACTCAATCACTTTTCTCCAACAAAGTGTAGAACTGGCAAATGAGTCCAAAGCAGAGCCAGTGGACTACATGATTCAATTCTCTATATTGGTTTTAGCGTGACAAGCAGCAAGGCCAAAAGGCTGTAATAGGTAACTCTAAAGCAGGGGTCCCCAACCTTGGCAACTTTAAGACCTGTGGACTTCAACTCCCAGAATTCTTAAAGGTCTTAAAGTTGCCAAGGTTGGGGACCCCTGCTCTAAAATACATAGTATGCATGGTAATACAAACCTCTCATGTAGATTAGGAGTAAAGAGTAAAGCCTTTGATATGTCTCCATATTTAAGAATTTAGGCCGCATTCAAAATTATAGGGTTTCTCAGCAAAATTATTTGAAATCATGTTTGAAGTAAAATACTAATCATCTCACCATATAACCATACAATGGTTGTTCAGGGTATATGTGTAAGCGTGTGTTCATTTATTTAAACCCCAATCCAATCTCCAAGGGCTCTCAGAGGTTCAAAGGTGCACAATAAAAGTACACAAGCCAAGTAAGGATACAACATAAAATACAAAACTTTGTAAACAGTGGGGGGGGGGGGAAGCCACCAATCCATAAACTTAACAAGCTGACCTCACAGCCCAGATGTCATCCAAAAGAGCTCCACTGTGATTTACTTCCAGAGTGCAAAGTAGAAGCCAACCCATATCTACAGGGAGGCCATTCCAGATCAACATTATCTCTGAGTAGTAGAGCCTCTGAAATCCATTCCTCTTTTTCTTCCTAAATCAAATCGGCCAGGCCAGTGGTGGGATTCAGCCAGTTCGCACCGGTTCGGGAGAACCGGTAGCTAAATTTATCTGAATTCAGAGAACCGGCTGGCTTCTGGAAGTCCAGTCTAGGCCTCGGAGGCCTGGAGGAGGCCCCCCAGGCCTAGAACGGCCCACCGGAAGTGTGTGATGCCACTTCCGGAAGTCCATTGTAGGCATCAGAGGCCCAGGCCTGTATTAAATAAGAGAACCGGTTGTTCAGGTATCTGAATCCCACCACTGGGCCAGGCCACTTCCCATGGAAGAATGCAATCCTGTAGGCAGCTTGGAACCAAGCCATAAAATGATTTATGGATTAGCCACAGCATTTTAAGTTGCATTTGGAAGCCTAACACTGTTGAAGGGTGGGTCATAAGTTGTTTTTCTATCACTGCCCATATAAATGCCAGGATTTATATGGAACTGAAATCAATTCAAATTACTGTATACTGCAATCATTTCAGTGAAATTATACATATGGTAATTATTTTTACACCAGAAATGCAGTCTTTCATTCAAATGTAATTCAATTTGAATTCTTACAATTTAGTTTCTTCATTTTCTATTACTTTCTCTATTTTATTCTCCCACCAGTTCTTGCTTGTAGGCAAATGGTATTTCTTGCAGATCTTCCAATGTACCATTGTTGCTACTTTGTCATGCCGTTGTTTGTAGTCAGCCTGTGTGATTTTCTTGTGCTGACAAGGTGGTCCATGATTTTTCAGCTTCTTTGCAAGAGGCAGCATTTGCTGTCTGTGGCTGCCTTCTCAGTTCTGGTTTGATATCCATTTGTTCTTAAGGCTTGGTTTTGTGCAGCCAGATTTAGCTCCTCTATTTCTTTTTTCAGTTTTCCATCTTTTAGCCATTGACAGGTCTTGTTATATATGCTTTGCCTATTTTTTTAATATTCTGGGCTGGCCATGTCATGTTTTGCCTTGCCATGTCTATTTTCTACTTTGCATTTGGTATTCTTGAAGGCCAGTTTGATTTCTCCAATACTCAGTAAGTCTTCCTAGTATACTAACTTCAGTGCATCTTCTTTAGTATCCTTCAGATATTCTTCCAATGTCTTTTGTTCTTCTTCAATTGTGTATTTGCAACATTCCACACTCATATTTTCCTTGGTAAGAAGCCATGATTCTTGTCATTATTTTTCAGGTCTTCCTATCCAGGGCTTTTAGTTCTGCTCGAGTCCAGTCCACTATTCCAGCTGTGTATCTAATGACTGGAATTGCCCAAATATTAATTGCCTTGATAGTATTTCCTCCACTGAGTTTGGACTGTAAGATCTTGTTTAGTCAAATGATGTATTCGCTTCTAACCTTTTTAACTTCAGTGTTTATTATTATTATCAATTAATTCTTGAATTTTGCATGCTTAATTCATATGATAAAAAACACATCTGTCAATTTATGTTTTTAGTTTACAAAAGGTATCCAAATGATTTTTGAATGCCAGAGTAGAACATGATCGAATAGCATGCCAAGGCTGAGGTGATTTTTTTAAAAAAAACCAAAAAACAAAAAGACAAACATATACCTGTATCCAGCTTCTAACCTTAATAGATTACTCAGTCTTCCTTTCAAATAACGTAATGTACAAATCATTAGCAACTGTAACATATTTACCTCACTGCTACTGCTGGCTTTCAAAGAGCAGTTTACATTTCCATTTGTCTCATCATTACATCATCCTGTGGTTTTCTTTAAAGGCTAACAGTGTAGAATGACTACATGGTTGAAACCTGTCTTTAACCAAACCCAAATAATTTCACAATAAAAGAATAAGGAAAAAGTCCAAGGCTTTTACAGAAGAAGCCATTATATAATCCAAATAATATATTCTAGGAGAGTTAAGAAACTACTAGGGGAAGGAATACATAACCTGTAAATGATCAGGTATCAGTTATTTATCCTTGCACTATGACTCACAACAAATTGCTATCTCCATCTATGGCAGATACAAATTCCACTGATTCCTAGCCAATGTGGTTCTATATCCACAAATGAGAACATTAAATTTTGTGGTTCAAATTCATTATATGTGTGTATGTGTTTGTGTGTACAGACAGATAGATACAGAGATAGAGATATATAGATATATATAGATATAGATGAGAGTGAAAGTTCATTCTCCAAGCTTGTGGGTTGGTTCCTGAACGTTTCGTTACCAGGCTAGGTAACATCTTCAGCAGAGTTTAGGGGATGTCAATGTTCTTCTGTTTATAAGGGTTTCAGGTGTCGGTGTGTCAAGTGAGGGTCTGTGATGGGTCTTGTGATGGGACAGGTGTGAGTCATCAGTGAGTCTTGTGATGGGGAGGTTACATCAGGTCAGGGTCATTGAGAGGTGAACTGCTGGTGGGAGGGATCTTGCGTAGTTCATTGTGGGTCGGTGCTGTCTCTGGTTGGCTGTGCAGTTGATTTGGATTCTGAGGGATTCGTAGGCTGGTTATAAGTCAATGTGTCTGTTGATGGAATTGTTTGTGGAGTGCCAGGCTTCAATGAACTCACCAGCACAAGTTTGACTGGAGCAATACAAAAATTATAGGCCACACTACCACCCGCCATGCTCATGAGTTCATCTAACCAACCCAGGCAAGCCCCCCCCCTCCTACCAGTTCACCTCTCAATGACCCTGACCTGATGTAACCTCCCCCATCACAAGACCCATCACAGACCCTCATTTGACACATCCACACCTGAAGCCCTTATAAACAGAAGAACACTGACATCCCCTAACTCTGCTGAAGATTTATAAGATTTATAAGGGTTATAATGTTACCTAGCCTGGTAACGAAACATTTAGAAACCAACCCACAAGCTCTGAGAACAAACCTTCACCCTCATCCTACACCCGAGCTACAGATATTCACCATTATTGTATTGATATAAAGATAGATACAGATACAGATACAGATATATACACATATGCACACATACACACACACCATTGGATTCTGGAATGCTCTTCCAAGTGAGGACATAGGGATTTATAAATGGAAATAATTAAATACTTTATTCTATAAGAACACATTGTTTTACAACTAAAATTTATTTCAGTTCATAAAGATGCAGCAAAATAAGTCTACCTTTAAAGGTATAATTCCAATGTCAGGGTAGCAAGAGGCAAACAAGTTTAGAAAACAGAACTTATACTAATAAACTAACTACATTCCTTAAAATGGAAAACATGGTAAAATCCAACCAAAAACAAGAAATTGAAGTTCTTATGCCAGAGGTAGCAGAAGCTTCCTTTCATACTAAATATTGACTATCCAGATGATATGATGCTCAAGAATGACTCACACTAAACATGAGTGCCAGACCTACACTGAAAAGATACACCTCAATGACCATCATCAGATACAATTTGTTATACACTATTTGACTATTTAAATACAATGAAATCCAATTTTTAAAAAGGAAGGTAAAAACTAATATAAGCTAATATGCAGTTAAGAAAAATAAAATAAAAATAAAAGAGAAAGCTAAATGTGCAAGAAAATGAAACAAAATTAGAAAAGAAAGAAAAGCGATACAAAGAAATTCTTCCAATTTTCTTTATAGCAGTTACAAACACAACTATAAATTTACATAACTCTCTTCTTTCTATAATCTATCCTACAATCTATAATCATAAAAATGTTCATTTTTTTCTGTTTCACACAAAATGTCTACAAGGGGATTTCTAATCAGCAATAAATTTAGATAATTGTCTTTTCTCATATCAAAGAAGTCAATTTAGCCATGTCTGCAAATTCCATCATCTTTCACCAATCATTCCTCCATTGTCGGTAAATGCCAAATCTTTCCATCTTTGTGCATATGATAACCTCACTGCCAAAAGTTTTAGCCTATCTCATCATACATTTAAAAAAAAAAAAAAAAAATCTGTTTCAAATTTCAATAAAATTGTATTTATTTAGCAATTATGTGTTCATTATTTGTACACAAATGAGGAAATATATATATATACCCTTTCCCTTTAAGATTAAATCTCTTTAAAAAAAAAAGCAGCATTACCTGAATTTTTCATACTAGAGCTGTTCAGTTTGGAATCTTTGATGACCAAGTGTTTAATCCAAAGTGTAGGGGCTGTAATTTCTGAAACACAAGGATAGGCTTATAATTTGTTAAAAAAATAGATCATTATTTATATTAAAAGTAGCATGAGACCCAGGAGATGATCATAATAAAAAACAATGGACATTAAAAGCATATTAAACAAAATACTAATATAAGTAGGTAGGTATATAGGTAGGTAGGTAAGAAAGATAATCAGAGAGTAAAAAACTTTTTATTTTCAAATGCTTTGTGTGCAAAATTTCCCAAAATTTCCCATTTTCAAATGCAAATCTGCTGTTTCATGTTTGAAGTGGGCAACCTTGAGAATGTCTGAAGAATTAGGAAATAACTTGAGACAGGCATTTTGTATTCAAAATACAGACTTTGTAGGAGTTTTGGCAAAATTTAAAATAAAGAATATCATATAACCTGAATTTCTTTCCTAATGTCAAAACTCCCATATTAATTTTCTTTTGCCATCATGTCACAAAATTATCTCACCACGATTCTGACCAATCCACAAAGAAATGTGCATAAAAAGCAATTATCTAAAAACACAATTTGTCTTAAAGTAATATTTTGAATAATACATAGCCGTGCCTGACATTTTCTTTACAGAACATTACATTTTGGAGATTGCATAAATCAAAAAAGCTACTTCAGAGGCTCTTACCTTCTCCATCCAAAACTGGTTGTGTTTCCATGGTGGGTGTTGGTTTTGAACCATCATCTGAATTGAGAGTTAAAAAAAATTGAAAAGAAACTACCATTATTGAGGTAAATACTATCTACTCTCCAGTACTGTTGAATAATTTGGGATTTTTACATGGCCCGGCCAAGTCCATCAGAAGAAAATCAGACATACACAGAGACAGAAAAAAGTACAAATCAGAACATAAAGGCAAAGAACTTTATGGAACTGGCTAAAAGGTTAGCAAAATACTGAAATACTTCCTTAATTCTATTTTTTAAAGTAGATAATATTCCCACTTATACTTTTATCATCAACAACCTCTGTATTGCTGAAGTATGAAAATCATTCGGGTGCACTAAGTTTATTGCACATAAGTTAGCCCTTTCTATAGACCTCTTCTTAATAAAGATGTTACAAGATTTTGTGGGTATAGTGACCTCAAAATATATCATCTCTAAAAGTTTCTGGGAATGTAGGGACAGAGTCCATTCACAAACTCACATACAACTCTCTGCACCAAAAAGCTGGATTTATGGAGGCTTTCCCATCCCGATTAATAATGGACAGGAGAATTGGAACAAACCATTTGACTACAAAATCCCAGCTCTCCCAAGTATTTTTTTATTAGTTTTGTTTGAAGACTCTTAATCTTTTAACCTTATCGGCATTAAATTTAGAATCCAGTTTTCAGAAAAGTTCAGAAAAACTTTGGTAATGACCACATTATTTCTAAAGTTTATAATGTAAATGATTTGATACTAATGTAATTATAACAGAAGAGTATCTAAAACATATTGTACACCACCCAGAGTCACTCTCTGAGGAAGATGAGTGGCTGAGAAATAGGATAAATAAATAAATGAATGAATGAATGAATGAATGAATGAATGAATAAATAAATAAATAAATAAATAAATAAATAAAACAAATACATTATTGTTCCCTTTCTTTGTTCAGACATGTTTGTAATTCTAGCCTATATCAAAGAACATTTAAATTATATTAAAATTCACTACAGAATGAAGGAATTGCTTACATTAATCTTCGGTTTCTGTCCACAGATGCCTAGAAATAAAGCCATATTAGCTTCTTGTCTCACTTTACAAACATTGGGTCTAGACTGTGAGGTCTCCATTTTACAGATATATCAGCAGTGCAATATTGTCATTGTAGTGTTCCATTGCATGTACTTCAATAAACATGGAAGAGATACACTCTCCTTCCTCCTTCCTATGTATTTTATTAACTAAGAACATGGATGAATGAATGGATAGGTCCATCCATCCATCCATCCATCTGAACTGGCATTTTGGGATATTTGTTACAAGCAAATAAATAAATGCCTGGACACATATTAAATCCTTAAATACCAAAACCTCTATACAGAAAAAAAACCATAACAGAATACTTAATATGCAAGGCAGAATTTTCCTCAGTTTTTGATTGTTAGTAACTAATGTTAAGTTTTACAGACGTTTTATTTTAAAAATATTGATTCAGTGCACCAATTACCCACAAAGAAATACCAAGAGCTGTGAGAAGAGTTATATAACTATCATAATATTTTTAAAAAAAAAAATACAGAAAAGGTGATAAAAATGTACATTATATGTTATAGTATTGCAGGATTTAATCAGGATGGGTTAAGATTTATACTTAAAAAAACTTGTTTTATTTTGTTCAGGTTTCATAGCTGTGAATTTCACTTTTATTAGAATGTACATGTATTGTCACATTCACATAGCTGTGCACATGTAAGGCATGACACATGTTTTTTTTTCTCCTTGTTTATTATACTCAGGACCATGAATTGCAGTGGTGGGATTCAGCCGGTTCGCACCACTTCGGCAGAACCGGTAGCTAATTTTTTGTTGCCCAGGCCCAGAATGGACTTCCAGAAGCAGCATCCACACAGAGAACCGGTCGTTCATATATTTGAATCCCACCACTGATGAATTGGGATTTTCCAAAAAGGTAGAGAAGAAGCAAGGGGTCCTTGGTGCTCTCTGAGCTTGGTTGTTTTCTTGCAGATGTTTCATTACTCAAATTAAGTAACATCATCCGTGCTAGGCTAGCACTGTTGGTGTTACTTAGTTTGGGTAATGAAAGTCTGCAAGAAAACAACCAAGCTCAAAGAGTACCAAGAACCCTCTTCATTTCAATCCTGAACTAATATTGTCCTTTATTAATAGAGAAGTAATACACCTTAAAACCAATGCTCTAAAATGACAATTAGCAATGAGCCCAGAGCGAGACAATAGAAAACTATAAAACAGAAAAACAAACACATCGATGTAACATGCAAAAGCAAAAGCAAACATACAAAAGCAAAAGCAACTATTCTAAAGAAGAAGCAGAAGTTATAAAAAAGCAGCAATATGAACAGACAGCATGAAAGTTATTTAGAAGGCCAGTGAATAAGGATTCCTTTCACATAAGGAGATATCACAAGAGGTTGGTCTGTAATTTTCAATATAGAATTGTAGATGCCACAGCTGTCTGCCCCAATCCTATCTCCCCTCTATTCAATCTGTGTCTGAATACGAGCAAGGAAACAGCCACTGTTAAAATGCTGAGGATTTATGTCGGACACAAGATCCCATGATAGGTTGAAATAAATATTGGGGAACTACAGCTATGAAATTGGATGAAGTTGTGATTTAAGCCTTAGGAAAGGGGAAGAAATAAAAAGAACCAACTACATGGAACATGAAAATATGTTCACAGAAGCAGCAAGAAGACACTAACAACATCCTTCATAGTAGTCACTTTGTGGAAATGGCCAGAATGTTTTTTTCCCCCCAAAACTCTAATTATGCCCAGAGGCCAAAAAAAGATTACAAACGTGTTTGTTATTATAAACTGGGATGCAGAGCATAATTATCAATCATCATTATCAATCAAAACATGATGAACACGACATCCAGAATTCTGAAATAAATTGTATCTGCTTCTTACAAACACTGTCAGTGAAAATTGAGGCAACATGATGTAAGAACCATCCACCAAGCCAAAAAGTATTTCTAGAATATATTAGCCCACTCTCCCTTTCCCTCGCCCTCCTCAGAGCTCCCTTGCAGGGGCACTGATATGAACAAAGTGAACTGGGAATATTCTTCATGCTTCAAAGGCTTTGTAATTCAGCATAGTGAGTATGTGTTTGCAACAGACAGCACAATTCTTTGGTGTGCAAGAAAGGCTGTCCCATGCACAGGCAGCTGGAAGTCCCTTCGACCCCTGATGACACAATTCAAAGCATCTTCTGTTTGGCTTTTTGATTTCTGATTGACATATTCACTGCTGGCTGGAGATAAATGCCATTGGAAGCACAATGTTGATCCGCTCCAACTATTCTGATGAAGGACTTTCTTCTTTTTTGAATAATAAACAAAACAAAAATGGTGTGCTTAAGTGTCTGAATAGAGCTCAAAACAGAAAAGTAGCCTAGTGGCTTTAAAGAGGCTGGCAAGTCACTTGAAGAGTTAATTGTCTGGGTGTACAATGAGTTTATTCTGACTGCAGACAAAGCACTCTCTCTTTCTCTCTGCTAGAAATTCTTTAAAAGGGATATGTCAAACGGACCAATAGCTGCTGTTTTTCTTCTTACAAATGTCGTCCTTTGGGCATTGCTTTGAAAATCTTGACTCCTAAAATCCTGGGTACAAGTGACATGGCACTGAAGTTCAATTGCCAAGCTTTACATATGGCTTTAGACCAGGGGTCCCCAACCCCCAGTCCGTGGACCGGTACCGGACCGCAGCATGCCAGCAACCAGTCTGCACAAACAAGCAAAGCCCCATCCGTGGGATGCAGGCAGCACACAAAACCACGCCCCCTCCGGTCTCTGGAAAAACCTTTCTCCACGGAACTGGTCCCTGGTGCCCAAAAGGTTGGGGGCCTCTGCTTTAGACCATGTAGCAATTCGGCTAACAGTGTGATTAAAAATGATAATCGCATCTGACAGCCATGCTGATCATGCATAGATATTGAAGGAAATTATTAGTATTTATTCCCAAATTACATAGGAATTATGTACAGATAGTCCTCAACTTACACCCATTTGTTTAATGATCAAAGTTACAATACTGAAAAAAGTGACCTCTGACCTGTTCCCACACTTCTGACTCTTGCAGCATCCCCACAGTCACATGATCAAACTTTGGGCACTTGCAACTGGTATATATTTACGATGCTCGCAACATCCCAGGGTCCTGGAATTGCCATTTGCAATCTTCTCAGGGAGCTTCTGACAAGCAAAGTCGATGGGGGAAGCCAGGTTTGCTTAACGACCTCACAATTCTCTTAATAACTGTAGTGATTCTCTTAGCAACCATGGCAAAAAAAGGTTGCAAAATGGGGAACAACTCACTTAACAACTGCCTTGGGGCTCAGTTGTGGTTGTAAGTCGAGGACTACCTGTATCCAATTAACAGTTACAGAGATACTGTATGAAATCTACTGTAAAGCTTATAATAGCACAGATTGTGTATGTAACATTCCTTAGTCCTCTGGCTTTTTTACATTACGCTCTCCATTTGCTAATGCGCTTCTATTAAAGTCTGCTCCATGTGAGACGAAGAACGGGTGAACCAATCAGTTATTTCTTTCAGTGTCTCATTTCTGTAAGTCAGTCTGTGTCAATTATCTAAATTCTTTATTTTCTCATTTGTACAGTGAGGCATTCCATCCCATTTAGCAATTTGAGATTTGAAACAAAGTTTCATACTAGCATTTGGAGCATTTTTCTCCAAATATATGCAATTTTATTTCCAATTTTGCTAAAGCTGCAAACAAATTTAAGGCCTTTTGCACTGTTTCATGCATTTATGCATTCTTTACCTATTTTCCTCGTAAAAATGTTTTTTTTTATTTTTAGGTTTGCAAAGTACATTACAAAACGTGGACTATTTGCATATGTTAAGAATGAATGAATACATCCCTATGTGTTCTGGCCTTTCTGAATAAAAAGACATATTGGCAGTTAGAGCTAGATGTCTTTTGGTTTCTAGAGGCAAATACAATAGGCATAATTTTGCATAGTTTCTTTCTGTCCCTCCCCCCCCCAACCCCATCCCCAAGATGACATATCTGCACTGTCTTTACAAAGCTGAAGTCCTACTTTCAGTAATGTCAGAAGCTTTATAACTCAGAGGAAGACAAGGAGTGTATAAAGTCACTGTAAAAGTGAATGTTTGGTTGCAGGAGTTAGCTACAACTGTAGTAATAAATGAACAGGAAGCCGCATGCTGCATCGCGCCAATCGCACCGGTGCCGCCAGTTGTGGCAGGAGGCCGTGAGGCTTGTCGCTCCGATAGCGAGCGGGCAGCAGTGCGATTGGTGAGATGCGCCACAGGCCTTTTGCCATGAGCAGCGGCAGCAGTGCAATCGGTGCGACAAGGCTCGCAGCCTGCTACTGCAACCAGTGGCAGTGGCAGTGGCGTGATGCACTACATGGTGTGCAGTTGCAAGCGGCTACAGAAAAATTCAGGCAGCAGCGCGACAGGTGTTGGGTGGGGGAGGCCTGGCTGCCGCCATCCTAAGGTAAGCAGGTGCGGGGCCCGTGTGGCAGCTCCACCTCCCCACCCCCACCCTAGCTTGATTTTTACACATGGGCCTCACCCCAAAACTAGGGCTTATTTTTGGCATAGGGCTTATATTGGGTGCATGTGTATAAATCAAGTTAGGGCTTATTTTCGGGATAGGTCTTACTTTCGGGGAAACACGGTACTCGCAAAAAAACTGTCTACAATTTAAACAAATCCTGAAGTTAGGCTCTTAAGAGTTCATGGAACTGTATAGTTCATAACTAGAGTAGTCCATATCTTCCAAGTAAATAAAAAGCAAAAGATATAAAACCTAGCCCAACAGCGTGAAATATAAACCCTGCCACTTCAGTTTATAAATCATGGTTTATGATTTACCATGGTGTAAAAACCCAACCATTTGAATTACACTCAGTAGGACACACTAAGAAAAACCCTGTAAATTAATGAAATGCACAAGCCCAGACACCGTACTTGGAAGCCACAGATGAATAACTTTAAAATGTAGCTAGAACTCATGGAGAGATGTTTCCATGCAAGTGTGTTTATTTATTTGATTTTATTTAACATATTTATATAGCTGCCAACCTTATGTAATATAACCATGGGCAGTTCACAAACAACAGTAAAAAAAAACATTAAAAAAGAGCACAGTAAACTCTTAGGGCCCCCAACTTCATCACATCCCCCAAACTCTTCTAGGCTCCAGCTTCACACTACCTCAATGCTGGGGGGGGGAGCCAGGGCTTTAGGGCTTTTCAGAAGGCTAGAAGCCCCATCAGATATTGTGGGGGAGGGTGTTCCAAAGAGTAAGGTCAGCTACCAAGAAGACACACTATCTAGATCCCACTAGATGGCAACATCTGAAGGAAAGGATTTGAAGCACACACACCATATCAGATCCAGTGAGTAGGTAGGAGAAGTGATCCTACAGATAACCTAGCCTTGTGCAATTCAGGTCTTTAAAGATGCTAACCAGTACCTTGAAAGAAACTATAAGCCAATGCAGCTCACGCAGCAGTGGTATAACATTGGCGAACCTCAAAGCATCCAGAACTGTGTGCGCCACTGCATTCTAAACCAGCTGTAATTTACAGAGGGTCTTCAAAGGCTGTCCCATTTTCTGCAAAAACCCAGCCAGGAAGTGACCAGGGCATGAAACACCATGATCAAGACCTCCTGGTTCAAGAATGGACGCAACTGGCACACAAGGTGAATCTGTGCAAATCTGAGCAAGAGTCCAGGAGGAGCCTACAAGGCTGCATTACCAGCTCTGTCTGGGGGAGTAACCATGACAACAAGAGTAAAAATGATACTTCACCAAAACCCAGAGCCACTCCATCTTGCTAGGGTTGAACTGAAACTGATTCCTCCCCATCACTGTCTTACAGGCTTTGGGCTAGCACCAGGGCAGTGTCACTTGGTTGTCCAGGGATGAAGATGCATAGCAGGTTGTATGCTGATGATTCTGCACCCCATGCTGTTGGATGACCTCTCCGAGCATTCTCATGTAGACAATATAGATGGTTAAAATGTTCAACCTGTTCTAAAGCAAGAGTATCCAACACTTCTTTTTTTTCTTTTTTTTAAAAATCAAACTGGCTTTTTGTCTCCCCAGCATATTCTGCCCCCCCCCCATTTCTTATTTGCAATTGAGATAGAAACATAACTAGCTTTAGTTAATTGGTGCCCTAGTCTATGAAGGCAGAGATCAAATGGAGACAAGTGGAAGACTACTTGTTACATAGGAGTGGGAAATGTTTAAATAGTGCTAGTGCAGCAAAAAATTATCTCCCTCTTTCCTGTGAAAATTGTGGTTCTAAAAAAGGTGAAGGTGAGCAAACCTTGTTTTGGGGTAAGCAAACTTTATTAGGACAGCACCCATTATTCCTGACTTTTTTTTTAACTTATATTTATTAAAACTTTTCTGTAGTCGAATGAAGCAAAGGGCACTTTAGGGAACACCTCATGCCTCTAAGCTATTCTCCCCTCAGTTCAGGAGTCTCTCTCTCTCTCTCTCTCTCTCTCTTCCCCCCTCCCCAAGAGTAAAGCCTCTGCATAAAACCTCTTCACATCTTCAAGGCCTCAGGTTGCAGAATGGGGGCAGGGGTGCAGATCAATGGCCATTTGAAATTCAACCATATGGCTGAAGACCCACAGCTGCATGTGTTAATTACCACACGTGCCCCCTGTAAAGCAGTCCGTTCAACAGGAAAAGAAAAACAGACGAGAAAAAAAGGCTGTTCCTGAGGATTAAATAAATAGTCCAAATTTTTGGCCTAATTCCTCCCAGACACAATCTGCCTTCCTTCAGCCACCTGCATGCTCAGAAGCCATAATACCCCTCTTTGCACCTCCAGTGTTCAATGAAGCCAGGGAGAAATGTCGCAGCAAAGTGTACTTTTGCTTCTCAGTTCTTTCCTTCCCCACCCACCCACCTACCTGCCCTCTCCCACAAAAACACTTTTTTCTTTCTTCTCAGAGCCACAGAAGCAGCCTGGACCACTATCCCCAAGACATTTACATAATTTAATACATTTGTAAATTTTGGTTCTGTATTTATCTCTGCCCAGACCTAACATGGAGTACTAAAGATCATTGGAGAAACTGACCTTTAGGTTCTCTGTTCTGGTCAACCGAATAATTATAAATAAAATAATTTTATATTCGGGCATATTTTGGTGAACATTTTTTTTACAATCTATATCTTCAAGTACTGAATTCTGGCATACTTTTTCATTTTCCATTAATAGGATGTCTTCTCTACAATCATTCCAGAACTTTTTCAAGGCATGCAACGTATGTCCTGTATCTACTGAACTTTTTCTAAAGAAATGCATAGAATGGATAGGGTTTTTTTATCAATGGCCATTAAGCTAAAGATTTAAGATCACTTTACTTTTAATTTCAGTATGCCTTCAATAACAATTGATTCAGTGGTATTGCCTGTTACAGGGCTTACTTTAAAATGTTATGTTTTTCTTTTAAACTTCTGTTCTTATTCTTGAATGTTGCCCAGAGTCCTTTTAGATTGAGTCAATTATAATAAATAGGTAAATAAAGTTTCTGAATTAACCTAGCTATTCTGTCACATTCAGCATGGTGGAAAACAAACATACCTCTCTCTCTCCCTCTCTCTCTCTCTGTGTGCGCGTGTGTGTCTTTTTCAGACACATAACTACAAAACTCACATCTAATGGTTTTTCATTCTATTTCTTTTTAAACAGAAATTAAACATATTCAAGACTGTGTCAATGATCATTTACCCTTGATAGCAACCAACCATTTATGCAGTTATTCATTTAATTTGACATGAATTCTAAGACAAAAGATAACACATTTCCCGTTCTGCTTTCAGTATCCATTCCAACTCATTTAACACAAAGAAAAAGAACGATCTTACATTGGCACTGATATTCCACAGGGGAAATAATTATTGCATCACATTCCAGTTTTAATAAACAAATCTATCTTGGAGAGTGGGGGAAAGACTCTCCAGATGCAGTCAAAAGTTAATTCAGTCATTCTGGAACTTCTGGAATTTGCTAACCGTTGTGGAATGCTACATTCCATTGAATTAACAGAGAATGATTGAACATCTAAGGTGTGCATCTGTTTTCCCTCAAACATTTTAAAAATTCTGAAAATGTTGTGCCAACGTTGATATTTACAAAATTTCTACAAAACAGAATGTGAACTACCTTATTGAAAATAGCATGAGAAAAAAAATGACCTGCATATTGCCCACAGAAAAGCATGAAGCTGCTGATTGAGGTTGAAGTTTACAAATCAACTACTAATAGCACTTCAATCAAAAGCTACAGAAAAAAATGGGAGCTAGCCATAGGTACAGGTTAGAGAAACCTGTTTTCACCATTGTTTATAATTATGCAACAAATATAACCACAATCAAAAGCATTTTTTAAAAAAATAAGACAAATAATAAAACACAACAGTAAAAGATAGGATTAATTTAGGTTAGGGAGAGAACATATCACAGTGACCTGTCAAGTCAGAATGTTATTATTTCCTTCCTGCACCTCCCCTTAAGTATGGTGTACAAAATAATTGTGCACCAATTAAGAAGTTAGAAAAAGTTATAGTGTCAAATGATTCCATTCGACAATTTTACACTTGCATTCTGCAACACCTACAGCTTCTAGGCCATCTTAAATAATAGCAGCTCAAAGGGCATTAGAGTTACCCATTATTAGGATAAAAGTAATAGAGGTAAGAGTATCTTAGCCTAGAAAATATAACAGTTGGTAAGTTAACTGGAACTATGTGTAAGCGCTTTCCTGTAGCGACATCTTTAAACCAAGGAAGCATTTAAATCACTTTTTTTTTTCAAAGCACTGCAACCTCATCTATCTTTTTCAACTGAAAAACCAACTCAGTTATAACAAAAGTGTTTAGTTTCTGTTTATTGGCTCTTGGGCCAGGGATCATCAACTTCCTCAGAGTGGAAATTATTATATGATGGTCAAGCTCTCCTAAAACCACAAGATTTTAAAACATGCAAATATTGAGAGGTGTTCTTTTGTGAGATTAATCCTAGACCAAACCATTCATATAAATCAAGTTATTCCAGAATATTGCATTCTCTGATATACTAACATGCAAAGCAACCCACTGTGCATTGGACATGGCACCAGGAAAAACCAGCTTCTTGTCCACTCTTAACCATGGAAATTTACCAGATGATTTTGGCCCAGTTACCCTTTCTCAGCCCAACCTACCTTGTATGGTTTTTGAATAAAAACTTAGAATACTATGAACATTGACATGAGTTCCAGAATAAAAAAAAAACAAATAAATATTGCAGCTGTATTACCAAAATGAAATGAAATATGGAAGCTGAGCTGTTTCACAAATATGAAATATAGAAAGAAAATGAAACACTCAAAACTTAAAAGTTCAAAGCAAGTCAGCAGGCTGGGGATGAAGACTAACATTTAACCCAAGAGCAAATATTGCACTGTTTAACCAGAAAATTGCTGTGTTTCAAAATATTTAACTCTCAATCAGCAAGAATTAGGAACTTAAGGATAATGTTAATAACTATCTGGGAAATATTATATGTAACCATTGTGACAGGCTTATTAAAGAGGTGGAGGAGGAAAGGTCTCACCCAATCAGTCCCCAAACTGGTAAAGAAACTAGGTGAGAGCATGTAAAGCAGAAGACTTCCAACTGAAATATATGCATTAATAAGCTGGAAGGCTGCTCTCTCTAAAAGGTAGATTAAGTAACAGTAGAGATAAAGTGGGGGCGGGAACTCTGACAATTTCCTTTCAGGCAAACAAATGGGAAAGTTCAATGAAAGGGCAGGACCAAAAAAACGATGGAAACAGACATAAAAATACTGTCAAGCTTCAGTCAATTCACCATTCAGCACATGGCAGAAAAGAGCTGAGCTGTTCTGCTTTGCATCAATTACATATGAGAAGGTTTAAAGGTCATAAAGTGGTTAATCCAAGACTTCAGATGAATGAGCAAGAGATTCTTATAAACCGCAATTGTTAGTCTCACTTCCAAGGTGAGAGACGCTGAAACCCAGAGTTGAACAAATTATGCTGCTGAAGCAAGCTATTTTTTTTTCTCTTCCTCTCCACCCTTCCCATGGCAAAATGGCAGAAGATCCAGTTTAGAATCCATTGTGTTTCTTGCTCTTTCCCTCTCAGTTTGGCAGCACAAAATCATGACAAAGGGAAACAAAGTTTGCAGGGAAGATAGAAATAAATTTCTATTATCCTCTTTAATCAAAACGTAGGAGCAGATGAAATAAACTCCTTTATGCTACAGATAGATGTTTGCAACATGTTTTTATGAGAGAAAACTTCCAGAAATAATGAATGTCATAGTATATTACGTGTATAATTCCCTAACCCTTTTTTGTAGTGCAGTGATTATAAACAGGGCATAGGAAAAACCACATTTTCACTCCCTATCATTTGGTTGCCACCTTATACAAAATGGTACCCAAGGACGTACTGATTACCTTTACTACCACATGACTGCTATATAGCAGTAAGGTCTTTTGATAGCTCTTACCTGAATGATGATCTTCCTGACATCATTTCCCATCAATCACTGGTGTAAACTAAGGGAGGATTAGTACAAAAAGCCACATTCTACTTGTCTGGACTGCAGTGGCTAAAACCATTAAAACCTCATGTCTGAAAACATTAAAACAACAGTTCTCATGTAAAAATTGGACAGCGTTCAGGGTAGCTGGGAATTTTGAAAATTGTAGTTCAAATACATATGGGGACCATCAGGCTGAAAATGGCTTTGAAAAACAAAATTTACCTTGCTGGATGAGACCACTGTTTCAATTCATCAGAAACTTTATTTCCAACACCGATCAGCCAGACAGCTTTTAAAACGTTCATGTTTCTAGATGACGGTACCATTTAGGTTTATGGATAATAACTATCATATAATAGCCAACATATATTTATGCAGAATGTCAGCTGATAGCCACCAGAAGCCATTTTCAGTAATTACAACTGAGTAGCTATGTTTTACTTACTTATTATGTAAGAAATTTGTATATCCTGACTATTTCCAGAAACTCTGGATACCTGCAATTCTATAATAAATATAGGCCTTAGTAATATTCAATGTAGGTAGAAAAAATCCAAAAATCCAAACTGTTTCCTAAGCACATTTCATAAATCTGGAAGATAAGCATCAATTATAAATCTCATAACTACATTAATGAAACATATTCTCCTTAGTATTGTTCATCTTAGCAAAAGCTGATAATTTGTATGATTTCCGAGTCAGCTCCGAAAGGGGCAGGCTTATAAAAAATGCCAAAATGCATGTGACTTGTTTATTTAGCCTTTACAACTGAATTAAAGGGGAAATGTTCTAATATTCCATAGTAGAAATATGGAAAATACAAAACTACATGCAGAAATGATCTTCTATATTGTCTTCTTCTAGGAAGCCCAGCTGAAGTCATTTGAAAGATTTTGACTAACCAATTTTTGATCATTTTAAACTATTGATCTTCAAGTGAAATAGAGAATGTATGGTTTATATAAAGATCAAGGATTTTGTTGGTTTGTAAAGAATTATTCTTGGGAAATGGAAGATCAGTGGCATGTTAGAGCAGCATTTGGGTTGACCTGATTATTCTGCTGAGCTGGAAAAAAACCTACCTCCAAGGCAAAAATGCCACTGTTTCAGAAATAAATATTAAGTCATAAAACCTAAACTTGGAACAACTCCTGTGCCTTGTATAAGGCTTATGTTGAGCATGTAAGTCTTTCATGCATTGTGAAAGAGTACTAGATGTCCTCAAGGTTAGCATGATTTTTGCCAAGATTCTTATTTCTAAGTAATACTTTAAGATGTAGCATTAATGTCCAGGAAAGCAGCATAGAAGTTGAAATGGCATCCCTTTGATTACACCTGCATGTTCTTCTTAAAAATTCCAATATGGGACAGATGATAAATGGGAAAGCTTTCAAAAACCTCACCTCATTGTAGCATAGAACTTTACTCACCTTTTCTTCCAGAATTACCCTGTCCTAATGGCCGGTCAGTTACTGAGCCTTAAACAAAAAGCAAGTATGTTACTATATGAGCACAACATTCACTGGTATCATCTAAAATACAGTCCAATCTATAGGCAAGCTTCAAAGCACTATGCCCATAGTAGTAGCTAGACAACTGGATCCAAGCAATCATCTAATCTCTACACTTATTGCTTTGCCTGCCAGTTCTGTATTAGGTCTGCCTTTTTACTGGATTAAATTTGAAATAAACTTATGAATTACAAGGACAAAAGAAAAAGGCAGTCGGGAAAATTGGTGATGTGACCAACCTGATGAAGGAACGATAAACAGCATGGCCAATGGTAATTTGGTTATTGATCAGAACCATAATTAATATTAAAATGAACACTATAGAGCCAATGGATATTTTTACCATAGATGTGCAACAGAATTAGGCAATGTAGCATAAATGGCTAATTTAAGAGTTGTGCTATCCAACTAAACCCAAATCAGGCTCTTCTAGAACTAATCACTGTGAAATTATCAGAATTTTTTTTTTCCAGACATGGTAAGAATTTAAATTATTTCATTCTTAAGGATTTCTGTCAAACAATAACAAGTACCAATATACCATTTATTTATTTAAAAAAAGAAGCACGCTACTCAAACAGAATCAAGAAACTATTTTTATTATCAATATGTTTAGCAGTACAGATATTCCTTGACTTATGACAAGTCACTTAACCACCATTTGAAGTTACAACAGACTCAAAAATATTTACTGCACTTACAATCCATCCTCGAAATTATACCTGCTGCCCCACCCCCCATGGTCACATGATAGCATTATGGGTGCTTGGCAACTAGCTCACATTTACGACTGGCTGCAGTGTCCCATGGTCACATGTTTGCCTTTTGCACCTTTTTTGCCATTTTCCAGAAAAGAAATGGCAAAAAAGGTCCACTGGACAAGCTGGATTCTAAGTTACAACCACATTATTTATTTAATGACCATGGTGACTAGTTTAGCAACTCTTGTAAAAATGATTGTAAAATCAAGTCCAGTCACATGGTGACTTGACTTACAACTGTAACAACTTTCAGCCAAAAGTCTATGGGCTCCAATTGTTATCTCTTGACCAGCAATGTTTCAGTCACAAGATGGACAACCATGTGCACAGTACGGTTTGGACTGTTGAGCTGTATTAACTGAATTTTAAAGATTATAAATGCAAAGAGCTTATTCCTTTCAAAATATGCAAACCTTTTTTTCTCTGCCTTCAATACCTGAGCATACAGGAGTTTTGTTCTGCACAGAAGAACCACTGATAGGCTTGCCATCTGGAGTGACACACCAGCAATATCCAGTGTAGGTGTGGCACTGGACCTGTTTGAGAAAATAGATGGTTAGTTTTGCAATATGCCTCTGGCTCAGTATTAATCCAATAACTTTCCTCCATTTAAAAATATATTTTTAGGAATAAGTAAACATATTTCATGCATATTAGTGTAATGTTTGTTATGCTGCACAGCATGCAATATTTATAGTTCAAACATTAATATTATTTCAAGAGAAGGTACTGCTCTTAATCATTTTACAGAAAACTATAAACCCTAATTTGTGCTGTGTGCTGTGTGCTGTCTTTTTTATATTACTATTCGACAATTTTATCCACTAATACTTAGTGGATGCAGCTTGATTATATTTTGTTGCTCAGTGTGCTGCTTGAACCCAGTTACAGAATTAATAAATGGCGATGTCCTAAAAATATCTCTTTTTAGCTATGTTTCAGCAACTGAAAGTAAGTTCTTAGAGTGAATAGATAAAGGGTCCAATCTGGGTCGGTCACCAGGACCAGAGGTTTGGTCTTCCAAGTTTTTGGACTTATGCTGGAGCCCATTCTCAGGGAACTTCTCTCTAGCAGAGTGTGTGCTTTGGGCTATTCTGTGTGTAGTATTTATATGGTGCCTATTGTGTGTGGCTTTTTAGTTGTTGATTGGGGTCCACCCCAAGGATAACAAATTGAGCAATGTGATATAAGCAGTACAACACAGTGAGACATGTACAGATCTGTACATTGGAGAAACAAACCATCACTCATGGCACAACATAGGAGAACAAACCAATCAGGATAAGATTCAGCAGCTGATCTGCTTTTGAAAGACAAAGGTCACTTTTTTGAAGATATCAAAGTCCACATTCTGGATAGAGAGGACTGCTGGTTTGAAAGAGGGGTCAAAGAGGCCATCTACATTAAGATTAACATTAAGATGTTCTCTCTCATGGGGGGGAATACGACACCGCCTATCTCCTGTTTGCAATCCTTTCAGCAGTTCCAAGAAGGTTCCACACCTATTTGCATTATTCAGGTGACCCTGAGGGCACAGGTAAACCTCCAGGGGGCCTCAATGACTCTCAGAAAGAGTGCCAACGACCAGATGATTGCAAGGAATATAAATCTTTTCATCCTCCACCATTCAGTCAGAACTGAAGAAGCTTCTTGGATGAGAAGTGAAACATCTTCAAAGAAAAACAAAGTCCAGTTGCTTTTTGAAAAAATACCTTTGGGACACCCTGAAGGCCTAGTTCTCTCCCAATGTTGCTATGTTTATGAGTCTGTTGTAATTATGAACTTGTGTCTGGCTCCCAATTACTTAGCACATATAGTGAGGGAGGGAGGGAGGGAGGGAGGGAGGGAGGGAGGGAGGAAGGAAGGAAGGAAGGAAGGAAGGAAGGAAGGAAGGAAGGAAGGAAGGAAGGAAGGAAGGAAGGAAGGAAGGAAGGAAGGAAGGAAGGAAGGAAGGAAGGAATTGTGAACTTTCCTTTTCAAAATTCACAAATACTTCCTGAGTCATTAGAGCCTCAAATTTTCTGGGCCAATTATCACCCATCCGTCTTAATTATTTGCATGGTCTATCAGGTATCTTCATAAAATATGTGTGCATGTACAAAATATAGATGTCAGACACTGCTTCACCCACAATTGTTTATGGATTTTTCACTATTCATTATGTTTTATTAGTTAAGTATGTAAGAGAAAGTATGAAACTTTGGAGATCGTAATAAAGGTCTTACTTGGGTAAATGATCCATCCTCATGACACTCTGGAATGAAGACTGCTTCTTGTGGCTTCTTCACTTGATCCAGTGCTTGGGCTCTTTCTAATCTGCATTTGCTCTGACCAGCATCTATGAAGAAAATCCACTCAGGATTTAAATAAAGATAAGCAATATATCAAAAGCATATGACATTTCAATGAAAATAAGTGCAAAAGAAAAACAATCCTGCTTTGCTGAACATTTATTTATATACAGAGCCTTCACAATATGTTTAATTATTAACCAGCATGTCAAATAATGAGGGATTATAACAGTAGAGCTAGGTATATAAGCAGAGCAGCTGGAATTAACATTAACAAGGTATAGATCAAGGTTCATTCCTACCATAATCATTTTATTCTGGATGAGATTTTTATTTAAAAAAAACTCTATGAAAGCAAGGAATAAGTAATGTCTAAAGCAGCTTCAAACATATGAACGCTAATGAGGTTACCTTTTAAATTATTCTGGAATTTTTTACCAATATCAATAAAAATAGAGGACTATTTCAAATTATCCTTCTAGTTCTGATGGTTAAGCAGTTATTCCCCCTTACAGCAGTAAGGATCCAAATTAGTTGGAAATGCCCCTCTGTCAAAATGTTTCCAACTCTACTAAAAACAGGTAAAAATCCTAGTGGGGGAGAAATCAGCTACCCCTGGCAATGGCATATCAAGATTGCTACCCTGAGTTAAGTGACAATTTAAGAAGGGAGCAGAAGTCTCAAAATATGTCTCGTTTATGTAAGTAGATTTCTATATATAACCACCTGCATATTAGAAGCACCTTATTTTTTTTTCCCATTCAGTACATTGTTCAGAGCATCGTGTACACTTTCCTATGTGCAAGACATAAAATATTAGAAATATCTTCACCCAAAAAAAGGAGCCAAAGGGTAAATGCGCATGTGGAATCCAGTTAGTCAGGGATAGTGCCTTTGAAGTGCAAAGATGATCATATGAAAAGAGAATATAATTGTCCAAAACTAGTAGAATCTACAGGCAATTTCACACAAATATATTTAATATCTAATTCATTTGCCCTTCCTGAGACATGAATGCATATATGGCTTACAGTATTCTAAGCCGGTGGTTCTCAACCTGTGATCTGCAGACTCCTGGGGGGCTGTGATGTCGTCACAGGGGGGGGCGCAAAGGCTTGAAGAAATGTTATGATTTAAATTTTGAGTTAAGTCTTGGGGCTCCGTGGCCATAAAAGGCATTTAAAGGAGGTCCATGGTGAAGAAAAGGCTGACCACCACTGTTCTAAGCTATTCAGGTGTCCTTCACCTCTCAAACTTAACTTTTCCAGAAAATAACACATGACAAATTCTACCAATTAGAAGACTGTGGAATCCTTTTCACAAATAAGATTAAGAATGGCATCTCAATTCCCAATGTTTCTTATGACCATCATGATGCTCTGATCTTACAGCGTTAATTTAATCTGAAAATGACAGTCGTTTCTGTGGCACATTAGCTTGCAGCCCTCATATTCTGCCGATCATTATTTTAATCTTTTACTCTTGATTGGTCCATTAGTGGGTGAAAGTGGCAAGAAGGTGACAAGCAATAGTGAGAAAGCAGAACTATTTAACTCGTTTTTTGCATCTGTCTTTACACAAAGGGAAAAAACAGACCAACCTATCAAAAATAGTGCCATAAAAAACAGAATAGAAACACAAGTTAAGATAGGCAAGAAAATGGTAAGTGAGCACCTGTCCAGCCTAGATGAGTTAAATTCTGGGAAGATAATAAACAACGAATCAGCGAAACCTAAGGCAAACAAAATCACTACCAAACCAACATTTTTTGTTCATGCCAAACAACCTTAGATGACCTGGAGATCAGAGGAACTACCATAATTTACTTTACTTCCTATCAGCCTGATCCAGGAAACTACAGACCTATCAGCCCTGACCTCAATACCTGGAAGATTCTGGAAGATAATCAACAACGAATCAGCGAACACTCAGAGGCAAACAAAATCCCTACTAAAAGCCAACATGGGTTTGTCAAAACAGATCATGCCACAAACCTTATTGCATTCTTTGACCAAGTGACAAAATTAGTGAATCAGAGGAATGCTGTGGATATAATTTCTTGGATTCAGTAAGGCATTTGATAAGTAGATCACAACCTATACTTGATAAGATAGAAAAATGTGGGTTAGACAGCATCACCACGGATGGATTCGTAGCTGACAGGCCGTACTCAGCGTGTGGTCTCAAGGAAAACCGCATCTACAGAAGGGAAGTGTGCAGTGGGTGCCCACAGGGCTCTGTTCTGGGCCCAGTGCTCTTCAACATCTTCATCAACGATTTGGACGAGGGGATAGATGGGGAACTCAATCAAATTTGCAGGATGACACCAAGCTGCAGGAATAGCCAACACTCCAGAAGACAGGCTAAGATACAGGAGGAACGGACAGACTTGACACATGGGCGCTATCTAAACAAAATGAAATTCAATGGTTGAAAAAAGTAAGGTTCTACATTAGGCAAGAAAACCAAATGTACAGGTATAGTATAGGGGGTTACCTTGCTCAATAGTAGTAACTGTGAGGGATCTCGGAGTCCTAGTGGACAATCACTTAAATATGAGCCAGCAGTGTGCTGCAGCTGCCCAAAAACCAACACAGTGCTGGCTGCATTAACAGAGGGATAGAATCAAGATCCGTGAAGTATTAATACCACTTTACAATGCTTGGTAAGGCCACACTTGGAATACTGCATCCAGTTTTGGTCACCCACAATGTAAAAAAGTTGTTGAGACTCTAGAAAGAGTGCAGAGAAGGGCAACAAAGATGATTAGGGGACTGGAGGCTAAAGCATACAGGACGTTTGCTGGAATTGGGTATGTCTAGTTAATGAAAAGAAGGACTAGGGTGAATGATAGCAGTATTCCAATATCTCAGGGGTTGCCACAAAGAAGAGGGAGTCAAGATATTCTCCAAGGCACCTGAGGGCAGGCCAAGAAGTAAGGATGGAAACTAGTCAAGGAGAGAAGCAACCTGGAACTGAGGAGAAACTTCCTGACAGTTAGAACAATTAACCAGTGGAACAACCTGCCTCCAGAAGCTGTGAATGCTCCAACACTGGCAGTTTTAAGAAGAGACTGGACAGCCATTTGTCCGAAATGGTATAGGGTTTCCTGCTGAGCAGGGGGTTGGACTCGATGACCTCCAAGGTCCCTTCAACTTTTATTATTATTATTATTATTATTATTATTATTATTATTATTATTATTATTATTATTATTATTATTATTATTATTATTATTATTATTATTATTATTATTATTATTATTATTATTATTATTAACATACCCAGCCTCCTCTCCAGGCCCTTTTATTTGCCAAAGATGTCTGAATAATAATTCTTTTTAGGCAAACATATATTTCCAATTTATGTATCTAGCTTAAACAGCATCAAATTGAGCTATGAAAAAAACACGTCCAATATTTCTATCCCAGATGGAGAGAAGCACCTTTTTTTAATTCCTTACCTTTACATCTGCCTCGATGTGCCACATTCAGACTGGAATCCTTGCACTTTGCTCTCTGATAATCACACATTGATTCATAGGTCCTGCCATCAGAAGCGCAGAGAGCCTTGACAGAAGATCTGGAGCACTGAAGGTTACACTGAGGATCTTGGTCGTGGTCACTTATTAAAAACTAAAGACAGCAAAACAGGCGGGGGGGGGGGAAATGTTAAATTTTTAAAATAATCTACAGATTATGATAGAACTGTGCAATATTTTGGATTTGATTTCAAAAGGATTCTTGAGGATGTATGAGGGAATAATGACCTGTTTAAAATGCTTTACTGCAGGGGTCTTCAAACTTGGCCCTTTTATGACTTGTGGGCTTCAACTCTCAGAATTCCTCAGCCAGCGTGCCTGGCTGAGGAATTCTGGGAGTTGAAGTCCACAAGTCATAAAAGGGCCAAGTTTGAAGACACCTGCTTTACTGTTTTATACATTTCTGCATGGTTCTTCAGTTCTGAATATAACTGAAAAAATGAAATTGCCAATAAAAGATGTGGCTCTTAGTATTTCAAATCTTGAATTATATCACTAATAGATGCCTCCTGGTATCAAATTCTGAACATTTTAATTTATTGTGAATTTCTCCTTCCTGGTGCTTTTACAAGATTTGTAAAGGTAGTCTTCAGGTTACAACTGCCAAGTGAGACTGCCTGGGTTGCTGTTGCTAAGCAATGTTGTTACCTCTCTAAATTTTTCTTCTCTCTTCTTTTATTAAATAAACAACCTGCTGACATATTTCAGTATTGGACAGTCATAACAAGAAAGGAGAAAGGAGTGATACAACTAAACAATGGAGGAAACTGTCAAATGGCAAAACTGAACAGATGAGGTTCATATTTTAATGTTAAAATTTCAAACATGATAACTTTAATCCTTTCTGTATGTTATGAGACGAGAAGTATTCTTAAAAAAAATCCTGCCTTATGTTGGCCTGTAGCCAGCCTAAGTTTAAGAATAGCCTTTATAGGAATCCAAAATTTCATGGATGCTCCAATTTAGTATATGGGGTATAAATTGGGATATAAGAAGCCTGCTTATCACTTCAAATTAGTTTTTCAAACCATAGAAGCCTGAGCAAAGAGATGTTTTGACACCAGAAATATAACATGTTTGCCAGTGCCTTCACATATGGTTACTGTAACTGAATATGTCTTGCTAGATAATAACCCTAATACCAGATTTTACAATTATTCACTTTCTATTCAAAGTGCCCCAGTCCTTGGGTGGCAATTAGAGGAGAGGAACTCTTTGGGAAACCTTCCAAGATAACAGTTGCCCTTAAACCCCTTCCTTTTCAATGTGCATTTACACAGGTGCATGTTTATGGCCACTTTCCAGACTAATCCCAGCCTCCTTTGACCTGGGAAGAGAGCAAATGCAAGATAAGAGAGGTCAGCCTAAAGTTAAATATGCTCCCCCCAAGTCCATCTGCTCCATCTTTCCACACCTCAGCACCGTTGCTGACAACAACAACAAACACTGATTAAAGAACTTCAAATGTCTCTGAGAAAAGGGCAGATTACTTGCAGCTGTTCAACAGCTGGAACCACTTTTAGAATTTGACTCAGGAAGGATCCGTCCCCATAAAGAAGAGATGTTTAGCAGTTCGTACCCATGTACATCATAACATACAACCAAGGAGCATATGTGAGCTTTTGTGAAATTATAATCAGGTGCCCCAAAGTCTCTGTACTACAGCAGAAGCAAGTATGGATCAATCCCTACCATTCAAGAAGGAAAGAGGACGTGATGGATTAAAACAAAACAAAGGAACCATGTTCGGGGAAAGAAAATAGAAGAAAAGCAGAATATGTTAGTACTCCTCTTCAGTATTTAAAAACAGAAAAGTTAGCTTTTAACAGCTGACAGATACTAAAAGTTTGCAACAAGCCTTTCCTGCTGCTTGATTCACTGAAGCACTTGCACACCAAAACTATCTTGTTTTATTGCCACAATCTCCTTTGCAACTGTATCTTACTGCTTCACTATCATAAATCTGTAGGAATGGGTGAGTTGTTTGGCTATTCCTTAATAATAGGAAATATGTTCCTCTAGGTCAGTGTTTCTCAACCTTGTGAGATGTGTAGATTTCAACTCCCAGAATTCCCCAGCCACAGAACTGGCCTGATATACCGTAGCTGCCAATACTAAATCTTTTCCTAATTTGGAGCTCTTCTGTTTTATTTTAGTAAAAGGATTAATAGAAAGGAACCAATGTTATGTTTGGTTAGATCAGAGAATAAAAGAGAAGGACATAAAAGGGTAAGAAACTATGTAACAAATGTAAATAAATGTAAAAATAGATGACACAGTGCTGTTAAGGGAAAAAATAATAATAATAACAAATAAATGTATTTTGTTTTGTTTTTATGTAATGTGAAAAAGGAAAATAAAGTTTGGAAGAAAAAAAAAGAGGAAACATTGGGTGAATACAGATAGATCAGTCAAGGGTTTGCTGTACTGTTTAGAAACAAAAATATAACTATTCAATTTAAAAAGTCCTCTGAAGCTTGCATTTCTTTACGTTGAGTAAAACATATCACTTATTGAGAAAACAATATTGCAAACTGCTGTATATACTTTTTAGTTTTAGAGAAGTCTCCATCAGGTGACCTTTTAGAAAGGAGTCAGGCTAGGGTAGGAGCCATATTTTCTTGGGTAAAAGGAATCTATCACTCCAATAAATTTAACAAAAGGAAATACCTTAAACTTAAAATACCTTCAAGTAACATAATTGTTCATTTGCTTTGTTAAGGTTTTTGGAATGATAGGTTCCATTGAGCCACAACAAGCCTCAAGATAAATTAAATTAGCCTTGTATATAATAAACACATCCTAGATACCTCTCTTCCATATGGCTTCCAATGCAAATCTCTTGGCAACATGATGTACAAATATTAAAACAGGCCAGGTATTCTCTGGATGAACGTGAAATTATCCTAGACAAAGAACTTTCTATTTGCTTTCCACACATTCAGTAGCTCTCTCAACTACATAGGGGTGTAATATTAAAACTTAGATCAGCCTTTCCAAGCTGGTGGCATACAATGGCACTGGGTCCAACTTCCACTATTCCTAGTTTTTGTCCACACTCACCAAGAGTGCTGGATGTTAGAATCCTAGCAAATATGGATGCCAGGCTGGGCAAGGCTAGCTCACATGTCGGGTAGAAAGTACAATCCTGTACCAGCAAATGCTATGTTGTCTATTGCTCCCCCCAAATGGCCATAAATTAAATTACAGTCAAAATCTTTTTTCTAAAAAAACATCTTGGTCTAAATCTTGATAGATTTCTCCTGAGATTTTCAGTAGTTTAGGAATGGAAGCAAGTCATCTTATGATTGCATGCTGTGTTTGAAGATGCCTGTGATCTATTATTAAATGGAGTTTGGATGCAAATGTATGTGAAAACCACTTGTATTTTTATACTGATTTTGAAAGAGATATTGCAATATCAAATATTTATATTTGAGAAATTTCCTTTTTATCTTCATGTTTAGGCCTACTTCTAGGCAATTATTTTAATGAGTTCTTCATGTTTTTGCTGTTGCAGAGTTTACCAGCAACTGTAACATCCTAGTCTTACAGTAATTGTTGCTAAATCAGAGACCAGATTTAGTGTAGCAATACAAGCATCACAAGATAAACAACAGTGCAGCATCAACCCCTGCATTATTTTGGAATATCTCTTTACCCCCAGTTACAGCCCTGTTCTAATGCTTTTGTTGCTGCTTAATAGCCACATCTTCACATTTTAATAAGTAATTTCCATTTGTGCCAATAGCATTTAGTACATTTTTAAGCACTGCATAATTATAATCTCTGGAACTGCAATTGCTCAATATTAATTGCTTAATATTAAACACATTTTATGAGCTGCATATGAATATACAGATTTACAACAATGATTCATTCTGGATCTAAACACTGTTTGGTGTAATATGGACCATGATTGTAATAAGTATTTTGACCAATATATAATTTTCCATACATTATACAAAATTAACTCTGTATAATAAAATTGTATTATGCAAACACAAATATACAAATAATAATGTTTCCCTACTTGATACATAGCATCATCTAAATACAATTTCTTAAGCTTTTTTGGTGTTAAAAGAAAAAAAATTGAGATACTCTCTAGGCCAGGGGTCCCCAATCCCCGGGCCGTGGACCAGTACCGGGCCGCGGCATGCCAGCAACCGGTCCGCACAAACAAGGAAAGCCCCATCCACAGGATGCAGGCAGCACACAAAACTACGCCCCCTCTGGTCCACGGAAAAACCTCTCTCCACGTAACGGGTCCCTGGTACCCAAAAGGTTGGGGACCTCTGCTCTAGGCAGAAGTATAGAAGACGAAAAAGAAGTCACACACCCATCATACCATGTCAACTAAACAGAATAGCATATAAAACAAGAGACAATAATATCCAAAATTATAAGAGCAAAAATGGCTCCACAGAGAAGAACTCTCCCCCCCAAAAAAACTTTTTCTCTAACTACTTGACCACATCCTTACAAGGAAGTGTTATACAACAGGGCTGTGTGCAAAGCTTCAAAGGAGCATTTCACAAAGCATTCTGGCCAAGTATAAAAGCAGGAGCAACCTATTTCTCTACATATGCACGAACACCTACAGATATATCCAAAGAAGCAAAGCAGCTGTGCATGTACATACACAAAGGCTAATAGCCAGAGAAAGTCTTCATAACAGCTGTGGTGAGTCTTCCAGAGGTCACGGTTTTAACCCTTTGAAGGGTGCTTTATTCACCTTAGGACCCTTGATAAAGCACACTTTTGGAATGCTTTGTATATTACCATTATAGGACATTATTGTCTGAATGAGAATTATTTTTGTAGACCTTCATTTTTAAAGTCTCACTCACCCTGTTCTAGAAGCACCAGCAGAAACCACCATTTACAGAGTCCTCCAGCCCCCTCAGAGCCCTCACAGAACCCAGACCAACCAGTGAATTTTCTTGCTGGTAAGGAACTGGTTTGAATTTGACCATGTGCATGAAAAATGTAAAATCTCCTGCAGATTTCAACTGGCCTGGTTCTGATCTCTTTTCACCAGGGGAAAAAAATGAAGAAGCTAATCTGAAAAGTAGACCAGAAGACTTGGCCCAGTCCCAGAGAGACAGTATTTTCTATGAGTAATCTGGGCCATTTCAGAGTAAATCTGAAAATGTCAAGCAAACAATCACTGACAATTACAGAAACGTTTCTGAAACAAAATGCCTCAAAGAAAAACAGATACTCTGCTGTTCAGCAAGACTTGCCCTCCATCGGCAGGAAGAAAGCTCGGTTTCAAAATCTCTTGAAGAAAGCTGTAGATGTTTTGTTTCATATCAGATTGGTACATTATTAGCAGTAAGTTTTCAAGATGGCTTTTTTTCCTTCTTGTCAAGACCACATAGCAAGACAGAAAGGCAGGAAAGGAGGTCAGGAGCAGGCCAGCTAAAATCCGGCACATTTTAGTCAACATGCTATATACTATTCTATTTCACACTATTTTAAGCAGACTGAGATCTCTAATCTAAAGGCTGCCTTCTAAACCAACATACTTCTGTCCAAATCAATCAATCAATCAACCTTTATTATGATCATAGACCAGCAAATAAAAGCATTAAAACAATAATAGTACAAAATAAAAGAGAGTAATATATTGTAATTGGTGATGGATTAATAGTGGGCAGTTAGTTTGCATAATTTTATATATACCATGGCAGATTTTTGGCCACATTCATACCAATCTGATAACAGCAGTTACACATAAAAAAGATTAGTATTACCCAGATATTTTATTAAGTAAAGTGTTATAAACTGAGTCCATGAGCCTTATAGAACAGGGGTCCCCAACCCCTGGTCCGTGGACCAGTACCGGGCCGTGGCATGCCAGCAACCGGGCCGCACAAACAAAGCCCCATCTGCGGGATGCAGGCAGCACACAAAACCACGCACCCTCAGGTCCACAGAAAACCCTCTCTCCATGGAACCAGTTCCTGGTGCCCAAAAGGTTGGGGACCTGTTATAGAAGATGCAATATAATAGGATGTGCACTATAGTTTCAATGGTCCCTTGTCCACAGGGGCAAAGTCTCAATTCATATAGTATTTTTTTGTATCAGCCCTCCAAAGCTGCTGTGGGAAAAGCATTGCAGCGCACTAAGGTTAATGCCCTTCGAATTTTTGGGATGTACTTCTGTCCATATCCCACAAAGATACATGTTAATGTACATATAGTACATTAACACACAGGATATATGAGGTTTAGTAAGAGTTAGATTTCAATTTGTTTCTAAAGAAATTTAACTAATCCTTTAGAGACCATGAAACTAGATCTAGTTTCTAATTTCTTTTAATTACTATTCCGCATATTTTCTGCATATACCACAAAAGTGCTTACATTGTGTAAAGAGTATGTATGTATATATAGCTTTAATAACACTTTTCCAGCTTATGAAGGAAAATGAATAAAATAAACTTACTTACACATGGGTAAATATATTTGCAGCAATTCTTCTCTATGTGCTCTGTCACTGAAGAACACAGGCAGAGGCTACTCATGGTCAATGTAATGTCTCATTCATTCATTTAAAACTTTTAGATAACTACCCATCTTATCCCCCAAATAGCTATTTATATCATTTAGATAACCTCCCTTATACCTCAGGGAAAAGAGGCTCCCAGTCAAGAATTTAAACAATATCAATAATAAAACATAAAAACCATATTTAAACTATTAAAACCATAAACAAGAACATCATTATCACATCTCTTCGCATAATCAATACCAGATTAAAGAATTGCTTCTTTTTCAGTATCCACGTCTTCTCTCTTTCTTTTATACTGCAAAACTGTCTTTTATTAAAAAAAAAAAAAAATGTTTGCCATGTTTGCACATTTCCAATTCTTAATCTGCAGCTGGTGGCGCTCCTGTTCTGTTCCCTCATGACTTGAGGGGAACTGTTAATGTTGACCCACAGGAACCACAGCTGTGATGTAGTACAGCCTCTGAAATGCTCTTCCTGAGGATGTTTGTTTGGTTCTACTATCTTTTCATCACCGGGTGAAGACATTTTTATTAGTTCTAACTTTTACTGTGATTAATGATTTCAGTCTAGCTGGGAGGGAGCGAGTTTTCCCACTTTTTGCTGTGACTATGAACATTTTTGTTCATTCACCAACTTTCAGAAAGATTTTGATGCCACCCCTTGAGGAGCCTCACTGTTGTCATCCTTACAACATTCAGTACTCCCCATGAGTCAATCACTGCTCCCTACACCTGATCAATGAGCAAGCACTGAAACTGGTTTCCAGCTAGCTTCTCATCTACCTCCTTTTAATGAGGCATTTCTGGCAGCAAGGGGGGAAAGGACCTTGTCATTACAAAAGGAATAGGAACAAAGGTGCCACTAAAGAGCACCTTTTGCATTGGGGACACAAGATTCTACTCATCGGTTGGAAAATGGCTGTCTCTCAATTCCAATGTTAAAGTTAAATGTTAATGTTAAAGCTACACAACTGGATTTGCTCTAATGCTGGGGCAAGCCTGGAAGTTAACTGGATCAGTTTCAGAAGCCCCAAAACATCACAGAGACACAACAGTTCAGAATCAATGCCAGCTTAGCAAAATATGCCTTGTGGATAGGACCCAATGTGAATAGCATTGTCAATTTTTGAAGTGTCTCTACAGAGACTCTTCTTTTTCTTCTAATACTTATAATCTCCATAAGACTTTGAGGCTTGTAGCAGTGAATTGTTTCAGAATATTCAATAATATTTTGTCTTGTTAACAGTTATTTTTTGAGTTGAAGCCTATATTTTTGGGATCAAAGTCCTAAAGTTCAGAAAGCTGGCCCAGTTTGGAAGACAAAGGGATTTACTTGAATTCAGGGACCAGGAGATGGAGACCTAAATGTAACAATGCATGAGATCTATGTCAAGTTAGAGTAGGATTTAGGGAGGCCATATGTCTTCTGCCACTTGAGGAAATATTTTTGAAAGGCTGCATAGTTTGCTCACTGAGCTATACCCACACTAATCACTGCCTATTTAAACTCACAGAAAGGTAACAGTGCAGCACATGTTTTACATTTTGCATGGGAGACCACCAACAGAATATTTATTGTTTTGTACAGGAGACAAAAATTGGATCTGACTGCTTGTGGTCACTGCAGCTGAATACTTTCTGGAGAAAAGAATAATAAAAACTATGTCTTATAACAATCCTAAGCTCAAAGAACAGAGATGTGATGCAATATCAAGTAATCCAGTTTCTCATTTGGAAACTTATAATTTAAAAACAGAGGCAAATAGTTACAAGGATGTGGGAGGGGGGATAACTACAAGAAGACAGGCACAATTCAAAAATGTTTATTCTCTCATCAGACAGCACACAGATTTCTCAACCATCCCCAACTTAATGTACACTTTCTCAATACTTTCCTCTCACAAGAGAATTCTATGCTAGTACAGTCTACCAGACATACTGTATTTTGATGTCCTAAACAAAGTAAATTGTTTCCTAACTTCATAATTCTATGAGCCCTGTCCCTTCCTCTCAACATTTTTGTGGCATCAATCATTTAACCTGGGTTTCAAAGGTCAGTCTACCTGTAACCACTCATCTTTCTTTCCAAAAAGTAGCTAGCTGCAGGACAATATTAAATATATTCTAGAAAGACTTTCTCTAGTCATAAATATCGCATAATATCAGCAACTGCCCCAAAGCAACAGTCACAATTATCTGCAATTTGCACTCATTTCATCACAGTGATTATTAACTTAAATCTGAACTTTTATAAAATGCTAACATTTCTGAGGGAAGGAGAATAGAAAACTATCACCAGGTAGTTCCCAAAGAGGGCTTGTTAACATTATCAGCTTGATCATGATCAAATATCATCAGCTTTTCAGATTAATACAGAGCAAAATATTTCTGCTAAACCCCAATTTGCTTCTGCCTAGCTGAAATATGCCTTTCACAGATTCATTTGGGACAACACAATAATTGCCCATAGCAAGTGAAGCCTCACAGGAAAATACCTATGCTTGTGATATCATCTAGTTTAATGGAAGCCAAATATTTAAGTGTTTACAGTTAAATTTCTATTGACAAAATTTAAAAGGAAATTGACTGTATAGACATGAGCAGCTGCTGGGTTTCCTTTAGATCTGTGTAATAAGTAACTTCAATACAGACTTTGTTAAAATCAGACCCAGAAATCTGTTGAATTAGAGACGGGTGTCAAACTCGATTGCGTCACATGACGTATCGCGATGTTTTGCCTTTGTGGAGCCGGGGTGGGCGTGGCCTGCACATGATGCATCTGGCCCGCAGAACACCAGTTTGATACCTCTGAATTAAAGTAACACAGTTTTACAAAAACAAATTTATTTGGAAGGTGTTATACCTGAAACAGCATTTTTCCCAAACAACTCTGAATGAAAAGTTGAAAGCTTACAAATTCCCCTTTCCCTAGTCCTCAGCTAGTTTCACAAGTTACCACAACTTTTTGATGAAAATAAGATCATTCTAAAAAAGAGTTCCTGGGATTTATTTTCTAAACAAACAAAGACTGATTAAATGCACAACTGGGAGTTTAAAAGCCAAGTGATGTGTCCCTGTATAATCAAGAGAGGGTTCAGAAACTCTGATGTACCTTTAATTTATAATGTTAGGAAAAGGATCTCAAGACACAATCTTCCTTTCTTTTTTGCATAAGCAGTCTAAACTAGAACCAAGAACAGCCTTTTACAATATTACAGAATTACATGGTTCCTTGTGAGAGAAAAGATGAGATAGTTTATAAAAGGCAAAAATAGAATATGGAGGCAAACTGTGAAGTACAGACTATCTGGAGAGAGATACAGAAATGCTTGCAAATAGGAAAAATGTATTTGCTTTGAGTAACTCAGGAGACTGAGTTGACCGTATTCAGTTTTCACAAATGTACTGTAAATTAATTCCTGACTTCACATACATTTTCCTTTTATGCCATATTTCTAATCCTGTTAGACTGAATTCACATATCAAACTATTCCATGATTTGTTTACTAAGCTATTTGTAATTTTAGTAAAAAGTGCGAGCCCAGACATGGAATTCAAATAAGAGGCCAAAAAATACTAAACGGGTAGAATTCTAAAATAGGTCAAGAAAAACATAGTTATATCTAAACCTTTAAGGCCATCTTATAAATAAGAAGCTTCATAATCTGTTGAGGCAAATTAACAAGCATGAGAATTTTCCCTAGAGAACAATAATGTAAACATTACATCATTATAATAGTGATGTTGAAGCCATCCCCATCACACACACACACAAATCTTGCCTGAATGATTTATATGCTTTTCATTGGCTGTCCTTCAAGTATTCTTGTTTAGAGCTATGCTCCACAAACAGGAAAAAGTATGTTTATTTAGTAAGCCAAGTCAAAAACATTCCTCTCAAGTGGGAATAAGAATCTAGTTAAGAAGTTTAACTTTAGGACAATCTCATTCAAATTTTAGGGCAATTCCAATGCCACTTTACAAATATACACTTTATTGCCTGTTTCTCAAAGAAGAGGGAATTGATACGCTATGCATGCTAGCTCAAAGTCCACAGACCAGAATATATGGAAAAACTCATTTCAGTATAGCTTATGTTTATATTGACAGAATATATGTGCTTTGCTTTTGTTTGATATGATACATAAATTCTTAAGTAGAATTACTTAAGTTACTTACTTATAGTCACGGATGAGCCTCCAGGTCATCATTTCACAGATGTCTTGCTGATCATATTTCTAAACATGCATAATTGGTGGCAATACAGACAGCCTTGTTGAGAACAGGCATAATAAAGCATTTACCACACCAAGAGCTTATGCACAAACCATCTGGGCTGGGAGTGAAAAATCAGGTTTCACGCATGTGCATGTCCCACAAATGATCCAAAGCTCTTATCTTAATAGCATAATGTATGATACACTTATGATATCCTTAATTTCAAATAGAATTTATGCTGGTTTCTTGGTCAAGTGCTACAGATTAGGCTACATATTTTAGAGAGTGACATGAGAGGTCCAATCCATTGGCAAACCTACCTCTCTAGGTTGATTACATGTGTATTTCTTACAAAAATGCAATGCAGTCAACTTGTTCCCGAGTGCTGTTTATTCGCTCAAAGCCTATGCCTTGTATTAGAAATAGCAGTCTTGCTCACAGACCTTTGAGAACACAAAGCAAAATTTATAAAAAAAAAACTACAGAAGTAGTTAAAATAAATGAATTAGTATTTGTCCAACAACATGTATAGTCAAGAATCAAATAAATAGAAACTTTCCAGAAAGGTGACATTAGCCAAGTTTAAGAAATTATATTAAATTTCCTAGCAGCCAGCTTCTGTGTAAGAAATATGCACACAAAATACCAACATATTTAAAAAACACTTCACTACAATGTGCTAGCAAAAGAATATGCTGCTTTGCCCTGTCAGGTTCGGAAGCTTAAATTGCTAAATGGTCCTGATTACATCCATCCAAGATTTTTTTCAAGTATTTGTGTGTGAGATTTCTGACCAACTACCAAAAATAGGAAATTTGTCCTTTAAATCAAGCCTGTGCCTAGAAAACTGGATTATTGCCAATGTGACACTATTTTTTAAAAAAGATTTAGCGGTGATTGAAAGAATTACAGATAGACAGCTTAACGTTTGTCAAAATAGTAATCAATAAAAATAACCAAGTACTATGGTAGGAAAAAAACCTGGCCAAAGGAAAATTGCCATAGATCCTGCAAAAATAAACCCTGGTTCACTATGTGTTAGAATTTCCTCAGAGTGTCAACAGGCCTGTGGACAAAAGAGGCCCTGTCACCACTCCATACTTGGATTTTCAAAAAGCCTTTGACAAGTTCGTAACCAAAGGCCCTTAAATAAATGTACCTATCATGAGATAAGAGAACCTGCAATTCTATGGGATGCTAGCTAATTAAAAAAGGGAAAGCAATGAGGATAAATAAATTAGCAATGTTCCCACATGAAAGAAGGAAGAAATGAAGTCCATAACAATCTGTTCTAAAACTGATGGTTTTTAACTCGTTCATAAATGTTCTTAAATTACGAGAAAGTAGTGGGCTGGCCAGTTGGATAAAACCAGACTATAGACAAAATTACTGTGAAGAACTCCAAAAGTATTTCTGTAACCTGGATGAATAGTCAACCAAATGGCAAGTGGAGTTCAACTATTTGTATAAAATTCATGCTAAAGTGTAAAGCTCTGATTGTGACATACCAAATAGGTTGCCTCTGCTGGTACTGTTTGTTACTGAGGAGTCAGAATCTGAAACACACGTGAGAAGTCAGCAATTATCACGAATACTGAAGCCAGAAGAAGAATTCCAAACTGCAACAGGAAATGACCTATCTCTAGTTATCATTTGTTTGCAGAGAGTAAAGCTCAGTCCTTTGTTATTCCAAACAGAACAAAGCAATTGTGCACATTAAAGCTAGGACTTTCTAGCATTCTGGCCTTAATTAATCCTAGATTAAATAAAATGTATAAGCAGTTATTGTATACAGAAGTCTTAAATCTAATGAACACACTAAGCTTCTCTTTTGTCAAGGGCTTTCAAAAAAAATCATTCTAATATTTGGATGTAAATGCAGATACTTTGTTATGCTTCCCTTGTAGTAGGAGTTAAAACTTCTATAAAGCTTGATTTATCACTTTAGAGGAGTTAGCATTTTTATTACTCTCTCTATCAATAAAGTACCTTGTGTTCCTTGTGAAAAAATATGGAAAGGACAAAAAAGAGATTTCCCAGAACCTACTTATCTAATGAGTGCACTACGATGCAGTAAAAGATTTTTATGTTATCACACCATCACTACATGGAACTGCTATGCTAGATACCTTTATACCTAGAAAAGATTTATGATATAAAAAGCTATAAAACACACCGATAGATATATCAAGAGACACAGTTCAAAACAACCACACATTCTGTTAAGCAGCAAACAGACAATTATCACAGATAAAACATTTGCCAAAATATAATCTTTATGGATTGCATTAAAACACTTGACTTGTTCACAAAGGGACATAATTAAGCAAAGATGAAACTATCATTGTCATCTGATCAAAATTTGGATGCTTGGCAACTGGCATGTATTTAGTAGGGCTGTAGTGTCTCGGGGTCATGTGATCACCTTTTGTGACCTTCTGACAAGCAAAGTCACTGTGGGGAAGCCAGATTCGCTTAACAATCATGTTATTAACTGCAGTGATTCACTTAACTGCAGCAAGAAAGGTCGTAAAATGGGGGAAACCCATCACTTAACAGCTGTCTTGCTTAGCAACAGAAAATTGGGGTCAATTGTGGTCATAAGTTGAGGACTACCTGTATATTAGAGAAGGGATTAGCAAAACATCTGTCTTTCAGTGATGGTTGCTTTTGTGACCCTGGAGCCCTGCAAACTCTTGCCTGTGCCTTCTCAGGATGTAAGGAACTTGTACACCCATTATTTCTAAGGTTCCCTGAGAGAAATGATTGATTCTGTGTTACTTATTGCCCTGCAGATATGTCCAAATGTAACTAAAGCAGTTGCAAAGTTTTCTATATCACTATTAAGATGAGGTGCCCTGTTCTGCCTTTGTAACTTTATCAACAGTGTTAACCCGGATTTTGTTTATTTACACTTTGATCATGTGGTGGATTTTACTGCATTGCATTTCAATTGTATTTATTGATTGGCCAATGGCTGCAAGAAACTTGCTGCTATGAAGAATGTTCAGTCCTCCAGATGTTGCTGAACACAATCATCAGTCACAGCCAAATGGTCAAGAGTATATAAATTTCTCTTCAAGGAAGAACAATTGGTTATAAATCCATGACATTGGTTTTGAGGTCTTGAAACAAATTCAGAGAAATCTGAAACAAAAGCTACATCATTCCTACAACATCAGAGTACTCTCTTAAAAGGACAATTCCAAAACCAATGCATTCAGGCAAGACAATTCAGAACAAAGTGAAGAAAATTCCCAAACAGTACTTATTTTAAAGCATCAAAGAATCAGACATGAATTGATAATATAATTACTCATCCGTATGAAGCAATCTACTCACTCAGGATATATGTTTGTGGAGCTCAATGTGACACAAGAAACCCCAACTCTCACCACCCCCAAACTCCAGAAAGCAGAGGAAATACAGGCTGTGCTGCTATTTGAACCAGATAATGTGGCCTGAGTATACTAGACTAGAGCATTCGTGGCATACTCAAAATCTGTATGGAAGAAGTGACAGAATTCTTTCCAGTGAAGAAAACTATTCCAGTTGTTGCACTGCTTTTTGTGCCCATTTTCTATGTATAGTATTTGGATGGATCCAAAACAGAGAACAAGGTTTTCCTGTACTGTAGTGTTTTTTTTCCACTGACTCTTCCTACATTCTAATCTCTTTAGAAATTATGCTCAAATTATCTTTACAAATTTCACTGTGCATGAGAAAAAAACAAAAAGAGTAGCTTAACAGAAATCCACTGTCTGATATAGTAGATAAGCCAAATTGGGGCACAAAAGGGATGGGAAAGACAAACAGATGAATTCAAGTGGGATTAATTATATCAGGTTTTCATTTTGCCCCTGTTGATTGACATAAAGCTGAAGTTCCTTGCATTCTTCTCTCCAGAAACTGTTAAAATTATCAAAAAGTGAAACATCTGGGTTTTCTGTCTGATGACTCTGCCTAATTCAGCACCATTCCTGTGTCACCATTCATTCTTATCATATCCATTCAAGACTTCAGCTTGATGTTAAAAAAAAAAAAAGTTTGCACTGTTTTAATATGCTGCTGCTGCTGCATAGTTTCTTTAAAAATCAGGATAATCACTTTGAAAAGGTTTATACAAGTATTTGGCTTTTGGGTAAACTATCTGTGCTTGTCTAATATATAAGAAAAAAAGATTCCTGGCAACATCAATTGTGTTATCTGTCCTAAGAGACTTCCAGAATAGATCTTTTTCATTCATAGCATCTGTCAGGACTCCTCATACTAGAAATCCTCCTTTTTTCCCTTTGTTTGTTCTTTCAAAACACTGAAGAGGGTGGAATACTTGGGTGATGTCCTTTGGTGATAGCACTAGGAATCCCCTAGTAGTTGAAGCTTCATGATTTTAATATGTTAACTAGAACAAAGGTGCACACAACCTGAAATCCCAAGGTTACATATTCCCAAAGCCATAGGCTCAGTGTTTAGTGCTCCTCCAAACTTAAGCAGTAATAATAATAACTGAATTTAATTTTATGCAAATTACAATTTTACTTTAGTCCCACCCGCCGTTACATTCTGTTTACCCTGCAATTCTCAGGCTGGAAAGAATTATGCACACCTGCATTAGACAACCTCATCTTCTGTAATGAACCTGAGGCTCTATTATTACTCTAATTTGATTGGCTGTATAAGAGGTATCAAGATCCCCAATCCAGCCTGGATTTTCACTGTATTGGTTTAATCCAGTTCAAAAGGAAGCTTGAGTAGTTTCATACAGAAAGTGAGAAAATGGCTTGACACTCACGTACTTGAGGATCAGTTTTGACCCACCCACCGCAAACCTCTCAGGAGAATATGCTTGTCATTCCCCGTTCCCATGAGGTAAAGGTAGGATGGAAGGTCAAAGAGACCCCTTCTCAGTGGCTGTACCTACATTTGTAATAGTCCTCCTCATCTTCTCCCCCTCCCCCCCATAATTCAATCTGATCCCATTCTACTTAGTTTTCAACAACTTACAGAAAACAATTTTTGGGAGAACCCTAGAAGAATACGTTGGTGCCATTAGACTGAACAATGCATATTTCTTTTAATTTTTTACAATGGATCTTTTACTTTTTTCTATGTATATTTTTTTGATTGCAGCAGAGTACACATTCAGTAAATAAATATGTATTTTAAAAAAGCATTTTCTCAAGGCCCCTCCCCCTTATATATACACAGACACATCTGTACCTTTTTCAGCATTTAATGGGACAGTAGAATCCGAAAATACCTGATTCATCCTAATTCAAAATATTTTTATTTTATTTAGATTTAGAACAGAAAAAAGTGCTGCTTTTTTATTAAGTAGGGATAGGGAGTCTGGAGATACAACATACAACTTTTCATCAGCTTGTTCATTAATTAGTCATTTTTTTTCCATACTCAGACTGTTCATATCCATGGAAAACAATAACAAGCAATGTTATAATTTTTTGGCATTTTGGAATACTTTCACAATTTCTAGTTCAATTACAAGTACTAATGTTCCACAAATCCAGATTTCCAAGCCTAAGCTATGGCAATTCTGCTAACTTTATCTGCTCCGTTGCCCTCTCTCCTTTATAAAACAAAAACCTGGAAGCAATTTCTTAAGAGGATGTAGTTTAGTGACGCAGATATTGGCCTCACTTTATCACCATAAAAAAAGGTTACAATGAATTATTCAAATAATGTTTTGTTATGCAGATAGGAGGATAAAGCACTGCATCAGGAGAATACTGACAGCTTTATTGGCAGAACCTAATCAGCAGGATAAAGGGTATTCGACAGGATAAGCCCCTTTCACTTTCAATGTGCTAACAAACTAATGGGGGAAAAACAAAACCACCATACTTTTCAAACAAATCACTTGGGAAGGAATAGAGACAAAATTTATGAGTTAAACATCATTAAATCCACAGTTTTACACTGAAGAGGAAACAAGTAAGAGTTTTAAAGGACATAGATCTTCCTCAACAAAGATGGAAGGAAAATATTGGCCGTGACCCAGCTGGGAAAAAGACATATTAAAGTACTAATTGAAAAGGCTTTGTTGAATCCATGTGGCAAGAAGAAAGTGACAAATCAGCAGCTGCCTTTCAATGACCTGAAAATTTTTTGAAATAGCTTTTAAACTTAAAAAAAAGATATAGTGCAGGGAGAAATTAGAGAGGCTTGTAAAGTCAAGTACATTAAAAGCCGTATTTGGTTTTAATTTGATAGACAAGCTCGTGCAGTCTATATAGGCCAACATCCATGTGTTTTACTTCTCAGCTCAACTGTTCCTAATTAAGCCTTTCAGATATCACCATTTGGGGTCCAAGCTTAGATTCTATACATGCTCTCAAGTGTTGAAAGGGAGCTGCCATTATCTTACATAATAGCATGGCTTAAATTGGTATGCAGTAAAACTTTAGGTAATACATCCTTTGGGCAGACTTAAATAGAAACCCCAAATTTCTGCTGCCTTTGGAATTCTTGACTCTAAGGATTTACGGCATGCATTGAATTCAATCTGCCACATTTTAACTATGGCTACACATCTGGTCATAAAAGGGGCTAAAAGGTACCGCTAGACAGGATACTTTTTCCTTCCTCCTTACAACAGATCAAACATTCTTACAATGACAGATGTTTGTGCAGCCTTCTAGCTTTCGTTCAGTGATGGTTACCACAATGCATTGCCACTGAATTCTTGAAATCTCTGCCTGCCTTCTCCTGAAAACTCTACAAACTTGGATTAGACATTAGAATTAACACACAAATGCATATCCAGCAATGGAGTTAGATAAGCAGAAGTCACTTTTATCAACTTCAGTCCTAAAGTATATTTTTAAGGGGCTGGCAGGGAAAAAGGACTAAGAACTGAAACTTAATATAGGTGGGCCAATTCTATCCATTAGAGAAGAGTTGCATTAACTCAGGAGCCAAAAAAGCAGGAGCTTGAAAGCACCTTTTCTGACTAACACATTTTATTAAATGCACAATGCTCACTTCATCATATGCTATTCTATCCAAATTTCTTTAAAGCAAAATTTGAACTAAATAGAATTTATTTCAAAGTATGCACAAGACTGCTAGCTATAAAACTAGATTACACTGCTCTTTAAAACAAACTTTAGGGGAGAGAAGCATTTAAATTTAACAAATTCTTCTATCGTAAATTAAAACACAGGCTTCTCTCCACCAAGCCTGAATCTAAGGCATCACAGTGATTGGGGAAAGGTTAATTTTTAAACCAACGTTTATTTAATCCTCAGTTGGAAAATAAAACAAAGTCCTAGTGATTTGTTTAGACTGCATGGTAATTCTTTGTTCCATGCAAATTTAACAAGAGAATGCTAAATTTTAACCCAACCATATGTTCACTTATAACAGCTCTTCGGTCACACAAATTTATCCCTGGGATTAAAACCACAATATTAAAAACCGGGGCTGAAAAACCCTCACAGCCACATTTTCCTTCCTTATAACAACTATCCAACTTGGTCTACAAGAGCCGCTTTTCATAACGGTAAAAAGCCATCTTTCAAACACCAGGGCTCTGAAGAGGACCGCGTAGTTTGAAAGAAAACAAAATGTGTAAATTATTTCTCCATTAGAACCCAGTATGTATTTACATGGAGAGGAAGCTTTTTTTTTTCTTTTGTAAGTTTCTTAACAAGTTTTTTTTTTTTTTAAAGAAGCTTCCAAGCCCCTATTTAAACTGCAGAACGCCTGTCAAGAAGGGAGTAAAACCAGATCCAGGGGTTAGCGCGAAGAGAGTTCAATCAGAAAAATTTGTTTGAAGCGCCCTCCTCCTCCTCCTGTACCAAAAGGGGACAAGAAGACGGGCGGAGGGGTTACACTCACCCGGGGGCCGGTAGTTCTGTGGAGGTGGACCTGGGGGAGCAGCAGTAGCGAAAGCAAACGGGCAGTCACCAAGCCCCCAAATCTGGCAGGCATGGTCTCTCGGGAAGCAGGAAGGGGTAGCTCAGCCTCAAGACAATCCGCTGCGCGACAGCGGATCGAGGTGTTAATTCTAAGGGACTTCGAGTTGCTTCTGCCTCTTCTTCTTCTTCTTCTTCTTCTTTTAAGCTACGATCCGAAGAAAGCCGAGCGTCGGCGACTTTATCCCCCTGCCATACACTCTGCGCGCAGACGAGAGCGAGGACGCTCTGCCCCTCCGATCGCAACAGGTTAAATGCTTCAGCCTGAGCCATTGGGAGGCAGGGTTCCCATTATAAACCGCACTGCCGGGGCAGGGCGGGGCCAATTTAGGCCGGGCCGGATGACTGACAGGCCGAGGGCTCTTTCCCAGCCTCCCCGGGCTTTTTACTCCCTCCCCCCCCCCCCCCCCCCGGCGTAATCCGTGGACGCAGAGGGCTTGGTCCTTTCTTCTCCTCGCTGCCCGCGTCTCCGATGGTACCCTTCCAAGAAAGCCTCAAGAACCTGTTTCTGTTCTTGCTGAGCAGCGCCTGTTTTCTTTTTTCTTTTTCCAGGTTTACCCTAAACGCCAGAGTAACTCACTCAATTTTCTGGTTTTTCATGACCCGCTGAGCTGCAGACTATTTTCACATGTGCTGATTTTCCTAAGCTAAAGTAGGAAAACTGGGGGAAGCCACCTTCTCAACAAATACAAACCACAACCGGGCCGAAGACTGTTGACCGAGATCTAGGCTACTGGTTGCCCACCCTTCTTGCAGCAGGGATGGGCAATCAATAGCCTATGCACAAATTTTTAAAAGTTGTGACAAAAAGCGTTCTGTTCTGCTCCGGAAGCATATTAGTGAGGAGAAAGAGGGACAGAGGTGAGGAGAAGGAGGAGGACATGCCTCACCTGGTTTGGCCCTTATTAATTACTGGTTTTAGCATTTCCCCACCAGTCACTAGTGACGTCTGACAGATACCCCTGAAGGAAACGTAATGTTTGAGAAGCCTGCTTTGCATGTAAAAGTAGTACAGTACTAAACAGAAAATCCTAAGTGTGCATCAATACACACTTAGTTGGTAGGATGCAGGCAACATTCCTCCTAGTGTAGAAAATAGAGAATCCAGCTTGCATTGAATAGGGTGAGTTCGCTGGCAGTAAAACTGGGCTTCAGAAGTTCTTGTAACATACTGGGAAAAATATGTCAAATTTTATAGGTACTGCCCTTGTTTGTTGGGAAAGCTGCATCTGACACCGATATGACTAAGGCTGATAACCAAGTCTAGTCCTTCTCTATTTTACTTATGTGAAAGCCTCAATTGGTCAAAGCCATGAAGAGTGGCAAAGGTCACTATGACCAGGCTAAATGAAAGACCCCAAACTGGAAAATATTAGGAGGGAATGGTAAAAGACATGAATTGGTAAATAAAATAGAAGAAAATAAGTATGTTTCTGGGATTGCATGTGGAACAGATCATTGTTTTAGTAGTGTCAAGAGTGTATCTTGGGGAGGGAATGAATATAAAAAGGAATAAAGTGAAACATCTAGAATTAAAGTAGGATAACTGTAGGAAGAGAGTACCTTTCTATCCTTGTAAAGAGGACAGGAATACAAGAATTGCAATAGTAATGGATTTGGGGGGATTTGATTATTTATTTATTTGATCCCATGTACGTGCCACAAGAACCCAAAACAACAACAAAACAGCTCACAATATAATAAGCAATAAAATCATAAAAAATCACATAAAAATCACAAAACAAAATAGGGTGGATCTGGTTGCTCAATTCCAACTAGGGGTGCCATCTACCTTAAGCCGAGGCCTGGGAGAAGTGTCTTATGGAACATCAACAGGGTAGGAGCCACACAGATCTCAGGGGGAGCTTCATTCCAGAGGATAAGCAACTATGATAGAAAAGGCAAGCTTCCTGGGTCCCCAATAGATGGCACTGTTTAGTTGAAGGAATTCAAAGTGTGCCAACTCTGCTGGCATGTAGAAGAAAAATTACCGTTAGCAAAACTCTTTGCTAAAAGGTATAACTTTGAGGAAAAAATAGTATAGCAGCATATCTTGTTTGCACATTCTGTTGACTTCAAATTGAACATAATCATAAAACTCATCTACCTGCTCTCCTGCATCAGTGGTTAGAGCATAAATGTCAACAATTATCTGATTAAAAGGTTAATATGAAGTCTAATTGATAGTATTTAGTCATTGATTACATTGTAGCAAGCACTGTTCTTGCTAATCCCTTCCTGACTATGAAAGCCACACCATTCTTCTTTGGGGTTTTTGGTTTTGTTTTTGTTTTCATGTATGTGTGTTTGTGTGTGTTCTAAGTACTAAACACTGTTATTATCTGACAAAGTGTCCCTCTCAATTTTCCAAGGCTAGGGTGTTAATGTGTAGTCAATTCATTTAATCTCTCTTTGTGTTGAGTTTTCCCAGGCTTGTTATGTTCCATCTTTCAACTGTAATTCCATCTTTGCAGTTGTGCAAAGTTGTGCTTTATTTTTTCTTGTGGCAACATTAGCACCATTAGACATCTTGCAATCTTTAATACAGCCAATCATAATTAACATTAGTACTCCAAAAAGATCCTCCATTCTTCCTCAATAGCATATTGAATGCCATCCAATTTTACGGTCTATTGTCCAGCACTATATCATCAATCACATTATATCGCCTATCCATACGGATTCTTGGTAAAATACAGGAATAATTTACCACTGCCTCCTCCTGCACAGTATGAAATTATGCCTTTGCCACTGTCACTAAAATGATATTTTCTATCCAGCATCTTCCTATATTATTGCTTCCCAAAATAGATTCCTGCTTGCTTTGGCTGAGCAGCTGGGATGACCTTCACACTTTTGATAACCCCATTGGGATTATTTACTTTGCCATACACTCTTGGCATTCTTCATTTATTCCTCTCACAAACTCCCACAGTGCCACAATGAGGCAACCCAGCAGGACTTGAGGAGGGTAACTATAGGACTTAAACCTTTACTGTGTTGGAAAATTGTCCTCAATTAGAAAACAAGTTAATCTTTTGATATTCTATGCTTCTCCTGTTACTGCATTTTGAAATCCACAGATTTGGAGTCAAGCCAGTCATCTTGCATACTTAAGTCTCCAAATGGAAATCAAATGTTGGAAATCAAATGCTGGAAAACATACAGGTTGATGTGCATTCCACTTGAAGGAGAGGCATTACACAATTCTTATTTCTGACATGAGCTCAGCAATCACTTTCACTACTGGGTTGTTCCTAATAGCATGAGAACACCAGGGGTGTCTTCAAGACCATGAAGTTTCCATGCATCAAGTAGGTCACCAAGTGTTCACAGTGTTATAAGACAACATCTTTCTACTCTAATAGTGGAGATACTCAACTCAAGATTTACGTGGAGCTATCCAAGGTTCTGTTTCCTTTGCTTTTGCCTTTTTTCTTCACTGAAGGCCTCCTTATGATCTTTCCTGACTTCCTTTGTGAACCTTCAGTAGCCATAAAAACATAGGATTCCCTACATTCAGCCTCAATTCCTGGTGACAACATGGACATGTCCATGTTTTTTATTAGCAACAGTGTACAAGTAGTTTGTCTTCTAGGATGCTTTCCAACATTTTCGTCTAGCTTACATTTTGGAAATCTTTGGTGGGCTCCCATCCAAGCAGTCCAACTCTCCTTAAGGCTGCTGAGCCCAGGGAGGTTGGCCAGATACTATCACATGGTGAGAACAAGTAGTTGTAGATCATGCCAGTAACAACAGCAACTCTCTTTTCATACTTTAGTTAAAGAATGAATGAGTAGTTTGAGAATTTGCATTGGTTGACATTATAGATGGGACTGAAGTGACCTAATTATACTAGCTGAGAAAATATATATATTCTTGAATATATGGTTTTGACTCCCTGAATCCATCCTGTGATTGGAGGTGTTGGATTAATTATAGGAAAGAATGTAACTTCTAGAAAAGTGTTTGCTAGGTATGAATTATTTAAAAACAGAATGTGCTCATTCTTCAACGGAAATATTAATTTATGAAACGTGATCAAATAATACTAACAAATACAAATATAAGTAAATAAAAGTATAACATGGATTAATCCACATACACCATGGCAGCAGCAGGGTAAGAATATTCATATGGTAAATGAAATATAGATTTTACATTTTATGGAAAAAAAACTAATTCCTGAGACTAATCCCATGGCATAATTTTCAACCCATTTTGCAAACAAACTAAGACTTGAATGAAGTCTACTCTGGAGTTTCCATAAAAACAGATCTTTGAATCAAATATTGTAGTTGAAACTAGTGTGAACAAAGGGTGAAAAAAAATCTTCATGGCATAAGAATATCTTTACGACTTTTAAAATGAATATGCAAGTTGTTTTTTTTTAAAAAACACACAAACTAATCGCACCCTTAGGTTTAGAGTTAAATTTAAAATATTTCAGTAAATTTATCAGTTTCCCTTTTGTCACTGCCACTAACATAATGCCAAGTAAAATTACTCATCAAGTAAACTTTTATAATCAGCTTTCTGCAGTATCGCCCTGTGGTACATATTAACCTTTATCTTTTGGTTGATCGATATCATCCCCAAAAATGTAACAGAATACTTGTGTTTGCACATGGGTATTGTCAAAGGAATTGATGTGCTGCATTCCTTTCCTTGAACCCTTCATTTACAAAATTATTTCCAAAAGATGGAGGTGGGCAGTTTGGAAATTAGAAGACATATGGGAAAAGCAGGATAAAGTTGCACTGAAGAAAAGGAGAGCGGAAGAACCTATAACCTCTCCTACTTACTCCAGTGTCAACAAATATGTAACCAATTAATATAATCACAGACTAATTATGGTATGTAGAGAAATAGAGTTTCAAGGGTTTCAAGAAGGTTGTAAAAAAAAAAATAGAAGGACTTTCCCACTCCAATTTACAGAGGTTGCGTCCATGTTCTTATAATTGGAGATAGATGCCCACCTGTTTTGCAGGTGTGGTCTTTCATAGGGAAGTCAGGCAGAAATAGTTGAAAAGGAGAGAACAAAAAGGGTCATTCTCAAACTGCAACCAAGTTGTATGGGTTGCTTTACAGTTATTTCCCAACAAAATAACACTTCCTAACAAAAGGTAAAACAAGTGGTGGCTTATAGCACAAACATGAAATTAATTTCGATAGAAAATAGCCCCCTTACTAAAATGGCGCTGACTCTCAAGAAAGTATGCCTTAAACCCAAATCAAAATCTTCTATAGTCCCTAAATTAAAAGCCTCCAATATATTTGAATAGCATTAACTACATCACAAGCCTGAACAAAAAAACCTCCCTGGACCTCTTAAAAGTTTAACAGATTTCTTCTGCTGTTCTTATGCCCTGTTCTTTTTAAAAAAGACTTTCTCCTTTCATAGTCACTTTCCACGCTTGCCACTCCTCCTCCCTCCAAGTGATTACTATCTACAAACTCCTGACCTTCTGAATAGTTTCCCAGTGCCAACACTAATCACATTTTAAGGAGCAAGTCAGCGGTGAAGGAACTAAAATTCATGTGAAAAAGTCCCAAGGATGGCCTTGGTGGCTCACACCTGCACTTCCTATTCATTGGCACTGTTTACATATTGTCACCCACAATTAATTCTTTCCCTGGACACTTGGCTGATTGCCCTCCCCTTGCACAGGGACCCCTTCTGAGCCGTTGTGGCTGTTCAATTGAGCATGGGGCACCATGATTGAATTAGGTTTTGTGGCAGCCCCCTTTCTCCTTTTCTCTCTCTCCCTTCACTAAGGATGCCTATTGGAAAGTGATGGGCACTGAAGACCAAAGGTAATTATAGGTGCAACATGTGTGAGGATTGTATTTTGAAGTGTGAACCGGGACCACAAGGGGAGGAAGTGGCAATATATTTCTTGAACTATGGCCTTTTCATTTAAATTGGAGGAGTAGAAGAAGAAAGCAACAGAACAAGATCTGATAAAGAAAAGCAGCATAAAACAGAGAGCAAGAGGCACATGTATATGCCGGTTGTGATAAATGACCTTTTTCTCCTTATGATGATTGGGATTTTTAAAAGTGATATATTGGATGATTTTATTTCATGCTGCTCAGTCCAAAGGTTTGAAGAATGGCTAAACCTTTAAGTGCTGAACCCTAGCACTTAAACAGCAAAGAACATTAGCAAACACACCAGAGTTTTGTGGGCTGGGCAATGTTATAAATATCACTAATTACTTAATTCAAGGAAGATTATATTATATTACATTACATTACATTACATTACATTACATTACATTACATTACATTACATTATATTATATTATATTATATTATATTATATTATTATATTATATTATATTATAATTATATTATAATTATATTATATTTTGATTTTATTATATTATATTGATTTATTATACTATACTATCTGAATAATCATGAAGAAAGAAAAAAACAATCATTAAGGTGAACTGATTGTAAAGCACGGTAAGTTAGTTAAAACTTACTGTGAGAGTAATCTACTTTCTGTTCAGGCCTGCATAAATGGCTAAAATAGCTGGCTTCTTTAATGAACAATAGAAAGATGCTACATTCCCCATGAATTTCAGTACGCATCTTCAGTGTGTATCTGGATAATTTTCAGAGCAGCCTTCATATATTTGTTACAGACACTTTTAAACTATTCCACTTCAAAAACAAAAAAACTGAGAAAGAGATTCTTGGACATTTGATTTATTTATTTATAAATAAAATTTATTGGCGCCCATCTTACACTAAAAACTCTTGTATCAGTTTGGTTGTAACCTTCAATTACATTCCAATGAGTGAAAAAGTACATTACAGGGCAACAATTATTGAACTAAGATACCTCAAATAGGCTAACCTACAGAATGTCGGGGATGCATTACTCCTGTAAGAGTCACTTCAGCACTGCCATTTGCAAGTCGCTCAGATAAGTCTCCCCCATCTGTGCAACTTCCCCAGCCCCTCTGCACTTGTGCCACCCTCATAAAACCCCGTATATACTTCCCAGACTGTGCCACCCTTCACATGCCCTCCCTAACCCGCACAGCACTTCTCACGCATCCCAGCACACCCTTCCTGAGCTTTTCCCCTTTCCCAACCTGTACAGCATCTCTCATGCACTCCCACACAATGTGTACCCCCGCACACCATCACTGACCTACTTTTAGTAATATGGTGCAAGATGTAGATAGGAACAGCATACACTGAATGCCATAACCAAGGAACATCTGCACAGTGTATAGACTAGATCAGGGCTTTTCAACCTTTTCACCGATTGTACCACTTTTAGGATATGGCAATATTCGAGTACCACCTAGCAAGGTGTCAAAAACTTGATGACCAAAAAAAACCCAACCCTGTTCAAAGTTGCAATTGCACTGAAATGACTTATGACCATTTTTCACACTTATGACCATTGCAGCATGCCCAGGGTCATGTGATTTATATTTGGATGCTTGGCAACTGATTCATATTTATGATGGTCACAGTGTTCCAGGGTCATGTGATCCCCTTTTGCAACCTTTTGACAAGCAAAGTCAATGGCAGGGCTGCTGGTGGCCAAGTGCTAAGTTCCCTCCCTCCCTCCTTCCCTGCCTCCCTCTTTCTCATGCCCACCTCCTTCTGAAGGAAGAATTTGAAACCCCCCCCCCATATTTTCTCTCTTTCATATATTCATCAAACAAGGAAAAGCCTCCAGAGACAGAAAAGACAAACTGCTGAGTGAACTAGCTTAAAAAGGCACATTCCCCTTTGAATTAGCTACTGGCTACTTCAAAATCCCTTGCAGCAAAACTTACAGCTAACAATAGGAGAGCAATAGAAGCTAACATCAGCCAAATAGAAATTGGCAAACACTCCTTAAGAACACAAAGCCCACATTGCACAAATCCCAGAACTTCAAAGTCACAAAAGCACATAAGAATCCTTCCACTCTCCATCTCCCTCCCTCGTGCCTCACCTCCAGCCACTGCTGCCTTTTCATTCCTCTTGGAGGGCGACCCCTCCCCCGCTGCATTTCTTGCCTGTTTGCTGCTGCCAGCACAGGTGGCTACTTGATCTCCTCTCCTCTCCTCCTGCTCCTCCTTCTTCTTTCCCTTCGGTGCAGCTGACTCCACGACTCCACCTCCTCCCAAGGCTGCTGCTTTTTTTCTCTCTCCCTCTCCCGCCCAAACTGCCTCCTTTCCTCTCCTGTCTCCACCCCCCCTCCTCCTCCTTTCTCATGGAGGAGGGTGAGCCAGAAGTGAGCCTGGGGCCTTTGCCTGCCCCAGCCAATCTGCAGCTCCAGAGGACTCTCTCACTGTAAGTCCTTGCCTGTGCTGGCTCTTTCCCTCCCCCACACTTGGCTAGGCCGGGCTGCGTACCACCTGTCACTCATTAATGTACCACAAGTGGTACGCGTACCACCGGTTGAAAAGCCCTGGACTAGATCCCCTGAAATCCACATGAGAGATTCTATAGTAGGTCATGGAAAATAGCAAGGTTAAGTTCCTGTGGGACTTTTAGATCCAGACAGACAGGCAAGTCCCGGCAAATCAGCCAGACATTGTGGTAATAGACAAGGACCAAGGTACAGGTACAGATTAGGTGAAACCTGGCTCAAAAACAGTAACTGTGAGAAGGACCTTAGAGTCCTAGTGGATGATCACTTAAATATGAGCCAGCAGTGTGCGGCAGAGCCAAAAAAGCTAATACAATCCTTAGTTGTATAAACAAAGGCATAGAATCAAAATTACGTGAAGTATTAGTACTGTTTTATAAAGCCTTAGTAAGGCCACACCTGGAATACTGCATCCAGTTTTGGTCACCACATTACAAAAAAGATGTTGAGACTTTGGAAAAAGTACAAAGAAGAGCAACTAGGATGATTAAAGGCCTGGAGACTAAAACATATGAAGAAGGGTTGCAGGATTTGGTTTTGACTAGTCTAGAGAAAAGAAGGACTGGGGGGACATGATAACAGTATTCCAGTATTTGAGAAGTTACCACAAAGAGGAGGGGGGTCAACTTATTTTCCAAAGCATCAGAAGGCAAGGCAAGAAACAATGGATGGCAACGACTCAAGGAGAAAAGGAACCTGGAATTAAGGAGAAACATCCTAACAGTGAGGACAATCAACCAGAGGAGCAGCTTGTCATCAGAAGTTGTGGGTGCTTCATCACTGGAGGTCTGAAATGGTATAGGGTCTCCTGCTTGAGCAGTGGGTTGGACTAGAAGGCCTCCAAGGTCCCTTCCAGCTCTATTCTGATTGAAAGACCACGATACAGCAGGCGGTGATAGATGTAGCTGTGCCAAGTGGCAACATCAGGAAGAAGGAATATGAGGAACTGGAGAAGTACCAAGACCTGAAGGAGAAACTAAAGACCATGCAAAAACTAAAAGCCAAAGTGGTCCCAGTGCTGATAGCAGCACTCAAGGCTGTGACTCCTAAACTGGGAGAGTGGCTCCAACAGATCCCAGGAACAACATTAAAGCTCTCTGTCCAGAAAAGTGCAGTGCTAGGAACAATTAAAATACTGCACAGAAACCTCAAACTCCCAAGCCCCTGGCAGATGACCTGAGATTGAGGAAGGCACCACCTCGCTTAGGGGTGAGGAGGGATTTTTTAAAATAGATATATGTCATAATGTCCCAAACTTATATTCCGAGAAGTAATCAAACATATTAATTTGACTTTGACCCAGGGTTTAATGTTTTTGAATATCCATATTCTTTTGAATTACATACCTATTACAGTACATGGAAACTGTTGCTTTGCTTTCACCTTTCTTTTTTCTGTTTAAATAACTAAAGGCAAACAGAGTAGTTCTATTGCAAAAATAGACTAAGGCTAACTTAATTATTTCTGTGCCAGTGGCATCCATGCACAGAGAAGGAGCTTGCATTTTTCAAGCAGTGCCTACCACCAGAGAAGTAGCATCGGATCGCTGCCTTATTTTCATTTTCAAGGAATGCCTGCCCTGTGTACCATTGGGGGCAGCCCTGTCACCAGAAGGCATGTTTTACTTGGCTAGGCTCCCAGTTCCTGTAATCCTGCTGTGGTGGCATAAATGGCGTGGGATCCAAATAAAGAGTAGCTGTCAAATCACCAAAAGCAGCTTGAACAGCAAAGGAGGTTTTTCCACAGGTTTTTCTTTCTTTCTTTCTCTTTCTTTCTTTCTGTTTCTTTCTTTCTTTCTTTCTCTTCCTTCCTTCCTTCCACAGAAAAGGAAGTGTGACTGTATGTGAACAATGAAAAGGAAGGTGAGGCACTTAGTAACTGGCATCACATAAGCACTAATTGGCTTATTGTTCTTGTGCTCAGTGATTGGTTAGAAAATTGAAGTGCTGATTGGCTGTTGATTTTCTGGGAGCTATAGAGACTCAGAGGCATGTGAACAATCTGTTCACAGCGCTGCAAGTTTCATACAGGTCTCAGATCAATCCTGACATTAAATTTAAATTAGAGTTTGATTAGCTGAGAGACAGAAATGTGGGGTATCTGGTAGTATTTGGTGCTAGATTATATACAGAATTATGTTTAGAATCATACAGAACACTTATGTAAGCTCAGATATATAAATTGCAGGAACAGTCCTTCCCCAGTTTTAAATGTTCAAGCTCCTGCTGTCCCCAGCTAGCATTCTACTAACCAGCATGTTGGGAGTCATAGATCAATGCTTCTGCTGAACATCCCTTGGAAGAAAGCTAACCAACTTTATACAGTACCCAAAGAACTCTTATTGGTGGAAATCATAAATACCTGTAACCAGTCTCAAAAAGCCAAAGAATAAGACATACGAATGTTGCAATTAATGTTAAAGTCAGTCTCCTTCTGTAATTTTCAAGCGCCTGAGTATGTACACATCTAAATCTGTTCATATGCAAAATTATTTGTTTTTCTATCTGCAGAATAGCCATGTTCCTCCAGTCTTACTTTTGGCTGTTGGAGAAGTGAAAATGATGAAAGATTTTTGCCTTTTTCCTCATGATCTCATCCAAAAAGTACATAAATCCTACCACCTGTAAATATTCTAGGCATTTTTTTTTACCTTTTACCTTAGTGGGGACATTTCACACCCAGAAGGATACATGAGTTTACAAATCTGTAACTTCCCATACATATTCCTTCACACCTGGCTTGGCTTGGTTGCTCAACAGCGAGACACTGGTGAAGCTGGCACAGCAGCGCCTGCATTTTCTGCGTCGCATGAGAAAAGCACATCTTCCTTCTTCCCCTATCCTTACCACTTTCTACAGAGGGACGATCGAGAGCATCCTGTCATACCGCATCACAGGCTGGTTTGGAAGCATCACTGCTTCAGACAGGAAGGCGGTGCAGAGAGTGGTGAGGATGGCTGAAAAGATTATTGGCAGTTCCCTCCCTTCCATCCAGGACATAGTATATAAGCGTTGCTTGAGCAGGGTCCGCAAGATTGTCTGGGACACTACACATCCTCTCCTTGTTACCTTCTAGGAGGAGGCTTTGTGGTATCCGAAGCAGAGCATCCAGATTCAGTCACAGTTTTGTTCCATATAGTATTAACCTTGTGAACTCTAATGTTTCCTCCTTCCGTTATGTATTCAAGGTGGACAGTGATTAATATTTATATGTTACTTATATGTAAGGGTGTAGGTCTATATATATGTTGTATATAATATGTTTAAATGTGTGTTATGTATGTGTACACTTTGAGAGCAAGCAACTAAATTTCATTTTTAATGTGTGCCATTGTGCCCACAGTAAAAAATGACAATAAAGGTTATCTGTCTGTCTGTCTGTCTGTCTGTCTGTCTGTCTGTCTGTCTGTCTGTCTGTCTATCTATCTATCTATCTATCTACACAGTGTTTAACATGGTTGTGGTCTCCCTGCCTTTGGCGGCAAATACACCTTTATTTTATTTTGACCCCTTTCTTTCAAAGAAAAAATAGAGCAGATCATGGTGTTTTCAATGTCATTGATAGTAAGAAGACAGAAATTCTGATTTTCCTTTGGGGAGCAGTTTGATGATGGCTATTGAACTTTGAATGGCAACTTGACAGGGAGTATGAGATGAACACCAAGGTGCCATATCACTTATATATGTCCAAAAGGCAATATATATATATATATATATGGGTGATAAATTAACTACTTTTGTTTAACACTTTTAGGCTGCAATTCTACATAAATATATTAGAAAAGACACCTCACTGAATGTACTAGAGGTACTTCAACCACTTCTGAATATCAATTGATAGAGAACATAAGTGAGATGTTACTATTACATTTTTGGGCTGCACAGAGTTTCTGGTTAGCCACCAAGGACTGGACCGGATATGGCTTTGGTCTGATTCCAAGGCTTTGATGTCGTAGAAGAGTCTGCTGAGCAAATATAGAGGATGGTACTCTCATATTGCTCTGCTGATTTCATGTCCTTTGTGTTTTTCTAGCAAACAATAATGGATGGAATTCAGTGCAATAAGATCAACATTTATAGCATAAAAGCAGCCCTGGGAATGAACAGCAAAGAAATAATAAATCTACAATTGTACCATAAAGTAATCCATGGGTTTTTTTTTTCAAGGAACTGGAAGCTGAGATCAGGGAGAATCATAATTCTGTCATCATTGTTATTAAATAATCCCTATTTTCTAATAATACTCATTTAGGTCCAGAATATTTTTATATGTAGCCTTTTAAAATTTGTCCTTCTAGCGTTTTGGTATCATAAGCTTTGGTCTGCACAAGGAAGATACAAACATCTAGTTGTCATACAGGAATGTGTGTGGGAATGCTTCTGGATGGGACTACAGCCAGCCATTGAGGATTTCTATTGCCTCTGGTACTCTGGAGGTCTGAAATCTAAAAGTGTTTATAACTGGTCCGCTCACCAGTTCTTCACTTTTCGCTGCAGTCGGTGTCTTTGCTCTTTCAAAGATGTTTTTAGTTCCCCACACCTCCCTGGAAGCACTTTCTAGTTCTTCAAATAAGATTGTCAAACCAAATGGATGAAGCCATGCACATTTTATGGCTTTGAAAATAACCCTCCTTTTCCCTGATAGAAATATATTATGATTTGATTAACAGTCATCTGTACTGGATGCAAGGCTCATTTCCCACCTGCCCCTATCCTGCAAAAAAGGTTAATGGAGATTTTAGACAAATGATGTGGATATTACTGATCTGTATCCTCTCCTGCATATACAGGATATTGTATATACCAGGGGTCCTCAACCATGGCGACTTTAAGACTTGTGGAGTTGAAGTCCACAAGTCTTAAAGTCACCAAGGTTGAGGACCCCTGGTATATACGATATATTATCAAATATAGTAGGAAAAGCATGCTTTCAGGTGTGCTTTTGTAATGTGCAAGAAAGAAAGACATAGATTAGAGGAATTCACAAATCCCACTAGGTACTGTTTGGTATAAGAACCAGCTTCTGCTAATGTTCACCTTTTTAGAGGACATGGCAGATATGTCTCCCATGGGATGCAACCATAGCTGACAGTTTAAGTCTTTTAGGGGTGACAGAACTGCCATCTTTCATATCCCACATGACAATACAATCATTGCGCTGCCTGTTAGAAACTAGAACCAGAACAAATAATGTGGGCTTTACTGAGGATTATCTCCTTCCATTACTGAAACCTGAGATGTTGACCCAAAGAACACAACAACTGAGATGAGAACAGCAATTTCCCCCAACACAGGAATCTCCAAAGAGGCCAGATTGAAGAAAGCTATATACAAGTTGATTCCTATATATTCCTCAAGAATGTCCTGCCCAGTTTGCAGGCATAGAACATAGAATAATAAGAGTTGGAAGGGACTTTGGAGGCATTTTTCTAATCATCACTGGAGGAAAAACTGTTTGTAAGGATACGTTCTCCATAATGCCACTAGGAAGCTTTAACTGGTTAAAAGACGTATCCCTGCGGTGGACAGAATATGCTTTCCCCAATTGGTACTAATCTTGTTAGTTCTGTTTACAATAACATTTCCCCAAGGACTCCTTTGAACAAATAATGACTTCCTTTGTCACCCCTTGCTGTCAGAATGAACAGATGGATATAAAACAATAAACTCTTTTTGTTTCTAATGATGGTGGCCTTCAAGTGTAATTAAAACAAGTCAATTTTCCCCCAAGTGACAGCCACTCTGGAGAATGGAATGCCTAGGCCTGAATTTTCCCCAGATGCCTGTACAGTTTCTATTCTAAGGCAGTATCTCTCTCTCTCTCTCTCTCCCTCCCTCCCTCCCTCCCTCTCTCAATCTCTTTTGAATTAAGTTTACTGTCAAGCTTTATAACCTGAGGCCTTAGGCCAATTGTAGCTCATGAAAGCCCTCTCTAAAAATTACCACTAATTGTTGTTTTTTATGTGACAATAGAGAGAAATTAGTATATACATGACTGGAATGTATTCAAATGGACTGTATTTAATTTTAATTCAATTTAAAAGTGAACTATACCCTATTTACTTTTTATCCTAACCACTCAGCATTTTTGGAGCATAATTCCCTTGGACTAAGTGCAATCCTTATCCTGGAAAAGGTTGCAAAAAAACCATTTCCCCATCCTCCTTCCAGGAGTCTCACCTGTTCAGCTGTCAATTGATACAAAAGCCATGCAAACAACAAACCTTGATCACTCATTTTACCTCAACAAACTCTGTCTCAAAGGTGAACTTGTTCCTTAGATCCACACATTGCATTAATCACTGTTTGCTGAATAAACCCCAATTGGCTGAGTTTATGCAGCAGCCAATTAATTTTCAAACTACAGTGATTGGAGCCACATAACCTACTAATTGAAAATCAAATGAATCACATTATGGCTTGGAGGCATGTATCACTTCAGCAAGTGTTTTTTGGGCATAATGGAAAAATAAAGTGCAAAAAAGCTACCACAGGCATTTGTTGGGGCATAATTACTCTCTTGTTACTGTAACCTGAATTATACATTCTGATGCAAAGCCAAGTGCTTTTGGCTTCAGATCAAACTGGGAGCTTTCTTTCCCTTAACAATAACGTTTAAGGTGAGAGATTTATATCTTCTATCCACTTCCCATACCAGTGGAATCACTTCTTTTATCAAAAGTCAAAATGGCACCTGTTCTATACACAAGAATCATTAAAACCAACCTCTGCACCAGAAAACCAACTTCTTCCCTTCACCAGAGAATCACCAATGGCTTTGGGCCATTCAATAATTTCTGTTTGTGGCTACCATTTTCTTCATATTGGCAAAACTATTTCTGCTTTGTGAGCTTGCTTTGAATCTAATGTAACCATTTTAGGAAGCCTCAGCAGGTATCAGCACTCAGCCAATCTTGTCTAACCATAGTTGGGCCTGGCTGATACTTGAATGAAAGACTGCTAGGGAACTCCTGGACTGTATGCTAGACTTGGAAGTTAAAAAAAATCCAGAATAATAGAGTTGGAAGGGATTTTGGAGATCTTCTAGTCCAACCCCCGGCTTAAGCAGGAAACCCTGTATCATTTCAGTCAAATGGCTGTCTAATCTCTTTTTTAAAACCTCAAGTGATGGAGCATCCACAACTTCTAAAGCAGGCATGTCAAACTCGTGACGTCGCGGGATGTATCGTGACTTTTTCCCCATTGCCAGCAATGAGGTGGGTGCGGTTTCAGTGTGACACATCCGGCCCATGGGCCGGCAGTTTGACATCCTGTTCTAAAGGCAAGCAGTTTCATTAATTAATTGTTCTCACTGACAGGAAATTGCTCTTTAATTCTAGATAGGATATCTCTTGTATATGCTTCCATCAGTTAGTTCTTATCCTGCCTCAGGTATTTTGGAGAATAGTCAATCCCCTCAAGCGCTGCTTGAGCAGGGTCTGTAAGATTATCTGGGACACTACACATCCTCTTCACTACCTGTTTTCCTTGTTACCTTCTGGGAGGAGGCTTCGTGGTATCCGCAGCAGAACATCCAGATTCAGCCAGAGTTTCATTCCATACAGCATTAACCTTGTGAACTCTCAAGCTTCCTCCTTCTGTTATATATTCAAGATGGACAGTATTTAATATTTATTTGTTATGTAAATGTAGGGGTGTGGGTCTATACATATGTTGTATATAGTATGTTTTTAGGTGTGTGTCATGTATGTGTTTCACTTTGAGAGCGGGTAACTAAATTTCATTTTTGATGTGTGCCCACAGTAAAAAAAATGACAATAAAGGTTATCTTATCTTATCTTCTCTGTGACAGCCCTTCAAATATTGGAAGACTGCTATCATGTCACCTCTTAGTCCTCTTCCTTAGACCAGACTTATCCACTTCCCACAACTGTTAATTGTATGCTTTGGCCTCCAATCCCTTAATCATCGTTCTTGCTCTTTTCTGCACTCTTTCTGGGGTCCTTTTATAGTGACCAAAACTGGATGCAGCATTCCAAGTGTGTTCTTACCCGTGCAGTATAAAGTGATACTAACACTTTAAGGCTATGGCAAATTCCTTCCATATTGTTCTGTGGTGATGTATAGGTAATCAGCAGAACTAGAACTCAGCTCAACAGCATCCTCATGTTAGCCATCTTCAATCTTTGGTCTCATTAAATTTGCTCACTTCCCATGACTTAAATATGTGTCTGGGAATGAAATTAGGGAGAAATGTGTGTGTTTGCTTGCTTGTTTGCTTGCTTATTTATATTTATTTATTTATAAATAAGACTTGTGTGGTCTCTCATCTTAGAATCACAACTCTGGGCTGCTCACAAAGGTTATATAAACCAAGTAGCACTTAAAAAGATAAAAGCAAAACAAAAACAAAACAAAAATGAAAACAGAAACAAAGAATCCTAGTGCCACAACCTTGCTACAACCAAAAGCACTATGTTTCAGTTTCAATTTCTCCGTATCCTAATACTTGGGGTAAAGGCTGGGGAGGTTAAGGGGGTGGATCTCAAGAGGAAGGATGCTCTAGTCTAGGGGTCAGGGGCATCCAAGGAAAAGATGGGAACATTTAAAAGAAAAAAAAACTGTAGTGTACCCACTGTATTTCAATCAATCAGAATAGAGCTGGAAGGACCTTGGAGGCCTTCTAGTCCAATCCCCTGTTCAAGCGGGAGACTCTGTAGATTTTCAGACAGGTGGCTGCCCAGCCTCCTCTTAAAAACCTCCAGTGATGAAGCACCTACAACTTCTGACAGCAAGCTGTTCCGCTGATTGATTGTCCTCACTGTTAGGAAGTTTCTCCTTAATTCCAGGTTGCTTCTCTTAAGTATTTTCCATCGATTGTTCCTTGTCTTGCCTTCTGGTGCTTTGGAAAATAAGTTGACCCTCTCTTCTTTGCGGTGGTCCTTCAAATACTGGAATATTGCTGTCACGTCACCCCTACTCCTTTTTTTCTCTCCACTAGCTAAACCCAATTCTTACAACCATTCTTCATGTTTTAGTCTTCAGGCCTTTAATTATCTTAGTTGCTCTTCTCTGCACTTTTTCCAAAGTCTCAACAGTAAGAGTAGAGTAGAGTAGAGTAGAGTAGAGTAGAGTAGAGTAGAGTAGAGTAGAGTAGAGTAGAGTAGAATAGAGTAGAATAGAATAGAATAGAATAGAATAGAATAGAATAGAATAGAATAGAATAGAATAGAATAGAATAGAATAGAATAGAATAGAATAGAATAGAATAGAATAGAATAGAATAGAATAGAATCTGGAAGGGACCTTGGAGGTCTTCTACTCCAGCCTCCTGCTCAAGCAGGAGAACTTATACCATCTCAGACAAGTGACTGTCTAGTCTCTTCTTAAAAACCTCCAGCGATGGAGCACCCACGATTTCCAAAGGCAAGCTGTTCCACTGGTTAATTGTCCTCACTGTTAGGAAGTTTCTCCTTAATTCCAGGTTGCTTCTCTCTTTGATCAGTTTCCAACCATTGTTTCTTGTCCTGCTCTCTGGTGCTTTGGAGAATAATTTGACCCCCTCTTCTTTGTGGCAGCCCCTCAAATACTGGAATACTGCTATCATGTCACCCCTATTTCTTCTTTTCTTTAGATTAACCAAACCCAAGTCCTGCAGCCGTTCTTCGTATGTTTTAGTCTCCAGGCCTTTGATCATCTTAATTGCTCTTCTCTGAATTTTTTCCAAGATCTCAACATCTTTTTTATAGTATGGTGACCAAAACTGGATGCAGTATTCCAAGTGTGGTCTTACTAGGGTTTTATAAAGCGGTACTAATACTTCATGTGATCTTAATTCTATGCTTCTGTTTATACAACCCAGGATTGTATTAGCTTTTTTGGTTGCTGCTGCACACTGCTGGCTCATAGTCAAGTTATCGTCCACTAGGACTCCAAGGTCCCTCTCACAGTTACTGTTTTTAAGCCAGGTCTCGCCTAATCTGTACTTATTACTTTGGTTTTTCCTGCCTAAATGTAAAACTTTGCTTTTCTCCACATTAAAACTCATTTTGTTGGATAAGGCCCATTGTTCAAGTTTGTCAAGATCTTTTTGGATCCTGAGCTTGTCTTCTGGTGTGTTGGCTATTCCTGCCAGTTTAGTGTTTAATAATAATAATAATAATAATAATAATAATAATAATAATAATAATAATAATAATAATAATAATAATAATAATAATAATAATAATAATAATAATAATAATAATAATAATAATAATAATAATAATAATAATAAAAAAGTTGGGAGGGACCTTGGAGGTCATCGAGTCCAACCCCATGGTAAGGCAGGAAACCCTATACCATTTCAGACAAATGGCTGTCCAGTCTCTTCTTAAAAACTTCCAGTGTTGGAGCATTCACCACTTCTGGAGGCAGGTTGATCCACTGGTTAATTGTTCTAACTGTCAGGAAGTTTCTCCTTAGTTCTAGGTTGCTTTTCTCCTTGATTAGTTTTCCATCTGCAAATTTGATGGGTTCTCCTTCTATTCCCTCATCTAAGTCATTAATGAAGATATTGAAGAGTACTGGGCATAAGACGGAGCCTTGTGGTACCCCATTGCTTACTTCTCTCCAAGTGGATGTAGTACTATTGAGGAATACTCTTTGAGTACAGTTTATCAGCCAGCTACAAATCCATCTGGTGGTGATGTTATCTATTCCACTTCTTCTATATTACCAAGCAGTAGATTGTGGTCTACTTTGTCAAATGCCTTACTGAAATCTAAGTATACTATGTCCACAGCATTTTGTTGGTCTACTAATTTAGTCACTTTATTGAAGAATGAAATAAGATTGGTTTGGCACAATCTGTTTTTAACAAACCTGTGCTGGCTACCAGTTAAAACTTTGTTTGCTTCTAGTTGTTCACAGATCTGGTTTTTTATTATCTTTTCCAGGATCTTCCCAGGTTTTGATGTTAGACTGATTGGTCTGTAGTGTCCTGGGTCTGGTTTTTTTTTTTCCTTTCTTGAAGATGGGAACCACATCAGCCTTTTTTCAATCCTCAGGTACTTTCCCGGTGCTCCAGGATTTTTGAAAGATATGGTGCAATGGTTCTGAGATAACATCTGCCAGTTCCTTCAGAACTCAGGGATGTAATCTGTTGGGTCACGGTGATTTATATTCATCAAGGTTGGATAGGAGTTCTCTTACCATTTTCTTGCTTATTTTAATTTTTGTTTCTAGTTTGTCTTTTGCAGTAGTTTTTTTGGTATGTTAGGCTGTAATTTCTTTTTGTGTGAAGACTGATGCAAAGAATGAGTTAAGCAGCTCTGCTTTCTCCCTATTACCTGTTACTTCCTTGCCATCTTCTCTCTTTAGTGGACCTACAGTTTCCTTGACTTTTTCCCCTTGTTAATATGTTGAAAGAAACCCTTTTTCTTATCCATGATTTCTGTTGCAAGTCTTTGTTCATTCTGAGCCTTTGCTTTCCTGACTTCATCTTTGCATGTTCTGACTGTCTGTTGATAATCAGCCTTAGTTATGTGTCCTTCTTTCCATTTTTTGTACTTGTCTTTTTTGTCTTTCAGTTTGTCAGAGAGATCTTTGTGCAGCCATGCTAGTTTCTTCTTGAATTTATTGTTTTCTTTTTCTGTGGTATGGTGCTGGACTGGGCTTTTATGATAGCATTTTTCAGAGTTTCCCACGCTTCTTGAGTTGTTTTCCCCTTTAGAATTTTCTGATTGGTTGGGTGGCCTGTAATATACACCTATGGTAATGTCACTTTTTTTCCTTTTATATTGACCCATATACATTCTGGAGGGATTTTATCTCTGATCATGTGCATTTCTGTAGATATGTAGTATTCTCTTACATATAGTGCAATTCCCCCTTCTCTTTTTGTAGATCTGTTTATTTGGAACAATTTGTATCCATCCATCAGTACATTCCAGTCATGGGTTTCATCCCATCAGGTTTCTGTAATGCCAACTATGTCATACCTGCCCTCGTGTACTATTGCTTCTAGTTCACCCTGTTTGTTCCCCAAGCTTTGAGCATTAGTATATAAACATTCAAGACTTATATGCCTGTCTGTGGGTATGTTTCCTGGATCTCCTAATTGTTGTTTGAGTTTTTATTTTTTTCTCATCACTCCCTATTTCATTGTTTGTTTTCTTGGGATTTATGATTGGTTTTGTGTTCTAGGGATTCTAAAGATTGGTCACCCTTCCCCCTCAATTTTAGTTTAAAGCCCTTCTAATAAGTTGGGCCAGTCTTTTTCTGAGTAATTTTTCCCTGTTTTCATGAGGTGCAGCCCATCCCTTGCCAGGAGTCCTTCGTGTAGGAAATGCAGCCTATGGTCCAGGAAACCAAAGTTTTCTTGGTGACACCAACCCTTTAGCAAGTGGTTTATTTCTAGAATTCTTTTTTCCCTCAAAGGGTGTTGGCCTTTTGCTGGGAGTACTGATGAGAACACTACTTGTGCTCCTAGCTCCTTAACTTTATTGCCTAGTTGCTTATAGACTCTCAATATTGTGCTCAGGTTCTTTGTTGTGTCATTCGTCCCAATGTGAAGGAGTAGGAAAGGGTAGTAAACTGTGGGCCTAATTATTTTGATTAGATTCTCAGCCACGTCTTTGATTTTTGCTCCAGGGAGACAACATACCTCCCTGGATTGTATGTCCGTTCTGCAGATGGCTGATTCTGTTCCTTTGAGGATAGAATCTCCTGTCACCAACACTCGCCTTCCTTTTTGGGGGAGTGCAGTCTGAGGTGCTTTTCTGTTTTATCTCAGGTGTGTTTGTTGATGTGACTTTTTAAGAGATATTTGGTGTTATTTCTTTGTTAGGTGTCTGCATGTTTTCTTTGAGGAAGAGGTTGTGGGTCTGTGTATTTCCATCTAGGAGGAGAAATCGATTGCTCAGTTTTAATGGGGCTGCTTCTGGTTGGATTAGATTGGGCACTAGGGATTTGTTAGATGTATGCTGCTTCTTTATTTGATTATTGTGTTTCCTTCTATGTGTGACATACCTCCATTTGTCTTCCTCCAAGGGTTTATCAGTAGGGACAGATCCTCTGGGAGTTATTTGTTCATTATTTGGTTTGGTTTGGGTTTAGGTTTCTTGCATAGATTGGAGTTTGGCTAGAGTTGCCTCTAGATCCCTTTTTCCTCTAGTATTTCACATAGTTTACATTTAATGCATGTATAATTTGGGTGTTCTTTGGGCATAAGCACATGTATTGGAACATGTATTGCATACCACAATAATATCAGTCACCTGTTCCATGAGGTTGTTGCTTGAAAATCCCTCTTTTTTGGTTGGTGGATGTGCTTTGCTGTTAACTTTGTTTCTACATTTTTGTAATGTGGTGACCAAAACTGATTTTTTTTTATTTTATTATTTTTTATTTGATCTGGTAGGACAGGCAGATACCATCAGGGAGAAGCAGTCCCACCAATATCCTGGCTTGATGCCATGGAGGGGTTTAAAGGTGATAACCAGCGTCTTGAAATGACTTGGAGCAAAATTGAGAGCCAATGGAGCAGAAATGCAACATGGGCAAACCAAGGGCACTGACTATCTTGACCAGTTGTAGCTTTTGGTTAGATACAAGGGCAATCCCATGCAAAGCACACTGCAGTAGTGACCAAGGCATGAGTGATGATTATCATTGGCATACTAAAGATACTGCAGTCTGGTTAAAAACTACAAACATTTTTAGTTAAAATAATCATTTTGGCAAATTATTCATACCCATTTCATTTAAATAAATGAAACTGCATATAAAGGAAAGATTAATTACATTAAGATAATTCCTTATATTGTTGGCCCAGAGATAAGTTCCTCAAGAGAGGTGGGCAGTCTAGAAACATGAAACGAAAAATGTATGTATGTATGTGTGGAATTCTCTTTTAGAATCTTAATTCAGCCAGTCCCAGTCGGGTGTCATATTGGGGATTCTGGAAGTCATAAGAATACATATATGTAGGGAATTTGGTTGGAGAAGGTGTTTTGACATCACTGCCATTGTTCAAAATTATACTAGGCAAGTGAATGGGTGGGATTGATCACAACTGTTAACAAGCTGGGTTGTGTGATATCCAAGAGTGTGAGTTATAGCAGAAACTCCCTGGTTCAAATGGCAATACTACCACGAAACATTTGGTTGGCCAAAGGACAAGCAAGAATATCTAACTTCCAAGTGCTTGAAAATCAAGAAACATAGTCCTGCACTGCCATCTGGCGGCTGTTGAGGTCCAGCCCTTGAACACTGACATTCAGTTCAGCAGCTGAAATGAATCTGACAAAAACTAATCTGAGCTAATCGTTTTGATCCAGGATTTGCAATGGATGCCCTTCTATAAAACAAATTTGTGAAACAAATAGGTAGGATACTATTCACATTTGGAAGACATAAGTATTATTACAAAAAATGTCAATTTCCACAGCAAGTCAAGAGGAGACAGGTGTCCCTTGTTGTCAAGACATTTGTTTCTCAGCATTTAAAAGCATCCAAGTGGATTGAAATGAAGAACTGTGTAGCCAAATAACCAGAATTTATTTCATTTAGTGTAGTCATGCATCGAGATCCTTTAAAGCAGACATGTCAAACTCGCGACGTCATGTGACGCCGCGCGACATATCGGAGCTTTTTCCCCATTGCCAGCAGTGGGGTGGGCGCGGTTTCGTCGTGACGCGTCCGGCCCATGGGCCGGCAGTTTGACACCCCTGCTTTAAAGGGGGAAGCAAAGATCTAGTAAGTGAAAAAATATCACTCAGAAAAAGCTTAGATAGAGAGCAACCATGTAATTTTTCTTTATCTTTTTAAGAGAAAACTGTAGGCTGCTGAATGTCAATGGAGATTCTTAGTCATCCAGGTCATAGTTGTCCCAAAGGTGCTTTTTCACGAGGCAAATGGACTTTCTTGTTTTTCTTTGAAGATGTATTGCTTCTCATCCAAGAAGCTTCTTCAGCTCTAAAGGCAGCTGAAATTTGCATTACCAATATTTCTGAAGTCATTGAGGAGGCATCCTGACTATGTTTGTTGTCTGTGTGAAGTAAAGCAAAATCTTCTTTGGGTTGACCTTAATTCCTGGGACCTTCAAAGAAACGAGCTACTTGAACAATATGGAAATAATTTGCTATATTCTACTGTATGATGATATGAATTTCCAACTCTAATCAATGACCATGGTTCCTGATGTTTCCCCACTGAAGGACCAGCTAGGTTAATCCTGCTTAGTTTTCAGGCTGTCAGCCAGGTGCTGCCACTTAGAAGATATGTGAGCACTGGGGCAATTTAGCATCTTTTTATATTGTCTCAAACTGAGTGGTTTCTGCAATTATTGCACAAGTAAAGCTTTCTCTGTGTGCATGTTTCTTCTAACCCAATCCAAATCTTTCTACAACTGAGCTTATATAATGGTTGAATCTATGATCTAACCCTGTTAGCCTTTCATAAAGTTCCGTTTCCACCGGCATTTGGGCCAGGAGTTTGGGTGAACTCTGTTGAGCTGTGTGTGTATCTGTTGCATTAGCCAGGACATCATGGGTTATATGCTGTTGTAATCGTTGTACACCTTCCAGAGTCACTGCATTTAAATAGTGTTCAGCCATCACACAGCTTGGTCTAGCTTAAGACAAGCCCAGCCAGTTTTGACTTACTTGGAAAACATGGTTAAGGAAATAACAAACATGACTGGTGATCATAACATAACCCCTGCCCCAGGGAATTTTTCCCCTCTAAAACAACAGCTGCATCATTATCATTTTTGTTTTTCCCTTTTCCTTGTCATCTTTTCTTTAGTGACTCCTGAGGGAATTGTCTCCAACATGTAATCTCCCACTGAGCTAAAGTACAATTCCCACCATTTCCTTATACCAAGATTTAGCTCTCACAAGGCATCATAAACTTCTCTATAATCTTAACATGGCTAGGACAAAAGCTTTGCTCCTCTTTTTAACCTTTCTTGATGAAAGAAACAACTTACACATGTAAGTTGTAGCTATGAGAACAGACTGGTAATTGCTGAAAAACAATTGCATGCCAAATGTTTAGGCCAGTGATGGCAAACCTTTTAGAGACTAAGTGCCCAAACTGCAACCCAAAACCCACTTATGCATTGTTGAGTGCCGGGTGGGTGTGGCCCATTGGCTGGGTGTGGCCCATTGGCTGGGCGTGGCCGCGATGGTAATGGCAGACTGGGTGGGACTAAAAAGTTCAATCAATTCCAACTTTGCAAGATCTTTTTTTTCCCCGCGAGAAGTTGAAATTGACTGATTGAACCTTTTTTTTTTTTTTTGCACACGGTGGCGGAGGCCTAAAGCGAAAAGGTTTTATAAAACCCAACTTGAAGGCCTAGGACTGGGCGACGGCGTGCATGCCCACAGAGAGGGCTCTGAGTGCCGCCTCTGGCACCCGTGCCATAGGTTCGCCACCACTGGTTTAGGCATTGAAATGCTACCCAATATAAAGTGATGCTGATATAACCATTTCCAAGATAGATGCTGCCAACAATCTTAAGTCTGAATGCCCAAAGGCACAGCTCTGCTTTCTCTTTCTGAAGACGGTCTTCACCCTCAAGATGCTGGGTCTCTCTTATTCACTTTCCCATCTCTGAATCTCATATGCTATCATAAAGTAGGAAAGAAATCAAATAGCAAGAACTTTTTTCAGTTTATATAGCCATTAGAACACAGACTGTCTGATAAATTCCACCAGTGAAAACATCACACAGAACTAAACAGTGTTAGGCATGGCACTGAGTCTAATTTAAGGAATGGAAAAAATAAATGGGTCTGCTGCTGGCTTTAACAGTAACCTGATGTGAAGCGTCTGACATAAGTAAAATAAACATTTGCTCACATCTGTAGGACACGTTTCTGATAAGAACACAGCTGTAGGGGCTGAGAACTGAGAGGTGGTAGTTTACTTTAACTTTGGTTTATTTTGACAACTCAAGTTGCTTAACAATTTGGAACCTGCTTTTTCTCAATTGAATCTCTCTCTCTCTCTCTCTCTCTCTCTCTCTCTCTCTCTCTCTCTCTCTCTCATATATACACACACACACATATGTGATTAAGCAATAGAACTGAGGTGCCCTTACTCCCTAGTGTGCTCCATTACAATTTCTGTCTACATTGGCCCAATATTGCTCCAAAACTGCTTTTATTGTTTTTTGGTTTCAGTTTTTGCTTCTACTCTGTAATTTGATCCAGAAAAGTAGGAAACAGAAGGACTAAAACCACGTATCATAGTTTCCTTTAAAATCTGTGGTGAGTTTGTTATACTGCTTTAATGACATAAAAGCAAAATCATTTGTGTTCAAGGTCATCTTAAAACTGCTGAGGCCGAGAAACACTGTAGTAGACCATCTTGCAGTGGGAATAAATAAACCTAACAAAGAAAATGTATAATGTACCCATTTCTTCCCCCCCCCCCACACACACACACATACACTCACACCATCTTTTGGATATGAACAAGGTTAAACTCTTTGCCATCAGACCCAAACTAATCCCTTCTCAGTTCCTGACAAAGCTGCCTGCAATCCCCTCTAGACCAAAAAATAGAAGCATCTTCACCAACTCCCAGCATAGCCCAAGGGCAACCTTTATAGAGAAACTGCAACATAGAGAAATCCCAACCTTCCATTTTCTTCTCAACTGAAAACCTCAACTTTCCATCTCTGAAGAGGGCTTCCCCAGCTCTGCTACTCTCCTGAAAGGAGCATTTTGCCTAACAATAGAACTTCTTCCAAGTACATACTGATAAAGGACCTAGCTAGCTTTCCCAAATTGGCCAGCCAATCAGATCCCTAGGATTTGCCACCTTTAGCCCTCAACTTCTGTGAAAAACTTTGCTTTTCTGTTGTTCAGGGACCCTCTTTTTCTAAAGCAGGCAGCCAATGATTATTCCAATAAATGTGCTTCTTCTACAACTTAACAAATTCCTTCTGCCTTAACAATGGATGCTGGAGAAAGTGAGTCACCCTGTTAGTCAATGTTAATCATATGTCTGTGTTTTGCTGAATTCTGCCAGCCCTGCATCAAACGTTAGGTCAACATTATTATTGGGAAATACACATGTCCTCATACACTAAATACCTCTACTTCTTTGTCTATGTTTTCAATCTACAGATCATAAAGTATGTGGAGACCAGTTTTAGACAATCGGATGGACAACTTAGCACTAAGTATGTTACCCTATTGTGCCTTGATGAAAGAACAGTTTCTTAATACTAGCACAAATGATATAATCCTGCTTGTTTCAGATCTGTTTTTCCTTTGTTTATACCAACCTTGCAGCTATTTTTGTATGTTTTGTTCCTTTAAAAAAAATACAGTATAGGAATTTCAAAGCTTCTCAACAAAATCCATTTTGATTATAGTTTTAAAGGGCGCTGTTTTAATCAACATTAAGAAATTCCAAAATATAGACAAGACTGAAAATCCATAAAAGACAAGTGACAAATTCTATATTTTTGCCAAGAAAAATGACTTACCTTATATTAAATTGCCCTAAACCAGTATTTTTCTACTTTTTCAATGTGTGGGCTTCAACTTCTAGAATGTTATTGCCAGGAGTAAACTACTTCTTGCTGTTTATCAGACCAAGAACTGAATAAACCTGCCACTTAAACTTTATTAGGCCATCTGACGCAACAACATGAGGCTCTTATATTTCTCATTTATATATCCACAAATTATATGTGGTTTAGATTTAATTTGTAAAAGGGAACTGACTCTGATGTCGGTCACTGGCAGGGCCAAGGACATCCTTCCTGCTCCTAGGAGGAGCCAAAGATCACCTTTAGGTTTCAGTGTAGAAACACATTTTGGCCAAGACATATGCAGTATCAGTCTGTGGAAGATATGTGCTGGGGGAAATGTCATGAGAAAGTGTAGTAATCCTAGCAACTCATTAGATTTAAAGGTGGAATCTAAATCATCCAAATAAATACATGGCAGGCAAAAATGCAATACGTACTTATTTGTAGTGCCTACAGGTAGTCCTCAACTTACAACCACAATTGAGCCCACAATTGAGCCCATACTATCACGTGAAGTATTAATACCACTTTACAATGCCTTGGTAAGGCCACACTTGGAATACTGCATCCAGTTTTGGTCACCACGATGTAAAAAAGATGTTGAGACTCTAGAAAGAGTGCAGAGAAGGGCAACAAAGATGATTAGGGACTGGAGGCTAAAGCATATCAGGAACGTTTGCTGGAATTGGGTATGTCTAGTTTAATGAAAAGAAGGACTAGGGGTGACATGATAGCAGTATTCCAATATCTCAGGGGTTGCCACAAAGAAGAGGGAGTCAAGCTATTCTCCAAGGCGCCTGAGGGCAGGACAAGAAGTAATGGATGGAAACTAGTCAAGGAAAGAAGCAACCTGGAACTGAGGAGAAACTTCCTGACAGTTAGAACAATTAACCAGTGGAACAACCTGCCTCCAGAAGCGGTGAATGCTCCAACACTGGAAGTTTTTAAGAAGAGACTGGACAGCCGTTTGTCTGAAATGGTATAGGGTTTCCTGCCTGAGCAGGGGGTTGGACTCGATGACCTCCAAGGTCCCTTCCAACTTTATTATTATTATTATTATTATTTCTATTGCTAAGTGGGACATTTAAGTAATTTTTGTTCCATTTTTCAACCTTTTTTTACCACAGTTGTTAAGTGAATCACTGCAGTTGTTAAGTTAGTAACATGGTTGTTAAGTGAATCTGGCTTCTCCCATTGACTTTGCTTGTCAGAAGTTTGTAAAAGGTGATCACATGACCCGGGACACACTGCAACCGTCATAAATATGGATCAGTTGCCAGTCATCTGAATTTTGAACACGTGACCATGGGGATGCTGCAATGGTCGTAAATATGAAAACGGTCATAAGTCACTTTTTCCAGTGCCATTGTAACCTTGAACAGTCACTAAATGAACTGCTGTAAGTTGAGGACTATCTGTATTTGTATTGCTTCACCTTCATATCTGCCAAATACGTGTCAAATTTCTATTACTGGACAAGAAGATCTTGTAAATGCCACTTTGCACATACTCAAAGGAACAATAACACTGCTAGTGATTTCAGTTCTATAATAATGTAATCCAAAATGGAATGCTTCCATTCTAGGGCTTAGCCCTGGAAATCCCTTCAAAGTGGGTGAGAGCCTGTTTTTAGAGACTGGGCAATAACACCTAATGTCCTAGAAATATCAATTTGATCCATTACCCAGCCAGTTCTAATTATTCCTCTCCACCCACCTTTCAGATTTCATCTGCATCATCTCTCTGGAAAGTTTCCGGGATGTGCATTGACCATATACATGTATGTATATGATGCTCAGCCTGTTTTACCTGCTTGTTATTATGATGTAAACAAAAACAAAAAAAAGGGTGAAGTCTCTTTTATGGATACTGCCACATCCGGGTTCTTGATTTGCGGAGAACCTTTTCGTTCTGTTTTCGCTGGATCGTCCGGATTTTTGCAGCTCAGACTGCTTTTCCAGTCAGGCTCCGCGGTGATTTCGGGGTCTGTGTTTGCCGGTCTCCCTCTCCCGCCCCCCTCCTACAAACCTAGCCTGCAGCCTTGGTGTTCACTGGTGGAATTCCATCCAGGTGTTAACCGAGGCCGATCCGATTGCTTAACTTCCGAGATCAGCCAAGGTCAGCGGGGATGCCCACTAGCTGGGCTAGGATAAATTAGGCTGAGATCAAACAGGTTAGATGTCTTTAAGGTATGGAAGGAAAAAGCTTCGAGGGACTGGGCTGCGCCGACACCAAAAATGACCCCACCCCGTTTCTCCAAAACAGAGCCACAAAAGGCGGGGCGAGATAGATCAAAAGCGTGCAAGTGACAACCTCGTCCTTTAGCGTGAGAACTGGTTTCTCGTTCACCTTGATGGTCTTTTTTCCTCGCTATTCACATGACACAGCCTCTTATGCCACCCGTAGCAGAGGCGTATACAGAGAGCAAGAGGAGTCCCCGATCTTTAGAAAAGAGAATTCGGTTTGTCGTCCTGTGAAAATGGAGTCGTTTAATCTTTAAGGCGATTAGATTTGGGTAGCAAATAACTAGCCGACCACTAGATGGCAGCAGACACCGAAACGCCAGCTTTTTTGCTTTCTAGGAGCCATTCGAATTAACGCGGCTCCGATCTGTTATCCTTAAAAGTTGTCGCAAATACCAATACTATACTTTTGCTCAGCAGACGGAAGGATATTGCCCAACTCCTCTTCAAGTACCTCACGAGCGCAATGCCCAGCCGTGTTTGCCCCGCGTAATTTGTAATCCTACCGAATCCTCCACTGCTGGTTCCCGTTCTAATTTTTATACATGATAGGATACTTGAGCATCTACCCTTATACATATTAGGCTCGTGACCGTACCTGACCTTTTTATCTAAGCAGAGAACATGTAGCCAGCCCGGGTCATAAATATCAGGACGGGAATACCAAAGCATTAGGTATTCCGCAGCAGGCGAACTCCGTTCATATGTGGTTCACTGGATACATTGCAATTGGCTGGGATAATGCACCAAAACGTCTTACAAATTACAAAGGCCGAGGGCGAGCCCAGTTGTTATGGAACCTGCAGTTGGCCAAGTTTTTTTTTCTGGCTGCCATCTTCCATTTGCATCATAACATATAGTTAATAACGGATTCAAGCAGCAGCTGCTGTTTATTTATGCTTCATTGTATAACTACCAAGTATGCATAGAACCCTGTACTTCCTTTTTCTCCTAATATTTGCAAGCTCACATTGCTCCATTTACTGTTAAGGCACATTCTTATATAAATCTACAATAAATGATTGCAAACAGCCAGCCCAAATGAAAATACTGATAGGCGATCACTGAAAATCACTTATTAAAAACTTACTTCTGAACATGTGCTTTGTTGCAAAATTTGTTTAAATGCCAGTGAAAAATGTATTTGGAGGAAAGTTGTAAGATACCTATTAAGCTGTTTTAAGTACATTGTTTTTTAACAGCTTGCCATTTTAGAAATGCTTTGCCTTTTCTTGACTATTACTGGAGCATGCAAAACCCAGACATACAATGTAAGGTCCTGCCTCGGCTGGTTCTCCCAAGAACAGCAGAACAGAGGATATGGGAACCAGAATGATAACGGACGGCAAAATAAAGAGACATTGTAAAATGTCCTTTTACAAAGGCTCCTGGTACATTCCTCCCCCTCTTCACACCTAGTAATACATCAAAAGTAGTGAGAACAAAGTAAATACATCAGTGAGCCCCTCCCCCAACAGAATCAAACTTCCCTCTCCCATCAGAATGGCAGAGCCCCAGAAATATGATTTTGAAGGGGTCCTGACACTGCTTGCTGGAAGGCAAAAATAAAAAAAATCCGCCTTTCACCCATCTCGTGTCATGCAATCAAAATTTGCTGGGAAAGGTAGAAATGACTAGATACCATCAAAGCTCACTAACCAGAGCATACACTGAAAGCTGTACAAAATCAGAAAATGTGAAAAACTTGCAGTCCATAGAATTGCTGAATCAGACTTGATTGAACCAACAGCAGTATCACTTTTAATTAATGCAATCAGGGCCTCCAACCCAAGAGGTAAAGAACTCTGTACCAACTATTTTTGATTGCACATGCCTTGCAACGGATTAATAGCAGCATATGAATTCCATAAAAGTAGGCAAATCGCATTTAATTCTTTAGTTTTACCATAAAAGATACAATGCAGGCCTTGTAAATATACAATATATCCTTTGGAAAAAGTGAGCTTTGCATTAAGGGTTCTTTGATGATCAGGGTGTCTTCTGATATGGAAAACTAGTTCGGAAGATAGAATATGGTCATGGTATCATACTCCTTTTGACCCCTGTAAAAATATTTGCATTTAGTACATGCTTGGCCAATTACTTTATTACATGAATATCAATGTTGAAAAAGCTTGGCACAAGTGCTGTATTTCTGACTGGAGGTATATTCATAGAGCACATTAAACGGAAGCCAGGTTAGCAAACTACTGCCATAGCCAACTGTGCCATATTAAATTGTTGGTGTAATCACTACTCACACAACTGAGTCCCTTGAAATAATTGAAATGACCTATTTTATCTTCATTTCAGAACAGAGCATTTAAAATTACTTTAACAGCTTTTATCCTAGTTAAGTCCTGCAAATCGGCTGTTAACAGTTCTATTATTGTTTGCAAGTACTCCATGTAAATATAGTTACACTAAAATACCAGTAATTTACCTAGATTGCTTATCTTCATTTCAGGGCTGGCTGCAGTAAGCCAAGACAACATCTCAGTTACATGTGTGTGTTCACAATTTTATACCATTACTTCACGAACCTTTCATTACCTGCAAAGTACTACTGTATTCCACTGCAAAGTACCAACTGTAAGTAGAAATTGTGGAATGCATTACAGTAGAATATGCTGTCACCACAGGAAAGGAACATTTGGAAAAATAGTTTTTACGTTACTATACCATGTCTAGTAAGCTAAGGAGAGGCACAGCTTTCCAACTGTCTCTTATGCTTTATAACCCTATTTCTGAAAGGTAACATCTAAGTGTAAGCTCATGTAAAATGCAACTCTCCCACAGCTTTGAAAAGAAAAACCACAGATTTTTTTTTAAATAGTTTTATTGTGAGTTTTGACCAGTATGTTTGGAAATATGGCCAAGGCAGCAAACAAATACTTGGGAATTATTCCCAAAACCTGAAATAAAGCTTTATTTACAGCTGGTGTAAAGCTCAATTAACCAATTTAAAACATTTAACATCCCAAATTTTAATTACTAGAGTATACTGAAAAAATGTTCAGAATTATTATTTTTTTTAAATACAAAAAAATTAGTTTCTTCAAAGAACTCTAGCAATATACATAAAGCTATGCACTTCTGATTTAATGAAGTGAGCAAGAAAAAGATTATCAAAAAGAGAATACAATTAGTTCAGTAACTTTCTGATGGTCCACATTTACAAAGTTGTTACAACCCTCTCCTCCCCTGGTTCAGTCCCTTTCCCAAAAGTCACATACTTACCACAACTATTAGCAAGTATGATTTAAAAGTTCCAAGGCAACCTGCACAATTCAGTTGCCACTATCTACAGATCTTGACCTTGAGCGCGATCTCTGGCGATCCACAGAAGCAGGAGACTTTGATCTACTGGAGGAAGCACGTTTCTGACTCTTTTCAGGGGCAGGAGATCGACTAACTGATCGTGATTTGCTACGGCTCCTGCTCCTGGATCTGGTGTAAGACTTGCGGCTTCTGGACCGAGAACGGCTACGGGATCTTGAAGAGCTCCTGCTACGGGAGCGAGACCTGCTTCTGGACCTACTAAGAAAAGTAAATATCCATGTTAGGTTAGGTTTACACTGACTACAACTGTGTATATATACGCAAGCATATCTTAGCTGAGTTCTTACCTGTGTCTTTTGCTGCCCTCAATTAGTTTGATTTTCCTTCCATTGATTTCCTTGCCAGAAAGTTTTTCAATGGCATTCTTTAGATCACTATAAGAGGCAAACTCAACCACCCTAATTAAAAAAAAAATACAGCTTACATATTATCAACGCTTAAACTTCTAAAACAATCTACTTTGGAGATTCCTTCCCCCAAATTATCTTTTGTAATATATTATGATTGCTCTAAGATATTTACCCTTCATTTAGTTTGGGCCTGTGTGCATCTGCAAATGTTACTTCCCCAGCTTGTCTCATGAAGTCTTTGAGATCCTATCACAAGATTAAGTATGTTAGATAAAGGAGGTAGACAATGTTTATCAATAATAAAAATTATTACTGCAAAAAAAGATGTTAACAAATTAAAACGCGGCAAATGCCACACTTGTATTTGATAGAATACATCAGGGCACGAAATAAATGAAAACAGCATATTGCTTTAAGCAAAATGCTCAAATCATAAGTTATTTGTCTATACATTTTACACAACTGAATGCAAGACAGTTTATTGTACGAAAGCATTCTGAAATGTCTTACAACTAAACAGCACAATTTACAAAACAAAAACCAGTTATTTTGTGCCCCATATGTCATTAAAAATATAGTTTACTTTACCTTTATTAACATTTCCCTAGGCTAGCCAAGCAGCAAACTGCATTAAGCGATCGAAGATACCACCACGGTACATGCCCGACTGGCTCTTCGCCAACCATTTGAAGAGAACTACCCAGTCGATGGAAGCCTTTAATCGCACAGCCCTCCCTATTAGCAGACTACTGATGGATCCAGACATTCTCTACTCTTGTGTAGTTACACCAAGGATCACTTTACTGCGATCAGGATTCCAAGGACCACCTAATGCGTATCTTTCAACTCTCGATCACGATCTCTTATTTCGAAGCGTTACAGGAGGTACAGTTCTCAACTTAGGAATCAGATCTCGTTAACTTTCGGGGATCGCTGCAACCCGGCACTTTAAGGAAGTGCATCGATTACGTCTAGACCGGCAAACACAGATCTAGAGGTGGCCAACTGATACACTGGAGGAGCTGACTGGAAAAGTCAACCAGGCCCAACCAAGAGTGACCAAGACAGAACGATTAGGATAACCCACAGGCACTCCTCGTCATAAGGCCAACGACACAGATAGGCTGGCAAATAAAATGGATTTTTAAAGTGGTTAAAATGGATTTTTAAAACAAGGTAAAATTACATCAAAAATACTATTAAACTACTTTTGAACAATGCATTTAAACATTAATTAATAATTTTGATAAATGTTTTAAATTTAAGATAAAAATTACTTTTAATAAAAAAATTTACATATTACATACCCATTAAACGAAGTCTAAGATAATCATGTTTAACAAACCTGCCAGCTGACTCGAGAAGACAAATTTTCTACAATGAGACGATTTTCTGTTCTTACAGGTGGTGCATTTCTAGCAAAAACAAAATGTTAATTCGTTAATTATGCCTACAAAAAATTAAATTGAGCATCAGCTATGTTCTCTGCATATTTACCTTCTGTCATTTCGTGGACGGCGGCTGCTAAAACGATCAGAATAACGCCCTCTGCCTCTTCCACCTCTAGAGCGGGCTCTAGCATGTTCAATTGTAACTCTAGAAAGCAAAATAATACACCTATTTATAATGCAACAGTCCATCCTATGTGACATTAATATGAGAAAATGAATTATTCCAGTTTCAGACCAAGTAGGCCTACCTGAACATACTGGAGTCAAATATATTTGCAAAGATTGTTTTTTAGCACTAACTGCTATTGTCAAGCATACAATAAAACATATACAAAGCATCCAAATGCAATCAAAGGATTATGAAATGTTACCTTTCACTGCAGAGTTCTTTTCCATCCAATTCATAGACTGCATCATCAGCATCTCTGGGATCTTCAAACTCCTGTTAAATAAAATAATGCATCAGCAATTTACTGAATGTTATCTCTGATTACTGTTTCAAGTTTCTTAAATGCACAGAACAGGCAGCATATGTTTTGGTCCGTTGAATTTATTCCCAAATCCCAACTCCCTTTGTGAGGAAAATTATTAATAACTGCATTGTAACAGGTTTTTTTTTAAACTGTCAGTTCTACATATTACAAAGTGTATTGCACTTTGCACTTCAAAGATAATTCTTATATACTTAAAAAGACCAATGGCTGCCCAAAACCACCTTAGACCCTTTTCCCCATAGGAAGTAATCAATTTCATCGCTATCAGGTGCTGCTTGTACGAAGCATTTTTTACTGCTTACCACAAATCCAAAACCTCTCTTCAAATCAATGTCTCTGATGCGTCCATATCCCTTAAAGAATCTCTCTACATCCTTCTCTCTGGCGGCTGGATTCAACCTTCCGATGAATACACGACAACCACTCATGGTACCGCTTTACAGTAGCTGTAGAAAAAGAAGAAAGTTAAAGGGGAAAAAAATAACGAAAAAATTCAAGTCGGCAAATCAAGCCTAAAAAAAAAAGATGGCCGCCGCCCAAAAGGATCAGCAGCTGCTGGCACCGCCAGCTCGATTCATTGCCGCAGTACCTCCTCCTCCGCCGCCCCCTCCGCTGCCGCAGTCTGACATCAGAAAAGGCAGAACCCACGCAGGTCCCAAAGCCCCGCCCACCGCTCGCTCCAACCCGCCGCCGAGTTCCGCTTCCCTTCGTCCAATTGGAAAACGCCACCTCGGTTGCGCCTTTCTCGAGGCAGCCTAAGCAGCCAACACGAAGATACTGGGAGCTGCGCATGCGCCTTGCACACGACCGCCCATCAATCCGAGCCCTTTTGATTACTTTCACGAAATGGCGGCGCGGCCGCACCCAACATTCCACGCTGTCTCCTGGCTTTTCTTGTTAAGAGAAAATGTAATCACTCACACACGCTCACGGTTTAAACTAACTTTAAGCTTCTCCCCCACTCAACCATACTTATATAATGCAACCGTCTCTCTCTCCCAAGCTGGTCTCCTGGATCGCCCATTAAATTTGAATAGACAGGCACTTACGATCGTCTGTTCTCGGGGTTTTTTTTATTTTAAATGAAGGTGTCAACGGACAAAGACTGACTAGCAACCGCCTCCGACGACGTCCTCGCCTCGACTGGGCAGGTCGAGCGTTAACTACGCCACAAAATGGAACCTCGTCCCACGTGACCGCAGAGGCACGTGACATACTTGTAGTTCAATGATAGGTGGAAAGCGGAAAAAAAATGAGGTCAGTGGTGGGGGGAAGGGCTCTGAGCTTGATTTGAGACACAGGAAGAAAAGCCCAATGCTTCGAGGTAGTTGGGCGCATGCGCAATAATCTATTTCTCCCCCCCTCCTTTTGTGTATTTTATAGTCCGCCGGAACTGCAAAAGAGGGTAGTGAGGCTTTTTTTTTTTTTTAATCTCGCAGGTTCTTGTTTTTCACTTTGAAAAAAAACAACATCCTGGCAGAAAAAGAGTGCGGATAGGAAAGCCCAGAACAAGCGACGGCCATATTATGTAAGGGACAAGGTTAAAGAGTACCAAATCAGGGCTACAACTGACGACCGTGAGATGGCAGCAAAGCAGCGGCGGTCCGGGTTGTTGCAGCGCGTAACTTGTAGTTCCACTACAAGTGGACGGGGACGGGAGGTGAACTGGAGAAAAGCGCGTAATCCATTCGTTCAAAACACCTTTCTGCAGCTCCTTTTTTGGCACAATTGTGTCTTTTACCTGGGGGTTTAATCTCGGTGAGCGTCTGGCGCTGCAGTCTTCTGCCTGGGCGTCCGTCGGAGTCGCCCCCCTCCAAAAAAAATCACATAGGGTGAGATGGGCTGCTTTCGGCATCAATCGAACAAACAAGCCCGAAACGGAAGGTTCCCCTTCGCGCTCAGCCTCTCGTCCTCCTTCCCTGTGATTAATATTTAGATGTAATTTAGATGTAATTAGTGTAGGTATATACATAGGTATGTATATAGCATGTCTATGTGCGTTATGTATGTGCACACTTTTGAGAGCAGGCAACAGAATTTAATTTTTATTGTGTGCCAGTGAGCCCTCAGTAAAAAATGACAATAAAGATTATCTTATCTTTCGCCTCGCTGGTCTGCGACCCCTTTTTCCCAGGGCTGCAAGGAGGCCGCTTGGCCGCCCTTCTCCGATGCTTCTCTCGACTGCTCTGCGTCCTTTCCAGTAACCGCAGCTGCGCAGGATGGGGGAGAAGGATGCCAAAGCGCCAAGGACCTTTCCGGGTCTGGAAAAGAAAACACCCAAAAACCTGGAACTGCAGGCGGGGAAGTGCCGAAAGGCTGTGCCTCTCTGCGCGGGGCCAGGTGGATTCTCCTTGTGGGTTGTTGAGTGCGAGGGGCCATTAGGGCTGCGTCGGTTTCCCACCTCAACCAGGCCTTATTTTTCAGTAGTCGGGATTGGATGGGGTGTCGAGGGGAAAATTGGGGGACTCTCACGGCCCCGGGCTGCTTTATACCACCCTTTCTCGCCAACTCTTTTTAATCAGTATTTTTTCAATCCGTTCTAATACTCTGGCTGTTACCCTAATGAAAGAAGTTTGCAAGCCACACTTATAGTAGGGGCTGTAAATGACAAGTTTCTCTATAGTCAGTTTCACAACTCTGCTAGGAAAGGTGCCAGGTAGCTTTTCTAATTTAATTTTCAGTATGCCTTTTGATCGACTAGTTTCATAGACAAGGGAACTTCAGGATACAGCCTCAAAGTCCTTATTCTTGGTACACTGTATTGAATTAGAGAAGACTTAGTCCTGTCCCTTTTTTCAAGTGCTGCTCCACTCTTTCACATTTGTCTCTATTCCTTTTTAATTTTAAAAAGCAGGCAGTTTGTATGAAAATGCAAAAGGACTTTGTTCCTGTATATGTTTTTAATTTTTAAAATTTAGCACCAGTAAGATTGCAGCCCTACAGCCATCTTGCCATCAGTATAATAAATATTCAAATATTCACAATAAAGTTCACACGTCACTAAACTATACTGGGATTTGATTTTAGATTACTATATGTGAACTCGCCAGTTTTAATCTGTGAACCAAACTACAATCAGTTCCTTAACAAATATGCCTATTTTAGTATTATGAACAAAACCATGGCTTTTTAAAAAGTAGTACTTACTGTATAAACAAACCGAGGCCTCTATCCTATGGAATTTACACAATTAAAATTTCAACTTCTACATGATAAGATAGATAAGATAACCTTTATTGTCATTTTTATATTGTGGGCACAATGGCACACATCAAAAATGAAATTTAGTTGCCCGCTCTCAAAGTGAAACATACATGACACACACCTAAACATACTATGTACAACATATATATAGACCCACATCCCTACATATACATAGTAAATAAATATTAAATACTGTCCATCTTGAATATACTGTATAACGCAAGGAGGAAGTTTGAGAGTTCGCAAGGTTAATGCTGTATGGAATGAAACTGGCTGAATCTGGATGTTCTGCTACGGATACCACGAAGCCTCCTCCCAGAAGGTAACAAGGAAAACAGGTGGAGAAGAGGATGTGTAGTGTCCCAGATAATCTTACGGACCCTGCTCAAGCAACGCTTCTGTGCTATGTCCTGGATGGGAGGGAGGGAACTGCCAATGATCTTTTCAGCCATTCTCACCACTCTCTGCACCGCCTTCCTGTCTGAAGCAGTGATGCCTCCAAACGAGACTGTGATGCTACAACATGAGAATGCTGTACTGCATTTATTAGTAAAGAATTTGTGTTTTTGCAATATTGTCGGATTACTTTCAGATTTTGTCTTGCTCTATGTCAGTGGTTTAACTTTCATCTCCATGACTGTAAATTCTAATCAACTGAGCCAAACAGTGATTAACAAACTAAGGCTTTGAGGAAATGTCTTGAACCTGATAATTCTCTAATGCAATTTACTCTGATGTGTTTGTACTAATCTAAAAAAAAAAACCTCTTGAGTTGGAAATCCATTTTTATACCATAGTATAAGATATAATTCTGACTGATGTATTTATATATGCTTTATGTCTATGCTCATCCAGATCACGATGGTCCCAAAGGCACTTTTCCCCCCAAAAGACAACTGAACTTTCTTGGGGATTTTTTGAAAACATTTCCCTTCTCATCAAAGAAGCTTCTTTAGTTCTAACTGACCTAATGGAGAATGGAAGGATTCATAATCTTTGTAGTCATCTGGTAATTAGCTCTCTGAGAGTCCACCTGAATGGAGTGTAAATGGGTGTGGAACCTTCTTGGGACTGCTGGAAGGAGTGTGCAGTAAACAAGAGATAGGTGGTGTCATATCCCTCCCCCTCTGTTGAGAGAGGGCTGTTCAATTTTAACATAATGGCCTCTTTGACCCCTATTTCAAACCAGTGGTCCTCTGTCCAGAATGTGAAATTGCTGTTTTCAAAAGAGTGGCCTTTGTCTTTTAGATGCAGATGGATTCCTGAATCTTTTCTGATAAGTTTGTTCTCTTAGTTGTGCCATGCATTCATTAAGTGGTTGTTTCCTCAGTGTAGGGGTCTGCAATTTTCTCGCATTGCACTGCATATATCATGCTTTATGTTGTAAACTGATAATCTTCATATATAAAAAGCATTTAAGAAACTCTTTTTAATCCACAAAAGTATATGCTGTAATAAATGTGTTAGGCCAGAGGTCCCCAACCCCCGGTCCGTGGACCGGTACCAGGCCGCAGCATGCCAGCAACCGGGTCGCACAAACAAGCAAAGCCCCATCCGTGGAATGCAGGCAGCACACAAAACCACACCCCCTCCAGTCTGCGGAAAAACCTTTTGCCATGAAACTGGTCCCTGGTGCCCAAAAGGTTGGGGACCTCTGTGTTAGGCTTTCAAGAGAATAACACAATAGAAGCTTGGATAACTGGTTACCAATTATAAATAAAACTTTGGGATAAAACTCTTTTTGTGAATGTGATAAGCACTTAAATAGTTGTTTGCTGAGGAATGGTTTGGGTCCTGTTGCTAAGAAGTTGTCAAGAACAATTGGAGTTAAAATATTTGGCGCTCTTTTAAGTTATCATTTTAAGTATAAAAAGAATTACAAACAGCAGACTCATAAATGTGGACTACTCCACTATAATGGTAAATTAGACTGATTTGATATTCAAACCAAAAACAGAATAACCATCATATGACAAAGAATATCAAAGTTTAGCATTCTGGCGGCTAATAGACCAAATAAAGGAAAAATTACTCTAACCTCTCAAAAAAAAAAAAAACACCAGAGGAGCAAAGGTAGATGCTTCAAGCAGATGAGTTACTTTTTAAGCATAATTTTAGTTCCACATTTGTCCTTTCAGGCTTAGAACTTTTATTATAGCCTGGTTAAAGTAATTACAGACTCTGTCAAAGTTATCTAACTGCTCCATGTAGGTACTTATATAACTTTGCATAAATTGGAATTGGACCAATTCTCCCCCCCCCCCCGCAAAAACCCTGCAGTTCAGTTAAGAGAGAAACAATAGTAAAAATTACAACATAAATAAATATCTATTCACAAGGTAATTATACTAGCATGAAAAAGCCTTGCCCTGTGGAAATGCAGCTTATGTCACAATCTCATTCCATAATATTCACCCACATATATTAGTTTGTTATGCATCTTGAAAATGTTTGATATGGATTATGGAGACTTTTGCATCAAATTAGATTTATGTAAGTCAGCTCTTACGTGATCCTGACCATCCGTACTGGCTAACACAAGAATGTTGGAATAAAAACTCCCCTGCACAAGAAAAAAAATGATACTATGAATTCAGTGACATCCAGTTCATGGAACTAATTACCTCCATGTCAGAGAATGCTTTTGTAATATCTTTAGATTTTAATCCCAAGGGGACAAAATTCTATTTTTTCCTTATGTTATTTTATAAAACAGTATACATATTGATCATGAAATAATCATATTCTGACAAAATTATGATTGCAAACTCTGAAAACGGTTTGCTTTCAAGGTAGGAAGGATGTTTTGAATCCAACGTGAGGATGCTTTCTATACCAATTAAAGCTATGAAAACAACTTCACGTTGCATACTGATTGTGCCCACTTCTGAACTGAGAGGGTCTGCTCACTGTCACTGCCCTCATGAGCTCCCATTTGGAGTACTGCAACACCCTCTACATGGGGCTGCCCTTGAAGAACATTCATAAGCTTCAACTGGTACAGAATGTAGTTTGCAAGGGTTGTAAATGCCTCGAGTTATTTGTAAAAAATAATAAAGGCAGGAAATAAACAAACAAATGGTGTTAGCTATTCAGCACATATAACACCACTACTTCAGGAGCTGCATTTGATTGCCAGTGTGTTTCCAGGTGCAATTCAAGGTGCTGGTTGTCACCTTTAAAGCCCTTCGTGGCTTGGGACCTGGCTAAATGAGAGGCCATCTTCTTCTAGTTGTCTCTATCTGTCCAATCCTGTTTGGCAGGATGGGCACATGGTACATATCCAATCAGCAAGAAATGTTGGTTAGCAGGGACCAGAAGACATGCCTTTTCTGTTGTAGCCCCTGCTCTCTGGAACATCCATCCTCATGAGATTATGATGGCCTCAACCCTGTTGACCTTTCAGAAGTCCTTGAAAAGTATCTGGCTATGTGCCCAGGCCTGAGATTCTGAGTGTGTACAACAAGCTCCTGTTTCCTGGTTATGTTGACGGAGTATAACATGTCTTGGCAGCTATTTTTATTTATTTATTTTTTACTGTGTTTTGATGGTTTTAATAATTGTTTGCCACCTAGAGTAACTGGTTTGAGGGGCAGCTATATGAAAAGAATGAATGAATGAATGAATGAATGAATGAAATCTCAAAACCCCTAACTCAAACACATTTTCCTGGAACCTTATGGTGTTATCATGCAAACCGAGCAAAAGATGAAGCTTTTAAAAAAAAAATCATTCACAAGTACTGCAAATACATACACATTGCATTTGAAGCAACTTTCCTGCTTCAGGTTCAAATAGTTGCACATCAAATGCAGAATATGTGAATATACAGGCATTAATTATTAATGAGGAATTAGTGAGCCATAAACCCAAATTATTTCTTAAGAGTACTCCTTTGTCATTTTGTTACACTTCGTGTTTGCACATCATCAGACTCCTTATCTTCCTTCCTTCCTTCCTTGTTTTTGTTTTTTTCCCCCCCCAGTTCTCTCCTCGACTATCTGCCTATCTTTGATTCAGCGGAAAAATACAGAGATGTGAAATTTGCTGTTTCCATTGTCAGCTCCAGTTCTGCCTCTGTTGCTGGACTTCTCGCCTAAGTAATGAATGACAGCTAATAGATTGTATACACCTTCAAGCTGCTTTGGATAGCGTCCAAATAAGGGAAGGAGGAAAACGCTACTTTAAAATTGGAATAACTAAGGATGACTTAAGCTATTTCATTCATGGGCAAGTACGAAATTAAGGCAATTTCTTGGGAGTGTGGCAGAGAAATGAAGCCACCAGGACATGCTTGTATCTTAATTAAGGGAAATGAGTAAATATCCATGCAGATAGAGGGCATCTATTATTGTGTTTCTCTGTTTTATAGCTCATACCATTAGGGAATTCTTAATATTGAGCCTGAATCTCCATTCATTTAATTTCAACTCTTTAGGCCTCTCGTTTCAAAAGAAAACAGGCCCACCTCCTCTTGCACACCTAGCCTTAAACTGCTATCATAATTCCTCATAATTGCCTTTTTTGCAAGCTAAACGTGGTCAGGTCCTCAATCATTCCTCTTACCTTAGGCCTTGCTTTCCAGGTCCTCTTAGATTGTGAAAGCTGTCCAATCCTCATTGCCCAAGATAGGCAGAGTCCTTCAAGTGCAGTCTATCAGGGGTAGGCAACCATGGCTGGCTCAGGAATTCTGGGAGTTGAAGTCCACGAGTCATAAAAGAGCCAAGGTTGCCTACCCCTGGGCGATGAAAAGAATAATGGACCTCTAGCTTCTCTGATCTGGATACAGCCTGACAACGCATGGTCCTCTTAAACACGTTGTATACCAGGCTTGCTCACTTTCAGCTGGTAGCCCACTTAGACTCCTTTCACGTGGGTTAAAACCAAGCCTTTCAGATGTACATTTGATTTTTTTCTAAATCAGAAATAGGCCATCATCATTGCAGCAGCCCTAAATCACTCCTACTAAATGAGACCCAATGTCAAAAACTTGTTTAGGTCATTGTGACTTGTGATTTTATCCTAAGTATTTCCCAATTTCCTTAGTTTAATGCCATCTGTGAATTTGTTACTTTCTTCCAGATTCTTTATTCACATGTTGAATAACACTGGGCCAAAGGAGATCCCATACCTCTCCTTCGAAAAACTATCTGAATGTCTGTTTATTAAATCTATATGCTGCCCATATCATTATCCAAAGTGACTCTGGGTGATTTATGAGTATCCTTTGGATGTGGTTTTTCAGCTAGCAGCAAATCCACTAGAACAGGGCATTTCAACCTGTGGTACCATACCACTTGTGGTACATTAATGAGTGGCAGGTGGTACACAGCCCTGCCTAGCCAAGTGTAGTGGGGAAGGGAAAGAGCCAGCACAGGCAAAGACTTACAGTGAGAGAGTCCTCTGGAGCTGCAGATTTTACTTATGAATGGAGCCATTTGGGGAGGCTGCCTTAGCCGGCAGCCAATACTTACATTTTTTTTCTTCCTTAAGTGCCGGCTGGGCTCCTTACTTTCCTTTCTAGCCAGTAGCTAATTCTTAAAGGGGAAGTGCCTTTTTAAGCTAGTTCACTCAGCAGCTTGTCTTTTCTGTCTCTGGAGGCCTTTCCTTGTTTGATCAATATACGGAAGAGGGAAAATATGGGGGGGTTCAAATTCTTCCTTCAGAAGGAGATGGGAATGAGAAAAAGGGAGGCAGGGAAGGGAGGGAGGGAAGGAAGTCCCGCCTTAGCACTTGGCCACCAGCAGCTCTGCCATTGACTTTGCTTGTCAAAAGGTTGCAGAAGGGGATCACATGACCCTGGGACACTGTGACCATCATAAATATGAATCAGTTGCCAAGCATCCAAATATAAATCACATGACCCTGGGCATGCTGCAATGGTCATAAGTGTGAAAAATGGTCATAAGTCATTTCAGTGCAATTGCAACTTTGAACAGGTTTTTTTTTTTGTCACCAAGTTTTTGACACCTTGCTAGGTGGTACTCGAATATTGCCATATCCTAAAAGTGGTACAATCGGTAAAAAGGTTGAAAAGCCCTGCACTAGAATACCTAGAAATAAATGTATGTTTTGGCAAGGTGAGTGATGTGTAATCTCAAAAATGTTAGCAAAAGAAGAACTATTTATTCTGTAAAACATTTGGTCCTGACAGACAATACTGCAACCTCTTTCACACAGTTTGTGCTTATTAAGGGATCAATGAGACTGTTGCAGTGTCCCCTTGGGTGTAACCAGCTAGAGCACGGGTGTCAAACTCGCCACATGACGTGACGTGTCGTGACTCTTTTTGCAATGCCGGCAATGGGGTGGGCGCGGCTTCGGTATGATGAAACCGGCCCGCGGGCCGGCAGTTTGACACCCCTGAGCTAGAGGGACACAATGACTAATATATTGTAGATGTGTTTGTCCACAGGCCGTGAGTGCATCTGACTACCTCTTTAAGGAAAGATTCACTTTTTTGTAATAGGTTTGAAAATGGATTCCAAACGAGGGATACTATTTTGAGATAAGCTGGAATACCAGCTGCTCCCGGGCCTAGCCTGGAAAAGATCTCCACCCAAGGGCTTTGCTACAGTGTACGTTGATTGCACAATGTATGTATGCTAGTTTCATAGGACATCTGATTTTCCTTTGAGCTGATTTATGGCGTGGTGAAATTGTAATTGGCAACATTTTGTAGCTGGAGAAAAAGAGCATGTGATCCTTCCACATTAAAGCTATTGAAACCAGAAAGATGCCTTTAAGTTTCCTTTTCCCTTGGTAGCTCTGTGCGTTAATGTGCAGCTGGGGCACTCACTGGAGTTGAAAGATCAGGTTAGCTGAGTACTGCAACACTTCACAATTTATTATCCCTTTCTTTGCTTGCTGTGTCACCATCTGCTGTACACAAAGCTACTAAAGAAATTATTGTGTACCTGTTCACACTTACCACTTATCACCTTATATGGAAATAATATATGTGAAGGTTGGATAAAAGCTAAGTTTAAAAGAGTTATTAAAAAAAAAAAAGTAAACTGTGAGGATACTGGTGCCTTCTGGCAAACTCTAATAAAAAGACTGAACATGGTCATTTGAAATATTACTGGCATTTTCACCTCTAAAATTCAAAAGCTGCACTCTTGCTGAATTCAGTGGAGCGTACATGTTTAGATTTGCAACAAGACAATTTCACTGTACAATATTCTAAACAGATTGCCGATTGAGTTGGTAGATATTTTAGATTTCAACTGGAAGGTTCAGTTTTAAAGAAAGCAAATATAAATGCAGAAATAGCATGCAGACCTTTTCCAACCCAGGCCAAGTTACAAGCCAGCGATATCCTCAGTTCTAAGCAGTATAAGCTGAATAAATAATATTAAGTGAGTTTTCCCTTACCTGGTGTCTTATATTTTGGCTAAATGCTCCATCAAACCCAGAGTGAATGATTACTATAATGGCACTGCTCTTTGGGGATTACAGGTAGTCCTTGACTTATGACCAGTTGCTTAGCAACTATTCAAAGTTATGATGGAAATCCCAAAAGGTACTTATGACCTGGTTCTGAAATTCTGACAGCCACCCCTCCCACAGTGATATGACCGTATTTAGGGTATTTGGCAACTGGCTCTTATTTACAGCCATTTGCAGTGTCCCAAGGTCACATGACTGAGATTTATGACCTAGGATTCTAGGCTCATAAGTTAAGGACTACCTGTATGGAAATTATAGTTAGGCTTAGGTACATCTGGATAATGCCAAGTTGGGCAAGGCGTCTTAGAATTTGAAGTGAAGAATTGGTAGAGAGTTGGGAACTCCCATTTGTCATCTACAATTCTTCCTTGAAGCTATTGGGAACTACTGGGCATCTGTTGCTTTTTCAGTCATGTAGCAATTTTTTTGTGCACTAAAACTAAGAATGTGTGTGATCCAATAGAAATGACAAAATTATTGTAATATTTTAAGCATGAATAAATGGAAAGTTTGCCAGATTAATTTTTGATTTTTTAAAGAAATATTACCTTTTGATATTGAAAATGTAAAAACCACATCAAGGTATTAAATGAGGTTGCTTTGACATTTTATTGGAAATTGATGTGAAGTTAGATTCTTATTATACTTCGGTTCAGTCAGATAATCCATTTCTAGAGTAGTTCAAAGATTTTGTCTCTTAAGTCTTTCCAGATTTAGGACTAGGTTATAGTGTTTGAAGGACTACTTGTCATCATTGATAATCATTTCTTAAATTAGCATTTTTAATGGGAACATCTGAGCTGATGTAGGTGGGAAATAAAGGGCAATACAATAAATCATTTTAGCTTCAGAGCACGAGTAATTTTCCACACTCTGAGACCATGTCAGGAAAACATACAGTAACTAGTATGGCATAAGCCCTTCATGAGCTAGTGCTCAAGCTTCTAACAGTTTCTAATTCAATAACAAATTTAGTATTTAAGAATCTATGGGATTGTTCGAAAAATCCTTAAAGCCTACACTATGATGACTGGCTGCCTTATTAGGCAGGAGAATAATGGTCAGTTCCTATTTGTATGAAAGGTAAACCTGTAGGAAGTTTACAGCACTCAGTCTTACTGCAAATGCAAGTTGTAGGAAGATCAGAACAACCACTATATTGCCTCAGATCCAAAGGAAAGTGTGGGATGGTAATACGTGGTTATCTATTTATAAAATTGCTTTCTTTATTTGCAGTGCTTTAGTTATTAATCTGCAGTGCATATACAGTATTCTGTCCAGTATTAGGTCTTATTTGGGAGACTTTTTGACTTTTTGCTTATGTTACTTGAACTATACACTCAGATTCATATTGGTTTGGACAGCCTTCAGTCTCACTTTCAGGATTTCAGTAGACCGGTTCTTGGGGATGGTCTGCCGACGTCCCTTTTGAACTCTTGATTGACAAAAAAATAAAATAAAGCTTTACTGAATTCTGTACTTTCCTTCTTGCAGTATTACTTTTCAACACTAGAGGGCGATATTTAATTGTAGTTGCCTTGATATATTTGCAGAGGTATGATTATAAATGCATCAGCCACAATATGCTTGCACAGGGTTCTAAGCTAGAGGATTCCAGTGGTATCTAAAATATAAATACAGTCATAGCAGCTGCAAGCTTGTATGCCTTGTGGTAAGGTTTGTGCATCTAAAACTTATAACAAGACTATTGTAATTACTCTTGGAGAAGATGAACAGATACTAGGGACTGCTATGTATAATAAATCACTATTGGTATCACACCACTTACTTCCAGAAATGAGAAAAACAAACAATAAAGTGATGTACGTATTTCAAGCTGTAAGTTATGCAACTAAGCATTGTGAATAAGTTAATTTTGAACAAGACTAAAGGGAAGCAATTAGACGAGATTAGTTGCAAGTAAACAGGAAAAACCAGCAGTGCTTTAGTATCAGAGATCAAAGAAGTCTCTTAGAATCGCAGTACTACAAATATTGCAGTTCTAAATTGCAGAGAGTTCATTCATCTTTCTATTCTTAGGCATTTGTAGAAAAATTTTATATATATATTTTTTTCCTTTCTCAAATTTCTTTTAGTTAAGTACCCATTTACACTCTTCACTGTCTGTGAAGTTGGCTTCTAAGGTAAGGTTAATTAGTTGAATTTGTTTTTCCATGTCCTCATTTCTGTACTTTGGATTATTATACAAATCCAAAGAATGATAGAGATATGCCAGTGCTGTGTTGAAAAAATATCGGGTATTTCAGGAAGAAATGATCCAACTATACCTCCGAATTAATTATGAAGTACTAAGGGGGAAAAAAAAGATAGATTTTAAAATGGACATCACAGGTCCCAAGTTTAAATATTATTAAAAATGTCTGACATGCAACATACGTAGGGAAGTGTTCTGGAGTAAGGGGGAAAAACGAAAGCAAAAATAGAAAGACTTAGCTGGCTAAGAAATGCTTGGCAGCTATTAAGAGGAGAGGTGACTGAAAGAACATCCAAATGTCTGCATTTACCATTGTTACCGTTTTCTAATTTTGAATCTGTTAACAGCTATACAGTAAGTATCGAGACTAAGGCATAACCAGAAGCCAACATGGGTTTATCAAAAACAGATCATCCCAGACAAATCTTATTGCCTTCTTTGGCAACGTGACAAAATTAGTGGATCAGCAAAATGCTGTGGATATAATTTACTTGGACTTCAGTAAGGCATTTGATAAAGTAGACCACAACCTACTACTTAGTTGCGAAATCATCAGTGAAATGTTGATGATGAGGGGCTCCTCCAAAGGTGAGGAGGTCAAACTATTTTCCGAAGCACCAAAAGGCAAGACGAGAAACAATGGATAGAAACTAACCAAGGAGAGAAGCAATCTCTCTAAGAACTAAGGAGAAAATTCCTAACAGTGAGAGCAATCAACAAATGGAATAGCTTGCCTCCAGAAGTTGTGGGTGCTCCATCAAAAAAAAAAAAAAAAGACTGGACAACCAATTTGTCTGAAATGGTATAGGGCCTCCTGCTTGTGCAGGACTAGAGGTTGGGCTGGAAGATCTCCAAAGCCCCTTCCAACTCTGTTATTCTGTTAATTTGGCATTAAGCAGCATTGCCAATCTTACAAAAGTAAGTATGCAAATGTGCAGTAAAATGTCGTTCAAATTTGTACTCTATATTGTGTCACCTTCTGTTCAGTTAGGTTTTTATTTTTTTTGTTTGACCAGGGGCATCTAAACCTTTGCATATAGTTGGATATAAGAGAAGAAAGGAGGCATAAGTCACCAAGGAAAAGTTTTCTGCTCTTTTTCCAGGTGGTCTGGATGTGTAAAGATGTCAGGAAAGCTGAATCTCGGCACAAGCTGAAGTTAGTAAAGGAAACCAAGAAGAAAAAAGCTTCTTCAGATAGGTTCAAAATAAAAGAGAAAATGAAATTATATATACTGTACCAAGTTCTCAGTGGAAATTGCAAAACTGTAACAGAAGAACTATTCCAATTCTGAGTTAATAGTTTACATGATAGTTTGAAAAATCTGGATTCAAATTGAGTTTTTGCTCAGTGGAGAGACAAGAAGTTGCTTGGATTGCAAAATGTTGTTAACAGACTAAAACAAGGATATTTTGAATCTGCTACACACGGTGCTGTTCTAGACATAATTGGTTGTAGTATAAAGATGCACAATTTTTAAAAAAATTGCAAAAGCAAGGGAGAACATTAGAAAGTTTGACTGAATTTGAAAATCTTATAATGCCAAACATTTGTTAGGCACAACCTGTAACTTACTAGTAAAATACAAATCAGAATGTGAACAGATTAAAGTCTGTATGTTTAAATATAGGAAGAATATAGAGATGAAACAATAGTAATTTCAAAGGAAAAGAAATTAAATTTACTTCAAGTAACAAAGAGAATTGGGACAAGATGCTTTATTGCTAGTACTGTATATCACTGCAGTCTTGACCATTAAAATGAGTAATTCCTTTTTTCCAAAAAAATGCTAGAAAAGTAATGAACAAAATAGCAACAAAAAAAGAAGAAAATCATCCAGTCAGGGGTCTGTCCTTTGAACTAAAGTAACAAAAATCCATTTCTAGTATTTTCCCATGATGTTCTTCTTCAGTGCTGCAATAAAACAGTATCAGCTGAATATTATCTTCCCCAATGGAATGCCTGACCTTTGTAGATGGAGCAGTTGCAATTCTCACTTGGCAACTGCATACCTGAAGAACCGGGAAAACTAGCTGGCTCCTTCATACCTAGAAAGCATTTTCATAATCTTGGTTGTATAATTGTATGCATGAAAGAAAACTCTACAACAAACTCATTACTGCCCTTTATCTAATTTCTAAAACACCCTACATATGAAAGCCTGCATCTTTGTTCTTCAGTTGCTGAATATGAAGATTATAGTTCTGGTATCTATAACTCCATCTTCAGTATTTTTCCTTTAAAACACTGGTTACTATATGCTCTTAGCTGAACCTTGACTTCGTTCTGATTCTTTTCTCCTGAGACCCATTTCTTCGTTCATCGTCTTTCACTCAGGTTTCTCAGTGCCCATCCGTTTTCTGCAAATTTATCACTTAGTTTTCAGCATCACTACCATGGCCACAACTTACCACTTTTCCTGTCAGGAAATCAGAAATGGATTGATTGGAGTAATAGTCATAGGTTTCCTCATGTAGCAGAATTAAATAACTATTTTCCCTCATTCTCACCCACCAATTTGCTTTTTGTTTTTGGAAAAATAGACCCACTTTCTAAATCGGAGGTACACAATTCCTTTTGATGCTAGGACTGCACTACAATTTGTGTGGCACATTGAGGGGCAAACTCCCAAAGTAGGTCCCTTTGGGGAATTAGTTGCAGGATACTGAAGGGGAGAAATGCATGTTTTTAGCATCTTCAATCTGTGGTGGAATGCAGCCTGCATTCCCAGGAGGGAGGGGCTGCTTTCCAGAGGGCAAAGAGGCAGCGAAGTTTGGAAAGTTTGGTCAGTAGGAAGAGGGTTAAAATGGCTTCTCCTTAGCAGTTCCCAGAATACATCTATAGTTATACAAACAGTTGTTTTAGTCTGGCAAGATTCTGTCTATAGCGGAAGAACCATAAAGGGAACTAACTCCACATATTGCTCTAGGCCTGACAGTATCCCTTAAACTCATCAAAATGCAAATGGTGCCCAAACTGTTGGCTCAGTCTATATGAAGAAGGCTCTGTTGGCCACAAAAGAAATGCTGGCAAGCCCCATTCAGCTCCCAAGCACAATGCAAATCAAACGGCAATTAAAAGATATCTATGCTTAATCACCAGTCAATTCCTTCCTTTCCCCAACTGGATTTAATCTGCCACTTTTCCTAAAATCATACTGTATGGTAAAACCCAGTAATCAACACTGATGATACAATAATTTACCCTACATTTATTTTACTTTTCCTTAAGTGGATAAAATTTACTATCATTTACTGATAAACTCTCATTTACTGATAGGCTCTCTGGCCTATCACGTCACCGTAGCAACACATGCAGTAATCACTGAGGGACATTTTGTTAATACTTAATAATAATAATAATAATAGTAATAGTAATAATAATAATAATAGTAATAGTAATAATAATAATAATAATAATAATAATAATAATAATAATAATAATAATAATAATAATAATAATAATAATAATAATAATAATAATAAAGTTGGAAGGGACCTTGGAGGTCATCTAGTCCAACCCCCTGCTCAGGCAGGAAACCCTATACCATTTCAGACAAATGGCTGTCCAGTCTCTTCTTAAAAACTTCCAGTGTTGGAGCATTCACACCGCTTCTGGAGGCAGGTTGTTCACTGTTAATTGTTCTAACTGTCAGGAAGTTTCTCCTTAGTTCTAGGTTGCTTCTCTCCTTGATTAGTTTCCATCCGTTGCTTCTTGTCCTGCCTTCAGGCGCCTTGGAGAATAGCTTGACTCCCTCTTCTTTGTGGCAGCCCCTGAATTGGAACACTGCTATCATGTTCCCCCCTCGTCCTTCTCTTCATTAAACTAGACATACCCAATTCCAGCAACCGTTCCTTATATGCTTTAGCCTCCAGTCCCCTAATCATCTTTGTTGCTCTTCTCTGTACTCTTTCTAGAGTCTCAACGTCTTTTTTACATCGTGGTGACCAAACTGGATGCAGTATTCCAGTGTGGCCTTACCAAGGCATTGTAAAGTGGTATTAATACTTCACGTGATCTTGATTCTATCCATTAAGCAGCCTAGCACTGTGTTGGCCTTTTTGGCAGCTGCAGCACACTGCTGGCTCATATTTAAGTGATTGTCCACTAGACTCTCCGAGGTCCCTCTCACAGTTACTACTGTTGAGCAAGGTACCCCCTATACTATACCTGTACATTTGGTTTTTCTTGCCTAAATGTAGAACCTTGCTTTTTTCACCATTGAATTTCATTTTGTTAGATAGTGCCCAGTGTTCAAGTCTGTCCAGATCCTGCTGTATCTTAAGCCTGTCTTCTGGAGTGTTGGCTATTCCTGCCAGCTTGGTGTCGTCTGCAAATTTGATGATTTCCCCATCTATCCCCTCGTCCAAATCGTTGATGAAGATGTTGAAGAGCACTTGGCCCAGAACAGAGCCCTGGGGCACGCCACTACACACTTCCCTCCATGTAGATGCGGTTCCATTGAGGATCACACGCTGAGTACGGCCGGTCAGCCAGCTATGGATCCATCTGGTGGTGATGCTGCCTAACCCACATTTTTCTATCTTATCAAGTAGTAGGTTGTGATCTACTTTATCAAATGCCTTACTGAAGTCCAAGTAAATTATATCCACAGCATTCCTCTGATCCACTAATTTTGTCATTTGGTCAAAGAATGCAATAAGGTTTGTCTGGCATGATCTGTTTTTGACAAACCCATGTTGGCTTTTAGTAATGACTTTGTTTGCCTCTAGGTGTTCGCTGATTCGTTGTTTGATTATCTTTTCCAGAATTTTCCCAGGTATTGAGGTCAGGCTGATAGGTCTGTAGTTTCCTGGGTCCGTTTTTTCCCCTTTTTTGAAGATGGGAACTACATCAGCTCTTTTCCAGTCCTCCGGTAGTTCCCCAGTGCTCCAGGATCTTTGAAAAATATAGTTCAATGGTTCTGAGATCACATCTGCCAGTTCCTTGAGAACCCTGGGGTACACAGGGTCCTGTGTGATTTGAACTCGTCTAGGTGCTCACTTACCGTTTTCTTGCCTATCTTAACTTGCGTTTCTATTCTGTTTTTTATGGCACTATTTTTGGTAGGTTGGTCTGTTTTTTCCCTTTGTGTAAAGACAAATGCAAAAAACGAGTTAAGTAGTTCTGCTTTCTCCCTGTTGCTTGTCACCTTCTTGCCACTTTCACCCACTAATGGACCAATCATTTCCTTCACTTTTTTCTTGTTTTTTACATGTTGAAAGAAGCTTTTTTTGTTATTTTTGACTTTGATCGCAAGCCTTAGTTCATTTTGAGCCTTAGCTTTCCTCACTTCATCTTTGCAGGCTCGGGCTATTTGCTGATATTCTGACTTAGTTATGTGCCCCTCTTTCCACTTTCTATACTTGTCCTTTTTATCTTTCAATTTACCAGAGAGTTCTTTATGCAGCCATGCTGGTTTCTTTTGAGAGCTGTTATTTTTCCTCTTTGTTGGTATTGTGCTAGACTGGCTTTTATTATCTCACTTTTCAAATTTCCCAAGCTTCTTGAGTTGTTTTCCCTTGAGGATTCTCATCCATGGAATCCTTCCCAAGCCCTCTCTAAGTTTATTGAAATTAGCTCTCTTAAAGTCCAAGACTCTGGTTTGACTGTGTTCTATTGCTTGTGCTTCCATAATGTTGAATTCCAATATTGCATGATCACTTCCTCCCAAGGTTCCTGTGGCTTCCACACCTTCTATCATTTCATCTCTGTTAGTGAGAATTAGATCCAAAATGGCTAATCCCCTAGTTCCCTTTTCTACTTTTTAGGAGACAAAGTTGTCTGCTAGGTTTGCAAGGAATCTGTTTGATCTTCCACTTGGTGCAGAGTTTGTCTCCCAGTTGATGTCAGGGTAGTTAAAGTCCCCCATTACTATTTTGATGTGCTTCCTACATACCTTAGTTAGCTGACTAGCAAAAAGTTCATCTATTTCCTCTGTTTGGTTGGGTGGCCTGTAGTATACACCTATGGCAATGTCATTCCCCCCCCCTTTTATATTGACCCAAATGCATTCAAGACAGTTTTCATCATTGTTGTGCTCTATTTCTGTAGAGATGTAGTTATTTCTTACATATAGAGCAACTCCTCCTCCTCTTTTATTTGGTCTGTTTCTTTTAAATAATTTAAATCCCTCTAGCTGTGTGTTCCATTTGTGGGTTTCATCCCACCATGTTTCCGTAATGGCAACAATATCATATCTGCCCTCATTAACCTGAATTTCTAGTTCACCCTGTTTGCTGTTCATACTCTGTGCGTTGGTGTATAGACATTTGAGTCCTTTATGACTGACCCTGTGTTTACTTTCTACGTAACCTGTGTGGTGCCTGAGTTCCCCTATTGTCTTAGCACCTATTTGGTTAGTGCACTTTGTGTGGCACTCGCTGTTAGAAGCTTGATTTTGCTTGACAGCAAGGTTGATATTCTTGTCCACACACACATCTACATTACATGCACTGATAGCCCTATAATTTTTAGATTGCCGGGGACAGGGATGTTCTGTATCAATTAACTCACTGTCCCCGCTCATTTATAAGGAACTTAAGGAACAAGCCCCTCTATTCTCTTTACTGCTGACATAGGATTCTCTATAGTAAAAGTGCAACCTTTACTGTACTTTGTGAAGATATTTAACTGCCATCCAGGAATGTTCTTAACTGGCTAGGAAACTTTGGAAGTTGTAGTATAGTTAAGGGACATCATCAAGCCATCAATTTGAAGATGGCTGGGCTGGATATTTAAAAGACTGCAGAGAGCACTGCTTAAATAATATTTTCACTTCCATTTATCATTTTAATATTTTTATGAACCATACCCTCTGAATATTATAAATGAGTTGATGAAAGAATTGAATCAGCATAAAGGAGAGCTTTAGGAAACCATTACAATTCTAATTTATATTAGGGGGACTTTGTTCTTAAAAATGTTGTGATGTATTGTGAAATAGCATGGCCTGCTTTTCTGGGAGTGGGGTGGATGGGGAGGTTGTGTGTGATTAAGGCCTTTCTAATGTGCTGACTGGGAAGAATGTAGCTCTGCTTGGATAGCAATAGCAGTAGAGAAGAGTAATAAGCTTTAAGTATAATCTTATCTCAGTATAAAGTGTACATAATTTACTTTGTGCATGTTCAGTCAACTGTACCCTGACTATAAAATGTGTTTTAAAAATAAAAATAGGATGTTACAATGAACAGCATCAGTTTCATGGGCTAGAAGATGCCTGAGACCTGATGCTGGGCCTCTGCTTCCTCTAGTTTCAGAAAACTATAAACCTCAAGTTTCCTTGGTGGAAACTCTGACTATCAGATCTTTTCAAAAACAAACATAAATTTTGATATATAACTGAGATGCTTCTAAATGGGACTCCCGCGTGAACAAAAAGTTAGAAGTTAATGAACAAAGTTCCAATGAGTGTTCAAAGACAAAAGACTAAATCAAGAGAAGATGCCCTTTTAGTAGGCTGACTGCAGACATTATGAAACAAATTTAAGAGATTATATAAAAATTTAATATATATGACACAGGACTTTTAAAAAAATACAATATGAAACATGGAGATTCACCCAACTGAAGCCTGATGCTAAAGATATACACTTAAAATTTAAGAATGTTTACTTCCGAAGGAAGTATGGTGAACTAGCACATCTCTGAACAAGCAGAGACAACAATCGTGACAAAGACTAGAGAAACAGCAAATAGACCAGTTCTGTGGAACATCTTCAGATAAGGAGAGGATGGGAGATTTCCCACATGTGCTCCAGACAGCTACTCTTTGAGAGGAGACCTCAAAACAGCAGGACACCAGGAGATGAAGGAAGGCCATCCGTGGTGGAGCTTTTTAAAGAACACTGGGTTTATTAAACTCACTTTCCAGTCATTTTCAGAAATTACCTATTTAACTACCTTAAAGCTATTAGAGATCTTTCAAATGATAAGTTTGAAAAGCCATGTGGTGAGACTTACCTTCATTCTTCAATAAAAGGTTAACTATAAGCTTAAAAATTTAAAGAACTGGAAATAAATAGTAAAAAGATAAATAAGACCCTGAGCCAAGAAAGTTATAAACAAATTAAAGGACCAGACAATTTTGGATTATTAGGACTTTTACTATAATATTTTTGGAAATAATTATATAAATAATAATAATTTTGAGAACTAGATTGTTTTGTCTATCTTAAATCATAATGAAAATTCAAGACTGAGTTCAGAAATTAAATATTAGAAGGGACTGAAGATTTCAAGCAGAAAAGGAAATAGAAAAAAGTGAAAGCTTCTCATCTGTGCTCCTTTTCATATTTGTATTTAACAGTAGCGGTAGTGGTAAAGTTACATGTGTCCTTTATGACACTGCTGTTGGTTGCTTGGTTACAGGGTCAGGATGAAATCCTACATTTCTTCACAGTTCCTTGCAAGCTTTTTTAGAGCTGCAGTCAATTTGTCTGCTTTCTTCCTATGGGCATTTAAATATCACTATTTAATGCAACATGGTAAAGAAATGTAATTACAAAATAAAAGCGAGGTTAAAGAGCAGTGCTATGGCTGCCTAACACAGAACATTGCACGGTGTAGCAAAAAAAAAAGCATAACACAGCATAACAAAGTTAAGAGTGTTCATTATTTTGATGCAAGTAATCAACAACCGTAACTGGTATATTAGTGACTAAACTGAAGCTCTGTTCTCTACTGATAAACACAGTCTTTCCACTGTACTTTTTCTATTTTATTCTTAAAATCTATTTTATTTTAAAATCTGGATGGCTAGAATAATCAATTCTATCAAACTACAAGAACCCTTTTGGAGGAAATGCCTGGCAAAAGGGCTTGCTCCTCAGTGACTTACACAGAGGATAAGAACAAGGGAAAAAACAGCAATGTGCTTTCATATTGAGCACTAATATCTTATTAACAGCCTACTTCCTGATCTGTTTCTTTGTTGTTTTTAGTTTTTGAGACTGATACAAGTATTTTTATATAGGGGCACAATTGCTCTAGGGTCCAAGCATGGAGGGGTTCTCTCTATGCTTCCCAAAGGCAATTCAATGTTTTAATAAATGGATAGTTCAATACTTTTAATTCAATATTCTAATCCTCTAGAATATTTTTTCCAAAGTTTGGGCTTGGAGTTTCCTCACACATGCCTGTCTACTTGGCCACTGTCAACAGTGGATAAAAAAATAATGGAGGAAAACTAACGATTTAATCTCATGGTTCAATTCCTATTCACTTCATGGAAATTTTCTAACATTTCTGGCCCTTCAAGTGTGCTCCCACATAGAGTACATTGCAGTAGACAAGAAAGGTTGTAACCAAACATGGATAACCTCACCAACTTGGACCAGCTCAGAAAGGGTCACTGGAGGCAAACTAGCCATAGTTCTACAAATATGCTTCCCTTCATAGCTGCAAATTTAGGTGATGGTCAAGATGCATTCCTAAACTATAAAACTAGTTATCTGGGGGAATACAATCCCATCTCTACTCAATCTCCAAGACCAATTTTCTCTTTACCAACATAAATCTGCTATGTCTGAATTTAATTTCATATTATTCTCCCTTCTCTAGGCCATTATTAAGTGTACACAAAGTTCAAGGTTAACAGTAGGAAGGAAGCAGATGGGTGTTACTAACACAGTGATTGTGAAACTTTTGGATTCAGAAAATGCTTAAAACGATCTGCTTCTGTGTCAGACCCCCAAACAAAAAAAACCCCAGTTCTTTATCTCCCTCACATTTGGGCCACAGTGGCCCTCAACAGCAGCACAGAAGCTGGGTCTGAAGTAGAGGCCCGGGCAAGCCTTGCGGAATGATGACATGATTATCCCTGGGGTCCAGCATTCCTCAGGATCTGACACACGCCGTTTACCTTTAGCTGGTATTCTCTTTCTGTTGACAGACCTCTGCAGCCTGCATGAGGCTGCTCTGGGTCGCACAAGGCCTTTGATCTTGAAGAGGTTTCAGAGATGCTCTACCAAGGCCTCTTCAGCCTCCAACAACTGTGTGAAAGCACACCCCCTTCTCATGTGATTTTCATATGCTCTGGAGGCCACATAAGAGCATGGCCCTTTCATGTAACTTCCAGAGGTTGCCCGAGAGCCAATCCTATTCTTGTGCAGTTTCTGCCGCCTTGAAAAATCACATGGGAAAGGGGCATGCTTTTGAGAATAGTGGTCAGGTGTTGGTGAACCCTACGCCTGTCACCCAAAACATCATGTTGTGTCACCTTTGACGTGCGTATCATAGATTCGCCATCACTGCAATATCATGTTGATAGCCTGTTTCAAATACCTCCCTGCAAGTTTCCATGAAGATTTTATATAACACAGGGGACGATAAGAGCCCTATGAGATGCCATAGATGAATGATCTAGGTTCAAACAATAAGGCTCCCATCACCACTTTTTGAACATGTCCAAAAGAAAGGACTAAAATCACTGCAGAGAAATATCTGAGTCCCACCCCACTAAACAGCCCAGAAGAATGTTGGAAGTGTGACTTTAGTTGCAATAACTCTCACCACCTCACAAGCTACTGCCCACAAATGGCAACAGGGTTAGAAATAGGAAGTTAGGAATTTCCCATTAGTTGTCCCTTTACTCTATATATTCTTTTTCTGTAGGATGAGTGCTTCCTTCCTATCTTTGCTTTGCAAGACACTTGCTGTCTGCCTGATGAGGTGTGTGTAGGCAAATGACTAGGTTTTGCCTATTCCCCCACCCCCAATGTATTTCCTGTAAAAACTTTTATGTTGCAGTTACAAGCAGTTGCTTTACTAGTCTTTGCTCAAATTAGATTTCCAGTGTCCAGAAACACTCAAATTGTTTTCTGTAACCATAGAAGTTCAAAGTGAAAGTAGCCAAGAGGTCTAGATTAGAAGAACTAATGGAGTTGTACTTCACTCATCTAGTTTCTCGCATAGGTTATCTACCAAGCTGACTATATACCTGATGAAACCTCGGTTTCTGACCATATAACAGATAAAATGAATCTGGCAACTACTTTCCCAATCACCTGACCCAGGAGACTGCCTATAGATCCACATAGGCAGGACATTGCAGAGATGTGCCAGAACAAGAAGTAGCTTTTTCAGCCAGGAGGAGCAAAGGACAAGCAAGTACATTGTAGCTCTCATTTCTCTACATATCATGGCTATATCCTAAAAATCTACAAGTTGAAAATTATAAGAACAAGCCAAAGAGTTGCCAAACTTACATCCCTTCTGAGCATTGGAGCCCAAGTCCTAGTCGTACTGATAGCCAAATCTGGCCCTAGGTTCTGCCTCAGCTTACCTTCCCAATAAGCAACTGAGTCAGAAGATCATTTAAAAGCAGTTTATTAAGGTACCCTGATAAAGTGGGATCTCCCTATGAAAAGGAGAACCTCAAGACCCATCTTACATTCCTTTTTATAGTTAACAAAAAATGAAAGAGGAAAGTTGATTGGACAAGATAAGAGTAACCCCTCCTTGCACAGGAAATCAACCACAAAACTTATTTGAAGTTAGATAACCAGATGCCCATTGACACTAAGACACTTCTTCTTATCAGGAGATAGTATCCAGCCATCCTTCTGTAATTTATCTTTTCAGTTTAGGAATATTAGAAGCTATCAAGCCATACATCCATAGGATAAAAAGTTTTCCTACATTCCAATCCGTAATGAACCTGAACATTATTTTAAGAGAGAAAATAAGTCAAACTAAAATACAAAGATCTGCCAAGGCAGTTGCTACCTTTCCAGTATGGGATGTTTGCTATTTTGCACTTTGCTCTTTTAGAATGTTCTCATTAGAGGATATTTAAGAGTATTTAAGGGTTTAGCAGTCTGAAGAGGAAAGCATAAAGCTACTGCTGAACATCCACAATGAGTTGTAATTAAACAAGGTATAAATAGGAGACAGAAGGAGTGTTATGTATGATTGCTGCTTTAAGTTACTTATAAAGTAATAAAGGTGGGATAAGAATCAGATAGCTAGCTAGACAGACAGACAGACAGACAAAATGAATATATACTCTGAATGCTACAATGATTTTGCTGTGGCAGTGCTGAATCCAAGGAGTAGAAGAGTGAAAGTCTTAAATCTCTTCTCCCAGAAGCCTTCTGATCTCCCCCTGCCTCCTGCTTCTTGAAGTCATAGCTTGATAGTTCCTCTTGGCGCTACCCATTGTATCTCCTCGAAGCATCCTTGGCATCCTTGCTTGAACCCTGTTGGATGAGAGCAGTAAAACTGCCAGGTTCTGTATTACTTTTTCACTGCAGTATTATTCTCTGGCAACATGGTACCATATGTGGAGAGCATATATTCACAACGGAAGTTGTTCCATTGTATATTGCGTGTTATACAGCAAGGCACATTCAGGCACCTAGAATATGGTTTTTAAGGGAAAAAAGAATTTAACTGAAGAAATGAAATGTGAAATACATGATAATTTTAAAAAATTATAAATTTCATATATCAGTTGGAGTATAACAAAGGGGAGATTAGAAACTAAATACTTAGGATTTTCTTCTTTCTACCCCTAAATAACAAAATAATGGAAACTTTGGTATTTACTCAGGGATTCAAAATGTTTTTAAACTCTTTTCCCCCCACAAAACTAACTTCCTAGTCATTGTTTTTATGGTTAATTTTCCATCAATGATTTACCGAGCACCAACTTTGTAATCTCAGCAAGTTCTTTGTCCACTCATTGGTACATTGCTGCATCAATTATTTTTCTTTTTCCTTTTTTTTTAAATAAAATTTGTAAAGATCATTTTGGACTTTTAAGTACAAAAATGGAGATAAATTGGAAAGGATAAATTGCAGATTCAGTAACTACAGATGAATGGGGAAGAGAGGATGAATCCTACAGAATACATCTAAGTAAATAAAGTAAAAAATTCTGGGAAGCCACAAGGTGGCACTGACCTGCTATTGCTGGCTTTATAAAATGGGGGCTGCCCCAGTTTAATAACACCGATTATGAATTAAATATTTTAAAGGCAAATTATTGTATTTATGCATAGATAAAAGGAGCTGGCATTAAGCATCCTTTCCCGATTTAATCCAGGGAGCAGCACCAGGCAAAACAAGTCAATAAACAAAGTTCTAAGTTAAAACTTTCCCTCACTTGTATTAAAATTAGTGATGCTGGAAACAGACACTATTTTTTGTTCCAGTGGGTTACCAGGAAATCTCTCCTTCCTGGAAATGTTTCTATCAACAGGCCTTGGAGAATAGGCCTTGGAGGGCTTCCCCCCCCCCCCCGTCTTCCCCATCACACACATTCTCTCCATTCCCCTAGAGATCTGCCTGCTGTGTCCCAAAGAACAAAGCCTCTTCCTATTAAGGAGAGGAGAGCTGGGGGGGGGGGAGATTTGATGCTGTGTGTATAAACAAAGTCCATGTCACCTCAGAGTCAATGTGGATTGAAACTTCCCTGCTCTCCATCTGTCACTTAGACTGATCAGCTTGAAGTCTGCCTTTCACAACAGGTCACTTCTGTGGCATACTGTGCTGCTTGGCAAACTGTTGGGGGGTGGAGGGGAGAAACTGTTCTAGCTTTTACTTCCTTTCTTCCAAAAACAAGATTGGAGACCATGCTAGTGGCCCAGTCCAGACTTGGCTACCTTAAGCCAAACCAGTCCACTCTGATTTCCAAAGTGTAATAATTGCTTTACTTGAAATGCTGATACTTTCTGCCTGCAAGCTAATTCAAACTGCATTTTAATGCCTCCTTCAGGCATGAAAACTAAAGTGACAGTTACTTTGCAATACAAGATTTTATAGATAAAATGCTGGAGGGGAAAAATCAGCAGTTGATGCAGGAGAATCTGACCTTGCACATGTGACAAAGGACAATTTTAAAAAAAGCAGAGCAATTGAAGTTGCAGTCGCCACCCACATACAATTGCCTCCCCCCCCCACACACACACACACAGTGCATGAAGCTCACCTACACAGGAAACAGGATCTTAAAAGCCTCTAGCTTTATTTGTAAGATTTTCAGACTTAACTGCAGAAATGATGTCACAGCACCTTAAGATGTTTCAGGGAAGAGACCCAACAAAAGAACAATAAAGATAACTAAGACTGAGTTCTGCACTCCGTGTACAACTGACAAAGCAACTTTGGCATTTTGTTTACCATATTAAACTATGACATAGCAGCTTTATAAATAAATCAGCTTTATCCAGCATGACCTTCCAGTTATATTGAGCAAAATTCCTATTCTGGCTCTTGGCTGTGCTGCTGGAGATGATATGAGCTACTTGAGGTACACTTGGAAGACATCATGTTAGGAAAGGCTGATTTATGCTATCAAACATTATTTTCTGAATCAGGGAGGCTGTAGCAATAAGTCTTCTCCATTGGAACTGCCTGGCTCTGCATTGCTCTCCCCAGAGACTTTGGCTCTTCTTAGTCTTCCCAGAGGTAGGAAGAAATTTGATTTCCCCAAGCTTTAGAACTTTAGTACCATAGACGAGGGCCTGGTGAGCCATTTTGTTCCAGCCTCTTTTAGTTACAGGAAAACTGGGCCTGGACATCCCCAACTCTTGAAAACCTGATTGAAAACTAAAGTGGCAGCCATCACCATTTCTTTAAAGGAAATGCTTTAATAGACAAAGCTCTTCCACTATTCATCCAGACCCTGCTTCCTGGAACACTCAGTTTATTAGAATGAATCCTGACTTTGAAAACAACTGAAAACAGATATTGGTCCTTTTCTGTGTGGCAGCATCTTCAGATATCTAAAAAATTCCCTAGAATATTTTTGTCTTCCTCATTATGTTTATTAACTATATCAACATTTATAGCAATAGCACTTTAGACTTATATACTGCCTCACAGTGCTTTACAGGTCTGAGCGGTCCTCATTTTACAAACCTCGGAAGGACTGAAGGCTGAGTCAATCTTGAATCAGTGAGAATCGAACTGTAATTCTAGTTGAGCGCAAACAGGCTAGCAAAGAAATGATGTTATAATCCCACATTTTAACTAAGGCTAGCTCTCAGTGGGAACTAGGAATGAAACTATTATCGTAATGATGTATAAGGAAATGAGTGTGTAGCTATAAAGTGAAGGTTGGGGGCTGGGGAGGGAAAGGTGAAAGCTTAACTACCCAGACTTCGTGTTCTATTGTCTTGTCTTTCAAGTTGCACGTGTTTTAGGGCCTGCTTGGGTTTAATGTTGTAAAATGCTTACTTTAAGTTGTAAAAACAGGGCACCTTGATTCAATGTTGCTTGAATATTGCAATTAACATAATAGGAACCCAATCATAATTATTTTGCAGTGGTTTTTCTAAATATCTGATGCTAGCCAATAAAGTATTGGGCTTTATAAAGGTCCATTAGCATTTCATCACTGGAATGCCTGAGTCATCTTTTCAAAATCAAGATGATTTGTCCCCACTGACATTGGGACATATAGCAGCTATAATCACAGCAGAGGCACAGCAGCAGAAGAATGAGTTGAACTGAAAGACACCCCTTGAAGTACATATTTCTCCTTCCTCCAGTAACGTTCTGTACAAATATAGCATGCCATTTATTTTTCTTCCTCATGTTTAGATTCTCACAAAAGTTAAACGCCATGTTGACATTGTATCCTGTCAATTTGGTATTTATAAAACACACAATGCATTCAAGTTTCTCATTTAATTTGCTTTTCTTAAGGGTAGACATTGCATTCATTGCAAGGAATGCTCAGCATGGCTGAAATCAGTGAGTTGGGGTGGGGGAAGGGAGGGGTAGCAAAAGCACACATGTGAAAGGTTTAGAGGTGAATGTAGAGGAAAAGCTTGTATACAGACAACTTAAAGGCTGGGTCAGCATCTCTGAATCCAGATCCTTCAGAGAATTTTTGCCTGCTACGGCTGAACAAGTGCTGTTTTTCCCCTCCCTGATTAATGTATCTGTGTGACACCATTCTGTATTGAAATTTGAATGATATAAGACTTTGTCAGATTCTGTTTATTGTGAAGAAGTCAGTTTCTGATGAGTAACATGGATCAGCCATTAGTTTTCTTGGCATAACATAGAAGTGTTTTGTTTTGCCCATTTTCCAAGTTTTTTTTAACTTTATAGATCTGAACTTTCACATTTTTATTTTATTTTTCTAGCTACCCAGCTCAACAAGTGACGCTGGGTAGCATACTTTATAGACTATAAAACCAAATTAAAAGCGACTAAAACAATACAAAATAAATATATATGGCACCATAAGTGTTAATGCAACCAAGAAACAAAATCCTTAACACACTCAGGGTCCTGGGTCGGGCACACAACAAAATCTTCATGGCATTATAAAAGGCCAGCAGGGTTGGAGTCATTCTTTGTTATGGTTATCCCATTCTTTGTCTTGCATTTTGCTTACAAGGAACTTTTATGTCCTTTTTAGGTTTCCCTACTTGAATTAATACTGTTCATTAACAATGATTTCTCAGACCTTGTGATAGGTTTCCTGACTTGCTGCACTCATTTTGGAAGAGATAGTTGCAGTTCCATTAAACCAAAATATTCTAATGTGTTGTCTTCTTATTCTTTGATGAAGTTTTTGTTTTGTTTTTCTTTACAAAAAGAAATCTCCTTACTTGGAGCCTAATGTAATTTTGTTGGATTTCTGTGGCAATTTTTCTGCTCACATATAAATTAATTTTGACTATATTGTGGATATATTTCCAACCAACTAATACTGTTCACAACTTGTTGTAAGTCCTGGACACCATTTAAATTCATATCCAGGATTGTATCCCATCTGGGCTACTTCATCTGACCATTTAAAACTCTGATAAGCACTTGCCTCTTCAGAGACAAAAAATAAGGCATCAAAGAGTTTTGGCATGGGGAAGGGGTGTTCTCTTGTTTCAGCCCCATCCACGAATTCTGAAAGATATTTGTAGAAAAACATTAGCTCACTCCTGTTCTAAAGCAATTCAAGATTTCTAAAAATACTAATTTATATACTGTCATTTGACCAAGAGCTCAAGGTGGTATATATAGCACTTCCTCCAGTTTTGGCCCACAAACCCAAGAAGATTGGGTTATGAGTAACTCATGACTGAGGTGCACTTAAATCTGGCTCTTCCTGGTTAGTCCATTATTTTAACCACTACACTATGAACACACATCTAGCCAGTCTTCTTCAGAATAACAGAAATCATTTTTATTTAATACCTTCTCATATGGGTGCAACTCTGATTTTATTCTGTTTGAAAATTGTAACAGGATTTTAGTCAAATGAAAAGTGCAATACTGTTTGTTTAGGACTTTGTATTGTCATTCCTTCTTTTGAAGTTTCTACTTTGATGTATAGAGACAATGCTCTTCTGAATGCTCACATTTATCCTTTGCATAATTTTATTTAATAATGCTACACGCCATTCATTTTTTTTCCAGCCTTGCCTGATCTACATTTTCTTCTCAAGCTCCAATTTTCAGAATAGGCATAACAAAATATCAGCTCTTTTTTGATGTGTCTTTATCAAACTTCCCAATTCCAGTATCTTTGGATTAAAACATCCATACAGACAGAAAAAACATGTAAAAGTGAAGGAAAATTATTTCAAGTCATTTTTAAAATGCCAAAGCAAGGTATCTGATCCATCACCAAGCAACTTTATCTACTAAATCTGCCAGGAACAAATTAAAGGAAAATTCTAAATCACTGCTTAAAACATTGGGGAAATCTAAGGAAAGATATTGAATTTTCTCTCACGTTTTCTTTTACTCTTTCTACAACCTAAATAAATGCCAAGAAGAGAATACTTAAAGGAACTCTTGTCTGAATTAAGAGAAGTATGGTAATAAAGAAAGGCTGCAGGCGGCAAAAATGGTTTTAGATTTTGTGCGTATTGGCAATTTCAAATTGCCGAGTTCACAAAAGGTGTTAAAATTATTGACATGTGGTTTGTCTGGAGGCATATGTGGCTCTTTTCCTCCTCCTCCTCCTTCTATTGTAAGCTATACAAAATCATTCTGGAATAGGGTATCCTCCAAATCAAATCAACAAAAAAAAGTTGTTGCGCTGAACCTAAACGATTGCCTTAAATAAAATGCGATGTGTCTGTTGGAGCAATAGGTTTTCTGGCTACGAATCTCAGTAAAACGTTCATTATCCAGGTATTCTTTCAAGAAATCACTTCAAAGTTATCTATTCAAAATACTGCTTGCATATGAATAGAAAAAAGACACACCATGGGCAATTCACTTCAAAACGTATTTTAATTTAGAAATGCAGTTATATACATAGAATTGAAATTAAATTAAATTTTGTACAAATATTAAAATACTATCATCACACCCACTGTAATGTACAGGATGGATCTATATCTATACACACACGCGCACACACATATGCGCATACACACACACACACATGCTTATATAGATCCATCCTGCACAGCATTAATTATAGAATCTTTGAAATCCCATATATATATATATATATAGATATATATAGATATATACGAGTACCATTCTGTAAATAAATTCCAATAAATTCCTTAGTGATGCAGTTCAGATTACAAATAAAAAGCACTGAAGGCAACCAGGTTTTCCTCTTTTGTATCTCCAGCTACCTACAGCCTGTCATCTGCATTACAGTGTAAATGTGTGCCTGAATGTGTGTTCTAACAGGATGTTTGGTCTGAACTCTGTGAGCTCCCATGAAAAATGAAGCATAACAGTCAAATTTCCAGCAGAAATGGACTGCTATGCTCCTCACAGCTCACCAGCTGGAAAAAGATTTACATCAACACAGAGGTTTTCCATTATCCAACGGCATTTCCTCTGATGTAAGCATTGGAATCTTAATAACGTGACAGAGGTGATCAAGTTCAAAAACAATTAAAAGCATCTAGGAAACAAACCAGACATGGATTTGAAATCCATAAAATACCACTAAATGTAGCGTGGTGTGCCAATTAATGGTTTCCAACTTGCCCCTCTTAAAAGCACGTCACTCCTTTTGGGAGTGTGTGTGATACACATATGAGAGTAATAATGGAAACTGAAACCCGATTCACAGCATTGCAATTGCATCTGCTGTATACAGTAGTTAACATTAAAATGTTAAGAAAATGCCATGTACTTCTCAGGGATTTGCAGAACACAAGCCCTGGGACCTGAGGTTGACCAGAGATGATTAGTTTAGGTCTGTGTATTTACTGGCATACAATGCAATAATTATTGCAAATCCAGTTATGTTCTGTCATGTAAAGTATGGGTTAGATGTGACACATGGCCTGTTTCTACGCTTCTAAGCAATGTCTGAAAATTGTATGGGTACATTATATTTGAAAACAATACAAGGACACAGTAGTACTAATTTTTTGCACTGTAGACACTCTCACCTCACAATAATGAGGATATAGGATTACATACCACAACTGTGTATGCATTATTACTCAACCTAGCACAATTAACAAAAACATCTTTGGTTCTGGAACCACTTTCCATACACATACCCCTTGTAAATATTTTAATTAGTATCATGGTTATTCTTGTGTTAGTATACTTGAAATGAGTAAACATTACAGATAGCAAAAAAAGAAGGAAAACTGAAACAGTACTGACATTCCTGGAGACTAAAAAAAAGCAAGGAAGTGGAAACTACTAATTGATTGTGCAAGATTTTTGAAGCTGCAGATCTAGCTGCCCATGCATCCAGTGCAGGAGGGCTGCCGACACTGATGTAACATTTTAATCAGGAAATAGACTTGCAGACCCTTCACATCTGCCACAAGTAGCAGGAAGTGATTATAATTCATATACTTAAAAGTAGGTAAAATCTGAATCATTTAAAAGTGCTCCAGTGTTGTTTTAAAATGTTTTCTGGGAAGCAGACTCAGAAGAATGCTTAAAAGGTGTAGCCTGCCCTTAAGCATCTAGTATTTATTGTTTTCTATACTTTCCTCTATACAGGTATTCCTCGAGTTACGACAGTTCACTTAGCGACTGTTCAAAGTTATGAGCCCCCCCCCCCCAAAAGTACTTACGACTTGGTCCCAAAGTTATGTATGTTGCAGCAGCATAGCAATCGTTCGCCCAACTGCAGAGAGGCTGCAACATGCCTCCTGCCTATTTCTCCCCACCCATGCTGCCCTGCCGGGTCTCCACAGGCACTGGGCCTGCTTTGCTAGTCCACAGGATTCCACTTTCTCCTCCCCACCCCATGTGGATCTCGCCAATTGCTGCTGTAGAGACAGAGAGATGGACAGCTTAGCACACCTGTCCGCCGCCGCCAGGGAGTGGGCCTCAGGCTCCAGCACCCAAGGCACTGCAGGTGGTGAGCAAGCATGGGCAGTGCAGGATTCCTAGATGCAGCCGGCAGGTGCACTGACCTGGCAGCGGCAGATGGGTGCCCCACAGGACAGTTCTCTTCCTTGTGGCCCGCAGGCACCTCCCTGCTCACCTGATCTCTCCAGGGGTGCACTCAGCATGTGCAGAGTGACCCGTGTACCAAGCTCTCCATTTCACCATAGTGGTAATTGGCGAGGTCCGCGTGGGTTCATCACAGGAGGTGAGCATGGGCAGTGCGGGACTCTCAGGCATGGCATCCGGTGGCTGCAATGACTGGTTCTCTGTGAGGGGCTCTGGTGTCCGATTTCAGCTCAGCTCTCTCGCTGCCGCCCTAGCCAGCCCCCCAATCGCCCGTTGGTCCCGCCTCCTCGTCCAGCCAAAACACACCGCAAAAAATGCCCCACGTTGACTGGCTGCTGCCGCTGCTTTCACACCGCAATCCCTGAAGCTGTTCATTCAAACCAGCCACCCAGCAGCACGCAGAAGGTGCCTGCAGTGCCGCCCAGGCCAGGACCAAATGAGGCCTACAGGGACACTGACCTTGTGGCAGAAAAGTGGCCATCTTTTACTCAGACACTGGCGAAGCTGTTTTCCTTAGATCTTGCATTCTTACAGATGATTCCATCCTCTGTGCAAAAACGTGTCTGTAAGAATGCAATATCTAAGGAAAACAGCTTCACCAGCATCTGAGAAAAAGATGGCTACTTTTCTGCCACGTGGGTCAGCCTGTTCTGGAACTCTGGAGATCTTCTAAAAGGGAGTGATTGGTGATACGGGGTTGATGCGGAAAAGGCCCAAGGAACTATAGGGACTCCAAGGGGTTGTAAACAGAGCATAAGATATCTCACAGGGAGGCCTTGGATGGCTGAAAGCAGGTGGCCTGTTCCAGCACTACCCCCCCCAATAGTCTTTCCCACCCCGAGATACCTCACGTGCACTTAATGACCTGCACATTCATTTAACAAATGCATTGGAGAAAGCAGGAAGAGGGCTCATTCATTTAACATGATATAATTAATGAATCCTCAGGTTACGAATGTAATTGGCAGGCTCTATTAGATTCATAATTCAAGGATTACCTGTATGTTTTTTGTCTTACTGCATTCATGCCTTAAATGTGCAGTTTTTAAAATATTAAAACACAAAAGCAGATTCATTCTCAATCAAATTTCTTCCCCCACTTCTTATTTTCTATGATACTTCAAAAGCAAGGGTAAGAAAATAAACAAGGAACTTGATAGTCCTGTTTATTTTAACAGGCATAGATTCTCAAGCTTCAGCTTTTCCTTCAAAAAAGGAAATACTGGGAAAGATTTGTCCTCTCCAGATCTAGTCTTGCAATAGTAGTAAGAGCGGTAGTTGTTTTGATATTGATATTATACTAATCATTAATAGAGGAGAAACAATGGGATTCTCAGGCCTCACATCCTTGTTAAATGGCAGCTTTCTATAGTGCGCATCAATCCACTTGATACGTATTTACCACAGAAAAGCAGCACTGCATTTGAACTTAAATGTCTTGTTTTTAGCACGTAGTAGGTGGAAGAATAAGGAAATAACTTTTCTCAGTGGAAGAAAAAAATGTCCTATAGTTAATTTCAACAGTTGACATAAGATCCATATGTTCACCAACTCATCCCAATTATAACTACTGGAATGAGAAAAAAAACACCTTCATAACAATAACAACAACAACAATCTATTGAACTAGACAGACCAATTTAAGTCACTTTAAGGCAGTTTCATGGGTTCTTCTACCAACCAGGATTTGTAATAAAATGGGGGATGGAATGGCAAGCATTCATTCATCAGAACAACAAAATTAACCAGGAGACTCAAGTTTCAGAAAAGACTTATATTTTAAAAACCAGAACATTTTATTCCTGCAAGGCACAAAGTGTGCTCTTGCAGCATCTAGCTCTCCCTATAAAAGGCTGCAAAAAGTTAAATGAATAATTAGGCACCTAAGAACTACACAGTATTGGAGAAGCAGCCCTTCCAACCTACGTTAATGCTCTTTGATGCGTCAGAACTTTAATGTCAATTAAAAAAATATTCTATTCATTTACATCTTTAAGAGATACCGCAGCATATACTTTAACAACTATTGGTATCTTTGCTTTATATGAATTTGCCAATCAAATCAAGAACCTGAGAATATTAGATTTTATAAAGGGAAAAGAAACTTATAATTTTGAAGAGGGCATTTTTATTGTTGATCTTCAAAATTCAGTTTTCTACAAAGGAAAGCTATTTCTTGCCCTGAAAAAAAACCACAAGATCCAGCTATAAATTATTCAGGTAAAATATTAAGACCCAAATCCCTTATAAAGATTATCTATACTAAAGGTTTCCAGAGACATACGGATGCAGTACGCAGAACATGCTGGCTACATATTAAAAGGGGAGGATATGCCTATGCTTTCATGTCTTGCTTGTGTGGTTCCCATTGGCATCCAAGTTGACAATATGATCTGCTCCACCAAAACCCTTCTTTTGAATGGAAACACAGGATTATAAATTTTGCTTGATGGAACGAAAATACGTTATTTCAAAGTTCTTACATAAAATGCAATGATTTAAAAACTGCACAGCTGAGTGAGAAAGAAGCTCATATTCAAGACTAATCCAGTCATGTGAGTCCAGAAATAAACCAGTATTAGATAAATGTCCCTCTATGCTTTGAGACATCTCCATCTCAACCAAAATATTTACCACTGCACTAAGCCACAGTTACTTAATCTTACCAAATAAGCTAATTGGCTGTGTTCACAGACCATGATAAATCATTCACCAACATTTATAAACCACAATAGCTAGGTCTATAGAGCATGATAAACATTATTGTGGTTATTTGGTTCAGGAAATTATATGCCCCTAGCCATTAGGATGGTAAAACTCCTTCAAAAGAGGTGCTTCTAGCTTTGTGGGATCTCATTCAAAGCTCCTCTTTTCACTAAAGTAGCTACAGGGGAAAACCAGGTAGAGATAGCTGGAAGCAGCAGCACAAACTTGGAAAAAAGATTGTTGTTTGATTGAGGAAGAGGTGTTTTATATACAGCCTTTTATCTGGAAGCAGCTCTTTCCATGGATTTGCACAGCCTTATTAGCCCCGGTATGGTATTGGTTAAGGCTAGATCTTCCTGCACATTTGCTTACTAACTGTTATTGAAACATCTTCAATGTAATGAGATGTATATATATTTGATATGTATCCATTCACTTACAAGAGAGCAGAATCAAAGCCAAGGCAATATATATTGATACCAGTATCAGGCCCCAAGAAAATCCAGAATTGTTTGCCTCTGTCATATTATTAAAAGCAAGCAAATTATTGGTTTACTCAGTAATTCTGCACATCCTGAAGGATAAAAAAACCATGCAGAGTTCTAAAGTTGTGTCACATTGCCACAGCAAATTCTATTATACACCTTAAGATTGCCATATACATTACCCTACAAATTTGCAGGAATATATTCACAAAGGTAGAGATTTTACCTTTATTATTTGATAAAATGCAAGCCGTGGTTTTCTAAGTATTTGGTTTCAATACTAAATTTTACTGAATATTCACAGGAATACTCATAATTCTGAGCTTGTGCAGGCCACCTAAAGTCAGGGATTATGGGCAGCCATCCAAAGAGGCAAACGCTGTTCCTCATTCCAAGTTCTTTATGCCTATAGTTGGCATGTCCTCAGGGCTGGGACAAGATGGAGAACTGGTACTTAAGCTGCTTACTTCTGTTGTACAAATCTTTGGGAAATCACACAGAAAGTCTTGATTTGGGAGGTTCACTTGAAGAAAAGCTATGGAATCAATGCTTCCATAATGTCGTCAAGAAATGTTGTTCATAGACAACTAGAAAAACAAGAGCAAAAGCTGACTTGTGCGAGAGGACGTGAGGTAAACAAGCATGTTCCCTGCATAGTAAGAAGTTTCCAAGTGGAAGTAGCATGCAGAAGGCAACACAAAAAATAAAGCATGTTGAAGAAGGGAGGATCTTGCATCTGGACAAACAGCAGCATGGCTCTTTTTTAAGGCAGACTATCACTAATTCATTCAAGGCAATTGGACATACCAATTTCAAAAGCTAAATACTTGCTAACCATGATCAATACTTTAAATTAACAGTTGCTAGCTGAACAAAATGCAGGCCCTGGCAATACCTCCACAAAGACAGAAATCAACCACAGCAACAAAATAAAGTAGCAATGCCAAAATTACTCTGTGGTGAGCTGACACAGAAATGCTTGTGACAGGTGATAATGCTACTCAAACACAACAAACTGACATTCAATTGATATCTGAAAGAGACTAAACCAATCATTTACTCAAAGATGGAAGGCTTTGGATCAGCTGTAATACGGCCACAGTATTGCTGATAGGATGAGGACATGGGCTTAGCCATGCAAGTGCTATTAAATCTGGCTACATATAAGGGAATTTCCCAAAGCTTTCTGCAGCCCTCAATGTATGCCACAGCATGTTCAGAGAGATAAGAATGTCCTAGTGGGTGTGGTGGAATGAAAAAAGAAAAGAAAAGAATGCAAATATATGAGAGTCATTTCACCCTTGAGGAAAACAAAGCACAAGTAGCAGCCTAAGCTATTTTTTCTAAAGTGGCCAGTAGCGATTCCCTTTAACACAGCCAGCACTGCTAGTTAATGTGTTGATGTGCAGTTACATTATGGAGTATACAGTTTTAAACACCTGAGGTCTATAACCAGTATGTGTGTCTTTTATAAACTCCCTCCCACTCAGGCCATCTCCAGGCATTCTTCTTGCCTTCACAATGTAGTTAATAAATAGCACAAAACCATCTGCACCAAACAAAGCAAGCTGTGGTTTGACCCTGCTTTTTGAAATGTCCAGAAGCTAGCAAGGCCTATGAGAAATTGCAGCGAGCCAGTGTGACAAGGAGCAAGGCACAAGTAAATGGCAACTCTCCAGAGATTGTACTCAAAATCATCTATCTGGGAAAGAGGAGAGGCTGGAGGAACATGAGTCTCTAAAGCCCTCCTTTAATGCTTATAGAATGAGATGGAGAAGATAGCTGGCACTGGTGCACCCCACTGATGCACTGAAGGTGGTGTCTTGGTGGCATCCTTTGGATCTTCAACTAAGGGATATTTTCTGGAAATATTCAGGGTGCAGCACTTCAGGGAAGGGAAAGCCAGCATGAAGCGCTCATCGTTCCGAAAACTAGAGAGTGTAGACTTGATGAATGTTGTAATCCTCATGCTTCTTTCAACAATGGAATATCTGGAGGGGGGGGGAGAGAAAAGAATGTTAGATAACCTTTCTATTAGGTTCCAGGTTTCAAAGACAACTCAGCGCAGTCCTGATAGAGTCTATTTGATTTACAAAAGTTCTTATTTAACCAGCCAAGTTTCTATAAAAGCTTGGCATTCTTTAAAACTTTCACTGGCTGTGTTTTTGCAAGGCCTTTTCCTTACAAAAGCCTTAGAGTCTAATAATAAGAGCTTCTTTGGATTGACTCAGACAAGAGAACAAACCTTATTTATTCTTCCTAATCTTGGGATCAGACTAAGGCTCCTTCTAATAGTGAGAACTGTACCAGTCAGGGACTGACTTTGCCCTGTGTCACTTGAACTCCTGGTCTAGAGAAAATACTGTAAAATAATTATGCACTATGTCATCTGGCACTGTAGAGCAGGCAAATTTCCACTGGAAGAACTTCCCCCTTCTGTCACCTCCTGGGATGCCTTCTCATACCTTCCATTCTGGAGATATAGTACAATGCCACCATCATCCACACATCTCCAGTCATTCTATGGGGTGGCTTTGCCATTCTCTTACTGCAGCAGCTGGCTGATTATTTTTTTAAAAAAAAAAACTGTTTCCCTCATTTTAAAAATAAAATGCACCAGGGAAGAAAAAGGGCACAACTGAGGTGACAGGTGACTGCAGGTTTTTGTGGCCAGCTTGAAGAGAAACTGTCCAGCTCAAGCATAAACAGCTCAGTGGTCAGGAGACACCCAGTAATGTAGAGGCGCTGCAGAAAGTAAGGGAGGAAGGCCTAAGCTGCCTTTTTCAATAGGTAATAAAGTATTCATAAGTTTAAAATGCATGAAATCCAAACTTCTATACCAGAATAAATAAAGACTACAGCTGAAATAAATTATGCAACTTTAAAACCCTGATGGCAAGACTAGGAATTTTTGATGGCAAGACTAGGAATTTTTGATTGATAAATCCTGATGGCAAGACTAGGAATTTTTTTGTTTCGTTTGTGTACTTTTGCAAAATGCACAGAAAATTGCAATTTGATCTATTAATGGGCAATCCTATGGAGTTGTTAGGGAAAGTATGTGAGAAAGGAGAGTGCTGTGTGGGGTACCACAGGGCTTGGTACTTTCTCCACTGCTGTTTAACATCTACATGAAGCCAATGGATGAGATTATCCAATGACATTGGGGGGGGGGGAGTCCTGTCTCAATGTCTGGAAGCTCTGGGGGTTTGGGGAACAACAGGCTTCAGCTCAATCCAAGCAAAATTGAGTGGTTTGGGGTCTTGGGGCCAGGGTCTTAGGGCCTCCTGGCTCTGGGGACTTTCCACCTCTTGTCCTGACTAGGGTTGCACTACTCCAAACACAACCTGTGTGGCTTTTGCTAGCTTTTCACAAGGTTCTGAAAGGTTCTGCCACTGGGCATGAGGACCCAGGAGTGTGGTAGAGCCTGTGCCATGGCTTCATTGGCATTTATGGTCAGATGTGACTACTTCAGGTATGAATTTTCTTGTATGGTTTATACATGGTTATATATTGTTTTAACTTGCTGTGTTATTTTGGTGTTTTTATACTCTTTTTAATTGTTTGAGAGTCACCCAGTCATATATTGAGATGGGTGATTATATAAATTGGAAAGGTAGGTGATGGATAACAAAAAGGTTCTGGAACAGTTTTTTCCCCCTGAAGACTATGCTACTTTTTGCAATTTCTTGAGTAAAAGAATAAATGGAGCTTGTAGGAGTTATAGACATTTTTATTCCATTTATAGAAATCCAGATTCAAGACTTATTTCACATTACTTACCATCCATGTACTCCTCTGAGGAAGCAAGCGATAAGAGGCTTTGTACATCACTATTTTCTGAGTCCGAAGTCTCTTTGTGCCCAGATTTACTACTAGATGTGCCAGCCACCCAGGAAGACGTGGTCGCCTGATGCACTAGAACTGTTTCTGAGTGGTGAGAGCTTCCAGCTTCACACAATCCAGAGTGTCCAGGGGTTTCATCTTCCCTAATAAAACCACTGGGACCCACTTGGTCTGGTGGCGGCTGTTGCATTTCCCTTGCCTCACTCTGTCCAGCTCCTTCTGAAAGGACGATCTGTATTCGTGTATCTGAGGATGGTATGCAGTTTCCAGCACTGCCATAGACAGCTTCTTCATAAGATGGCAAAGCTACCTGAACTCCATCCACCATAATAGAAACCTGGTCCCCAGAAACACCTTGATCACGCCTGTGTTTGGAATTCAAAGAAATATTTAGGCACAATGACATAAGCAGCATTTTATGGAACAATAAAATGTACAGGATTAGCAATCCTATTTGTTTCACTGTTGTTTCAGAGGTAAAGGTACTAGTAATAAACTATGTTTGCACTCTGGTTTTCTCCAAATGTCTTAGGACTGCAATTTTTTAGAATTCTCACTGCAAACTAGCATAGCCATCAGATATTTAGTGAACTGTAATGTGAGAGTCCGTTTGGTGTAGTGGTTAAGGTACCAGGCTAGAAACTGGGAGACCGTGAGTTCTAGTCCCACATGAAGGCACAAGCTGATGACTTTATGCCGATTACTCTCTCTTAGTCCTAGGAAGAAGGAAAGGCAAACGCCTGAAACCTCACCAAGAAAACTGCAGGCACTTATCCAGGTAGCCACCAAAGTCAACATTGATTTGAAGCACATATACACAAAACCCCCAATGTATCTATAGGATATTAAATGGAAGAAGGCTTTAATAAGCCTAAGCTAGATCAGGATATGGTTGATCTTGGGATTATTTTCAATGAGGTAAGCCAATTCTTTAATGAGCAACACAAATTATCCCTCTTAACATGAACGTGCTTATGAAATTGCTGTTAACTGGAATTAAAATTCCTGAACAAAAATTATGCTGAGATGAACCCTTCTTGTTTAAAACTGAGGGGCTAGGCTCTTCATTACAATTAAGACTGATATATCCCTAATATATGCTTCCATGTGCCCTCTATTTAACATTATGTTAAATTTGTTGAATGTGTTACTTCAGAACTTTCCATTGTTTCATTATAATTTTCCCCTCACAGACAGTATTAGGTTTTAAAGTGCTTTCCATGGTCAATATGTCTCTAGTAGCTGGTGAGCATGAGAAGACACAACCTTTTTTCCAGGTTAAAGCTTTCAGACACAGGTAGGGATCATTACAGCCATACATTAGGACTGGCTTTTGCAGTAGGCAATTTTGTTGGCAGTGTGATGACTCTATACTTCAAACGTTTGTCTAGATTTGTCATAGCCTCTCTCCCTAGAAGCTGGTTCTTCTTTAATTATGGTTACAGTAACCAATCCTGTGGATTTTTGCACCCAGGAAGATAAAATTTTATCTATGTATGGTGAGATTTGTCCCATACCAGCGCTAGGTTTTGGAGGAAAAATGGCTGCCATCTTGTCAAACTAACTACTGTGCCATGGCAATGCCAGGCCAATCTGGGAGCCAAAAATCTCTTAGGATATTTCAGATTTATAATGGGCAGATGAACACCTTGCTTCTTTTTTCTTGAGAAAAGGGGAAATATAACAATATAATGTGTAATACATTTCATCCTAAAAGCACCTCTTATTTTCTTAGTAATGTTTAACCCAACAATGTTAAGATAGGAATAAGAGGAAATAAGAGACCCTGTAAAAATGTATTTGTCACCACCTAGTAAATTCATAAATGAGCTGGGGCAGAATTACAAGACTTCTATCTCATCGTTCATAATAATTGCACTATGGCTAAGATACCGGATGCAGATGAAAATATGAGTTAAGGAAGAGAGGCTAGATATGATATGGATATTACATTTCAATGGCAAATTACATTAGTATTAAATAAAGAGAAACAGAATGGCTTTATTGATAATCAATTTCCTCATGCTATCCTGGGCCCACAGTCAATTAAGGAAGCATCTATTATTTTATATCCTTATAAACTGTTCAATTTCTATAAATTAGCCATTTCTGCTGGAGTCAGAACTATGGGCTAACTTGACAGATATGGTCTGCCAGGTAAACTGTGAGGCACAGATCTAATTTTGCTTAAAGAGACTTCATGATTAGAAATACTTAGCTCTATGCTAAGCTCTATGCACCAAACAGCTACCTAACAACAGCTAGGCTGGCTAGCAACACTACTTCTATATGCAGCCTATATTTCTTGCCAAACTGTACTGAAAAAAAGAACTCTAAACATCTCCAGACACTGATCTGAATTTCCTACAACCAAACACATTTCACAAAACTGGGCAAGACCTGAAAAGTACATACAGTTTAGAGAAGTCTATTTCAGACAGGACCATTTGATTTATGACAAAGTAATGTGTGTAGAGTCAGGCGTTTTTCTGAAAATAAAGTTAAATGGACCCTAGAAAATACTGCTATTAACAGAGCTGCAGGAATTTATGAAATACCTGTAGAGCTGTTTCACATCTTGCAAGGATATTGTTAAAATACTGCTGACAGTTCATATGGAAAACATAGCTATGGCTAGAGAATGGTAAATAGGAATCTGTATTTAAAACAACAAAAAGTGACAGTGCAAAAAGATGTTCCAACTACCAAACAATTGCATGTGTTACACACATTCGATGTATAATTGAAAAGGCAAGACAGTCCCCTAAAAGCCACTGATTTTTGTTTTATTGATTATACTAATATTTTATGTGAACTACAGCAAATTGCAGATAGCCATTAAATATAAGGGCTGGACCACTCTATCTGAATATTTTGAGAATTTTTATGACATCTAGGAAGCATCAGTTAAAATGAAATACAGAACACCACATTGGGTTTAAAATTGGGAGAGGAGTGTATTAAGAATGTATACTATCACCCTATTTAATTAATATGAAGAACATAAAATGAAAAGCACTGGATTGGAAAACATAGGTTGGAATTAAATTTGCTGGAAGAAATATTGATAACCTCAAATAGACCAAAGTAAAACAACCTGGTGATTAGAAGTGAGGAAGGCTTAACGAATTCCTTGCTAAAATTTTAGAAACAGAATGAAAAAGCCAGTCTGATACAAATACCAAAATATGTCAAGTGTACAAGATCACCTAACGCAAACAGGTGAAGCAGCAGCAACAAATATTACCTTCCTGGGTCAAAAATCCACAGGATTGGTTACTGTAATCATAATTAAAGGAGCACCAGCTTCTAGTAGGCTATGACAAATCTAGACAAACTTTTAAAGTATAGAGACATCACACTGCCAACCAAATGGCTTACTGTCAAACCAGTTCTAATATGACTATAAAAGCTGGAGGATCAAAAAGGCTGAAGAAAAAAACAATGTCACTGAACTGTGGGGCTAGAAAAATAGAGGACATTAGACAGCAAGAGGATCACTATCATCACCCTAGCATTTTTTTCCTGCAGGTGCAGGGTCCTCTAACATTGGACAGCAAGAAAAATAAATTATTCAACATTATGGAAGCAGAATCAGTCAGCACACTTGAAGGACTAAATAAATATTTTTGCCATATAACATGTTAAGTAAGAGTTGTTGGAAAAGATCCTGATGTTTGAAAAATTACTTGAAAATAAAAGAGGCCAAAATAAGGCAGGCTGGCTAGAGACTATCACTAATATTGCAAGCGTGAGCTTATGAGAATTTAAAGCAGTTATGGATAAACAATTCCACTGGATCACAAAATCTTGGAACAGTCTAAATTTCATAGCTTCTTATGAAAGATTGTAAGAGACTGGAAGAGAGAAAAGACTACCTGGATTAAACATAAATATTACTCTTCTAATTACTATCTTAAGAAAGCACACAAGGCAGAACAGATGGGGCATACCTTCCAAGGGAATTAGCCATGAAGAAACAAAGCAGTGCTTACTATAGTCTTACCCACCCACCCAAAGAAAACAACACAAAGTTTTGATCATTTTATTCATTGAATAATTTTTGCAGGATATGATGGGCATGCAATCTTGAAGTTGCATTATCTTCTTCATTAAGAGATATTTCTATCCTGAATCACATTTTTTTCAGCTTCAATTATAAGAATAGAGGGAAAACTACTACGGTCTGTGTCTACTGTTTGATATATTGACCAATTGTTTAAAAAATTAGACAATGAGATTGCAGGAAACAATTCTTTCCTTTATCTCAGGGAATAATATACAAATAGTCTGGACTACAAAGGTACCTATTAGTAGTGATGATAACTGTTCATTTTAAATAATTAAGCCTGTTTACAAAACTCCCTCTTCCCCTGAAGTGCAGTTTCCACATTGTGCTTGCCAGAGTAAACATACTGACAACAGTTTGTGAGCTCAAGGAATTCCAAGCTTCCTCCCAGCCTTGGAACTTTGAAGCAGGCAGGGAGCAAACAATGCACAGATCTCTTTTTCAAGCTCCAAGAATGGAAGGAAGGCTAGGGATTCTTCTGGTTTTTGAGTAACAGAGGTGACTCTGATAGTGGTGCCTGCCCTGACCATATAGGCAGCCTGGAAAACACAATGTTTGGATATTTTGAATCCCTCCAATAAGCCTTAGGTAAAGTTTCTACTAGAAGAGACCTTGATAATTAGAATCTATTGAGAGCAATGTACTTTGAAAAATCTATCCATCATGGAAATAAAAAACAGAATATGACCAGGTATGTATTACACTACAGAGTCCAGTTATTCTTTTGCAATAGAATTCATGATTATTATCTTCAAGATCGAAATGGAAATAGTTTTCCCAAGGAAATAAATGGACTCTTTGCCTAACAGAATGAGTTCCTGAAGTAGAAAAAAGAGATCGGAGGAAAAACTTGAAAGAAAATAGTAAGGAACAATCAGGGAAAAAATGCATGGCTTTGGGTCAATAAAATAATGAGACACTTGTCAGCATGCTGTACTTATAAGCATTTACATGAAGAGTGGGGATTCTGAAACTTTCTAGACATTGCCAAACAACTTCTAGCATTCTTCATCTTTGACTGGTGTAGCTGAAGATGCCAAGACCTAGCAGCATCGGAACAGGTTCCCCATCCAATTTACATGCATAAACATCTGCCCATCAAAAGCAGCTGATGATTATGTCATCTTCCCAAATAGCTTCTATGATCAACAATCTATGATCTATTCTAATTTTTTAGCAGTTTGCAGTACAGTTGGCATAACTCATGTGCTATCTCTCAGGCTATTCTGCAGTTAAGTCAACTGTAGCATATAGTGTGAGAACCCTGGACACTAACTTGCATGGTTTAGGCTACTCTGGACATTGAATTGGTATACACACCACTCTAATCCTAGCAGTTTACTAAAGTGAGCAGCAGCATCAACCCCAGCAGCTAGCCTTCACTTGATACCCAACTAGTCATAATAGCCTCTTCTATTTAGCATCGAGCACAACCTCCACCCCCCCACCTCTCTAACTGAAGAGACCCCCACAAATTTTGAAGAACTCACCTGCTATGATGAAATGACTTCAGTTTTGGTTGTAGCAAGACAAACAATACAACTAAGAGAAGGATGAGAGCGACTGAACTTGCTGTAGTAGCCACTATGGATAAAGTGGGTACTCCTACACTTGGAGGAGAACCTTTATCTACAAAATCAAACAAAAACAGTCAATGGTTTCTCTTTAGGAAGCAGCTGTTTCCTATAAGTAAGAAAGGATTCCTGAATAAACTCAGTCCTGGTAGCAGGCTGTTTGCATAGACAGTATTCTTCTCAGAGAAGCCTGGTTTGGGGTGAAATCTGCTGCAAATACATTCAGAGAGAGACATCCTCAGAGAGATTGTACCTAGCTGTCAAGTCATGTTCCTTTCAACTGAACTCTCAGGTTGTCTTAGCTGTCTGATAAATCCCAAGCTTCCTGTTTTAGGTTAACTGAATTTAAAATCATTTGGATACAAGTCAAAACTATAATGAATATATTCAAGATTACATTTTTGAAATTTATTTAATTCTAAGGGGAAAAAATAAGCAGCTGAATTATAATTCTGACTATGACTGTATGATTATAGGCAGAATGTTGTGGGAACATTCCATTGTCAAGTCAAAGCCTGACAATAAGGAGATTGGTATTATTCCTATAATGTCAAAAGTTTTATTTTTGAAGATAAAAAAAAGTCCCAAGCTTAGTTTTCCCACTGAACATGAACATTTCAGCTTCAGCATTCATCTGGCCTTCAGGGATTTTGTTTTTCCCCATAAATTTCTATTAAAAGACATCTACTCCTCTCCTACTGTTGCTGCAGTGCCCCCCCATCAATTAAAGCAACATGACAAATATTTTCTTCCTTTTTTTTTTTGCTTCATATCATGGGAAAGGAATTCTTATCTTACTGATGGAAAATCTTGCAAGACACAATAGTTAAGATGCTTTTGAGAACATTCTTTTCAAGAGAGTCAAGATGGGGTAAAGAACATTGTCTTGCAGCAAGCAACGATCAAGTTGGTTCGAAAATCCCTTCCTCTAAATACTTCCACAATTTAATTGCTATGCACTTGCTTCACTTATCTGTCAAATTTGAAAAATCTGAAGCCATCCAACTCCGGAATGAATGGCATATATTAAAATAATAAACTTAGCATAACCTACCAAAAAGAGATACAAGTTTAATTTATTCAATTTAATATCACCACCTATTCCAGACAAGATCCCAAGACAGCAATAGAAATATAACTCTCATTCACCCAAATTCCCAAAGGAGGGTCACCACACACTAACCCAGAGTTTAGGGGAAGAGTCAAGTCTTCATAGCTTCATAGTTTTCTGAATTACATGGGGAATATACTGCACGGTACAGCCCATCAAATGGCTCATTTCACTGTGTGTTGTTGCCGGGGGTGGGTGGGTGTTTTTGTTTGTTTTACTGTATTTTTATTGCTTATAAGCCGCCTAGATTAGAGCTGCTGTGAACGAACAGGTGGCTATATAAAATTTCTAAGTAAAAATATGGTAGCTAAACTGAAATAAGTTTGAAATAAAGATTTATTTTTAGAGGGAATCTTTGCCAATACTTTCCTAAGGTGTAGCTAGGATTTTATGTCAGTATCTGAAAAACACTGGACAAAAATAAACAGCACAGAAAGCAAAAGTGAGCATATTCACTCAGATATACTGACCTTGACTAAGTCTACAGGTAACCTCCAATTCTGGATTCCACTTGCCATTCTTGCAAGTCAAATATTTGTAATCTCCTTTCAATACATAACCTTTGTCACAGAAATACTCTATGACACTGTCAGATGTCAGTGGGTCTTTGCAAGGCGTTGGATGACATTTGTAACCTCCATTCTCAGGTTTGGATGGCTGTGGACAGACTGCAAAGGAAAACAGAAACTGTGACCCCAGGTTTTAAGCAATAAATCCTATTAAAATATGTAGTAACCCAGGACCGCAGCACCACTGCATTTCAACAAACACTGATACGTAACAAGAATGTGCATTCTTGTCTTGCTACTCTGAAGGAGATAGTGATGAATGGTGGGCCCAAATCTCCATCTTCATCTATGAAAATGGTCATTTAATATACCCTGTAGCAGGTTCTATTTTTTAAAAAAATATATCTTGTTTTTAGACTGATAACTGAAAAGCCAGAAATCTTTCGTAAAATGATTGTTGTTGCTGAGATTTAGTTTGCAACTAATGCTTCTGGTGACCATCACAACTATTTCAACTCATTCAAGAGGTTTGCTGCAATTTCAATATGTCCATTCAAAGTCATAAGTCCAGAGTAACTAGGAAAATTCTCAAGAGATAGTAGGAATAGGAAGACAGAGTAAAGAATAAAAACAGAACATGACAAGGTAATACATGGACTTTCCATATACTAATGTGGGCATACATTGATAGCCTATTTTATATTCTGCAACTTGTAGGCAACTACTAATTGCTAGGAACATAATTAGTGAAGAGAACACAAATGTTCTCTTTTGAGAACCATGAATGAGCATTCAACAGATTTTGACATTATTATGCTTATCCATGTCTTCCCTCAGGAAACAAGGTCAGTGGGATTATGAAGTCGGTTAGCCTCAAACAGTGATTTAGCCAAGACCAAGTTAAATAAGAACTTGAATTTGTTGCTTTATGTGGCTTAAAACATTATACCTATCCTGATCACCACAAGCCAAAACACAGTTGGCATGGCAGCAATTTTGAACAGAAAAGACAGGTGGATAAAAAAGATTGAAATCCATTCATCCACTCTGTTCCACTGATATTTCTCATCAGAATAAACAAACAATAACCAAGAATAGGAATTTATTAAATGCAGTTTGTTCTTCAGAAGACAATCCACAAAATATTATTTTTAAGAGCAGCAGCTCAAAGTAGATTATATCTATTCACAAGCTTATTTGAAGTCCAGTAGGAAATTATTGTATTAATAAAGAGATGAAAACATATGTAATTATTCACAAATCTATTAGTTGGTCTAATCTGCCCTACTCTACCCAGTCTAGACCATCCCATCCCATCAAACAACAAAAAATCCCAGTGGAACATAAAATTTAACCATGTGTTGGGAGGTAGCAGATCTATTTCTACAGAAATATTTAGCTTATTTTACCACTGATGACTGACCACTAATTATAAAAATACTTGCTTTAGCCTTTCTTAAGCTATCACATTCTATAAATAATTTGACTACACACGTATCCCACCTATGAAACTGAAACCATAATTGTCTCAGACTAAACCAAGCTATTTTCCTCCTTGAAGAAATGGGAATAAACAACCAGGTATATATAGCTATCACCCATCAATATTGTTATCAATATTTTCATATTTATAATGTGAAAGCAAACAGATAATTTTAATTCTAAAAATTTAATTCTAACATTGTAATTTTTATATACTTTTTTTTATTTTGATGTTTTATTGTACACCAACCAGCTCTTTGAGGCAGATGACTGGTTTAGAAATGTGAAAAATAAATAAATAATAAATAAATAAATAAATAAATAAATAAAACTCTGCAACATTAAAAACCATCAGTTATTGTAAAAATAACACCATAAAGTGTATTCTGGTCCATTAACATGCGCATTAGAGTATAAGCATTGTGTACTACCATAGAGATAATCAAATGCATTAAGAGCTTTTTTTTTTGCATGGCAAGTATATAATACACCCCTAACATACAAGTTAAACACCTAATAAATATGACTGTGAACTAGTAAATGTTACACCATATTATATTTGCTAAGGTGCCATATGTTTGTGTTGTTTTTGCTATACATTAGTAAAATGAAAAAAATTGTGTTCCTTCTTCTAACTCTCCTCGTCCCCTTGCTAGACATTTTCATAAAATTCAGGTGTCTTCAATATGCTACAATCTGTCCTAAAGTGTCAACGTTTGGACAGATGGTTGTTATTTTATCCATTTTGTGATGAAATCCAAGATTTATCTAGATACATCTTTTTAAGTAGATGAATAATGAGCTTTAAATAGTTTAGTTCCTACTGCACTTTTGATAAGGACTTTTAAAATTTAAATTCATTCATTTACTGTATTTATAAATAAACCCAATCAACTAAGTTGAGGAATGCTGTGGATATAATTTACTTGGACTTCAGTAAGACATTTGATAAAGTAGACCACAACCTACTACTTGATAAGATAGAAAAATGTGGGTTAGACAGCATCACCACCAGATGGATTCGTAGCTGGCTGACCGGCTGTACTCAGCGTGTGGTCCTCAATGGAACTGCATCTACATGGAGGGAAGTGTGTAGTGGGGTGCCCCAGGGCTCTGTTCTGGACCCAGTGCTCTTCAACATCTTCATCAACGATTTGGATGAAGGGATATATGGGGAACTCATCAAATTTGCAGACAACACCAAGCTGGCAGGAATAGCCAACACTCCAGAAGATAGGCTTAAGATAAAGAAGGATCTTGACAGAATTGAACATTGGGCACTATCTAACAAAATGAAATTCAATGGTGAAAAAAGTAAGGTTCTACATTTAGTAGAGGTGGTATAGGTGGTACCTTGCTCAATAGTAGTAACTGTGAGAGGGATCTCGGAGTCCTAGTGGACTTAAATATGAGCCAGCAGTGTGCTGCAGCTGCCAAAAAACCCAACACAGTGCTAGGCTGCATTAACAGAGGTATAGAATCAAGATCACGTGAAGTGTTAATACCACTTTACAATGCCTTGGTAAGGCCACACTTGGAATACTGCATCCAGTTTTGGTCACCATGATATAAAAAAGATATTGAGAATCTAGAAAGAGTACAGAGAAGAGCAGCAAAGATGATCAGGGGACTGGAGGCTAAAACATATAAGGAATGGTTGCTGGAATTGGATATGTCTAGTTTAATGAAGAGAAGGACGAGGGGCGACATGATAGCAGTGTTCCAATATCTCAGGGGCTGCCACAAAGAAGAGGGAGTCAAGCTATTCTCCAAAGCACCTGAAGGCAGGACAAGAAGCAACAGATGGAAACTAACCAGAGAGAGAAGCAACGTAGAACTAAGGAGAAATTTTCTGACAGAACAATTAATCAGTGGAACAATCTGCCTCCAGAAGCTGTGAATGCTCCAACACTGGAAGTTTTTAAGAAGAGACTGGACAGCCATTTGTCTGAAATGGTATAGGGGGTTGGACTAGATGACCTCCAAGGTCCCTTCCAACACCACCACCACCACCATCATCATTATTATTATTGATCATCACACGGTCAGCCAGATGTTCAGACTGGATTTGGCATTTTTGTCTACCTATTGAGTCCTTACCAAGGACCTGGGATAGGCAGATGTGGATGTTTGATGGTATTACAGATATCGTTGCAGGGTGGAAGCAGTTCCTAGAAAGGCCGCCTTTTGCAATTGACTAATGGCGAATTTGTCAATGCCAATGGTGTTCAAGTGGTGCTCCAGTTGTTTTGGGATTGCACCCAAGGCACTTATTATTATTAATTATTAATTATTATTAAAGTTTCTGCTTGTAGTAAGCCCTCAACTTAACAGACAAAATCCAGTGGATCCTATTTTAGATAGGAACTTTACCCTGAACAATGAACAAAATCCATCACTTGGCAGATCAGATACCGCTCCTTCTGGTCAAAAAGGGTATTCACAGTTGTAAGAAAGCACAGAAGTGTTTTTATTCTTGAAAAATCCCATTTGCCATTTAACATATATTTGTCTTTAATAGAGTAATATTAAAGACAAATATCTTTATTTGTCTTTAATATTAATCTATTAATATTAAGCTTTAATAGATTCCTCCACAGAGTGTATGTAGTTTTATTCTGAACACTGAATTAACAGTAAAGAACCAAATATTACTTGCTCCACTGTAGTCTTCTTCATATTCAGTGCTGATTGAAAAATTACTGTTTCTCTATCAAGAATGCATAATGAAGAAGTCTTTTTTAATATACTAAAATGAATAAATGAGATCATATTGAAGGAAAAGGGTTTGTCTATGTAATCAAAGCTATACATTTATGTAATTAGATTCAGTTACATACACAGGATAAAATGTGCCTAATCATTTCAAGCTTCTTCAAAACTTTTTTAAACAAAAGACATCAAAAGGGAAATAAAGACTAATTATAGTCTTGCATCAATGCAATCACCAGCTGGAGATTCACAAAAAGCAGAGAGTTGAATTACCTTAATTAACATGCAACACTAGGATTACCACGTGGTCATTAAACCTCTGCCACTAAGAAACCATGGAGAAAACTATGCCATGCACAGAACTATCTATTAAAATGTTTTTCTGTAACATGTCTGCCTTGCCAAGCTAAGACTATACTGTAGCTTCAGCAATAGAGCTCTCCTATCTCAGTAAAATCTATATCTTAAAAAAGCAATAGAGAGCTATCCTTTCCAAAACGGAAAAGATATCCATTTCATATCTTAATATGATTGTGGAATGTAACAACAATAACAATACTTTCAGATAAGTAACTTGGCAATAATTGTAGGATCAGACCCAGAAAGCCAATGCTAGAAAGCCACATTCAGACAAAGAAAATGCACAATATTCATCTCAAATGCAAGCAATCGATCATTATAGATAGGCCTTTAAAAATAACTGCCTCCTCTCCCAAATATTATTTCCATCCGATCTCGCTGACAATGAAGCAGTCTTATTTCCATTAACTGCCAACAGGCTTTTAAAGCTAAAGAAGAGGGAACAGCAAAAATGAGTCTCATAGGCAAATATGTAGGAGTGGTGTATATTTTGTCTCTTTAGTAATTATTTGCAACCAAGAATGCATTCTACTTAATGTAAATCCTTCCATGTAACACAACAAATTGTCTAATTTCAGTTTTAAAAACTGGTTTAATTTGTAGCAGAATAAAACGGGTAGGTGAATAAGCTCTTCTAGTACATGCATGTACTAACTTAAAAAAATAATTCTTTTGATGTAATATGAGCAGAAAACAGCTACAGTGCTTTTAATTTAGTTCATTCTTATAACATGTTCAATAAAATGCTACAAGAAAAAATAATGCTGGCAATGCTAACCACTGTTCCCATTAGGATGAGAGTGGTTGAAGAAATAATGTTATGTGTAATTAAAGATGGAGAAAATATTCACTGATTATATTTATTGAAGCCTCTCCTGCTATTACAGAAGGTGATGTGATTATCACTACCGGTATGTTACTGAAAAGATTTCAAAGCAGAATGAGTGAACTCAAGAAAAGAGAGAGATCTTTATGAAGGCTTTGAGTTTTTCTCAGCAAACTGTTTTCCTGAAATATACCGATTATTTTCTGTTGTTCTATTGAATCCTTGTTATGACATAGATGATGGTCTACAGAATATTGACACTGCTGCAGCACTGGGAACAAGTTGGAGGTGTATAACGAACTTTCAAACTAAGAGCTGAGAAAAATATAGGTTCTGAAGTCAAAGTAACAGAAGGAGAAGAAACTGGCACTGGAAAGGTAAGGATTTGAAAAAAAATTAGGTGTTTCAGTGAAGAGAACTGGGAGAGCAGGATTAAAGAGATCAAGCCCCAAAAGACATGGAATAGTTCTGATGGAGGCAGATGAACATCTGAAAGATTCTTTCAACTTAAATTTCCAAAGCACACCTGCACTTAAGAGCTGAAGCCTCCTTCATTCTTTTGTTCCCTTAGTAATCCTCAGATAACATTGGCAGGTCTCAACATTAACCTTTACTAAAAACAAAAGTGGTAAAAATTATCGTAGATTCATGGATTTTGCTGTCATGGTTTCATAACACCTTTAACTGTAAACTCAACATTTGATATTGCCAAACTTTTGATTTACAGCCTAATAATAAGGATACCTAGTTAAAATAAGTGGAAAACATAGTTAGGAAACAGAAATGAAAAAGAATGACTTATCAGTTTCTAACAATTCATTGGTAACACAATCTCCAAACAACTAAAATGACATTTATATACATGGACATCAGTTTGAGTACACAGAAATCGAATTGGTTATATATTATTGCAACACATAACTGTTACAAAAGAGCAAAAATGTGCCTGGAGCTGACTGTGGAACAAATCAAAAATTGTTCATGTGGAAATTCCAATTTAAGCTCAAGTAGAACAAAACCAACCAGTTTTCATGATATGATCTTGAGCATGTACATATATTTTGAAGGAGAACATCAGGAATCACTTTAAAGTCCTGGACCTCATTTACAGGAACTGAGGAATGAAATCAAAGAAGTTGTTTAGAATGAATATGAAAAAAGACTGCCAAAGACCAAGTTTGCATCAGAAGAAAGTAAACTGGATGTCAGAACTGATGGCAGACACCACAAAGAAGAGAAGCCAAAGTGAAGAAAGACAAAGATCACCAGAAGAAATTTAACAAAGAATTTCAGAGACCTATTAGAAGAGACAAGATGTAGTATTACAATCAAATCAGTAAAAGCATCAACATTTGAACAGAAACAGAGAAAAGTCTTCCAAAAGATCTCTGAACTCAGAATGAAGTTCCATACTCCAATTAGTATGCTAAACGACACCAATTGATACGAGTAACTGATTCAAAAGAGATCAAACAAAGATGTCAGGAGTATTGTGATATTCTATATACAATATCCCTATTCACAAGAATCTCTAGTTCTTGAACATGAAGTTAGATCACCATTCTAGTTATTACCAAGTTGGAAAGCTACAGGAATTGTTGGAATATCTACAGAAATATGGCAAGCAACAGAAACCGTATTTGCAACGATTCCCCCCCTTCTCTCCTTTATTATGTTTACAAATAACTGAAGGATGTGAACATATCCAATATACCTTCCTCCTCTTTGAGTGAGTTGGTGAGTTGGACTGAGTGTGTGTGACTGGCACAAGGTCATCCAAGGTCATGGCTAAGGCAGGACTTGACCTCACGGTCTCTTGCTTTCTAGCCTGGGTCCTTAATCAGATCAAACTGACTCTCCAAACTATGTAGTCCACTGCCTGCACTCCACTGCCCCTACTGCCCAATGCTTCCCTCAATTGATTTTTGCCATCTTCTTCAGCTGCTGAAGAAATGTGTCCAGCAAGGCAGCTGCTAGCCCTTGGTGAGGTTGCGCAACACCTCCCTAATGCCTAGATTGGGATAAAGCAGTTGTTGTAGGACACAGACATCAGCTACAACTATTTGTTGTTCATAATCTTTGGCATTTCTTAAGTTTCCACCCTAGATGACTCATCCTATAGCTCTTACAATTCCCAGACAATATAACTGATTACAGAGTCAAGAATTGTAGACTGACCCATTTGAAAGGTGTGAGGCCCTCCTAAAGTATAAGCATGAACTTCAGATAGACATTGTGTAATCCTAAGAATATGAGATTTTATTTAATGAAAGAACGGGTTCTAATTTTTATGACTGTGTAAAGAAGCATAAAATTTTACAGAAAGTTTCTTAAAACATTAAATGGCTGCTCTGAATGTGATTTTTTTCCCCTAGCAGTCCAGAGTATGACTTCATGTGATATTCTTAATACTTTGGTCAATGCACTGCATTGTGAGGAGCCCATTCAGAGCTGCTCTTGTATGATTTCAGTTGTTCCAGGATGTAACTATTAGTAATTCCCTATTAATTATATAGTGATCCAAAAGTCTCTCATTCGAACAGTGGATTGATCTAAATGCAGTTCTCTTGTTAAAGATAGTCTAGTATCATCTTTAAATGGGATTATTTAATTTATTTGTTTATTCAGAGTGCAGAACTGGCGGGGGGGGGGATAGGTGGAGGGGGAAGCAGAAGTGGAGGCAAGAATTGCAGAGCAGAAGTATAAGATCCTTGACTAACAATGGTGTGGTCCTCACCTAGAGACCGCAATCTGGACTACCAGAACTGCCATCACTAAGTGGTGTAATCGTGGGATGTTTCACCTAACAACTGCTTGGTCACTTCATAAACAAACTTTATCCATATCTTAAATGTTTTTCCAGTTACAGTAGCTATCACATTTTGTTAAACTTTTTTTTTAACAGTGTGGTGTTGCGATTAAGGATGTTGGAATAGGGAGACCAAGGTTCTAGGCCAGTCTCATCCATGGGAACCTAATTGGTGACTTGGGCCCCAACTTATTGAATAGAGCTGCTAGGAACTCTTGGAAGAAAAGTGACATATCAATCAAGCAAACATGTAAACAATAAAACCAGGAAGCATGTTTCTTCATTGGTACCTTTATATCCATTCATAGCAAGGTAAAGAACTTTTCCTAACCCCCACTCCAACCAACATTTCCATGGATAAAACGTTAATGCAATGTTCGTATTTCCAAACGTTGTATATTAAAGAGGATCTCATTAAGACTTGAAATGTTTGTCTTCTTTTAAACACTCCTTTTCCCCACCTCTAATTTTTAGGAGGTCTGTGCAGACCACACACAGAGAACATACGGAGCCTTCATTTAAGAGGAAAATAGCTAACATTTGAACAGGTGGAAAAACACATTAATTGGCAGGATAAATTGCTGGATTAAGCTACTGCATTCAGTAGATGGATGTTTCAGTGTTGAAAAGTTATTTCCATTCCACAGCTATATTCTAGCTACACTGAAAAGAAGTCTGAGAAAAGATCATTTTACCAAAAGCCACAGCAGTACAGGGAAGGTGAATATAAAAAATATCTTCTAAGCTGACTTTACAGAATTGTTGTTCTCATCAAACAAACTGCAATAGTTAGAAAACTGAGCAGCATTCAAACAGTTAGGTAAAAATGCAGAAAGCAATCAGCCAATTAGTTTTGTTTACATATCCTATAATTAATGTCTTATTTGACTTCATACAGAAAACACATTACATGCTTGTAACTTGAGCGGCTATCTTTATATTAAACATATGGATGATGGGACTATGCAGACTCTCTGTCAGAATCTTTTTACAACTGTTGGTGACTTTTTGGCTGGAAGTAGACCTCTAAAGCACATGTTCCTAGGCACGGTTCTTGTTTGTACTCGGTGTCTGAAGAATGTCTAAGCAGCCTTTGAAAAACTACATGAACCTTAAATAGAAGTTTCTGACAAGAAGGTTGTAGATTCAGTTATGGGTGAATTGGTGTCAGCCCTTCAAGGTAGACCCAACTGGGAAATCAAAGTTATAATCCTAATGTTAGTTTTGTTGTAAGGTTTTCTCAAAATACATTTCTGCCCCAGACTCAGATTTCCTTTATCTGACTGTTATCTTGGTTGCAGCACTTCCTACTGTCTGTCAAGATTATTTCTTCTGCCCATTACAGTCTGTTGAAGGAAAGCAGAATGTTCAGTTTGAAGAAAAGAAGACTGAGAGAAGACATGATTGTCAGATGGGAGTACATAAAGGGAAGATGGCCAAGAATTTTCCATGGCCATAGAAACAGAAATAACTGGTATAAAGGTTGTGATGCTTTGCATGCAATAGTGACCATTTCAGGAACCACAATTATATGTAAGGAATGTGTTTTACTTTACTGTACGTGGGCATCAACATATGGATAAATAGGCTTATCTGAATGGAACAGGTATCCCATTACATAGACGTAAGTAAGAGAACACCCTTGCCAAGCATCATTTCCATCCTGCTTCTACTGTTGAAATGTTCATGTTGGATAAATTGGGAGGGTTCCAACCAAGCTGGAACTTTGCACAAATCAAGGAGAGGTAAGCCAAAAATCCTCAAATTTCTTATGTTACCAAGAATGTGCTTCATTCAATGAATCTTTGGTAAAATGCTTCATAAGTTTGGTTGCATCAAAATAAGAAGCCACCAAATGCTCTTGCATTGTTTTGACATCTCAGAACTAAAGCTCATCTGAAATACTTCATCAAAGCCTTATGTCTCTAAAAAATAATCTCCCATTTGAGTTGACCTTATTTCCTTGCAATTTCAAGAACATCTCCATATAGCTTTTTGGGTAACAAAAGGTCGTTTGCCATTGTCTACTTCCAGCAGGTTTTCCTGAATACTCAGTTTATTTTATAGTCCTGGGATTTACTTGTGATCTCTCATTCATACCAACTAGGTCCACCCCACTTAGTTATTTGAGACCATGCAAAGTCAATTCATAATGCCATCATGGTCTCATATCTGTATCTGTTTCTGAAGTATTCCCACTGAGAGGATTTGAAACATAAATAAAACCAGGATATTATTAAATAAATTACCCACCTATCATCTAAAGCTCCACTCTCACATTTTCAGTAGCATTCATAGTGAAATGTACAAGAATAAAATGACATATAAGAAAAAAAGCATTTTTCCAAGAAAACTGACAAATTTGATATTTATATGTACTCAAAACCTAATTCATCTGTTAGGTTATATAGCACTCTTCTTGCTGTAGGTTACCTTTGCTGCCTATATCCGTAGAATTTTCATTTTCTTTCTGAATCTCAACTAATTCCCAACAGGCTCTATTCCATAGAATCCCTCCACTCAGGACCAGGGAAACCTCTAAAACCAAGTTTCTTTCTCACAAGGAAATCCTTTCCCCCCTTATAGTTTCCTGTTTTTCCACAAGGCTGTATATATAGTATATGTACAGGATAATATGAGAAGGGGCGTTGTCTTACCTGAACGCCTTTTCTCAGCATGATGATGGAGAATCCACGAATGGGTTAGCTCTGTCTTCCTGCCCAATTAGACTGAGTCTGTCAAACTTGCCACGCCTCTCCTGGGCCGGACCTCCCAGTCTTGACGAAGGCGAAGCTATTGACGACAGTTCGGCGTGTTGGCTCCCAGACCCCTAACACAGGACCTGATGGACACTGAGGGGTGGGTGTGGATTCTCCATCATCATGCTGAGAAAAGGCGTTCAGGTAAGACAACGCCTCTTCTCCAGCATGATAGATGGAGAATCCACGAATGGGACATACCAAAGCCGCTCTTGTCCCTACGGGAGGGAAGCAGTCTGGGCCTGTGTCCCACCTTGTGGCACTATGTGCTGTAGCACTCTCCGGCCAAAGGAGACGTCTGCGGAGGCAAATCTGTCTAACTTGTAATGCCTCACGAAAGGGGAAGATGAAGACCATGTCGCCGCCTTACATATGTCCTCAATGGACGCCTGTGTCGCCCATGCTGCAGAAGTTGCAGCGCTGCGAGTGGAATGAGCAGTAACTTGACTTGGAACTGACAGGGACTGCGCCTGATACGCCCCAGCAATGCAAGCCCTGATCCATCTGCCAATAGTGGAGGCAGAAACCTTTTGCCCCATAGAAGAAGGCCGAAAGGAAACGAAGAGGGCTTCCAACTTGCGAAAAGGCGCCGTCCACTTGATGTAGTAGCGTAATGCCCTGCGAACATCCAGGGTGTGCCATTGGCATTCCAAGTCATAGAACGGATGAGGACAAAAGTCTGGCAGTATTACTTCCTGCCGCCTGTGGAATAAGGTATTGACCTTAGGAATAAAAGATGGATCCAATCGAAGGACCACTCTGTCCTCATGAAAGATGCATAAATCATCTCTGATAGAGAGAACTGCCAGTTCAGAAATGTGTCTAGCTGAAGTGCCGGCTATCAGGAAGGCTACCTTAGTTGTCAAGGACCGCAGTGTACAGGTTCTGATGGGTTCAAATGGCGGTGAGGTAAGGGCCTGTAAGACCCGTGGCAAATCCCAAGAGGGATACCGATGAACCACGGGCGGTTTGGTGTTGCTCGCTCCCTTGACAAACGAGCGCACCATGGGATGCTGAGTCAATGGCTCCGAATTGCCACATGTAAGCACCGTGGATAGAGCCGCCACTTGTCTGAGGATAGTGTTGGGCGCCAAGCCCTTGTTGAGCCCTTCCAATAAATAGCCCAGTATTCTCGGAATGATAATGGCCGAGAGAGCCAACTGGGAGGGAAAAGTACCGGGTGGTACAGTTGTGGTAAGGGGCAGTTTGTCCGTCTCCCCTACGGCCAGCTTTTGTGCACGGGAGAATTGTTTCTCCAAGGCACGATGCCTGCGGCTGGCCTGTTTCTCGGCAGACTTGGATGATCCTTTGCCGAAACTGGCCTTAGTTTTGCCCTTGATCTTAGCAGCAGCCTCCTGATTGGAGGACTTACGCTTTGTTTGGCCAGCCGAGGTGGAAGCCTGTGGCACGGTGTTATCTGCCATGATAAAGCGAGAAGTTTCAGTGGAGTGCTGAAAGGATCTCGGTCTGCAAGAGATACGGCTGCGGCCCACCAAAGGTGGGACTGGCCTGCACGTGGATCTGTGGTAGTCCAGCCCACCGGCAAGCCCGGAGTCACACTTAGCGACGGCTGATACGCATGTCACTTAGTGGCGGCAAACCTAGTCCCATGCAACGACAGCCAGCGCACACCGCAATGCTCAAACCTACCGTCCAGGCCGAGTTTGCGTTTAGTGACGGGATCACACGTGTCTCACTTAGTGGCGGCAAAGTCCAAATGGTAACGGCCAGTCCACTAGATGCAGACTATGGCATACAGGCTAGAGCTGGCAAGGCCCAAAGGTCATAGTTTTCCATAGTGATGACTTGCCAGTTGAGGAAGGAAGCTGGACCTGGGTCCAATTCTATGTCTGTTGGGGCGAGGCCTGTTGGATGCGGCCTACTGTTCCAGGTGCAAAAGCCCTGGACCCCCCTGACTATCCCCGCGATCTTATGCATGGGAGAATTGTTTCTCCAAGGCACGATGCCTGCGGCTGGCCTGTTTCTCGGCAGACTTGGATGATCACTACACTGCCCTTGATGGCATCACAACCAGTAATGGCATGACCAGTGTCCTGGCAAACCTCACAGTGGTGGCAAGATCAAATGTTAACAACCATCACACATGCAATCCACTTGGGTCGGCAAGGCCAACTCAATGGTCACGGCCAGTCCACATGCAAGCCACTTAGCGTACATGTGTGATCCACTTAGTGGTGGTAAGACCAACCTAATGGTAACGGCCCGCATGATGGTAACAAATTGTAAACAGAGAAGGCATAGGCAATCAAGGCTGTGAGTCGTAGTCCTTGTGCAGGAGCTGAAAAGGCAGCCATTGAAGAGGGCCTAGTGACCTTCTGAATCATTGGTAGTTGCTCCTGATAATGCCTCCTGCTGGACTGTCTCTCCTCTGGTTTGGCGGATTCTTACCCCCTCCTAATTGGAGGATTTTGGGCTTCTTGCACCCAGGAGTGCTGCTCACTTCAAGGGGTCTGAAGTGCAGCGTTGTCTGCTATTACAACCAGAGACATCTCAGTGGAGTGCTGAGAGGGATCTCAAGTGTTTTGCATCGGTGTCTGCCATCGTAATTAGAGATATCTCAGTGGTGTGCTGAGAGGGGTCTCAACAGAGATATCTCAGTGGTGTGCTGAGAGGGATCTCAATAGTAAGGAGCAGAGTACTGATAGTGGCAGGGCCACTGAATGTAAGAGACGGTGTACTCATGGGTTAAAGTGGCTGCAGGACCAAAGTAATGGTACTGCCCTTACACATGCAATGCTCCTGACGGCAGCAGGACCAGTAAGGGCACGGTCAGTGCTCTGGTCAGTTCAACTGTGGCGGCAAGACCAACTGAATGGTAATGGCCAGCTCACATGTAGTTCACTTAGTGATGGCAAGGACCAACTTAATGGTAATAGCCAACTCACATGTAGTTCACTTAGTGACGGCAAGGTCAACTCGATGGTAGCAGCCAAGTCACATGTAGTTCATTTAGTGACAGTAAGGACCACTCAAAGGACCACTGGAGGACTTATGCTGCTTGGCCAGTAGTGCTGGTAGTGGCACCGTGTGAGGTTGAGGTGCTGTATTGTCTGCCATCACAGAAAAAAGATATCTCAGTGGTGGGCTGAGAGGGATCTCGATAACAAGGAGCAGAGTACTGTTTGTGGATGTGTGCCACGGCCCTGGGATCAGTCAAGTACTCTTGGTTAATGGTGGCTACCGGACCAACTTAATGGACGCTGGCACACCTGCAACGCTCCTGATGGTGACAGGACCAGTGACTGCCCCCTCAGTGCACTGGTTAGGTCTACGGTGGCGGCAAGATCACCTCAGTGATAACGGCCAGCGCACACGTAGCTCATTTAGTGACGGTCAGACCAACAAGTGGTAACGGTCAGCTCTCTAGGCCTAGTTGGTGGCGGCAAGGCCAAGAATGTCACGGCTAGCACACTTTGTCTGTTGGCCTACGGTGGCGGCAAGACGATGGTTGTGATAACGGCTAGCTCACACGTAGCTTGCTTAGTGGCGGTCAGACCAGCGAGTGGTAACGGCCAGCTCACTAGCGTTCGTTGGTGGCGGCAAGGCCAATGATGGCACGGCCAGCGCACGTCGTCTGTTGACATGGTGAATGAGGCACCTAGGCTGTGGCCTAGGGCAGGTCTGTTGCCTCCTGTGCATGTAGGCCGGTAAGGGACTCAAGACCACTATAGTGGTTACTAATACAGCATCTGGGGCAGACCTGCGTTACCATGCGTTATTGCAGAAACTTGCCTCTTTGCTCCCCCCCGGCCGGAGGGAGCGACTGCGGCACTTAAAATGGCTGCCGCTTCAGTGACAAGTCCGAGAGGATTCTTCGTCCCGCTAAAAAGCAGAGACAACCGAAGAGAAGCGGGACGTTTTGAGTCGCTGGATGCTATTAGTCAGAGGCTACAATGAGGGCCGAAAGGATCAGAAGCAGCCTGGCTAGTCGCGGGGAGGAAGCTTGCCACGCGGTGCGCAAAATGGCGCCCGCAACGATAGCGATGATCTCAGTGAGAGACGGAGGCTAAGGCCTCCCTGAGAAGCAATCCTCTGTCTCTGCTTGAAGGCTTCGGCCTATCTCACTGAGAGACGGAGGCTAGGGCCTCCTTGATGGACAATCCTGTCTATCTGTCCCTAAAGGGGCTTCGCGCGATCGCACTGGGAGATGGAGGCCAAAGCCTCCCTGCAAGACAATCCTGTCTATCTTTCCCTAAAATGATTGGGCGCAAAATCCACGAATGGGTAAGAAAAGGATTAATCCTACCTGCTCTGGTAAAGATATTTGCTGGGAGCCAAACTAACACGTCTGTCATGGGCCAGACTGAGTCAAGACTGGGAGGTCCGGCCCAGGAGAGGCATGGCAAGTTTGACAGACTCAGTCTAATTGGGCAGGAAGACAGAGCTAACCCATTCGTGGATTCTCCATCTATCATGCTGGAGAACTATGTTGATGAGCTTTTGAATGAGTCAGCTATACTCAGGTGGAGTGATTATTATCAATACTATTTTGAAGGAATAATCTTGATTGTAGATATTGCAACTAATATGGAACATTTCAAACACATCATTATGTGCCAACAAGTCTGTGACAATTTTAATTGGCCACAGAGACTGATTTTCCCAGGGCGATCTCTCACCAATGAGACTGTTCAGATCTTCCAGTCCTGTACCTATGCTCTAATCAAGTCCATCTACCCTGCTGTTGGTTGTCCTCTTTTCAACTTTCCCAGCATTATGGACTTCTCCAAGGAGACAGGATCCTCACATTATGTGTCCAAAATATTATTTGTGCCTTAAATGAGAACTCTAGATTGATTTGTTCAATAATCCATTTACTTTCTTTCTTGACTATCTATGTTGGTCTAAAGAATCTTCTTCAACACCAGAGTTGAAAATACTCTATCCTGTTTCTTCAAAATCCAAATTTATATATATATATATCCATACTCTTTCTGTCTCTCTCTCTCTCTCACACACACACACACATTCTCTCTTTCTTTATATATATCTTCTGTTCAATCATGTCCAATTCCTGAGGACTGCATAGATATGTTCCTGCAGGGTTTTTTGGACAATATTTTTTTTAATGATTTGCCTTTTTTTTTTTATTGTTTTTCTGAAGTAAATGAATTTATATGGGATAAGATAAAGAAATAACCTTGGAAACAGTATGGAAGGATTTGCCCCATGTAGGCCTACTGGCTCTAGCCTTTGGAGGGTGTGCATGGAAATGTTTTCACCTTGATCACAGATTAACTTAACGATATGGACTGGTATTACTTACACAGCTGATTATTTTGATCACATGTAACAAATAACAAGGCCCACCTTTTGTTTTATATATATATATATATATATGAAATTTATATATATAAATTATATATATAATATAAATGAAATATATATATAAATGAAATTTCATTTTAATGTATGCCAATTAGTGTACATTCAAAGTGACAATAAAATTATTATTCTATGTTGTTTAAATCCAGTATAGAATTTGAAAATATGTCTTCTTCATATATTCATTGCAACAGTCTTGTATCCATACTCCTACTCAAAGTAGTTAGCCTTGTCACCAGCAGAAATCAGATCTCCATTTCAGGTACAAGGATGCAATCCAGTGGGACACTCCCACACCAAGTAAATGACCGCACACATTCCTTAAAAGTATTTTTAAAAAGGTAAAGGAGTCCCTGCAGATTTTACTCCGCTAATCGTAGCCGACTATAGGGGACAGTGCTCACCTCCATTTCAAGGCCATTGAGCCAGTGTTGTTTGAAGACATTACCATGGTTCATGTAGCCAACATGACTTCACAAAGCAGTTACCTTCCCACCAAATAGATTCCTATTTATCTATTTGCATTTGCATGCTTTCAAACTGCTAGGTTGGCAGGAGCTGGGATAACAATGGGAGCTTGCCCCATCATGTAGAGCTCGAGTCTTGAACCTGGACTGCTGGCTTTCTAGCCAACAAACCCAGTGTCTTAACTGCTGAATCACTGCACTACCCTCCTTAAAACTATACAGCTGCTTTAAATGATGGCTTGGCTTGATTTATGAAAATTTTCTACAAGAACCCATTTTTCAAGGGATGTTGTTACTTGCCCTGAATTATAGCAGAGAAGGGTAGAAATATACATGAAACAGATAGGAAGAATTTTACTTACATGAGTCCAATCCTTCCACCATACAGGAACTGAAGATAAAGAATGGAAAAAATATCCCATGACTGATCAAGGCAAGCAACGATGTTGTGGTGCTCTTTGCTCCTACCATTCCATGGCACATCTTTTAGACACCAAAAGTTTTTAATGTTTAAAGTCAGATGGTGTGTCCAATTTTTACCTGCAACAAAAAGAGAAAAATAAAGGTTAGATAAAACATCCATAGTGCAGAAAAGAAAAAGAACTGAGTATTTTGAACCTATGGCAGTGGATATATTCCTTCAACAAGAAACACAAAACAACTAGAAATTCACACACACAAAAAGAATAACTATTTTGTCTGAATGTATTAGCACTCAGATAGATTGTACATAAACACTTTCAAAATGGAACTTGGAAGACTGTTTTTGTTTTAAAGAAGCAAGTAATTGTCACAAGCCTGCCTTGTCTCAAGTCTTTCCTGAACCAGTTTTGTTTCCGTCTTTTTTTAAAAAAAGGTTCAACTAGATAATTAGGATTAAAACATTAAAATCCTTAATAAACTACCTAGAAAAAAGACAAAAGACTGATGGCAAAGCACTCAAGAGAAAGAAATGTGCATATATATGCCACAGAGTTGAAATGACTATATACAAAAGATAGCCAGGTAATAATCAAGCTGAAATATCAAAACATCACAAACATGAATTGCAAAAGGCTAAAACTATTTAAACTCCAGGAAGTGACATCATTTCTTCTTGTCTAATGATAATTAGATACAAGCCAAAGGTATATGTCACCTTCTATATTCAAACATGTCCTAGAGCAGTATTTCTTGACTTGGGCAACTTTAAAATTTGTGGACCAACTCCCAGAATTCCCCAGGTCCACTTATCTTAAAGTTGCAAAAGTTGAGAAACCCTGTCCTAGAGTAAAGAACTTCAGGTAGTCAATCATGTATTTCATACAACACAAGTAATTCTATGATGACTTCACATCTTTTGACAATCAAAATTGGTATGTCAAATTAGAAATTAACTTTCTTAATTATTATATATGCATATTGGTATTCTTTCAAATGCTATGATATTGTAAAAAGACAATCTCTGAGGAGATGGAACCAATCTGAGGACCTGCTGGAGCCTAAGAGCAAGAGATGCCAACTGCTAGTCAGACTTGACTGATGACATTAAACTCAAGGGAGACTAAACATTAAATTGTAGATTCATTTTTTCTTCTTTTTAAGAATGAGGAATATAAAATCAAAGACAAGTTAAAGCTAATGATCCATTCAAACCAGGCAATGGGGATATTTTTCCTCAAGAAATCATTATAATTCTAATATAATTGACAAGCAAAAGCAAGATAATTTCTGTCTCTGTGGAAAGAAAGCAGGGGAAAGGATAGGAATTCAGGGAATTGATTTTTTTTTCACAATAAAAGGAAGAAAGCTAGGAATCTACAGCAAACCTAGAGCCTCTTTACTGATGGGATCTCTCATCTCCACTGTGAATGTTGGTCAAGAATTAAATAGCTTTTTTAAAGGCACACTATTTCAGAATTTGCTCAGTGTGGTTTTCCCCTTTCACATATACTAATAAATCATGATTTGGCACATATTTTCATAGACTGAATTCCATGGGAACCACAGTGGGGGAGGAACTCTGTCTTCATGCTTTGGGTCTGGCTGGCCAGTATAAGAAAAAGAGGCAGTGTTTTTATAATCCCCAACACCGATTACATAGAAGCAAAAAAGGAACGATAGATAATAACAAAACCTTTGAAAGTCTTTCCATGTAATATTATCTTTGTTTCAACTCTAAAAAAAGGTTTTCATGGGTGTTTCACAACTGTGTGTGTCACATCCTTCTCAACAGAATTCTTTTTATGTTCTGAGTATGTGAATCTGATTTGAGAATTTTTATGCCACAGTATACGTATCTACTTTTTCAGAAAACAAGTAAATATTATCATGTACTGTTCTAAACAACCCACATGGGTATCATTCACAGATTACCAAGCCAGAGAATTCTCCTCCAATTCCATTCAAGCATATGAGAACAGCCTACCATGAAAAAAAACATACATCCCAGTGCTTCAAGGACAATTTAAACAGTACAACAATCTACCAGGTTAGTCTGGAAAGCTATTTGTTAATTCAAGAAATTACTTAGATTTAATTGAGTATAACTCTTCAGATAATACAAAAAATAAATAAATACAGTCCGCAATATTTCTAAGGGAAAGGAAAAAAGCCTTGCAAGCTAAGGTCTTGGTTATGAAAATTTTAAGTTGCTGAACAAATAATATGAAGTAGTATGTTGATATAATACAGCACTTCTTAAATTGGGGATCACAAGCAAACTTGAGAAAGGTTATAAATTTATTTGGAATTGCTACCAGAATTTCCTTATATCCTGCATAGATATGCAGAGCATGTTCTGACAGGGCTTTGGGTGGGCCTAGGCAAAACCAGATTGCAACCAGAATTTACCATGGTGCCTGGATAAAGAAGCAGTAGCACTACCGTATCAAAGCACCTCTTGTTTTATCTTGACTTATCTAGCAAAGTGAGCAGCAAACACACAGTGAGCATCTAGCTATTTATCAAAATCATTGATCAATTATAGTAACGTTGTAAGATGGTGATTTCCACTAATATATAGTGATTTTTTTTGGTACAGCTGTAGAAGCGAAGTTCAGTAATACAGTACTACCGTGTTTCCCGAAATTAAGACCCAGCCGGCAGAAACGGCCCAAAGAGCCACGCGGCATCCTGCCGCGAGCAGCAGAAATGGTCTGAAGCACCATGCGGCTTCTTGCCGCAAGCAGTAGAAACAGCCCGAAGAGCCACACGGCGTCCTGCCGGGAGGAGTGAAAATGGCACAAAACACCATGCGGCGTCCTGCTGCAAGCAGCAGCAATGGCCCAAAGCGCTATGCAACCTCCTGCCGGGAGCGGCGGCACTGGCGTGACGAGCCACACGGCTTGACAAGCGTCGAGGCGTGGAAGGCCTGGCTGTGACGGTCCTACCGGTAAGTGGGTGCGGGGCGTGTCGGGCAGGTTCACCCCCCTACCCCTGCCCTAGCTTGATTTTTAGGCATGCGCCTCGCCCCAAAACTAGGGCTTATTTTTGGAGTAGCACTTATATTAGGCCTACCCCCAAAAAATCAAGCTAGGGCTTACTTTTTGGCTGGGTCTTACTTTCAGGGAAACACGGTAGTATTGGTGAAGTTCAATGTCCTTATTCATTATTTTAGATTTCTAACTTTTAAAAAAATAAAAAAGGTTTAGGTCATAGAAGAAAAGTTGAATATAATCAAGCTACCAGAGGTGTTAATAAAAGTAATCTTAGGTCAAGAAACTATGATGAGAATTATATGTGTTTTTGGATTCACAAGAGTACTTTTTACTGCGGAAGAACATTTTGTGTTATTTATCAGAAAAGTCTGTCCAGTTGGAATCTGACGTCAAGCATGCTAAATCATGCTAAATCTACAAACAAATCATGCAGTCTTAGATAACAAACCTCACAGGGTTGTGGTGTTTTGTTCTTCATTCCAAGAAGAGATGAAATGAAGAAACAAAATGTTAAACGTTAAGAGCACCCATTTCAAAATCACATCTTGCTACTTATCAAGTTGCATATAGAATCATGTGCTACAAAACTCCTACCAGAATTTTGGAGAAAATTATTCCAATAACTATTGATTTCATTAATGCTATGTTGCAGGTATCTGGTGAAAAACAATTTTCAAGTGTCATTTTATTTCATGACACTATTTCCTGCAGGGCTTTTTTTGTCACCTTCAGGCACCTTTTTTGGATGGAACCTTGTAGGGTAGGCAAGGCGGGTTGTATGACATGTGTGAGTTCCGGCACCTTTTCTTTTTACAAAAAAAGCACTGATTTCCTGCTGAATCACAAAGATAATAGAGGATCTAAATGATCAACTGCAAAGAAACATTCATTTCCCAATTCCCATGCAGATAGATAACAGAGAGCAACCAAGGATGCTCATTTAATAAGAACAGAATAGAATAGAGCTGGAAGGGACCCCTGCTTGAGCAGGAGAACCTATACCATTTCAGACAAGTGACTGTCTAGTCTCTTCTTAAAAATCTCCAGTGATGGAGCGCCCACGATTTCTGAAGGCAAGCTGTTCCACTGGTTAATTGTCCTCACAGTTAGGAAGTTTCTCCTTAATTCCAGGTTACTTCTCTCTTTGGTCAGTTTCCCACCATTGTTCTTGTCTTGCCCTCTGGTGCTTTGGAGAATAGTTTGACGCCCTCTTCTTTGTGGCAGCCCCTCAAATAGTGGAATACTGCTATCATGTCACCCTTATTTCTTCTTTTCTTTAGACTAGCCAAACCCAAGTCCTGCAGCTGTTCTTCATATGTTTTAGTTTCCAGACCTTTGATCATTTTAGTTGCTCTTCTCTGAGCTTTTCCCAAGGTCTCAACATCTTTTTTGTAGTATGGTGACCAAAATTGGTTGCAGTATTCCAGGTGTGGTCTTAACTAGGGTTTTATAAAGCAGTACTAATACGTTATGTGATCTTGATTCTATGCCTGTTTATACAACCCAGGATTATATTAGTTTTTTGGCTGCTGCTGCACATTTGCTGGCTCAAAGTCAAGTGATTGTCCACTAGGACTCCAAGGTCCCTCTCAGAGTTACTGTTTTTCAGCCAGGTCTCGCCTAATCTGCACTTGTACCTTTGATTTTTCCTGTCTAAATGTAAAACTTTGCTTTTCTCCACATTGAAACTTATTTTGTTGGATAGGGCCCATTGTTCAAGTTTGTCAAGATCTTTTTGGATCCTGAGCTTGTCTTCTGGGGTGTTGGCTACTCCTGCCAGTTTAGTGTCATCTGCAAATTTGATGAGTTCCCCTTCTATTCCCTCATCTAAATCATTAATGAAGATATTGAAGAGTACTGGGCCTAAGACGGAGCTTTGTGGTACCCCACTGCTTACTTCTCTCGATGTGGATGTAGTACCATTGAGGATTACTCGCTGAGTACGGTTTGTCAGCCAGCTACAGATCCATCTGATGGTGTTGTTGTCTATGCTTTTTCTAGCTTACTATGCAGCAGGTTGTGGTCTACTTTGTCAAACGCCTTACTGAAATCTAAGTATACTATGTCCACAGCATTCCGCTTGTCTACTAATTTAGTCACTTTATCAAATAATGAAATAAGATTGGTTGGGCATGATCTGTTTTTGACAAACCCGTGCTGGCTACTGGTTATAGCTTTGTTTGCTTCTAGTTGTTCGCAGATCTGTTTTTTGATGATCTTTTCCAGGATCTTCCCAGGTATTGATGTTAGACATGTGCTAGATTGGTTAATTAGGATACAATAAGTAAGCTCTTCTGTGAAGAAATAAGAATAATTTAAAGTGATGGTTCTTTAAAAAATAGAAAATAAATGTTGACAGAATTTTCTGAGAGTTCTGCATTGACATAGCTGTTATATGGAGATATACAGACAGAATACTGGCTGTATCAGGCTGTCACAGAGGACCTTTAAACTTTAATATGCCAAAATTTTCCTGGTGCTGCATGGACAAACTATATGATTCATAAGTAAGCTTTCTTCAGATTTACAGTTCAGCATTGGAAAGCTTTCTACAAACAATTATACTGTGAATTACATAAAAATCAAGCCTGAGTGCTGAACATATTTCTTAAACATTTTACTTGAGTTAAGATGGCAGTCTTAGGGGAAAAAATTGAAATGTTTTGAACTGAGAAATGAACTTGATCAATATTTAATTGAGAAAAGATGCAGTATTGCACACATATTTATTGATTTTGATATTAATGTGGACTTAGCATATTTAAATTGGTGGTGCAACATCTGTAATTCCTAACTACAAGGCGCCAATAATATTCTTCAATCCAAGGACAAAATCATTAAGAGTGAATTTAGTAAAAATGTGAGCTTTTTTATTTCAAGTCACCTTTTTTCTCAGTAATTACACTTTCAGAAATATTTTCAAACATAACAACAGAAATATTTGACAGCTAGATTTTTAGGAAGAATATTTGATTTGGCCAAGGTGACCAGTTTATCGTAAGTACTAAACTCTTTTCATCAATGAACAGTTACCAAAAAAGTAGACGTATTGTACTGACTCGTACAAATCAAGAATATGAGTCTATAATTCAGTTCAGACATCCATCCCTGATCTCATAAAATATTGTCCTGGACAGTGCTTTTTTTGTAAGAAAAAAGGTGCCAGAACTCAGCCCCTCCCCCGACCAGGCCATTCCTTGATCGGCAACCTGGATGGGATGGGCGGGGTAGGCCCGGTTCCCCTCCGCCGTTTCGGAGCCAGGGGGGAGTGATGGTGAACGCTCCGCTGCCGCTGTGCGACGCTGGAGGGGCTTTCTTTAAGCTTCGCCGGGCAGATCACCTGCCCGGGTGCAGCCGCCACCTCCTTGTCCTCTGCCAACTCTCCCCTGGCTTGCGCCATGACCGGGCGGCACAAGCCTCCCCTGCCGCCTCCCTCCGCCAGTCCTTTGTCGCCTGTCTCACAGAGAATGGAGAACGCAGCAGCTCTGCGCAGAGATGCAGAGCAGAGAACAGCACTTGCTTGCTGCCCTGCATTGCCCCACTTCTCCCTTCTCCCTTCTGGAAATGGCAGCCCCATTTCCTGCCGTTTCTCCTCCCGGCGCAGCTCCTCCCTCCTCCCAAAAGCATTTCTTTGCTAACCTGCTTTCCAGCTCTGGCGTGTTTCTCTTCTGCTGCAGGGAAACAGAGTTTGTGGGATTAAAAAAAGTTCAGTCAGACCTTCCAACTCCTTGTGAGATCTTTTTTTTTTTTTCACAAGAAGTTGGAAGGTCTGACTGAACTTTTTTTAGTTCCACAAATTCTGTTGAAAAAAGGTGCCGGAACACCGTTCCGTGTGTTCTATGACAAAAAAAGCCCTGGTCCTGGAGGCAAGGTCATCGTCACAATCCTCTTTGTTCCATTCCCCTAAACATGAGTACAGTGTTATTGGCTGTATTATGCCAAAGTTCCCAACTGTTTTTATTCTGTCTTAATGTCACTTAAATCAAAGTAACAGTCTTATCCTGGATTTGTCTGCACATTGCAGAAGTCTGAATTAGACTTATGATCCTTTTCAACTTTAATTTATTATTATTGTCCTGATTTGCTAATTATACTAAAACCAAGTTTCCTAACTTGGATGAATAGAACTTCATACAATTTCATGTTTCTACATGAAAATATACCTAAAGGAGGAGAAAGAAAAAAATGGAGCTATTTCATAGGTTATGTTTTATAATCTTAAATAATAAAAAATCAAACTATATACCTTCAATAAATTATATTTATTTAAATACAAATTATCTGATGGTATAAAGCTTGAAGTTAGAGTATGCATATAAAAGCTGTGACAAGTGAGAGGGAACCAGTGATTCATAGGCTACAGATAGCCTATGTAAACATAAGTCAGCCATCAAGAAACTAGCCAAATGTCAACTTGGAACTCAGGAAGAAAAACCCTCCCTCCCTTGCACTCCCCTCCACACACACAAAGACGCACAAACAAATGTGTTGGGTTAAAATTTCATTCTTTAATACAGTCAAGTTGTGTCTGAGAATCTTTTGCCAAGTACTAAATAATGTCTGAAGAGCTGCAGTTTGCTGCTGAACTCTGGCAGAAAGTGTGATGGTTCAAGCTGTAAAATATCCTTGATCATACCGATATATATTAAACATACGATAATTTGTAATATATAGATAATATAAATAGTAGTATAACATATGAGGAGGGTAATCAGATGGTAAAATGTGACCTAAGGCAACTGATCAATGGATCGACTAACTCTTTGTATAGGAGGAAAATCAGATTCTAATACAAGTTTGTTCAGAATTCTGGATTATACTAATTATGTCAAGTATATTTAACAAAAATGCACTGAAACTTCACAACAACTGCTTGTACAAAATAAGATTATAACTACAGACAGTTTAGCATATTAAAGAGGCAAAAACCTTGAAGTAGGCAAATGGAAGAAAGACTTGTTTAAACCAGACTGCTTTCTAGTTGTTTGTTTTAGCAGTTTGATCAACTGAATTTAAAGTTTCCTGAAAATGGGAATGTAGAACTTCTGCTCTTAATTACTCCTGTGCAATATACTTCTATGTGTTTATATCTTTTATAAAATCTGGGGCGACTTATCTTGCACTTCTTTTGTAAGCCTCAACCAAGAGTGTCTAGTTTGGAAAAAGTAAGAGAAGAAATAAGCAATAAAAGGGAAAGAAAGCCTGCATCTAAAAAGTTAAAGATTTATTTATTAAATGTACCAATCATTTTTCATTGTTAGAAGTAACCCAGAGCTAGATATAAAACACAATAAAACAATAGAACCAAATCTTCGGAGGTCATCCCAAACTTACATGAATCAAAACCAGTCATAACTGAGTAGAGAGTATGTTCCACAATTATGAGTGTTACTTCACTTGATGCTATTAATGAAGAAGGGGAAATGAAACTTGGTACACTGGAAGAACCTAAGTACAAAAGCTTTTTGAAATCTTGCTGGGAAAGGTAAATAGATAATAGGGAGGCTAGGCTCGAGTCAGCAGTTAGGCATATAAAATAGTACAGGCAGTACTCAACTTACGACCACAACTGAGCCCAAAATTTATGTTGCTAAGTGAGAAATTTGTTAAGTGAGTTTTGCCCCATTTTAAGACTTTTCTTGCCACAGTTGTTAAGTGAACCACTGCAGTTGTTAAATTAATAACACAGTTGTTAAATGAATCTGGTTTCTCCATTGACTTTGCTTGTCAGAAGGTCACAAAAGGTGATCACATGACCCTGGGACACGGCAACTATCACAGAGCTCCTCAACGTTTCCGGGTTGGCAATCCAGAGGGAAAGGAAGGAGCAGGGAAATGTATGCTGGTGCCCGCACACATGTGCAAACCGGCCGCTAGCATCCCTGCGCATGCGCAAACAGGCCTGCTAGCACCCGCATGGCGGCACTAACGCAAATGTGGAGGGTGCGTCCACACGTGCGCACACTCCCCAGCTATTCCTGCAGCCTGGTGGCCAAGAGGCCATGGACCGGTACCGGACCGTGGCCCACAGGTTGGGGACCCCTGAACTATCATAAATGTGAGTCAGTTGCTAAGCATCCAAATTTTGATCATGTGACCATGGGTGTGCTGCAACGGTCATAAATGTGAAAAATGGTCATGTCATTTTTTTTCACTGCCATTGTAACTTCTAACGGTCACTAAATGAACTGTTGTAAGTCGAGGACTACCTATATCACTCGATATTTGTGGAGAACAACTATAGACTGTTTAGGTATCAGCATTAAGTTCCAAAGTGGTAAGATCTGATCAGATATTTGATATTTTTCAAACAGGAAATAGTATTTCTCCAATCTGCAATTAAGTAATGCAGTTTTCACTACCCGGCATTATGACCTTATGAATGAGCTGAATCAAGTCAGGCAATATGTTTGTTGTGTTGCATGTTGTGTTGAAGAAGCCTGCTTTACATTATTACTTATCCTACGCTCAGAACTAGTAGCTTGATGTCCTCCACATATTTTGGACTATCTGCCATACCAGGGGTCGGCAACCTTAAACACTCAAAGAGCCATTTGGACCCGTTTCCCACAGAAACGAAAACACTGGGAGCCACAAAACCCTGCTGTTCCCCCCCCCCGCATGGAGCGCCCCGCCGCAACTGCTTCCTCCCACCCAACCCCGATGGAGCGCTCCACTGCCATCGCTGCTTCCCCCCGCACAGAGCGCCCCACTGCCACTGCTTCTCCCTACCCCCGACGGAGCGCTCCATCGCCGCTGCTGCTTTCCCCCCACACGGAGCTGCCACTGGTTTTTTTTTCTGCGAGAAGTTGGAATTGTTTAATTGAACTTTTTTTTTTTAGCCCCACAAACTTTTTTTGTTTGTGGGACCGCACACAGCGACAGAGGACAGGGAGCCGCAGCAGAGGGATGAAAGAGCCACATGTGGCTCTGGAGCCGTGGGTTGCTGACCCCTGTGCCCTACAGTCCAGACAAGGATACTGGGACTATTACTCCAAAATATTTGTTTGACACGAGGCTGGGCAAGGCTGACCTAGTCATCCATAAGTTAGTACAACTGCAACTGCCTTAAGATGAAAAGGACTTTTTTCCCCCTCCTCATTTGGAAGAAAACGTGACATACTTTCTGAGCCAAGCAATAAAAAAGTAGGCACTGATCAAAAATGTTGACCTTGGTCAACACAATAAATGGTAGAAGTCAACAGGGCTTAAATAGGCTTTTAAGATCATGAGTTCCTATGGCCAAGTACAATGGGTCACTTTAACATTTGCCTCCTATTATCCCAAAGTACAAAAATCACAGTCACTGCTATAACAGCCAGTAAGAGTCCCTTTGAAAACGTCTTCTTCCAAGTGAACCCAGGGATTTCTTTTAAGTAGCAAGAGAAAAGCAAACTTCTTTTTGTTTAGAAACATTAATGCTTTCTACAAAGTCATAGAAAGAAGGTACAGTTCACCAGCTTTCTCTGTTACTCAGTATTCAAGAATGCACTGTGGTTTCTTGATAGCAAATAATTTTGGAGAAATGAACTTAACAAAGTACAGGAAATATTTACTAAACTATATTATGAACTTTATGGAATGTTTGTCAGTGTAGGTAGTGTTTGGCATTTTGAAGGGGGAAATATAAAGTATTTCAATTAATACAAATCCCACAATTTTATTTTGGGGCAAAAAATGTTGCTGGAGTCAGAAAAGATCTAGAATTCAAAAATTCCTCTAGGAAGAATTTAATCATCAAACATTTCGGTAATCCTCCACCTAAATTAAAGTGGCTGCTCATAGGCAAATTTTACCTGGCTGATTTCAAAGGCTGGGTTGGATCATAAATCATATGATGGGCTTTATTCAATTGCTTTAGATTGAGGAAGGCAACCTACTACCCCCCAAGCTTCATTTTAAGGAGGAAAAGCAATAAAAAAAAACTATAATGTAAAATAGGCATGCTGCACTCAAAAATAATAATAAAAGAATCCCTCCCAGGCATTTGGGCTGTGCATATTTTCAAGTGCAAGTCAAAATTGCACACATCTACAGATTTTTTAGAAGCCATTTTGTTTGCAATATTTTAAATTACAGTGTGGATTTTACACTACAGGTGCTCCTCAACTTACAACTGGTTGCTTAGTGACTATTCAAAGTAATTGCAGACTCCTAAAAGATACTTGTGACCCAGATTCAAACATTCAAAGTTCTGATAGCTGCCCCCCGTCACACGATTGCATTTTGGACACTTGGCAACAAGCCCACATTTATGACCATTTGCAGCTTCCTCCGGTCATGTCACCTCAATTTACTTTTTTTTTTTTGCCAGAAACCAGTATTTATTTCCAGTTTACAGTGAAAACCACCTGTTGCTTTGCTTAACATCCATGGCATTTGCTTAACAACTATGGTATTCGCTTAATGACTGCGGCAGTAGCTTAACATCCACTGCAATAATGTTGTAAAATAACAATGAGTGGAAATTTAGCTTCCCGTTAAGAAATTAGTTGGCTTTGTACAGCAACAGGCAGCACACAAAAGAGAAGATTTTCAATTAAAAATAACATGTTAGAAATCAGGATCTAATAATCATTGAACTCTTGGAAAATGCAAAGTACATTGCAAGCAGCTCCTCTGTTCATGATTTTGGTATTCTTAAATACACACTAATAATTTGAGACATATTAGCAATTTCTGCCCACATTGCCACTCACAGACTCATACTGGCAGGACATGTGGGACCAGGAGGCAGCAGCAGAGGAATCAGCACAGAGCAAGAAAAACATCTGCTGGTTTTACTAAAAATACTATATGATTTGTACTAAATACACAATGACAATTGACATTTAGATGAGATCCTGCCCCATCATTTAGATAGAAAATGAACAGTTTAGATACCTCATCCACCTACTCCTGCCATGTGATGTTACAGCATCTCAAAATAGACCAACCAGAAACAAATCAACAGCCAACAGTATTTCTCTCTTAAAACCCCAACTTCTCTTGGTTCCATGTTTGCAAGGCTTTGTGGAATTGATTACCTAGCTCCAATCAAGATTTTTTTCTAAATGCAAAATCTTTCAGACACCACAAAAATGGTTTATGTTCAGTATGAAAAGATTTTGAAAGATCTGTTTTTTTTATCCAGTTGTAAAACAAAGGCACATAAATTGTCATATAGCAAAAAATACTCCATGGTTGTTGTTAGCTAGTTTACTATTCTAGACATTTTCAAAAATATCTCCCGCATGGCCCCAGAAACAAGCAGCACCCTGTCATCTGCACTTAATAAAATGTAACTTTGTACATACAAGCTGATGTTACTTAGAAAGCAAACCAACGGACTTCCATTTTTGCTCTTCAACCAGCATGATAAATCTCACAACTATGATACTATCACTTAGACTCTTTGCAAATCCTTAATCTGCTGAGTTGATTGATGACATTTGAGGCAAATGTGTTTGCAGTTCATTACAGTTATTTCCAAGGGCCAATAAATTTGCAAGGATAGGTATGCAGTTATTTTTAATATCCGTAACAAAGTTTTTTCATTACTTTTTAGAATGATCCTTCAGTGTTTCTATATTGAAAAGAAATCAGCTACATCACCAGAACAACATATGTTACACGGCTACTCAGAATAAACTGCAAAGAAATCTCAAAATAAATCAAAGCTAGCTTTCTTTCAAGCTAGACAATAGTTCCTATAGATAAATAGAACTCTGAGAAGTACAACCAAATTATTTAAGAAAATACTTCAGAATACTTTCAGTCCAAGTTTAAAAAACCAGAGCACCACTAAAATTAGCAGTATAAAGAGATTTTAAAAAAAACAAAACTGGCTATAAACATACATATATAACTAATTTGCTTGGAAACCATCATCCTTTGCTAAATAGGACCCTATAAAGGGGACTTTGCTAGATCTTTACAATGGTTGAATTGAGCCAACACAGACTGAACCCAAGTTCCCCCTGAAATTAAAAAAATTAAGTTCAACTAATTTAGTTTAGACTCAATCACTGGTTTGCTGAGGAACACTACTGTTTTAAAACTCAAGTGATCTCTATCCAAATATATGTTCCAAATATTGTTATGTAAAGTAAAATATTCACCTCTGCCCACTCCTGCAGTATCTTTCGGATGACTGCTGGGATCAGAGGGAGAGGTGGAAATGCATATAGCAGGCCATCTGGCCACGGACTGCGGAGGGCATCCGCTCTCTCTGCCCCCGGAGAGGGAAACCGGGAGAAAAATCTCGGGAGCTGGGAGTTCGCCAGAGAAGCGAACAAGTCCAGAAAACCGGTTGACCGAACCTCTCCGATATCTCTATGAAGAGATTTGGGTGCAGGCGCCATTCGGAATGATCCACTGTCGACCTGCTCAAAAAGTCCGCCTGGCGATTTGCCTCTCCCGAGATGTGCTCGGCTCTGAGGGAGGAGAGGTTGGTCTCTGCCCAGGATCCCAGCAACTGGGCCTCGGCCATAAGGGACCTGGAACGGGTACCCCCTTGCCGGTTCACATGGGCTTTCGCCGCCACGTTGTCCATGAGGACCAGCACGTGTTGCCTCGCGATCTTGAGGAAGTGGCGGGGAGCCAGATGTATGGCTCTGAGCTCCAACCAGTTGATGTTGTGCTTCAGGTCTAACCAGGACCACCGGCCCTGAGCCAACTGTGAGAGAAGGTGCGCTCCCCAGCCAAACAGACTGGCGTCTGTAGTCAGGGTGAGCCGAACGGGTTCCTTGAACAATGACCCTCTGGCTACCGCTGGGGAGGTCCACCACTGAAGGGATTTTAGGCTCTGAGATGGAACCCTTACCCTTTGGTTGGAGGAGCTGGTGCCCAGTCTCTGAAATAGGAGCAAGAACCATTGAAGGTTTCTGGAGTGTAGTCTGGCCCAAGGCACTATTGCTATGCAGGATGTCATCTTTCCCAACAGTTGGGAGAGCATAGCCAGTGTCACTACATGCTCCCTGCGACCTTGAGGACCAGGGCTCGGATGCTCTCCTGACGTTCCCGAGACAGATAGACCTGGCAACGGTCTGTGTCTATCACCGCGCCCAGGTGCAGAAGGCGGGTTGAGGGAACCGTCTGGCTCTTTTGAAAGTTCACCGAGAACCCGTGGTCTTGGAGGGTCTTGATAGACAAGGCCAGGTCCGACTGGGCGGCCGGAATAGAGGGCAACTGAATGAGAATGTTGTCCAGATAGCAATGAATGCGTACCGGCACCAGCCTCAAATGCGCGGCAAGCACCGCCAGGACCTTGGTAAACACTCTTGGAGCCGACGAAAGGCCGAACGGCAGGGCTCTGTACTGGTAATGGTGGTTCATGTAACAGAACCTGAGAAACTGCTGATGATCGGGGAGGATGGGGATATGGAGGTATGCTTCCGTGAGGTCGATGGACGTCAGGAAGTCTCCCTTTCTGACGCTGGCCAGGATGGACTGGAGCATTTGCATCTTGAATTTTTTGTATGCAATATGGGAGTTCAGACCTTTCAGGTCGAGTATCGCCCTCCATCCTCCCGAGGCCTTCGGAACCACAAAGAGGATGGAATAGAATCCTCTTCCCAATTGACCAGCCGGAACTGGTTCTATGGCTCTTATCTCCAAGAGATGTCAAATGGCCTCGTGCATGAGGCCCTTCTTGACCGGATTTTTAACGGCGGGCAAGAAATGAAGCGGTCTGGCGGATTGGACACAAATTCCAGGGACAGGCCGCACCTGATGGTGTTGAGGACCCAGGAATCTGTGGTGGTGGCTTCCCACTGGTGGGCAAAAAGAGCCAGTCTGCCACCTATGGGAGGAGCCTCCCTGGAGTCACTTAGACCTTCTGAAGGGACGACCTCCCGTGCCCCGAAAGGGCCGTTTGCCCTGGAACTGCTGCCTGGGTCTGTCCCTGGTGCCAGATCTCTCAGATTGGCGGTCCTGCCTGGCAGTGAAGGAACGGGAGGACTGCACAGGATCTGAGCCTGCCCCTGACCGAAAGGACTGCCGGCGGGCATACGGATTGGAACATCTGTCTGCCCGTTTGCTGAGGTGAGCCATCACCTTCCTCTTATCCTTATTCTCCACCAAATAAGGTGCCAGGGCCTCTCCAAACAGCTGGCCACCTTGGTACGGGGCTGCCGCCAAACGCCACTTAGATTTGGCGTCAGCTCGCCAATGTTTGAGCCACAATAGCCGTCGTTGCCATGACATTGGAGGCTATGGCTCTAGAGGAGAATCTGGCGGCGTGTAATGATGCATCAGCCATGTACTCCGAGGCTGCAACCAATTTACTCAGGTCTTGGTGCATGCATACCTCTTCCGGAGGAACTTTAGCCTGGAGCTGGCGTAGCCAGAGGAGAGAAGTTCTGGCGAAGAAGGATGTGCAAGTAGCCGCTCTTACCGCCCATGCCGCCGCCTGGTGAGTCCTGCGAAATGACAATTCCGACTTCCTGTCCTCAGCCTTCAAAGTTTCGGTCATATCCCCTGACACCGTGGATGAGGAAAACAGAGGAGTCAAGGTTTCATCCACCGCTGGCACCTCAAGAGCATCAGCCAAGGCTGGCGCTGCACTGAACAGTTTTCTGTCCATCCCCCCCAGGGAGGGAAAGGTGCCAGGTGTAGCCCATTGCCTCTGAACGGTGTTCAAGAATAAAGGGGGACAGGGAACATATTGCTGAGGCATAACAGGCTCAGAAAATACCGGATTTGAATCCGAGCTGGCTGACGGACTGGGTTGAGGAATTTGGTCAGGACCTACGTTGGCAGTGATGCTACCCTTATGCAGCAGTGATTTGAAAAGGGCCGGGTTGAAGAGGCCCACAAATGGCGGAGGGTCCGGTGAGGGCTCCTCATCCTCCAACAATGGCATGTCCATTTGGTCGTACTCTGCAGAGAACGATGCTCTGCTGTGAGAGGACCGGGATGGCGAGACAGAACCATGGTACTCTGGTGCTCCTGACTTGGAAACATATGATGGAGTCATGGAGGCAACAGATTCGGGTCTGGACCTGTGGTAAGGTCTGGAGGCGAATCCCTGGGCGACAGCCTGAGCGATCAATGCCTGAAGTTGTTCAGGGCAAAACGCTCCTTGGGGGTCCGCCGCCCTGAGCCCGGCTGCTGTGGGCATGAAGGTAGCCTCTCGGCCTGACTGTTGAGCCCTGGGTGCCGGAGGTGCCTGTTGGATGTTTGGTGCCTCGCTGAGAGGAAATAGTTGTTCTTGATCGGCCATGGAAGGGAGGAAGTGCCCGGGGACCCCCTCTGGGGACCAAACCCCCTGGGTAGAGGCGGGGCGACCCAGTGGAAGGTCAAAGACCGAGGCCTCTGCGTACTCCGTTTCCATTATGACCTGCCTTTGTGCTTTGGAGAATTGTTTCTCCAGGGCCTGGTGCCTCCTACTAGCCTGTTTCTCCACCATCTTGGAAGGCTTCTTCCCCGAGATGGCTTTTGCCTTGGCTTTGATCTTGCCTGCAGCCTCCTGCTTGGAGGACTTATGCTTCTTTTGGCTAGTAGATGCGGTGGTGGTACCTTGTGAAGGTTGAGGCACCGTATTGTCCGCCATCAAAGGTGAGATGTCTCAGTGGTGTGCTGAGAGGGATCTCAATCAGTGAAGAGCTGAGTACTGGTTGTGGCTGTGTGCCATGTGCTGGGATCAGACAAGTACTCTTGGTAACGGCGGCTGCAGGACCAACTTAATGGACTCTGGCACACCTGCAACGCTCCTGATGGCTACCAGACCGGATAGTTGCACGGGTAGTGCACAGTCAGATCTACGGCAGCAGCAAGATCACCTGAGTGATAATGGCCAGCTCGCGCGTAGTGCGCTTAGTGGCAACAAAGCCAACGAGTGGCGACAGCCAACACACTAGTGTTGATAGGGTAGACGTACGGTGGCGGCAAAACCACATTAGTGATTACAGCCAGCACACGCGTAGTTCACTTAGTGGCGGCAAGACCAGCAGGTGATAACGGCCAGCACACTAATTAGCTTGTGGCGGCAAGGCCAGATATGACACAGCCAGCGCACTTTGTTGCTGTAAACGGCAAATGAGGCACCAGGGCTGAGGCCTGACTCAGTCACTGTAGATGGCTGTCCATCTGGGAGGCTTCGCGCCCACCTGGGAACCAATTAGATGGTACAATGGGCCTTCAGGTGGTTGCTGGTAATAATTACAGCAGTGCAGCGCAAGATTATGCTTGGGTGGCCCCCCTTTGTTCTAGGCCTGCAATTGCTGACAAGCAGAAGAGATGTCTGCTGGCCTTAAGGCCACCAATCCAGCTAGTGAGGAGATGGACTGATCATCAGTCCGTTGCTCTGCCAATCGAATCTGTGGGCGGCCGGGATTTGTTTAAATTGCCCTAGACTAGGGCAGATTCAGCTGTCTGGCCATTGGTGCTACTGCCCCGTCCTCCCTCCGCCCGGAGGGATCGCCCCGTAACTGCCTATGGCAGTTCAAAATGGCGGCCGCGGCTACCCCTGCCTCCACGAGGCTGGATTCGAGGGGAACTAGATGGATCGACCTGTGTTTCTGCTGAAACGGTCGTCCGCCGACTGCCAGCTGATGCGGGGCCAACTGGGAACTCAAAACGAAAGGAAACAGTCAGGCGGCAGAAGCGAAGCGGCTCGCCTCGTGGTGCCCAAAATGGCGGCTGTGACGATCGGCTGAAGTATTTGTGAGGCAAAGGCTTCCTTTCGGGGAAATCCTAAGCCTCCAGCAATGCAATCTAGGACAGCGCTGATCCCAGCGCTGTCTAGATGGCAGCAGAGATAAAAAAATCCACGAATGGGAATAAAACTACAATACAACCTGCTTTTGCTAAGTAACTGGGAGCCAAATTTGTCACGTCCGTCTGGGCTGCAGACTAAGTCGAGACTGGGAGGTCCTAGTCAAGGACGGGCGTGGCAAGTTTGACTGACTTAGTCTAATTGGGCAGGAAGACAGAGTTAACCCATTCGTGGATTCTCCATCTCTCATGCTGGAGAAGGATAATAGTAATACAGCCGTACTTCATGAGTAGACATCCTTAGGCATAAGACAGTGCTGTGGGAATTAGGTGTTTAGCAGAATGATGGCACAGGGGGAAAACTGTCTCTGTGTCTAGCTGCTTTTGCATGCAATGTCCTATAGCTGCATCCTGAGGGGAGGAGTTGAAACAGTTTTCAGTATGTCCAAGATGTGAGGATGTTTGATTTTTTCCAATGTATTTCAACATATAATTATTTGATCTTCATTTTAACAATACTGACAGATGAGATATAATATACAATATGCATTATTTATATTCTGTAATCTAATGTGCAATTTAAATAAACATAAAATACAAATTTCACATGTAGACAAAGTAAACATACATCTATATTTTATCACTACCTCAAATATTTAAAATTGGTATATGGGAGGAACCTATCTTACTGAAACCTCAGTCTTTTAGTTTGAATTACACTTTGTTGTTGAAGTGTATAATATCACCATCCCTAGATCAAAATAGCTCTCTGAGGCCTCCAGAAAGAAGGTTATAGATGCCTTTGAGTCTGGGAAGGGATTTAAAAAGATCACCAAACAATTGGACATCAATCATTTCACTGTCTGAAAGATCATCTACAAGAAGAAAAAAAATCTCAAACAATTGCCAACATGCCCAGGCCCAGCTGACCCAGCAAATTCAGCCCAAGAGTAGAACACAAGATGCTGAAAGAAGACTCTGAGAACCCAAGCAATTTATCATATGACCGACAGGTAGCTCTCTTCACTATTATGTCGAAGTGCATGCATTATTTGGCCACAGTACAAGAAGACATGTTTGGCAAAAAAACAGAGGTAGCATTTCACTATATGAGTCTGATATCAATAGTAAAGAAGGATGGTGTAAATTTTATTTGTTGCACTAGGGCCTAGGCAGCTCACTATTACAGAATACACAACGAATGCTTCATTGTACCAGGGGATTCTCAAGGATAATGCAAGATCCACATACAGAAAAAATGAAGTTCAACTGAAAGTGGAGCTTGCAACATGTCAATGGCCCTAAACATTTCAGTAAATCCATCAAGGAATTATTGGGGAGAAAAAAGAATTGGATGATTTTGGAATGGCCAATTAAAAGTCTGGATCTAAATCACATTGAAACTAATCAAGGAGAGAAGCAACATAGAACTAAGGAGAAATTTCCTGACAGAACAATTAATTAGTGGAACAACTTGCCTCCAGAAGTTGTGGGTGCTCCAACACTGGAAGTTTTTAAGAAGAGATTGGACAACATTTGTCTGAAATGATATACAGGGTCTCCTGCTTGAGCAGGTGGTTGGACTTCAAGGTCCCTTCCAACTCTGTTATTCTGAGATTGTTTCTGCCAAAGGAGGGCAATTACAGGTATTAAAGCCAAAGGTGTACTTATTTCTTCCACAGAAGGAAATGGCGTATCTATTAATTAATTTTTTGTTGAATAAACAATTGTAAAGTCAATTTTTCATAGTTATTTTTGGTTCAATCACATAATCTTTATATATTGTTTGAATGAAGACAAAATCTTGATATTTCCGCATATGTCAAAAAAAGAAAAAAAGAATCATGTTTTTTCACGTGGCTATATACATAAAGCATAATGTTTCCTTTCTAGCAAAAATATTGTGAGCATAAACTAATTATCATGGAAGAATTGGTGATCCACAGAGTAAAAGCTGATAAGGTTGTTATCCGCCATCTTTTCTATGCCTGAGAATGCTGTTTCCAGCTCAGTTTCTGGATAGATGAACATGGTTCCAGAGAAGCTCTGAACAGTAGTTACCCAACAACATGAAAGTATTATACAGTGTTTTTATACTGCTTTACTTATCTTTTACTTTGACTTGACTTCTGGAAGTTTCAAGAGTATCTGTATCATGTGCATACAGATTTATGTCTTTTGATAAAACCTCCATTAAAGGTTTTTGAGCAGCCTGAATCATCATAGGATAAAAAGAAAGGGTCTCATGAAGATTGGTATCCTCTTAAACACTAAATTCTGGCAGTGGAGGGATATAACAGTGTATTTCCTTCAAGATGAATTTAAGTTTATGGGGCTGCATGAGCTACATGTAGGCTTCTTGGCAACAGTAGAGAATTGCCTTCTTTGGGATGCTTTTTGGCTTCTCAGTCTAGTCTACAGATCTGATTATCTTCTACCTAAGTATTAACCCAGGTCCCAGCCAAATCCTACTAAGCTTCACCAGTTGCTGAGACTGCCTTGTAAATAGGAAAAGATATTTTTCCTCTTTCTCTCAACATATTAAATCCAGGATGATCCAAACTGAACATGAAAGACTAACTGTAGACAAAAGGAAGTACTTCCTTATACTTATACATAATTAAGTAGGATAATTCACTAACACAAGATGGAGTGATGCACAGTAATTTGAATGTGTTTATATAGGAATGAGAAAAATGCACAGGTAGCAAGATTATCAGTGACTATTGGTAGCAAGTATTTCTTTAGATACTGTTTCTGGAGGGCATGAGTGAAAAGAAGCTATTACAGCTTGAACACATGGTGTGCCATACTTGGAACATTCTTCCCTGTGTTCTGCCATTCACAAAAGTATCCCTGTGCAACTAGAAATATTCTTCGACTATATCAATTCGTGGTTATCTAATGAAATGCCTTAAACCTCACATTAAAAAAATATATCCTGGGAGATGTAAACCTAAGCAAGATAGGAAATATTCTGAGAACACTGTTAATTTCAAGGGGGCAGTGAATAAGGGACTAAATACAGTGAACCTAAGAAATATCTATGGATTTTTAAACCATTACTAATATTAGTTTCTATTTCCTGGATGACAAAAAAGGCATTCATTCATTCCATTATAAGTCATATGTCTGCCCAATAACCAGACTTTTAAGAGATCAAGCATCTATTAGGATAACAGGTACTGGTGCTTTTAAGAAGGCCAGCCTGATGCCTGGGATCAATAGTCAGTTAACTGTCTTTGATAATGCAGGAACAGTGGGATAATATGAACTTTTGTTCCTTAAGCTGAACAAGGAAGTTGGCAAATAAGCTTTGTGCCCTGATATATCCAAAGATATTTAGGTATTACATATTAGGAAGACATGCACAATCCAGAGTTAGGTAACTTTGATTGATACCACCCTATCAGACTATGCCTGAGTCAGAAACATATTCTACCTTTCTCAGAACTAGCAAGTCAGCAAAAATGGACACTTTTCCCATCAATTCCATAATGCCTCCAATATGTATTCATTCTAGGTTGAAAGCTGAAAATCTGGTTATGATTCTGAATAAGATATAAGATATTTACACTAATCTAGAAAATGTATAATCTTCAGAATCAAGGAAACATACTAAGATGCTAATTCATATCTTATATTTATCAAGAATAGCATTACAGGTAGTCCTCGACTTACGACCACAATTGAGCCCAAAATTTATGTTGCTAAGTGAAACATTTGTTAAGTGAGCTTTGCCCCATTTTTCGACCTTTCTTGCCACAGCTGTTAAGTGAATCACTGAAGTTGTTAATATTGTTATTAAGTGAATCTGGCTTCCCCATTGACTTTGTTTGTCAGAAGATCACAAAAGCTAGTCACATGACCCCTGGTTCCTCAACTGTCATAAATATGAACCAGTTGCCAAGCAACCGAATTTTGATCATGTGACCAAAGAGATGCTGCATGTGAAATGTGAAAAATGGTCATAAGTCACATTTTTCAGTCCTATTGTAATTTTGGTCACTAAATGAACTGTTGTAAGTCGAGGTCTACCTGTAGTTTTACTGTACTCTCCATTCAAGCTTTTGTATATTTAAATGCTACAAATTATTTAAGAAAAAAATCATCTTGTATAATTCTTTGTTTCCATCCTCTTCTTTTGCATATCTAAACATATACTTTCAGCATAAGAGTTCAGAACAATAATTCAAATTTATCTACACCAGAAAAGAAGTCAAAATTAGCTGTGTTGGATTGCTGCAATGGTCTATGACCAAATAAAAATTGAGTGATTGGTGGGTTTGCTGTAAAGTAAAATCTCCTTTAAGTTATGCTCTATTTATGTATACAACCATACAATTTTCTTAACAGAACATAGACTTGCTTGGCCACTGCCTCTTTCCAGAACATTTTTTAACTTCTCAGTTTAGCCTACAGACCTAGTATTTCCTTGTAGTCTTCCATCCAAAAACTACCCAACCCAGCCCTGCTTAGTTGGCTGATCTCAAACAAGGACAGCAAGATGCTGGGCTACGTAGCCATTGTTCTCATTTAAAGTAGCTGGTTCATCTATAATCAAGAAAACTATGGCTTAAAGAGCTTGTCTTCAGGCTAAGGTGAGTTCCCTTTAAAATAACCTGTTTCCTTTAAAATAATCAGATTTAAATTACAACATGCTTCCCAGTCTACCACAGCAGATTTAGAAACTGTGTGAAAGAATGAGTACTGGAGCAGCAACATCCATCCTTTTAATAATATCTCCCCTGCTAGATACAATCCTGGTGACACTGGATCACTAGTTCTGTGTTCCAAATCTGTATTCCAAGCAATTTAAGATTTCCAAAAAGAAACTGCAGGTACTCACAATTTCATTTTAGTAGATCTCAAATGATCATCCAGACCACAGAAATCAAATTGTCATCTGTATCTTTACAGCTTTGACAAAATAATGGTCCTCTAAATCACGGGTGTCAAACTCGGTCATGTCACGTGACATATCGTGATGTATCATGACTTTTTTGCCTTTGCGGAGCTCAAGTAGGCGTGGCCTACATGTGACGCATCTGGCCTGCGGGCCGCCAGTTTGACACCCCTGCTCTAAATCATTAGGCATGGAAATCTGTTAATCATTTTGTTGATGAGGTATACTCCATATGTCATAGTCTCACCACAAGCTAGTAGTTTGAGCCAAATTTGAAGCACAGATTTAAAATATTTAATGGATGTGATCAAAGGAGCACAAAACAATCAGAGAAGTAAAGATTAATGAAATATTTTCTGATTAACTTCCACAGGTCTTCAAATATATATGAGCTAAAAATAAAAGACAGAAGCTTTAGGTATTTATACAATATAATGGGATATGAGTAAAATGAAATATATATTCTAAGATACAATTATCTGGGATTACACATACAGAAAAGCACCAAATGTGACTTTAAAATGTCTAAAGGACTATGCACACACATGCTATTTTTATCTTTTATTACAACTGCCTCCCCATACATACCACCTCCCTCCTGCCTCATAGTCTTCAAAATTGAATAGGCTCATTTGAGAAATAACATATGTACTTCTAATCTCAATGTCCTGCTAAGGAGAATTACAGCAGGTAATCATACTTCCCACATTATCTTAGCCATTCAGTTTCTTATTTCAGCATCCCCATTATTAGCTACAAAAAAATCTAAGCAGGGCAAGAATAGTTTTCAATTATAAAGGTGCAAGGTAACATTAAAGAGCTTACATTTGCATACCTGGGCTGTGGGACATTAATTCACTGGAAACAGCAGCTCACACACTTCAGCTGGCAAGTGAAGGGATAGTAATTCATCCTTTCACCTTAGAATGTTCACATTTCTTGCAATCAACAACAATGCTTATACCAACGCAAATAATTTCTTCAACATTTTTTAATTTACTGCCCAAACTGGTAATCCGATATGAAAGCTGCAGTATATACACCAGTGATGGCAAACCTTTTAGAGACTGAGTGCCCAAACTGCAACCCAAAACCCACTTATGCATCGTCGAGTGCCGGGTGGGGGTGGCCCATTGGGTAGGCATGGCCCATTGGGTGGGCGTGGCTGCGGTGGTAACGGCAGACTGGGTGGGACTAAAAAGTTCAATCAATCAATTCCAACTTTGCAAGATCTTTTTTTTTCCCACAAGAAGTTGAAATTGACTGATTGAACTTTTTTTTTTTTTTTGCACACGGCGGTGGAGGCCTAAAGCGAAAAGGTTTTATAAAACCCAGCTGAAGGCCTAGGACTGGGGCGACGGCGTGCGTGCCCATAGAGAGGGCTCTGAGTGCCGCCTCTGGCACCCGTGCCATAGGTTCGCCACCACTGATATACACTATCATTTAATCAAAATTAAATGTAATGTCTTCCATTAGCAGCAACAAGCCAACAAACAGAAACCAGTCAGGGGTCAGCTGAGGCCAAGTTGAAAATAAAAGTGAGCTAGTATGCTCTTTTTAGCATTGCTCCTGAATTCCCACCTCCTCACCATAAGCTAACTTTGCTGACAGAACCATATTAGGAAGTCTTTCCATAGTGAACAAAACTTATTTACCAACTCATCACAGAAACAACAGATCCACCAGATTATTCCAGAATAAGAAACCAAATACAGAATCTGAACAACCTTGTATGTATTTACAAATAAAAATATAGCTACTTTTCTCATTCTTCAAATGATGTAGTCTACATAAATACTGATAACACAAGCATTGCAGCTCTTTTAATATTCCATACTGTTAAAAAAAGTGCCACAGTGAAAAACTACAGTATTTTCATAATCTTGTGACATTTCAAATTCAAGTTATTTTTTAAAAAATCTATTGTTGTTGTTAGTTGCGAAGTTGTGTCCGACCCATCGCGACCCCATGGACAACGTTCCTCCAAAAATTCTATTATGTATATCTATACAGTTATTTGTCCAGTTATTCCTTGAAACAAATATCCAAGGTAATTTGTTGCAAGGAACTAACTCAGAATCAAGTTTACAATTAACACTTTCCCAATACAAGTGGGCCTATATATTTTCATTAGAAAAATATTCAGTCTGTTCCTTTGAATCTTCTCTGCATACAATATGTATATACAAAAAGAAGCAACTTGTTGAAAGATCCAAAAATTAAAATCTGAATTGCCACATGACAGACTTACAGAGAAAAGTGAAATTATTGCTTTGCAGTATTACCCTGCATCAACTATCCAAATTTACATGCTATATCAGCCAACATGCACTAGAATTTCAGAATTCTCTGTAGTTAGTCTTCCCCCTTGTAAGAATTTCGGTGTAACTCTATTTCATGCATCCTGAGAAAAAAGTATAATGCCTGATGTGGAAAAAAAGTGAAGTTTAAAATTCGCAGTAAGCCACAAAACTCACTAGATATTCTTGGGCAAATTGCAAAGTTAAATGAATTTACAATTTAGGATTTGATTTACTTTAAAAGCACATATATTATACTCTGAAATATTAAAACTTGTTGATGTAACAACATTGCAATCTGTCAAATTAAACTGCAAGGACAGAAGCAATAATGACTTTCTATCTAGGCAATACAAAAATTTAAAATTGGAGAAACCTAATAAATTGTTAAGATATAAAAGAAATGGAATTATTTGTCAATTTACAATGCAACCAATCCCAGAGGACTCTGGGTGGTATACAGTTCAGTAATATACAAAATAAAAATACATATTCATAAAACCCCAAAAGCTAATATACGGCTTCTTGCTGGAAAAAATATAGCCTTGGGTTGCTTATAGAACAGTAATAAGTAGGACTGCATGTGCCTCTCCAGGAAGAGTTTTCATAGAATCATAGGGTTGGAAGGGACTTGGAGGTCATTTAGTCCAACCCCTGCCATTTTATAAGCACAGCCAGATGAACTAATTCTCCTTTATTATAAGGATATATTAATAGAATTCTTGCAAATCTGAAAGTACTTTTCTCCCTGTCATGTTTATAGCACAAGAAACTAGGGAGGTTCTTTCTGATTGTCAGGCCCACATTCCTGCTATGAGCTCAGCTGTCTCTTATCCAACTGTTGTCCTGGCTTTGGCTCTTTCCCCTGTCTACCAAGGTAATTCCCACATACCATTGCATGAGGGGAGGGCTGCCATAGACAATGCCTGTTATCTAGTCCAGCGGCTCCCAATCAATAGTTTCTACACCCCGCACCCCTAGAACGCTTCTGATATATTCTCGCATCCCTTACAAAAGTTCAAATAACGGCAATGAATTATGCATATACACTATAATTTTGAAAACCCAAGTTTTCGCACCCCCTGGAATATCGTCTCGCACCCCCAGGGGGTGCGAGCACCCCTGGTTGGGAACCCCTGGTCTAGTCCATATCTCATGAAGCAGATGACTGTCAAAAGATCCTCTTTCAGTGATTGCATCCGGTGGGCAAATTCAATCTTGGGAATATGTTGCCTGATAAAATTCTGATATTGAGCTATATACAGTTTTAAGATAATCACCAGCCCTTTGAAATGGACTCAGAATTATTGCCACATGTTGTATCAGCTATAGCTTCCAAGTAATCTCCAAAGACAGCCTCATATATGACATGCTAGCTAATTGGATGTTGATCAGTTTTTGAGTTACTGAGGTCAGAACATTGTGGCTCAATTTTGTTATTATTGAAGCACTAACCAATGAAAGCCACACTGCCATGGTTTCCAACTGCTATTTGAGGATAAAATGAAAGTGCAAACAAATTCTTAAGTTATCTTCTTCAGGGGAATGCATCTCCATCCAGAGTAATACTAGGATTCATGTTATTGATAGTTACTACAACTGTTCTGTCTTGATAGGATCTGAATGTATTTTGCCCTGTCCAGATGCCCAAACCTTCTAAATGCTGATTCAGCATTTTCAGTTTAGTGCATAATAGTAAGGTATCAAATATTAACAATATACTTACAATGGCTTGCTCTTAAGCAAATAAATTTCTCTCATCTGATTTCATGAAGTTAGTAAACAGCACGGGGGAAAACAAAGAGCCCTGTATGACTCCTTATTGGAACTCCCATGGAGTCAAGCTCTTTCTTCCCTAACACCTGACTGGAATTACGCATTTAAGTAAGAGATGAACCATTGCAAAAGTATGCCCTCTACTCCCAAAGCTTATAGGCAATCTAAAACAATACCACAGTTAATAGTATTTGTAATGGTATGAAGGAATGACCCTGAGAGATAGGAAGAAAAGCTACAGATTAGAAAATGGTCAGATAAGGGGTAGATGAGCCCACATAAGGAATGGGGACGTGGCAAACATTTCAGAAGGGACCCTTCTTAATTTCTTGAACTGCCAAGGGGGTGGGGGGACATACTTTCAGACTTGCAATATTCTGTTAATATAACCTTACAATAAAGATAGAGCTAGTACTTCTGGAGTTGAGCCCGTTCTTTTCCTTTTGGGCCCTCTGAAGCTGAAGCCCAAACACCTTCTCAACCTTCACTAAAATGAGAAGGTTGGAGACTTTATGAACATTATCCAAGGAGAATCTTGAGAAGAGGGCATATCACCATCTCTTTCAGAGAGGCGTTTACCACCATATGGCTCCAACCACACATTCTTTTCCTAGCAGCCTTGATCAACCAGGAGAGACAAGAATCTCACAACTGGGATGGTTGCAGTGTCCCATGGTCACATGATTGCCATTTGCGACCTTTACTTCCAACTTCTAACAAGCAAATTCAATGGTGAAGCCAGCAAAAGCTTGTAAATAGCAATCATATGATACTGGATGCATACTTTTCCCATACTAACCGTAATTCCCATGGCATTCATGGAATATACAATATGAAAGAAAATAAGCACATGAAGAACTACAGTTTCTAACACATTAAAGTGCTTCCAATGTTTTTGTGTATCAGGAAAACATTAAATGAAAGGAGGTAACCATCAACTTTGAGCTATTTTAATCCAGTAGAAGTATCCTGTTTGCAAACTTGAGAATATGGAACAAATACTCATAACTGTTTCCTGTTTTCATTCACTCTCTGTCCTACAAAACAACATTGTGCCATTAAAAGCTGTACTTGTGTTTGTCTATGTGATTTTGTAAAAATTAGACTCAATATTAGATACATATAATGTATGTTTAAAGCATAAATTTTTCATGGCAATAAAGAACTCCTAATAGCAAATAATGCCTCTTTTCCCCTTATACACAAAAGAACAGAACCAGAGAAAATTAACATTAGCTAATGATGCACAATCATATGGCAAGTTTATCAAATCTATTTGTTTTAAAAAAAATCAAACACAACAGATTTAATTGTAATGAATAGTAATTATTCCTAAACACTAAGTCAGCTGTAGAAGCAGCAATGACTGCGGTTTTTTGTACAACCTATTTTAAATGTCTGTCCTTCCCTTATTAGTATAGAAAGAGTTTATTTTCAAATGCCCTGTACTTTTTTCAACATAAAAGCAGTAACCAAAGATGCAAAAAACTGAAAGTATATTAAAGCTATTACTTAACAATTGGGCAAATGGAATTTTTTCCAAACTTCAAAAATATTGACAAAGAAATATTCTGTAGAAAGTCTTTTGATATCGCTATTCAATTACAATACATTACGTGTTCAAGGAAGCCTGAATCAAAACACAATAAAAACTCATCACAATTATTTCAGATCTAACATATTTGGGTAGCAGAAGCAAAAGAACAAATATGAATGCTCTAAATTATTTTCAATTTATTAAGTGCCCAACAGTCAAAACTGTTTTTGAAATGTTAAAATGTTTAACAGAAATGTTAAAAAACAGAAAGAGCTATATAGTTTTGCCTTTAACCTCAGGAACATATTAGTCAGTATGATAACCTTGAAAGATGCACTTTGTATATCGGAGGCACTGTCAAGATTTCCATTACAATAAGGAAGTCTCATGTATTCTGTTTCTATATATTAGAAATGTCTCAATAAGAATACTAATAAATAGAGACAAATACATGGTCATGTCAAATATTTTACAAGAAGTCCTTTTTTAAAATGCATGGACCCAGCTTATAGTCACAATACAATTGCAGTTTAATCTATTTTATTCATTTTGTTAAATATATATTGTTTTTTCCACAGACAAGATTTATTTTATTTATCTAATTTTGAAACTGCTCATCTCTTTCACAGAGGGAGACTACATGGAGATCTCCCTCAATTTTGCCCATACAACAACCACCTTATTGGACAGGCTTCACTGAGAGGGTGAACTTGAACCTGGGTCTTCCAAGTTGTAATTCAGCAATTTAACTACAATACAACATCAACTGTTACTTTTAAAAATTATGTCCAATCCCAAGGAAAAAAATATGTTGTGTTTAAAGTATTCCTACATATGTCAAACACATGTGGCCTAAATCCCTTTTTTTTGCCTTTTCAATTCTTAACTCTGTACTGCCTTATAAATATAAAATATTATTCACTCAAAGGTAAAAACCAATCTGACTTTGTCCAAACCATCAAAACTGATATACCAATTCTCTCCATAACCATTTAACTTAAGACTAGTAGCCTACAATTCCTTGCTTGTTTTTTTAAATCAAAAAATCATAACTCTTCCCCCATAGTTAAATTATAGTTTTTGTGCTTTTTAAAAAGACAGAACTAATAACAACTCAGCAACTATGATACTTTGCTCCAGTTTACTGTAGTGAATAAAATAACAAGGAGTTAGTTTCAAAGATTAACACCTGAATAAGAAGTCTGAGAACTACCCTTTGTTCAAGTTGGAAAAGGAAGTCCAGAATGAAAACAGACTCTAAACAATGTTTGATTAGCCTATATTACCTGACTCAAATCATTCACACCCTCCACATACTTCACCATTTATGAGTTTCAAGGTTCAGGCAGTGAAAAAAACAATTGCTTTTGCCAGAACAAAACAAGGACAGATATTATGCCTATTGCTATTTTATTAAACGTATATCTCATATTTCCACCAGGAATAGGCAACTAATAAAAATATTAGAATTTTAACTTTTCAGAAGCTTAGTTGAATACTTCATTGGGCCTTAACACATATTTTCATTTATCTCTTGCTCTAGTTCTGGTGCAGCCAAGTATATTTAATTAGTAGACATAAAGTATCATTACTACACTGCTTCAGGATTAAAGCAGCAAAATGTAGCTACTATCATCCTCAAGTCAGCATTAATAATCTTGCCCATGTATAATTAAACTGTACAGGCTGAAAACCTGTATTTTTTAAAAAAAAGTAGATCCTCTTTAGTTAAAAATACAGGGTTGGAGTATCCAATCCAAGTAACCACTACAGAAGAGGGGAAAGACAATTTTTGCTGATTTCCCCTTCAATTACTTCTGAGGATCAGTCCCAAGAAACTGTGGGACACTTTAGTATGAGAGTCAAACAGGATAGTCAGAGAAAAATGAAACAGATTGAAATAATACCACTGCTCAATTCCTCCAGTGAACTCTAGTGAGAAATCCCTTCATGATGAAATGCTCTAAACTTATAATGGTGCTATAAAACTTCAGTCTCTAAAAGAATTTAAAATTTTGAACTAAAATGATAGAAAGGATCCTGCCAAGCACAGCCTTATTACACAATTTGCAGATTTACAGGAAGACAAAGAAGCACAAGGAAACAACTTGGCAAGACTTCTGAGTTACCGAGAAATTCAACTATTTCCACATTTTCCCAGATATGACCAATATTTGATGCAATATTATATGTTATTCAGAAAGCCCCAAATAAACATTAAAAAAAACAACGAAATTTAAAGCCTATTAAAGAACCTTTCTGCAGAAGATCTCCCACTCCTAAATTCCCTATGATCAGTCAAAACTTTTCTCCCAAGTCTGGAATTGACAGTGAGATATAGTCGTGCTGCACATGGGAGCATAATAAGAGGAAAGATCCCCAGTTTGCTTCCATCTTCACCATTAAGAATGTGGCAAAGACCAATAGGTAAACTGACAGTATACGTTCTTCATAACTATCAATTAATGAACATACAATATAAATCAGTATCCAGACATTTTGCTGTCCCTGCTCAACAATCAAGTTTAAAATTTAGATGCCCTAAATTTGCAGTAATCACGTTTAAAACCCATTTGCCCTAAACCTATATTGAATAGCCATTCTGAAAGAATCACAGACCAAGTTCCAAATTCATTTATTGCCTTTTTTTAAACTTCAAATTCGTCACTAATTTCTGTACTGAAGAGGTAAGAAGTAACTGAGTGTTCTTGCTAACAGGACATGATGCACACATGCTAGCTAATCTTTCAAATCAAGTAAATCCTCAGAGACATGCAAATACAGAAAATCCCAAGCACCCATTTAGTCTTTGACATAAACTGATTTGGTTAAATATCTAAATCATGTAGAAACTTTAACAAGATATTGCAAATTCAATATAAAAATTAGTATGAATATATCCATATTTATATATGTTAAATTTATACTATAGCAATACCATATACATTTACCTACATATACCAAAACTATTTTTAGAAGTGACTTGATAGAACACAACATAGAAATATATTTTTAAAAAATCAAATAATGAGAATGTAAACCACTATGAAAGAAACCATCAACATACTACAACTATTATAAGACTGTTGGGAAATAAACATCAAATTCTAGGCCTTAATCTTACTTCTTTCCCATATATTAAAGTCAAATAACTACAAGGAATAAATTAAAGCAATGAGATGTAGAGTAATACTGTAAGATTAATGATCAATATAACACTATAAATGATAATAGTACTGTTTAGAACAAAAAGTATAATAGCTTACAATTAAATGTTCAAAAGTATTCAAGAGATATCACCATTTGATAGCATCAGGTTTTCACTTACATGTTTTGAAAATATTAAAAACGGGCTTTTCAATGTGAAGTCTGAATAAGCAGTGCAACCTTTATACATAAAGTCCCACTGCATCCTCAGAATTGCAATTTAAGCAAATTAGAGTATATTCTATCTCTACAGGTTGACATCAGTATCATATCTACTGTTTCTATTCCAGTAACCAACTATCTGATACAATCAGCAAGTCTTACATAAAGCTTCTCAAAAGGCTGTTATGGAAACTGATTTCTTCCTAGCCTTTTAATCCAATAACAGACTTTTTTCCACTTACACCTTCTTTTACCTTTCCCGGCTTATTAGAAAACTGAAACTGCATATGAATTACATTTAGAATTTCATTTTTAAAAGCCCAAATATTTTTGCAGCCTAGTAAAACAACGATTTTATCCAGAAATTTTCTTTTAAAAATAACACATGAAGCCACAGAAAGCCCAGCTTTCTTTCAGAAAGCCCACGTTTACTAAAGTTAGCACCTAAGCAAGCTGCAGATTGAGACACAAAGAAACCGAAAAGCATTCCATTTCCCACTCCACCCTCTACGAGTATATTTCATATAATACTTGTTTTGTTAAGTCAGCCAGCCTAAGGTTTCCCTTTAGCCGTACATAGCCCAAGAGAAGAAGCTACAAGAGCGTCAATTCATCTCCGTTTCAGAATCCATGGCTGACGTAGACCGTCCTCCAGGAAGTGCTCCAAATCTGGCTTTTCCACACAGGAGCTTCGTCCAGACAAGTTTTCAAGTTTCCCAGGCAAGGGGATGTCCACCACCCCGGCCTCCCTTTAAGAAAAGGGAAAGGGAACTGCGGCCCGTTTCCACTGCGACCAACCCCTTCCCTCCCCCTCCCGCCAAAGCACGCAGAGATTCACAGATGCTGACCTTCACCTCGACTCTCAAATCCACCCTTGACCTTTGCAAGCCATCCTCCGTTGCATCTGCTGAAAGGGGGAAGCCTCCAGCAGTCTCGCCCTTCCCAGGCTCTAGAAAACAGGTGCGAGCGCCTGGCAACAGCCGAGCAACTCTGACCGAGCCCTGCTGGCGGAGGCGCCCAAACAGCCGTCTTCCGCACTGTCTTTACCCGTTTGGGTAACAAAGAGCCAGGAACCGAAGGGGGGGGGGGAAGAGAGGGAGGCGCCTTCAGACCCTTCCACCCCCGCCGCCGAGACACTCCTCCTCCTCCCCAGCTAGTCGCGACCAAGCTACTCACCCAGCGGCCCGGGCAATTCGGGCTGGTTCAGAACTGGGCAGCTACTTCCCCAATTCCGCTCCACGGAACCGGGAGCTCGGGTTATTGCAAGGCCTGCGTGCCCTTGGCTGCCTGGCGCTGGGAACGGCGGGGGAGGGGAACGGAGCCGTCTTCTCCTGCCGCAGGGCTCGCGGCCGCTGCAACCACATTCACGGCGAGCAGAGTCCCGCGCGCAACGGGAAGAGGCCGGGCAGGAAGCGTCCCGTGTTCGTCCGAAGCCCGGCGCGCGAGAAGGCGCCGCTTCCTACGCCGGTCGCCTGCGCTGCTGCTGCTGCTACCGCCGCCTGCTTTGCCCTCCTACTCCCTTCAACTCCGCTGCTCCGGCTTCGCCGCTGCCAGAAGCAACAGCCGCTCCGAGCTGGCTCCACCCACTCTGTAGCGCGAGCGGGCCTCACGCGCCGGGCCTGCCGAGGAGGAGGGGAAAGGAGGCGGCCCTTACGCGCGCGGGTTTAAAGGGCCGGTTGAATGGCGAGCCAAGGCCGGAGTGAGAGGAGTTGGAAAGGGGAGGGGGCGGGGCCTCTCCGGCTAAGCAGCCAGCGCCTAGCTGCACGTGGACTGCCAGCGTTGCTGCACGCTGCCCCTTCTCGCCCCCCCGCCCCCGCGGCCGAGGTGGGCGGGGGAGGGCGCAGGTTTCCTTCACGAGTATCTAGGACGGCGGTGTCGAGATACACCAAAACAAAGCGGCGTTTTCTACGCGGTGTGACATGCCCCGTTTTGCATTCCTTTTACTTTGAAATGTTCTCATAAAACATTCCTCCTCCCTCCTCTTGTTCAAGGTAAGCAAAACTTGAAGATGCCCTCAACGTGGGTCTGCATCGACTCAGGAGAGGCGCTTTTTTAATGCAAAAAAGCGTGGTACGTAAGAACAAACTCTTGACAGTCGAAACTTTATTTTGAAGTCTTCCCGAGGATTTTTCCTATTCTTTTAATCCGAGCCCTGTTTTTTGCTATCACTTCCATTCCTCGAGGAAAATTCCCTTTTGCGAGATAGAAAACTTTCTTTGGGGTACAGGACTTTCTAGAGCAGTAAAATTGGATTGGGGCACTTTAGTTGTTAGTCTTTCATCTGCCAGAAATCTGCTTACTTGTCATTCAGTCTATCTCATGTTGAGTTGTTTTCCAGTAGAAGTGAGTATAAAACAGAAATTCGTGTTTTGCTCCAAACCTGGAACAAACCATTGCATGAAGTTCCATTTCTGTTTCAGATTGGCAGTTCAGCCTGTTCCAGATTTTGCCTGATCAAAATAGTGTTAGAGCCCCTCCCAGTGGCATCCACTGCAAGTAATTAGGAAAACCAGGTGGTGTGTGATAATGTCATGATAGAGATGCAAATATATATGGTATGCAAGTTGTTGCATTGCAAGATGATATTATGCACATTTCCTCATATTGCCCCCCTTCCTGCCTCAATAGAGGCCCATAAGCCCTCCTCTTGTCTTTATCTGCCAAGAAACAGCCAGATGGATGAGAAGAGGAGGGAAGCCTACTCTTTAAAATCAGTAGAAATAATTACCTGTTTTGTTTACTAACTTTTCACTTTTCCAGACAATGAAGATGATCGTGAAACAAATGCTAGACATTTTCCAAACTCTTCTCTAAATTGGAAAAAAAATTGTTTTGGTGATGACCTAGGCCATTTTCTGGTTTGTTAATACAGCCAGCCATGCTATCCTATCTAGCTCACAGGATCACAATAAGACTCACCTCTTGCCTGATACTGGCCACAAGCCTGATTGCTTTGGCTACCCTGCATTTTTCCTGAAGAGATGAGACTCTGCTCCCCACTGTATCCTATCCTATATTCTATCATCATAAAATGTGTCTGTGTTCTTTGAGTTAGGATGAGCTTCCTTTCACTGACCTCAATCGGAAGACAATTTCTGGTGTCACATGGGCTCTAGTTATGCTACCATAAGAGCATGATCTTTGATTAGAGGGATATAAAATACTGCCTGAAATGTGTTCCTCCATGTGCCTATCATGTTCTGCCCCCAGCTGCACCCTGTTGTTGCTTGTCTCAATTGACAGAATTTTCCACCAGCATATACGGGAATTTCACCAATTGTTGTGGTGTCCTATCTCAACTTTCATCTCATTCCTTCCCCTCTTTAAGTTTTTCAGCTCGCAGATCCTGAATAAATCTGAAACTTCAAAATACCAGTGAGCAGAGCCTTTTCGGTATGTGATGATTTCAAGATAGTAAATCATACAAATATTAGGTGTGATTTCAGCCTCCTCAAAAAAGGACAATTGCATCATAAGATGTGCTAGAAATCAGAATGCAGAACTACCAGTATGTTCTGATAAAGTTTTGTTTTTGTAGGTCATTTAAAAAAAATTGAAAACTAAACTAACCATCATTGAGAGAAGCTATGACCATACTGTATCCTTTATTACAGGGGTCCCCAATCCCCGGTTTGTGGACCGGTACCAGGCCGCGGCATGCCAGCAACTGGTCCGCACAAACAAGCGAAGCCCCATCCGTGGGATGCAGGCAGCACACAAAAACATGCACTCCCTGGTGCCCAAAAGGTTGGGGACCTCTGCTTTATTATACAATTCTTGCTTTGTCAAAAATTGAGTGAAAACCTACTGTATAAAAGAATCGGTTGGTAATCAAGTTCTTTCTGCAACCACAGCCACCAAACAAGTTTATTTTTAGCAGTGTGGTCAAAAGATGCAAATATTTCTTACCTATGTATATTTGCTTAAGACAGTATCTTTAAATGACTTTAATCGCTTAAATTAAGGGAGTGTCCTACCAAGAAAACAAGGGCATTCATTAAGAAAGCCACATCTGAATGATAATATGGCAGATTTGTTTTTCAACATTTTTGATGATTGGCTTTTCTCTCTTTCCTCAATTATAGTTATTATAAGCCAGAAATCTAGCACAAAACACAGTTCTGAAGAAATGGGGAAATATTGTTAAAACAGTACAAATGAGACATGTGACATTACAAGTCAATTATACCTTTCAAGGTCAAAAAACGTTTTCCCATTATATTATAGACTGATTTTCTAAAAGGGGGATTATATTAACACAGGGCTGTGGTAGCTACAGCCTCCTTTCAATACTCCATTCCTTTGACCAAAGAGTAAGAGAAATAGACGGGACTGTGAGACATGTATATTTATTCAGGAGCAAAAAAAATGATCCAGCCAATTCAGTAGCTGTTTGCAATCATGTCTCCTTAAGAATTGCTTAGGTATATAAATTGATACTTCTGACCTTGGGGAAAGAGACACAAAACACTCTTAAGAGAATTGGTACCCAGAGCAAAATATGTTGATGAGAACTTGCTGTATTAATCAGGTAATCCTCGACTTACAACCACAATTGAACCCAAAATTTCCATTGTTAAGCAAGACAATCGTTAAATGAATTTTGCCCCATTTTATGACCTTTCTTGTTACAGTTGTTAAGTGAATTGCTGCAGCTATTAGTAACACAGTTATTAAGTGAATCTGGCTTCCCCATTGACTTCGCTTGTCAGAAAGTTGCAAAAAGTGATCACATGAACATAGGACACTGCAACTGTCATAAATACAGGCAAGTTGCCAAGCATCCAAATTTTGATCATGTGACCATGGGGATGCTGCAAACGTTGGAAGTGTGCAATATGGTCATAAGTCACTTTTTTCGGTGCTGTTGTAACTTTGAACAGTCACTAAATGAATGGTTGTAAGTTGAGGACTACTTGTATAGTGTTTGTTATATTGTTTGTTGATATTTCAATCTTTACCAGGGATGCAGAATCTTTTCTTTCATTCCCCAGACTATCTCAAATTAGTGATAATGTGGGAGAAGGAAAAACATAAAATACACGGGAAATAATTGAAATTAATATTTAATCTCTGTAAATTAAATGAAATAAAAAAATATTTTTGTCCTCATTCAACCCTCCTCTTTGTCTTATGACTCCACTTACTGTTTGAGATACAGCCCATAGCATGCTATTTCCAAAGCCAAGCAAGGCCTTGGAGAGAAAGAAATGGCACATATCCCTTATCTATCTTGTCTACTGCAAGAACTGGCAGTGGCCATCTCTAACTTCTCTTTCATTCCTATTGGATGTAATTAAAAATATAATTTGGACATTTTATATGCAAAGCTCTATCACTGACCTGAAGCCTTTCTCAACAGAGCCATAGAGTGTTATGTAGAATGCACTTTTGTTATTCATTTTCTGACTGCAATTGAGAACATAAAAGGGTTTTTTGTGTATCAATCTGTATTTTGTTTAATCCTCCAATTTACTTTTTTTGATAACGGTAAATACACACATAATACATATATAATGGGCATTCTTCATTCCAGCAGTAATAGAAGAATTATAATGAAGCATTGGCTCAAAAGACTAGGTGACCTAACAAGAAGTTGGATTTAGCATAGGACAAGGGAACAATTACCCAGTGTTCTTCTCCATCCACACCTCAACAGCCTCCAGGCCCTGGGAGAGAATTGCAATGGCACAGATAGAAATATATAATTAGGTATCATCAACATACTGATGATATCCTGCTCGTATTGATGGGTGATCTCCCCCAGTGACTTCATATAGATCAGGGGTATCAAACTGCCAGCCCGCAGGCTGGTTGCATCATACAGAGGCCGCGCCCACCCCAGCTCTGGCAATAGATATAGATTGAACACCCCACTTCAAGCGGAGGAATTCTTCAATAATCATAGAGAGTTTTTGGAAAGAGGCGAAGCGGAGCCTAAGAAACAAGAGGAAATGAACGTGGCTGGAACATTTAAACAGAGGGAAGAGGATGAACCTAAAAAGACACAAACAGAGGAAGATGTAAGACTGAAAGATCAGAGACAGATAACCTCACCTAGAAGATTGAGGGCTAGAAATAATTGAAATTATGGAAGAGATTGGAGTCTTTTCAATAAACATAAATGGTCTGAACTCTCCTTCAAAAAGGAGAAAAATATTTACTAGACTACAAAAACTAAAAAAGGATATAATTTGTATTCAAGAGACACATATTAAGAGACAACATCTTAGAATTTTAGAACAATCTAAATTGGGTAAACTTTATGCTTCTTTGGCAATTCAAAAGAAAAGAGGTATAGCTTTGTATATAAAAGAAAAGTTGAACCCAAAACAAATTTATGCTGATGAAGAGGGGAGATTACTAATAGTAGAAATTACATGGAATCAAAAACAAATATTGATGGTGGCAATATATGCACCCAATGAGAAGCAAAACCAGTTTTACCAACAATTACATGATAAATTAGTGGATTTAAATTACCAAAATCTTTGCTTATTAGGAGATTTTAATATAGTAGCTGATGCAATACAAGATTATAAAAGTTCCAAACAAGGGAAAAAAGGAGGAAACGTTCTACCGAAGACTTTTTTTAAAATGAAAGAGGAATTGCTTCTACAAGATGTTTGGAGAGAGATGAATCCGGAAAAGTTACAATATACATTTTATTCGAATCGCCATAAATCATGGTCAAGAATTGATATGATATGGATGTCTCAAAATTTGAAGACTATAATACAAGAGGTCGAAATAGAACCTAATATTTGGGCAGATCACAATCCACTTAAAATGCTTTGGAAAGGAACCAAGAAACAATTAAGGTGGTCATTAAATAAATCTATATTGAAAGAGAAAGAATTTTTACAATTAGCAACAAAAGAAATGGATTTTTTTTTAAAAATAAATAAGAAAGAAGAAACCTCTCTTCAAAATGTATGGGATACGGCGAAAGCATATTTTAGAGGTTTGGCTATAACGTATACTGCCAAAAAGAACAAAGAAAAGAAGCAAGTACAGTTGAGGCTGAAAGAAGAAATTAAGAAATTGGAATTGGAATTACGAACTGACCCACAAAAGAAGGAACTAAAAGCACAAATGGAATTGATAAAACATAAATTAAATTTATCCGAGATGGAGATGATGGCACAACAGATTAAACGATCCAAACAAATTTTTTTTGAAAATGCTAATAAACCGGGAAGATGGCTTTCATATAGATTGAAGAAAGAAAGAGAAAAGAGAATGATATGTAAATTACAAGACTCAAAAGGCGAGATATATTGCCACAATGATGCGATGGAAAAAATTGTTAAAGATTATTATGAGACATTGTATAAGGCAGAGGTGGTCTCTGAAGAAGCAATAAAAGATTACTTAGTTAGAGCTGATCTTCCAAAGGTGCCAGAGAATATGCGACATATTTTAAATGAGAAGATAACAATGATGGAGATCACAGAGGCAATAAAAAGACAAAAGAAGGATAAAACCCCGGGGCCTGATGGGCTCCCTGCAGAAGTTTATGTAATTTTACAAGATACAGTAAGCCCGATTTTGAAAGAATTGTACAATGAAATCTTTTTAGAGACAAAAATACCAAATTCATGGACTGAAGCTAATATTACCTTGATACCTAAAGAAGACACTGATCTTACACAAATCAAAAATTATAGACCAATATCGCTATTAAATGTGGATTATAAAATTTTTACTTCAATAATGGCAGAAAGATTGAAGAAATTCCTGACTGAATTTATTCATACAGATCAAAATGGTTTTTTGCCTAAAAGACAGATAAAGAACAATTTAAGGATTATTTTAAATGTTTTAGAATATTATGAACATCAGCCAGGGAAACAGATGGCACTTATATTTCTTGACGCACAAAAAGCCTTTGATAATTTAAATTGGCAATTTATGTTTCAACAGTTGATGGAAATGGACTTTGGTAAAAATTTCATAAATGCGATTCAAGCAATATATAATAAACAAACAGCAAAGATATTTTTAAATGGAAAATATACAGATGGCTTTGATATCAAAAAAGGCACAAGACAGGGATGTCCACTATCCCCCTTGTTATTTATTCTTACACTGGAAGTGTTGGCTAGAGACGTTAGACAAGATATGGAAATTAAAGGATTGGAAATAAAAGAACAAAAATATAAATTACAGGCTTTTGCGGATGATTTAGTCTTTATTATAGAGGAACCATTGGAAACAGTTACTATACTGCTGCAGAAAATAGAGAAATTTGGAGATGTAGCAGGCTTGAAGATAAAGAAAAGACTAAAGTATTAACAAAAAATCTAACAGACAAACAGAGATCTCAACTTGCAGAAAGATCAAATCTTCAAATGGCTAAAAAGGTTAAATACTTAGGAATATATTTAACATCAAAATATACAACAATAAAAGAAGATAATTATGAAAAACTAATGAAACAAATAAAAGTAGATTTGGAAAAGTGGAAAAATCTTCAATTGACATTGTTAGGCAGAATAGCGACTGTGAAGATGAACATTTTACCAAAAATACTTTTTCTATTTCAAACGATCCCTGTTAAATTGGGTAAGAAATTTTTTGATGATTTAAATTCAACAATATTGAGATTTATATGGCAAGGGAAGAAAGCACGAATTAAAACTAAACTACTACAAGAAACAAAAGATAGAGGGGGCTTTGGACTTCCGGACTGGAGACTTTATTACCAAGCGTCTATGTTACTTTGGCTCAAAGAATGGATTATGCTGAGAAATAAACGACTTCTTTATTTGGAGGGACATGACTTACAATTGGGCTGGCAGGCGTTCTTATGGTATGAGAAAAACAAAGTACATAAATATTTTCAAAGACATGCTATAAGGAATGTGTTGTTCTCAGAGTGGGAGAAAATTAAACATAAAATATATATGAAAATACCAGAGTGGCTTTCAACGATGGAAGCATTTGCGTATCCAAATTTAATTAATTATGACAAACTTGTTACTTATAAAGACATTGTAGATAAGGATGGAAAACTTAAAGACAGACAAACTCTCTATCAACAAGGCATTGACTTAACATGGTGGTCCTATCTGCAAATTCAAACAAGATATGAAAAAGATGTAAAAGTAATGGACTTTTATAAAGAACAGACAGTATTTGATAAAACACTTTTGAAAACAGATGAAAATCTGATTAAGAAACTTTATAAATTTTTATTAAATTGGAAGATGGAAGAAGAACAAGTAAAAGAAACAATGATAGTGTGGGCAAAAAACTTTGGATATTCCATAGATTTAGAAGACTGGGAAAAGCTCTGGGAGAGAAATATTAAACTTACCAAAGCAGCTTCATATAAAGAGAATTTATATAAAATGTTTTATAGATGGCATATGACACCAGTTAGATTAGCGAAAATGTTTAAAAATGTATCGAATATTTGTTGGAAATGTAAAGAAAAACCAGGTACTTATTATCATATTTGGTGGATGTGTCCTAAAACTAAGAAATTTTGGTTTAAAATTCATAAATGGTTAGAAAAGATGACTAAAATACAAATAGAATATAAACCGGAATTATTTTTGCTAGGAATATTAGGATCTAACTATGGTAAAGAGAATGAATATTTAATATTACATGTATTGACAGCAGCGAGAATTGTATTTGCTCAATTTTGGAAAAATGAAAATCTACCACACGATCAGATTATAATTATGAAAATTTTAGAATGTGCAGAAATGGACAGATTGACGTTGGAGATTAAGGAGAAAGAGGATTCAGTGTATTTTAGGACATGGGAAAAATTTTATCAGTGGTTAACATTACGTTAGAGCTGAATTATATTTAATTAGTAAGCTTTTATTTTATGACTATGTTTAGTATTAAATTATAATTGTTTAGTATTGTACTAATTACTGTTATTCAATACGTGCACCCGGACGAGAGTCTGCTTGTGTAAGCGTTGGATTTTTTATGTGGGGGTAACCCCACTACTGTACCTATCCCTATCCCTATTCCCATCCCTATCCCAACTCCACTCCCTAACCCCATCCTCTACCCATATTATCCCTATCTTTCCCATACCCATATAAAATTTAATAAAATATATTAAAAAAAAAAAAAAAAAAAGAAATATATAATTAGGTATCATCAACATACTGATGATATCCTGCTCGTATTGATGGGTGATCTCCCCCAGTGACTTCATATAGATCAGGGGTATCAAACTGCCAGCCCGCAGGCTGGTTGCATCATACAGAGGCCGCGCCCACCCCAGCTCTGGCAATGCAAAAAAAGTTACGATACATCGTGACACATCACGTGACGTGGCGAGTTTGACACCCGTGATATAGATGTTTGAAGCAAGGAGAGGGTAGAAGCCCCACAAAGAAAGGACCTTGAGCTTGTCTCTCCCCACCCACCAACCCCAGCTGGAACAAAAGAGAAGAATCCACTTCCAATCTCCTCAGCTGGTCCAGAAGGTGTAGTTCTAGTTAGGACACGGGTGTCAAACCTGTCACGTGACGTATCGCGACTCTTTTTGCATTGCCGGCAATGGGGTGGGTGCGGCTTCAGTATGATGAAACCGGCCCGCGGGCGGCAGTTTGACACCCCTGAGTTAGGAAGATGTACTCTAGCAATTTTGTTGTTGAATATCTACAATCTCAGAACACTGGGTCTAAATAAGGGCAAATCTGTTTCTGTTAAAAGAAAGGATTTTTCCTAATCTTAATACTAGCAGGTGGTTTCCTAAGCTTCCTTGTTGCTGAATATCTACAATCTCAAGAACACTGGGTCTAAATAAGGGCAAATCTGCTTTTGTTAAAAGAAAGAGGATTTTTCCTACTTTTAATACTGGCAGGTGGTTTTCTAGGCTCTTGATTATAATAAATTGTACTTCATATGTATTTGGCAATCTTTTATACACCAGCTGCTTTCTGGGTTCCACAAACAGCACCTGCAAACATAAATTTGTAGCTCAATTGACAGCTGCAGGGCAGATGGGCACATAGAGTCTTATGAATCTGGAATTGCTACCATTTTCCTAGCAGAGTTTGCATCTTTAACATCAAAATAACTGATCTTTTACAAACTGCTTCCAGCAAGTAAGTGCCATTGTGGGGAAACTTGCTGAATTTCAGTTTGTTAAAACTAAAGGGAAAATTAAGTTAGCTTGCTTTTCTCGAATGCTCTATAAATATACATGATACACAAAATGACACATTTTGTCTTACATGTCCAAACTTAGCAGAAGGCAGAATGGAGATGATCAATAAATAGGATAATGGAAGAAACTTGATGCATTTAACACAAGGATGTGATTTCATTCTAATTATGCCTAAGTGTTACCTATTGAAAATGGTCCCTATATAAACAGATTCTGTACAGAGGCAGGAAACAGCTGTATTATCAGCTAGACAATATGCACCAGGACAGGAAAGTAACAGTTTAAATACAACAAAAGAGCCACATAGGATTTTGATCCTTTTTATCTTCTTTCTGCAGCAAACATCATTCCCATGTTGATCCAGTGGGGGAGGGAGAGCAAAAGAAGTTGTCTACATACAAGAGTGGATACTTTAGGAAAAGACTTAAGTTTCAGAACACAAATAACTCTTAATCCTGTTTCCTAAGCCAACAGAAACCGAAGGATGTGCATATGTACATGGCACTCTTGCATTGCCCGGAGCTCTTTGCAAGAGAAAATACTGGTAAAATGTTTCACAGAGCTGAAGAGTTCCAAGGAAATCCTGTGAAAAAGAGATCCAGCCTGTGGGAGCTTGTATATTCTAATAGCCAATATCTTCCAAGACCTAGTTCCTATCCTCCTAATTTTATTAACCAAATCAATGTTTTGCAGATGGATGCCAACGCCTATAATTTCCAGCTAGTAAGGGGAGGGAGGGTGCTCTTCTCAGCTGTTGCTTTTGAAAATAGTACCATTTGGTAGAGGTGGGAAAACTAAGTTTAGAATACATGCTCAAGCATTGGAATCCTTCAAACTCAGCTTTTCTCACCAGGATCCTGTTTTTGGCAAATCTTATACGTGTGTCTTTAGACTTGGAAGATTGATAACAAAACAGTCTCTGTAATTATGCTTTTTGCCAACTGCTGCTTTCCACTTTTTGACAAGTGCAGTCATTAGGGAGTATGGAGGCTACAGGCTTCAGGCCCTGAATTTATAAAGAAAAGCTCTCACAGATACTGTTGTTCCTGATTGTTCTTTCTCACTCATCTACTGTATATACAGATGTATAAATCCATCTGTGGATAAGCTGAACCCAATTCTTGGGGTGTATAATCACCTTATCTACAAGTATGTATAGTCATATTTAATCATGCCCCATTTTTAGCAAAACGTGAACTAGTTCCGTTCCCCACCATCCAGTCAGAGCTGAAGAAGCTTCTTCGATGAGAAGCGAAACATCGTCAAAGGAAAACAAGAAACTCCACTTGCATCGTGAAAAAGCATCTTTGGGATAACTATGACCTGGATGACTTGAGAATCTCCATAGACATTTAGTTCATTGATGAAGTCATAATATAGTATATTTATTTGGGTATTGCAGCAACTGTTGTTTTGAGAACCCACTTACACTTTATACAGTACAATTGTAAATTAAAAGATGTCACTAATCTTTACATGTTCTTAATTTTTGTCAAGAATGGATTGGAAGAGAGCATAACCTTGAGTCCTGTATTTTGTCATATGGTAAACTAAGCTGTGTTTGTTTACTTATTTAAAAACATGCATGACTTTCACTTTACAATTATCTGCTTTTACATTGATAATCCTGATAGAAATGGGTGTGGGTAAAAGACTCATTATGTTGGGAGCAGGCCAAATGGTTCTGTCCAAATCAGCTTTTGGAGAATAACTCAGGGATTTTCAGAAAATCTGTGTATTGGGGCCTTCCCAATCAATCAATCAATCAGAACTAGAAGGGACCTTGGAGGTCTTCTACTCCAACCCCCTGCTCAAGCTATGATCCTCTCACTTAAACTATGAGCTTATATACAATTTATGTACAGATGACTATTATTTTTATTTAGGTTTTATCTAGGGTTTGCTTATTTTCTTATTTAAAACATTTTAACCTGATCCTAACTGCCCAGAGGAGCAATTTGCTAGTTCACTGTACAGCCAGTTTCTATTGCACCACTGGATAGCTGTTTTTGGGGTGATGTCTCTTCATAGCCAGGTCTTCAAACTAGAAGACACTATGGGTGCAAGGAGATGGCCAGTTTGATGGACCCATACTCTCCCCACTGCATGGTGGTCTTGGAGTACAGGAGCCAGTGGGGAGGGTGGCTGCCCAACTAAACTAAAGTGGTCAATAAGCTGCTGGGCTAATCCCTCTTCCTTCCATATCTGTCTGCACTGCCAAGAGAATGGCTAGTAAAGCATGTCAGATTGTATCCACACCAATAACTCTGTCTGGATAAAAGAAGAAACATTTTTCAAACACCAGGACAGATAAGGGCATCATAAAAGACAGTCTCAGATACAGGTTGGAGACCAAATGAAGACAAAGATCCTTAGACTTCAACAACAACAACAAAAGTTGTGAAGCACATCTGTGCAATGGTTTTGAAAGTGACAAATGGTCCTGTTACTCCCTACCTCTCTTTCTTGCCCATGCAGAATCCACAGAACTTCCATTTTATCAGTATGCTAGTTATTTTTATCCTAGCACATAAGAGACTCCTTTAAACATTTGTAAAGCAATTCAGTACATAATTATGGACAGGAAGGTAAGAAAAACACATTTAATCCCTGCAGGGAGAAAGTTAATTTGACTACCAGTTGGTGGATGTAGGGAAAAAGCAACATTAAGCTTTCTTTTTATAGCAGAAAAATTATCGCCACACGTTATTCTATACTGTTAATAATTGTGTGGTAAGTGAAAATCCAGCAAATGCAACTGTAATATGAAGAGGTCAAAAGTAAGGTTAGCAGAATTCTTCCCTTATTACAGCCATCAGCTGCCACCATGCATAAGCCAAGAGATAAGGAATAAGCACTGAAGAGCTTTCAAAGGGAGGATTCTGCCCAAATATCTCAATGATCTTCATAGATGAGAATAGGTGATCAAAGAACTGTTTGATTTTATCTTGACTCATGCAGGGTGGCCAGTTAATGTATCACCTATGGAAGCCAAAGATCTCCATAAATCTTTATATGTTAATGTGTCAGTGCAAAACAAGAAATAAATGTAAATATATTCATGAGGAAGAGACTAACTCCTAGTTCTTTAGATGAGACATGAATTTCCATACAGTTCAACTAACCTTCAGATAGCCTTCTCCAAATTAGCCATCAATACTATGTCATTCTTCACTATGGGAGTGAAGAAAAAAATGTTAGTTGCTCATATTATAATGCAGTATTGCTTTTTTCATTTTTATCGCTCCATAACTATGAAAAGCAATTTTAACTACACATTATGATTGCAACGTACTGTAATAAATCACTATTATTGTCTGAAGCATATTTTACAATATTTTTCTTAAGACTGTATGAAGTGTTCTTTATACTGAAAATATTCAAGAAGCAAAAAAGGCTTTGGGGTTTTTTTCCAGGTGAAAATGTAGCTTTCCATAGAGCTCAGCTGTTGATCAGAAGCATAGTTCTTCTAGTTTATCCTAGAACTAAAGTAATCCAGTAACATTTACCTAAGCAAAATCCGTAGATGCTGGGAGGAGATACAGAGATAAGAAGTTCAGAATATTGCTACTGTGAAGGTGAAAAGTGGTTTTAGCAGACCAATAAAAGCAGATAGTAGTTTTGCTACAGAATGCCTAGGATTGCAAAAAAAGAAAATAGCTTACCTATGAACAATTTCCTGGTTCATTTTGGGTAGTATGACTTGGGGAAGTAGTCATAATCTCCATACCTGACCAGCACAGGGCAAGATAAGTATGCCAACAGAGCTTCCTTATTTGTACCTTCTTCTGCGCAATTGTTTATTGGCTTACACTTAATAGACAAAATCTTGTCATAACCTCTTAACCTAATAGATACAATCTAGGTCCTAGGATCTGGTTATCCTGAACCTCTTCTCCCTCTCCCATCCAGTTCGGGATGTGCAGTCTTTTATTTTGGACTTCTCCTTGTGATGTACCCTTCTAAGATCCCACACAGACTCTTGATAGTGAGATTGGTAGCGTTCAATAAACAAATCCCCCATACACAGTCCTTCTTCAGGTGCACTTTTCACCACATTCGCCTTCATTTTGTCTTAATTCATGCTTAAACGATTGGAGTTCTTCCAACTACCGGAGTTCTTCCAAATTCATACCTATTGCTATTTAAGCCTTGCTGAATCAATGAAAAATCCATTTAGATCCTAACTTACATCCCACTACATTTTGTCAACTGCCAGTGAGTGGAGAATGCAAGGGTATTTACCATTTGAAAAGATGCATGCTGCTATCTTCCACAGAATCCTCTTCTCTAACAACTGAACATGGGGAATCCTGGAACTGATGCTCTTTGTCCCTTGCAAAGGCAGCAAGAGAGTGGATTTTACCCAAAATAATAATTGCTATCCTTTAGTAATATTCTTTGAGCATTTCTATACTCATTTGAATTTATCTGATTTTTTTTTTTAAAGTATGATGTCCACTACTTGAGGTGATGTCTAACCAATGGAGAATAATGGTGATTTGGAGATTATAGCTCTATTGATGATATGATTTAAATAATAGTGATGCTACTATAAAAAGCCTGGGAGACTTCCTGGAGTCAGATATCATGGTTTTTAAGAAGAGATAATTAGATAAGGCTCTGGAAAGGGGCCTGACTTCCATAGCTACAAGCCTTAATCTTAGATATTTGCATGTTCAGGCTTTGCCCAGAAAGAATAATTATTATCTGAATCTCCTCTCAGAGATAAAATTATCTGTCACCTCTAAAATAGCTAAACGTTGTGTTGGTGCAATGAAAATGAAACAACAGCAGATGCAAGTCTGAACACTGCAGCATTTCCTTTTTAATTATGTTTTAATGTAATTTACTGACTGTTGACCAAAATAAAGACTGCAGGTTCAAGCTAAGGATTATTTTGAACAGTATTAATTTCAGCAGCTGTAATCTGAAATATAAAATCAGGGATACCCAGTAATCTACCAAAACTCTCAGAATGGTTCTCTTTGTTCTACTTGTCTCTTTATATACACTCTGGCAACAGGGAAAACATAGAAGGCATAGGCACATTTTCCTAGTGCAGGGTTTCCAAACTCTTTCAGGCTACAGAATGGGTTATTTATAAAAGAAATTCTAGAAGCTCTTACCAAGATGGAAAGTTTAATAATAATAATAATAATAATAATAATAATAATAATAATAATAATAATAATAATAATAATAATAATAATAATAATAATAATAATAATAATGATGATGATGATGATGATGATGATGATGATGATGATGATGATGATGATATTAAAAGGGATCTTGGAGGTCATCTAGTCCAACCCCCTGCTCAGGCAGGAAACCCTATACCATTTCAGACAAGTGGCTGTCCAGTCTCTTCTTAAAAACTTCCAGTGTTGGAGCATTCACCGCTTCTGGAGGCAGGTTGTTCCACTGATTAATTGTTCTAACTGTCAGAAAATTTCTCCTTAGTTCTAGATTGCTTCTCTCTTTGGTTAGTTTCCATCCGTTGCTTCTTGTCCTGCCTTCAGGTGCTTTGGAGAATAGCTTGACTCCCTCTTCATTGTGGCAACCCCTGAGATATTGGAACACTGCTATCATGTCCCCCCTCGTCCTTCTCTTCATGAAACTAGACATACCCAATTCCAGCAACCGTTCCTTGTATGTTTTAGCTTCCAGTCCCCTAATCATCTTTGTTGCTCTTCTCTGTACTCTTTCTAGAGTCTCAACATCTCTTCTACATCGTGGTAATCAAATCGTGGTTCTAATGATAAAAAAAAGTTTTTTCCTTCCCTTTTTGCTCATAGACCTGTGGAACCACATCAGATCCTTGGGAAACACTAGGATTTGATGGAACACCTTTGTCTCTTTCCCTTTCCTCTCAGAGGTGTTGCTTCCAATAAAGGAGCAGTTCTGCTTACCCTGCTGAGAACTACCACGATGACCAGAGTCCAAAAACTGGACTTACAAGAAAGATATTTCACTCACATTGCCTAAAGGACTGTAGCAGAACTATATTGTTTCAGCCCACCTGTGGATTCATTGCCCTCTCTTTTAATTGCCCTACATTGCTATTAAAATACATTTGCATAATTTCATTCATTGGAATTTGTTGCCTTTGCTCTTATTTTAAGAGGAAGATGTCTCACAAGGTGATTGTGGAGGAAAATGAAGAGGGTTCTATCATTCCCTCCAATTCTATGTTTAAAAAAGACACACAAAATACCAAGTTTAAATATGATCGAGGTTTCTGATCAGTGAGTGCCCTCTAGTGATGCCAAATAATTAAATCCAGCCTTGTAAACTTTAAAAAAGAAACACTTAGTAACTTTATGCTGTTATTTTTTTAAAAATCACTTTTCAGAAACAGCATTTCTGGACTTATATTGGTATAAAAAAAAATTCTGGTTTTGCTTCCTCAGAATAAACAACAATGCATCCATTCAAATAGACTGATGCTTGTGAGTAGTTTAAGGGGCTGATACATCCTCCTATAGTTGAGCCTGAGGACTCTGAATAGCACAGTCAGTGCTGGTAGCTCTACTCAAACAATAGCCCTAATGTATACATCACTCTCTAAGCTATTCCCCTGAGCTGGATTGACAGCTGAAGCTATAAACCATGTGAGTTGTGAACATTGTGGTGTTTTACTGCATGTGATACTATTGTCCCTTTCAATGGAGTTATCACCAATACAGTTCATGCCTGGAAAGCTGCTCATGGCAGCATTTTCATCCTATTGGTTATCCAGAAAAGGCTTCTGAAATGGCTAATGCACATCATATATCTATAATATGGCATGATATTTATTTATTTTATTAATTAAATCTGTTTGCAGCCCATCTTGCCACCAGGCAACCTTGGGTGGCTTATAACATTAAAAGTGGTGAAACCATACACACACACACACACACAGAGTATAAATATATGTGGGTATGCCTGTGTGTGTGAATAGGCTCTTACAAAAGATTAGGAAGATGGGGGAAGATCTCACCCTGGAGGCAAAGGGCTGGTGCTATGGCAGAGAAGTCTCTTCTGTACCACCCCAACCAGAATTCCTTGACTGATGGGATCCACAGCCAGCAAGGGTGGGGTCGTCATGTCCCATTGAGGTAAGATGGTTCTCAAGTAACCTGGACCCATGCCATGGAGGGCTTTTAAACTTGTGGAACAATAGTGTAACATGGGTCATTTTAGGGGCCCCAAAAACTGGCCACATCACCACACTTCCAAAAATTGAAACTTCCAAATGCTCTTCAAGGGTAGCCCCAATCGCTCTACGGAGGATGCTATTTCTTCTGTTCTCCATCTGAGCCTGAAGCACTTGGAGGAAAGAAATACTCATGTGCGTTTGCTGTTTGTCGACTTCAGTTCGGCGTTTAACACAATCATTCCCCAGCATCTAGTAGACAAACTGGGCCTTTTAGGCTTAAACACTCCTTTGTGCAACTGGATTCTGGATTTTCTTACCAACAGGCCCCAATATGTGCGAGTTGGAACAAATACCTCAAATACCATTTTCTTGAGCACATGTTCTCCTCAGGGCTGCGTCTTAAGTCCGCTGCTGTTCACCCTGTTGACCCATGACTGCTGTGCTAGGTTTGCCACCAACCATATTGTGAAGTTCGCAGATGATACAACAGTAGTGGGCCTTATTCAGGATGACAAGGTGGAAGCTTACTGCAAGGAGGTTGAGGGGTTGGTGAACTGGTGCAAGGAAAACAGCCTAGTTTTAAATACAAGAAAAACCAAAGAGATCATTGTTGATTTCAGAAAAGGCAGGCACAGCCACACTTCTCTGTGCATTAATGATTCACAGCTAACGAGTAGGCTGACTTGGTCGCTAAACAGTGAGAAACTGGTGAAGCGGGCACAGCAGCGCCTGCATTTTCTGCGCCGCATGAGAAAAGCACATCTTCCTTCCCCTGTCCTGACCACTTTCTACAGGGGGACAATCGAGAGCATCCTGTCATACAGCATCACAGTCTGGTTTGGAGGCATCACTGCTTCAGACAGGAAGGCAGTGCAGAGAGTGGTGAGGATGGCCGAAAAGATCATTGGCAGTTCCCTCCCTACCATCCCGGACATAGCACAGAAGCGTTGCTTGAGCAGGGCCCGCAAGATTTTCTGGGACACTACACATCCTCTTCACAACCTGTTTTCCTTGTTACCTTCTGGGAGGAGGCTTCGTGGTATCCGTAGCAGAACATCCAGATTCAGCCATAGTTTCATTCCATACAGCATTAACCTTGCGAACTCTCAAACTTCCTCCTTGCGTTATATATTCAAGATGGACAGTATTTAATATTTATTTGCTATGTATATGTAGGGATGTGGGTCTATATATATGTTGTACATAGTATGTTTAGGTGTGTGTCATGTATATGTTTCACTTTGAGAGCGGGCAACTAAATTTCATTTTTTATGTGTGCCATTGTGCCCACAATATAAAAATGACAATAAAGGTTATTTATCTTTATCTTTATGTGGAGCACATTGCAGTAGTCCAAGTGACTGAGTTCACTGAATCTTGATCCAGGAAAGGCTGCATTATGTTTGTTAGTTAGGGAGTTTTTTTTTTTTTAATATATTTTATTAAATTTTATATGGGTATGGGAAGGATTGGGATAATATGGGTAGAGGATGGGGTTAGGGAGTGGAGTTGGGTTAGGGATGGGAATAGGGGTAGGGATAGGTACAGTAGTGGGGTTACCCCCACATAAAAAATCCAATGCTTACACAAGCAGACTCTCGTCCAGGTACACGTATTGAATAACAGTAATTAATACAATACTAAACAATTATAGTCATTAATACTAAAAATAGTCATATAAAAGCTTACTAATTAAGTATAATTTAGCTCTAATGTAATGCTAAGCATTGATAAAAAATTTCCCATGTCCTAAAATACACTGAATCCTCTTTCTCCTTAATCTCCAACGTCAATCTGTCCATTTCTGCACATTCTAAAATTTTCATAATTATAATCTGATCGTGTGGTAAATTTTCATTTTTCCAAAATTGAGCAAATACAATTCTCACTGCTGTCAATACATGTAATATTAAATATTCATTCTCTTTACCATAGTTAGATCCTAATATTCCTAGCAAAAATAATTCTGGTTTATATTCTATTTGTGTTTTAGTCATCTTTTCTAACCATTTATGAATTTTAAACCAAAATTTCTTAGCTTTAGGACACATCCACCAAATATGATAATAAGTACCTGGTTTTTCTTACATTTCCAACAAATATTCGATACATTTTTAAACATTTTCGCTAATCTAACTGGTGTCATATGCCATCTATAAAACATTTTATATAAATTCTCTTTATATGTAGCTGCTTTAGTAAGTTTAATATTTCTCTCCCAAAGCTTTTCCCAGTCTTCTAAGTCTATGGAGTATCCAAAGTTTTTTGCCCACACTATCATCGTTTCTTTTACTTGTTCTTCTTCCATCTTCCAATTTAATAGAAATTTATAAAGTTTCTTAATCAAATTTTCATCTGTTTTCAAAAGTGTTTTGTCAAATACTGTCTGTTCTTTATAAAAATCCATTACTTTTACATCTTTTTCATATCTTCTTTGAATTTGCAGATAGGATCACCATGTTAAGTCAATGCCTTGTTGATAGAGAGTTAGTCTGTCTTTAAGTTTTCCATCCTTATCTAAAATGTCTTTATAAGTAACCAGTTTGTCATAGTTAATTAAATTTGGATAAGCAAATGCTTCCATCGTTGAAAGCCACTCTGGTATTTTCATATATATTTTATGTTTAATTTTCTCCCACTCTGAGAACAACACATTCCTTATGGCATGTCTTTGAAAATATTTATGTACTTTGTTTTTCTCATACCATAAGAACGCATGCCAGCCCAATTGTAAGTCATGTCCCTCCAAATAAAGAAGTCGTTTATTTCTCAGCATAATCCATTCTTTGAGCCAAAGTAACATAGACGCTTGATAATAAAGTCCGGAAGTCGAAAGCCCCCTCTATCTTTCGTTTCTTGTAGTAGTTTAGTTTTAATTCGTGCTTTCTTCCCTTGTCATATAAATCTCAATATTGTTGAATTTAAATCATCAAAAAATTTCTTACCCAATTTAACAGGGATCGTTTGAAATAGAAAAAGTATTTTTGGTAAAATGTTCATCTTCACAGTCGCTATTCTGCCTAACAATGTCAATTGAAGATTTTTCCACTTTTCCAAATCTACTTTTATTTGTTTCATTAGTTTTTCATAGTTATCTTCTTTTATTGTTGTATATTTTGATGTTAAATAGATTCCTATTTAACTTTTTTAGCCATTTGAAGATTTGATCTTTCTGCAAGTTGAGATCTCTGTTTGTCTGTTAGGTTTTTTGTTAATACTTTAGTCTTTTCTTTATTTATCTTCAAGCCTGCTACATCTCCAAATTCCTCTATTTTCTGCAGAAGTATAGTAACTGTTTCCAATGGTTCCTCTATAATAAAGACTAAATCATCCACAAAAGCCTGTAATTTATATTTTTGTTCTTTTATTTCCAATCCTTTTATTTCCGTATCTTGTCTAATGTCTCTAGCCAACACCTCCAGTGTAAGAATAAATAACAAGGGGGGTAGTGGACATCCCTGTCTTGTGCCTTTTTTGATATCAAAGCCATCTGTATATTTTCCATTTAAAAATATCTTTGCTGTTTGTTTATTATATATTGCTTGAATCGCATTTATAAAGTTTTTACCAAAGTCCATTTCCATCAACTGTTGAAACATAAATTGCCAATTTAAATTATCAAAGGCTTTTTGTGCGTCAAGAAATATAAGTGCCATCTGTTTCCCTGGCTGATGTTCATAATATTCTAAAACATTTAAAATAATCCTTAAATTGTTCTTTGTCTTTTAGGCAAAAAACCATTTTGATCTGTATGAATAAATTCAGTCAGGAATTTCTTCAATCTTTCTGCCATTATTGAAGTAAAAATTTTGTAATCCACATTTAATAGCGATATTGGTCTATAATTTTTGATTTGTGTAAGATCAGTATCTTCTTTAGGTATCAAGGTAATATTAGCTTCAGTCCACGAATTTGGTATTTTTGTCTCTAAAAAGATTTCATTGTACAATTCTTTCAAAATCGGGCTTACTGTATCTTGTAAAACTATATAAACTTTTGCAGGGAGCCCATCAGGCCCCGGGGTTTTATCCTTCTTTTGTCTTTTTATTGCCTCTGTGATCTCCATCATTGTTATCTTCTCATTTAAAATATGTCGCATATTCTCTGGCACCTTTGGAAGATCAGCTCTAACTAAATAATCTTTTATTGCTTCTTCAGAGACCACCTCTGCCTTATACAATGTCTCATAATAATCTTTAACAATTTTTTCCATCGCATCATTGTGGCAATATATCTCGCCTTTTGAGTCTTGTAATTTACTTATCATTCTCTTTTCCCTTTCTTTCTTCAATCTATATGAAAGCCATCTTCCTGGTTTATTAGCATTTTCAAAAAAAAATTGTTTGGATCGTTTAATCTGTTGTGCCATCATCTCCATCTCGGATAAATTTAATTTATGTTTTACCTAATAAGCAAAGATTTTGGTAATTTAAATCCACTAGTTTATCATGTAATTGTTGGTAAAACTGGTCTTGCTTCTCATTGGGTGCATATATTGCCACCATCAATATTTGTTTTTGATTCCATGTAATTTCTACTATTAATAGTCTCCCCTCTTCATCAGCATAGATTTGTTTTGGGTTCAACTTTTCTTTTATATACAAAGCTATACCTCTTTTTTTTTGAATTGCCAAAGAAGCATAAAGTTTACCCAATTTAGATTGTTCTAAAATTCTAAGATGTTGTCTCTTAATATGTGTCTCTTGAATACAAATTATATCCTTTTTAGTTTTTGTAGTCTAGTAAATATTTTTCTCCTTTTTGAAGGAGAGTTCAGACCATTTATGGTTTATTGAAAAAACTCCAATCTCCTCCATAACTTCAATTATTTCTAGCCCTCAATCTTCTAGGTGAGGTTATCTGTCTCTGATCTTTCAGTCTTACATCTTCCTCTGTTTGTGTCTTTTTAGGTTCATCCTCTTCCATCTGTTTAGATGTTCCAGCCACATTCATCTCTTGTTTCTTAGGCTCCGCTTCACCTCTTTCCAAAAAATCTCTATGATTATTGAAAAATTCCTCCGCTTGAAGTGGGGTGTTCAATCTATATCTTTTCGTGTCCCAAAAAATTAACACTCCTTCTGGAATCAACCATCTGAAGTTGATTCCTTTATTAAACAATTTCTTTGTTAAAAATTGATATTCTCTTCGGGCTTCTCTTATCCTTCTAAGAATTTGCTTAAGAACTACAAGTTCTTTTTCTTTATATTTCAGCGGTTGATCTCTTATTGCTCTCAGGATGTTATCTCTTACTGATCTTTTAACAAATCTTACATGAATTTCCCTAGGAACTCTATTTTTTCTAGCATAGCTTGAGTTAACTCTAAAAGCCTGATCTATCTCTTTTTTCATTTGATCCTTTTCTGTTCTGAGCAGCTCCGCCAATAGCTCACTCATCAGCTCCAACAAATTCTCATCTTTCTCTTCTATGACATTTTGAAATCTTAAAAAATATGATGACCTTTCCATCTCCGCCACGGCAATGCTGTCTTCCAATTCTACATTTACTTGCGCCAATCTCTGATTCTCTCCTTGGAGGTATTCTAATTTCTGATCCACTTCCACCGACTTATCTTCTATTTTTTGCATCCTTTGTTGGTTATCTATAATCGCCTGTTGAACGGTTTCCATTTTTTGATCCATTTTAACAAGATCATTTTTCAAATCCTCAAAATTTTTGTCTGACTCTTTTTTATTTTTATCTGGCTCCATTTTCATATCCATTTTCATCTCTGCGATTGCTTGTAATATCGCTTGAATATCTTTAGACTGGGGTTCCACCTTTTCTTGTTGTAAAAATGTAGTAATTAATTTTGGGGGGACAGGGCTTGCCGATGATGAAGCAGGAGCAGAAGTTGCCTTTTTAGTCCCCTTCCCCAAATTTGAAGTCGCCATCTTTGGGTTATTCTGCTATTTTATAATCCACCAGATGGCCCAATGGCCAATTGTAATTGTAATCCACCAGAGGGCCCGATGGCCAATTGTAATCCCTTATCCTCCTATTGTTAGGAGAGGAAGCCAAACATACTATAAAAAAAGGAAAAAGAAAAAGAAAAAGAAAAAAGAATAGTTCCAAAGCAAAAAAAAAAAAGATGCAGGATAACAGGAAGTTAATGGAGGCCGGACACAGTGATCCAACTAAAGGAGATTTTCAGGTGTCAGGCAAAATGGTGGCCTGGACTGTTAATTGGCCTAAATATTTTGGAAATGCTCCTTTACTGAGGACTCTCTAAAAACAACAATTAAAAATGCACTAAAAGAAATATGGCAGCTTAGAAATATGTAGTAAATTTATGTATGTTATAGTCACTATCTTAAAAAAGACCAGACTTACTGTACCTTTTTGATATAGAGATAAACATAAATAATAAAACTTCATTTTAAATGAATGATTGAATTGCAAAGTAGATCCATGAAGAATGAGTGAGGGAATCAAGAAAATGGGGAAGACTATTAGCAGGACCTGATGAGATCCTCAAAAAAAGAAAAGTGAATTCCAGTTTTCATTTTTTTAAACCCCTTTTAATTCATGCCTTTAATTTGTTTTTTCTGTCCTTTGTATAATTTTTTTCCCTGAAAGAGAATTGTGTCATCCACATAGCTATGTTTGTATAGATGTAAATTAAAATGTAATAAATCTACCATTCATACTAAAAAAGAAAATATGTTTTTATTTAACTCTTTGTCATTTTGTTAAGAATAGCCGCTATGCATTCAGCCCTAGTAGGCTTCATAAACTTCTCTGTTGATGCCACTCCAGTACCTTTCACACAGAAAAATTGCTCCACTTAGGATTGATGCTATGCTTGTTTTCACCATTAACTTTTGATTCAACTGCTGCTCCAAAGGAAATGCTTTAAGAAAATTTATAATATTTTCTCAGAAGCTGAGGGACAGGAGTTTGTGCTGATTTCTGGGGGAAAATTGGTGAACTGAGGATGACTCTGTTACATGTTAAGCCAACTTTGATGGTAGAATGAAAAGACAGCAAGTAGACCATTTCTTCATAATTCCTGTTTGGACAAGGAGAGGACTTGAGATCACCCACAAGTGCTCCAGACGTTTGCTAGTTAACTGTTTTTCACCTATTAGGAATTTTTACAGCTCTGGGTGCATTTCCTGCAATCCTTCATGAAAGAAATTTTAAATACAAGTTTAAAGACTTTAAAAAAATATTTTGGAATAAACAACAAAGGGTGATTTGAACTTTACTTTTGAAAAGTTACAAATGGGCTAAGTGTCCAGAAGGATTTGAAATAAGATCGTGGAACTAACTGTAAGAATATTTCCTGTGGAAAGATGCTTTGTTTTGAATTCTTTTTTTTAAAAGGACATTAAGAGGAACCAAAAGGAATTAAAGATTGCAGTTAAGGAAAAGAACATTTACATTTGACTTTTAACACAGAATGAAGTAAAACATTTTAACATTAGACATACTGAAGCATATTTTTAAAAATGGACCCAGAAGTTAATTTTAAGAGTGTCTGCTTCTATTGATACACTAAGTTTAAAAGATGTTATAGAAGAGGAATAACATCTTTTATTTTTACCATTTTACCAGAAAAGACTGAGACTGATCTGAAAGTGGATTTAAAAGTGGCAGGCGATAAGAATAATATGGAAAAAGATGTAGCTGGACATACAGTACAAGTCAAACTGGCTGATATTTTAATAATTAAAGGGAAGATACAAATAACAAACCAGGAGAGTGGCTTGGATAATTTTCCTCTGTTGAATTTACAAAAGAAGATTGTTAAAGCTTTGAAGAATTTTGTAATTAAAAAGATCAAGTTCTAGGGCATTATTTGAAGGGAATAAAGATCAGTTTTGCTAGTGAAATTAACGAATGTAAATCTATTCATATAAATATTATTTTAATAAAAGTCCATTAATAGACTTTTGCTGATCAGGATGAAGTGACATGGCTTTAAGGATTTGTTTATCTATAAGGGATGGGATATGGAAAGAAGAGATCATTTGTTGTATTTTAAGAGAAAGTAATATTAAAACGCTTTATACTTGTGATGAACAGGAAGTCATTTGTGTATTTTTTTTTCTTTACTACGTTCTTATTTTTCTTCCTATTTTTTTTCCTATTTTCCCCCCACTATTTTTCTTTTTTTATTCTTTTAATTTGTATCAATTTTTATCTTTTTAATTGTAGCTTTTAATAAAATTCATGTATAAAAATAATGGAGCTGAAGGACAGCCAGGTTCCCATTGGCTAAAAGTCCTTAGATTTCCTTCTTCCCACAGGGATTTTTCCCCTCCTTTCTGAAGGTAAGGCACTTAGTATTTTATCAGAGGTCCTTCATTCTTTAGGAACAATTGGAAAGGTGGTGTGGCTTTACTGCTGTTCTGCCTCATCAGTGGGGTTCCCCCCCCCCGTCCTTGTTACAGAAGAGCTATTCCCCCCCCCCATTCTTTTGTTAGGCAGCAGGGTGACCTTTCTGTGCTCCTCTTATTTCATTCTCCAAAGCCCCAGAGAGCAGCAAATAGGGATATTAATATGGTAATGTCAATCCACCGGAGAAAAAGGGCAAGCCTAGTGGCTGTATAGAAGTGTACTCAGAGGGTGTATGGGATGCCCCAGGCCCAGAGGATTCTTTAAAAGCTTTGTTTTATCTTAAACCCTCTGGATTAGGGACAGGCAACCTGTGGTCCTCTGATGCGGCTGCCTTTCACTTCCCAGCATCCCTCACCATTGGATCTGCTGGCAGAAGCCTCTCAGTTACACTTCACCGATTTCCCATACATGTTCCAGAAAAAAGGAGGATAATTTTTGATCTTCTAGTTTTGCAAGGGCAACTTCCTTTTCACATGGCATTCTCTTTGATTAAAGTCAGATCTGTGAACTAAAATGGCTAGGCATTTCTGCCAAGGAACAAATCCCAGTAGGGCCTCAAGAGCACCCCAGATTTCAGATGCATCATCTCCCCTAGATCAACAGATTCCTCTTCATGGAGGGTCAAGAGCCAGCTTAAACTTCTTGTGTGGAGTGAAGGTCACGCTATAAATATGCATGGAGCCTGGACCCAAAATGGGCTGAATTGAGGGAGTTAAAGGGATAAAAATGGTATTTTATATCCCCTTTAATCCCTCCAAACCAAAGCCAATTCTTTTGGATTTTGTGCATTCTGGAAGGATTCTGGGAGCTCCAGCTGCCACCTAGTTTAGAGCACCAAATAAGCAAAAGTATAGCTTTACTGAGGACAAGCCAATATTTTATAATAGCCCCAGTGGGGATGAGATGAGCCCACCAAGATACTGGGATTCCATAAAGGAGATGCCTGAAGGCATGTTCCCCAAATCTAAGCAGCTCCTGTAACCAGCAACAACTCATACTACTTGTGTGTAACCCAAAACTTGCTCACAGAAGGCAGGAAAATGCAGATCTTAACTTGGACCTGCCATAGGCAGATGGTTGCATGCCTTACCAGGCTGCTGATGGGATGTCTAAATGTTAGTGTTGTTGTACTAGCATATTTGTTTCATAGATCCTCCTATATGAATTAAATCAGTGTATGTATGTATGTATGTATGTATGTATGTATCAGTGGTGGGATTCAAATATGCGAACAACCGGTTCTCTGTGTGGATACCGCTTCCGGAAGTCCATTCTGGGCCTGGGCAACAAAAAATTAGCTACCGGTTTTGCCGAAGTGGTGCGAACTGGCTGAATCCCACCACTGGTATGTATGTATGTATTTTATACATAGTCTTCAGTGGAGGTTTTTTTCCCATGGCTTCTAGGGCTTTCTATGGTCTCTCTAGGATATTACCCCTCCATCCTTTTCTGAACAACTGAGCTGCATGCTGGAATATAAGCATTGATTACACAAGCAGAATTGGAAAGTACCACTCTATATCAAAGAAGGGGGGGCCTCTAGTGTACTATGTGCTTGTTGGCCACAGATTGACTAAGTCTCCCCTCCACCATTAAGTTTATACATCTCACTAAGTTTCCTTCATTTTGAATTACCACTGTTATATGAACACTCACTCACTGTACTCTGTAGACCATAATTTATAACAGTATGTGGGAACCCCACTCAATTCTTGCTTATTCAGTAAACCACAGTCAATCAAATAATGCAGACACAAGCAGAACTTAATCTCTTGATCTGTGCTTGAAATATGAGGGAAGCACAATGGCAAGTTTATGACCCGCAAAAACCCCTTTAAATCCCACTCATCTGAAGGGGCCTTAGGCAACCTATTTGTTCCCATCTGCAGTACAGAGAAGTGCCATTAATTTGTCCTAAGGATTATTGAGGGGGGGGGGGAAGTGCCAGAAACCAATTTTCATTTCTGTATTTTGAGGAAGGGATGCACCAGCAAAACCAAGGATGGGTGAACCCTGGGAAGACGTATCATTTGCCGGTGATGCGATCCATCCCCTCCGCTCAACTAAAAATACCAACCCTCTCCGAGCTTAGTGTCTCCGTATCCACACCCTCCTTCCCCTCCTTCCTCCCGCACCTTCTCCTCCCTGGCCCCACGATGTCGCGGGAAGCAGCAGATCAGGGGGCTTGTTGCTGTTCGGTCCCCCCCTCCTCGCCTTTTCTCCTCCCCTGGAAGACCAACCACTCGTCTTCACATTGTCAGCAGGAGGAGCTGCGAGGTAAGCCGCCAGACGGAGGTGGGTCTCCTGGGCTGAGATGGGACGGCGCTGACCTCCGCCAATTTCAGCCCGGGATGGGCTCGTGGAAATGCTTGGGACCGAGGAACCAAACCACCAGCAAACGGCGACTTTCGCTGGGGCTGCAGGAGAGACACTGCGCGGGCTTTGCCGGGCGCCATGCAGAAGCCGCTGCCGCCGCGGCCGCCGCTGCTGTCGCCACAGGATACCTGAACTGACCCTCCAAAATCTCAGCCTGCTCCCTGACGGATCTGCTGGCTTCCTCCAACTCTCGCCCCCCGCCCCCGGAGGACGAAGGCCATAAACCGTCGCGACGGAAGAGGTGAGCGACCTACACTCCGGGGAGAACTCCTGTTTGAAGCAGGCTTCCCGGGACCGCAGGGGTGGGGAGGGGAGGGAAACCTCGGGGAAGCTCTCTTTTCAGTACCGAAGGCTGTCAAACGAAACAGCCCCGGGTTCCCCTTCATCAGATTGGGGCGTTTCTGGGGGGCGCGGATTTCCCGCATCGCCGATGCCAGGGAGAGGCTGTGGCTCCCGGATCGGGGGGAGCTGTAGCGAGTGGGCTCTGGGTGGACCCAGAATTAGGGGAAAGGTGGCACGAGAAAACCCCGCGGCGAAATCTCTCTTTGCCTTTCGGGAAGGTGTTCGTGGTTCCTGAGGCCGTTTCCGCCCAGCCACCTTGCTAGAACTTAAATCTTCAATCTGCAAGACAACAATTATTAGGGGAGGGGGAGAGAGAGAGAGAGAGAAGAAAGGTGGGGTTCTTTCCCCGCCCCCAACTCGGGTGCATATGATGGGGAGGAGGGCTTAGAACTTCCGACGGAGCCAATCATGACGCCCAGGACAGTGAGTGGCAAAGGGCGGTAGGGGGGAAGGCTGAAATTTGCAACCTGCTCAGCCTCCGCTTGGCGCCCCTTAGGACTTACGGAGAGCTTCCACTTTTCGCCACCGCTGCAGCAACCATCCCGGCAGACCTGATTTCCTTTGCGGCGACGCTTCTCTCGCCTTTGGCGGGCGTGGAGAGGCAGAGCACAACGGGGATTTATTTATTTTGCAGAAAACCCCACTTGATTCTTTTGCCTGTCCTTTGTAACTGTCTACTTTTATTACAGATTCTGGGGGGAGCCAGACAATGGTGGATCCGGTAGCGGATCCCGGCAAGGAAGCATGCCCCGATCCTGGGAGTGCCGCGGGGGGAGAAGAGGCTGTGGCAGCCGCTACCTCCGCGACGGCCGAGGCTGCAGTTCAGCCGCCCGCACCCCCTCCGGCAGCTGCGCCTCCTCCAGTCGGAGACCCGGAGAAAACTCGCGAAGAGTCGCCGATGCTGCACCTGGATCTGTACAACTTCGACTGCCCGGAAGCCCAAGGCAGCCGCTACGTGCTCACCAGTCCCCGCTCCCTTGAAGCCTGCGCTCGATGTGCCGTCAAGCCGGTGGAGCTGCTGGCCCGGCCGCTCAACGAGCTGATCAAGGAGGCTCCCGGCAGGTCTATGCGCGTCGCCGCCGGCCTCTATGAGGCCTACGAGATGGATCGGCAGAGGAAGCTGCAGCAGTGCCGGGAGGAAAGGGAGAGGATAATCCGAGAAGAGAAGCGGAGGCTTTTCACGCCTGTCCTGACCGGAAGCCTGCCTTCCTCCCCTGCCTCCAGGACGGCCTTCAAAAACATTCTGCCCGATGGGAGCAGCCCTCCGGCCGGCAAGCCCAAAGCGGCTGGAGGGCCCCCACCTCCTCCCCTGAGTGGCCCCAAGACCAAGAAGAGCCACTCCCTGGATTCCCTGCAAAAGAGGAGAGAGGGCTTCTCCACCAAGACCTCCTCTGACTCAGGGGCCTCTTCTTCCTACAGCGGAGACAGTGGCAGGGACAAATGGCCCCAGGGCCTGCCTAGGACTAAGAGTGTGGCCACCATGACCTCCCTGGTGGGTCGCAGTTTCAGCCTGAGTGATCTGAGCCACTCCCCACAAACCACCCAGAAAGTGGAGAGGATTGTCAGGGAAGTGAAGCAGAAGAAAGGCTTCAAGGAGGTGTCTGAGAGGGACCGAAAAATTGCCGCCCTGATGATAGCGAAGCACCAAGAGGAGAGCCTGTGGAAGGAGCAGCAGTACAGCGCCCACCTCCAGTGGGATGTGCAGAGGAGGGTGGCAGAGCGGAGGAGGGGGCAGGAGGAGCAGGAAAAGCAGCGGGCTTTGCTGCAGGGCCACCGCATGTGGGAATCTCGGCTGGTGAAGCGACGTGGCCGGCTGACCCATTCTTGGGAAGAGGCTGTCCAGGTGAAGCAAAGGCAGACCTTGATGGAGGACGAGAAGTGGCGGGAACACGTGGAGAAGCAGGAGCGCGTGAGGAGGGAGAGGCTGGAGAAGGCTGCTCTGGAGGACAAGAAGAGGAAACGCCACCAAGAGCACAACCTGAAAGCTCAGGCAGAAAGCAAGAAAGAAGCCCAGGTGCGAGAGGTGCAGCTGCTGCAAGAAAAGCTCACCTTGGCAGCCCAGAAGAAGCTTATGAAGGAACAGCTGATTCAGAAGGAGAAGAAGCTGCTCAATCAAGCTGACAAGCAGAAACACGAGTCCATTCTCAAGGGACTGGCTAAGCAGGAGACCCAAGAGAGGGCAGTGCTGAGGGCCGCCATGCAAGGGAGTCTGAGCAAAGCTCAAGAGAATTATGAGCAGCTCATTGAGAAAAGGAACCAGGAACTGAGAGAGAGAGCCAAACGGGAAGACCTGCAGATCCAGAGGGCCAAGCTGGCAGCAGAGCGCAAAGACCGGGAACAGAAGGAGCACTTAAGAGCCTTAGCTCAAGCTTCAGAGAGGAAGCTCCAACATGCTGCTCAGGTGGCTGAGGAAGTTGTCCAGCAGAAAGCTCGAAAGGTGGGGCAGAATCGGCTGGAGAAGGAGAAGGTGCAGAAAGTAAACAAGAGGAAAGTCGAGGAGTGTGAAGATATCCGCCGGAGGGAGATCCTGTTGTCTATTGAGAAAAAGCTGGAGCGAAGTGAACAGATTTGTAAGGAGAAAAAAAATGTCTTGGAAAATGCAAGGTCTGTGGCTCGGGCATCATTCCACGTGAGGGAAAAAGTCCGGGAAGAGATGAACATCCGTACCTTTGACAAGATGGCCTTTGAGGCAGAACTGCAGGCCAGCCTCGTTAAAAAATGAATTGTCTTTTTTTATTTGGGATTCAGTGGGGATTTCTGTTTTGCTGCCTATTGTCAGAATTGGGAGATTTTTTTTTTTTAAAAAAAACTTTATTATTTTATGGAGCACAAAAACTTGGGCATATGCTTCATAGACCTTTTTCAAATGCTCTTGTTATACGTATTCAAAAAAATGCAACTATCTATACAAAGAAAATATGTATCCCTCTGTTGAATAAAATACTGTTTCCATGGAATAAAATCAAGATATGTACATTTTATATAAGAATTATTTTCCCTCCTCAAGGGCCATTTCAGTTCCCTCAAATTCTAATGAAGTATTATCATATTGATATATCTGAGTCTTAATTTGAATGTCATTCTGTAGTGGAACTTTTGGTCTCTTATATGTGTCCATATTTGAAAAGAGTTTATCTGGTGCACTTTATTTATCCTTGTTGTTGGAAACTCTAGGACTTGTAACTTTTTAATAACAAAACTGAAATTCTGATTCATGACATGAAAGCATGTGGAAAAACCTGTTCCAATAAAATTGCAAATGTGTAGAAAGTGTCATTTATACAGTCCCTTTCATTAACTATTATTTATTTATGTATTAATCCATTTAATATGGCTGTCCATCTCTCCAAAGAAAACCAAGGTTTTCCATTAAAACCAAATGAAAACAAAATAAGTGACGGTCCAATTAAATTTCCATAATCACCAATCACATGGACCAATGCCCGAGTTCCATAATTAACATCCTGGCTTCAATAGCTGGGGGAAGACCCAGGTCTTCATGGTCTACATTTCACAAGATTCACAATGGAAAGAGTAAGCCTTGTATATATTATTATCAGTAGTGATGAATGCGAATAATTATCCCAAACATATTGGGTCAACTTGAAAACATTATCTTGTTGCATACAAATGTGCTCCAAGTATAGTGTACTTGGATAATAAAAGGACATTCATTTTTGGATAGAAAATAAGCATAACACTGCAGGGAAAGGTCTATGAAAATCCTATAGATTAATAATATACATTCATCAGCTCAACACTGTATAATTGATGCACCTGTATGTCAAGGATGTCTCAGTTGATGCTAATAACAAAATATAGTAACATGTCTTGGAATTGGTATGTTTTGTAGTATTCCTGCTCAACAGGCAAGCACAATTTATTACTTGTGGAATATCCTTAGTGATGTCTAACCCTATGAGAACTCTTCTATGCAGAAATAAATCACATTTATTCTCTGCTTAGCTGTTAAAATCAGAACATCTCACTATGCAAGTGGCATCTTGCAAGTCTGTGGTTCAGAAGATGTCTATGGAGATTCTCAGTCATCCAGGACATAGTTATCCCAAAGATGCCTTTTTTTTCACAAGGCAACTGGACTTTCTTGTTTTTCTTTGAAGATGTTTCACTTCTCATCCAAGAAGCTTCTTCATCTCTGACTGGATGGTGGGGAATGGGCTCAGAAGATGTTTGCTTTAAAAGCTCCAGGGCAGGCCCCATTTTTAAACAAGGCAATGATTTAGGCATCAGATGCTGGAAGCGAGCTGAGAATGAACCAGCACTGAAGTATTGGAAAACAGGGCTGGTTGGGTTATCTGGAAGCAAGATGCTGCTTTCCTGCTGCTAGTGTGAAAGTAATCTCCAGCTGCCTGTCCCACTGGCGTCTGTATATGGATATGGGAGGATAAAATGATCTTGTCCTGGATTTAAAGATAAGCATCATAGTATGGTATTAAAAATGGCTATTATGATGTTGCAAGCAAAATTCCTTTAAAAGTTGACAGATGTATCAAAAACCTCTACCCTTCTGCCCTTCTAATCAAATGGAATTTTCTGGGTCATGAGGCTATACCATGAAACTTTATATGCCAGATACACCTTTTGTAAATAAAGGAGGCTTCTTGGATGGTATCTTTGAAATATTTTTATTGTGTTGCTTAAAGGATATGATAGTCGTGATATGGCATTTGATAGTATTCACACAAAATTTGGGGGTTTCAGAATGTGTAAATTAGCAATTTTGCTGAGTGCATTCAAAATATTAATGATTGCAAAAGGCAGATTTATCTGGAGTAGCTTATATCCTGTGACAATATCTTGAACACCATCAAACAACAACATTTGTTTATTCCAGGTAATTGGGAAGGACTCGTTAGATGGATCAAAATTCCAAATCCAGTCTAAATATCTGGCTGACTGGTCAATGAGCCATAATGGATAAGGTTTACTGGTTTTAAATTCCTAAACTTGGACCCAAAGTGCATATTACCTGCTGGAAACTGCACTCTAATGCAGGAACAAATTATTAAGCAATCAAAAATGAATCATGTAAACCAGGGTCCCCAACCCCCAGTCCGTGGACTGGTACCAGGCCCCGGCATGCCAGCAACTGGGCTGCACAAACAAGCAAAGCCCCATTCGTGGGATGCAGGCAGCACACAAAACCACACAATCTCTGGTCCGTGGAAAAATCTTTCTCCATGGAACCGGTCCCTGGTGCCCAAAAGGTTGGGGACCTCTGATGTAAACTACATTGACTAACATAACTTTAATTCAATTTGATTTAATTCAATTTAAATGTTAAGTCAAATTTATATTTAATTGAGTTGTCCTTAAGTATGCCATTAAAGACCAAGATAAGCCTTATACACAAAAATATAATATCCATTTAGTTTCAATGTGAAATCACCACTTCCTTATAAAGGAAGTGTTTCTTAGAACAAGAACATTCTAGCTGGTCAGAATATTGCAAGTTCATGGGGATGCATTCTTATGGCATATATATACAGTATAAATAAAATCTGGTGGGGCACTTGAAGTCAGACTATTGTAGAGGTTTCTATTTCAACCTCCTCTTCTCCAGATACTTTGATCTCATTTTCCAAAATACCTAGTCCAGGGGTAGGCAACCTTGGCTCTTCTATGACTCGTGGACTTCAACTCCCAGAATTCCTGAGCCAGCATGGCTCAGCGTTGAAGTCCACGAGTCATAAAAGAGCCAAGGTTGCCTACCCCTGACCTAGTCAGTGTGAGAAACACACAATAGTTGAGAATTATGAGAGCTGAAGTCTAACATACCCAGAGGTATGCACCATGCTACAAAAAAGCATTATTTTATAGAAGAAGTTCTGTTACAGGTAGGCAAAATTCCATTCGCAACTCTGCATCCATGGAAAGAATTTGTGGGCTTCCCTCATGTGCTTTTTCATCTACCTACAACTAAAACTCATATGTGTGCTTGATATTTTACTTTTGGGACAATCTGACCTCCACCCCCCCACCCCCCCATGTGGTTGCCCTTGAACCTGCAGTCTTTAGAAAGGCAGTCAAGACCTGGCTCTTTTCCCAGGTTGTGGGGTCTGGATGAGTGAAGTCCCAGATGGTTGAGCAGCAGTATATTTTAATCTGGTCACCATGTTACAGTTTACTCTATTAGTTGTCTTTTAATGGGTTAATTTTTTATTTTTTTGGCCTAGGTTGGGTTTATGGTGATTTCGCATTGAAACTAAATGGATATTATATTTTTGTTTTGTTTTTTACTGGTTTCCTTTGCTTCTTTGAGTTTAGGACCATTTAGTGCCTATTTTAGGGTTATATACCATGTTTTTATCAACTGTTCCCCCCTCCCTCCGAATGGCATTGATGCTGGCAGAATGTAAAATGATTACTAAATTAATCATCCTAGCTGATGTAACCTCCCCCACAGAGACTTATAAACAGACCATCCAGATTATTTCTATTCTCTTATTTTGCCATCTGCTTTGTGAAGCTATGCAGGACAGTGAAAGTGTAAAGATTTACAATATTGAGGCTTTTCAAGACCTTCTTTATTCCTTGTTAATTTTCCTCTTTTCCTACCTACCCTCCAGAGTCATTTTGTTTGAGTTGAATAGCTACATTAAACAAAAATCCATATTTTAGGAATATTGTTTAACATCACATTTACGTCTTTAACTATTACTGTTCTTTCCAAAATTATTATTAACTTACGTGAATATAATATGAAACCCAAACCAATCTAATAAGAACCATTTAAAGTTAAAGAGCTCCCAAATTTCTTACAAGGCCAGGACAAAATATCTGATATTCAGTTTTTTTGAGACACACGCACATTACACACACACAAACACGCACTAGTGTTTATCCTGCAGTATGAAAAGCAATAATATGCCACACAAGACCTTTAGGTGATATATCCATCCTTTGGCTTCTTTTCTGAAACTAACAATGATTAGTTCTAATAAATAATGATGTACAACACCCAGAGTCACTTGTTGTGATGGGCAGTTATAGAAATCAAATAAAGAAATAAATATAATTATCTGAAAGACTATATATATATATTTTTAAAAGATACCTATAACTGTCTGGTCTGTATCATTTATTCCAGCAGTCTCCAACTTTTTCCGGCTTGGCAGACCGGCGGCAGGGGAGGAGAGTGTGAGTGGCTGCGTGCGCATATATTCACCTGGCACTTGCGTGGCCAGGGGTTTGGGTACCCCTGATTTATTCATTTAAACTGACACATCTTTCACCCAAAGAACTAAAAGGTAGTATTCGCTAATAGGATCCCCCTCCCCCACACCATCTATGAATGATGTCTATGGAACTTCTCAGTTATCCAGGTCATAATTGTCTCAAAGATGCTTTTTCACGAGGCAACTGGACTTACTTGTTTTTCTTGAAGACATTTCACTTCTCATCCAAGAAGCTTCTTCAGCTCTGACTGGATTGTGGGGAATGGCAGGATTTATACTCCTTGCAGACAGCTGGTCATTTGCATTCTTTTAGCGATGAGGCCACCTGGAGGTTTATCTGTGTCGTCCGGGTCACCTGAGTAGTGCAAATGGGTGTGGAGCCTTCTTGGAACTGCTGAAAAGACTGTGTTGTAGACTGGAGATAGATGATGTCGTATCCCTCCCCCTCTGTTGAGAGAGGGCTGTTCAATTTTGACATAGATGGCCTCTTTGACCCCTCTTTCAAACCAGCGGTCCTCTCTGTCCAGAATGTGGACTTTGCTGTCTTCAAAAGAGTGGCCTTTGTCTTTCAAATGCTGATGGCCTGCTGAATCTTGTCCTGATGGGTTTGTTCTCCTATGTTGTGCCATGCATTTATGAACAAAACAACCACAACAAAACAACTGCTTCATAAACACATGGCACAATCAGGAAAAGGTTCAGCAGGCCATCTGCATTTGAAAGACAAAGGCCACTCTTTTGAAGACAGCAAAGTCCACATTCTGGACAGAGAGGACCGCTGGTTTGAAAGAGGGGTCAAAGAGGCCATCTATGTCAAAACTGAACAGCCCTCTCTCAACAGAGGGGGAGGGATACGACATCATCTATCTCCAGTCTACAACACAGTCTTTTCAGCAGTTCCAAGAAGGCTCCACATCCATTTGCACTACTCAGGTGACCCTGACGACATAGATAAGCCTCCAGGTGGCCTCAAGGATTCGCTAAAAGAATGCAAATGACCAGCTGTCTGCAAGGAGTATAAATCCTGCCATTCCCCACAATCCAGTCAGAGCTGAAGAAGCTTCTTGGATGAGAAGTGAAATGTCTTCAAAGAAAAACAAGTAAGTCCAGTTGCCTTGTGAAAAAGCATCTTTGGGACATCTATGAATGATATTTATTTGTTTCATTTTGAATTTCTTGTATCTTTATAGAGCATTTTTCTTAGGTTTCATATATTTTGTGCATATATTCATTACCACAGCAGCAGCAAATATCCTTTGTGATGGATGTCTTGCAATTGCAGAGAAAGGAAATATAACAAACTCAATATAGTACAGTAACTCTTCAAGCATTCATTGTCCTGTGTAGCTGCAGAAAGCAGGTGGTGAAATGAGTATGAAAATAATCTGGATGCTCCATTTAGAAGTCTCTGGGGGGGGGGGGCAACAAACATCAATTAGAATGTTTAATTCATTTATTATTTTATATTCTGTCAGCATTAAAGCCATGTTGGGGGAAGAGTTTATACAAAATTGATACTTAATATTAAAGTACGGGTTGGTGCTATAAGGTCCTTCAGATGTTGCTGATCTCTAATCCCCAGGATCCCTCATTATAAGAAGCTTCCAAAGGACCACGAGTCCTTTCCACCTCCTGCATCTTGCTGGTACTTGCAACAACAGTTAATGTTATGTAATTTTTGTTTAGATCAGAACATCAATTTAATAGAAGTAACTAAAAAATGTATCTCATTATGCTTGCTAGAGTATGAATGCATTGAACTGCAATAGGCATTCTATCATGCTTTGTTTGGTGCAATAAGGGAGTTATTGACCAAGGTCAGAGGCCCAAAAAACACAGTCCAAAGCTTAGCCATTCTCATTAAAATTATACTTGAGCACACACACACACACACAAAATATCTCTTTTTGATAAACAGGACATGCTGATCCACAGAAGACACTGGAAGTTTCATTTCCCATCTAGGAAGCTTCTGTGGCTGCCACATGTTATTAGAAAGATAAAGCACAGGTAAATTCTAAACAAGAAAAGCAAAAAGATGTGAAATAAAATGTGAAAATTATCTTTAGCTGGATGAAATATAGGTTATAATGTACTTCCAACAGAAGAGAGGATATGTAGTTCAGATCTAGACTGAAGAGTCTTGGTAGTCTCTGAGTTTGGTTGTTTGCTTGCAGATGTTTCATCACCCAACCAGGTAATGTCAGGAGTTCAAGTGAATATGGTATTCACTGCTATTCTTAAGGATGTACAGTGTTTCATGGGCCAACTGGTTTTCCCATATCCTCAGAATCAAAACACCCTGTTTGGATTTTAAATAGGGCAGACTGTCACCAAAAGATATAATGACAAAACCAGTAAGATTTTGAGGGTATCAGGCAAGTTTTTTGGGTGGGTAGGAAACTTTCTTAAGAGATATGACTAAAGATACAGAAAACATTACTTCATTTGCAGCTTAGTTATACTGTAAAGCAAATCTTCTCTGACAGATAGTATAGATCCAACAGAAGAGAATATCTGGGTTGAACTGTGATAGCCTTGGTGTTCTCTCAAGCTTGGTAGTTTGCTTCCAGACATTTCCTCACCCAGCTATGTAACATTATCAGTGCAAATAAGCATCATGATGAGCACTGATTATTTCACCTAGTTAGGTAATGAAACATTTGCAAACAAACAATCAAGCTCAGGGAGCACCAACTACTCTACAGATATTAGAGTCTTGCATTATCACACATTGAGAGGCTAAAGTTCTGATAGGGAGCTTAGCGGGCTAATTATTTATGCCCTATGTTCCCATAAATCAGGGTTTGTACCAGTCTTACTTCTTACAAACGCCTGCTTATAACCAGTAGCACGGGTGTGTGATATGTCCTCAAATGGCAATAGGAAAAGAAACACCTCTTGCTCAAACAGAAGTAAACATGCTGCCATCACACTTAAGGTCCATTCTGGAGAAGTTGGGTAGGGAAAGGGGTGAACCAAGAGCAAATGCTGCTCTTTTGTCCTGCTTGAATTTATTGTCCCTTGGGGTCCCACAAAGGCTTCTGAGAGCAGCTGTTCTGCACCACTTTCAAATAGCCTGGCATGGTAATAAAGAAGAACAGATGGTGCCACTGCACTAGGCCTGGAGCATCAGTGAGAATAGCCTTCCTCCCATCTAGAGATCTCCAGATGCATGGGCTTGTAGCTGCCATCAGGCTATGCTGGGAGTTGTGATCTATAATATGATTGGGTTAGGTTTAGTTTTCCATGTGAACGTAAACATTATGGTGTACAGACCATGGTTAATCTTGTGCCTTAGCATTGTGAGTGACCGAGACCACTGTGGCTAGTTTAAATAGAGTGGTTAAAACAAACAAAAGCTTTGAAACAATATGTGGATGCAGAACATGTACTGTGCAACATATTGCCCTGTGCTGTTCTTCTATTTCTCTCCTTTGGAAAAAGCCACTCTGTACCTTCCAAATAAATAGCTATTTTTTATCCAAACGTAAATTACTTTGCTATTTGGTTTCAGCAGGATATACTTCCAGTCATGCACTTATTTATGTAATAAATTATATGTATAGGCTTCCCAACTCAGTGATTCTGGGTAGTATGCAAGATAAAAACAGAGCATGCAACACAAACAGAAAAAGATGATAATCCAGAGATTAAAATATCAACACATGAAGCTTTCCTGCTTAGCTTTTCAAAAGCTTGATGCCTTTATGGTAAGGCTGTTGGCATTGTTGCTATAGTAACCCAAGATTTATCCCTTTGATCCAAATGTATTCATCCAATTCTTGTTAGCTCTGCCCCTCCCAATTGTCTTGCATTGTGTTGTAAATCAAATTCCCTCTAGCACAAAAACCCTTAATGGTTGTTCAATTTTTGATCTTTTACTGCTATTTAATGTTTCCTTACAGAAAAACAGGTAACCCTTTCCTTATAATTTAGATGTGAAAATATAACCTAGAGTTAGACAAAAGCTGTTGGTTTGTACAGACCAGAATATTAAAAAAAAATCATTTTAAAACCTTAGGCAGTTCATGGAAATCTTCCTCGGAATAATAAGGATCTTGCCCTTACCTTAACTGGGGAGCTTTGTCTTTGAAATTTATTCTCTAGTACTGCTGTGCCATCTAACACAGCTCAATTTCTATTTTCACTTGCTGATATAAAATGTAGAAATATCACTTCCCTGTAATCTGTCCTTAAACAATGCAAAACCAGAGCATGGTTTACTTTTTTATAAAAAGACAAAAAAAAATATCCAAACTAAAAGAAAAAGAAGTAATATTCTTTATGTCTGCAGGTGTTCAGCAGCAACATTTTAATTTAAATTATATATTTTCCCATTAGACTTCATAGCTAACCTATCAATATGATAGCTATACGTGTTTATGTTCCAAACACTGATGCAGAAAAAGAGGAGGTTAATAAGTTTCATTGTCAAGTTCAAACTGACGATGGACTGAGCATGAGAGCAAGATATGCTGCTTGTGATTGTAGACTGGAAAGCCAAAGTTGAAAATTGTAAGGAGAAAGTATAGTTGGACTATATGGCCTAGCCCTAGGAAATAGAAATGCAACAGAAAAATTACTTATAAGTTTACCACTCCAATTTTTATTTCATTGTTATCACTGTCTTAACCGAAATGATATATACATCAACATCATCAGACTGAGTACACAGAAATCAATTGGATGTAAAAAGGAGAATAAGAGACCAAGTTCTGGACTGTCACTTTAAGATTAAATTGCAAATTGATAATGTAGAAATAATTGTTTTGAAGGAAATCCCCATTAGAATCCCGAGGAAAAGAAAAGTATATGCTTTCCTGACGGATATTTTTTTTAAAAAAGAAAAGGATTCCATTTTGTTGGGATAAATTGGAAGAGGTGATCTTCACAAACCAAGAAAGAAGATTTAGACTGAATTCCCTAGAAAAAGTGAAGGAGCAGCTGCACACGATTTGGATCCATCATCCTCTTAAAATAAAAAGAATAATGGAATATAAATACTTAACATGGAACATTAATAGAGCCAGCACCAAATTAAATCATTAGGCCAACAACTATCTATGTTGACTGTTCAGGAAGTGGAAATAGAATTGAATAAAACGAAGGCATTTGGAATTTGCCAATAAACCAGAAAGATGGTTGGCATATACAGTAAGAAAAGAAAGAGAAAAGATGATATTGGTAAAATCCAGGAGGGCAAGACAATATTGATACATGATGACCCTTAAAAGTTCATTCTATAATTTCTATTCAAATTTCTAAAGAAAAAAGATATGGATCTACAAAAAAAAAAAATGGATATCCTTTAAAGTAACAACTATCAAAGCTTTCACAGGGGAAAAAACAACTTATGAATGATCCAGTAACTACTTTTGAAATATCAGATGCCATTAAAAAGATGAAAATAGGCAAGACCCCAGGCCCAGATGGACTTTCAATATTATAAATGCTTTCAAGACCAACTGCTACAACCATTGAAAGAGGCAATAAATTCTATACAGGTAGTCCTCAACTTACGTCCACAATTGAGCCCAAAATTTCTGTTGCTAAGTGAAACATTTGTTAAGTGAGTTTTATCCCATGTTACGACTTTTCTTGTCACAGTTGTCAAGTGACTCACTGCAGTTGGTAAATTAGTAACATGGCTGTTAAGTGAATCTGGCTTCTGTTAAGGGAGTTTTGCCTCATTTTACGACCTTTCTTGTCATAGCTGTTAAGTGAATTACTGCAGTTGTTTGTAACACAGTTGCTACATGAATATGGTTTCACCGTTAACTTTGCTTGTCAGAAGGTCACAAAAAGTGATCCCATGACCCCTGGATTCTGCAACCGTCATAAATATGAATCAGTTGTCAAGCACCTGAATTTTGTTTATGTGACCATGGAGATGCTGCAATGGTCGTAAGTATGAAAAATGGTCATAAGCCACTTTTTTTTCAGGGACGTAACTTTGAATGGACACTAAATGAACTGTTGTAAGTCAAGGACTACAAGGACTACATCTAAAATGCCTCAATCATGAAGGGAAGCTAATATTGCCCGGCTTTCAAAGAAAGGTCAAGATGGTTCATAGATAAAGAACTGTAAAGTGGTTTCCTAAATAAATAATTAATTATAAACTTTTAATGACAATATTAGGGAAGAGATTGAAGAAGATTGTGAAGAAATCAATTTGATTACATCATTGGTACAAAGAGGTGAAAAAACTCAATTATTCCAGGTCTGAGGCTGATTATGGGATGGATCACGAAGTACTCATGGGCAAGTTCCAAGTCAAGCTAGAGCACCCAATCACTTCCCACAACATGATCTTGAACATATTGTCACCATTTTTTTAGACAAATATCAGGAATTGTTTTGAAATCCTGAACCTCATTCATAAACAACCAGAGGAACTGTTGAATGAAATAAAAACAGTTAAGGATGAATGTGAAAAAAACCTGCTGAAGACTAAGAAACAGAAGAAATTGAACAGGATATCAGAACAAAGAAGAAAAGAGAAACCAAGGCTTAGAAAGACAAAGATCTCAGGAAGGATATTAACAACAAATTTCAGAGAACTGTTAGAAGAAACAAGAAACAGTATTTTAACGATATCTGTAAAGAAATCAAAAATGGGAACAGACTCAGAGAAACAAAGTAAGTCTTCCAAAGATCTCCAAACTCAGAAGAATGCTCCAACTTTAAATTGGTATGCTAAATAAGTTACAGATAGTAACTTATTTAAAGAAGATCAAATGAAGATAAAAGGAATATATTGAAATTCTGTATAACAGAGGTGTCAGCATGCAAGATACCTTAAAAGATATACCATATTAATTATAGAAGATGAAGTTAGATCAACATTCCGAGCATCACCATTGTGGAAGCTACAAGAACTGATGGAATATCTACAGAAATATGGTAAGCAATAGAATAAAAATCAGAAATAAGACTTGATTTTTCCTCCTGTTTAGGCTACCTAGTCAGATGATTTAGAAAGATACTTTCATCAATTCACAAGTACATGGGGAATTTTTTGGAGAAGACACCTCTCTTTCACTATTCCCCTCCCCCCCATCATTCATTTCCCCATTTACGGCTGTCTGTCAAGTGTAATGGGATTAATTAACTGCAACTCTGTTTTCTATATAACTCTTTGTGTTCTTCTTGGTCTTGAACAGATTTTTGTAAGAGTCTCATCTGTCACAGTGCCTTTCCTTTCATTCTTGATCTGAGTGGGGTGGAAAAAAAATCAAATCTAAAGTTTATTTCACCTTTGAGCTACATTAAATTAGCAAAATTCTTCCTTAGTTCTTACAGTTCTGTGCCTAAATCTGTCCACCAGTGAATCAGGTCCCAGTAGAGATAGCTTTAGTTCACAGTTCTCAAAGATATTTTGAATTTTCCTCTCCTGCTTTGTTCCTGCCCATTGTGCCTCTTTACACTTCCATTTGAAGCTGCGCACAGTACAGTCTCTCCCTATGGCAGGAACATAGCCAAGGTACTTGAGCAAGCACAATAGAGCAGGGCTTCATGACTGTTAATTTTGTTCAGCCTTGAATCCTGGTCCTCAGGGCAGCTTCATTTCTTTTCTAACAATTCTTCTGTAACAGTGACTGAGGGAGCCAGGTGGTTCCTCATGTCCTAAAATGTTGCTTCTAATATTAATGCAGTGTGTTTACATAACCAACGGTTTGGAGGTTGCTGAACTTCAAGTCCCACCAGCCCCAGCCAGCATTGTCCATAAGGGATTCTAGCACAGCATTTGAGTAAGAATTGGAAAGCCGGGGGTTACTTATTTGAGATTTAGAAGAAAAGCAGTGAAAGCTTTTTTCCTTGTTCTATAGAGTCATGAATCTTTTCTAGTTCAGAGACTTTTGCTATACTGTGCTTGAGGGGTTGTGATCTCGGAATACATGAATAAATGAGGCTCTCTTATCAGACTTAGTGAGTCAGATAATTAGGTACTTCTTATTCATGGCTGGGTTCACATATTATGCTAAGCCAAACCCAAGCCACATCATGTGTGATTAGCACACATGTGGGAACCCAATTAGTATTATCTTGCTCTCAACAGGTTTCCCATCTTGCTTTGTTCCACTACTATCCCAAACTCTTAAAGGAAGAAGCTCTAATTGAACTTGGCTTTTGTAAATTCAAAGCATCAGTTTTGCTAGCAGGCAATATAAGTAGTGTATTCCCTATAACTGAGGACTGATTGGAGTCAATGTGAAATGGAGACTCAACATGGTTACATGGTTTCTCATTATTGAAGATCATCTGAAAATGGTGCAGAAATATGCTTAACCCACAACTCCCATACTTGATGTATCTCTGATATCAGGATGCTAATAGGACAATGGTTGAAATTGTTGGGAAGCGTAATTTATTTATTATATTTTCAAAACCAAGACTTTGACTTTAGTTTTTCCAAAGAGTAATGCATTGCCATGTTTGACATGTTATCTTGCAATCAAAATTCAAAGGAGTGTATAAATACCCTGTGCCAATCATCTCAGATATATGTTCATCAAAATAATGGCATATTATCAGACTTTCAGTTTGTCTATTACAGACATACCTTTAGGAAACAATCCTTGATGGAAATACTGAATGAGAAAAAAATAATTCACAATATTTGGTTTCTCTTTAGATCATATAAATCTCTCCCCCTTTTTTTACAATGCAATGTTTGAAAAAATAATGGAAAATTGAGAGGCAAGGGCAAACTGATGTTGACTAATTTTGTGAAAATTAAGTGTGTAGAAGAAGAGAAATGGTGGGCTATTTACTTGTACCAATTGGAGTGCCATATGAGATTCATTCTAGTTCTTGACATTACTGTTAGATTATTTGGTTATGTAACTAGCACAGATTTAATCTCTTATAGAGATGTACTCAGGGCATAGCTATGTAGGTTGTCCCTATGCAGCATTAGTTACATAATGCTGCATAGGGAGAAGCTACATAACTATGCCCTGAGTACATCTCTGTTAAATTGATATTAAATAATTCCATGTTACTCTTTATTTAAAGCTGCAATGGAGTTGTCAATTTCTTTCAGCCACAAATGTTAAGAATGGAAATGCCGCAACTCGGGTCTATATATATATATATATATATGAATGCTTGGTTTTTTATCTGTTCTCTAGGCAATTGACAGGCTGAAATGAGAACTAAAACAGTTGTAGAAAGAATCTAAACCTAAAAAGTGTCTGATGTAGCCTGAAAATTAAATGCGAGGAAAATCTCCCAAATGATCATAGTGCTGTTCATATTTTACAGGCCAACTCCAATCATAATTCATCATCCATTAGGACTGTGTTATCAGCGGGTTTTCTCACATGCTTCGCCTCCTTATAAAGTAATCTATTCCATCTTCCACTGATTAGTTATGTAATCTATTTGGGGATTCCAGGGTTTAGCTGAAATGTCCAGATATGCACCGTGGGGATTCTAGAACTATATTTCTGTTTGATTGTGTGTGTGGTCACATAAGAAACTCTTCATACGATCATCACATACAATTGGAGGGGCAATGGAATTCAGTATTAGATGCAAAATAATACCAGACAGACAGGTTTTTTTTTTTTTTATATCCACCATTGTATTCTTTGTCATAAGCAATTATTTTGAGCCTCATCACTACATTTCACAGAGTATTGGCTTACAAAAGTGCTATTTCTGAGCATTTCATTAAAGCAGCTGCAAATCATAAAGGAGGTCAAAATTACAGTAACGTAAGAGGGAAGGGGGGAAAAGTGTCTAAAGACACCCAAGCTTATCTAAATATTCCAAATCATGGTTTGATAATCAGTCTAAATGAGTCCTTTAACTGAGGTGTTCAGATGAAATGCTAAATTCTGCAGGGACTTTAGCACAGAGAAAGGCAATGCAAGGCTGAAAACACTATACACATTTTGTTGAGTGCACTACAACTTTACAACTCCTTGCTCATCCTATTTGATGGCTCACCAACAGTCCTCTCTTAGGATGACAGAAGCCTTTACTAATTTTTTTTGGTCATCCTTAAAGAAGCTTCAGCCTATCAATAGCAATAGTAGCATTGCTCAGCTGTCTTAAGAAATATACTTATCTGCCTTCCTGGTACAGACACCTCAATCATTTTATAAAATATAGTATTATATAACACCAGCTACACCCGTAAAAATATCTTTAGTAACCTACTGGACATATCTAAGATGAAAGCAAAAGAAAAGCACTTCCTCTGCTGATTTCTTGTCCATTAACGATGACATTACTTGTTTTTGATGGGAAAGAAAAGCTTGTTATTAATTAGTTAACAGCTAGAATCTATGCATTATTATTGGGTTCCACTAGAGGGAGCAAATGTTCCTTGGTTATATTTGACTTAGCTTTCCTCTATGTTCCTATGCTAACTACTAACAGAAATTCTGGGAAACTTCAGTATTCTTGTCTTTTTTTCACAGGATTCTCTGTCCTTACACCTAGTTAGGTTTCTTCTGTTTGGAAAAAAAAAAGGCTAGTGGAAAGTGGGAGATCCTTTTAAGGGAATGCCCTTTATTACATCAAATGAAGGGAATATCTATCCAGGTTTTAGGCTTATATAAGGAATGATTAGTGGCTACTTCAACTTGCTGTTGCCAACAGATCAATTTAACAGCCAGTGTGTGATCTGAGTTCAGCAGTTTGTTTGTTTGTGTGTAATGAAGGAAAGGCCCACAGGGAGTAGCAGCCAGAGTTTAGGCATGAAATAAAAAAGTTGCACCCCGATTTCCAAAAAGCAGTTGAGGGAAAGCTACATAGTTATACTATTATGTTAAATACAGTAGTTCCAAAATATAATGTAGTCTTGGTTTGTGCAATACATTTGAACAGATCAGTTAAAGATTGAGTAATCTGTCTGTTTCCAGCTTTGGCTCATATTCTAAACATTCTAAAGTACCCAATGGTACTTCATCTTAACCAGAGCAACTTGTGACAGCTGAACCTGGAATAAAATACAGTAAAGAATTTAAGATTAATCTCCATTTTGGCATTTGCAAAGAGAGGGCTACCAAGAGAGAAATCTAGAGCAGCCTAACAGACTTATTTATGCACCTTTTTATGGATTTTTCTTTTCAGCCCTTCCAGATTCACAGCATCTGTGACTTAGATACAGAAAAAGAATTTGCGGGTGGGTGAGGAACTAAGCTGCTTCTTTATCTGCCCATGATGATTCTGATCCTAGTCAGGCCCCTAGAATTATTTTAAACGGTAACAGTTGGGGGCTGTTATTGACAAAAGAAACTGGGATACCAGCAGAAATGGTTGTTCCCAATTTAATCAAGACAGCCCTGATTTTTCTCCAAATGTCCATCTGCCAACAGATCAGTAGATAATTTTCTTACCTGGAAGTAGCACAACTAGCTGTGTGGGAGTGGGAATATTATTAACCTGCTTTTCTCCTGTTCTGCTCTGTTTTCCACTCTACTCTCCATTCTCAAATCAAATCACCTCAGAAGCTCCGCTACACCACATCATCTTTTGTTGACATTGCTCTTGCTGCTGAACTTTCCAAGAAATATCTAGGACGGTTCTTAGGGATTATGCTATGAAACATGTCGGAGAAGCAGGGGGTTCACAAGCATCTAAGCAACCCAGAAACAGATATGTTCTCTCCATGTGAAGGGAAGGATCAGAAATAAAGGTGATTTCCTGGAGTTGATAGCTGCCAGATTGTAGCAGATGCTATGCAAGTATTAGAAAAGAGGTCCCCAAATGCAAATATGGGGTATTCTCTACTTGTGATATGCATTATATTTGCCAATAGATACCATAAAGAGATAAATCATTAATTCTTATCAGACAATTTTCTGCCCTAGAAATTTTCTTCTACACAGAGGGAATGGGGAGCATAGCATAATATGTTAGAAGCATGATGATTTAGCCACCAAATTATAGTGAATACAGAAAACTGTTCAGTAATCGGCTTTCTGAGTGTTGGGAGAACTTGCCCGCACATAAAGCAAAAAGAATTTTAACCATCATTGGCCTCCAATGAGAAATTTGAAAAAAGCAAATTGTAGTATCTTTCCCTTTATAGATTATTTACTCCTTAGGCTTATCACCTGATGTACTTGTTTCATGTACTGTAGGTATTTCTCTCTGGTATTAAAGGACTGTCTGGATCTTGATAAAGGAAGTTGAGAGGAAAGCAGAGTCAGTTAATATGACAGGAATGGACAGCTAAGGAGTTACAGCAACCTACATGGAACCCTCTTATTGACAATAATGGTCCAGCCATGAAACTCTACCATGAAAAGTGTTCCATTCACTTCCTCATGACATTCTACTGCTATCATACTTCTGCATTCTAGACAAATCAATTTGGCTTTTGCTGAATGAAATGACAAGCTGAGTCTAGAACTCCCCTGACAATAGGATGGGCGAAGTTCATTTTTTGTTGACCAAGGAAGAATCCTGATGCGACTCCATGATTTGATAGATGGTTTCTCGGAAGTGATGGTCCTGGCTTAGCATCTTGGCAGCTTGCTTCAGCTCTTCTATGTTTTCTGCTTCTGAGTACATGAATGTTTGTGATTGCCGCACTGAAAATAAGAACGGTATGTAACACTAGGAAACTTTACTTATTTGTAATCCTAACAATGGCAAAAGAAAGACTTGTGGCATCAAGATGCGTTCATCTTTCCTCTTATTTATGTTTTGTGGTTGATGGACATTTTGCACTATGGAAAACAGTGGGGTAGGTTGTGAAAATCAGGCCTGGGAATTAGAAAAGGCCAGTATTGTGGGAACAAGGGGTAAAATGGGGGTTATCAAACAGTTTAAGTAAGTAATCAATAGGGAAATAAGATGGCAGTCAACAAAAACACTGATTAATATACATAATGGCACTATCACAATATACCAAGTGTGCCTTTCACAATTAGATATCCTTTAGATGTGTTGGATAATAACTCAGAATTTCTAGAAGCTATGCAAACTGTAGCCATCTATGGTATTGATTTTGCCCCCAGAGATCAGTGTCATATTAAACCAATAAAGTACAATCATAGATTTAGAGCTTTAATTAATGTGGAGAAACTTGTCAATCAATGGGTGACTTTTTCCTACCTCAAGGTTATCATTATGGAATCAAAGGTGATCTCAGTTTTTGCACCAAAGTGGCTACAATTATGTCCTTTTTACAAGATAATAAAAAGTCCCATACCCTGAATTAGCTATAAACTATAAAAGAACAGGGGCAAGTAGTACTTACAACTATTCCATGAATTGCTGCATCTCCTACGACGAAATCGGCAGCTTTTTATCCTGCGAGTGGCAGCCTTGTGAAGATACACAGAATTTTTCATAATGACTGGCATCTTGGCTTCTAATTCAGCATTCCGGATACATTCTTCAAAGAATTCTACAGGATGATCAGAGACAGGGTAAATTGAATAAATCTTAGCCTTAGACCAGAGGTCCCCAACCTTTTGGGCACCAGGGACCGGTTCCGTGGAGAGAGGTTTTTCCGCGGACCGGAGTGGGCATGGTTTCATGTACTGCCTGCATCCCGTGGATGGGGCTTTGCTTGTCTGCATGGCCCAGTTTCTGGCATGCCACGGTCCGGTGCCGGTCCACAGACCGGGGGTTGGAGACCCTTGTCTTAGACCACTGTTCCTCAACCTAGTATTCCACACTTCCACGACCTCCTAGAATTGTAGTAAATGTTTATGGGATTTCAAGACCACCTTATTTAGAGGACATCAAGTTATGAATGGTCCATACCACATTTTGAAGATGAAGGTATAGAAATTAGCCTATGTCTTAAAATTTCAGTTCTGACATTTCTATATTTTGCTTTTTAATTTGACTATGCAAAATATTTTAGCATTATCCCTTCTCCTTTGAGACAATTTAAGGCAAAATTATTAAGTGTTGCTACAGCTTTGTATTCTATGACATTTTATTTATTTAAAAATCATGCTAACAACAAATGCTCGGGAGAGGGATAAATGAAGCATTTTTGACAGCTTTTCTGATCTAAAGCTTGCTTACTGCTTGTTAACTGCCTCTTACAAGGTTTCTGGGATATGATCTCCACTGCAGAAAAATAAGCTATTTCAGTTTTATTCTAATCTTGTGCTTATTTTACTCTCTCAAGATAATTTGGGTAGTGATGGAGGAGCATTTAAAGCTCTGTTGATTTTGAACTATTATGTGCCATCATGTTGGTGTCAGCTCTTATCAAGCACATAGATAGATTTTTCTCCAGGGTGATCTGTCCCCATCTGGTCCTTCTGTAACTGATGAGTGGACCACTGAAAACCCAAAGGACCAAGCTGGGGAAAGGTTGCCCTGAAGAAAATCTATATAGTCGCTAAGGCTCTTGGTGGCACATAATCAAATAATTCAAGGATTAGTGTAATTCAGAAGTTATCCAGAACTTACAGAAATGTGACAATCACTCCATAATTAAGCACACAGGAAGAGTTTTGCTGATGTATTTCTGAACAGAAACAACTTTCTATCAATACTATGTGTTGTTAGAAAATTATTGTTAAATAAAGTTTTTAATTTTTTTCATAATTGGTCTTGTCAGTAAATGTGACATAATATGTAATACCACTCCTACTTAAGATGCCGTATTGCCAGAAACAACAACAACAATGGATTGGAGAAGTGATACCATCAAGAGAAGAATGTTAGCATTTTGGGGTGTTGGCAGCAAGTTTCTAAAATATAATTGTCCCCCAAATAATATCCCCCAAGAAGAAATCATGCTATTTCTGATTAGATAAATCATTTTCATCACACTAAGAATGCAAACTCAGGCAAATAAAAATGATTCTTGGGGGCAAATCAAACACGGTATTGGTTTTATATCTTGGCACCAACAAAAGGTTGAATTTTTCCATTCCTGCCTGCTTCAATTCTAATCACACACATTGGTCAATGTGATCAACAACTGCTGCTTGACTTTTGAAAAGATAAGGTCCCCTTCAATTTCACTGCTGGTGAAATTATGGACACCGTTATATAGTTTCCTTAGGAGCAATGGGGAAGTGGTTTGCCAACGTTTTCTTCTGGAATGAACTATGGTTTAGTCTAGTAGTGTTTCTGAATCTCAGCAACTTTTAACATATGTGGACTTCAACTCCCAGAATTCTTCAGTCAACATGCCGGGGAAAAGGATGCTGGAAGTTGAAGTCCACACATCTTAAAAGTTGTTAAGAATCACTGGTCTAGTCTATAGCCCTGGGATTCCCTTGTGGGTCTATGATTTAAGTACTGTTTGCTTAGCTTCTCAACCCAGCTACCACCAGCTGAAGTTGCATCTTAAAAAAATAGCAGGGAGATGAAATACAAAGATACATTTCATGCTGTTTTAGTTTGACCCTCCTTCAGGAAGTTCACCCATGATTCTTTTTTTTCCTCCTAGACTTCGTTAGCTTATATTTTTAGAGTGCCAGAAGTGCTACTGCAACACTCATGAGGACTGTTAAACAGGTTCACAGCTCACAGTATGCAAGGATTCACTGGCTAATATTTCCAGCTGGAGGCATCTGCAAGGTGATACTTCTTTTGAAGTGGTAGTTTTATTGTAGAGGCTAACAGTGGGGAAGGTCCACTTACTTTTCAGATTGCTGACATCAGCTTTCATTTTTTCCTCCTTCTCTTTGTTGCGATGCTTGCAGTTTAAGCCTTGTTCAAGGCTCTGCAGGGCCTCTTCAGCCTCCTGCAAGCGTTTCTCCAGGTCCATACGCACCTTCACTTCTTCCTGAGCCAGAAGGAAAGGAGGCAGTCCCCCAAAAAATCCAGAAAAGAGATACAACAGCAAATTGCAAACAGAAGCAAGAAATGTGTTTTTAACAATTGGTGCACTGCCTGGGGTAGCTCCAGTTCCCTTCTCTTGATGTTATTTTCTGTCATTCAGCAATAGAAGAAGGGGAAGTGAGATTGTTGGCTGACCCTGTAACACAGATTGGGCCACCTTTTTTTGTCTAGAGGAACAAACCAAAATTTGTTTTGGTGAGACAAAGAGCTCAATGAAAAGATGAACGAATAGAACCAGGTCTTTCATGTGGACAAATTCAGGCTCTTCTCCTTTTTTACAAAAATGTTGTTAACGGGAGAGTGGAGGATCACTGTTCAACTCCATTAAGTCTATTTCATGTAAGACACTACATGAGAGACTGAAATTCATTAATGAAGCCATAAGGCAGTGATGGCAAACCTTTTAGAGACTGACTGCCCAAACTGCAACCAAAAACCCACTTATGCATCATCGAGTGCCGGGTGGGCATGGCCCATTGGGTGGGCGTGGCTGCGGTGGTAATGGCAGACTGGGTGGGACTAAAAAGTTCAATCAATCAATTCCAACTTTGCAAGATCTTTTTTTTTCCCGCGAGAAGTTGAAATTGACTGATTGAACCTTTTTTTTTTTGCACACGGCAGCGGAGGCCTAAAGCGAAAACGTTTTATAAAACCCAGCTGAAGGCCTAGGACTGGGGCAACGGCGCACGTGCCCACAGAGAGGGCTCTGAGTGCCGCCTCTGGCACCAGTGCCATAGGTTCACCACCACTGCCATAAGGAGTTCTGGAACCTGAAAAGGGGAGAAAGGCCAACTTTAGGCCTAAGAACCACCTCTACCATAATAGAAACTGTATTACCATACCTTGAGGTCGCTCTCAGTCTTCTGCTTCTCGGCTGTCAGCTCAGATAGGGAATTCTGCAGGGCCAGTGACTGGGAGGAATAGAACTCCCTTTCTTCTTCCAGAGCTCGGGAGCGTTCTTCATTCTCCTTCATTCTGTGAAGCAGAAGAGGAAAAAGCATTCAGTGCTCCTCTCCTCTCATTTCTCTCCTTCCTGTCTTTAGTTTGTGGGAATGCCAGCCTGCAAAACCCAGGTTGACTTTCTACTCCAATGGGCAACAGCAGATTCCTCTTGCAAATTTCACTTGCTGTTCCCACTTTTTGTAAACAAAAAACAAAAAAAAAACAATAATAAGAAGGGAAGAAACGAGCCAGGGCTATGGACTCTAATATCTCTCAAAATGCAAAAAGTTAATTCCCCAAGCTGTAATATTTTTGGTTTCAAAGTTTCTCCCCATCTCACCTTTTCTCTGCTAAGAGTTTCTCCTTCAACAGCTGGTGCATTTTCTCCTCAATCTGATGGAGGTTACTCTGCAGGTCCCCAGCGGCACTAGGTTGCTCCGAAGGGCTCTTCTGGGGCTGCAAATGACTTCCATCTTCTTCCAGCCTCTCCAGCATGCTTTGTTTTTCCAGAGAGAGTTCCTGATAGCCAATACAGACAGGGTAAGCAGTGATCGGGGCTTCTTCCTTTTCCCCTGTCCATGATCAACTTTTAGATGGGTTGCCCTTGAAAAAGGCAACTTCCACAACATTAGAGTTGTAGGATCAAAAGGATGGCTGTCAACGCCAGTCTAGCAAGGTGTCTATGCTTTAATACAAAATTTATCAAAGAGAAACTTAGCAGATTAATTTTTTATTAGAATAATACATTCATGTTGGTATGAAATGGGGACTTTTCTTCCTGTCATGCAAAATTAAATGCACAGATGCCATATACCAACAATAGATACCAATTGTGAGATTAGAAGAAAGTCTATCACGTTCATGAATATGGAAGAAAGTGCTACATTTCTGAGAAAATATGCAAAACAGAAGATAGTTGGCATTCTATGCAAAACAGAAGATAGCTGGCGTTCCTTCTCCCAAGAGAACCTTTCAAAGGATCATTTCACATAGAGTACCAGACATAACAAAAATAAAGGAGACATCTTACATTCCTTCAGGCACACAAAAAGGAACAAAGAAAAGAGACTGGGCAGGCTTGGCTTACTATATGAGATAACCTAAAGTGAATAGCTAGGGGCAGCTCAGCTGCTAAACTAAGCCAAATGATCTTCATACCTCAGGCAAAAATATCTCCAAAGATCTGTATTCCTGACAGTAAAAAGACAATGACAATGAAATCTTTAACCAGCAGCAGCAGAACATCCCCAAAGAACAACTGCAGGCAACTTCCTCATTTAACTAAGCATCAGATTAGCTTTGAGATGGTTCATTTGCCATTAAGAAGAGGAATGGAGATTTTGTATTAATGAGCTGCATCCTTTGTTACCTTTTCCTTTAGCTTAGAAACCAAAAACATTGAGGCACTGAACATATAGAAAGCAAACGTGAGACAAAAATCTCAAGATGCCTATTTCACTTAATAAGTCCAATATTTCTGGCAGGTAGGAGCTCCTATTGTAAAAACTACTTCTTTAAGTGCCAATGACTATGTAGTCAAAGGGGCACCATGCAAAAGAGTAGGCTGGGGAAAAGCATAAGAGTACAAAAGTGTGACAAGATGAGTGGGAGAAAGGAAGGAAGGAAGGAAGGAAGGAAGGAAGGAAGGAAGGAAGGAAGGAAGGAAGGAAGGAAGGAAGGAAGGAAGGAAGGAAGGGAAGGAAGGAAGGAAGGGAAGGAAGGAAGGAAGGAAGGAAGGAAGGAAGGAAGGAAGGAAGGAAGGAAGGAAGGAAGGAAGGAAGGAAGGAAGGAAGGAAGGAAGGAAGGAAGGAATCCTTAAAAATACATGTGCATGAAAGGGTGAGATCACCTAAGACTGACAAGGGTGCTAAGTGGGTCCCTAAATGGAGCACCTAACAAGGATGCTCACTGGGTCCAGAATGCTGTGTTCTCATTTGGAATGGAGAGACGGAATGAAAGAAGGCATGGTTGACTAGAATCCTGGACAAGCTGTGTTTGGAACCTCAACATTTCTTTGCAGCTTTATTTGTAATTTCAATTATTTAGTTATTTCAAAGGAGGCCATTTACTAGTCATTGAAGGCTGCCATCAGGAGAAAAATCAAACACCTACCTCCAATGTCTTCTGTAATGCTTCTGTCAGAGTTTGTAGTCCTTTCTTTTCTTCTTCTACTCCTTTGAGGGACTGGGCAGTTATTTCCAGCTCTCTGTGAAATAACCATGCAAAGGCCATTGAAGCATATTTTTCAATTCTGTGTTGTAACACAAGACTGAGGATGGGCATTCTTTTGATCATGTAAGTTTTCAAAGAGGAGACATTCAGGATCACAAAGGGCATGGTGGAGATAGAAATGACGGAAATTTTATTTTTTTATTTTTAGAATATTGAGGGTATACTCGAGTGCTTCCTCTTTTAAAATGGACTCCAATCTATTTTAAGGCCTATGCTACAGTTTTAACATGTTTCCTAACTAAAAAATGGCAGGAAACCACATCTCTAAATGTTGGCATCACAATTTTAGAAAAGTCCATATAATGAAAAAAATGAAATCAATCAGATACATTCAATTCTAGAATTACAAGTTGTGTACTTTTTTTTTCTATACATAGCTTTTGTAGTTACATTGCCAACATGATGCTTAATATACAAAATAACAGATAGAGTGTTTTTTATCTCTATATTACCGTATTCAGAAAAAAATTAGCTACTGAAAATCTAAGGACTCTTACAAGAACACAGATTTTTTTTCATTACTGTGAGTTGATTTCATGATAATATGAGCAAGCACCAACATGTATTTTTGCTGCTGTATCTTAAAAGAAGGGTAGTTTAAGATAAGAGATAGATGCAAGAAAGTGGCAAACACAAATGTCTAGTACTTTCTGTCCTTTGTCTTCTCTGCCTTGTCTGAAGAAGAAGGTCTGTGTTTCTCTTTAAGTGGAAGTACAGCATTCAGAATATATAGATATACTGTCTTATATTTCTGCATTTTTCCACTGGCAGAAATTCTCATCTCATTCTATCTCCTGGAGGTAGGCTCATTTCTATACTCCTTCCTCCACAGAGGTTCAGCACCTTATTTCTGCATTGTTTAGAACTTACCCAATCCAGTGACTGCAGCAACAATGTGTGGCCCACTATCTCCCATTAGTCAGCTGGAGTGAAAGTGGGTAAGCTCCCATTGGCTCATGATGTTTTGAGGTGAGAAGAATTAAAGATGATTAAGGTTGAGTTTTAAATGTTTGTCTGGAATGAGGGAGAGAGGTTGAAATGTTTTATAGTGTGGACGTGTCCCAAAAGAGCTGATTTCTCCTGAAGATGGCACTCCTTCAAAATGTAATTTTGTGCAAAATGTGGAAAATATTTATCTCAGCCAACTCACAACTCAAGTTGTATAGATGTGGCTCATAGCCTAATTAGCATTATTTAAAAATTATTACCATTAATGCCAGCTATTATTTGGTTCTGTTGATGGTTAAGAGGCATTACCGTTTAATCTGCTCCTGTTCCCCTCGAAGATCTTGTACTACTTCTTCGAACTGCTGCTTTTCTGCCTCTAATACTTGGTTGAGATGCTCCAGGGCCTTAAGAAAAAGACAATAAATGCAGAATTCAAACGACTGCAGAGTTTGCTTTCTGGTTAAAGTTTGAACATTTACACAGCTGTGTAATAAATACAACATACAGTAAATGTTGACATTAGTAATCAGATTTGTGAGTCTGCTGCAGATGCACTTTTTTTTCCTTCACAGGTTGCTTTTTGAACACACATGGGGAACTTTTCTAAAACAGAATGCTTAGGAAAGGATTTTTTTAAATGATGGGGCAGGAAAGACAGCATCTATTTTAAAGTTGTGCAACCACAACTAACATTGCTTAGTCTTAAGAGGAAAAGTATGCTAAGAAAGTAGACAGATAAAAGTACATTCTCAGCATTGGGATGACATAACTCCCTATCACACAGCATAATCATTTGGAGTTTAGTCTGTGATCAGCCTTACAGCTGTTTGATCCTCAGTGAGGAAATTGCTGTTTCAAAACAGTGGCTGCCTTGGGCTCCGAGGAGCAGACTGTCTTCCCATTCCCATTCACCTACCAACTACCTCCTGGGCTTCACTGTTAAGAACCTGGTGGGATTTTCTGTGTTTCAGGGTGCCTAACTAAAAGGTAGTGGGCACGGAGAGGTACATGGAGTAAAGCATGAAGGAGCACTACCAATGCTCTTGCCGAATGCAACATTTCCTCCACATCTGGGCTATTTCTGAAGATGGCCTAGATGCTCTGAATGAATAATGAAGTCATATTCAAAACTAAGCTGCTGACAGGACACCGTCATGGAGGACAGCATGGGGTGAAGTTAGCCAACAATTGCTACTCCAACAAGGAGTTCTGTCCTCCTTGAATAGTATACAAGACAATGGCAGTGATGGCAGGGAGAGACCAAGAAGCACAGTTCTGATCTCATGGTCAGTGTCCTCCCAACTAATAAAAGCAGTCAAAAGTACAACCACATGAAACTCCTTGTCTGCATAAGCAGCAAAAACATTGTAGTACACTCAATGGTACCCAGGTGTTATTTGAATTAGACAGCAACCTATGTAGTGGTTGGGCTACCGAAGGAGACCCATAGGAGGAGAAAATGGAGGAGGCCGAAAAAGGTAATGCTAGTGGTCACCAGAGCTGCTGCCATAATTGCAACAGGGGCTAGGCTGGCATACCAAACTGTGGCAAGATATGCCACTGCCTTTGTGTTAATGACTATCCAGAAATACCTTTTGGACCAAATACTGGTGGTGAGGTAGACCTGGGTTTCCTCCATCTTAGCCAGGTAGTTGCACAAATAGCACAGAATCAATTAGATAATAGCAATAGCACTTAGACTTATATACCTCTTCATAGTGCTTTATACAGCCCCCTCTAAGTGGTTTAAAGAGTCAGCATATTGCCCCCAACGATCTGGGTCCTCATTTTACCGACTTCGGAAGGATGGAAGGCTGAGTCAACCTTGAGCCGGTCAGAATTGAACTCCTGGAGTGAGCAGTGAGTTAGCCTGCAGTACTGCATGCCACCACGGCTCTTGTTAATACTCCTGTAAATAGTGACAGAAGTTGCAGTTGGCAGAACTTGACTCCCTTTCTCCTCAAATTGATCTTCTATTCAGCATGGGACTAATATTATTTCACAGGAGAGTTTATTTTTAAATTCAAGTTTAAAAATAACAAATTTGTATTCTGGACAAACTGTATCAAGAGAATAGGAAAAATACTGTTTTTAAAACTGGAGCTGCAAAAGACAACTTTCACTGCCTCAGCTATGATCTGTAAATAAAAATTGGGTTATTATCTAAATTAGGCAGCAATTGATTCCAATAATAATAATAATAATAATAATAATAATAATAATAATAATAATAATAATAATAATAATAATAATAATAATAATAATAATAATAATAATAATAATAATAATAATAATAATAATAATAATAAAGTTGGAAGGGACCTTGGAGGTCATCGAGTCCAACCCCCTGCTCAGTCAGGAAACCCTATACCATTTCGGACAAATGGCTGTCCAGTCTCTTCTTAAAAACTTCCAGTGTTGGAGCATTCACCGCTTCTGGAGGCAGGTTGTTCCACTGGTTAATTGTTCTAACTGTCAGGAAGTTTCTCCTCAGTTCCAGGTTGCTTCTTCCTTGACTAGTTTCCATCCATTACTTCTTGTCCTGCCCTCAGGCACCTTGGAGAATAGCTTGACTCCCTCTTCTTTGTGGCAACCCCTGAGATATGGAATACTGCTATCATGTCACCCCTAGTCCTTCTTTTCATTAAACTAGACATACCCAATTCCAGCAAACGTTCCTGATATGCTTTAGCCTCCAGTCCCCTAATTATCTTTGTTGCCCTTCTCTGCACTCTTTCTAGAGTCTCAACATCTTTTTTACATCGTGGTGACCAAAACTGGATGCAGTATTCCAAGTGTGGCCTTAGCAAGGCATTGTAAAGTGGTATTAATACTTCACGTGATCTTGATTCTATCCCTCTGTTAATGCAGCCCAGCACTGTGTTGGCTTTTTTGGCAGCTGCAGCACACTGCTGGCTCATATTTAAGTGATTGTCCACTAGGACTCCGAGATCCCTCTCACAGTTACTACTGTTGAGCAAGGTACCCCCTATACTATAACACGAATTGTTTTTCTTGCCTAAATTCCTATAATAAAAACATTTGAAATGTAGAACCTTACTTTTTTCACCATTGAATTTCATTTGTTAGATAGCGCCCAGTGTTCAAGTCTGTCCAGGTCCTCCTGTATCTTAAGCCTGTCTGCTGGAGTTTTGGCTATTCCTGCCAGCTTGGTGTCATCCGCAAATTGATGAGTTCCCCATCTATCCCCTCGTCCAAATCGTTGATGAAGATGTTGAAGAGCACTGGCCCAGAACAGAGCCCTGGGGCACCCCACTGCACACTTCCCTCCAATGTAGATGCGGTTCCATTGAGGACCACACACTGAGTACGGCCGGTCAGCCAGCTACGGATCCATCTGGTGGTGATGCTGTCTAACCCACATTTTTCTATCTTATCAAGTAGTAGGTTGTGATCTACTTTATCAAATGCCTTACTGAAGTCCAAGTAAATTATATCCACAGCATTCCTCTGATCCACTAATTTTGTCATTTGGTCAAAAAATGCAATAAGATTTGTCTGGCATGATCTGTTTTTGACAAACCCATGTTGGCTTTTAGTAGTGATTTTCTTTGCCTCTAGGTGTTCGCTGATTCGTTGTTTGATTATCTTTTCCAGAATCTTCCCAGGTATTGAGGTCAGGCTGATAGGTCTGTAATTTCCTGGATCCATAATTCTTAACACATTTCCTCCTCAGGAAAAGGGGCCCACGAGATATTATAGGATTTACTTCCAGGAAAGCATGGGTAGAGTTGCAGGATGCTCAAGGACTGGGAATGTTCACATTCTCCCCCACCAGATGTCTCAGCACTCAGACTTCCCCACTGAACCTTTCTGCATGTTTTCTGTATGTTGACCCCACTAAGTAGTCCAAGCCAGGAAATCAGCTCCACGGGAAGGCTAAAACTACTTTTACTGAGATTGTCTATGATATAATACAAGCTGAATCTTGCAAATTTGTGTTGTATCTCCTCCCCCTTCTTACACTCCAGGGAATCATGGTGGCATCTGCCTGAACCACTTCTGAATGTTATTTAATTTCTCTGAACTTAAAAAAAAAAAAAAATTCAGCACCTTTTGCCTAGGCAATATGTTTTCTCCCACATATCTCCCTCAAGGTCACTTTCTTTATTTTCTATGCTGCAGACTTGAACTGCCCCTTCTCCCTCCCCACATGTGAAAGGTAGGAGGAGGTCAGTGAAGTAACAGAAAACTACATTTCCAATTTTCTTTTGAAGGCCAGCTGAAGCTATATGTCAGAGTGGGAAAGGAATCATTCTCTTATTTTATCACAAGGTCTCAATCTCAAGGGTTCACCCAGGTATCGCTTTTATTAAGAACTAGAAATGTTGCCCTTCATGGAATTGGGACACTCTTTTCCAACTCATTTCCTCCATTCTGATGATTAAGCTTTATCTGGCTCATACTTTTACAACATTTGCAGAAACCAAACCAAAACAGTGAAGTAATATCCGTGGGTGAAACAAAGTCAAAATTAAGATGACAATGCAAGAAAAGGCCGTTACTGATACATGTTAGCACTCCAATTTGTTCAACATGAGAAAAAAACCCCCTAATCTTACAAATAGAGACATCATGTTATTTCAGTTGACAGGCAAATAATCTAATGAGAAGCCCATGATGCCCAACCAGCATATTAATGGGTAATGGATATTATAGTCCAACAAATTTGGAGGACAATAAGTTGAGGGAAAGGTATCTAAAGCCTGCAATAAACTTTAGAAAGGGAAAAAAGCAAGCAGAGTCTAACTACAGTGTAATTCAGAGAAACTATTGAGATAGATGATAGATATTTCAGTATGTAAGCTAAACAATTAAAATGAGAAAAAAACCTCTGTCTGTTCCCTCTGTAGACATAGCTCTTCTGTCTCTTCCATCAGTTTATCTGCAAAAGACAATGACAAATGAAAGCATTCACCATGGAAGGGATAACTGAAAATTATCAGACACAGATTACATGGATCTTGAAAAATGCAGCTTTGCTTCTTGTATAGCATAATGTGCTGATTTGAATCTTATGAGGTAGCTTCAGTAAACTTGTTTTTTTGTTGCATCCATAAAAATGACAGCAAACAACAGCTTGGCCTGCTACCATACTAGTGATTTTCCCTGCAGAGCTTTAGCTAACAACCAATATGCTATAATTTGCAATTCTCTCACCAGCTTCATCACCTTTATTTAACAGGTGAGAGTAAAATAACAGGATGTATGCTAAATTAGGCCAATAATAAAGCAGTGGAGAAGGCTTTGATTTATTAAGAGGTTATAACTTTGATGGGAAAAGTGGGCATTAAAATGTTCATAGCAATAATGTGGATGTTGCCTAGAAAACAAATGTGGTAAAGTATTTGGCTAATGTTCTATCCACCAGATTGTTTTCTATAAATTATCTATGAAAAATATCAGTCTGCTTGGAGTTCAAATACAAGAGAAAATATGAAGCAAGGGGACAGATACATATTGGGGAGTATTGATTGTACAGCCTTCTAATTGTTTTTTCCTACATAAGTTTTTTTAATTTCACATGAAGGCTTTAATTGGAAATAGGAGACTGTCTTAGATTACAGAAACCATCTGCATTCCTAAGATTCTCATTAACTTTGTCCTCCTTTTGTTTGGCCTCATTAACTCATGCTGCTTAATTAAGGTTATTAGTTATACCAGCTTAAAGATACCAAAAAGCCAATCTCTCTCAGCAGCTATAAAAGACTGCTCTATGGGATTCACCAGAATGTCGCAATCTGATTTTCCTCCAGAGATTTTTTAACTACAATTCCCATCATCCTTATGACTGTCCATGTTGTCTGGAGCTGTTGGAAGTTTTAGTATAAACCCTCTGGAGGGCTCCAGGAAGACTTTACTCTCTCAAGTAGCTCATGTCTCATATACTGAAGTTTTCCTCAGATATGTAGTTCTCTCCCTTTCATTTCCAGTCCCTCTGAATTGACAGGAAGGCCTGCACCAGCCTTCCAATTCTCCAATATGAAATAGCAGCTCCTAAAATTCAGGGCCAGCTTGTGAGGCCAGGTTAGGGAAGGCTGCTCTATAGTGAAGACCAAAGTTACAGCACTTAACCAAGTTACAGCACTTGACCAAGATCTGGAACCCTGATTGCACTGTATAGAGAGGCATAATCATTCTATGGAGAACTCAGCCTAATGTAGTTATGTCTCTTGACAGATCTTAATTCACATGGGGAAGAGGTTAGGAGTCTTTAGAGAGGGCATCATCAGCTTCATTGCCCACTTGGTATAAAAAACACAATGAAAGATCAGCAGAGAACAAGTCTAACAGGGTTATACAAGTCTAACAGGGTTATACAAGTCTAACAGGGTTATACCAGGGTTATACAAAGGTTTAAAATGGCTGACAAGAACAGGAATTAACCAGTCCATTAAATTAAACTTTTATTATGGCCAAAGATGGGTATAAAACCATAGGGATTATATATTACAGATGGGAAAAAAATTGGAGGTACAGGTAGTCCTTGCCTTATGATAATTGATCCCAAAATTGTTGTTAAGATAATTATTAACTGAGTTTTGCCCCTCAGTTGTTAAGTTACTAACAGTTGTTAAGTCAATCTGGTTTCCCCATTGACTTTGCTGGCCAGGAGGTCACAAAAAAAGTGATCATATGACCCTGGACACAGCAACCATCATAAATATATGCCAATTTCTACACATCCGAATTTTAATCACGTGACCATGGGGATGCTGCTGTGAAAAATGGTCATAAGGCACTTTTTTCAGTGCTACTGTAACTTCAAATGGTCACTAAATGAATGGCTGTAAGTCGGGGACTACCTGTACAGAGAAACCTTGGCCAGATACTGAAGAGATGGTGATATAAGACAGGGAGGGCTCCTTTCCAAGAGCTTCCCAAAGCTGGAGGGCAGGCACCCCTGAGAAAGCCTTCTCTGTCAAGACCATTTTCTAAACATGTGGAAAAACTTCCAGAGCTTCTAATATGTTCCTATTCTATCAGCTTCCCAACTGGATAGAGGCTTATATACCAAAAATGGGAGACAGTGAATGTGAACTGAGTAGCCTCATTTTAAGGCTCTGAAGCTCTTTGGATTCAAAGGAAAAAGGTGCTTAAGTTTTGAAGGGATGCCCAGATGGCTCCTCTCTGCAGCTCTCTGAAGTCCTCACCTGGGACTGCCTGACTGTTCTCTGTAACTGCAGAGTGATTCCAGAGACAAGTCTGTGAGAAAATCTCTGGGCACCCTGAACTACCTTTTGCCTTTGCATCTGAAGCGCTGCACTGCCCTATTTAATGCATTCATGTACAGATGATAATAAGCTTTAAATATATTGCTGCTGTTAGTTCCAACCTAAATATTCCTGTTTCTCTTTGGCCAGTTGTAGTCCCTGAGCTTCAAGGCTCTCAATCATTGCTTCACCCAGCTGAGCATTTCTCCAGGTCCTTTGAAAAAAGGGAACAGAAAAAGAAATCAAAGAATTAAAACAGCCCCCTTTTCTCTTTCCTCCTTTTCCCCCTTTCCTCCTTTCCTAGGTGTCAAACAAGGAGGAGGGGGTCCTTCTTTCATGTTCTTCCCCCAAGACAAAGGAAAATAATTTTGAAAACACCTGGTAGTCTTGCCTTCTTTTTGTACTATTCTGTTGAACAGATAAAGTGGGAGAAAATAAAAATAACCAGCACTATGAAGGAACATGGAACTCATTTTCCTCCAAAGAATAAAAGGGCCATAACAACAAGGGTGCCTGTGTAATTCATAACATTGCTTTAATTTTCTCTTTCAATATATTGGCCCAGACTCTGCCTCTTGCTACCTGGAGCCCCGAACCCTCCCAAACCAAGTCATTTCTTGCAAGTCTGCAAAATGGAATTTGGGAATCCTAAAGTGCATATGGATCAGGACACTAAGGATTTAGAGCAGGCTCCACATCAGACGGCCGCAGAACCCAGATTTATGTTGCAGGCAAGTATGGAAGCTCAAGATGGATCCCCCCCCCCTTATACTGAATGTTGGAAGAACTCCCAAATGACTGCTGTATTGGGATATAGTTGGCTGGCATACATTTACTTGTTGTGTGAGGGGGTGGTGGAAGATATTTAACTCCTATTCTGTTCTCTCCCCAAGTTAAGAGTACAATAAAAAGGAAGATAGATCTTTCTGCTCAGCTCTGTCACAGATGGTTAGTTGGCTCCCGCAATCCTACCGAAGCCACATTTTTCAGAATGTTCTTGACCTTCACAGTCAAGCTACCCTCCTTAACTAAACAATTGCATGACTGCTGAAGCAATTCTTCAAAGCTATTTTAAGCTGTACCAGGCAGTAAAGATGCTCCTCAGTGCTTTTGCCTTGAAGCACAGGTGGGAGAAGATGAAAGAAGATGAGCAGGACAGAGCAAACCATTGTAGAAGATAGTTAATGACATGAGGAATTACTCCAGAGTAATTTATTATTGCCGGCCTATAGCCAGGAATTTTGCCAGACTAAAGCACTCTACCTTTGCGCCTTGGGAAAGACCCCCCTCCCTCCCGTGAATCTGCATTACATTCCACCACAGTAAGAGAGCATCATCTATTGTTCGCACTTGTACTCTCCATTTAAGTCCATCTAAATGTTAATTAGCCTTACCCCAAAAGTTCCTGTTGAAAAGAATGGCAACCCAAATGGCAAAACTAGTACTGTAGCAGAGACAAAAGGTGAGCGCTCCCCTCTTAACCTCCCACATTAGGACACCAGTCTGGATGGCTTTCTCCTGCAAAGCTGGCAATTTAGGAAGTACAACATTGCATTTAATGGGGGGGAAAATATGTGATTAGATGAATGTGTAGCCTGACCCTTGGTATTTCCATAAGCTTTCCATCAGCAAGAAATTCAAAGTTGTTTTAACAATACCCTATTGGCTGACTATTTGGGGCCCTTTATGGTGCACTTCCTTTTTGATGGGATCAGTAATTCCATTCATTCTGGTTACAATATTCCTCTTCTAAATTACGTTCTCCATTTTTAGCTGAAGATAGATTACAGGAGTCAAGAGCCCTTGAATTGAACAGCTCCTTTCTGACTCTCCTCCCCCTTGTTCAAGCCAGATATCCATTTGACATGGAGCTTTTCCCACTGTTGAAATGAGTATCATCACCCCATCCTTGAAGTGACAGAAAACCATTCAAGAACAAAATTGACTGTCCCCGTTGCTTCTAGTCCCACTGTTCTAGGCACCTAATCTCCCTCCAAAATAACGGTGATAAGCCTAATTAATGTCATATATCATGAGGCTGTCTGTTGGATGGTAGCAGAATGGGGGTGGGTGGGTTTACAGGGACACAGATGAGAATGATTTGGGCTTGTCTCACGCATAGGCTGGGGATCACATAAAGGCAAGGTCATAGGGACATGGCAGGAAATAGATAATATAGCCAGATTCAAGTGGGAAAAGTTTCCTAATCAAGACAATAAGCCTGAGTCAAATATGACATTTTAGATAGGCAGAGAGGAGCTATCAGCCTGGGACACATTCACCCAGCAGTCAGTCCCATTGCATTCCATGGGATCTAGGAAATGCATTTTATGTGGCTGCCTGGGTGTCAGATGTAACATGTTAGGGAAAGAAACTAATGCAGGCTCCATCCCGCAGTTTCTCTTCGGAATGACATTTCTTTCCTAGCATCCTTTCCCCACTGCTGAGTTAAAATGATATTTAGTCATTCCTGAGTCACGACAAGGTCAGCGTAACATTTGCTGCCTCTGATCTCCATTACCAATCCTTCTCCTGCCTTCACTGAATTGTTAACCCTCAATTGTTGCTCAAGTGTGTTGTTCAGATATGCACGTGTGTGTCATTCCATAGGCCATGGCACTGGCTTGCTCCTTGGCATTCTGCCATCTGCTGTCAAGGAAAACTTCGCTAATCAGAAGCCAGAAGGTTTTCACTTCTGAGCTCTGCCTAACCTCTTTCGGCTGCTTTGTTTGACCTTCTTTTTATGTCATATCTGCACATTTCCTAAAATTAAAATAATTGAAATTAAAAAAAAAAAATCTATTGGAAAACACAAGGGCTGAAAGAATTTCAGAGAGGAGGGAATTCCTGCCATCAATGTACAACCCTCTAGGTCCTCTAGAATAATTGAAATGGACTAGTCCAGGGGTAGGCAACCTTGGCTCTTTTATGACTCGTGGACTTCAACTCCCAGAATTCCTGAGCCAGCCATGCTGGCTCAGGAATTCTGGGAGTTGAAGTCCACGAGTCATAAAAGAGCCAAGGTTGCCTACCCCTGGACTAGCCCATGGACAATGTGCTTTCTTACATACTTGTGGGAGGGGGAACATTGAAATTGACAAATAGAGGGGAAATGCCAAACAGCTACAAACCCAAAGCCTTGTGTTCCTCAGCTAAAAGGGTGTTCTGCTATCTTCCCTCTATTATGTATTTATTTCATCTGCCTTTTATTATTTTTACAAATAACTCAAGACGGCAAGCATACCTAACACACCTTCCTCCTCCTATTTGCCCAACGACAACCCTATGAGGTGGGTTGGGCTGAGAGGGATTGGCTCAAGGTCACCCAGCTTGGCTTTCATGGCTAAGGCAGGCCTAGAACTCACAGACTCCCACTTTCTAGCTAAGTGCCTTAACCGCTAGGCCAGATTGGTTCTCTCTATTTGGTGGAAACCTAAAGACAAGTTGATATCAGAAACAGAGAGGTCTTGGGAGGTAACACATTTGAAAGGAATTGGGGAAACAAAGTATTAATAGAGAGGGCAGAGACACAGTAACATCTGATTCATACAGAAGATAATATATGTAGCTCAAGGCTGAATTGTGGAGTCTTTGATGCTCTCTGAGTTTGGTTGTTTGCTTATAGAAGTTTCATTACCGTCAGCGCTAGTGATTGTGGAGTTTGCTCCCAATTTACATGCAGTAGGTTGCTCTGCCAGTGTTGATGGGGGGATGTGGATTTCTCCTTGGTAGTTCCTTGATTAGGATATTGGTTTTTGCTTATTAATTGGTTCTACTTAGAGCAATGTGAATATCATCTAGTCCAAACATGTCAAACTCGCGACGTCATGTGACGTCGCGCAATGTATCGGGACGGTTTTGCCACTGCCGGCAATGGGGTGGGCGCGGCTTCTGCGTGATGCGTCCGGCCCGTGGGCCGGCAGTTTGACACCCCTGATCTAGTCATTAAGCATTTACCAAGTTGGGCATCCAATACATTCTTAAAATCAAGTCCACAGCCCTAGGAAATTCATACACAATTCTGTTGATTTTGTTGGGAGAATAAAGCATACTGTATGTCTAAAAGTGATTATGTGCCACCCAGAGTTACAATGGAGTTGGGCAACCTTATTTTTTTAATAGTAACAGCAGCAGCAACAGCAGTGATAAATAATGTGCTCTACCCCTGTGTATCCTGAGAAGCAGATAAAATAAGTGGGATCAGCAAAAGGAAGGCTTATTGGAAGTACTCCATGGTGAATTCTTCTAGGGTACTAATTCTTGTGGGATTAAACTGTTTATATTAACCAAAATATTTGCAAAACCAAAGAGCACTTCCAGGCATTGCTTGCACTGAACTTTCATGTTGTCACTCTCCATTTATAATCCTTCCCATCTTCTCTCTATCCTGAGAGGTTATTTTTAAGAGAGAAAAAACCCGCTAAAGGAAGAGGCATCCAAGCCACCATACCGCACAATGCCTTTTGACCAGGAGAGCTCCAAAATAAAAGTAATGGTGGCTTGAATGCAATTCAAAATCAAGACAAGCAAAATTGAGTGACTGCATGCACACTTACACTTTTCCAGACTCCTGAAGCATCTCCAACCACTGGGCTTGCTCATAAGCTGATTCTGCTGCTAGTACAATGTTGCCCTAAAAAAATAATAATCATAAACACCATCTTTTCCTCAAGAGAAACTGGAATGTAAACGCAGCTCATCAAAGGGGAAAACAAACAACCACTACTATTACAAAAAGAAGACTATCTGGGAATACATATATCAGTTTTACTTGCATGACTTTCCCAGAGTAATACTGGGAATAATAAATGTTGCAAGAGCAATTTGCATTGATCCCTGGAAAGCAGTAAGGAAAGTTAACCAATTGAAAGTGATGGTCTACAAACAAATGAAAAATCTTAAGGACTTCTAATGTCACAGCTAATAGTTCCCTTTACTGGCTGATACACTTATGTGAATAAGCTACCAAAGGGAAATCAGATTAACAGAATAACTGAGTTGGAAGGGACCTTGGAGTTCTTCTAGTCCAACCCCCTGCTTACGGAGGAGACTCTATACCATTCTGGACAAACGGTGGTCCAGTCTCTTTTTAAAAATCTCCAGTGACGGAGCAGTGTTTTGCTGCTTGAGCATCTCCGCTGCATGCTTATGTTGGGCCATCTACTTCTTTACTGTCTAATTAGCAACTTGGTGCAGTATTAAAATCTATTAAGTGGAACAAGAAAGAAAGAAAAACACTTTACATGGAAGTCCTCGTGAGAGATTTTCATTGCATAAGGCATATTGGATTCTTCTTTGGCTTCTACGATGCAACCACCAAGAGGTATGACACCCTGAGGAGGCACCAAAGATTTCAGACAGTTGGTTAAAATCATCAGTGAGAAGTGACATGATGCAGTTAGACCTAGATAAGATTGAGAGATGGGCATCCTCATAGAGCTAACGATAACAGATACACATATACAGGAAGTCTTATATATCTCCGGCTTATAAACAGCCCTTAGTAGTTATAAATGGGCTGACTGTGGTACTCAAAATGGCAAATTAATTAATTTATTTATTTATTTATTTAATATACGGCCTATCTCATCATTTGGAGCAACTCTGGCTGAGTGACTGACCGGCAATAAGATCTGACTTGAAAAGGCAGATGGCACACATCCCCCACCCCCTGCAAATCAATGAACCACTGAAGCTACACAATGTGTCCATGAGTGTCACAGAATAGTGCATGCTTGTTTAATATACTGTGCAGCCTGTTTTCAATGGTTCCTGAAAGCATTATATGGCTGCAGCAGTTCCTCAGCTAGAGAAAGAGGAATGCTGTCCACTTTTTGTCCATTTTGAGTAATATCATGCTCCTGTATTTTTCTGACTACATAATAAGACAAACATTTGATTAAATAACCTGTTCCAATTTACATACAAATTCAACTTAAGGGTAGAGTTAGGAACAGAACTCTTTCTTAACCCCGGGACTTGCTGTACCTCAGGTTCAAGGTTCACTTAACTCATAGATACTAACACACACTCTCGGCTACAACACCTCCACAATGTGAGGTACTTTGTAAAGAAAATTATCTGAAAGAAAATAAGGCTTATTAAAGGAAGGTATTTCCAGACAGATCAGTTCTATCTCTGTCTGACTGAATACTGAACATTGTGAGTTTATTTTCTCCTTTGTTCCTATACGTTGGTATTATGGAAAGAAAATAAGTGGAAACGATAACAGTCATAAGCTGGTAATGACTGAAAGTTATCATCGTCCTCTTCTGTAAATGAGGAGGGTTGTTTACGTAAAGAGTTTGTCTGGAAGCTCTCTTAGCTTCCCTGATCCATAAGAAACCTCTTCCAAAAAGAAAAAGGAGTACAGATAATTCAAACACGTTGTTGCCAGTTGTAAACTCTTCAATAGTGAGTCTTTGGCCACTGTTTTCCATGCATTGGTCACCTCTATCTATTGGAATGTATTTCTTCATGGTGTCCATTCTTTTAAAATTTCTTCAACATTTCAATTAATGACAAATTCAGCAGATAGATCACATATTTGGGCCAGTTACACTAAACATAGTTTGTCACCCTGAGAGAAGAGAAGCTCTTCAAGCGTGGCATCCTATTGCTGGAATGCTCTTAAGGTGGCCTTATCTAGAGCCACCTGCATTTTCCCCCAGTGCCAGTGAAGACGTTTCTCTTTATCAGAACCTTCAGCATGGCACAAGAACTGGATGGTCAAAGATATTTCATCTCCTATGCAAAATTTGCTTGGTTTGCTTTGTGCTTATTTCAAACGAGCTGAGTCATGAGCATTTCCCAACAGCAAAATGCTCATGATTGACAAAAGAAGAAGGAAGGGATTTCCATGGATTTATCGGGCCCCTATATATAGCCTTCTGAAACCTGCCTTGCTCAAAATTTGGCATGAGATACCACAGGAGAATGTGGAATTGGTGAAAATCATGTTGTATATCCTTAACCGCATTGGGGAGAAAGAAGTCTTTAAAGTCTAAAGCTTGCTGTGATAACAATATTTTATATAAAAATATAAACATGTGGTAATTTGTACTGGTGTTTCTACTAAAATGCCAGTAGTAAAGATGCTTTTTTTTTAAACAAATCTATTAAACAACAAACTATAAAATGTATCTAAAAGAATGCTATGGAAGCAGTAGAGCATAGATCAGGATCAGCTGGTAAATCTCTTAAGTTACAAGGTGTAGATGAAAAGTACTTTTGACTGTCAATTAATCATAAAGACAGAAAATACATGGAGGTTGCCTGTTTTCTAAATGAGAGTGGTGAAAAGAAGAAAGCTTGGAGAACAACAGAAGCACACCCAGAGAACTGTACACTCTGTTCCCAGGCTAAGCATATACTGGTATATTTAGCGGCACTTTTTATTTAAAGGCATAAGGGCATAATCACCTCCATGAATTATTACTGAGTTTCTGAATAAAAACAAAGTGTCAGAAGCCTTAAGCCAGTCCACTCTGAATGCATAGCCCCACAGATGTCTTCTGTTTCCGAGATACTTAATATTCAGGGTGTTCAGAAAAGGAGTAAACTTGCAAGAATAAGAAGTATAGAATGGAGAAGCTTTATTTACTTACAGGAAGTTCTTGATTAATGACAGTAATTGGGACCAGGAACTCTCTTGCTACAGTCATAAAGTATGATATCACGTGACCGCATTGACTTATGATGGCAAATTCCAGCAGTTCCAGTACCGGATGTTAAGCATTAGCATACCATTTAGGCTTATATACCACTTCATAGTACTTTTACAGCCCTCTCTAAACGGTTTACAGAGTCAGCGTATTGCCCCCAACAATCTGAGTCCTCGTTTTACCAACCTCGGAAGGATGGAAGGCTGAGTCAACCGTGAGCGGGTCAGGATTGAACTGCTGGCAGTGGGAATACAGAGTTAGCCTGCAATACTGCATTCTAACCATTGCACCACCACGGCTCTTTAAGCAAATCTTGTGCTGACTTACCCATTGATTTTGCTTGTTGGAAGCCGGCTGTGTAGGTCACAATACTGCTCATGTGACCACGGGACGCTGCAACCATCATAATTGTGAGCTGGTTGCCAAGCACCCAAATTGCAATCATGTGATTGTGGGGATGCTGTGATGGCTGCAATTTTGAGGATTGGCTATAGGTGTCATTCAGTGCCACTGTAACTTTGAACAGTTGTTGAATGAATGGTTCTTAATGGAGGACTATCTGTATTTATTTACCTACTGAACCTAACTATGTGCTGCTCAGTTCCTAATGGCTCTGAGTTGCTTACGTCAAGCAACAAATATCATTAAAATAAAATCAATCAGTCAATCAAAACAATCACTCCAGATGGCCCCACGCAATCCTGGTTGTCCTCAAATGTTTTCTGAAATGCCACAACTTCAAGGCTTTTTGGCAGCTGAACAAGGAAAAGGTAATCTGGATTTCAAGGGGATTCAAAATGCATGCTATATATTTGATTGTTTACTCTCCAGGTCAGGAGTAGGCAACCCAAAACACTCAAAGAGCCACTTGGACCCGTTTCCCACCAAAAACAAAACACTGGGAGCCGCAAAACCCTTTTGATATCTAAAATGAAGATAACACTGCATATATCCTTTTTTACCTTTATTATAGGTATATATATATATGTCTGTGTGTGTGTGTGTATGTGTGTATATATATATATGTGTATATATGTGTGTGTGTTTATATATATATGTGTGTGTATATATATATATGTGTGTGTATATATATATATATATATATATACACACACACACACATATATATACACACATATATACACACACACACACACACATATAAAATAAAGGTAAAAAAGGATATATGCAGTATATCTTCATTTTAGATATCAAAAGGGTCTCTCTGTCTCTCTCTGTCTCTTCCCCCCCCCTCTCTCCGATCTTCTGCTCACCTGGCAAGCTGGCTTCAAGCTGTTCTCCAACAAGCTCAGGGACAGGCAAGCTCGGCTCTTTTATGACTCATGGACTTCAACTACCAGAATTCCTGAGTCAACATAGCTGGGCTAGCTTGCTCTCTCCTACCCTTCCTGCTTCCTGCAGAGATGCAGGAAAGGGAGGAGCCTCGCCCAGTAAGCTTGTCGGCTCTTCGGAACAGGGTGAGGCTATTCTTTTTTACACACACACACACACACAAACAAACACACACAGAGAGAAAGAGAGAGAGAGAGAGAGAGAGAGGGAGAAGCAAGCTCTGTCTCTGTCTCTCTCTGCAAATGGCAGAGGAGGCTGGGAGCCACAGGGGAAGGCTCAAAGAGCCACATGCGGCTCCGGAGCCGCAGGTTGCCGACCTGTGCTCCAGGTAATCTTAAATACACCATGCAGGTTCATTTACATTTTTTAAAAGTTCATTTTAAGTACACAAATATATGTATTGTGAAGCAGAAATCCAGTCGTTCTAGACTCCCTTCTAACAAGACTCTATCTGAATGTCTTTGGAGGTATTGCTAACCTTTGGATGGATATTGAAGTACCGATTATTTTCAAAGTTCTTCTTTTCACTCTCAGCATAGTAAAGCAGAAAACTTTCCTTGATGATAAAGAATCTGAAAAAGAAATATATCTTTACGTAAAATGTTAATTCTCCAACAGGCAAATGGTAACATGTAGTTATTTAAACCCCAGTGGGTGCCACGGTCCACAACATAGTAGAAAGTGCTGATGTACCTGAATGAGAATGAATTGGTCTTTACGTAAGTCTAGCCATTTTTTTTTATAATATCGTTTGCTATTCTACTAATTTCATTTTGAGGAAACTTGCCTTTTACTGAGTTCCCTGCACATCCTGTTTTGCACTGTAGTGATTATAATCCATTGATTTCCATTCTTAAGCCTAAAAGAAGATAGTTGAATTACCTTTCCAGTGTTTTTTTCAAGTCTATGTTTTGCCACCTATATGCCAATTCCAGAAAAATTACATATACCTGTACTATCACACACTGAATCTTGGGGAAAAAAGTAATGTGGTACTTTTAAATATTTATTTGTTAAAAATGTCTTCTATATCAGTTCCCATGATAGAAAATAACCGCCGGTTTCTACAGAAACCGGCTCTGTAGAAATGCAGATATCATAATCCTTTCAGAAAGACTGGCACCTGGAAGGTTAGAGATGATGGGATTAGAAAGACAAAGATCCCTAGAATCAACCATCCCTCACACCAAAAACATACAACACAGGACATAGTCATCAGCCACACCCCCTGGGACATAATAGGATTAACCCACCACAATCAGAATACCAGAAAGACACACTCAGACTCAGGTCAAAGTTCATGCCACAGGAACAACTCCAAACAAAAGCTCAAGAAGGTATAAAAACCCACCACTCCCTACTACATATGGTCAGCTTTCCCAGAGCCATCTTTCGGTCTGGCTCTCCTCTTCAATAAACTACAAACTTCTTTCTAAAGCAGTCTCCATTTTGTTTATTCCCAGCTTGGAATGGACCCTGATGATTATTTTATAAAAATGCTTTAGTTTCTCAGCGGTAAGAATGCTAATGAAATATGTGAAAATAAACCTTAAAATCCACTGGCATTGTCTTTGGAGTGGAAGACTAAAGCAAAATATAATTATCCAGACTGGAAATGTCTTTCACAAAAGGAGTTAAGATAAAAGATGTGTTTGTCCTGAGCTACAGACAAATTTCAGAGCAGTTCCAATTCTCAGCAACTCTCTTAGCATAAAGAAAACATTTTCTGTCTAAACAGAACAAAGGTACCTTTCATTCTTTTAAGTTCCTGAACTGGTGAGGTTTTCTTTAACTTCCTCATAAAATCAGCCCAGAATCATTTCTGTCAACAATGGCATGACTAAGCACCAATTACCACCCATATCTCAAAGACAAAATATCACCTCTGTAATATAGGCACATTAAGCTGAGAATACATGGACATTTTAAAATCAATGGAAAATAAATTACTTTTGAAACAGTAACGTTGCAAAAGGATTATCTTGAGAGTCAGAAGCTTTGTGGACTGGGTACTCACAAAACTGGAAACTGGGTAATCCAGGGGTTGCTTTCTTCTTGAAAGAAATAACAAACATATTCCTTGAATATTATCCTAGATTCACCCTTCTTTTCATACTGGCAGTTCAACTAGTCTCAACACCATGGAATGTTTTGAACAGCTTTCTCTGGACCACCAGCTATATTTGATCCTGGACAGAAATAATCTGCTAAGATATTCATGCACAGAAACTATAGTTGACACTACATTTCATTCCTAACACTTTCATTGGTTCTAGAGCAGCCCTTGTCCCCTTTTTTTCTATATGTGGAGCCCTGTATCAACCCTGAAGCTTTTGAGGATCATCCCATATTTCTGGGGTCAGCAACGCAAGCACTATAACACAGAGAGCTTATTCACATTAATTAAATTAAATTTAGGTACTGCCTAACTCTAAATGACTGTGCAAATCTTCAATATTTTGTAAGAAAAGCTAAAGGGACAAAATGCAAAATCACAAAAGATTATGTTGTTTCTGTTTGAAATCTTCCAAGATTTGAAAAATGAGAAAGCCCCAACCGCACAAGATTGGCAATCTTCAGAGATGTCAAGCATTATGGCTATACAAGGGTGAAAGAGAGACTTTTTTGTTACCCACTTTTTTGTCACCTGCAGAACCTTTGCTATTCAATAGTGTTTTACAAACCACAATCAGTACTTTCTGTTTCCATATCTGAATAATTTCATTTGCTACGAAGTCTGCTATATCTGGGCTGCAAAAAAATCTGGACAACCATTAGATGGCAGCAAAGAGTTTTCTACTAAATATTTCTTTGTTTCCATCCAAAATTTTGCAATCTGCAAGTAGAGGTGGGCGTTATGCTATAAAATCAAGAGTGAGCCGTGAGTTGTTTGTTACAAAATGAGTTACATATACATTTGACATAGTTGAGAAAAATATATACATTCTGTGATCAACCCTCAGAAAATCTGTTTTCTGCAGAAAAAAAGTGCTGCTATGATTTCTAACATATGCCGTTAATGAGCTTAGTTAGCTAACATTTATAAAATCTTTGAAATCTTAAAAGAAGTCAATTAAGTACTCTCAGATCTTTAACATTGTTCGATCTAAGATCTACACAATTCTTTTTTTTTTCTTTTGCACTGTACTGTTCTAAAAGTTCCAGGTGCCAAATAATGCACATAATTGAAATTGGGATTATTTTCATCCTTTGGGAGATAGATTCTGGTAGAAATGGAACAAGAGCGTCTCCAGGACTTTCCATATCTCAAACATAGCAACTGAGATGGCATACTTTTCTGTTACATGTTTTGACAATAAAACCACAGAGAGATGAGACTGGTAGATCTGCTTATTAAATGGAAAAGAGAGAGATTTAATTTAGGGAGGAAAAAAGCTTCAGCGTGGGTGATTCTAAGCATCTTTGCAAACTTTTGATGCCCAGCTTGATATTGAAGTTTTCTATTTAATTCAATGAACTCATAAACAAGGCAGAATCTAGTACTTAAAGCTATACATTCCCTACAATAAATCTTGAAGCACAGTTACTGAAAGTGAGGTCAGCTATTATGGGATCTAAGTTCTTATTTAGGAAAAGATTTTAGCTACTGTTATTCCAAACTTTCACCTGTTAGCCAGGCACTAGGAATGAGCTTGTGGGTGAGAAAGATAGCTAGTCGGGGTCATTTGTTTATATTCTAGTTGTAATTGCCTAGTGTTGATCAGTTTATAATAGGTTTTGCTCCTGTTCTTCCCCTGATTGATCAGTACAGCTGTTATATAACCATTGAACTGCTGTGACTATTTTAGCAGAGTGCTTGTCAAACTGTGACAGATGAGTCTTGTCATGTTTTAGAGCTGAGTCAACATCACTGCTGTTTGGTGACACTCTTATAATAAAGTCACAAAACTGATGAACCCACAAGACTGTCTACCCCAGAGAATGCAAAAAAAAAAAAAAAAGGTTTGCAAAAGGAACTCTTTCCTCTCCCACTCTTTACTGTTGGTTGCTTTCAACTAGTAGAATAAATCTATCAGTTATTAAAACAGGATTCTTCTGGAGGTTTCAAGAAGAGATTAGACAACCATCTGTCTCAAATGGTATAGGGTTTCCTGCTTGAGCACAGGTTGGACTAGAGGACCTCCAAGGTCCCTTCAACTCTGTTATTCTGCATTCTGTCACTTCAGAATCAGCTCTTTCTCTAAGTGCCTTCATCAATATAGCTTAGAATGCCACTTGTATTCCTTAAAAAAGGCAGAAACTTCTTTTTATTGACTTATAATGCTGATATTTTTTAAAGGATATGATTTATAATATTTTGAAATTTTCCTAAACTTTGAACAAAGTGGATAAGGAAGATTTCTTAAATATATATTTAAGTTTGATTAATTCTCCTCAAATACTAAAGAGATCAATAAAAAGAATGGTTCAAATGCTTCTTGGCTAATCTGGTGGTCCATAAAAGACTGCATTGCTGCCATGCTCTAGTATTATGGTCAAAAGAAGAATAAGCTGATAACAATAGTAGGTGAATAGGTAGGTGAGTGAAGAAGTTTTGGAGAAATTTGGTGTGGGATTTTTAGGGGCTCCTGGGTTTTATTTTCCTGTTTTAGATGTACAGTATAGTGACCTTTGCATTATATTCTTTAGTTTACCATAGGATACCAGTAAGAAGCCAGGTGGCCAAAATTATCAAGTTGCTGTGAAATTTCAATGGTATGATTTCTGTTAACCAAAGGTTTTCAACCCTTGGATAAAAACAATAGTGACTGGGAATTATAGGTGTTGAAATGTAACACATTATCTGGAGTTTAAATTAGTCTATGCATTATTCTTAAGAGGACCTGAGTTCATACAGCACCTGAGAAAAGAATGTGCCTATTTTTAGAAAAAGGATAATATCTCTGGCTGAGGAATTCTGGGAGTTGAAGTCCACAAGTCATAAAAGGGCCAAGTTTGAAGACCCCTGCTGTAGGAGAACACATTTCAGTTAGAGTTTCTGCAGAGTTGGATAGGAAAGTGAGTGGGCCAAAGACAGGTAACAGGTGTCTTCCAGATGTTTTGGGTTACAAATCTCATAATCTCTTGCCATTGCCTATGTTCATTGGGGCAATTAGAATTGAAATCCAAAGACTCAGGAATGTACCAGGTTGCCTACTTCTAACCATATTAACTAAATAAGCCAGTAGTTTAATTCAATGTGAGAAAGATTCCTATGATTCTTCTTCTTTTTTTTTTTAAACAAGTTTTATTAGTTTTTCAATTTTTACATCAAAGTGCTTAGGAAACAACGTGGAGATGGGGTAATCAATTTATCCAAAAACAAAGTCATACGTATATAGCTCATGCTAATTCCTTAAAAGTTCCCTCTCTATTTCCCTTAATTGATATAGCATATTCAAATTAATACATTTCTAAATAAAATTCAATCAATCAATACAATTAGCAATAAAATTTTACTTATACAAATCCAAGTCCTGTTTTTAAGCTTTGCTTAATTCCAATTACCCTATTCCAATTTAGCCTTAAATAAACATATTGTTTACACTTCGGGTATCCCTAATTTCCCTCATTTCATAACATAATAATTATGACATTTAAAATAAACATATTATTCCAAAAGTTACATTCTTACTTTTCCAAAATATATTCTACTTCTTATCCTAATAATTCCTCATTTACTAATACCATATCTTCGATTGTCACAATCCATTTTCTTATTCTTATTCCATTGAAATGATTATCATATCTGAAATAACCATATTATTCCAAAACATACAATCTTACTCTATTTCACATACATATTCTATTTCTTATCCTAATAGCTCCTCATTTAAAACCTTTTCCATATTACAGTTCCAAACTCTAATCTAACCAATAATTTTCATCTCAATTATAAATCTAAATCCTAAATATTAAATCAATCAATATCTTTAAAAAACCTTTTAATCCATTAAGTAAAATTTTAAAACCCATTTTTAAATCTGGCTCTAGCTTTCTTTTTGTGCCAAGCAGGTTTCCATAACAGAGCCTCTATATTATCAGATAGGTCTCCCTTCATTCCTAGACATATTATTTGAATCAAGGGAGAACGTCCAGTTATGAGTTTTTCAAAGGATCTGGCTCCTTTGTAGTTATTCAGTTGTTGCTCTGATAATTCAAATCTCAATATTTGGTTAAACATGTTTGTCTTCAATTCAGTCTGGTCAAGCTCCTCTTCTCCTTCATCCACTATAATCTGAATAGCATAATCGGTTATGTCCAATATTGTAGTTGTTGGTTGATTGTCATGGTTGTCACAATTCTCAATACGTCGTATTTGCACATCAGTTCCTGTTGTTTTTGAAGTTATGCTTTAATTAAAGTCACTCTTTGGTTATCAAAATTCTTAGTAGATTGTGCGTAAAGTTGTGTAAAGTCCTCTTTGATGTTGGTTTGGTCCTCTTCTATTGTTTTTTGGCTTATAAAATAACCAATTGGAATCTGGAAGTCAGTTTGAAGTTTTGGGGCAATGGCTTTGATTCTGGAGTTAATTTGCTCAGTAGCTTCAAAAAGATTTTCAAGTATAAGTTTGTAATTAAGATGTGAATAAGGTTCCTCCATCTCATTAAGTTGTACGTGGTGTGGTATACAGGCCTCTTTGATGTTGATCTGTTCCTCCTCTGGTATTCCTTGAGCTGTAAAGTTTGGAGTTCAATTTGTAGATCTGGAATAACATCTTCATCTTTCATTCTGAAATTCATTTGTTCAGTGGCTTCATGGATTTTTTCCAGTATAAGATTGTAGTTAAGTTGTGGGTAAAGTTCCTCCATTTCAGTAGTAATTAAAAATAGTCTTTTAGTCTTTTAGTGGAAGCTATGTTTAATAACAGTCAGCCAGTATCCACCTCCACAATTTCTAGCAGTTAGTTTCAGCACCCAGCTGTTTCAAATTCTTTATCTTTTACCTTTTATGATAATTTGAAGGTCAAACCCAGCCTCAAAATCAAAGCAAAAATTCAGTTGCAGTGTCAGATTTCGCCATAAGATGTTCCCAGTAGGCTATGGAATCTTTTTCCAGACGCCAATAAAGTTTTATGGAGTTAAAAAAAGAAAAAAAGAAAAAAAGAAACAATATTCTCCAGTTTAATAAGTAGGTAAAATAATAAAGTTCTTTAGTAGGGATTTTTTCGGGACCCCAGAGTATCCAAAAGTAGAAATAGTCATTAAAATTAATTATTCTTTCCTTTTGTTTCCAAAGTTTATTTTCCCAAATGAGCAAATGCTGCTCTATCAAAACAGGGAAATAATTCCAGGGGCTTTTCACAGGGAAATAATTAGGGTAAAGAGAGGAAAGGAAAGATCTCACCCGGATCTTCCACGGTGGTTCTTTATGCTTAGCTGTTCTTGTGACTTTCGGCTGGTGCGGCTAAGTGATCGGCCATGTTAATGGCCAATCTTTTCTTCGTCGGCCCTAAGGAGCTGCCTCGGACCGCGGAAGATGCTGCCGCCCCTCCGCGGTCAGACGAGGGTCCTCCTCAATGGTGGTCGCCCCTCCAGGGCGACGTTCGACCCTACCCGGCCGGCGAAGAGACAAGACTCTTTACATGACCGCCAGCACTGCGATACGGAACCGGAAGTCCCTATGATTCTTTTAATGACAATTCTATGGTAATTTATTTTTCATATGTTAACACTGAATCATATTCTTAAATTTTATGTAGTATGTATTAGTCATTTTGTACACTGGGAGATCTGCTTTTTCTTTCTTTTTTTTTTTAAATATATTTTATTAGATTTTATAGGGGTACAGGGATTACATTAAGGTGCTTAGGAACCACCATGGAGGTGGGTATATTAAACATCCAAAAAAAGAAGGACAATCACAAATATATAACTCAAATCAAATCTTTTAAACTTCCCTCTCTAATTCCCTCATTTAATCTTACTTATTCAAATTAATAAATTCTATATAAATTTCAAACGATCCTATCAAATATCAGTTACATTTCAATTCTAAAAATCCAAATCCTGTTTTTAAGCTTTACTAACTTACAATTACTATATTTCAATTAGCCTTAAATAGACATATTATTAACACTTCGGGTGCCCTTTTTTTTTTACATAATTATATCTGGTATATTGTTCTCGCAACAACATTCCCATATCTTCTTCATTGATACCATTTTTTTCTCTTATCACCCATCCCTCTTATTCTCCTTTTATTTCCAAATAATTCTCTTAAAATAAAAATATCAGGCCAACAAATAAATTTCTATCTAATTTAAATATATATTCTATCAATGCCTCTATATCTATAAAAATCTTTTTAAACCAGTAGATAAAGTTTACTTCTCCAATACATATCATATCTAAAACAAAGTAATATTACAAAGGGTATCCTCTTAAAAATTTCACGTGTTCCATTAGTTGTTAAGTCAGTCAAGAAATCAAAGCCTTTTTAATCCCATTAAATAAGACTTTAAAATACATTTTTAAATCTAACTCTGGGCTTCTTTCTATGCCATAGTGGTTTCCATAGTAAGGTTCCTACATAATCAAACCACAATATTAAAAGGTCCATATTCTTTAACGCTTCAAATTGGTCAAAGTTCTCTTTCCTTTCTTCTAATAGCCTTTGGATGGTAAAAGCTATTTCATTCCATGTTATATTTGCCAATTGTTTATCCACCTTTTCTCGATTTTCAATAAGTTGTATCTGAGTGTCAGTCTCTGTTGGTATTGATGCTTCAGACATCTCTGTTGAAGTTGTTGTATAGTCATCAGACTTCTCGATAGGTTGTGTTGAAAGTTGAATAAAATTAGTTTGTTTTGTGGTTTCCACGGTTTCTCTCAGTGTAGGGAAAAGGGATTGAAAATAGGAACTCAGATCCTCTGCAGCTTCTAAAATTGTTTCCAATATAAGTTCATAGTCCAGTTGTGTATTAAGTTCCATATCGATAGTAGTAAGGCTTTTTAATCTTTAAAGAAGGCTCTACTTCATAAGAATCAAGCAAGCATTCACCTTCAATTTTCAATAGGCCAGCTGCATCCGTTATCTTGTGGTTATCACCCTTTGAAAGTCATAGCCATTCCCAGCCATAAAGAAGTATAATTGCAGTACCACTTTTCGACACAAAATGTCCTCAGCAAACCAAAAAATCTTTTTTTTTTCTTTTCCTTTCCAAATAATAGATTTTTTATTTTTCGTGTTGAAAAAGATGAAGAAAGGGCTCAAAATAATAAATGCGTAGTTGTAACAATAATAGTCAAGAATAAAATGTTTTCAGGTCCCCTCAGTATTCCAAAATTTAAATAGTCCATCAAAATTGACTGGTTTTTATTTATATATTTTTTTTTCCAAAGCTGTTTTTCCCCATTGCCCAAACGCTGCTTCCTCACGACAGGGAAATAGTTCAAAGAAAGCTTTTAACAGGAAAGTAGTTAGGGAAAAAAAAGGGGGTAGAAAAGGTCTCACCCGGATTCTCCACGGGGGTTCTTTCGCTTAGATGTTCTTCTGGCTTTCAGCTGGTGCGACGAAGTGATCGTCCATTTTATAGGACGATCTTTTCCTCCGGCGGCCCTAAGGAGAAAGCTCGAACTGGGGAGAGCCGCCGCCGCTCTTTCCCAGTCGAGCAGGAGCCTCCTCTAACGGTGGTCACCTCTACGGGGCGACTTTCGACCCGATTAAGGGTCTACCGGCGGAGGGAAAGCAGCCGGTGGGAGAGAGAGATCTCTCCGTACGACTGCTGGTGTCGCGATCCGGAACCGGAAGCCGGAGATCTGCTTTTTCCACTGACTTTCAACAAGGTTTCAGCAGTTTCATAAAGGTCAGTTCAGTGCTTAAATGCAAACTTTTTTCTCTAAATGCCTCAATCTAGTAATTACATATGGTTTATTTTCCAATTCCTGGGAGCTAGTAGACAATGAAAGTCAAATATCTATCTATCTATCTATCTATCTATCTATCTATCTATCTATCTATCTATCTATCTATCTATCTATCTATCTATCTATCTATCTATCTATCTATCTATCTATCTATCTATCTATCTATCTATCTATCTATCTATCTATCTATCTATCTATCTATCTATCTATCTATCTATCTATCTATCTATCTATCTATCTATCTATCTATCTATCTATCTATCTATCTATCTATCTATCTATCTATCTATCTATCTATCTATCTATCTATCTATCTATCTATCTATCTATCCCATTTTGAACCATCAGTCTCCCTAGGGCAGGGGTAGGCAACCCAAAACACTCAAAGAGCCACTTGGACCCGTTTCCCACCAAAAACAAAACACTGGGAGCCGCAAAACCCTTTTGATATCTAAAATGAAGATAACACTGCATATATCCTTTTTTACCTTTATTATAGGTATATATATATATGTCTGTGTGTGTGTGTGTATGTGTGTATATATATATATGTGTATATATGTGTGTGTGTTTATATATATATGTGTGTGTATATATATATATGTGTGTGTGTATATATATATATATATATATATATATATATATATATATATATATATATATATATACACACACACATATATATACACACATATATACACACACACACACACACATATAAAATAAAGGTAAAAAAGGATATATGCAGTATATCTTCATTTTAGATATCAAAAGGGTCTCTCTGTCTCTCTCTGTCTCTTCCCCCCCCCTCTCTCCGATCTTCTGCTCACCTGGCAAGCTGGCTTCAAGCTGTTCTCCAACAAGCTCAGGGACAGGCAAGCTCGGCTCTTTTATGACTCATGGACTTCAACTACCAGAATTCCTGAGTCAACATAGCTGGGCTAGCTTGCTCTCTCCTACCCTTCCTGCTTCCTGCAGAGATGCAGGAAAGGGAGGAGCCTCGCCCAGTAAGCTTGTCGGCTCTTCGGAACAGGGTGAGGCTATTCTTTTTTACACACACACACACACACAAACAAACACACAGAGAGAGAAAGAGAGAGAGAGAGAGAGAGAGGGAGAAGCAAGCTCTGTCTCTGTCTCTCTCTGCAAATGGCAGAGGAGGCTGGGAGCCACAGGGGAAGGCTCAAAGAGCCACATGCGGCTCCGGAGCCGCAGGTTGCCAACCTGTGCCCTAGGGATTACATGGAAATTCATTACAAAATAAATTTTAGTGTGCCAAGTTAAAAAGAATGGTGGTAGGGGGAACATTGAGACAAAGACAATGACATGTGGGGTAGGAGGATTTTTTAAAATATAATTGTATTAAAAGTATCATACTATAAATTACAAATGAAAGTGAAGATAATAGGGAAATGGGGAATGGAAAGAAGGAAAAAAGAAGTGTGGAGTAAGAGGGAAAAGAAGAAAAAAAATTAACTTCCAACTTTTTTCAGTGCAATAGAATAAAAATGCAGGTCAAAAGCTTCATCTTTTTTCAGCTAACATATATTAGTCATTTCTATAACAACAAACTTAATTGATCAGCAAATCCCAAAATCAGAATTTCATTTTTTTCCTGCCTTGGGCACAGAAATCTAGAAGTGGTTTCCTAGCAGAAACAAAACTGGACATATATAATAATAATAATAATAAAGTTGGAAGGGACCTTGGAGGTCATCGAGTCCAACCCCCTGCTCAGGCAGGAAACCCTATACCATTTCGGACAAATGACTGTCCAGTCTCTTCTTAAAAACTTCCAGTGTTGGAGCATTCACCACTTCTGGAGGCAGGTTGTTCCACTGGTTAATTGTTCTAACTGTCAGGAAGTTTCTCCTCAGTTCCAGGTTGCTTCTCTCCTTGACTAGTTTCCATCCATTACTTCTTGTCCTGCCCTCAGGCGCCTTGGAGAATAGCTTGACTCCCTCTTCTTTGTGGCAACCCCTGAGATATTGGAATACTGCTATCATGTCACCCCTAGTCCTTCTTTTCATTAAACTAGACATACCCAATTCCAGCAAACGTTCCTGATATGCTTTAGCCTCCAGTCCCCTAATCATCTTTGTTGCCTTTCTCTGCACTCTTTCTAGAGTCTCAACATCTTTTTTACATCGTGGTGACCAAAACTGGATGCAGTATTCCAAGTGTGGCCTTACCAAGGCATTGTAAAGTGGTATTAATACTTCACGTGATCTTGAATCTATCCCTCTGTTAATGCATAGTTTTTTCTTTGATTAATTAGGGCACGGGTCGGCAACCCGCGGCTCCGGAGCCGCATGCGGCTCTTGCAGCCGTCTCCTGCGGCTCCCTGTCCTCCGCTGCCATGTGCAGTCTGAAAAAAAAAAAGTGGGATAAAAAAAGTTCAACCAATGAATTCAAACCTCTCACAAAAAAAAAATTCACAAAGTTTGAACTGATTGGTTGAACTTTTTGGTTTGTGGGACTACCCACAAACCTCTTTCCCTCTTCAGACCGCACGTGGCAGCAGCGGTGGAAGAGTCGGGAGGACGGCTGGAAAGGTGTCCCTTTGCCGTCCTCCGGAGGCAAAACCTGGGTAAGGAGCCGCGGGTGGGGGTGGCGAGTCTCGGGGTGCCTCTTCCCTGCCCGCCGGGTCTCCCCTCGCCCTTCTCCGCTGCCGCCTCTACTAGCCCTGAGGGGGTGTCACCGGGGGTCTCGGAAACTTTCCCTCTCGGCCCGCGCCTTTCGGCCGTCTCGGCCTCTTTTGAGATTCCCCCGCAGCGACTTGCCTGGCCCTTTTCCCACCTGCTGCGTGGCGCCTCTTCGCCGTCCTCCCTCCGCCGCTGCTGCTGCCGGTGGCGCTAAGCGGGCCGGGAGAAGTGGTGCCGACCGGGCAGCCGCGGCCCTTTGCCGTCCTCCCGCCGCCCCCGCTGCCGGCGGCGCTAAGCGGGGCGGGAGAAGTGGTGCCGACCGGGCAGCCGCGGCCCTTTGCCGTCCTCCCGCCCCGCCGGTGGCGCTAAGCGGGCCGGGAGAAGTGGTGCCGACTGGGCAGCTGCGGCCCTTTGCCGTCCTCCCGCCGCTAAGCGGGGCGGGAGAAGTGGTGCCGACCGGGCAGCTGCAGCCCTTTGCCGTCCTCCCGCCGCTAAGCGGGGCGGGAGAAGTGGTGCCGACCGGGCAGCTGCGGCCCTTTGCCGTCCTCCCGCCGCTGCTAAGCGGGGCGGGAGAAGTGGTGCCGACCGGGCAGCTGCGGCCCTTTGCCGTCCTCCCGTCGCTAAGCGGGGCGGGAGAAGTGGTGCCGACCGGGCAGCTGCGGCCCTTTGCCGTCCTCCCGCCGCCGCTAAGCGGGGCGGGAGAAGTGGTGCCGACCGGGCAGCTGCGGCCCTTTGCCGTCCTCCCGCCGCTGCTAAGCGGGGCGGGAGAAGTGGTGCCGACCGGGCAGCTGCGGCCCTTTGCCGTCCTCCCGCCGCTAAGCGGGGCGGGAGAATTGCCGACCGGGCAGCTGCGGCCCTTTGCCGTCCTCCCGCCGCTGCTAAGCGGGGCGGGAGAAGTGGTGCCGACCGGGCAGCTGCGGCCCTTTGTCGTCCTCCCGCCGCTGCTAAGCGGGGCGGGAGAAGTGGTGCCGACCGGGCAGCTGCGGCCCTTTGCCGTCCTCCCGCCGCTAAGCGGGGCGGGAGAAGTGGTGCCGACCGGGCACCCGCGCCCCTTCGTGGCCCGGGGTTCTCTGGGGTTCTTTTGCTGGGAGGGCGAGGAAGCAGCGGGGAAAGACAGCTCCGGAGGGAGGCAGCCCAGCAACCAGAAGCCGGCGGTCCGAGCGGAGCGGCAGGGAAGACCTACTCCCCACACACACACACACACACAAGTAAACTGCATGCAAAAATCCTCCCGGCTCCGAGGCGCGGAGGCAAGCTTGCAGATTCCCCCCCCCCAATAAATAAAGAGTAAAGGCCAATTTTAAAGGTTGTCCAGCCAGCTAAAAGGGAGGAAAGAAGCTGGGCTGGAGCGCCCTGGAAAAGAGAGCAGGCAGCGCTTCTGCACGGGGTGGTTGGGTTTTCCACAGGTTTTGCCTGCAATTAAAGCAAGGCGAGGTTTTTGGCTTGGAGGCTGAGGGGGGAGCTGCTTGTGGGGGCACGTGTCTGCTCACATAAGTGGGAATGGGTTTCTTTTGCAGGGAGGCTGCTTTGCTGAAGGTTATATCTTCCTTCCTTCCTTCCTGTTTTTCTTTTTTCCTTCCTTCCTTCCCATATTCTTCCTGCCTTTCTTCTTCCTTTCTTGCCTGCCTGCCTGCCTTCCTTTCTTCCTTCCTTCCTATATTCTTCCTGCCTTTCTTCTTCCTTCCTTTCTTGCCTGCCTTCCTTCCTTCCTTCCTTCCCATATTCTTCCTTCCTTTCTTCTTCCTTTCTTGCCTGCCTGCCTTCCTTCCTTCCTTCCTTCCTTCCTTCCTTCCTGCCTTTCTTCTTCCTTCCTTTCTTGCCTTCCTTCCTTCCTTCCTTCCTTCCTTCCTTCCTTCCTTCCTTCCTTCCTATATTCTTCCTGCCTTTCTTCTTCCTTCCTTTCTTGCCTGCCTTCCTTCCTTCCCATATTCTTCCTGCCTTTCTTCTTCCTTTCTTGCCTGCCTGCCTGCCTTCCTTCCTTCCTTCCTTCCTTCCTTCCTTCCTTCCTTCCTATATTCTTCCTTCCTTTCTTCCTTTCTTGCCTTCCTTCCTTCCCATCTTCTTCCTGCCTTTCTTCTTCCCTTGTCTTCCCTCCCTCCCTCCCTCCCTCCCTCCCTCCCTCCCTTCCTTTCTTTCTTTCTTTCTTTCTTTCTTTCTTTCTTTCTTTCTTTCTTTCTTTCTTTCTTTCTTTCTTTCTTTCTTTCTTTCTTTCTTTCTTTCTTTCTCTCAATAAGCAAACAATCTGGGCTCTGACTGGCTGCTCCGCACTTCCTCCTCCCCCTCCCCCTCCACACAACTAAACTGCATGCAAAAATCCCACAAGAATGACAAGATCTATCAGCAGTGTTTTCGCTCCTAAGTCAGCCTATGTCTGTGCACACGCAGAGACTTAAACGGAGGCTTCCAAACCTGACATGCATACACATGTGGATGTCTGCAACTGGTCATTGCAAACAATAGGAAAAAAAGGGGAGGAAGTGGACGTGACTATTTAAAGACCCCCACTTTTCTGTACGGGCTTGAGCAGGAGGCTGGACTAGAAGACCTCCAAGGTCCCTTCCACCTCTATTCTATTCTATATGCAGGAGCTTATTGTAATCATTGCACCCCCTTACTGGAGTATCACCCTTTCTACCTGCACACAGCCTTTTCTTCAGGAGCACCCCTGAATATCATATTTCTTGCATCAGACAGGGAACCACAAGCCCTTTTAGTAGCAACATGTAATTTCCACTTTGTCAGTCTGCTTACTGACTTATCAACTGCAGTGATTCACTTAGCAATGTTGGTAAGAAAGGTCGCAAAATGGGGCAAAACTCATTAAACAAATGTCTCACTTAACAACACAAATCCAACCCATCCAAATAAAATGGCTAAACAAGAAGGTATTCATTTCTTTACAGTTATTTGTTGAACACTGCTGGAATACTTTTCTGAATAAAGAAAAACAAAGCCAGTTGGTTAATTCTGTAGGTCATTCTACTTTCCAAGTAAGTGCTTTGCTGGGAGGGGGAGGGAGGGGGGGAGAGAGAAGGAGAATATGAATATATGTGGTTGTCCTTTCTAGACTTTTAGTAAAGAACGTTTAATGAAATATTATGTTTGTTTAATTAAGAGATGAGGTATGTGGGTAATTATGCTGTATTTAAAGATGGTAGATTAGCTGCTAAAATTGTTTTTACCTGTTGGGATGAAGGAGAAAGGGTTTTTTTCCCCTCTTTCTCCTCTCTTCTTTTTCCCCCCCGCATTTTTTTTCCTATTTTCCTATTTGTGGTTTTTATTGTTTGCACCGGCTTTTACTCTTTTCATTTATAATCCTTAGTAAAAATATTTGAAAAACAGAGAGCATTGTAATGAGAGAGAGACAGAGAGACAGAGACAAAGAGAGATAGAGAATAACCTGCTATAATGAAAGGTTATGACAGCTCAGATTAGATTGCAGGATCCTCTCTATGAGTGTGGATCATTGTGAGTCCTCTGGCTTTCAGATGTAGTGGGTAGAGATGCCAAGAGAGTGACTGGAGGAAAATGAGTGCACCTGATCAAGCACAATTAAAGTTCTTAAACTTTTCTTTATGATATTGATAAAGGTGGTGAACCATTTTAATGTCCATGTTAAATTCATGGAAGAGCTGGCTGGCTGGGGAGGGGGGATCGTGGTTGAAGAAAGTGGAGGCGCAGCAGCGGGATTGCTCTCAAACAATAAGAGCCGGCTGTGCTGCTCGCTCGTGTTCGCCTGCCTTATTGAGAGCAGTCCTGCTGCTGCGCCTTGAGTGGGGAGGACGAAATTTGCTGCTGCTGCTTGGCCATGCCTGGGCTATGCAGCGGCGGAGCGCTCCGTCCTGGTGGGGAAGCAGCAGTGGCAGTGGAGCGCTCCATCGGGTGGGGGGGGAAGTAGTGGTGGCGGGGTGCTCCTTGCGGGGGGGGAATTCTGCAGGGAACTGGTTGTTAAATTATTTGATTCCCAGTACTGGTTATAATTGCCAATCCACGACACCTGCCTGCATGAGATTTATTGTGCTTTTCGACCCCCAGTAGGCCAACCATGGATAAATCATGCAAGAAAAGAAAAATTTCGGAAGAAAACAGAGTGTTTAATGATACATGGGCACATTCATTTGCTTTCACAACTGACAAGACTGGTTTACCAGTATGTTTAATATGTGGTGAGAAATTGGCAAACAACAAAAAGTCAAATGTTGCAAGACATTTCCAGAATAAACACGCAGCCTTTGCTGAAAAATACCCAGAAGGAGATGAGAGAAAAAAAGCCATTTCGGAATTGATGCGGAAGGTTGATCTGAGCAAGAATCATTTTAAGAAGTGGGTGAAGTCTGCAAATTCAACTACATATGCTAGTTTTGTGGCCGCTCAGGAAATAGTCAGGCACGGGAAGCCGTTTACAGATGGAGAGTATATCAAGGAATCATTCATTAAGATTTCAGAACATCTATTCTCGGACTTCAAAAACAAGAGTGAAATTGTGCAGAAAATCAGAGATATGCCTCTCTCTGCGAAGACTGTCAAAGATCGAACCATAAAAATGGCAGAAAACATCACTGGACAGCAAATTAAAGACATCAATTCAGCTGAGGCGTTCTCAATTGCCTGTGATGCATCCAAAGACAAAACTGATATTGAACAAATAGTGCTGTTCTGCCGATATGTAAACTCTGCTGGGCCACAGGAAGAAATGATTGAGTTGATACCACTAAAAGGCCAAACACGGGGAGAGGACATCTGTGAGGCTGTCTTGGATTATTTAAGAACCAATGAAATAAACACCACCCACCTGGTGTCAGTGGCTACTGACGGGGCACCAAGTATGACAGGAGCGCAGAAGGGCTTTGTGGCTTTACTTCAGAAGTCGCTGGGTAGAAAGCTGCTAACATTTCACTGCATCCTTCACCAAGAGGCCTTGTGCGCTCAAACATTTCCTCCGGAATGCACAGAAGTGATGAATGTTGTCATTCAGATTGTCAATAAAATAATGGCACAAGGCTTAAATCACCGTCAGTTCCGTTTGCTACTAGAGGAGGTGGAAAGCACATATTCTGATCTCCTGCTGCACAACAAAGTCCGGTGGCTGTCCAGAGGGGAGGTGCTAAAACGCTTTGCTGCGTGTCTGGAAGAGGTGAAAACTTTCCTGGGCAGCAAAGGGCTCACCTTTCCTGAGCTGGAACGACCAGAGTGGCTGGAAAAGCTACATTTCATGGTAGATATGACAGCACACCTGAACACGCGGAACACAACTCTTCAGGGTAAAGGAGGCACAGCCCTGCACATGCTGGAGGAAGTTTTGGCATTTGAGCGCAAGTTAACAGTATTTGGCAGAGATTTACAGAGAGGTACACTGTCTCACTTCCCCTCTTTGCGAGAGTTCAAACAAGGTCACAATATGATAAATTCAGAGTATTTGCAGTCTGCAATCATTGCAATGCAAACATCATTTGGGAAGCGATTCTGTGAGTTCAGAGAGGAAAAAAATACATTATCTTTCCCTGTCACTCCCCTGACCAGTGATCCATCTGCATTGAATATGACTGCATTTGCAGGGGTAAGTCAACCCGATCTGGAGATGGAACTTGCAGACATAGCCGACAAAGATATATGGGTGTCCAAGTTCCAACGCTTGACCGATAATCTTGAAGAGGTTGCCCGTCAGAAGGCCAATCTCGCGCTGAATCACAAATGGAGTGATATTGAAAACCTTCCCAAACAGGACAAGCTGATATTCGATACATGGAATGCCATCCCCAGCACTTACTCAAACATGAAAAAATACGCATTTGGAGTCCTGTCGATCTTCGGATCCACATACGTATGTGAACAGGTCTTTTCGAACATGAATTATATTAAAAACAAATATCGTTCACGCCTCACAGACAACAGCCTGCAGTCTTGTTTAAAGATGAAGGTGACCTCTTACAGCCCTGATGTACAGATGCTGTGTGCTGATGTTGAGAAGCAAAAATCACATTAACCAGGTAAAATAGTTTACTTGGCTATTATTTAGCAAATATTTATTTGACGTTCAGTGAAATAGTCCTTTTTTTATTCGTTGACAACTGACTGCACGCTCCAGTACAGACAGACAGATGGACTGGCGGACGGGCAGATGGACAGACGAGCAGATGGACTGGCGGACGGGCAGATGGACAGACGAGCAGACGGACAGGCAGATGGACTGACGGACGGGCAGATGGATGGACGAGCAGACGAGCAGACGGACGGGCAGATGGACTGACGGACGGGCAGATGGACAGATGAGCAGACGGACGGGCAGATGGACGGACGGGCAGTGGACGGACAAGCGGACGGATGGGCAGATGGACTGGCAGACGGGCAGATGGATGGACAAGCGGACGGATGGGCAGATGGACTGGCGGATGGGCAGATGGACGGACGGGACAGACAAGCAGATGGACTGGCGGACGGGCAGATGGACAGACGGGCGGGCGGGCAGATGGGCGGGTGGACAGATGGGTGGGTGGGTGGACGGATGGACGGAATGACAAGCAGACAGCATTTTGGGTTTGCTGCATGCGAATAAGTTTTTGGCTTTTTATTTAATAAATATGAGGAGGACTCAAATAGACATTCAGTATTTTATTTGAAGGTAACCTTCGACCCAGCGTCTTTTTTTTTTAGTTCAAAATGTTTTTCTTGCATGGAGTGCAGAAATAAAAATTTGTTTTCTTTGTAGCAGTTCATTGATTTCATAAATGCAACACACTATAGTTTTTTTATACATAGCACAAAGGTAAAAAACCGATATATGCAGTGTTATCTTCATTTTAGATGTCAAAAGGGTTTTGCGGCTCCCAGTGTTTTGTTTTCGATGGGAAACGGGTCCAAGTGGCTCTTTGAGTGTTTTGGGTTGCCTACCCCTGAATTAGGGCATCTTTGCTAACTCCATCAAGTTTTCCATACATTCTTCCATTCTGGAGATTATTAGGGGTAGGGAGTTTTAATATTTTGCTCCTCCTTATCTGCAGTATGGCTTTTGCGGGGGAGAAAGTTAAATCAAAATTACATTTATACAAAATATTTAAGGCTCCCTTTCATATTTACTACCATCTAAACTGAAATCACTCTACATGTATCTAAGGGTTTTCCCCCCAAAAAATAAATGGCATGGTATGGGGTTTGTTTCTATTACATGAATTTGATGCCAATTCAGTGTGTCCCATTGAAAGAGCAGCATAAGATCTAATAAAAGGTTTGCCATCTAAGTGTGCCTAAGACGGAGGCTTTCATTGAAGCCAGTAGCCAGGATGGGAGCAGAGGACTTGTATCTATCCTTGTCTGGATTCATAATAGACTGCACTGTGCTTGCTATGTGCCTTGATGAGGCTTGCTGTCCTTCACATTATCCCTGTGCAAATAACACATTTGCTTGCAAAAGTGAAATATTTTGACTATTGTCTCTTCTCATGAAAATTAGTAACACTTAACACTGTTGTAAATTTGTGAAACAAAAGGAAAGAACCAATAACCATACACCCCATGACAGTAATCCTTTCCACTTCTACACACTGTTCTTGAGTGAATAAGTCCTTAAATTATGTGTACCATAAGTACAATTGGTTACATTTCACGTCTATATGCATTTATTAGCTGAAAGCACAACTAAAATAGAGATTCCAGGCAATTTTTTAATATATTGACTTCACATGATACCAGAGGTCTCTTTTTAAAAGTCCTTTCTATTCTTGATAGGCTAACAACAGAGAATGAGAATTTCCTCTGCTATATTGCTTGGATCTTAGTTTCCACAAAAGTGTGTCTGGAATTGAAGAGAATATTTCAACATCTCTATTTGGGCCAGCTTGATGGAAGTAGGCAGCTCCGGGGAGCATAGATGACAGCCACTTTCTTACTAGACAAAAGGTCCTGCTTTCTTTATACGACATTTAGTTCTCTAAGAAGAGGGACTCCAGCTCAGGAAAGTCAGAGAATATTTAGTTCTCTAAAGAGATGACATCTGCTAATGGCCTTTTTTGGCCACCTGCTCACCTTGCAACTGTTTTATGACTTGCATTTTTACTGTGCTTTAGGCATATGGAGTCTGTGGGGGGAGATGCTATTCTATACAATGCCTTCATACTGTGGTTGAAAAGCATTTTTAAAAGCCACCACTATCCTTATTTATTCAGGAATCAGTACATAGCCTGAAATATCTTTTCCATAAGTTCACAGGTACACGTTGAGAGTAGAAGTGCAGGTTGAGCTATACCTCTTCCCCACCTCGTCTTCTTTTGCTGGGGCAAATTAGCAATAAAACTCATATACTTAATAAAATAATCCAGAATTTCATTTTTTGAACAGATGAATTCAAGGAATAGCATTTTAAAGGTTCTTCACAGGAGAGAGGAAAGGGAAATTACTGAACAACGTTCTCCTCTCTGCAGTTCCTTTATGCTGTGCTGGAATGATGAGGCAAAAGAAGAAACAGAGGGAGGATCAGCAAAAAAATTATCTCCTATTTTTGCTTCAATGGAAGAACCCTGCAAGTAGAATTTCCTCCACAGGAACCCTTGATCCAAGTTTCTCTTTATATTTATTCACTGTGCTTTTTTGTTGAGTTGGGCTATATATTAACTACAAGTATAAATGCACATGGAATTTAAGATGAAGAATCACAGAGACAGATTTTTCTAGAAGGACTGGTCAGAGTAGCAGGAAGATTAAAAAGAAATCTTATATGTTAAATGTTTCTGAAATCAGGCAGTAGAATAAGTTACTCCTGAATACATACATTGCTACTAATCCAAGACTATATTCAGGAATGGGATATTTATGATGGGGATGGCATTTTCTTCTCAGCACTTCTCGTAATATTTTGTGATTGAGAAACAGAATTGTGCAGTAATTCTGAGAATGAGCACAAGATAAATATGTGCGTAGGATTAGATAGTGATAGCATGTGATATCATGAACAGTTTGGCTCCTCCCTGTTGTGTTGGCACCGTGTCACGTCTTTAGATCAGGCAGCTAGCATTCTCAAAAAAGCACTTTGGAATTAAGTTCACACAACAAGCAGCAAGCAAGCAAAGAAGCAAACAAGCAAGCAAGCAAAGAAAGCCTTCCCTGCATGGCTAAACTTTCCCTAGTGGGTGATCTCAACTTAGCCTACATTCTGTAAAAAAAGCATGGAATCCAAATGGAAATGCTACATAATTTGTCACTGTCTCTTATATACAGTTGGCCTAACATCAGGTCACTTATGCCTCTTCTTTGAAGAGTACAGAGAATTGCAGGCAGAGAGTCTTTGCCAACCTACAAAATGGACCACAGCACAGAAACTGTGGTTGCCCAGATTGTTAATTAATAGATTCCATAAAGTTGCAAAATAATGATGATGGTGATGATGAGGCTGATTTGGATCCTTCACATTAATACAGCCCCATTTCTTCACTGTACTCTTCTATTCTGGAACTCATCTGTCTGGACATTTTAAGATCCTGCCTATCCAGAAACCCAGATTGCTATCCCAGATTTTCTGGCTTTTCCTTCCCATTACGAACTCCATAATCACCTTCTCTTCTCCCCTCCCTTTTTGTCTCTGCAGTTCTACCCAGGCACCTTCTGCCTTACCTCCTGGACCACTTGGCTGACGGTCTCCCAAACGGTCTCTTCCAGAGCACTCCATACAGCTGCACTTTGGTGCGGATATCCAAGGCATTCAGATCTGTCGGATCCATGGAGGGGGAAGGAGAGACGGAGTTGGATTTTGAAGTAAACATTATTAAGAGGCAGACTTAAAAAAAAAATCTAATTCTCTGCCTCTGCTCTGCAGCTGTAGGAATCCGATTAAATGCAACGAACCAGAAAGGCGTAACTGCTTAGTCGGGGAGAGAGGGGGGGCGAGAGTGAGGCTTAGCTCTGAATCAATAACTCTGCTGCCAGTGCTCGATATTTGTCTCCCTGATGCAGAGATGATGTGAGCTTCCTCGTTTCATTTCACTTCTTGATGCCCTGAACAGAGAGGGAACATTCCAGAGAAGCAGGGGGGAAAACCTTTTTCATGAAGTAGATGGAGCCCTCAGTGTAACAAGCTAAGGCACAGTTTGTGTGACAATGGAGCATTCACAAAGTATAGTTGCAGGTAGAATGAAATGGCACTCATATGTTTCTTCCCTAGTCAGTTTAGTATGGTGGTTAAGGTTTAGGACTAAGAACATGGAGATCTGAGTCCAAATCTTCAATCCATTCACTGGCTAAATTCTCATGCTGAGAGTGACCAGCCCAATTTACCTTTTCAGATTGTTGTAAAGATAAAATGGGAGGAGGATCCAAGAAGGGACATCGTGCTGCTTGAAAAAAAATATGGGATAATTATGGAATAAAGGGTTCCTTTAATGAATAAGCTGGATGGGGCTAACCACCTCTTGAGCTCAATGAAGATTGCATTTCTGTTCAAATGTTGATCATTAACATATGTTTGAACGTGAATTCCACTAGCCAAGTTTCCATTCAGATGTGAGATTTAAGGTTGAAAAGACTTGATTCTAATTTGTGGACCAAGATATTTTTAAAATTATTTTTAATTTTCTCTGAGGTAAGAAAAAACAAGAATATATGACAAGAGCTCAGAACAATACATCTCAACATTCAGTCACAGCCAACATGTAACTTGTGACCCAAGATTTGAAGACAAGATTCAGCTTAAACCAGTCAGAGATGGTTTGAAAAGAAGATTTGATGAGTAGCTATAATGGAAGGCGTTCTTTGGCAGAATGGGATGGAAACAGGATTTTAGAGGACATTAACTTTGTGAAATTTCAGCTTGAGAGCTCCATTATTTAAAAAGAAAAATGCACCTTATACTCTTTTAAAGCAGAAATAGAGGAGATAGGGAAAGGAAATGCAGCAAAACCTGTTTTTGGCTTAACAATAAAATGTTCAGAAACTGTTTAAAAAGTAAGCTTTCTTACTAAACTGATTACCAGCTTTTCTGGGCGGCTACAATGGCTGATTGACATAGAATTGTTTGTGCAAACAATGCTTTGAGAAATGTGTGTTAATGCTATGGTATATATGCCCTATGATATAAATTATATGCAATAGTTTAACCATAAACCACAGCATACGAATCCATTTGACCTTTTTGTCTCAAAACAAACTGCCTAAAGAAATTGTAGCAGACGTGTAGCAGACATATTCAGCAGTGCAGCAATAGCAACAGGACAGTTAAAAACCAGGCTTTCTTCCCTTCCCTTCATTTCTTTTCAGCCTATGTGGAATATTGGGAACTGTCCCATACATTATGGGTTGTGGTCATGGAGGTAGAGGTGCTGTTGCTTGATTACATCTCAACAAAGGCTCCTGGCAGGGCTTCTTGGATACTGATAGCTGTAGAAGACGTTGGAAACCACACTTGTTTTTGAGCATTACAGTGTGGGTGATGTAGTTAATGGAATGGTTAACCCTTGCTTGTCTAAAATCTCAACCTTTAGCTTGTCTAAAATTTCAGATAGGATTACATTTTGTAATTTTTCAACTTACATTTCTAAAAACGTTTTTTTAAAAACATGGGTGAGATATGAACATTAATTTGCCCTCCAGATTTCATCTTTTTTAAACTGAAGCTCTATGGCTAACTTATGTTATTCAAAGTTTACTGAAGATCAGAAAACAAAAACAAAAATCAAACCTGTAGAGTAGAATATGGAAAAGTCAGGTCATCAAAGAAGACAAATAGGTAGTCTAGAATTATAAAGAGTTATTGGGAAAATTAAAACCCAGAATGAACTGATGTTAGTAAAGAATAACACAAGGTTTCTTATGATATTTCCAGAAATAAAATGAAGACAGTATACCAGTTATTCAGTGGAAATGTCAAAATGCTAACACATACAGTAATTTGCAATCACTGCAAATGGGCCCAATTTTGACTCAATCAACTGCTGCATCCTTTGATATCGACTTATTGAAAACGAACTTCAGTTCATTCATTCCAAGTCAAATTGGTATATCTTGTTTTGATTATCTGCCATGACAAATTTTGAAAATTCACATATAACACATAGCAGAAATAAGATCTCCTCAAATTACCCTTCAATTTTTTCCCCTCACCAATAGGAAACTTTGTTACCTGCCCCTGACAACCTTTTTAAACTCTGTATTGTTATAAAATAGCAAACTATTTCTCCAAAATTCATTATAGTATGAATCCCTTCATTATCATTACTAGGCTAGCCTATTTAACAGAAAAAAGCAATCCAAAAGCAGATGGGCAATTAGATCCCAAATGCCCCCAAAGTGTGCAATTGTAATCATTTTTGTTGTCAATCAATTAATTCCTTTCTACTATTGGTCTGATTGTCATAGGTAGCTGATAGTCATAGGTAGTTACTGTATTGTCAGACCATTCCTGCTATCCTACCGTAAATTTTCTAATAGCTCCAAACAGACTGGATCAGTCACTAGAACAGACATGTCAAACTCGCAACATCACATGACGTCGTGCGACGTATCGGAGCTTTTTCTCCATTGCCGGCAATGGGGTGGGCGCAGTTTCCTGGTGATGCGTCTGGCCCGTGGGCCGGCAGTTTGACACCCCTGCACTAGAAGAAATCTCCAGTCTTCTGTCTACACCTGTTTGCTTCAATTGTGTAATATCCTGTTATCTTCCTCTCCAACTCCCATAATAGTCTATCGCCAAAATCATGGGAGCCCAATATTTTAGGGCACAGATGGGGGGACGGAGCATTGTACACAATTGCTTGTGGTCTGTACTTGGAAAGGCCAATTAGAGATGGACAAAACCACCTGGTCACTTTTGCACATTTTTTTTACAAGCCTATCTCTCCAACCTCTATACCTACCTGCAATTTGTTTTTTTTACAGAGATGCCCAAAACCTGGCAGTGGAATAGACATTTTCATATAAAAGACTGGATAGCATATTCTATATACAGGATTCTGTCAAAAGTTTGAGAAGCACAAGTGGCTTTCGTTAGAGAAAATACATTAAAAATAATTTCTGATTAGTCTTTTTCTATCCAGCTGGACAGGTACCCGAGTAACTTTCCAAGATGTTCCAGCTCCATTTAAACAAGCTTAAATTTGGATTTTTTTAAAAAAATATTAAGTAAGGGTTTTCCTTAGAAATGTCTGGAGCTAACAGTGTGTGGTACATTTGTGATCATTTATGCATTTATACGACTGCCGAAATCAAACCAGGTGACTCTGGGTGGTGGACAAAAAGCCCATAATTAATACAATGAATTAAAATACATTAAACAATGACAGGGCAAAGAGAACTGAAAACCTTCTCTTACCATCATGGATTCAGTTCAACCTGATCCCAGAGCTGGGAGAAAAAGCCAGGTCTTAACTGCTCTTCCTGCCTAAAGGCACGTAAAGTTGGGGCCAACCTTATGTCTAAGAAAAGATCATTCCAAAGGGCAGGGGACATCACTGAGAAGCCACACCTCCTGGGCTCATAACATGACGATTTCAATGAAAGGACCCAGAGGTTGCCTTCTCCTTCAGAATGTATGGGATGGGCAAATACCCTCGGGAGCAGTTGGTCCAACAGGCAACCCAGTCCTATGTCAGGTAGGATATCATCAGCATTTTGAATTGCACCTAATCTGTAGCTTACAGAAGGGAGTTATCATACCAGTATAATAAATATCCATAATTAGCTGGGCTGGTGCATTATGGTCCAATTGAAGTTTCCAATGGTCTTCAAGGGAAAAAAACATGTTTAGGTGAGAACATTTAATACTTTGGTATGTTACATTTGGATGGGAGACAAAGTATGCTGATTTATTATGCTTTTCACTGGGTTCTTCTAAAATTGCTTTATCTGTTTCTAGAAGTGAATAAAGGAGATAAAAATGAGATAAAGCAGAGAGACTTCCGGTCCTGCACGCTGTGCAGCAGTTGAGGGGCTCGGGACACTGTGCCCTCCAGCTGAGTTTCTTCCTGTTAGGGGACCCTAAATGGGCCAGAAGCCGCCCCGGAGAGGTGGCAATGAAGGAAGTCCCGGGGACCTTGGAGAGACGGCGGTCGACCCGATGGGTCCAGGAGAAGCCTTCCAGAAACCAACAGGAGAAAGGCTAGCTTAACTTCAGAGTCTAGCCCAAGCTGCAAGCAACCGAAGTCAAAAGCACTATTTTAAGCTGATCGTAAACAGTGTGCTTGAATCTGGGTAAGAATATTGATTTTCTCTATCCTACCTATTAACTTTCCTGAAGGGGAGAAAAGAATTCCCAAGAAGCAAAAAAAACCTCCGAGAGGGAAGGAGGTTTTTTTTTGCCCCACCCTTTTGCTAACGGAAGCAGCGAATTAAACCTTGTATGGAGGGCTAAAATTTGAAAAATGAACCAGTGCTGACACCTACTGGTGGATGAGGATTATGACAGCTATGGCTTGCATATAGAACTTGGTAAAATCTGGAAAAAAACTAATCTCTACTTGTGACCTTCAAAGCTTTAACGGGGGGTGGGGGGAATCTGGATTCTTGGTCATCATGGAAAATCAGAGATTTATAGAAAGAACTTATCAAGAAAAAATAAATACTTTTCAAGAGGAGACATATGATATGTTGCAACTAATTCAAATAACAATGACTTCAAACCACAAAGAAATCCAAAATAACTTTGAAAATATAAACCAACTCATCTCCAATTCAATTTTATACCAAAAAAACTCTCAGAAAAATATAACAGAGAAGGAACAGATAAAACAGACAACTAAACATAAAATTCGAGGATAGAGACTTAAAGATGGAACTCTACAAAACAAAGAAGTATGATTTAATCCAAGTGGAAAAATTTTTACAAGAAATACTGGACTTGGAAAAGACAACCTATATTTCAACACAAAATAAACTTGAGGATAAGAAAAAAGACTGGATAAAACAGACTACAGAGATGCCAGGGAAAACACTAGAACTGGAGAGACAAAAAATGACAAAGAGAAGCAGAGACAAAAAGAAGGGAAAAGATTCTCAATAAAAATGAGTGGGCAAATGCCTCTAACAAAGATACTGTACTTGACTTACTTTTTACATCTACAGTAACATCTATAGGAATAAGGAAAGATTTTTTGACTCAGCAGAACATATTAAGAAAGGCATTGGGCAAAAGAAAAAGGCTAAAGTGAAAATTAAGAAAATAGATGATGGGACCTATCAGAGAGAATATTTAAAAAAGAAATACTTATTTGAAAATGGTTAAAGAAATAGAAAAATTTTGGATATGAATTTGACTTTAAGAGGGAGGAGCCCCTCAAGTAATATAGTGCTTTCTTTTTCTTTCTCCTTTTTATTTTATTGTTGGATACGAGTAATATAAAAGAGTTGGAATGGCTTATATAAAGGAAATATTTTAGATATCTAAAGGTGATTGACTTTAAGAAAATTATAAATGGATTTTAAAAAAAAGGTTTTGACTAAGAGTTAAAAGACTAGAGGATTAGGTTTATTAAAGGGAATATTTTAAGATTAAATACATTTTCAATTATGGTAAAAAAGAATGAATTTTTTTTGGAAATAAATATATGTTAGCTTATAAGAAATAGGGATTTTAAATAGTATATTATCTTTTTATTTTATTTTTCTTCTTATTCTCATCCTTTTTCTTTCTTTTTGTAGTCTTTATTCCTTAAGAAAGGTAAAAGTATTGGGTTGGTTTACATGAGAAAAAATATTTAAATATTTAAATGTAATTAACTCAGAGAAAATCTTAACCAGTAAAAATGTTTAGAATACTGTGGAAAAACAAATGTAAACAAGAACTGTAAACAGGGCAACCAGAATGACTGTAAACCAGAGACAACCAGAATGCCTAGATAGAAAAGGAATACTATATTGTTGTGATTATTATTTGTATATTAGAAAATTTTTATACTTAAATGTATTAACTTAAGGTTGGTAAAAGAGAACACTATGGGAAAAAGAGGAAATCATGTAGTTATCATGTGGATTATGGATTATAGAATTTAATTGTTAGTGAATGTTTGCTAAATGTAAATCCACTGTCTACCGAATATTAAGGTGATTATGTTAAAAAATTAATAAAACATATTTTTAAAAAATGAGATAAAGCAAACTATAAACCATTTCCCTTTGAAGAATCTACAAATTATTGCTTTTTTGTCACCATTAAAAATGAGACAAATTATTTCAACAATGCAGCAAATAATTTTTAATATAATAAAAACATATTTAAAGAGTTCACAATTAAAGTGAAAAAATTAAAAATAAGGCAGCCATCCATGGAATGATCTCATGTGTACAAATGATTTAGAAAAGACATTAAAATTACACTTTAGTACACGGAATCAGGTATACAGCTATGACTAGGGAACACTACCCATAAAATCATAGCTGGATAGGGACATAACAGAAACATGTAAAAGTTTGTATCTTTTTGAAATGAATAATCTCCTTCAAATGCTGCTGCAAGGGCTTCCCATTTTCCAAGTTACCTATGGTTCATCATAAACAACACAGCAGCACAATTTATTATTCAAGTTTTCCCATTCTGGTACAGCTGGATATTAAAAATTATTTTCACTTAGGATACAGGAAAATCACTTTTGAGCTTCTCCTTTCCACTGTTTCAGAAATTCCAAGACATTTCCTTTCAATTGAAGACACTGCATTTCCTTGATATATCTGTCAAATATTGCAAACTTAAGTTTCTCCAGCATAGGCAAGATTGTTTTATGAATAATGGTAATTAGGTGACTGAATGTAATGTTGCATACAGACAAAATTCATTGTAAACATTTCCACTTTCAACTCAGTCTACAACTGGTATGACTTGTGGAAGTGTTGGAATTTGTGAGAATGTATTAATAATGCATTTTTATTTTAGCAATCCATGGCTTTCAGGTTTACTGGGAAGTTCAGAATACAAATTGGATGTGATTAGTAATAAGAGTCAAGAAGAGTAGAATTAGACTACAAAAAACAATGATTTTGCATTGATTTTTTTAAATCTGGGCAAAGTCAAAATCCATATGCTTAAATCCAGATTTCTCAAAACCGAGCTTCTCAGTATTATAAGAGATCAAATTTCTGGAATTCTGCGAGAGGATTTCTTTTATTATCTAGAAATTCCCTTCTCTTAGCTCACTGCTACAAAAGCAGTTAGCAATTAAATACTGACAAAGTATTCAAGGCACCTTTGTTCCCATACAGGAGCAAATCAGCCCCATAAGCATTTCCTACATTGCCTTATGATGATTATTGTGTAATAAACCTCACACATTAAGCCTATTCATTGCCTTACAAATAATAATTTAGTTCTAGATACCGAGCCCAGATTAGTGAAATAGGAAAAAAAGAATTAACAGACTTGCTTTCACAAATTTGATTTAGTTTAGGTAGCTTCCAATTAAGTTTTGCAAATAACAGTAAGCACTTAAGAGTCTGGCTTAAAACAGAATCCCTGACCTTCTCTCTCAATTACATACAACAATCAAATAATTTTTTTAAAACGTGTAATTTAAACTCAAAACTATATCCCTGAATCCTAATTCTTCTTCCAAATATTTCTATATTAATGACATTTCAATCAAGTTTGGTGACTTGTCATTTTGCCATTATTTCCCAACTTGCTAGTTGGAAGAATAAACATTCTTGTCATTTTCCCAGCAATGGTAATTTGGCATTTTATGACTTTATTTTCAATCATTAAATATACAAATGTGACAGGCACATTAACCAGCTCAATTTATATATCAAATGGTACATCTGGGGTTTTTGTCCCATGTTTTGACAAATATGTTTCTATTTTCTAGCATAGAACTCTAAAACTGTAATCTTTGAAATGCTTTCTTACAGATCAAGTACAACTGGCAGATCCATTTGTGATGCACCATTTTATGATGCTTGATCCACACTAGCACAGATGATTGATATAAGTTATTAATCTAAATGTATGCAGCTGATAAACATATATTGGAAAGAATAGCAGTCAATAGGTCTGTTGAGTATTAGCTTTTTAAAAAAACCTTTAGAAACAGTCATGTTTATATTATTTAATGTTAATTCCTTTCTGGTTCTAACATTATGCCCGCCCATAAAAGGCAAGATTTTTTTTAATGAAAAACTGATATTGCCTACTGATGCACAACCAATATTCATTCAATAAGTAGGAACTGCCAATTAAAGCATAACCATTCTGAACAACCTTAACATCCACTGTCAAGGAAATATAAGATGTGAGCAAGGCAGGCATGGAAAACAAGTTTCATTAATTACTGGACTATAAAAAGTTACTGAAGAAAGGAACAGATTTATCTCATGGAATAATCAGTCCAGTAAACAACATTTAACTCAAACACTATCTTGTTTTTAAATAAAATTTTATCTATTAATGAAAGACTTTTGACAATGTGATTGAAAAATTAAAGCATATATAAAACTGTGCACTAGTAACCAACATATATTTTAACCATTTAATTTTTTTTTTAACCAATGGCTTTGACAGGGTTTTCTTTTTCTGGATAATTACAGATACCTTTTTGAACCACTATGATGTGTAGAATTCGTGTTCTAGAGGTGTGCTGATACTCAGTTTTAACAGACTTCAGACATTTAATTCAAAACAAGCTCATAACCTGGAATGATTTTTGGTAGTAATATCAGAAAGTATTAAAGTTTCAGCTTTTGAGGTTGATGCCTAATGAACAGGGCTTACCTTCTACTTGAAAAGAAACATTTTTGTAAATAAACTAGCATTCATTTGAATAAACACCTATTCCTTAGAGCTCAGAACAATCTAACCTCCTGCTGAATGTGGCTCTCTTCTGTACTGTATAGCCTGTTAAAATCAAGGAACAAATGTGCTTCCATAATAATTCAATGCAAGAATCCTATCAAACTTCTTTATCTAATACAAATTTTGCCTACAACTTCATCCTCACAAATATTTGTTCACCAGATGATTTCTTCTAAGTCAGCCCATGCCATTATTAATGCATGAACATTTGGAAGATGTGAACAATCTTCCCGCATATTAGAAGGTAGCATCATAATGTCAAGAGATCAGCTCTGAATGCTGATATACAGAATACTTGGATTATGATTTCATGATGAATTGCAAGGATCTTCCCAGATAATATCCAAGTTCCAGCTTCCCTGAGAATAGGTAGGAAGTCATAATGAAAATATCTTCAGAAAAAAGAAATTATGCAGGATTTATAACTAGCCATCAAAGAGTACTATCTCTCTGTTCTATTGAGTTTTCCCACAGTTTTCTTGTTAAAATGATGATCCTCTCCAACTCCTTAACATACATGGGGTGGTCAACAGGATAAGAGAGACAGCAATAAAAAAGCAACTGACTGCTGCTTATATCAGATTGAAGGGAAAAATGCTGGTCTTCCAAATTTTAATGTTGGTGTCCAATAGATAAAATCAGAGGAATCAAACAACCCAGAACCAATGCAGCCACCTCCAGGCGACTGAGTCCCTTGCTTCCAGCAGAGTCAGGTTTATGGCTATGTCCCATTCCACCAACTTCGGGAAGAACATGAACTGTGGCAACATATAGGAAAGTCCCAGCAGAGAACAACATGGCAACTCCAGTGGCATTGACTTCTGAAAGTGCCTGTTTACTGCTCTGTAAAAAAAAAAGGCAAAAGGCAGATAAAATATTAAAGCTCATCCTTCTTTAAATTGTACTTCAATTGCTGCTCTACTGAAATTTCAAAAACATCTTTAGAATGCATTATACCTTACCTCAAAGAAAAACTAATGTTCTGGAGATCTAACATCCTCTACTGCCAGTGGAAAATTTACTCAGCAAATTTTTGTCAGTGCAAAAAAACTAGATGGTGGCTGATGATTTACATAAAATCCATAATTTGGTGTTAGTTAAAAAAATAAAGGTCAACACAAGACCAATTATTTGCATTTTGTATGCACTACTTTAACTCAAAGAACAATTCATAATCCAGCAAAAATGCTCTATGAAACAAAATACCAAATATTTAAGCATCTGCAAAATTGATTCCCAACTGACTGGTAAACATGATTAATCTGATTATTTAAAACTTTTCATATTCCACGGCTGTTTTACCTTGCTTAATCCCAAATAAGTCACCATTGACAAAACAGGTGCTGCTAATGCAAAAACCAGCAAGTGCTTCCTGATTCGATTCCGTTCAAGACCAGCATGCATAAGGAACGAGACAAGCCCAAAAGCAGCAGGTGCCTACAACGTAAAAGCAATAATATATTTAATGCTCAAGTATAAAACGAGTTGTACTGCCTTCATTTGCAAAATGGAATGTTTAGTGAGACCAAATGCCAGTAGTACATTACTGAGCCCTTCCTTAAGTTTTCTGTTGGTGGAGTATAATGTATGATTAGTATTAAGCCCTTCCTTAATATGAGATAGTAAATCACTATATCTAATGGGGAAAATAGCACACTTCAAGTATAATAGAAATACTTGTTTTCCTGTTCTTTATAACACTATACGCCATACAATTGAAAAAAAGTTAATACATTTACAAATACTTTTTAGTAAAAAAAAAACACCATATGCCATACAATTGAAAGAAGTTAATACATTTACAAATATTTAGTAAAAAAAAAAATACTAAAATGTTTATTTTAACATTAGTATTAAAAATTAATGATATACATACAGATTGTTATGATAAAAGCATCCTAGAGAGCTAAAGAGGCTGGTGGACAGCAACCTTACTAGTTTGCCTTCAGGTAATTTTGTGACTACAACCATGGCATATTGTGAAAATACAATCTCCACGGCAGCCGTTTAGTCAAACTAGAATGTACTTCTCAAAAATCTAAGGGATTGCTTGGTCCTGTTACTATAACAAGAAATCCAAAAGATGAAATTAGTATAATCATTCAAAATTAGCTGCCATTTCCTACACAAGATCTATGTGATTCTAATGAAAATTAATTGTACGTAAAGTGTCTTCTAAGTACATTAAATTCAGCAGTAAGAAGTACTGCTGCTTACTACATGTCACTACTGGGCTAGCATAAACATCCCACATACACAGTACATAACTGCATACTTCTACTCCTAGATGCCATCCTAATTACAAAAGCAAACAGAAATGATTTAAAAAGTGCATGGATACTTTAAAAAAAAAGAACTTTTGCACTTCACTCAAGTCTATGATTCCTCATTCACCGATGGAAGAAGCATGGAAAAGTTTCTTACTCAAAGCTTACCTTATGCAGCATAATTGCAACAAATACTATTAGCTGGACACTGGTCTGAGATGTAGAAGCAGCTGCACCCAAGGCAACACCATCAGCTTAATGAGGGAGGGAGGGGGAAAAAAGCCACACAACCATGAATCCATCCACTAATCAAAGAGTTACTGGAGCTAAATTATACAAGAGTAAGTCTGTCACCTGATTCTCTTATCTTAACCTGCTCTTCCATTCCTGATGATGGTTTTAATATTTATGTTTCAGAGTAGATCCCTGGCTACCGTTTTGAATCAGGAATGGTCACATAGCCAACAGTTTTGTTTAGCTCTTTCCAACATTGTTTTAAAACATATGTTTTGTTGCTATATTTTTGGTTCTTTTGGTCCCAGTGATTTACTCGAGTTGTATTTCCACATTCAGGGGTGGTCCATAATTTGGAGGTCCTCCTGGATTCAGTTTCTACTCAATGAGTAGGAACCAGCTATGATCAGGAAGACCCTTGCATATATTCATCTGGTGCACCAACTACAGTGCTGATTTTGTACGTTTGCCCACTGATAAAGAAATGATCAGTCTATAATTTAATGGTAGGTTTATTTTAACAGTGAGAGACAGAATAACAACCAAAAAATCGAGAAAAACGCATTTCAAAAAAGTTATAAATTGATTTGCATTTTAATGAGTGAAATAGGCATTTGACCCCTTCGCAAAACATGACTTAGTACTTGGTGGCAAAACCCTTGTTGGCAATCACAGAGGTCAGACGTTTCTTGTAATTGGCTACTAGGTTTGCACACCTCTCAGGAGGATTTTGTTCCACTCCTCTTTGCAGTTCCTCTCCAAGTCATTAAGGTTTCGAGGCTGACATTTGGCAAGTTGAACCTTCAGCTCTCTCCACAGATTTTCCATGGGATTAAGGTCTGGAGACTGGCTAGGCCACTCCAGGACCTTAATGTGCTTCTTCTTGAGCTACTTCTTTGTTGCCTTGGCCGTGTGTTTTGGGTCATTGCCATGCTGGAATACCCATCCATGATCCATTTTCAATGCCCTGGCTGAGGGAAGCAGGTTCTCACCCAAGATTTGATGGTACATGGCCCCGTCCATCGTCCCTTTGATGCGATGAAGTTGTCCTGTCTCCTTAGCAGAAAAACACCCCCAAAGCATGTTTCCACCTCCATATTTGATGGTGGGGATGGTGTTCTTGGGGTCATAGGCTGCATTCCTCCTCCTCCAAACACGGCGAATTGAGTTGATGCCAAAGAGCTCAATTTTGGTCTCATCTGACCACAACACTTTCCCTCAGTTCTCCTCTGAATCATTCAGATGTTCATTGACAAATGTCAGACAGGCCTGTACATGTGCTTTCTTGAGCAAGGGGACCTTGCGGGTGCTGCAGGATTTCAGTCCTTCATGGCATAGTGTGTTACCAATTGTTTTCTTGGTGACTATGGTCCCAGCTGCCTTGAGATCATTGACAAGATCCTCCTGTATAGTTCTGGGTCGATTCCTCACCGTTCTCATGATCACTGAAACTTCACAAGGTGAGATCTTGCATGGAGCCCCAGACCGAGGGAGATTGACAGTTATTTTGTGTTTCTTCCATTTGCGAATAATCGCACCAATTGTTGTCACCTTCTCACCAAGCTACTTGGCGATAGTCTTGTAGCCCATTCCAGCCTTATCATGTCCCTGACATCCTTGGACAGCTCTTTGGTCTTGGCCATGGTGGAGAGTTTGGAATCTGATTGATTGATTGTTCTGTGGACAGATGTCTTTTATACAGGTAACAAGCTGAGATTAGTAGCTCTCCCTCGTTTCCTGTATAAAAGACACCTGGGAGCCAAAAATCTGATTGATAGGGGATCAAATACTTATTTCACTCATTAAAATACAAATCAATTTATAACTTTTTTTGAAATGCATTTTTCTGGACTTTTTGTTGTTATTCTATCTCTCATTGTTAAAATAAACCTACCATTACAATTATAGACTGATCATGTCTTTGTCAGTGGGCAAATGTACAAAATCAGCAGGGGATCAAATATTTTTCCCCTCACTGTATGCCCTTTCCTGGACTTGGGAGTCTTTTGTCACAGTCCTTTATGCCTTGGTCACATAACACAGAACAAATTAATTGAAGATTTAAAGTTCAAAGATTCATTCTAAAAGTTGAAAAGGGAATGTATGTTTGAGAGCAAGAGATTAGGTTCTAAAAATTCAGATATATTGCTATAGTGTTTGAAACAAATGTATAACATAGCAGTAGTAAATTTATTTATTGTGCACTTATAGTTCTGTATAGCAGCAAGACAGAAGCAGTAATTCATATTATAATATACACAAAATGTAAAACCACAACATATTCTTAACTTTACGTTTTAATGGTTTTGCAGAAACAAAAATATTTGTTTAGATCTTTTTTAAAACTTTAAAAGATTTGTCTCCAAACATAATTCTAGAAGACTAACATTAGGAATAAAAGCTCCAGAAATGTCTCCATCTTGAAGCCTATAGACTGGAACAAATATGTATTTTCCTATTAAAAATCACTATAGCCCTGAGCTGCAGAGAATCATCAGGGACATATCCTTGCAGTTCAGTTTAGTCTCCTCTCTTATCTCAAAGTAGATTAACTTGGGGAGAAGAATAAAAAGAAAGTCCACAGCATTATTCCATTATTAGCAGCAGTAGCTACTGGGATCATGTCATCATGTCAACACTAACTCACATAACTTGACAGTATCTGTGTCATTTTTTTTTAGAAAAACATAACAAACCAACAAAATTAACCTACCTGCTGCATGGACAACTAGTCCTAGTGTAGTAGTAATTTTGGAATTGCCTGACCTTCCTGCTTCTGGGTCTGAAATAATTAAGAAATCTTATCAAAGATATATAAATAAGAGAGCAGGAGCAGAAACTGAAATGAAGAAACATTAGAAAAGTTAATATTTATTAGACGTTAATATAGGTTAAAAAGCCATTTTAGTAAAGTAGTTAAGGTGATGGATGGTCTAGAAACTAGAAGACTGAATTCTAGGCATTTTATATAGGATAATATAATAATTACAATAATATTATAGTGCATACCAAAAATTTGAATAGCACTTAGAAAATCTGCCCATTGACATTGCAAAATGCCACACAGTTTGGATCTGCACATATACTACGCTGATACATTGCGAGATTCTAGGTTCTTGTGAGGAACTTGATGCATATGAAGGTCAACACCAGCTAAAGAACTGGCAGCTGTGACTGGACATTATCATGAATAGATTATAATAACAATTTTTCACCAAACTAAACTATCTCTATAAACTCTTTCTCAGTGCCTTTGAATCTTTCCTTCCTTCTTCCCATTTAAGGGAATGGAATATTCCATGAACTTGAATCCTTTTGAAAGATAGTTTAACATTTATTAATTTAATTTAATTTAATTTAATTTATATGATGCCCACCTTGCCATCAAGTGACTCTAGGAGGCTCACAACAAGATAAAAATGACAATATAAAACATTAAAACATTAAAATGATAAATATTTAAATTAAAATTAACAGAGATAGCTAAAGAAGGAAGCAAAATACAATTGGGTGGAAATAGAATCTTCTCTTAATATACAAACCACCTGCAATATGGGTTGCCCCCAGCAGGACCCCAGGCCAATCAGCAACCCAGGTTTTAAGCCCATCTGGAAGGCCAAGAGGATGGAGGTGAATTAACATTCACAAGTAACCACAGTTAAGCAGTGAAAGTATCACAGTGGACCTTTGAAATGCAGCTGTTGGATGGAACAGTCAGAAAACCATGGGCTCCATATCACTTTTACATGGTTTAACAATGATTTAAGTCTAGTTCCTGCCAAGTAGAATGTAACTATGATTTCCAGGTTAGTTATGGGTTAAAGAAGATGAGGATGATGTTCTCTGTGACATGCTTATTATATCAAAACACTGAGGCTTGGTGTGGAAAATATGTCTCCACAAGTATTTGCATGGAACCAAGCACAGTGTATTCAACATTCAAGTATTTCTGTTTAAAATAGGATGAATACTTTCTGCCACTTTCTTTGTTTTGTAGCCGAAATCTCAAAAAATAATTACTTACTGGTTTAGTAAATTTTATTTAAAGCTAAAAGTTCACTTGTTCGTTTTTTTAAAAAAAATCTCTACGAATCCCACTGAAAGTTAATGGAGAGTCTCCATTTAGTCCTTCCTGTGCAGATAGTCTTCACTTAATGACCATTTGTTCAGTGACAATTTGGAGTTACAATAGTGCTGAACAATGTTAGTTATGGCTGGTCTTTGAAGCTATAGCTGTGAAAGCACTTCCGTGGTCACATGATCAAAATTTGGCTGTCCACCTGCATTTATAACCATACAATTGTGTTTCAATTCCCCCTCCCACTTATCTCCCCTCCCATTACAGCCCTTTTGACCACCCTTTACTCCATTGCCCCTCCCCTCAGCCATCCTGCAGTCCATTGCTCCTGCTGTCAACCTTTGCCGTCTTCTTCCTCCTGTTGCTTACAAGGTGTGTCTGTCCTGGTCCTTTGCAAAGCAGCTCTGGCCTCATGAGGCCTTGCCATGCTAGGGCAAGACCAACAGAGTGCAGGATGGCCACAAGGGCGGGGGGGGGGAGAGAGGAGAGAAACAGGCAGATAGGGGGAGTTGAACTGGAGGTGAGAGCAGCAGGGCAAGATAAGGGTGATGTCCTTGCCTAATGATAACACAGTCCTAGCCACAACCAGAACTACTAAAATTGCCATCGCTAAGTGGTGCAATCATGTGATATTTTACTTAACTGCATCCCTTAGCGATGGAAGTTCCCATTCCAATTAGAGTTGTTAAGTGAGGACTACATATATACTATTTTTTTACCATTAACAATGTACAACTTTTGACCAAATGTTATGCTGCAAAATTTTAAAGGTGAAAATGTTAATTTTGTTTCAAAATTCATCCCCCATCCTTTTTTAATATAGACTATATCATATACAATGAATATTCATTTATTTGAATATTTCTGAGAATTGTTCTCACTTTGATTGCCTATTAGGAAAAAATTGGCTTACCATCTGCAGTGTGGACGTGAGAATTGCCAATCTGATCTACCAGCAGCATAAAGACAAAGCCAAGAACAAGAGAAACACCAATGTAAGCATGTAATCTTGAATGGTCATGGCTGTGGTTATGATCATGCACATCTGGAACATCTGCTTTCTCAGATTCAATGGGCTTTTGACTTTCACTTACTGGGTGGTGCTTTGCTAAAGGAAACCAAAAAGAACAGTTGAAATTAGAATTGCAGTTCCTAACCTATTAAATGTCAAATCAAAACATGCCTCAGGGTATTTTTAATTTTAAACGTGACTAATTAGTTTTCAAATCTTGTAATTTTTTTAGAATAAAATTTAAAATTGATCAGAAACATAGTTTAATTAACATGACCTCAATGTCATGTTAATGACATTGTATCACTACATCTGTATGTAACATCAAATAAATAACTGTTTCATCAAATAACTGAATGAAAGCAAAAGTGTATATCTGCAGGCATAAGCAAGCAGACAGGAATCTGAATTTGTAAAGGCTAGGAATAAGTATTTTGGGCAAAATACCTCCAATGTCTAATGGAAGGCTTCTTTTTATTGTATTCACTTTCTATTTTGGCAGAAAACTCTTATGGTTCAGATCAATCCACTGTCATGTGAAAAAGTACACCCCATTGTAATCTTTTCCTTTTCCAACAGAGATATTTGATCTTCATTTCAATATTGATAAAGAGGATATAAATATATCGTGAATATTTACATTTTGTAGCCCATTGTGTAATTTAAATAAACAAATGCATGTGAAAAATGTAAATACATCCCTATATTTATCACTACCTTCATTATCTAAAATTAAGTGCACAAAATGTGAACATTACTACTGAGGATCTGGGAGGAACCTGTCATATTGGAGTCATTTCGTTTGATTTGCTCTTTTTTGCTGAAGTGGGTGGTATCACTCTAGATCAAAAGAGCTGTCTGACCAGGAGATCTCTGATCAGAAAGAAGGTTATAGATATCAATGAGTGATAAAAAGTGATTTTAAAAGATTGCCAAATACTGGACATCAATCATCCCGTTGTGCAGAAAATCATCTATAAGTGGAGAAGATTTCAAACAACTGTCAACTAGCCCAGGCCAGGCCATCCCAGCAACTTTAGCCCAGGAGGAAAACCAAGTTGCTGAAAAAAAGAATGCCATATTTTCATCTGACCCACAAGTCCTTCTCACCACTACTGATGTTAAAGGGCATGAGTCTACCACTAGAAAGCTGCACAAATATACATTGGAAATATGCCAGAAGGAAATCTTTGCTGCCCAGAAAGAACACATCAATTCATGAATGCCTAGAGACAAACACTAGGACTTCTAGAACAATGTGCTCTCAACAGCCAAGGCAAAGGTATCGAATTATTTGGCCACAGTACCAGGACCCGCTTGGTGAAAGCCAAAGGCAACATTTCACTAGATGAACATTATACCAACTGTAAAGAATGGTGATGAAAATGTTACGGTTTGGGGCTGCTTCAAGACCTGGGGAGATCTGTGATCACCATCACAGAATCCACTATGAATTCTTCATTGTTCCAGAGGATGTTTAGCTAAGGTGAGAAGATTTGTTAGAAGATTGAAGCTCCACCGAAAGTGAACCTGGCAACATGACAATGACTCTAAACATTCCAGAAAACCCGCCATGCTGTGGGGTGATTTGAAAAGGGCTATGCATGCAAAAGCTCCTCAGACATTGCACAGCTGGAATAATGTTGCGTGGAGGAGTAGGAAAAATTTCTCCCAGTTGATCTCAGAAAGTGATAGACAGTTATAAGAAATGTGTATTTGAGATTGTTTCTGCCAAAGGGAACAATACCAGATATTAGACTATAGTTATACTTTATTTATTTGGTCAAGTGTGATTAGACACTCAAGGAATTTGTCTACAGTATAGAAGCATTCAGTGTACTTGCAAAACCACAGAATATAATAACAATGAAGTTTACAGACAATAAAAGAGGGAAGTAAAAACAATAAAGGGGATAAATAATAATATGCAGCCATATCCTAGGGTTTAACATATATAAAACATTGGGGGGGGGGGAAGTAGTATTTGAGTCAAGAGTGTGCTTACTTTTTCCACAGAATGAAATGGCATATCTGTTATATTTTGTTAACTAAATGATTCCAAAATCAATTTTTATAGCTTTTTGTTCAATTAGATTACCTCTCTTTATGTCCCCAGAGATGAAGCATGCCCCCACTCTCCTGGCCTTTTGGAAAGGTGTGATAACGTGGCTTGCTTTAAGCTCACAGAGAAGCATACAGCTGTGAGGCAGGTTAGTGCCCTGAATGCCCTCCCCCTTTTAACATTGATTTTTAATAATCTTTGCCTCATTTATATCTTACATATTGTTTTTAATGCTTTAATATTTTATTTGTACATTGTCCGGAGTCCCTCTGTGAAGGAGATGGCTAATTTCAAAATTTTGACAAATAAATAAATAAAATATATTGTTTGAATGAAAACAAAATATTGGTATGTCCATGTAGGATAAAAAAAGAAAGAAAAACTTCACATCAGTGTACTTTTTCCATGTGCAAAATTTGCATTTGTATTTATTTAAATTGCACAATGGACCACAAATGTAAATGGTGAATATTTGTTATATTATCAATATTGTTAAAATGAAGATCAAATATCTATATGCTGAAATATGTTGAAAAAGTGGAAGAATCTAATGGGGTGTACTTCCTTTTTCATGTGACTGTACTTCCTATGTGAATAACTGAACAATTATGGTACTGAATAATAAGTCTGCTTTTAAAAGATATCCAAATAATAAGACACATGATAAGAAGCACAGAATTTCCTGCAATAATGATGAATACTAGAAACATGCTTTGAAATGACCACTATCCTTAGATTATCACATCATACATCAGACACTAGGCACGGCCATTTTGCATGACTGCTCCAGTGAGCCTGACAATTTATTCTCAATCATATTCGATCTTCAAATATACCAACCAGAATGCTTCTATTAAACTTCAAATTTAAAATGTTATTAAAATGCGTAACATCATTCAAAACTGAGAGAAATTAAATTAGATAACCTTTATTGTCATTTTTTCTTGTGGGCACAACGGCACACATTAAAAATGAAATTTAGTTGCTTGCTCTCAAAGTGTACACATATATAACACACATTTAAAACATACTATATACAACATATGTATAGACCTACACCCTTACATATAAGTAACATATATTGGAACTAAATGCTCCAATATAAAGTATAGAGTAAACAGTGAAATCTGCAGGCCTATTAAATTATGCAAATCTCAAATGTAGCATTTGCTCATATTTTCTTTTTCATTGTGACTGGACCATGAATTGAGAAACCTAATCCTACTAATCCACTGAACTCTTTTCAAGGGTAGGAAAGAAACTCTTGATTGTGTATTTGTGTTTTCTCCATCCCTTTAGAAGTAACCATTAGGACAGCTACTGTATCTGGTGCTTTGGATGGCCCCAAATTATTATCCTCCAGACAAATGCAGCTCTTTCCAGCAGTCCATCTGATGCAGGGGTTAGCAGAATAAGAGAGATAACCAATAAGAGACATAACCATGAAGAAGGGGAAAAGAATTAACATTTGATAGGCTGCAGTACTCTTGACTGCTATTTGGATGTTTGTCTCTCTTGAATTGAGATGCATTCTATCTATCCATGTTCTATTAAAATGGAATGCAGACCTGATCCCTCCCCTTGCAATTACATAGTACTTTTGAGAAGAAATCACAGTTATGGCTTACAGTTGCCGGGATTATTAATTTCTGCAGAGAGAGAGACAAATATCAGCAAACTAAAATGATGCAAAAATATTATCCTTTTCTCAGCTACTGTTGCCTCCCCTTCACTGAATTGTCAAATATCTGAAACTACCTGTTAAGGATAAGGGTATAGTTCACTCTTCTTTTTTTCTACTCTTATTTTCTTTTTGGTATTTGTTATAATTTTTATTAGTTTTTATCCTTTCAATTTGTAAATCTTAATAAAATTATTTGAAGAAAGATGTAGTTCAGCATGCTAAAAATGCTTCAAGGTATGCTATCAAATAATAGGTTTAAAGAAATAACCTTTGCCCCATCTCCCAAATTAGCAAACATTGCTTAACAGTCATGTAATGCTTGAACAAGGGTTTTGAACTGAAGTTATTAACAGGGAATAACAGCCAGTAATGAGAGCCAATTTGGTGGAGTAGTTAAGGCATGAGTCTAGAAACCGGAAGACCTTGAATTTTAGTCCTGCCTTAGGCACAAAAACCACCTTGGTGACCTTGGGCAATTCCTTTTTCTCAGCCCTAAGAAGCAGGCAATGGGAAACCACTTCAGAAAATAGAGAATTTCCAGGAGTCAAAAACTGAATCAAAGGCAGCCCCTCTTCCCCCCCCAAAGCCAGTAACCCTGGAGTTTTATGGAAGGCAAGGGGGAGGGGAGGAGTAAGGAAGATAATTTGGGATGGTTTGATAAATCCTTTTAACTATTTTATAAATGAAAGCATTATAAGCACCAGAAATTTTCTGTTTTTACTCATTATTTGTTTTTGTTTTTAAAAATCCAAGCAGTATTTATTTCTTAATTATATTTATCTGAACACCTAATATTAGATGGACTCTAGATAGCTTAGAACAGAGGTCCCCAATCTTTTGGGCACCAGGGACCGGTTACATGGAGAGAGGTTTTTCCGCGGACTGGAGGGTGCGTGATTTTGTGTGCTGCCTGCATCCCGTGGATGGGGCTTTGCTTGTTTGTGTGGACCAGTTGCTGGCATGCGGCGGCCCAGTACCGGTCCACCGACCGGGGGTTGGGGACCCCTGGCTTAGAAAATACGCTTATTAAAAATATACAAAATTGAATGACTAAAACAGTAACAAAAATGCAACCGAAAACAATGTAAAACTGAAAGAAATGTTATTGCTAATACAGTTAAACCCCAAAGTCCTCTAGGAAAGCCATGTTTCTCATCTGTTTACAGAAGGCCATGAGAGTTGGGACTATCATAATAAGCCCAGATAAATGTTTCTGTGGCCAAAATAATCTGCTATTCTCCACTGAGAAACTCTTAATTCCCTGCTTATCTAACTTCCACCAAACCTATATTTACTTTCTTAATGCCTATCAGCACTCTGTTCTTTCCCTCCCTCGTTAACATGAAAAAGATTTCAAAGAGGCAATGAACTATTACAAGCTTCACTTTTAATATACATAAGGCCTGGCCATTTGCTGTATTCCTGTCCTGTCACATTTAAGGAGCTTCTGGGTTGAACGGATTAGCTGGTAACAGCACCATTGCTTGGGGGGACACCTGGGGAGGGGGGCTCCTTTCATGTCCCATTAAGGAGCTGGAGGGAATGAGGGGAGTTGACTCCAACCCTGCAGCAGCTCTCAGGTCTCAAAGGCAGGCTTGCTAACCTCCAACCCAGTGTCCTAACCATGTAAGCCAGCAGTCCCCAACCTTTTGGGCACCAGGGACCTGTTCCATTGAGAAAGGTTTTTCCGCGGACCACAGGTTGCGTGGTTTCGAGTGCTGCCTGCATATCACAGATGGGGCCTCGTTTGTTTACATGGCCTGGTTTCTGGCATGCCACGGACCAGTGCCGGCCCACGGACCAGGGGTTGGGGACCCCTGATGTAAGCCATCACACTGTACTCTAACTTAGACAACTTGAGACAATTTAAGCATTTGTTAAAATATTGAAACTGATAAATCATATATAGTTGCCCAAGAATGATAACCATGGAGTATGTCATATTATGTTGGTCTTCTCTAAGATATACGGGCAGGAAAATGTATTATTATTTTTTAAAGTATCGAGATTCTGTAGAAAACTGGACTGTACTACTAAAATGCCATTGTTACAATCAAGGTCTGTTTTATTCAAAATTCCTTGTACCAGAATAAGTGTCGTTTTCTTACCCTCCAAAAGATCTTCATAAAGTGCATGTACTCCTTCAGGCACAATGACAGCCAAGGCAGTTCCACAAAGGAGCCCGGCACCAAGAACTGTAACCAGTTTTAATCTTTCCTGAAAATAAAATTTAAAACAATTAAAGGAAATGTGAAGATAAATATTGTATGTATGTGAATGTGGATATATGTGTGTGAAATATATATGGAGAAAACAGTCACATCCTTCATCTCCAGTGCCTACTTTAGTGGTGAATAACTGAGGTGCTCTAACCCAGCTATTTCTCTAACTTGGAACTGGAAAAAGGTCATGGATCTCTTTGCCACCAGACCTTTGAACCATATTGTAATGTTCTTCCTGTCTCTTTCCACTCCAACACAGACAAAAAAAATTAGATCTCTATTTATTATCCTCATCCTGAATACAAAGTATAGAAAGTATACTTACACAAATAAAAGAGATATACAAATGCAGTAATTTATTGTTTCTAAGTACATTATCTGAACTGAGGACTGTTTTACATTGGTATTTACATAACCTGTTTGATTCTTATTCCAGTAAGATGACAAATTTCAAAAGAGCAAATAATCGCTCAAGAGATTTCTGGAATGCACATGCATAAAACACACATTTTAGCCTATACAGTATAAGCACCCATTACATTAATGACAATGAATTGTCTGTTAGAAAAGACAGAAGGTCTCATATTTTTTTAAAAATAATCTAAAGTAAAACATTTGATCATATGAAAGCCACATAATCCTAGCCTTTAAAGATGAAGCAGCCATTATTAAAAGTAACAAAAACCAGGTTTTATGGTTTACAATAAATATAGAGACTATTAATTATAATATACACAATCCACAAATGCTTTTGGAATGCTGTGTTCAAGACACCTGATGCTGTTGTATTTTATTAAGGAAATTAGACAATACAAATCTACTTGACAACATGCATTTGATGCTTTCAGTGAGCTGTTCACATTATTTTTTTATTTTACATATATAACCCAGCACTAATCTTCCTTTACAAAAATTGAAGGCTGCTCAAAGTATGCCGAGTCTCTTGATTCTGGCAACATAGAAATAAGATTAATGAAGAAATATATGATTCATTAACTCTGAAAATGCATGCTACTCAAAGAACTGGAAAGAGATTTTCTATCTCAGTGTGAAACCATAGGAATTGGCAGTTAAAAAAACAGATTTAAATTATTTTATTTTAGATCTGTTTAGTTATTTAAAGTTTCTTTGATTTAAAGCATTCTGAGATTTTCACAAACATTTTCAAATCCTTGCAGCAATTTCAGTTTAGAAAATTATTTTCTCACACAATTTGGAAAATAAAGAACCTATTTTTTCTAAGCAGGCAGACCTGATGATCACCCACAAGTATTAAGTATAGGTAATAAGCCAAATGACCAGGCAATTAGCTTGCAAAATTTTGAAGAATGCAAGTAAGTTTACATGTTTCTTTTTTCTGTGAACAAAGTATTTGTACAGGATGGAAAAATAACATAGCTAAAATTTCAAGCTATTTTAACCTGGCATTCTGTTTTGTTATTTTTAGACATATTATGTACTTTCTGCTTATTAAGCTTTACTTCAGTGTCAGTTCCATATGTTTCACTGGATTTGAAGTTTACTTTTGAATTGTGCAGTAAATGAAATTACATTTGGCTGTCATTATTAAAATAAGTTGCACTTTTGCAGACATTTTTGTATAATCAGAATAATTTTTTTATTAACACCACCGGGATGTTTTGGCATCCTGTGTATAATTTGAATACAATGACAATTAACATATAGAGCTGCCTTTGGCTTGCTGAGTCTTTTAAAATATATTGGAAAGTATTCCTTCCAAAATGTAGAATATTTTACTGTATTGCAGATAAATACAATGTGGACATGTATTTTTTTAATACTCAATTTTAAATGCACATATACAAGAGATCAGAGAAAAACAACTATGTGAAATAAGTATTCTTTCTTCAAGTTTTAGCTAACTGTACTGAAAAAAGAATAGGGCAATTATCTGAAAAAAACCCCATTTTTTTGTATATAGCAAAATTATTTCTTATATCAAACTTCAAAAAGACTGATTCTCTCAAACTTTAAAGCTGCTGAACATATTAATATCCGACACCACAAAAGGAAACTGGGCTTTGCAGAAAGAATTGGGAGAGGAAAATCCTCTAGTTGAGTAGTCAAAATATCTCAAAGATGACACATTTTTCTTTCTTTCTGCCATTTTATCTTTCATGCCGGGTCCCAATTCTGCAATACAAGTTATCAAGGTAAAAAAAGGGCTAACCTAAACAAGGCGCTTATTCCAAAGTTTATTTGCGAGGATTTTTTGTTTCCTATTGTGTTAATTTATTTGTTCTTTACAACACTCCCACCTCGAGATCGGTCTCCAGAAGTGAAAACTAAGACCGCGGCTAGAGAGCCCTTGCTCTCCGATACTCTTGGCATTCTTCTGCACACCTGGACGGCAGGTGTTCAGAGCCTCCCTTCTTACCTCGGAAAAGTTTACGGCCAAAGGGATGATGCCGGCCACATAGCAGCCAATCAGCATAGCGAGAGAGAGCAAACTAATGGATAAAAAATCATCCATGGCCGGCTTCTCCTCCAGGCTCAGCGGTTCAACGGCTCGCCGCGGTTCAGCAGGGAATTCGCCCTCGCGGCTCCCAATAAAGCCACATGGGCCAAAATCTGGCTGCGCCTCTTTAGCAGCAGGCAAGCGGGCGAGCCAGTGAGGGGCACCCCGTTTTCGTGCAGAAAAAGAGAGGCCAAGCGGCTAAATTGCTGTGTGGCCGCTTCTCCTCTAGCTCGCAGCAGCTGGGCTCCACTCAGCTCAGGCAAGAGGTTCCCCTTTTTTCGGAGGGAAGGCCGGCGAACCAGGCCTCATTACCGAAGCGCGCTCCTCCTCAGCCAATAAGGAATTACACCCGTGGAAACAGAAGGCGGGAAGAAAACCCGCCTGCCCTTCCTCGTCTATGCCTCCATCTCCCTCCGCTAGCGCCGTAAAGGCCAAGTGGCAGTCGCCCTCCACTTCCTCTCCCCTACTCAATTTCCGGGAGACTTGGCAGTTGAAAGGAAACGTATAAAGTCCAGCTTCAGTTGTTCTTCCCCTTCCTGCCCAATTTAAGATGGCAGACTTAATAACTTCAAGCATGCTGTTACGAAGTCTGTGAGCAGCGACGCCCTTATCAAAGATGGACGCCAGATCAGAACTTCCGCCTCCTTAAAAAAAAAAAAAGAGTGGCGGGGGAAATCTCGCGGGACAAGCATAGAGGCCTCTCTAGCTTCTGAAACGGGGGAGCGAAAGCAACGGTGTCTCTATGGTTCAACCCAAGGTGCAAAGGGTGTGCTACAACGCGTGAGAGACTAGGTGGCCTTGCATCCGGCAGCCGCGGTGCATTGTGGTAGAGGCGTCGTTGGGAGTTTGTGCTTCGCGCCTGAGCCGAGCGGAACGAGTCGCCATGGTGAGTAAAAAGGAGATAAAGCGTGTGCGGCCCTCGTTTTATTAGGCTGAGGCATGAAAAGGCGGCTGAAATTATTTGCAAAAAAGTTAAGGGAGTCCGTAAGAATAAAAACAGCTTCGTCCCGCTGCTTCTTTGCAGTGGGCCTGAGGTGGCCATGGCGGCGATGGGAGGTCTGTCAGTTAACTGCTTCGCTTTGGGGGAAAGGGATCCCTTTCTCTTCCTCTCTCACTCTCGAGACACCCTGCACTATTCCCAGGAGGACGGAGCCTCCGGAGTCCCAACCCGCCCTCGGGAGGGATGTTCACAGGGGCTACTCGGAAGGAGATGCCAGCGCCGCATCCAACTCCGTGCGAAGTTCTTTTGAAGATTTTTTGTCCGCTGCCATTCCCCTTGTATTTGCCAAACCAAAAAAAAAAGGCCCGCCTTGAGTGGAGAAGTAACGATCCCTTTAGGCAGAGGGAAATGATTGGGACGTTTATCGCCTGTTTTTTTAAAAAAAATTATTTAAAAGTGAATTGCGGAAAATCAGTCAAAAAGAATTTCTGATGATAAAACGAATAGGAGTGGTAACAGCATAATTATAATCAGTCGGGCTTTACAATGTGTGTTTTTTTTTTAATTCTAATTGTTCTGGGGGAAAAAAAGATCTAGAACCATGTCAGTGGCCAGTTGCTGAGATGGAAGGATGAATCTTCCCATGGTATGTATGCATCAGACTAAAACTACATTGATTTCTGTATGTAAAAATAGTGTGTGTGTGCAGAAACAAAAATATTTGGATTTGACAGATCTAACTTTTAATGGGGCTCTAAGGCTTCTGCAATATTTGTTGATGCTGTTTTAAGATTGTTGTCTTTTCTTTTCAGTCTCATACAATTCTCCTTGTTCAGCCCACCAAACGACCTGAAGGCAGGACTTATGCAGATTATGAATCTGTAAATGAATGTATGGAAGGTAAGTTTTTAAACTTTAAATGAGTTTTAAAGGGGAGTTCATTGTTAGAATGAGATGAGTCATTTGCAGGAAAATAGCTAATAAGTCTTGTACTCTTGTACCATGTGCCAATTAAAATAATACAAGTAGTCCTCAATTTACAACAGTTTAGTGACTGTTCAAAGTGACAATAACAGCACTGAAAAAAGTGACTTTTCCAGCATGTCCATGATCATGTGATCAAAATTCAGAAGCTTGGCAACTGGTTCATATTTATGACCGTTACTATGTCCCAAGATCATGTGATCACCTTTTGTGACCTTCTGACAAGCAAAGTCAATCTGGAAGCCAGATTCACTTAACTGGGTTACTAACTTGTGAATCTGCAGTGATTCATTTAACAACTGAGGCAACAAAGGTCGTAAAATGGGGCATAATTCACTTAAACGTCTCAACAGAAATGTTGGACTCAATTGTGGTCCTAAGTCAAGGACTACCTGTAATTAACTTCAGAGAGCTGCTTCTATGTGCTTAGAAACACTGGTTTGAAATCAAGTTGAAAGTATTGCACAGTTGTAAAGTCTGTATCTTTTATTAGATTAATGAAGTAAATGCCATTGATGATCCCTGCTCTAGCAGTTTGACACAAGGATATCTTATGAACCCCAATACCCCTCAGCTTTGGGCACTATAGTCAGTGATGCAGAAATAGTCAACATCCCAGAAGACAAGCTCAGGATCCATAAAGATCTTGACAAACTTGAACAATGGCCCTATCCAACAAAATGAGTTTTAATGTGGAAAAAAGCAAAGGGGTAAATACAGATTAGGCGAGACCTGGCTTAAAAATAGAAACTGAGAGGGACCTTGGAGTTCTAGTGGACGATCACTTAACCGTGAGCCAGCAGCATGCAGCAGCAGCCAAAAAAAGCTAATACAATCCTGGGTTGTATAAACAGGAGTAGAATCAAGATCACGCGACGTATTAGTACCGCTTTATAAAACCCTAGTAAGACCACACCTGGAATACTGCAACCAATTTTGGTCACCATACTACAAAAAAGATGTTGAGATCTTGGAAAAAGTTCAGAGAAGAGCAACTAAAATAATCAAAGGCCTGGAGACTAAAACATATGAAGAACAGCTGCAGGACTTGGGTTTGGCTCGTCTAAAAAGAAGAAATAGGGGAGACATGATAGCAATAACATGCCACAAAGAAGAGGGCGCCAAACTATTCACCAAAGCACCAGAGGGCAATACAAAAAACTGGTTGGAAACTGACCAAAGAGAAGCAACCTGGAATTAAGGAGAAACTTCCTAACAGTGAGGACAATCAGTGGAACAGCTTGCCTTCAGAAATCGTGGGCGCTCCACCACTGGAGATTTTTAAGAAGAGACTAGACAGTCACTTGTCTGAAATGGTATAGGTTCTCCTGCTCGAGCAGGGGGCTGGACTAGAAGACCTTCAAGGTCCGTTCCAATTCAATTCTGTTCTATTCTAGATGAGATGAGATGATATTTAATAAGGTCCACCCCTTATGGAATGGAACGGAACGGAACAGCAGAACAGAACAGAAAATGAATGGAATAGAATAGAATAGAATAGAACTGGAAGGGACCTTGGATGTCTTCTAGTCCAGCCCCCTGCTCAAACAGGAGAACCTATACCATTTCAGACAAATGGTTGTCCAGTCTCTTCTTAAAAATTTCCAGTGTTGGAGCATTCACAACTTCTGAAGGCAGGCTGTTCCACTGATTAATTTTCTAACTGACAGCAAATTTCTCCTTAGTTGTTCTAGGTTGCTTCTTTCTGATTAGTTTCCATCCGTTGCTTCTTGTCCTCCCTTCAGGTGCTTTGGAGAATAGAAATAGAAACGAATATTGAAAAGTTTGATTCTGTGAACAGTTTAATGCAGAAGGTTGAAAATGACGAATCTAGTATCTTTTCTTGCAATTCTTATACAAAATTGTAAAGGTATTTTATGCTGTGCTTATATATTTATCACCTAATAGGTGAATCTGTTGCCTTTTAACATTAATTCCTAGCTTTAGCATTTTTCTCTTCTGATTGTATTTCTTAACATTCAAGTACTCTGACAACTAGGTATCACAAATGTGTAATGTAACTGCTAAACATCATCCTTTTATTTTTAGGAGTCTGTAAAATGTATGAAGAACACCTGAAGAGAATGAATCCTAACAGCCCTTCCATTACATATGATATTAGCCAGTTATTTGATTTCATCGATGATTTGGCTGACCTTAGCTGCCTTGTGTATGTATCATATCATTTAACTTCTACAATTTTACTTCTACTGTAAATATATATGCTGGTTTGCACATACTGTATGTAATTAGATTTTTAATGTTAGTGGTCCTTCTGCCTCTTGAATTAATATGTGTGAGATATTTAATGGGTATTACTCTGAATGTAAATGTTTTTGAAGCAAATATAATTTATCTGACACTGCTTTGGTTATCTAGAAGGTATTTAGTATCAAATTAATATCGCCACCCATCTCACAAAATCCACTCTAATTTTCATTTACCATTGTAGAACCAATGCTTGGGTAGTTTTATAATTTACTATAACCTAAAATTAGCTGACAATGAAGTACAAAATCCTGATTTGGATTGTATTCAGTATTAACTGGTTGGAACTATTATCAAAATACCAGAATTCCACAACTTATTTCTGTCATGTGTGGGAAATAGCAATTGCTGCCGATGGTTAATGGACAATTAATTTATTTGCACTTTTGATTCCTGGTGACCGCCTGGACTAATCCCTGCAGTTTTCTTGAGCAGGTTTTTTGTTTTTGTTTTGTTTTTTTGTAGTGGTGGTGGTGTCATTGCTTCCTTCCCAGGGCTGAGAGAGAGTGGCTGGCCCAAAGTCACTCAGCTGACTTTGTGCCTAGAACAAGATTTAGAACTCAGTCTCTCAGTTTCTAGCCTGATGCCTTAAGCATAACACTAAACTGGCTCTCCAAAGAATGCTTACATGGAGGACATTTCCAATTTATTGACTTGATTAATTCCTTAATTAATAACTTTAATTCCAAGAATGCAACAAGAGTTCATGGAATACAGTAGAACATGAGAGAAGTAGTTAATGAAGAGTTAACAAAAACCTATGTGAACCAAAGATAAGTACATGTAGGATATATATGTGAGATAAAAATACTTGCGATGAGTCCTCTCTCACCTTATGTATATTTTATAAGTACAATCTAATGGAATGTCAACAGTTCTTTATTGAATAATCTCAGTATAAACAGAAATTGCAAAAGTATTTGAACAGTGGAATTATTTAGGAATACACCCATAGGTATTTTATATCGTATTAATTCACAGATATACTTCTTTTATGAATCTATTGGAGTATACTAATTGCTAAATCCAGTGTTGTGATAGTGGACCTTTCCAAATGCATTCCCTTGTAAAGACAGAACAACTGTTCAACAGTGCTTTGAATTTAAGTTCCTTAAAAGATAGCTAATATTATTCTGATTTTTTTTCTCTTTTGTCATTGAGTGCTCAGATTTTAGGAAGCCACCAGAGGGCATGCATGTCATATTATATTGCCAACTGCCCAGAAATGTATTTTGCTGGTTGGGCAAGTAAATATATAAATATATAAAGACTTATATAAGTCTTTTAAATAAACATATAATCCTCTGTAGCCATAACAGTCTAAATGATACATCTAATACGGCACCTTTTATGACATGCTATACTATACTGATGGTATATGTCTACGATAAAATTCAAAGAGCTTAAACTTTTTTTAAAAAAAATGAGTAAAAGTGTTGGTTTTATTACATATTGAAATAGAATGAAATATAATTTCTGCCTAAACTTTGTTATAAAATTACATTCAAGAAAATAATTGTTACTTCAAAAACACAAAATAATTGTTTTTGGAAATAGGGGATTTCATAATGTTGGGAATTACTGGTTTTAAGAAAACGTTTTGCAGAAATGTATGATGAAAAGTATTATTAAAAAATATTAACCTATTTTTTTTCCCCTGCCAGCTATCGTGCTGATACTCAGACATACCAGCCGTACAATAAAGATTGGATAAAGGAGAAGATCTATGTTCTTCTCCGCAGACAAGCTCAGCAAGCAAGCAAATAATGGGGCACTGAGGGAGGGTGTGTACAGCATTCTGTAGTGAAAGTCTTGTATTGTAGTCCACTGTTCATTCTTATAAGCCTATGACTAGGACTGAGTCAGTTAGAACTGTAAGAGACTTGTTCATTTCCAGAAGAAAATGTCTTTTACAGGAATTTAGTTTTTAATTTTTCACTTTACTTAGTTTTATTTTGTTCAGGGTCCTCAAGATTATTCACATCTCCTTCGCCATCGTTGCTATATGTACTCCTCAGAGAAGGGGAGATCAATAGTATTACTTGGAGGCAGTGAAAAATCAGTGAAAAATAAAATAAATGCTCTTTAGTTAAACATGTTGAGTGATGGTTTTATAAGCTGGGTATATAACTTCTAGACCATTCATTTTAAAAAAAACAACTCTTTAATATATTTTCCAGTTCATACTGGATTCTTAATTCACACATTAAGCCAGATTGCGTGTAACTACAATTTGTTGAATAGATTTACACAACATATTAAAGTATAAACCAGGAATGGGCAATCCTGTCACTTCTCAGCATTCTGCACTGCCAAATTTTGGTGATAAAATTGTCACATTTTGGTATTTATGATTCTCCCCCCCCCCCCCCCCCAGTTCTAAAAATTAGGATCAACATGGATGAAGCTTCTGGATTTCATCTCTGGTATTGCCCCTCCTCTCTTTTAAACCAATCCAGAATTCATATTTTTGGGGTTGATTGTACATAAGCTTGGCAGTTTGGTAGGATTTAAAAATGGAAATAGCATATTTGTGGGAATCGTCATGCTTCCGTTTCACCTTGCACTAGGCTACCAGATTATTGTTTATTAAATTTATACGCTGCTCATCTTGTGGTTCATGGTGACTGAGTGGCTTACAGTGCAATAAAACATACAGATAGAAAAACAATTGTAAGTATAAAAACATTAAAATTACAAAAGATTTTAAAAGATGTAGAACATTCTAATTCTTTGCTACCATGTAGTAGCTGTCTGAAGGTTTGCAGTCCACATCTCTGCTGTAAGTTAAATTTCCCCAAAACAATTAACTGCGGATTATTTCAGGGAATAGAGGCAAAAATGGAAGAGGAAAGAATTTCAGTCTTAAAATACGAAGAAAAGCCAGAATATTTTGGTTTTGCTCTTTTCAGTAAATTGGTTCCTGCAGTCTCTACCTTGCCCTTTACACGTTGCCCATTTTAAACGGAACCAAAGGTTTATGCATTGAGGTAAGCAAAAAAAATCAGAAAAACTACATATGTACTGTTGAGCACAACATACAAATCCAGCTTTGGAGTTGCCACATCATAACATTTCATGGCAAAATTAAAATATAAATGAACAAGCTCTTCGGAATTTAGTGCTATGAACTAAGCCTGGGTTCTCAATGGTTGCTGTATTAACACTTAAATACCAGTAGTTCAGTAGGAAAAAAAGTTGTATTCTATAAATCACTGCAGTTGAAGTTCGTGTTATCTGATTACTGACTTCCTCAGAAGCAGGTGCTTTCTCACTACACAATACAGTTCCAACCACTGTTTCAAAACTAATAAGCAAAGCAAGTACATCAAAACATTTTATATACAAAAGAAGCAAGCTAGAATGAAAAATTCTGTTTTTGGAGTGATCTATGTCAAATTATTATTACAAGTGATAAGTTTTTTTATTACATTTAGCATGACAACGTAAAAAGGATTGTGAATGGGATTCAGAATTGCTTATCCATTAATATAGAGGGTCTAGTTTTGACTAAGGTCAAAAGATATTACAGAACAACATTATGATGATATTGTTTAGTTGGTTCTCTGTGCCCCCTCACTGTTGCCTCTGTGCAGCCCCCCTGCGTTGCACCCTGGGTAGCATGCAAGCATGAACTAAACGAACTAGCAATCTTAGGCAGCCAATCCACTCTGTAATAAGTAGATTCCCTGGCTCTCGATGTACAAATGCCATACACAAAATAATATGTTGCCTCTCACATTCCACAGGATCTTCCAAATTTTCAGGAAGATTTACAGGGGTCAGAGTGAGAATCAATCCTTCAGTGAGTAGAGTTCTGTGAGTAGAGTCCATATCACAGATTATCTGTATTTAATTCAGTTTATTTAAACCTTGGAAGATATAACACTTTAAGCAAAATGGAATTGCAATTTTACTTGACATTTTAAATAGATTGGATTAGATTTGTATATTGGTTTTAATTTAGAAGTATCTCCAACAACTTAAGGAAAAGCCAATTATATTGGGATGTTCTGTTTCCTCTGATACATAGCATTACTGCATATCGTTACCACTTCATTATCACACAATCTAATTCTCATTAGGCTATTCTGGCTGGCTTCCATCTACTTTCACGTCATTTCATTCCTCTGAATTTGAGATTAGATAGGTGACTCGGCTGTGTTTCAGGAGTAATCCTGGTCCGCACACATTTCCTTTCAGTGTTCAAGGATAGAGAAGAATAATTCAGTTGTTTGAATATTTAAAAAATAAATAAATTACCAAATGGATTGGCATGGTAGTATATAAAAATGCTGGAATGCAGCATATATTAAGGAAACTGAAATACAATTTTATTTCCTTAACACTAATGAGAAAAAAAAACCTATTTTGCACATATGCATGTTTATAGTCTTTAGCCAGGGTGAGAGATATTCCAATGAATATCTGCAACTGCTACAAGAGAGGAAAAATCTATGCCTATGCAATTATTGCTTCTTTAACTGGTGGGTAGAGCCAGAATGTCTTTTCCTTTCTGTTTAATTTCTTTACTGGGACATCTTGAATAACTAAAATAGGAATGGATGGGAAGGCCGGAGTAAAATGGTTGAGCTAAGGAGTATGGTGGCTCACGAGGCTGGGCTGACAATCGGCAGGCTCACGTTCAATATCTTGTTTCTGCTACGGGGTGAGGTGAGCTTCCGTCACACCCTTCAGCTTTTGCCGGCTCAGCAGTTCAAAAGCGGGCAACCGTGTGTACATAAATGGACACCACTTCAGTGGGCAACTTAACGGGGATGTGAAAAGAGCCCCCAACTGGGCATCCCCCAAGCAACAGTGATGTCCCTTTCAACCCAGAAGTGCATCAGCGCTCCCAACACGACTGTAGTAGTAATGGTTACACTCCAGACTTGCTGTTCTGCAAGCAAAAAACATGGAATTCAAGACTAAATAGATGGAATATTTGAAACTCTTGAAATGATTTGTCAGTAGGTATGTGATACAAGTATTTAAAATCAAGCACGATATGGCACATGGAGAGTTTTTCTTTCTTAAAAGCCTAGGACCAGAGGTCATCCAATGAACCTGGTTAGAAGGAGAATTCAAATAAAAGTACTTTTCACACGTTGCAGAATTTATCTGCAGAATTCATTCTCACAAAAACCGGATAAATTACTAACTTGAGTGGCTTTAAAAGGGGACTGAATAAATTTATGAAGCACAGGTGTATATATGAAGATCTACTAAGCTTGAATATTACCTCTGGGCTCAGGCCAATATATTTCCAAATTCTAGGCACAGAGTAACAACCATGGAGAGGGATATATCATCCCTTGTTCATGACTACCCCAGTGGCATCTGATTAGCCACTGGAAAAATAAGAAGCTGGATTTAAATGCCCCTTGGTTTAATCTAGTTGGGCTATTTTTATGTTCTAAACTTTGTGAAGGAAGAAAGGGGAGCTATTTTTGCAGAGCGCTGTCTATTCTCTTGGAGGTTTCATCAATTGAAATTATCCACCACTCCCCATAACAAGTGAAATTCTACAGTGTGCAAAGCTTGATTCAGTCCAGTATGCCTGGGTAGGGCATTGGTTATTTCTATAGTATTTATGCTGTAAGTAAATAAAAATACATAAATTCAACAACTAAAAATAATCTGAAGTTTACCATTCACAAGTTAAATATCTGAGTAGCTATGATTAGCTAATTCATGTAAAGCAAGGCTTATGCTTCAACTTGCATAGAATGTCTATTCAGTTTTCATTTGTATTCTATATATGGAGTGTATTGTGTATACCAAAAATAATAATGAACTAGAGCTCAACCTTATCAGAAATGTTTCTATGATTGCCTGTCTGCAACAAAAAGAAGATACTTGTATAATCCTCAATTGAAGTAAACTTTACTTAAAAGAAAAGGATTCTTGATCAATTCCTAGAGGTTCTGGCTGGATGATGTGGGAAATTTATTTTTCTGTGGAATCCTGGGTGCTCAGTAAGCTTGGTTGTTTGCTTGCAGATGTTTCATTACCCAACTAGGTAGCATCATCAGCGTTAGTGAATGTGGAGCTTGTTTTGTGTTTATATACAGTAGCTCAGCTAGTGCTTATTTTATTATTTTATTTATCCAATTTATACAGGTAGTCCTTGATACACGACCACAACTGAGCCCAAAATATCTGTTGCTAAGTGACACATTTGTTAAGTTAGTTTGGTCCCATTTTATGATGTTTCTTGATCCAGTTCTTAAGTGAATCACTGTGGTTATTAAATTAGTAACATGATGTTAAGGGAATCTGGCTTCCTCATTGACTTTGCTTGTCAGAAGGTCACAAAAGTTGATCACATGACCCTGGGGCACTGCAACTGTCATAAATATGAGTCAGTTGCCAAGCATCCAAATTTTGATCACGTGACCTTGGGGATGCTGCAATGGTTGTATGATAAATGGTCATAAGTCAGTGTTTTCAGTGCTGTTGTAACTTTGAATGGTCACTAAATGAATTGTTGTAAGTCAAGGACTACCTGTAATCTATACAACAAGGTTGTTGACAGGTGTATGGTTTTCTCCTTGATAGTCCCTTGATTAGGGTATTATTTTCTGATTCTTTATCTGGTGTTAATCCCTGTTTATTTGGGTGTTGGTTGCTGAAAAGAATGTGTTATGATCTTTTTGTTTCCTTCTTAGCTTTTTTTTTTATTGTTTCCTGAATTGTGTGTAAATGTGGTTTATCTCTATGTCTCTGTTGATTGCTGCTTTGTTTGAAAGCCAAGTTCCCAGAAATTCTCTGGTGTTTTGGACTGAGCACTGATGATGTTACCTAATTGGGTAATGCAATATCTGCAAGCAAACAACCAAGCTCAGAGAGCACCAAGGGCAGTTCAACCCTGAGCTGCACACATATTCTCTTCTATTGGAATTTATTTTTCTGTTGTTCATTGTACCATGTTAATACTGTTACATCTCTTCCTCTCTATGCTATTCTCTACTCAATAGTTCTGCATCACAAACTCTGTCTCATTAAGACATTAAAGGTTGCTGAATATTATTTTCTCAGCTTTAAGAACAGTTTCATATTTCTATAATCAGTGCTTTTGGAATTCAGAATAAATATGGAGGTAGGGAAGGTTTTAAGCAATGCATAAATATATTTTAAAGTTTAAACCTAAAATGCTCATATGACAATGGATAATGCATTTACTAGGACTGTGCAAAGCTACTTGGAGAAATTGAAATACAATTTCTAAGTGCAGCATTTGTGATCAGCCTAATCATTACTTTTCTGCTCCTATATAAATATATGCAATGCAATCATAAAATCTTTCAGTGTAAGCCAATATCCAGGTTAAAAGATTTCGTGTAAAACTGAAAAGGAAAAAAAAATCTGTTTCCTGATTGCAGCCCACATCACAATTAAGAATGCAGATTCACATCTCATCACTGTAGGTTTGCTTTTGCTCTGAATTAGATTAAAAAATACAAAAAGATTTTTTTTATTCTTAACATATCTGTAGCCATTTCAAAGAGAGGAAATAAAGTCAAGGTGTTGGACCGATAGTGAGAAACCCAAGTTCCAGTCCACCCTTAGCTATAGTGACTCAGAGTGACTCTGAGCCAATCATTGTCAGATCAGGTTACTTCATGGAGCATTGTGCATATATCTAATCTCATGGATGACAGGTGAGATATGAACCTAATAACCAAAGAGTCATTTTGTGTGTAGACCTTTCTGGCTGGATATCTCATTGTGGATTGAAAAGTTCCATCTTCACTAATGCTCCCAATTATGGTGGATTTATATAGAAAAGAACTCCATTTCGCTTTTTGGTTCCCTCCCTTCCTCCCTTTTCTGTTTTGCCTTTGCTGTATTAATGCTGCAGCCCTTTCTAGAATTCCACAGTTCTGGTTATAGAGTCTGTCTTAAATTTCCTTTATCTCTTTATTTTGTAAAATCCACCAATTGTCTCTTCACTACAATTCTAAACAATCATCATTTCCACATAGGTATGTTTTATATGTTTAATTAATTCCAAAGCCCTTCACCAAAATGCCGTTGTTTCAAATTTAACTGTCCACTTTGTTTATTTAAGATCAAAGTCTTGTTAAGTTTTTTTTTTATTGCTATTTTTAAGTAGCTAAGGCACTAGGCTACAAGCCAGGAAACTTTTGAGTTTTAGTTCCGCCTTAAGCGTGAAAACCAGTAGCTCTCTGGGGAGTGAAGGAGGAGGAAAGAGTGCTACGTATGCAGGTAGTCCTCGACAAACTACTACAATTGAGCCCAAAATTTTTGTTGCTTAGTGAGACATTCATTAAGTTAATTTTGCTCCATTTTACTACCTTTCTTGCCACAACTGTTCAGTGAATCACCGCAGTTGTTAAATTAATAACATGATTGTTAAGTTGTTCTGTCCCAGCCTACGTCCATCCTTGTTGCGTCACAAAAACAAACCCCTCTTTAACAGTAGGCTGGAAAAACCAACCTCTTTTTATTTCAAAAACAGTCCTGATAAGTTTTCTCCAAAACAAAAACAACAGAATACTTTTCCAACAGATAATTGGCTAAAAAATCAAACAGAGCAGGAGTTAAACAAAAAATTCACCAGTAAAACAAACAGACCATGATCCCTGGAAGTTCTTTGCAAACGGTTGCCTTCAGCAACCAGCACGGCCCACACCTTCCCTTTTTATAAAGCAGCCCCAAGGTGTGGCTTCTCAATGCCTTCTCCTCCTCCCCTGAAGTTGTCCTATTGACTGCTGCTGACCTGCTCTAGTTAACTGCCTTCGTTTATGAGCATCAATAATGTCTACCAGCTGTGAATCCTCACAGTCTGACTCATCCTACCCACACAGCTGAGTTTCATCCGGAACACGATTGGAGGGGCCAGGCTCTTCATCAGATTGTGAGTCTTGTAACTCATCAGAGCCTCCCTCCGACTCTGATGGCTCTCCAAACGCCTCCTCCTCCTCCTCTGATTCCCCGGACTCAGCTGCCGGATCCATTGGCTGGCACGGACTCACAACATAAGTGAATCTGGCTTCCCCATTTTACTATGCTTATCAGAAGGTCACAAATTACAGTGGTCATAAATGTGAGTCAGTTGCCAAGTGTTTGAATTTCGATTACGTGATCATGGGGATGCTGCAATGGTCGTAAGTGTGAAAAAGAGTAATTAAACTCACTTTTTCAGCGTCATTGTAACTTCGAACGATTACTAAATGAACTGTTGTAAGTTGAGGACTATCTGCATTTGCTGCCTTGAATTTAAATAACTGAAAGGCGAGATATAAATAAATAAAAATAAATTATTTTGCTTTTTCTCTAAACTGGAAAGAAGAGTGACTTATTCAGTGGGTTTTCTCCTGCTAGTCTGAAGATCTCTCTTTAATTTTAAAATTATTATATGCAGATTTCGGTAAGATTTCGGTTCAACCCAGTGTTCTTAAAGGTTGTAGTACAGCTGCAAGCTAGATGCCTTTTTCTCATCTCCCAGCTGTTTGATTTATAAGATGACTGCAAGGACCTTCAAATCCTGTGGTCTCCTCATGAGGATTGGCCAAACAGGGCGCAGATGGGTACTCTCTTAGCCTCTTCTTGTCTGGAGAGTCTCCACGGTCCTCAACTTGTCACTTGGCGCAACATTGTTTTGCTAGAGAAATCCTAGTTTGTCATATTTTTTTCCCCAGGAGCTTTTCCAAACAATTGTTTTTATTGCAATGTTGCAAAAACTTTCTCTTAAAGGTGTGCACTACTGGAGCAGATGTGTTAAATTTATCTCAGCATCCAGAGCAGAATGTCGTGAAGGAAGGCATTTTTCTGGCTTATGTAATTTTTGTTGAATGCCAGTGCTACATTGAATGTGATTGAATGATCAGAACTTTGATCCACCTCCCACAAATACCAAATCCATCTCATCTGTATACAATATATCTTGCTGATGCAAAGTGAGTGCAAAATTGTTCAGTATATCTTTGGAGTACAAGGATGTATTTTAAATGAAATATATTCTTTAAATGAAATTACTACTTCTTCCATGTTCAAAAGTGCAATCAGATTGGTAATTTATGAATAAAATATTGTGGATATGATTAAAATATGATAGATTATCATCAGTGTCCACGACTAAGCCTAGAATTTTGATATTATAGAATTAGCAGAAACCTCAGACTCCACATTCACTGCTACCCTTAGAAAGCTTGCTCTATAGTTGATGCTGAAGACAATATTAGGAAATATTTGTGCAATTCCCAACAACTTTGAAAACCAGTTTTACTCTTGTAACAGAATACCTAAAATATTGGCTTCTACTCCCCAAGTTCAGTTCCCCATTGGCATTGGTAAAATAATGAAAAATCTAAAGGACATTCCCCTGATCGGTGTAATGGAAAAAAATTAAAGCCCAGACAAATGTGCACTGCATAAGAAATTATTTTCTATCTTTCACCCACAAATTCAAGATGTTGTCAATTTTTGGTTTTTGCCTTTGGGGTTTTTTTTGGGGGGGGGGAGAGGATGTGCTAGCACAGGGGTCTTCAAACTTGGCCTTTTTTATCACTTGTGGACTTCAACCCCCAGAATTCCTCAGCCAGGCACGCTGGCTGAGGAATTCTGGGAGTTGAAGTCCACAAGTCATAAAAGGGCCAAGTTTGAAGACCCCTGTGCTAGCATACAAAGCGATCTTGTTATTGTGCATGCTTCAATAGGCACGTTCTCAGTGGTTTCAACATTGAAAATATAGTAGCTGAAGTTAAAGCTGACTCTATCCAGAGATATTATGAGGGACATGAGCAATTAGTTCCTTCTAATTAGTATAATCTGAATTATGCTCATGCAAAAGGCTTGGTTAGCTGAACTGCGGGCAGTGTTCCAATTTTTATTCTTAGTTTTTCCTTCCTAGTGAGTCTGCAAACCACCCTCCATATTCCTCCATTCTGCACAATTTCATAGGAATTCTGAATATTGAAACAAGGATGCAGAGAGAGTAGAATAAGGTGAGGAGTGTACAGTCCCTGTTGTTTAAACTATTTGAATGTTTTAATTTTTCTTTGCAAATTGAAGAGTATTCCACCATCCATCTGATTTTAAAATTGAGTTTTCAAGGACTTCCTGTAAATCTGAACCACCATTGCCTATTTCTTAGAGGTACCACTGTTTCCAGAATCAAGCATACTTGAACATAGCTTATATATAGAATTTCCCACCTCAAGAGGGTATGTTAACTCTCTGTCTACATGTGCTCATCTGGAAACTAAAACTGTTTCTTTTTTAAAGCGGGCTTGTGATTGCTTTGTGTTGCTTAGTTTTATTTTCACTTTTGGCTCATTTAAATTTTTGTTCCAAATGCTGTTTTTAGCCTGGGGATTTTGTTTTAATTTTAGATCCTTGTGGTTGTCTGTTTTTATATTTTATTAGCCACTTTCAGTCGTTGTTTTCTTAGGGGAAAAACAAGATAGATATTCAAAACAAAAATTTTTATCAGTCATTATGCTATAAGGTAATAGTCTCCCCCAAAGGAAGACTGCAGTTGTTTTTCCATTATTATTAAGCTATTCTACTGTCCTATAGGGTGACATATTGTGACTTATCTACCATAAAGCCTCTGATATGGGGAGTTATGACCCATAGAGAAGTTGCCCTAGGACTTTCTGATTTCATTTTTTCTTCTGCACATGTATGTGTGTGTGTATGTTCTAAGAAAAGAATATTGTGACATCATGCAATTTCATGTTTTCTCGCCAGTTGGGTACTTTTATGTGATGTACTATATATGAGAATTAGAATGGTGCCTTACACATCATCAAAAAAGACTGATGTAACTTTGCAAACTTAAGAAATAATTATTACAAATGGAAGTACAGTATATATCTCATCATAGTGAAAACATAGCAAGAGAGCAGCCTAGGTACCTATTCAGACAGGTAGTCCTGTTGATGTGAAATAGCAATAGCACTTAGACTATTTTACAGCCCTCTCTAAGCAGTTTACAGACTCAGCATATTGCCCCCCCCCCACAATCTGGCTCCTCATTTACCAACCTCGGAAGGATGGAAGGCTGAGTCAACCTTGAGCTGGTCAGGATTAAACTCCTAGCAGTGAGCTGAATTAGCCTGAAATTCTGCATTCTATGCCACCATGGCTCCTGCTGCCAAGGTCTTTTCTTTCCATCTGTATGGTTCTGTATCTTGAACTTGGCCTTGGTAGAGGACTCATCAGATGAAGAACATTCTCCAGTGGAGGACTTGACAGACTTGAACATTGGGTGCTATCTAATAAAATGAAATTCAATGGTGAAAAAAGTAAGGTTTTACATTTAGGCAAGAAAAACCAAATGTACAGGTATAGTATAGGGGGTACCTTGCTCAATGGTAGTAACTGTGAGAGGGATCTCGGAGTCCTAGTGGACAATCACTTAAATATGAGCCAGCAGTGTTCTGCAGCTGCCAAAAAAGCCAACACAGTGCTAGGCTGCATTAACAGAGGGATAGAATCAAGATCATGTGAAGTGCTAATACCACTTTACAATGCCTTGGTAAGGCCACACTTGGAATACTGCATCCAGTTTTGGTCAGCATGATGTAAAAAAGATGTTGAGACTCTAGAAAGAGTACAGAGAAGAGCAACAAAAATGATCAGAGGACTGGAGACTAAATGAGGGGTGACATGATAGCAGTGTTCCAATATCTCAGAGGCTGCCACAAAGAAGAGGGAGTCAAGCTATTCTCCAAAGCACCTGAAGGCAGGACAAGAAGCAATGCATGGAAACTAATCAAAGAAAGAAGCAACCTAGAACTAAGGAGAAATTTCCTGACAGTTAGAACAATTAATCAGTGGAACAACCTGCCTCCAGAAGCTGTGAATACTCCAACACTGGAAGTTTTTAAGAAGAGACAGGACAGCCATTTGTCTGAAATGGTATAGGGTTTCCTGCCTGAGCAGGGGGTTTGGACTAGATGATCTCCAAAGTCCCTTCCAACTTTATTATTATTATTATTATTATTATTATTATTATTATTATTATTATTATTATTATTATTATTATTATTATTATTATTATTATTATTATTATTATTATTATTATTATTATTATTATTATTATTATTATTATTATTATTATTACTTTCCTCTGACATGCAGCCACCTTAACAAAAACGAAGCGAAGTAAACCACTAAAGCTGTTTCTATATCACTCTGAAGGAAAAAGTTTAGGTAACAAAACTTCATACAGTGTCATTCTTCACATGTTACTCATATTTCAGACTCACAATATTGTGTGATCTAAAAATGGCCACCATCTTGGATATCTTTAGTTTAAATGCTTATACCTTCAATTTGTTGTCCATTTTAAAATATTGCTAGATAGTAGCTATTCTGATAGTAAATCTCAAATTTTGGGTAAAGCATAGCACATGTGATTTTTTAAAAAAAAATGATTCCATTTGGGCTCATTCTGCCCAATTTCTCCCCCTTAGCTTAAGCAAATAAATATCTTTGGAGTTATGGCACTAACTGAGGCAATGGTTACGTTTTTCTCTCTCTCTTTCTCCTCTTCTTCCCTGGAGAAATTAAAATAATCTGCTTTATTAGTGCAAGTGTGACAAAAGTACGTGGAAGTGTCCACTACAATTTTTTGGTGGCTTTGATTGATCTTTTAATATGGCAGGCTTTGGGGGTGGTTGTACAGTCAGCTAAATGAATAAAATTGAATTGGTCACAATTTAGTCTGTCTTGTGATCTTCCTTTGCTTCCTATTTATGGAGCTGGCAGGACTTCATCAGCAAATTCTAAATCCCATTTGAGGAAATAGAGTGCAATGTGGAAGCTTCATATCTGGGTCCATTTAATGAATTGTAAGAATTCTACACAGATGTCTTGCTCAATTACACCTAAAAGCCAGAAATGACTGATCTTCATTTAGAAAGCTGGTGGCTGCCATTTCACTTTAAATATACAAAAAGGAAGGGGAAAAAACAGGTTAAATACATCTTAGCAAGTGTATTAAAAATCTTTGCAAAATTGGTTCAAAAAGAAGACATTAAACAAGCTGAATCTGATGGTTAACCTTGCAAATTATAAAGCTGGGCATGTTGCTAAGGAACTGTATTCCTATATAATTTTATTTATACTTTTATCTTTTAGAGCATATCCTGAAGTTTAATTGGATATTTTTAGCAGCAACTGTATATTCTGCAACTGCCACTGTATCTATTAAGTGCTTCTCTTGGACTAGCCAACACCTCAGAAGACAAACTCAGGATCCAAAAAGTTCTTGACAAACTTGAAAAATGGGCCCTGTCCAACAAAATGAGTTTCAATGTGGAGAAAAGCAAAGTTTTACATTTAGGCAGGAAAAATCAAAGGTACAAGTACAGACTGGGTGAGACCTGGCTTAAAAACAGAAACTGTGAGAGGGACCTTGGAGTCCTAGTGGACGATCACTTAACCATGAGCCAGCAGTGTGTGCAGCAGCGATGAAAAAAGCTAATACAATCCTGGGTTGTATAAACAGAGGCATAGAATCAAGATCATGTGAAGTATTAGTACTGCTTTATAAAAACCTAGTAAGACCATACCTGGAATACTGCAGCCAATTTTGGTCACCATATCGCAAAAAAGATGTTGAGAGTTTGGAAAAAATTCAGAGAAGAGCAAGATGATCAAAGGCCTGGAGACTAAAACATACAAAGAACGGCTGCAGGACTTGGGTTTGGCTAGTCTAAAGAAAAGAAGAAACAAGGGCAACATAATAGCAGTATTCCAATATTTGAGGGGCTGCCACAAAGAAGAGGGGGTCACGTTATTCTCCAAAGCACCAGAGGGCAAGACAAGAAACAATGGCTGGAAACTGAATAAAGAGAGAAGCAACCTAGAATTAAGAAGAAATTTCCTGACAGTGAGGACAATTAACCAGTGGAACAGCTTGCCTCTAGAAATCGTGGGCGTTCAATCACTGGAGATTTTTAAGAAGAGGCTAGAATACAGTCACTTGTCTGAGATGGTATAGGTTCTCCTGCTTAAGTGGGGGGCTGGACTAGAAGACCTCCAAGGTCCCTTCCAGCTCTATTCTATTCTAACCAGATATCACGAAAATGCCAGGAAAACAGCAGACGTTGTAACATGCATTGCCTTTGGAAACTGTGTAATGTTTCAATAGTCAGGGACACATGCAGAGAAAAAGCCCATTAATACATTGCAACAGGGACTTCTGACCCATCATATTACCAAAACAACAGGTGAGATAATAGTGCACCAGTAACACAACCAACAAGAATTTGCTGCACAAGCTTCCTCACGCATTTATGCTAGCACATCTTTCATGAAGAATTTTACTAACTTTCAGTGGCTGTTTAAGAACCAGGTCAAAAAGTAAGTGGGGAAAAAATAAGCTTAACTAAATATAATTATTTAACCCACTTCATTGAGTTACATTGATCTCCCATCTTTAAGGAACAATGATTTTTAAGCTTTGAAATTAATCACTTCTTCCTGCAATGCACTTTCCTTTTAAAAAAAAACAAAAAAACAAAAAGCCAATTGAAAAGTGAATTAAGTTAATCACGCTGAATGAACTCAATAAGTTGACCTTCCTGCTCTCCATCCAAACCAAACAATTTCATCCCACCTTCAAATTAAATTGATTTCTCACTAGAACAAGAGCTGGGAAATTGTTTAACTCTATGACTGTGAAACTAGAGCATCTGCTTGAAAGATATTATACCATTATGGAGGTCAAAAACCATATCTAAAAACAGAGTCAGACCTCATAATAAAACACCCATCTAGCTGGGCAAGGAGACCTTCAAAGCAGTTTTAGACCCCAGAAATGAGGTTCAAGATCTTTTTAGGGAGCAATATATTTCAATCAGTCAAAGAGAGAAAGACTGGGATTTTTGTTCTAATCAGGAATGGGATAAAGACTAGGTTCATCTTTTTGGGTGGCTGAATTTGTAAATGTCAAATGGACTATGCCTTCTTCACAAAAGAAACAAAATGCTGCAGCTTAAGCAAGTGACACAGCTCAACAATCAATGACCTTGACAATTTTGGTTTCTCTTTAGAATGCCCAGTGAAAGGTAGCATGAAAATAATTTCAGTCTTTCAAATCCCTTGAATTCACCTACTCCTTGGATGTTGCAAAGTATCAGCTAAGTGTGTTGGGGTATTCTTACTCCCTATCCACCAATCCTTGGCTAGTAACCCATAAGGAATATAGGTTTATATCCATCTGTTGCAAGAGATTAACCTCCTGTCAACTTCCAATGACTGGAAAAAATACTGTACCAGGCAGGCTTGACCAACAAGCTAAGAAAGGCTGGGATATATTGTAAAATGTTTTGGGGAAAACGCAGGCTACAAAACTATATACAGAAAGATCTTGTTCAGCTAATAACTGAACAGTCAAGTGGCTATACCTGTTTGACTTCATGAGAAGACAACTACAGAGAAAGGGCACTTAAAACATAATTTTGCAGATAGCAGGCTCTCACATAATAGACTCAGGAAACATATGTAATGTTATGCACATTACCTTTTTTTTTCCTGCCCCGAGCTCTCATAGCTAGGCAGTTGTTAAGTGAATCACATCCAATTTTATGACCTTTTTTGTCATAGTTGTTAAGTGAATCACTGCAATTAAGTGAGTCATGTGGTCATTAAGTGAATCCAGCTTCCCCATTAGTTTTGCTTGACGGAAGCCAGTTGGGAAGATTGCAAACAGCAATCACAATAACTCCAGGATGCCACATCTATCATAAGTACATGCCCAAATTTTGATCACAGGATCTTGGGGACTACTGTGTCAGTCATAAATATGAAGAATGGTTATAAGTTGCTTTTTGAGTGTGCCATTGTAACTTCAAACAGTCACTAAATGAATGCTTGTAAGTTGAGGACTACCTGTGAAGGAAGGGGCAACTCACTGCCCAACATAATTATGGCAGTACCCACATTTTCCATTCACCAATTCTGGCCATTTAGAAATATTTACCTGGCACACCCATGTGTCATACATAATCTTGGTTCACTAAACCCAGTTTTCTGCATTTGCTTTGCCCAATAATCCTATTCAGGCATTCTGTTTATGCATTTAATCCAATGCAGAAGAATTGGGATCACTCCCACTTCTCTTCTCATCGTGCTGTGACATAAATGAAGACATGATGTCTACAGATCTGGCACAGTGGTCTGTAGGCAGCTCACATGGAACCAAGGAAGGTAGAACTAGTTTCTCTTTTGCTGACAGTTGTATCATAAGCACCAAGACAGCCTTTTCATTAATTATCTCCAGTGCATCAAGGAGAGGGAAGAGATTGCTCACTGCCCCTTAACAGGGGGAAGAAAACATATCAAGGTAGCACTTAAAGTGGGGAACTGGCACCTAAACCAATTATACTTACTAGCAGTGCTTTTTTTGTAAGAAAAAAGGTGCCGGAACTCACAACTTGTTTATCTTTTATTAAATATATATATATATATATTCAATTCTTAACATAAATTTAATTTATTGTATTTAAGGCAAATATTCATAGTAAATTTTACACTAAAAATTAAAAAAAGATTTTCAATTCACCAACGATTTTTTAAAATAAAGAAATTATTTACCTTTCGCATGTAGTCAATCACTGTACATACACCCACACACGTCAGTTGTGTAACGAAACATAACGGTCGCCACCCGCAGTAAGCACTCAGCGCGCGACCACACGACCAATCACAAGCCGAGCAGCACAACAAGCCGAGCAGCGCCATCACAACCAGCACAGACGAAGTACCTATGCATTGGACTCGACACACAAGCAGCCCGCATGCACCATTTTAATTATTTTGCTGCCAACCTGCTACGCTCGACAGGGCGATTCAAGTCCACATGGACCAAACATCAAATTTTCAAAAGTGACTTTTAAAACTTGGAAAACCCGTCGAAAAAAGGTGCCAGAACTCTGTTCCGGTGCGTTCTATGACAAAAAAAAGCACTGCTCACTAGATTCACAAAACACACCAGGCTAAAATGTGGCTGGTTAGTTTGTGGTTCAGGATAGTGCTACCAAATCTCGGTTGCAAATATCTAAATGTCCCAACAGTGTTTTGTGTAACTTTTTGCTGCCATGTAGCAGTTGTTTAGATTTTTGCTGCCTTGACTTGGTAAGCTAACTCTTGTGTTCTGACAACGTATTCTTTTCTGAAACAATTTGTTCTACAGAATTCTCTTGCCAGGATCTCCCCTGCTCAAGAGAAGCAATATTCTCAGCTGGAAGTGAACACTCTGTGGCCAGACTAGGAACTCTACTCCATAATTGGCTCAACACTATTCAGGACAACTCCAAGAAAGAGCTTATTCCCAGGCAAAGGTTCCCTAATTCAACTACCTGGAGAGAACAAAATTCCAAAGTGCGGGCATCATCCCCTAATCTTCTCTGTCTTTTCTCCCAAGCATTCAAATCAAACAACTGCATGCCTCAGCCTCTCTTTGCAGTTTCCCCTCGGTCTCCACAGGCCCAACCTGTGAAGGCCCAGCCCATGCACCCAATTCCGAGCTGACCATTTGGAGCCCACAAGGCCAGGGGCAATGACTCACATGTTGTGAGTCAAGTTGTGACTTTTCCACTCCAACAGACTCCAGTACCTTTGAGCATTCTACAGTGGACTATTATGCAGCAGGTTAAATTACAATAGAATAGAGCTGGAAGGGACCTTGGAGGTCTTCTAGTCCAGCCCCGTGCTCGAGCAGGAGAACTATACCATCTCAGACTGTCCAGACTCTTCTTAAAAATCTCCAGTGACGGAGCGCCCACGATTTCTGAATCATACAGATGACATCATAAAGACACTAGGCCTGCTGTCCTGGTGTCCATAGGCTGGGATGGAGGAGCTGACAAGAGAGCCAGTTTGGTGCAGTAGAGGCTAGAAACAGAGAGACTGAATGCTAGTCCTGCTTTAGGCGTGAAGTCAAGTGGGTGACCTTGAGCCAGTCTATTTCTCTTAGTCCTAGTAAGAAGACAGTGGCAAGACACTTCTGAAAAATCTTTCCAAGGAAGCCACAGTGACCAGGCAGTCCCCAAGAGTCCACACTAACTCAAAGGCACATACACCCAAAGAAACCTTACAAATTATTCTTTCAGGAACTGTTTCATGGCACCAATACTATTATTGCTGCATGCTGGAATTGAAGAACTGATGGTTTGGAAGATGTCATTGAACACCCAGCAACCTCACTCTGCACGTCCAATGGCAGGGAATGCCGGAAGTGGTCATCTGCGAATATCTGGAAACACAGAATTTCTCACCCTGTCCTAAATGTGAGTTTTCCTCCTTTTACTCTCTTGCCAGGGAATAAAATAAGGCTCTACTGTTCCTACTGCCTAGAAATATTTGGTCATTGTGAGGCTGAGCTCTATTCTTCTGAGAATGCCTTAGAATCTCTGAGGAAAAAGTGGTAAGATGGACAGAAATGAAATTTGGGGATCTCATTCTTTCTTTGCAATCAGTGGTCAAGGATTTGTTTGGTGATTTTTTCCCCCAGTGCCACAGAAGCTAATGTCATTTCTCAGTGCAATTGCCAAGCTGAGACCAAGCCGTATGAAATAAAGGGTACAACGTTACCATACTAAATATTGATAATGTGCATCAGGTGTTTGCAAAAAGGAGCCTGGCTCCTCATCCTCTGTGTGGCAATTATTTTAAAGATCTACTTAGCATTTAGATTGCTTGAGGGAAGAAAAGAACCCAGCAGGCGATTGCCTTGAGGGGGCTGGGGAGGGAAGGGGGGGAAAGAGAAGGCTCTGTATTAAATAAATCTCCCTGAGTGCTGTTTTCATCTATCCTGACAGAAAACATAGCTGACAGTTTAGGTTGCAATAATTAGAAGGGCTTTGACATCATGGGACTGTCCTTGCTGGTGACACTATTACAACTCCCCTCAAGATTAAGCAGCGAGAAAAGCCTTGGTGGGGAAGCAGAGGAGGTTAAAAAAAAGCACATTGTACAACAAACATTTAAGCAAGCTAAATACTAACAGCATTAACTACTCTCCACTGAACTCTGAGTGGGAGGTTAAGGGGAAAGGCTGATTTGAAAAGCATTGATGTGAATTGGTTGTTCTTCTTAATTTATAGTCCAAAGGATACGTTATTCTTAATTTTATTCTTCTGTCAGGATTTAATTATTTTTCTTTCTCAGCCATTACTGCTTTTGGTTGTGACACCATTTATCTGTGGTCCAGCAATACATTTGCTGTTGTTGTTCAGTCGCTAAGTGGTGTCTGATTCTTCACGATCCCAAGCAATACATTAAGCCAACTCAAAGCCACAAAATACAGGGTCGACTCTAGTTTTCCCCAGCGGTTCTTATCAGGCATGGTAGTAAATAAAGCACAATCATATTTTTATTATGTAGTGTATCTGAAATGAACTCTATGGCTTCCCTTATTACCTGGCACCCTCTGTCCTATCTGACTTTTAAAATACTGTTTAGTTTTTTTCTGTTCTTTTTGTTAATGATCAATAGGCATGTGGATAAAACAAAGGGCCAGACTTCTATATTACTTTTATTTATGAGACTGTCTCTGGAACTCCCGTGGATTCCTTCTAGAAATAAATTAGTAGATGTCTGTAGCCTAGTGCAGGGGTCTCCAAGCATGACTTGTGGACTTCAACTCCCATGATTCTTCAGCCATCCATGCCAAGTCTTAAAGCTGCCAAGTTTGAGACCCCTGGCCTAGTGTTTATCTGGATGTATGTCAGAAAGGTAAGATGACAGTCTTCTGGAGAGAGTGAAGAAGAGTTAGGAAGGAAACATCATCACCAGTTCATCTTATGATAATTTGATGTGTTGTAACCATCCAATCCCATCATATCTTATTATGTTAAAGTATCATATCACATTAACATCATACATCATATATCACTCTGTCTCGGCTCAACTTTCCTCACAGGGTTGTTGTTGTGGGGGAAATGGGAGGAGGAAAGTGTGTTGAATATGTTCACCACCTTGAGTTAATTGTAAAAACAATAAAGGCGGAATATAAATACCTAAATGAATAAAAATAAAATATCAGCCATTCTTGTGAACACCCTCTGCATACTCTCAAAATTCCATTGGTTCCAAAAATTGGGACCTCCTGTTGTAATTAAATATAGATCCTATCACTTTAATATTAACCTTTCCCCATTCCTTTCTGATTATTTATGTTTTTCCTGTTGGGTGTTCCAACTGGAGGATTTGAAAACCTGCCTACTATTTTATGATGTAATAAAGTTTCTGTTTTTTTATTTCTTGGGGCAATGCATCTGTTTTGGAGGCGTGTGCGTGGGGGTGTTTCATTCATGCATATGCATGTGTGTGTCTCTATGCTAGAAAAACTCCAAAATAAATATTGCAGTAAAAGTGAATTCTGGGTTGTTGTAGATGCTTAACAGAAACGATTACTTTGCTGCTGTTTCCCAATTGCTTGTTTTCCTTAAGTGAAACACAAGGTGACATAAAAGTGTAAAGTGAAATCTTCATGGTAAGCATAAACAGATGGACACCAATACTGGATAAAAGTTAGCTACAATTTGTATTAAATTCCACAACAGAAGATTGCTGGGAAAAACACTGTCTAAAATGGAAGATATGAGAGGCTTGTTTCTTATGCGTACATGTGAAGGTGAAGACTGGATGTCCATGCTTCATGTATCGCTCAAGGATCATGCCTGCACCTGAGCCCCAAGGCCTGGAGTTAACCTTCCAGGGCCCTGGGCTAGCTCTTCTCCATTCTTCCATCCAATTGCTTATCTTTAGACATTTTCAGTCCTGGAAAGCCCCTTCTGACTTCTGTCCAATTAAATGAGAAGTATAAAACCAGTTTATTAGTCCAGTTTCTTCCCTCTGACTTGCCCATTTATCAAGTATCAAGAGAGAATATTCATGGGAGAAGAAATTTTGCTATGGCTTCTGACTCCTAATATCTCTTAAAACAAATTACCATAAAAATAAATACAGGTAGTCCTCGACTTACAACAGTTCATTTAGTGACGGTTCAAAGTTATAACGGCACTGAAAAAAGTGATTTATGACCAGTTTTCATATTTACAACCATTGTAGCAACCCCATGGTCATGTGATCAAAATTTAGACGCTTGGCAATTGACTCACATTTATGACGGTTGCAGTATCCCGGGGTCACGTAATCCCCTTTTGCGACCTGACAAACAAAGTCATTGGGGAAGCCAGATTCATTTAACAACAGTTTGACTAATTTAACAGCCACAGTGTTTCACTTAACAACTGTGGCAAGAAAGGTCGTAAAATGGGGCAAACTCACTTAACAAATGTTTCACTTAGCAACATAAATTTTGGATTCAATTGTGGTCATAAGTCAAGGACCACCTATATAAAATTACACCCCAGTAAAAACACTAAATTTTATTTATTTGTTTATTTATTTGTTTATTTATTTAATAATTTTAAATTATTCATATTTAGAAACCACCCATCTCCCTCATAGAGTGACTCTGAGTGGTGTCCATTCAAAATCCAATCTGAATGATATGGAGGAAAAAAAGATCCTCACTGGCACCCTTGAGAATGCCTGAAATAAACCTGAAACAAAAGTGTTTCAGCTGAAATGAGAGGAGAGCTTCTTTCCAGGACATTTCTCCCTGATCTTGAAAACATAACAGGAATCAAGTTCTGTTCTCCTAATCTCCTGTTTACCTAATCTTGTCAATCCCAAAGGAAATATTCCTGCCTCTAAATAAAGTTCCCCTCCCCACACTAATCCTTTCCCCACTGAAAAGAAAGAAGTATTGCTCACCATTAACAAAGGCAGAGTGAAATTGACTAGAGCCAGTGAAAATCCAGTCAGGAAAAACCATTGACTAAGGCAAAGATAATAACAAAATTACACAAAGTAACCAGGCACTTAATTCCATCAGCGTTTCTCTGCTTGCTAATAAGAAACCATGGCTATTTCCAGCACCCCTGCTGCCTGCGGAAAGCAAAGTGTTCCTTAAAAATAAATCGGCTTTTCTGATCAGTAACCAGTTTTCTTTATGTGGTCCCAAGATCCCAAAAAGCAAATCAGAGAGCTTTGGAGTTTCTTGCCCCACCATTCAAAATGGTCATAAAACATCTCCCTCTTTATTGTTCATTGTTCCTCTTTCTTTGTAAGCTGGAAGCCAATTATTATTGTTTCAACGAAATACAGCGTGATCCTCCTCAGAGTTGCACTCCATCTTTCACTTCCAGAATGCAAGGAAAGGATCTGAATTGCACAACTGTCTTGGCCCAGGTACAGGCACACCTCTGCGTGGCCCAAAACGTCTCAAGCTTTGCCCCTGAAAAGTAATGATAGGACTAAAGTTTTAGATCTCTCAATATTTCCCCTTTTAAAAAAAAAATATCATAGCGACTTATTGCAAAATAGTGGGAGTTCACCACACTGTTTCCTGGGGTTGCTGCCAGCTTTCCCTCCCATTGCCTTAGTATAGGGAGGGCTTAAGAGTTACTCATTTAGGTTACGGTAATGGCTATGGACTGTGGCCCTCAATCACCACAGTTGCAAGATAACCTTTCACTGCCAGTTAGCTCCTTGTCTGTAAACCTGCGGGAAGAAAAATCAGGTCCAGTTCCAAGCTGGGAGTAAGACACTGGAAATAAAATGGAGGCTAGCTGCTTAGAAAAGAAGGTTTCTGGTTATTGATGAGCAGAACCAACAACAGCATGTATTTCTGGGACAGCTGACTAAATGGCTGAGTGAGTGGATGGATCTTTATAGGGTTCTGAGTGAGATGCTCCAGGGAGTTGTGCAATGTAGTGAGCCTTGTTTCAATGGTGGTGGGTTTAATCCTACTATGTCCTTAAGGCCATGTCCTGTCCTTAGAATTTGGGTGGGGGAATGTAAATTCTTAATCACAACAGCTGTGGGGGCTGAAGGTGTTTTGTTTATGAATAGATTGGCCCAGTCTTTCTTAATAGGTACAAAATATCCATCTCTAAAGACTTGAGGCTTCTGCTTGAGGTTATTAAGAAAGATTGGGACTGCGTTCTGCCTTTGTTAAGATTTTTCTCCATTTCTCCTTTGGGGAAATATAATATTCTGCCTCTTTTTAATTGTAAGAATAAAGAATATTTTAATCTGGGGAGGGGGGCCTTCCTACAAACCTTTATGGGATGGTTCAGAGGACAAGCTCTATCTGCCAAAAGCTCTAGGATGATCCCTTGGCATCTCAACTTAAAAAGGGTCAGGAATGTGCGAGACTTGCTCAAAACCCTGGAGCGCTACTCACCACTGCAGGGCAAATCAGGCAAAGGATTTGTCCTGATAAAAACAGTTTTACATGCCAGTGCCTTTTACCTGCCGATGTTATTTTATCCACTTCTGTTAGTGATAAAATTCAAAATGTGCAGGAGACCAGTTCTGATTAGATGGATGACCTTTATTTAAGCCATCTGTCCCAATTTAATGTCTGTCTGGCGGAAAGAAGACTTATAATCCAAGGGAGCTCAATGGAACCAGTAGGGAAAGGGTTGCCTTAACGTTCATAAAATTACATTCTCCAAAGAGACTTTTTAAATCCTAAGGGCTACATTAGAATAGACTGGTTACATCACCTACTTTTTTGTTCCTGGAAGAATCAGCAATATAGTTCTAGACAATGATGGAATGCCAGATTAAGAGGAGCAATGAATTTTGTTATACTGTGTGTATAAAACCAGGGATGGGATGACCCAGGTTTAGAGTCTTGCTTTCCTTGCAACAATTCTGGAGGCTGTTCATTAGATACAAAGTAGTACTTGAAGACTGCATAGATAGGACCAAGGAGCAAGGTCCCCCTGATCATATGTCCAGTCTGGGGGAAATTATTGCATTCCAAAACTGAATTTACAAGCCTTTCATGACAGTTTGTAGTTTTGTTGCAATTGTTAAACCATTGGGAGCATTGACAAGAAACTGAAATTCTCTAAGAGATCTACCAACACATCTAGATGGAACAAGAAATTATAGGGGAAAAAAAACCAACATAGGATCCTTAAATGAAAGGACCAGGTATTTGAAACTGACACAGGAAACAGCTGAAAAATTACAAAAACTTCATGTATAGACCTTAATTATACATATGGTTGTATTGCATTTTCATCTAGTCGAATAATGGCTTAGTTCCCAGGATGCATTGCAGAATGTTTTGCATTGGTTTCCATGGAAATATTACCAGAGATAGTTAATTAGTTTCTTATTCAATAATACCCACTGTTAAGATTAGGCCATGCAGCCACTAGGTTTTTTTGCATTCTATTTCCTGATCAAAAAGATGTCTCTGGGAAAACAGCAAGTAAAAAGTGAAAACAAAAGCCTACACTCCAATTTTTGATACTCAGTAACTGCTTTGGATGCTGCAAATGAAAAGATGGGATACAGATCAAATAAATATTATCTTCTAGCCATGGAGATTCCAAAGCCCTCATGGAGGGAACCTCTTCCCCATTCTTCTTCTTCTTCTTGTGCCATATCCGTTATCGGATGTTGGTGATCATGTTGGCGATCCTGTTTTTATCAGCAGCCGCACGAAAAAGTGCTGCTGAGTTTTGTTCAAACCAGTCCTTAGATTTTGAAGCCATAATGTTCTTCTTCTGCCTGGACCTCGTTTGCCTTCAATCTTTCCCTGGAGGATTAAATGGAGTATGCCGTATTTTTCTGGGTGTCGCATCACGTGTCCGAAATATTCTAACTTTCGTTTTTTAATTGTTTTGATGATTTCCCTTGGCTTTCCCAGGAGGCTTATCACCTCCTCATTTCTGATCTTGTCAACCCAGCTTATACGTAACAGCCGCCTGTAAATCCACATTTCAAATGCTTCTAATCTCTTCAGGTGGCCTTCTGTCAGAGACCAACTCTCTACTCCATAGAGCAGGATAGAAAAAATATAACATCTGACAAGCCTGATTTTCAGTCTTAGGCTTATGTCGTGACTGCAGAAGACCTTTTTCATTTTGAAGAATGCTGTTCAAGCTTTCTCTATCCTTGTCTTTACCTCAGTGGTCATGTCCCAGCTTTCATGTAAATTAGAACCAAGGTGCGTGATCCTTTCAACTTTTTCTAATGGTATTCCTTCCGAATTTATTGCTGGTAAATTAACGGGTTGTTTGCTGACGACCATGATCTTGGTTTTTGAGGTGTTAAGCTTCAAGCCGTATTTTTTAGATATTTCTGTGACTCTGTTGATGAGGAGCTGAAGGTCTTCATGCTTACTGGCAAGCAGAACTGTATCGTCAGCACATCTTAAATTGTTGATCCAAACACCGTTTACTTTGATGCCAGCATCAATGTTCTCCAGTGCCTCGTTCTTCCCCATGAAATAGTCTAATTTAAAATTTAAAACGATATAATAGACATCAGCCCTTGTGGCAACATATTCCATAGAACAGTGTTTCTCATCCTTGTGGAAGATGTGTAGACTTCAACTGGCCTTGCTAGCTGGGGAATTTTGGGAGTTGAAATCCACACATCTTCAAGTTGCCAAGGCTGAGAAACACTGCCATAGAGCAATTATTTTATGAGGATTTTTTTTAAAAAAAATTAAAAAATGTTTTGTGGCCTTCCTGAAGATACGATCCAGAAATCGGTAGCATGATATGATCATTGCAATAACTAGTTTTTTCTTTAATTCTCAGCAAGTTGACAGTATACCTTGAATTGAGAGTCTGTGCTTCTGTGCCCATTTCATCCTAATAATTATAAATAATTAAGGAAACTCAGCATTGCCAGGAAAGAAAAAGAGGGAGGGAAAATTATTCCCTTGATGGCTTCAAACCTCTCCAGACTTACTATACAATTCATTTGGTTCACTAAGGTATTTTTTGCTAGAAAGATGAATTTCTAAGAAGAGTCTATATACATTTTTTTTCTGACAAATTAATCTTTACAGTTCTAATACCAAAAATAATAGGAATATAAACTTTAACCAATAGTTGTTCTTGCTGCTAAGGGAAAAGCAGTAATTAAAGTTTTCTATGCAGAGAACAGGAACAGATTAATTAATCGCAATGTAGGCATGACATCGTGAACAAGAAGCAACTAATTAAGCAATTTTCAAAGAAACGAATAAGGTAGATTAATGAAAGAGCAATTGCAGACAGAAGGAATATTTCCTGAACAGCATTAAGGTTTGTTAGGATGCGGTTTTGCCTATGCAGGTAGGAAATGCTGTTAAATTGCTTTCTGTGACTACTGTTTTAGTTCTTCTAGCTGAGCAATGCACACTGGAGACAATTTGTGCAAATGAAGGCCAAGAAACATAACATAACTGGCCAATTTGTGCAAATGAAGGCCAAGAAACATAACTTTTAGAAGTGGAGTTTATTGTAGCATCTTAGCCTGGGGTCTTCAAACTTGGCTGCTTTAAGACTTGTGGACTTCAATTTCCAGAAATCCTCAGCCAGCCATGCTGGCTGAGGAATTCTGGGAGTTGAAGTCCACAAGTCTTTAAGCAGCCAAGTTTGGAGACCCCTGATCTTAGCAGACAAGTTCTGGTACATGCTTTGGTTAAAAAGGGAAGAAAAATAAGTTGACATAGATTACTTTTGGCAAAGTGCTTTTGCAATGAAAGAAGAAGGGGGAAAACACAAATCCTTCCAAAAATATTTGGGATTTCATTTTGGAGCCTCATTCAATGCATCTTGATAACTCTCTATTCTGCACATTCAGTGGATAGTGGATGGCATTTTATTCATTTGTTTGTTTATAAACCCACTACTCTCCCTCCACAATCAAGTCACTGTTCGTTGTTCTGGCTCTGTTTACAAGCTGAAGACTTTTAATTTTCAAAAGCACGACAAAAATATCGATGAGCCATTAATGAAAATATTGTGTACTGGAGTAAGCAGCGTGATATCCTTGACCACAAGCATCCCCACAGATGATGTCCTTCATACTCACTAGGCTCCCTAACCCATCTGATTTTAATACAAAAAAATTTAAATGGCAAGCTGTCATGTTCAAGGCAGTAGCCTTTAGCAAAATCTCAATTTACATGAACACTTCTAGAACCCATATTGGTATCTTTAGAAAATCAAAATTGACATTTGAGTCAGAGTGCCAAGTTTGGGAGTGTGCTCATCTGCACAGGAAAAAAAATTAAAAAGCCCTGGAGATTAAGCATACCCTCTGTCTTTAAATGTGTTTTGTGACTGACTTTGCACCTCATTACAGTGACTTACAATAAGAATGTTTGCTGGCTCCAGGTTTTGCCTACCTTGGTGTCCGTCCATATCTGCAGGTTGAAATTCTTCATTCTTCATGCAATCTTTCCCTTTTTGATCACATGTGCCATGTACAAAATAGAATATGGATCTTGCTCTGCAGCTCTCATTATGTTTATGATTCATGACACACTGGAGGAGACCCACATGCACTGAATTTATCCACTGGTGCCAAATGGTCATACTTCTGCCCACCAGGGTCCATACCTGACCACGAATAGACCAAAGTGGCAAAACAAGTATTGTGACATCACAATGCAAGCTATGCTGATACATTCTTGGTATTGTAACATTGCACACAAAAATGTAAGGGACGTGTTTCATCATCCCTTTTGTGAAAGCCTTTGTTCCAGCCATCTTTATCTTCCACTTGGATAAATGCCCTTAGCAAGTAACACCATTTGCAAGCATGAGTATGAATGTGTGTCTGAATCAGAGGTCTCTTTCTGAAGCAAGATCAACAACCTTTTGGCACATATAAGTTTTAAAGGGCGACAGTGGTGAATAGCTTGATGAAACCAAGATTTCCAGGCTATTTAAGACAAGTTGTTTCTGGTTTTAGTAAGATAAGTTTAAATAAACCATGAACATCTTTTAGTATTTTCTGTTCAAACATCCAGGAGTTGTTCATGGTTCTGTACTTCAGTGTCACACTTTCTGGGGGCTGTAATAAAAGGGGACTTAAGACCCATATGGGGCCATAGACTTAAGAATGCCCTTCTCTGACTGAAAAGAATGTTAGGAAGAATTAGTCTTATATTTCTTCCTAACACCAGCTTATGCTCTTAAGTGTCGGATAAGAGAAGCATCACTTTGAAAATATTTTTGAATCTGGAAATCAGTGCTTGTCTACTGTCATCTTCCTAGGATTTCTTTTTGATACTGCTAATGCTACTCATTGAAAGATTTTATAGAGTTTTTCTGCCTTCTCCATATTGGTTCCACCCCTCGCCCTACTGAAAAGTGTTCTGGGAATACATGTCAAGGTTACTGAACAATAGAAAATCCCTAGAAGCATCCTGGATGGGTGGGATTCCCAGGCTGGGGCTGTTGTTAATACCCAGGCACCTTAAAGTCTTGGTATCCTGTTTAGCAACAGATGTAACATCTGGGGTGCTTCCACATTAGTGTTTTGTTATGCAATTCCTCACCTTTAAGTAACAAGATGGATGGACTCAGTAAAAGTGGCAATGAGTGCACCATTGGAAGACTTGAAAGAACAGGTTAGGGATAGATTGTCAAGGAGAAAATTGATATGGTCGCTAGGAGTTGAAAATGACTTGATGGCACATAATCAATTTACAAAATATTATAGGGAATCAGATGACACGTATTCCAGTTGTAGCCTCCTTGCTTGTTTCTACTGTCATTTCCACATTTTTCCTTATAGTAAAAATGTTGATTCACGATTTTCTTTCCATTGGTGATAATAGGAACTATCTGTCTAGCTGCATTCCTAAAATGCCCTTGCACCACAATTCTGTACTCTTTTCTTGGGTATTAAATTGCCTTGAATTTATTATTCTGGGTAGATATATACAATATGCCATTCATAATAAATAATATGAACATTCACACATTTGTAACTGTCAAACCCTTTCTTACATTAAAGATAAGTTCTCAGTTTTTACTATATATAATACAGAAGTTATATAAAATGTGTGAACTTTCAATTTTGAGAGTCCCCAAGGTAGTATTTTACTACCTTGAAAAACCTCCTAACCTCTTCATATTTTCTCCCAGAAATGGACTGGAGAGCTGCTTACAGGTCACTACGGCATCCACCAAAATGAGAGTCCAATGTAACCCATTAGAAATAATTAGAAACTGAGAGGAGGATTTTCCTAAAGTTTAGTGATATTGATCCTTCACATTTGCATCTATCTGACCTGAAGATACTGTTGGAATAATCCTGGTGTTACCTTTGTCAATATGGAAATGGTTTCTTATATTAGAGATGATTGATAACAGAGACTATTCCTATTGTGCAAATGATCAATTCATTAATTAGACTCATAATGACCATTTAAGTGTTGCTTATGTCTTCTGTTACTTTCCTATTTCAAATCAGAGTGGAAGAGAGCATAATATTTTGACAATTAACAGAAAAAGCCCACCAAGTACTGTATGTTGTCTCAAATTCAAATTTGATAACTAAGACCTAGGACCTTGGCATATGGCTTTTTCAGTTGGTAAACAGGTTGACATTTTGCTGATGTTCAACCAATGTAGCCAATTCTTAGATCCATTGACATATAGATGATGTTTAATTCAATCCTGTGTGCAATTATTTAGAAGCAAGTTTCACTTTATTTAGTTGATTTTGTAAGAAGAGAGGCATGTCAGTCTGTGGTAGCCAAAAACTGAAAGAGATCTGGTAGCACCTTTTCCAACTAACCAATTTTATTAAAAGGTATAAGTATTTGTGAACTGCAGCTCACTTCATCAGATGCATTATGACAGATGTAGCAACTGAAAACTTATGCCTTTTAACATCATTAGTTAGCAATGGTGCTACCAGACTCCTGATCTATTCAGTTGAGATTCCCAAGCAAATGTTCATAAAAAATTGCTTTTTTAAATGAATTCAGAGAAAGCACTGCCATTCTACCATCAGCAAAGGCACCGACGGTCACACTCTTTGCACTTTGCTGGGTGATATGGAATTATTGTGAAGATATTGGCCAACAGTCCAAGTTCATGTTTTTCAGTGAACACATACACACAGAACGAAAAAGAGCTTTGCTTTGGGCTTGGCTCCAAAAGATTTTCCAGCAGAACTAGGCTGAGAAACAGGTGATAGGCCCTTAGGAAGAAATCCAATTTTGATTAATCTAAAAGGACTGAGTGTAAAAGTACAAGTACAAGTTGACCCTTTGGCCATCAGCCCAAGCTGTGTTTGCAAAAATACAGAATTGTTATCATGAGCTGCCTTTTCCCCACAATTTTATGCCAAGCACATATTGATGAAAGCAGAAGGAAATAATATGTGTTCTCTCCAGAGGGCAGAAAAAGGGACCCTTTGTTCATGTACTTTTTAACAATATTTCTGTGCTTCAGCTTTTAAAGCAACAGACGCATACCATATATCTTTCCTGATGAAGATTGGTTTAGTTTTCTTCCTGGCGTTTTATCAATTCTACCTGCCGGAGAAACCAAGGAACTCTTTCTCTGCAAGGAATGATATCAGTGTGCTCCAATAATCAAACACATTCAGAAACCAAAAACAAAAAAGCTTTATCTCTGCCTCAATTTTCCTCAATTATGCACTTTTCCATAAGCTAGCCCTTCCCCTTTTGTTGCCATCCTTTCCATAAATCAAACAGTATGAGACACATGCAAAATGAGAGGTGACATGTCTGAAATCAAGCAAACTCATCAGGAGTTCACATCAAGCATATAGTCACAGATGCCAACTGCAGCAACTCCATGGGATCATAGACCACAGGTTTCTCTGGAGACAAAGGAATGGAAGGGAACTGCTGTCAATCAGACTTAAACACATATGTGATAGATTCTTCTACACCCAGTTCCCACTGTTACTCAAAGTGGGAAACGATGGGCCATTTCGACTTGATGTTGCCAATCAGCTTTGACTTCTTTAACATAAATCCAAAAACAGTGACATTTCATCTGAAATGGTTATTGGCTGAGGATCATAGTCAAAACATTTAGGTTTAAAGAAAACCAGAATTCATACCCCACCCTAGCCCCTTCCATTCCCAGAGTCTCATGCAAAAAGTATCAGAACCAAAAGATGCTGGGCAACCATCATGTGGCTTGGAGCAGCTCCCACTGTTGACCCAGAATATCCGACTGGCAGATGTTGGTCACTAATCTGCTGGACTCATTTTCTAAGCATAGGCCACTGACAAAATGTTGGACGAAGCTACCTTTCATCTTCCATTTCTGCAAGGGAAAAAGAAGAAAGAAAAACAATCGCATATGAAACGTGTCCTCTTCTTTCCTTCGTTTCTTGTTTTCTCTATGTGTCCCCAAATACCTATTTACTAATGGAAACAGTAATAATTCAGCAAATTTTTCAATCTCTTCTTTAATACACATTATCATTTTACATTTCGATTAGGCCTTTTTCTAATCTCATGGCCTTGGCTGATCTTCACAAGCTAAGCCAGTCAGAATTGGTTAGTTTTTGGATGACAGGCCACCAGGAAAATCCAACTGAGAATTTGAATTTTTTTAAAAAAAAACCCCACTTATTTAAGACCACAAAAACAAATCACTCCCATATAGTGAGCAGGAAAACCACACAGAAGAATTGAGCCTGAATTAAAGGAGATTTTACGTCAGATTCAGGATCAATCCATCCATGAAACAGCCTTATTTTTCAGTAAACCCTCTTAATGATAAAGGAGCACAAAGTCCATTAGCCAGTCTGTGATGGAAACATCAAGGTTGTTTTCCTTTAAGGGGTGGAACAAATGAGGAGTTTGGATTCCTGGAGTTCTAGCTGAGGAATTTAGAAATAAACTAATATATATTTTGAACCACTGACATTAGATTGCTTTTGCTCCTTTGTAAATCATGTCTTTGGTGAACTGACATGCTGTAACATGTACCTTAGTATCAGTTATCCAACTGATATTAAGATACATGTATATAATACAGCTGCAATACAATTGTATTGTAGCTAGGACAGACCCTTTGGCGTATAAGGGCACATGTGGGGACCCAATGCTTTCCTAGATAGATTTCTATGTATCTAAAGAGGGAAAGCATCTGTATATTTCCCTGGAAATATCAATAATGAGGTAACATACCCTCCTTTTAATAATTGGATATCTATTTGAGTACATACAAAGATGCACTCTCCTCACCAATCTTGATCACTACTGCTGGGTCTCCAGAAAGTTGCCAAGATAGTGGCAGAGCTCCAAGTATATTTTGCGCTAGAGGAACTTGATTGTCTGAATCTTTTCATTCAGGATTCTTGCCAGGATAGAGGAGGAAATTGTTTGGATTACTCTGGTGAATAACATGCATTGTTTTAAGCACCATTACCCCATAGTATTATTCTGGATCACTTGCAAGGTGGGGCACTGCTCTTAGTTGTTCTGTTTCTTCCTGAGTGGGCAGTGGCAATAGGGGAGAAAAGGAGGTCATTCATGCCTCAAGATTCATCTCTCTCCCCCAATATTATTTTGCACTGATGTAAAGCCATGCGAAAGACATTCATTGGATCACATTTATGCTTAATTATAAATCACTTCCCAGGATGATACAGATATATTGGAAGTCCTGGCCTGGAGCCTGGAAGCTGCTAGACTCCGAGATCGAATCTGATTAAAGTGCTGTTGCCCAGAAGCCATCTAGCATTTTATTATTCTGGATTGGGAAGCCCACCTTAAAGTAGCAAATTAGCCTTAGAGGTCCTCCTAGATAGTGTGGAAGGTCTTTGACTAGTTTTCACTGGTGTACCAGTTGCATCTCTTCCTGAAGCATGATGTCCTGGAAGCTGTTACCCATACCCTCATAACCCCTTAGCTATATTACCACAATGTGTTGAACATGAGGCTATCTTCCAAATCTACCCAAGAGTTACATCTGATACAGTTGGCTTCTTGGAATCTTCACGTAGAACCAACCATCTGGTTCATTCATCCCAAATGGGTAGGCTGAGAATGTTTCCTAGGCAAGACTGAAGATGGGGTCGGGGATCGAGTAATATGCTTTTTTGAAATGCCCTTTTATTATGGAATGGGTTACCTCCAGCAGTCTGAAGGGCTGTTCTGAGAATTTTTAATGTGTGAGGAAATCTGCTTTTTTTCTGGCATATTTGAGGTCCCATTCTACCCCACATTTCTGAGATTTTTTGGTGACCTCCCACTCAAATAATAACCACCTTTGACATGCTTCATTTGGGGGGGGTGTTTGGTGTTGCTGTCTGCTGTTGGTGCCTGCTGCAGTTCTACTTAAGTTTCTCATAACTAATGCTAATCTAGCTTTAGCCGATTAACATACAAACAACATACAGTAACTGACATTAATACAGTAGATGGTTTCTGTGGTTGTGATTCAACTCATTTTTACAAATCAGCCTATGAGTAAGCACTATCTGAAGCCTCCACCTGTTTTATTGATCTGAGAAAAGGCAGCAGAAAAGAGAGGAAGCACACAGGTATTTCTGCGTAACAGTTGGAGATTAGTTAACTGTTTCATCTGCCCTGGGACTTTACCTAAATCATATTTGCTGTGAAATGGAGACCTGAAACAGAAACCCAATCCCTTCTGCCCCAGACATCTGGCTTTGCATTTCACTCCTCCTATGTATTTGGAAGTCAGCTAATATAGCATAATGAAACTTTACAATAAATAGCAATCACAATATTAGCTCGGGGTAGATGAAATTCCAAAATGCAAATTGTGTGGCATGGTCACTAAAGATGATGAGAGTGTTCTGTAGCTGAATGGTTAGAATCCTCTTCTCTGCAGGGCCTTCTACATCACCTTCTTTAGCAAGACAAAAGATGCTTTATGACAACACACTCTTGGTAGCCTCGCATCCCACAGGTATAAAATTGATTCTTGTCTCATCTGCTTGACTGACAAGGGCAACAAGGGACAAATCGGTAGCTTCTATTGAATGGGTGAAATTCATAGGTTGATAGAGCACAATGCAAGGAGCAAATAGCACCATTCAGTTGACCTGATCTTTTTTTTTTTTTTTTTACATTAATGCTAGCTCACAGTAGGTATTCCTCCTAAGTCATTCTTCTCAGGCTAGCATCTAAGCTGTTTTAGACTATCAGGATCCTTGATTCTGGCTGCAAATACGTATACAGATATTAAATGCTATAAATATCTAAGGGCAAGGGCCCTTATTAGCTTTTGTCTTTAATTCTTTTTTTAGAAAAAAACAACCAGCTGTGCCTGCTTATTCACTTCTCCAATACATTGTTTGAGTAGCTGCAATTAGCACCAGGCTGCAATCACATTAGCCTAAATAGCAATGGCCTAAATAGCAGTTGTTCTGCATCCTTTGAAATGAACCCAACCCCCAAATGCTTCAGACTTAGGTGCTACTGCTATTGCAACTGTTACTCATGAAAGAAGACTCTGATAAAGTTGTGGCTTCTTTAAGGAATCCACCCATTAAAGTTGAAATCAAGTTGAAATCACAGAAAAGCAGGATATTAACCAAACACATGAATAAATAGCAACAGCAGATGGAAATGATGTGATCTCAGCTGCTGGAGATGAAATAGCGTGTGTGCAGACCTTTCCAAAATTTGGAAGCAACTGCTAGCAATTTATATGTATAATTTTATATGTATATAGATTATTTATTATATATACCATTATAAATATATGTACAATTTGTATCAGTTATACTTCACATCTATTTTCTTGCAGCCATAATTGTGGATTAAATTTACCCTAATAGTTTTCATGTATACAGTATATGTCATATTGCAGCATGTAAGAAAAATGCACATTGCCAGCTTTCGCCAGTCTTTTGGAGTGTATGGCCATAACAAATTTAATGACAAATTTAAGTTTTGTTAAATAAAATTGTGTGTTGGTAAATGTGCCAATTTGGTGTTGTAGTTAATAGTAGGAAGGAGACCTTGAGTTCTAGTCCTTCCTGAGGCATAGAGACCAGTTGGCAGATTTTATGCCAGTTAATGTCTTTCAACTCTATAGTGGGAAGCTAACTACTATTAAAGTTCACACCTGACCAGCATGATAGACTACAGTCCACAATGGACTGATTCAGGCTGAATGCATATATTGGGGAAGACAGTAGTCTGGGTTCACAAAGTTAGGCAAGTTTGACCAAGATTTAGAGCCCTTAATCTAGCAAGTGGAGCATCCCCTCACAAAATGGCTTACAATGACCAACTGCAAAGCATCCATTGATTAGAAAGTGAGTTAACTGCCAGATGTCTTCAACTTTATAGTGTGGCTCTGCAAGATGCTAAGGCTTTGAAACATGCCAAGTTCATATTTGATTGTTTTAATTCCAAATATCTTTTAAAAACCAAGCAGGGAGAGAATATTGCAGGCACAAAGAGGCTATATTGGAGCCCAAGGACATCACCTACCCAGTGGTAGGATTCAAATATGTGAACAACCAGTTGTCTGTGTTAATGCTGCTTCCGGAAGTCCGTTCTGGGCCCGGGCAACAAAAAATTAGCTACCGGTTCTGCCGAACTGGTGCGAACTGGCTGAAACCCGCCACTGCACCTACCTCCCCAGTCTTAAACCAAAGTGGTCCCTTGCAAGTTCTACACTGCACTCCAATTACTACAGCATCACTCAAGAGCAAAATGAATAGCAATGGCAACAGCAGTAGCACATAGACTTATATACCACTTCATAGTGCTTTACAGCCCTCTCTAAGTGATTTAAAGAATTAGCATATTGCCCCCAACAATCTGGGTCCTCATTTTATCGACCTCGGAAGGATGGAAGGCTGAGTCAACCTTGAGCCGGTCAGGATTGAACTCCTGACAGTGAGCAGTGAGTTAGCCTGCAATACTGAATTCTAACCACTGTGCCACCATGGCTCTGAATTCAGAATTCAGAGTATTCAGAAATATTGGAATACAGTATTTCTAAATAAAGGTCAGTGTAAAGATCACAATATGTATATGTTAAGTTTCCCAGAGGTGGGCAGCCTAAAATTTTGAAATGTAAATTATTATAACAAATAATCTAAATAATTCCATAACAAACAAAACAGAGATTGTCCAGGTGAGATCCAATATACAAATTCAGGCTAGCTATGCCAGGAAGAAAAAACTTCTTGGAGGAACACTCAACATTAGAAAAGAGTTTTGTTTTCAGCAGAGAGATGATATAAACAAACCTTATAAATGGATTAAGAAGACAAACTCTTCTACATCGCCTGCAATCTTTTTGTATAGGCACAGGAACATTCTCTTAATAGTGTTAATTAGAGGTCGTGTTTCTTTAGGAAAATTGGAGATCAGAGATTCTGTTTGTTGGTTTAAGAAAGACTGTTTGGAGACCATGGTAGTCCTTGACTTATGGCCACAATTGGACCAGAACGTTTCAACTGAATTGTGCCCGATTTTACAACTATTTTTGCTATGGCCATTAAGCCAATCACCATGGTCATTGAGGGAATCCAGCTTCCCCTTTGGACTTTGCTTGTTAGAAGCTAGCTGGGAAGGTCACAAATGGTAATCACATGGCACCAGGATACTACAACCATCATAAATGGTTGCCAAGTACCCAAATTTTGATCCTATGACCATGGAAACACTGCAACAGTAGTAAGTGCAAGGATCAATTGTAAGTTGCTTTTTTCAATGCTGTTGTAGCTTTAAACAGTTGCTAAATGGTTATAATTTGAGAACTACCTGTAATTTGAATTCTAATTCAATTAGGACTAGAGCTACTTTGATCACTTAATATAAGACAATTCCCCATAGTCTCTCTGCAGGTCTCCCTTTCCATCGATTTTTGTTTTATCTTTCGGAAATGGTTGAGACTCAGGACTCAGCATTTAGATGCTCCTAGTCTTTCTTGTAGACCAGGGGTGTCAAACTGCCGGCCCATTGCCGGCAATGGAAAAAAAGTCACGATATGTCACGACACGTCACGTGACATTACAAGTTTGACACCGCTGTTGTAGACTGTCCCCTCTAAGCTAACATTAAGGCATTCTGGCCAGTTGTATTTATAATATCTGTATTATTTGAGATAATCGATAATCCCCCATCATTTTAATTTGATTTTTAGGAAGGCAATAATATTCTGAACCAGCTTCTGAAGATAGTGAGGGAAGAGTCTGAAAATTAATCAAATGAAAAGTACTTTTGCTTGAGGAGAAATTAATCCAGGACTAGAATCATTTTATTGTCATGCCTTTTAACATTGTTTATATGTTTAAACATTGTGTTAAACAATGACCTGGATTCGTTTGATTGGGTTTGTTTCACCATTAGAGAGAAAAATTAACTGAAAATATTTATCAGTTTTTACTGCCAATCTAACCCAGTTCATAACTGGTGGTTAAGAAATACCTCAGGAAGGAAGGAAAAAACACTGGGACCTCTACTTCTGGCAGAAGTAGGCAGACACTAAATACCTTTGAGCAGGGGTCCTCAACCTTGGCAACTTTAAGACTTGTGGACTTCAACACCCAGAAATCCTCAGCCAGGTTGAGGACCCCTGCCTTTGAGGGCCCTTCAAATTTTACCCATTTCTTTTCATGTGGTGATACGCAAGGAATAATCCTTTCCTTCCAACCATCAAGGAAAACTCGGTCCTATCAGAGACAATTGATCATGATAGTTTTCTGGAGGGCCCACTAATCTGTAACTACTTTCAGATGCAGTTGATTCTGTTCATTGGTTCTTCAGTAGCAGCTCATAACAGCAGGGTACACAACAAAAATGTTCTCTTGCTAATGAATGACATTATATAAAAGAATCCCTCCATTAATTGCAGAACTTGAAATACAGCAGCTGTTTTAATAATCATTCAGTTCAATGAAATCATAAAGTAAGATAGGGAATAAGAATGAAAACCAAGGGTAGAAATTATGTGCAAGGAGGCTACATTTCCACAACCCTTGCATCTTGTAATTAGCTATCTACAAACAATGGGCTTGATTTCATTAATTTCCTCCCAAATGCCGTTCCATTTTTCAAGATGCCACCCAGAGTGCGGTAATGTAACGCAGCTATATTTGAAATTTTCCATCAAATAGCTTTGTTGGCTCTAGACATTTTGACGCCCCAGGCACAGTCATGTTCTGATCCCCCCCCCTTAGTTTGGCTCGTCTTCTGATTTTGTAGGACTTTCAAAAGGCACCCTCTTGTTTCTTTCTTTTCTTTGAATTTTTGAGCTTGATACTTACAATTTTCAGCCCTGGACAATTTTTCATTTTTTTCCTCAGACATTTTCACTCAATATACTGTGAATTACAGTAAATGATTTTGATTATATCAGTACCCATTGCTATCATAGGGCAACAATTTTGTAAAATTATATTTAAATATTAAGTGGATACAAATGTCCACAAATATTAGTACACAGAGTGTGCTGTTACTGCTTCCCTGGATATAATTTTGATAAGCTGATAATCATGTGACTTGCTTACTCAGGACCTTCATGCCAGACCTTTGCCTAGCTTTGGTAATGTTACTAGATTCTTGAGGTCCATAGCTGTAATAATTTCTTTTTTGTGATTTGTAACCTCTGGTTAATGTACTGTTTACTACCACTTGACCAACGTTGTGTTCTTTGAGAAACTTAGAAAAAAATTCTAAAGCACCAAAAAAATGATCATATTGTGTATTTCAGAAGACTTTTCAATTTTGGAACCCCCCTAAAATTTAACACCCTGGGTTGCCTAAGCCTAGAACCAGCCCTGCTTTATTGCATAAAAGTATTATTAAAAATGCACCAGCCTTGGGCCTAGAACTATGAAGATGAGATCTGTTATAGTAAGGAATATAAAGAAAACAGGAAAACAGAAACAAAACCAACAACTTTGCCTCCCCCCAAAATCTATCTATGTATAGCCTTCTTATTAGGACTAGAAAAAAGTGACTATTGTAGAAGCACACACAAAATTTCTATGTTATCAATCAGAGCTGAGATAAATTCTGGAGAATTCTCTACTTCACTATAAATGTGATTAATTGGGTGTGTGGGCCCACATACTGGTCAGAAACCTATTCAGAAAATGGCAGGAATAAAAGAAGCAATAATATTAATAGAGTTGGTAACTACTGATTAAATTAATTGCCTGTAAAATAAGGCATCTAATTTATAAAATTAATCCTTTATCTGCACACACACACATGTATCCTCCTTCCAACAGAAATAGCAGATGAGGAAAATGAGGGAACAGATCACAGATGGGATATTTGAGGAAGGGAATCACTCAGCACAGCAAAGGAAAGGAAAGAGGGGAAAACCAAACTGAATGGAGATGAGCAGGAGGTTGAGGAATTATCCAGGGAAGGTGGATAAATACTTTTTTAGAGGGAGAGCATCTGCTATGAGACAAAAAAGAGGCAGAAGTTTCTTTGCTTTTGCCTTTCTGAATCCTGAGATCTCTAGAAAAATAATTTGGAGTTCAGTGACAATGCTGGTTCCCTCCATGAATTCATACCAACCTTTCTAGTCCTAAATGAGACAAATGTTTCTTTCTCCTTTAGGCAGCTTATGTTTCAGTAAAACCTGTTTCCTTACAAGAGCATCAACTTCTATTTTGTTTATGGCTTTGATGTCATTTAGGCAGCCAACACAAATAGCAATAACAATAGCATTTAGCATTTAGACTTGTATACCACCCCATCGTGCTTTACAGCACTCTGTGGGTGGTTTACAACGTCAACATATTGACCCCAACAATCTGGGTTCTCATTTTACTGACCTCGGAAGGATGGAAGGCTGAGTAAACCTTGAGCTTGTCAGGACTGGACTCCAGGCTGTGGGCACAGTTAGGCTGCAATACTGCATTCTAACCATTGTGCCATCAAGGCTCCCTGTGTTACATACTCTTATTTTGCCTCTCCACTTGACAATTTATCAGCTGTATTCTGCATCATTTGCAGCTTTTAAACCATCTCATATAAGCTAAAAAAGTCAAAAGAGGTTTCTAAGGGCATGGATCCAAGCTATGTTGCCCCAATTCAAATAGGATTGTAGCTAAAACTTTTCCATGCTATTCCTAGCAAGAGACAGAAATTAGGGAGAATCTCAAGTGATACACCTGCTTTTTTTGAGAGGGAAGGGAGGGAGGGAAGGGAGGGAGGGAGGGAGGGAGGGAGAGAGAGAGAGAGAGAGAGAGAGAGAGAGAGGGAGAGGGGGAGAGAGAGAGAGAGAGAGAGAGAGATGCATCATTAAAAACTGGCAAATTTCTAATTTCTAAACCTGGGAAACCCAGTACCTCCATGTTATCTAAATTCACTTTTAGTCTGCCGGACTCCATCCAATCCATCCCTAGTTCTAAGCAACTATGAAGACCTGCTACAGGTAAAAAGAAAAATAGAGTTGAGTGTTATATCGTGACACCACATTTCAAATGACCTCTTTAGTGATGTTATGCCAGGGGTCTTCAAACTTGGCCCTTTTATGACTTGTGGACTTCAGCTCCCAGAATTCCTCAGCCAACGTGCCTGGCTGAGGAATTCTGGGAGTTGAAGTCCACAAGTCATAAAAGGGCCAAGTTTAAAGACCCCTGTGTTATGCAAACACTGAACAGCACAGGAGAATGATTAGAACTTTGTGAGACTCATAACGTGAGATACAAATCTCCCTTCTTTGCTCCTTAGCGGATGAGAGAGCAGATGATAAAAAGAGACATGACTGCACATTATTACTAGCTTTGTCCCAACCCTACTTCCAAACCAATTGAGACAGCACTACATCAGCTTGCTCTTGAATTCCTGCACTGCTGTTGTGATAGGAGCTTTGAGAACATTATAATCCAACAGCTTTCAACATGGGATGCTGAAGAGGTGGCAGGGAGGAAATGTGTTTTTTTGGGGGAGGGGTAATCACCTGAATTTTATACAATTACAGAAAAAGTTTAGTGGGCATAAAAAAACCAATAGATAGAGCCCACTGCCATGTCTAGGAAAGTAGTTTGTGTATTGTAGCTATTCCTTGTCTTAATCTGTTCCAGGGATGATCTTTCCACGGTGGAGACCACATGGTACATGAAAAGAATAGCATAGAAATTATTCACATATGAGTTAATATGAGACACATTGATTACTTAATACCAAGACTGGATTTCGGAAACAGTGCTTCTATGGCTCTGATTTTTCATGGGTGCTGTAATTTCAAAAGCTGAAAGCTTCTGTTTCACTCTTCAGTATCTGTCACCCAGTTCTATCATCATCGGCTATTAGAGACCAATGGGAGAAAAGTAGAGCTTTCAGACTTTGATTCAATGACTGTGTGGATAATTAAATAGTTTTGTCCTTTTTTTTTTACACCTAAATGTTCCAGGAGAGTGATAGGTATCTCAATTTGAATATGGATATGGTATTGGAAAGTAAGAGGAAAATCAATCTGTAATATGTGTGATGGGACCACAAAGTCAATTAATCTGGACAGTGGTGTAGAAGTGATTCTGCATGGTGATTCTGCACTTTCCCTGAAAATTCAGATGAGAAACCTGGAAGTGGTCTTGGATATGATCATATGTGGAAAAGGCCAGTTAATGGCATAAATCAGGAGTACTCTTTTTTTTAAATTAGTGAAGATAATTGCAGCCAGACCAAGCCTCAATTATCCATGTGTTAGGTATTTCCAAATTATATTAGCATAACACTTTACATGCTAATGCTTCTGAAACCAACTGAGAAATTGCAGTTAGGTGAAAATATGATTGACCAGATATTGGTATAGAAAGACATCTGTGCACCAGCTTAATCAGCTGTCTCTATGCATATTCAAGGCCTACGTGATTTATATGAATGCCTGTCTCCATCTACATTACTCTCCCTGATCACGTTTGAAATGGGCTTTGTTTGCTTCCCTGATTTGTAGGAGCATTTAGATAGTAATACCTATAGACCTACCTCCTGAGCTTTAAAACTACCTTTCTTCCACTATTTAATGGCTGGGTTTTCACTTGCCCAAAGCCATAATGGGATTAGCTTTTTTTTGTAGCTCAGCATAAGATATGGATCCAGACATTATGGTTATAAATTGTGGCTTATGTCTAATGTGAGCATCCAATCAACTGAGATAGTTTCTCCTGGTCCATCTTAATCTTGGAAACCGTAGGCTGCTGTCCTCAGGTGGACTTGATATGATGCTTCGTAAAAAAAAACATCAGCCAAGAGTGGTAGGCAGCATTACCAGCAGTGCCAGTTGTTTGAAAAACTGAAGGATCTGCTCAGCTCCTGCTGCAGGAATCCTCACTGCACCCTGGAAAGTAGATTCTGTGAAAGGCCTTAAGAGGCTATTGGAGGCTTACTTCAAAGGCTGGCTAGTACACATGTAGCAATCACCTGCAGGGTAAATTACATGTAGTCCTAAGTTCATCTCTGAGAGCTTTCATGACATGTGTATTGTAACAGCTTTTGGAGATACCTCACATTAACCAATTCTCTTGGTGAGTGTTTGCTTAGGCTTCCTGTGGTTTAAAGATTTTAAAAACATTAATGCTTCCAAGATCCACAAGTGATCAAAATGTCTTGAAAGAATTGATAGTGTTGGATCTAAAGAAGAGACCATTCATAATTCCTAAAGTTTGCCAACAACTAGATCAAATAGGTTTTTAACTTTAATATCAAGGTGATCACAGTTGTTTGACAATCACAGATAAGTGCCATTCTAACAGGAGATGCTGAGCTTACCACAGTAATTAAAAGCTACAGGAAAGCTTGCAGTACCAGTAATCAAGACTCTTTTTCTTTGTATATAGGATTAAAATCAAATGTTCTCATTAGCAGGATGCAATTTAAGGCAGTTCTTACCACCTCTTCCATTTGCTTTTAATTTTTTCCTTTAATTTAGAGCTTCATAAATTGTATTTTTACTGCATGTAGTAGTAACTGCAATCACCACAAACCTTCCCCAGAAACTACACACCAGAAGTGCTTTAAAAGAAACACACTCCAGAATGCAACTGGAATTATGCCTTTTCACAGTGCAGCAACATTTGAAGGATATTCTGGGGAAGAATGGGATGACATTAGTGGCAGGCACCAATTTGGTCTTTAATGACAGAATGGCTTCTGAATGAAGCCCTACCATGACGTACCCGACCTAATACTTGAGGGAATTATATATCAGGAAGTGGTGGAAAATGGTGGCCAATTGATTATGGCTTTCTCTGCTACATCCTTGTCGGTAACTTTGACTGATGTTTTTAATTGTAGAATGTTTATTAGTTTTTATGATGCATTTTTATTACCTCACGTTCTGTGCGATGGGTGGCTGCATAAATGTGATAAATAAATTCTCTCAGAAAGTTCCTCACCAAAATTTAACTTTTAATTTCAGAAACTCGAGTTTCAAGGTTGAAAGCATTGCCTGCACTAGTTCTCCATATGCATATAGAGTCATAGTAAAAGCAGGAAACCAGATGTCTTCATCTGAGGCTGTTCTTCTGGTACAGGAATCATTTTTCCCCAAGTATAAGATCTTCTATAAAAAAAGCAACCCAATTCATTGCTTCAGATCTGTTTGAATGCAATGAGCATTTGTCATTAATTGTGTGAAAGATTTTGAATATACTGTGATTTGTAAAAGAAATATTAATATTTATCATTTATTATTCTTTTATATGCTTCTAGAGTAGACTGCACTTTGGTACCCAGTTTTCTGAGTATATCAACTTCCTTAAGCACAGTGGAACTGTGATGGGGTTCATTTATGAAGAAAAATACATAGTATGACATATTACTCTAGCATGACAGCTCCTTTAACAAAAAAAACAGTCCAGACATCAACCTGGTTGGTTTCCCATTCCTCTCCAATTACATTACATTTTAAAATACGTTACACTGTATATTTTTCTTAGTTCAGGAATGAAGAAGTTATGTCCCTATAGACATTGTAAGATTACAACTTCTATGTGCATTTTTCCATTGGACACTGCTAACTGGGGATGATGGTAGTTCTAATTCAAATCATTTGTGAATACTGCATTCATGCATTCTTACCAAAGAATGAGGAAATTAGGAATGAAAGACAGAGGATAGCCTTTGCCATTTTACTAAGATCCTTCTTTTTTTAATCAGGTTAATGCATTTGAATGTGTGTCTATTCCAGTTGGTTTATATGTGCATCATTTTTGCTTTCCCTACATTTTACTAAAACAAGTAAATAGCCTGCCTCTAATGCTTGATCAAGAGGAAGAATGCTTACAGCATTACACCAATCCCAACCTCAGTGAACTCTGAGGCAGTTTGCAAAGTTCTTGCACATTACCATTCAGGGCTAATTAGAGAGAACAATTTACTCAGAGCAAATCTATCAAGTGTTTTTCCAGTAAAAGGCTTTAACCATGTAGAACAGGATATGGATGACATTCAGACCATATATCAAGAATCAGAGATGGCTTCTCATCTTCAGATCCCGTGAATCATCCTTCCAAATGCATTGTACAAATTAAGGCTAGAACAGCCCGGCCACTCAAGTGTCAGTAAAGTCTGTGCAATACTGTACCTGTCTGCCATCTTTCTGGTTGCATGCCTCAACTGTGACCTGGGAACCAGTGGAAAAGGAGGTGATTGAGAGGCACTTGTCCTGCTGCCTGATTAAAGGGTCACTGAAAATCCACTCCTTTGGGGGCAGAAAGCAAGAAGAGAATTTAGCATAAGGTGATAATACAGGGGTCCCCAACCCCCAGGTCATGGCCCACTACTAGGTGGTGGCCTATTTGGAATTTGGCCATGTAAATGGCTGGCTGGAGTGCACATGCAGCTCAACTTGTGCGAGCCAGCAGACACTTGTATGCGTGCGTGCTGGCCTGCCACTTGCACAAATCAAACTGCATGCGTGCACACCGGCCTGCTGCTTGCATGGCCCAGTTCCCCTCTCCCCCCCCAGCCGGGCCGGTGTGCACACGTGCAGCTTGATTTGCGCAAGTGGCAGGCCGGCACGCACCTGTACGATTGCCCACCGGCCTGCTGGCTCGCACAAGTGATAATACAACATTTTCTCAATTATATCTGCTAAATTTATAGCTCTTGTTTGGAATAGAAAGCCTGACTCAAACATTTTCCCCTCCTACATTGACTTATACAATTGCCCTTCAGCAGGGAAGGAGAAAAATGGCATAAATCAGGAAAATGGCGACTTGTTTTCAGAAGAATCTGCAATTGCAGCAGCATTTTGTATTGCTATTGTTATCAGTGCTTGCAAAAAGTAATTTTAGGTTTCCATTGTGACAGAAAGCCCTCAAGGCTCTTAGGAAATCAGCTGCCTGCTTTCAAGGTTTATATTGAGTAGGTTAGTGCTGGGAGTGAGTTTGTGGGAATAACACTTATTTATTTATTACTTTATTTGCTACTTCTGTTTGCATAAAATCCAAATTGAATAAACAAATAAATAAATGTTGTCCACAGCTATTCACTTAATATTTGCCCAGTTTAACCCTGAAAATGCCTCGAGAGAAGAATGGTCCAAAGTACCTTTTGTGGCCTGGCCATTAGCGATCCCTCTACCAAGCCACTTGGTTTTGACCTGCTTCATTTTGTCTGGACAAAATTGAACAGAATTAGGTATGATAGTGGAACAAGTGCCTCTGCACTTATTCCATCAGTGGGGATGGAAAGATTATCCTTGTTGCAATTGTGGTGCTGATATGCAAACTGTTAAGATATTGTGCTACATTGCCCATGATGTATGTTCTCTGGTTTCCTAGTAAATCTGCATGAAGCAACACCAGAGGTGATCACCTGGATAGCTTAATTGGACATCCAGTTATGAAGCCACTACTATACCCCCATAGAAGTTTAACTTAGAATTATGTGGACTTATAGGTTTACTTCTCTTCTGTCATGTTCTCATCATACAATTATTATTATTATTATTATTATTATTATTATTATTATTATTATTATTATTATTATTATTATTATTATTATTATTATTATTATTATTATTATTATTATTATTATTATTATTATTATTATTATTATTATGAATATTATAATATTAGCCACCTCTGGCTAAAAAAATGACGGGAGAAAATGTTGCTGTTCTATCTGTAGAAGTAGAAGAAATATGCTGATTTAATAGAGCAAGCTCAATTAAGCCAGATATTACTGATGTTCTTGGCAGCTGCCATCGTTTTAAAAAGCACTGTCCCATGGACTGGAATTGTTTACACTGTGTTTACCAGTATACAAATTGGTAGGATGCAAACTCTGCACACACATAGGATAAGTACATTTTAAATAAAATTACTGTGGTAAATAGAGCAGTGATTTTTTTTTAAAAGATGGTTGATATCCATATAAGTCACTCAGAGATGATATTTTTAAAGGTCAGTTTTTGAGTACAAAACCTTTTAAAAAGGCAAGAAACTATTTTCATATGTGAAAGACTTCAAATATGGAATGAGAGTGAAATCATCATGTGATTTGGAAAATACCAACTTGGGTACTTTTATTTGTTTAGCTTTGAAGCTGCCCAACTCTGCAGCAACACTGAGCAATCTACAAATAAAGAAAACAAAGTATTTCAAGAAATACTTAAAATTTTTCTTAAAATAATCTGGTGCAATTCAAAATTCCTCACTTCACAGGGACCTTTCATAGCATTCTAATTTGTCCCCTCTAATTGGACAATAGTTTGGAACTATCTAGTCTCCTGCAAAGAGATGGGCTCCTTCTATCCACTAACAGAAGGGGGAGGAAATTATTACTATTTTTATAGTAGTATATTACAAATTTCTCATTCTCTCTACAATCTTCTATAACTGCCCTAAATCAGCTCTGAAATGCTGCACCCTCTAACGCTCTGGAAAGGTGGACTGGGGTCTATAAGCACCATAATGTTTCTTCTCCTCTTTCTACCAATAAGAATATTTTGACAGGAAGTGAGCTGGATCCATTTCATTTGCTGGTCCAAAGATTTCAGTTTTCTTCATTGCTTACTTTTGGCACAGGCACTAGAATAGACTCTGCCCCTTAATTTCTGGAGCAGAAAATAATCTTATTTTTATCTTAATCTTATACAATAGGACAGAGGTGTCAAACTGCCGGCCCGTCACGTGACACGGCGAGTTTGACACCCGTGCAATAGGAGAACGTATCAGCCAGTTTTTTAATCTATTTCATCAGCTGTGGCCTATGGTGTCACAATATGCAATGGATCATTAGGGATGCATTTCAACACCCTTAACAAACCAAATAAGAGTAAAAGCCAACTTCATTGATTTATCCCCTCACCTAATAACCATCCTTTTCCATAGACAATTGACATATGCTTTCTTTGCTTAGATAATTCCCAGGATATAGATACAGTTCAATGAATTTCAGCCATTTCATACAACCACAAAATAGCTCAACAAGTCCAATGAAAGAGCACGCTGAATGTGGTCTGCTCACTCATCCCAACCATTAACAGATGTGAGTGAGCTTTTGCTGGCATCTGGTATTCTGTTGTAACCTTTTGCTTGCTCAAGTTATTTCCTCTTTGTTAGCATCTAAAATAATTCTCAGGAAAAATCCTAAATTTAGACAATGGTATTAATTTATGCCATCTTGTCCCATCATCCCTTAGGCTACATAACTGTTTTTTACTGCTATCCATAAGAAATTGCAGAGAAAGGAGCTAACATTTCACGCTATTTTTGGATATTTTGAACTGACTTTTACTTAATACAGTACAGTGATATATAATCTATTTGAGGAAAAAAATGAACTCAGATTTAGCTTAGTAGATTTTTCTAGACAATTTGTGACAATTTTACTTCCCAACATGATGCTCAAAGCTACCCCCAGTCCAATGCTCTTTCTGACTTTTTACATTTTAAAGAATTCTTTTACTTTCTTTTATAGGAAACTGGCATGCTGCCAGTATAATTTTCATCTTTAGGAATGCTTCTGGGCCCAAATGAGCTTCAAAATATATTTTTTTTACAGAATAAAAATAATGAGTAGCAGCATTTGGGTGCTTAAATTGGAAGTACAAGGACAAAGATAAACAGAGGTAATCGAGAAATATCTCTAGAATAACAGACTGTGAAAATTTATTAAATGTTGATTTCTAATCTATCATGGCAGTAATTTTTGGAATGGGTAAGTCATTTGTAGAAGTTCTATGATAAATTCTTAACACTGCAGCCCCAAACACTGGGGAATTCCTGAAGAATTTTACATCATTTCAGGATAAAATTCAACTTGTACAGAATCATCTTTGATTATTACACCAGTATTATCTGTGGTGATGTATTAAACAGAACTTGCAACAGTATAAATATGGAAAAACTGTTTGATCTGGTAATTTAAAATTGACATTTTTTTCTTTAAATTTTCCTTTAGGAAGCGCTGCCCTTATAGGCATTTCAGGGAATCTATCTGTATAAACATGATAAAGCTAAATGCATACTGCGGTCTTCACTGTTCATGTGTGCAAAGATCTATATAAATATTCTTAGAATATGCACTCATTTCATATTTTCTTTTTTCATAGATTGAAGAAAGGTTGCATGTGAAACAACGTTAAGAAAAAGGTGTTGACTTTCAAAATACCATCATTATCATACTCTAAAAGAAAAGATTTCCACCCCATCTAAGAGTCACTTAGGTGAGATAGGTGGCTGTACAAACTGAATATTTTTTTAAAAACAAATCCTATTCTACAGTCATACTTTTCTATAGCTTTCTTTCTTTCTTGTCTTCCACATCTGAAGGATGCAGCAAGAACCTATTGTGTTATCTTATACTGAAGTATGTCTTGAGGGTCTTCTAAATAAGTATTTGTATCTGGGTCACCTCTAATTATCCATCCTTCCTCACAGCTTTCTTAATGCCACAGAATTGACCTTGACTGCCCTGTGCAGATAATATTCCTATCTTGCTGGAACACTTGGAACCCAATTCAGTGTGAGGTACACTAAATGGCTGTCTTTTTCCTTAGCTTTGTACTGAATGGCTGCAGGCAATTCTAATTTTGTAAGCTGTCCAAAGTCAGTTGGTTGAGATGGATGGCTATAGAAATCGAATAAATTAATAAATTTTAAGGATTGAATAAAAATCAGCCAGTTTCATCTAAAAGTTAAAACATTGGACCAGGAGTGAGGAAACCCTTGCATGGAAGTCAGCTAGTTGACTTTGGACTGATCATTCTCTCTCAGTTCTAGGAAGAAGGCAATGGCAAATCATTCTGAAAATCTTGCCAAAAAAACTGCATGGAGTTGTCCATGAAGTAGAATCTGACTCAAAGGACCCCCATCCTGCTCTCCCAAAACAGCAGAGAGTTGATCAGAAGACAAGCAATGTCTATTCAGGGATTTGAAAAAGGTTTCCAGTTTCATAACGTTTACTGTTCATATAATATTTTACCACAAGGATTCCATTTCATAACACTTCTGGGTGGAATTATTTATTTCTTCCAGGAGCTCAAGACAACAGGCACAGAATTCTTCCTCTACCTTATACTCGTATCAACCCATTTGGGGTGCACTGAACTGAGAGATAGTAATGGTGCTAAGTAAGCAAGTAAACCTCCATGGCTGTTGGTGGATGAGGGCTTCCACAGTCCTGATTTGGCAGCACCTTGGCTGTGGCTATGTTGTTCTTTATACTTTGCTTGAACAGAGCACTGAGGCATGGTTGAACGATTATCCTCAAATGACTAACTCCCTCTCCCAGAATTACAGATTCACTGATGTATGCTTCAAATGCACATATGTTTTCTCCAGGACATTCTACAGAGCAGAAAAGAAGACTAATGGGATGAACTTTGGATGACCTTACCTGAGTAGCAACGGGATTCTTCACTGACCCTTTACAGCTTCCAATCCCAGCTAGAGAATTTCCTGCTGTATCCTGGCCCTGAGATTCCAAACAATTTGCTCCTTGCTTGATGATCCCTGGAATCAGCTCCTTTTCTGGGACTCTGAGTGATTAGAGAGATCATCAAACACAAAAGGAGAAATTATAAACATCTTGTTTGTTACGTACTCTATACCCCATCAAATCAATAAATCAACCATTCCAGACAAGTAGGTTGGGCAGTTAGGCAGTTCCCAAAAAAGAGGAAACGTGTCACTAAAAATACCAGTGAAGAACAATGGCCTGCATGACCTTTGTAATGCATATAGTAATTTATAGGTAGAGATGATAATTTAAAACTAATGACTGTAAATATAAATATTATATAAATGTTATTTATAAAAATAAAACTCATTACTGAAATTTAAATATCTCTTCCTCTCTCTCTGATCCTTCATCCTAGAATGGAAATTCAATATATTGCATGAGGAAGATGGTGTCCAAGCAACCAGAGTGCCTTTTTAGTTTGCTGCCCACATGCTGAATATTCATGAGAAATTTTCTCTTCAGTTGGACTTCTTTATCTTAAAGTGGACATGGATCGAACAAATCTTCAAATAAAGGGCCATAAATAGGAACCATGGTAACCCTAATCATAAAAGGTAACTTCTGCCACATGCCCTCCCTTAAATGCATTCAGTGAAAGATTCCTAGAAATGTTTTATATCACATTTTTTTGACATTGCACAAATTTACCACGAGCAAATCTTCACAGACTTTTTCACCTCCATATATATGTCAGAGGGTTTGACAAACTAATTCTAATAGCAAAGAATATCCTATAAAACATTGTTAGACCTATTTTTTGGGAAGTAGCCTTTCTTCTTCCATTTGTGTGTGTGTGCGTGTGTGCGTGTGTGCGTGCGTGCGTGCATACAAAGTGTACAGGGAGGGGTAGCAACTCTGGTTGAGGAGCCTGCTATGCTCTTTTTAGGACTGATTGGTTATCTTTGGTCCTCACCTGGCACTCAACTCTCACCTGTGACTCCAAATAGCTATATCACATGCAGCAACACAGATAAAATGCACAACAGCCTGCTTTCTTCAAATCCAAAGGATCACCATACACACACACACACAGAGAGACACAGAGCTGGAATATACATTCATCTCATATTTTCTTTTTTCTTGGATGTACACAATATATCATTATTATTTTCTACTCTTTCATTCTTTGCTTAAGTGGGTTATGTATATTTCAAATCTGTCTTTAAATTTGCCTTTATCTCACCAAAAACATAACTCTTTTTGAAGATCTTATACTTCTTTTGCTGCATGCAACCTGAGGTCAGCCCTTACTGCGCTGTCTACCAATTAGTTTTCCCCATATAAACTCTTTTTTTCAGAGTTCAAAGAAACCAAACATAGAAAAGACATAGGTCAGATAGAGTATAATTGGAAGAAATATTTTAAAAATAAATTCCCACTGTAACAGCCACATTAAGAAAATAGTTGATGCTTTCTTATTCCACAGTGGCAAAACACATATCATGCAGTTTTGCTGAGAGGTAAAGAATGACTCACTTGAGTTCTGGATAGACATTCTCCAAATACCATTGAAAGGATTTACAGTTCAGCTTCCTGCGTTGTTCCACTCGGTCTGCAATACTAGAAGCAAAAGTACCCTATATCTATCTTTATTGTAAACATGAATAAAACAGAATTATGTGACCCAGCAGCACATGAGTACATTTGCAGAATAATTAAAAGAACATTCAGTACTTCTAAGGTGCAACCACTTTGGAATCAATGTTGTGGAAGCTATTCAAAGACACATTTGCATGGTGCTTGTGCTTATAGAATTGCCCATGCAAGCCCATTTGTTAATCTTAGAGCAGATGTGGGAAATCTTTTCCATCTGCCCACTGTTTTCTGTTATTTTTTTATTTTCCCAACAATTCTTTCTTTTTGTTTCTCCATTAATATTCTTATGGTCTAGATAGAAGAACATGTGCAAGATAAAATGTGTCGCAAAGTGACTGCATGACAGTAATGTAGGATGTGAAATGACAAGGATTTTGTCATTTACTTTTTTCTTTTTTTTAATCAGAGTTCACGCATAAAGTAAGAGTGAGGAGAAAAAGATCCTATTCAAAAAAATCCTATTGACTCCATTAATGAGTATAAACGAGAGATTCAAATACTGGTTTATCTGTCAATTTTGCCCTTCTTAATAATCCAGGCAATTACTTCTTTATTGTTTGAAATGTTAATGTACTATATCCATTACCAATTTGCTTTTTTAATAACAATAATAGATTATAAATGTCTGTTTGAAAGGATACTATGGATGTTTTGGCAGGCCAAGTTGATATCCTATGATTGGCTTTTTACAATGTGAGTTAATATAAGAATATAGAAATTTAGAACAGAGTTTTATGAGTAAGATATCAAGAGATAAACAACAGTGCCTGGTAGCAAGACAAACACAGCCCTGGAGTAAACTGCTTGTAACAACTGCACCATCTAATAAGGCAGTATAACAGAAGCACTCCTGAGAAAAGAAACTGAAATTAAAGAAGAACTTTAAGAATAGTTTCACCTACCAAAATATTTTTTCCTAGGCCAGAGCAGACCTTAAAATCTACTGTTAGTTAGGGCTGAGTGTATTACAGATGATTTGAAGAAGGTGCTTAAGAGTATGGAGAAGCACAAAAGCTGCACATCATGTAGCTGCTTCAAAAAGGGATTGTCTTTATGAATGTTCCAAAGCATCTCTTCCAAATCATTTCCCAAGCATGCATAGTTTTAATGTTAATGTTAATTCCTAGTTTGGAGAAATCCTTTTGAAACTCTTCATCATCCCTCTTTGTTTTAACCACCCTAAATAGTTTGAAGACATCTGTAAAGGTGGCCACTTACCTATCTCAACGTAAAATATATTTAAAAGGCAATAATAAAATAAAATAGTAACAGAAATCCTATTGTTAAATCTTTCTTGTGAAAATATTATTTTTGCTTTGAATTATTTAACCATTCACCAAGCCATAAATAATTTTCTCCTCTTATTCCATTACTACTCAGTCCTAGAGATTTGAATAAGGAATTTGTCAAAAACTTTAGAAAGATCAAGTATACAATATCTTGTATGAGATCCACTGGGAATGGAGTGGTGTATGTTTAATAAATTATCATTCTTCTCAAAGAATGTAAAAAATGAGTGAGACAGGCCTTGTTTTTGCAGAAACTACAGATTCTTATTCTTCAGCAGTGTTCAATAATTTAATTTTAGTAACTTCTATTGCACATCCTTTCTTGAAAATTTTACATTTTAAATATGATTTGTGTTAAAAAATACACACTTTTAAATTAATTTTATTTTATAATGCATATTTTAAAACATGATTTGAAGTATAAATCAAAACATATCTGATCCAGTTACTGTCTGATTTGCATTTTAATCAGGGACAGGACAATCAATTTGTATCATAATTCACAAAGAACAAAAGATTCAAAGATTCAACAATTCCATCTTCCTCAGAGCAATTTAACTGAGGTGGTTTACATGCTTACCTTCCAAATGACTTTCCAATGGCAGAAGGTCTGGCTTCATAATAATACTGTTTGTATTCATCCATCCATACCTCTGCTGTACGTTTGGTATTTCTGCAGGTAGGACAAGATAAGCCCTATTAAATGTCATTGTTGGGTAAGTCATCTTGCCATGACATAAAGTTGTAGCACATTTTAAAGAATCTGCTACCCTAGTTAACTGTTATTATGTCACTAAACTTTGATGCAAGAGAAAAACATCTCAAAAAGTAGAAATCAAATGAAAAGAAGCTGCATTTCCTCAGTGCATGAACAAAATAGAGTCAATGTACAACATTTTAAAAGAACATACCTGAAGCATTCTAGAAAAGAAATGATGAGTGGGGTACAAAGATAATGAGGTCAGGTATTCTAGCCCCATATTATATGTCTTCATTTACCACTCAACTGGTCCCTTATTCTTCCTGACCTTCACAAGGAAGTCTAAAGGAGAGCTGTACTCTCATTTGCTTGAAGATGAAAATAGCTCCCTGATCAGTGATGGGGAGTACAACTCTTCTGAAACTTGAGGAAATCACAGAAAATAAGGAATGGAATATAAGGATGTGAGTATGTAAGGAAGAGATGAGTTCCATTTTCTATGAACTTCTATGAGCCATGGTGGCGCAGTGGTTAGAATGCAGTACTGCAGGCTACTTCTGCTGACTTCCAGCTGCCAACAGATGGCAGTTCGAGTCTCACCAACTCAAGGTTGACTCAGACTTCCATCCTTCTGAGGTCAGTAAAATGAGGACCCAGATTGTTGGGGGCAATATGCTGACTCGGTAAACTGCTTAGAGAGGGCTGTAAAGCACTGTGAAGCGGTATATAAGTCTAAGTGCTATTGTTATTGCTATTAATCTTTAAACTTCCCAACAGAAAACAACTTAAGATTCCCAGAGAAGTGTTCTGAATATACAGTATTCTATTTTTTAAATTCATTTTAATTTAGAGTAGAATCCATTAATCATTTCTGATAGACTCTTGTACACTCAAAGTCTTTTGGGAGGGACTGAGGAATACTCCTAACCAAGTTTTGCTGCAGAAAAAGTTAAAAGAAATAAAGTATCCTGTTGCACACTTCTACTCACATAATGTTGGAGTCTATCGTTAAAGACTGTTTAACTCCAACAGCCAAGTACTTTTCAGCAGTATTCTTAACATGGAGAAAAGTAAAACACTTTTAAGGCATCCTTTATCTATTACTATCATAATAACCACAGCTCTGTTGCACATAAGAAAGATCTGGCCTCTTAACCTACTTGACTACTTTGGATTGTAAGCAATGCCAATTATGTAGCAGCTTTGATAAACTTTGAGGCATCTTGTGCTAAGGAGGCCTCTGAAGAGTTGTTTGTCAGTGGACCTAATTGACTGCAATATGAGGACAGGGAAATGGTTGTGTTGAATTATCACCTGGTTTTATTTTTGGATTTTACTAATACAAAATAGGAAAATGCAACATGTGTTGTCTATCTGTGTGTATGTGTGTCTACAGTTACCTAATGCACTTAATAATGACTGCTGCCATATATATCACTAGTCATTATTTTTCAGATAGTTACAGTATCAGCAGTACATGATCTTATTTCTGTAGTATTGTAATCTATAGCTCCTATATCTATCCATAGATATGTACATCTGTACTCCCTCATTATAAACCTTAATTTTGGATATGGTATTTTTAATGTTAAATGAAGCTCGGTGTCAAATTCATGTCAACATCTTTGAGCTATTTAATTACAGAAGTCTGTACTAGATCTATATTTCTTCCAAGTACACAATGGTTAAGCAAGTCTCCAAATCCCAAAGTACAGTCTCTACAAAAACAATTGGGTCACAGTTTTTTTTTTTTTTAAATTCTAAACATCAGGGAAGCTCTCATTGCAAACATGTATTATTAAAACAGAGAGTACAATATTAATTTGGTTAGGATTAGCCAGCTGACGCAAACATTTTTTGAGTTTATATTAATATCCCAGAGTAAGGTCTAATTAGTAAAATTTTACTAATAAAATAAATATTAATAAAATGAAAACTTAGTAAAAAAAAAAAGAGAACCAATGTGTTGCAGTCTTTAAGATGCTGGCCTAGAAACCAGGAGACTGTGAGTTGTAGTTACACCTTAATCATGAAAGCCAGCTGGGTGACTCTGGACCAGTCTCTCTCTCTCTCTCTCTTAGCCCAACCCACCCTTGTGGGGAAAATAGGAGGAGAAAGGAGTATTATGAATATTTGCCACCTTGTATTACTTATAAAGTAATAAAGACTGGATTTTAACAAAATCTAATAAATAAATAAAATACGCAAAGAGAACTCTGACCAAGCACCATACTTCAGTGAGAACTAAAAGTCCCTCCACCCTCCGGTTCTCTAAACTGGAATCAAGATTAAGCCATTCCTACTTGATATAGGTTAATGCATTGCCCTCGGGGAAGTCATATGGATGGCGTTTTCTGAAAACGTGACCCACTCGACTGCAGGGGACAATCTCCAAGCTACCTCCACACATCCAGACACGGAAAGAAAGCTCTAGAAAATATCCAAGGAAAGAGAATATGAGGTGAAACAAAGAACTACTTAATCTGCAGGTGGACATGCTAGTGGTAGAGGCACAACTGGATTATAAAAAGAGAAGAAATGTACTGAAAATAAAGCTTTGTATGAGGGGAAGGGAAATCTTGCTCCTCCTCAGTTGTAACCTTTCCCCTGTTTCCATATACTAGATCAGTATAATTTGGGGTGGAGGGGTGGAGGCTTTTAAAAGGGAATCTTTTTGAAAGCTCCCAGAGAATATATGCTATTTGATTTGATTTTTAAAAGGCTATCTATCAGAGGAAAATTCTCTTAACATAAAAAAGAAAGTCCATAACAATTTAGAGTGGAGAGGAGCAGGCTCCATGTGCAAGTACAAAATAAGAGACAGAACATCTTAATGGCACTGATGAAATTAAGTCAAGACAGAGTGTTACAAAGACCTATGCAGTCCCAAGCAAACCATTTCAGCTGTATGTATCACTGAGACTGAAAACTTGAATAAAAATTGTCAGAATTCTAGAGAAACATGTAATCGACTCTAATCACTGCTTAGGAGCGTGTTTGCACTAATCAAATTTCATGCTCTTTAAAGTCTTTATAGACTCCTAGTATCTGGGCAGTATTATAGGAATGGCAAAGTCTGGCCATCATCTAAAGCATAATGAGCTCCTAAATCTGTGGAAGAATACATCTCCTTTCGTAACATCCAAAGTCCCTGTGCTTTTCATCTATTACAGGCTGAAGCTGAAACCTTTTGGCATACTTTTACTGTAGGATCATAAGTTCTCCTAAGAATGCATCATTTGGCAATCTAGATTCTGAGACACAGCCTCCTCCTGTTTATTTAAACTGAAGCATCCCTATCCCTATCTTTTGCTTTCAGAGATTTTACTGCTCCAGAATGAAGCTCAATTTTTTATTAAAAGGATCAGAGGACTACCGAGGCTTTGTTGGTAAAAAAATCATTTGAATCTCAGAAAAACAGTGACCTTGTGCAGGTCTTATGTTTAATAAACATGGAAGCTCACCGTTGTTTACTGATCTGGAGGTACAAAGAAAACATCAGAAAAGTTGCAGCAAAACAAATTGAAAACTGAAGGGGACAGAAGAGGGGGCTAGAAAATTTATGAGTATGTTGCATTTTGCATTGTCTTTGATGTGCTCTTCAACTGACCAATGAAAATTCATATTAAATGGTGCAAATTGTAGCAGCCCTCCAGATGTTGAACTCCAGTTCTTGGCAGGTCTAGATAAGTAATTAATGATCCTTTGATGATGAGAATTGGAATCCAATAACTGAAAGGAACAGGTTTTCCAGCTCTCTATCAAATTCACCCTTTTATTGCAATTCTTGTATCTTGTAGATCTCATATTCAGATATATACTGTGTTTCCCCGAAAGTAAGCCCTACCCCAAAAATAAGCCCTAGTTTTGGGGTGAGGCAGACACCTAAAAATCAAGCTAGGGAGGTGGAGCTGTCCCACGTGCCCCACACCCACTTACCTTGCAGCCAGGCCTCTCCTCACCAGTCCACTTCTGCGGTATCCCCAGGCCTGCATTTTGCAGTCAAAACTCTTTCCAGAAGGCCTCTGCAGCTGAAAACTGAGCTATGAATTGAATTCATAGCTCAGTTCTCGGCTGCAGTGGCCTTTTGGAAAGGCCTTTGACTGCAAAATGCAGGCCGGAGCTCCATTCTCAGCTGCAGAATGAAGCTGCTCCTTCGGCTGCAGAAAAAGTGGGCTAGCTGGGCGGGGCTGTCAGTGCCAGAGGTGAGTGAAAAAGACACCTCCCACCCCAAAATAAGACCTGGTGCCTCTTTTGGAGGGGAAAAAAGAAAAAGACCGGGTCTTATTTTCGGGGAAACACGGGTAGTTGGTGATCATAATATCTACCACTTCTTTGTAGAAGCTGCATAATATAGAAGTCCAAAGGCAGTTGCTGAGGAATGTGGCTAGATATTATCAAGGACGTAAGTGCTTTCATTTCAACAAAGCTTATTTCATAATCTGATTTTTATGAATTTTTCTTGGAGCTATTTATCTGTTCTTGCTGTTCTACCATCTTTTATTGTACTGGTATTTGAATGGTTTTAGCTACATTTTATTATATCTAAGCTAGACTTGTCCCCATGTCCATATTTCCCCAGTTCAAAATATTAGGCTTGCAAAGTCCCTAGATATCTTTCAGTCATTCAGGCATTTCTTTCTGCAATTTTTTTAGTCTTATCTAACATGAGTAGGACAAAATACAAACTGTAAGTGAAATATTTAATGTAACACTTAAGATACATTTTCAAAAGTACTTTCTTCTTCTAGACCCTATCATTGAATATACCCATAGGAGATATCTAAGATAACAAACAATGCAGATATTGCCAGAGTGTCATGTAAGAATGTGTAGGAAATGTTGACTTACCCAAAGATCTGCTGAAAAGGCAGGACTGCCTGGTGACAAGAAAGAGACTCTATCTCTATGCAAGTAGATCCTGAATAAAGTCTGAGTTTTCAGTGCTTCCAGTCAGGATAAAATATTATATTATGTGTCCAGGATTTCAGAACTGATTTGTGAAAAATTGACAAGAGAAGGCAACATAAAGGCAAATCTAAATACTAACTTACCAAAGTTCTCTCCTCCCCAGATATCCATCTGTATGTCATATTTTCCAAGATGGTTAAACCAAGATTTATTGATCACAAAGATTCCTCCTGCTATGACAGGTGTTCTAGTAAAAATGACAATGAGGAAGTGCAAGAAGTTATTAATAAAAAATGCTAGAGTGAAAAACAGAACTCTTCTACATTTGTAAGCAACCTATTCTGTATAAAATACTTTAGAAAAAATAAATAAAATAATTGAAAAACAATAACTTTCCTATGATTATGTATCGTGAAAAAAGCTGTATGTTTGTAATATTTTCATGATCGTTTTACAAAAATGACTGCTCTGTACTTAATTTGCAAGGAGGTGTCAAAAACTGCAAAATGGTGGGCATAGTGTTGTGATCCTAACACCACTCATTGTATATGTGCATGTAATGTGAATGAATGTACAAAAGGTGCAGGGCTTGGATCACAATACTATACATTTTCATTTTGCAAATTCCTCCCAACTTCTGGTTTTAAATATATTATACAGTAGTGGCCAAAATTGTGGAAACCTTTTGGGAAAAGTGTACAGTAGAAATGCCACCTTTGGTTAAGTTTCCACCAATTTTTCTTCTAATTTCTTTATAACTGTAGCCTTGTTCACTTAATAATACTATTTTACATCGCTTTCTGGGCAACCAGTCAACTCTTTGCACTATTACTTTAATTTTATTATGTTTTACAAGCTCACTAAATGAAAGAAAAAAAAACCGCAACCAACTTGATAGCGATCAAATAACACACTGACAAATGTCCTCCTCTCAGCTTCAATACATGACATCAATAACTGAATCCTACTGTGATCTGATTGGCTCATTGCCAAAACAAGATGACACCTGATTGGCTCTCTGAACACTCATGCTCATTGGCTACAATCAGATGAAGGAAAGCTACCTGATATCAACCTAAGCAAGTTGTGCTTCCTTTTTCTGGTTATTTGGCTATAACTTTTCATAGAATACAGTACAGATAATTGAACAAACTATGTTGCATTACATTCTTGATTAAATTATCTTTCCATTGATATATAATTTTATGGTACTACTAAAAAAAAAAAGTGGTGTTATTAGCCATCCAACCTCAAAAATACACTTTTCCCAAAAGGTTTCCACAATTTTGGCCACTACTGTATATAGTGATAACTTAGTTTTTCTTCAATGAGATTTTAGGGGAAAGTTTAGATTTTTAAAAAATCATTTTAATCATGCAGAGAAGACCTTTAGTATTAAGTGTGGCTCATTTATATGCCCCTCTGGCTAATGGAAACAGAGCAGTCTCCATCAAAGGGGATGAAAATTGAGAAAATCATGCATTCTCACAACTTGTTCCTGGCCTGTTAAATTTAATTAAAAAGTCAAGTGAAAATGAACTGAAGAATGTGCATATTGAGGACATAAAGAAATACTGCTTCCTTTGCTTGCAAGTGAATTCTATGAGAAGGAGGAGACATCTCCAAGGGGAGAACAGATCAATCTCACTCATCTCCACTATCCAGAACACTAGATCAGAGTGGTCCAGGTTTGCAAAGTTGACCATCAATAAACAGAATTCGCTAAAGGATCCTAAATATTTGGATTGCAGAGACTGAGAGCGCTACATTTGTCTGCTACATTTCCTCAAATTAAAAACTCTTATCCTGCCATATATAAATCTATTTGGAACACAGTTCACATAAATGTAGGGCTTGGTGTTATTGCTATTTGAATATACTTGCAACATATTCTTACTGTTCAAAGAAACCCTAGACTTAGCTAGACTTCCTGGTCGTTATCTACAATTTTCACTATGCTTTTAAATAGAACAGGGTGCACAAGCCAATGAATGCGTGAGTCATCACAAAAGCCTTGGGTTGATGAATTGGTCTAAATCTTGAGAAAAACTCCTGTGCTGGAAGTAGAAAGTGGATTCTATTCCAATTTGCAGCTTACATACTGCCTGGGAAAAGATCAATTAAATGCACATATTTTTCAAACAGGAACAGTAAAATTTAAACAAGTGCAATCTATAAAAGCCACACATGATTATACAATACCTAATATATTGCCATTGTTATAGCAGTGCAGTGGAGCCAACAGACAGAATCTCAGGTAGTTGTCAAGCATGTTAACATCTTTCAGGAGCAAAAGATAGACTTATTACCTCTCATAAGTGATGTAAACATAACTTCTGAATGTTCCTCATGGTTACATCAACCAATGAGACCATTTCTTATATAAGATGAAAGCTGAAAGATTACATCTAAACTGGGATTCCAAGATGAGCTTGCATGAAAGAATTTACCTAATAGATTGGGTAGGGTCTGTCCTGGACAACTTTTGCTCAATGGGAATCTGTTCCCATTTAAAATGAAGACTCCAGTCAAATCCTAAAATGTAGAACATAAAAACACATGGAACCTTAAAGGTTAACTAGCATTTAGCATGACAATTAGGCATTTTTATTTCTACAGACATGATTCCAGAGCAGCAAAGACCTTCTATAGGATAGTCCTATATGCAGATGACCAGCCTGGCTTTAAAGTATCACAGTAGGTACACTCACTGGTATTTATCTGTGCTCAGTAACATCCCAAACTTCCTATATTGGTTCCCAGAAAGAAAGACAATCATTAGTGCTTTAGCTTTCTACTCAGGTTGTCCTATGCCTCATCGGCTGCCAAAGTTATGAGACATTAATCAGTTCCCTCAATGGGATGACATGTATTTCCGGGAACAAAGTGTCTCTGTTTATTGTAATTGGCTTTTCCCCATACGCATCACATAAAAATGCCATCTGACTTACGAGTGTTGCAAATTGAGTATACCTGGTGGGAAGGCTTGGCTAGCGAAAGATACATGCAGGTGAGAATTGCAGAACTGAAAGGCAGGGAACACTGAGAGGTGCATTTGCAAAAAGAAATAAAGTACACTGAGGGAGGTTTCAAAAACTAAAAAGGATGCTTGAGACATAGCAATTCTTTTAGGGAAAAGATTGAATGCTTGGATTTCCTGCAGTCTGGCACAATGGAGCCAACTGTTGCATCTGAGGCTAATCTGCACAAGTGGCTTATCCTGGCAGTGTGACATCTGGCTCACATGATACATAGAAGGCAGGGGTTTTTTTGGCATAGTTTTCCTCAATATTTTGTTTTCTTCCTTGACTACTTTATGATTGTTTGGTGGTCAGCTGAAGGCGGAATGGGACAACTTACCGCAGCCAGCTCATTATGGCCAACTTGCCACAGCCAACTCATCACAGCCAACAGGACAACTCGCTATGGTCAACTCGCTGTGGGACAACTTGCCATGGGGCAATTTAACAATTCAATTTAATTATTTAAAATAAATAAACAAAATATTTTAAATTTTGTCATTTACATTTCATTTTGTCCCTGTTTTTGCATCCCTTCTTTAATGATTCTATTCCACCATTTCTTTGATATTAGTGTAAGTCTTGTCCCACAGCAAGTCGTCCTGTGGAGAGTTGTCCTACAGTGAGTTGGCCACAGCAAGTTGGTAGTGGCAAGTTGGCTATGGCTGTCACTCTGCCTCCGTCAGAGCCTGAATCTGCTCAGGAAAATGAGCTGGAACGGGACCCTATGGAGGTCGAGGGAGAGGTGTCTGTGGCTTCAGAGGAATGTGGGGAAGAACAGGCCGAGGCAGGCCAGGGTCTTTCAGGATTGGGACAGGATGAACATGAGAGACAGAGCTCAGGCAATGAGCAAGGGCCACCCCCTCCTGATCCTAGAACACAGAGAGTGGAGAGAAGGAGGGAACAATGCAGGCAGGCTCAACTACTCGGGAGGAGAGTGCCCCGCCCCTCTCCACAAGGCACACCTGGAGAATGAGACTTAAGGAGACACTGTGGGGAGGGGCATTTGTCGGGAACAAATGCTGATTTCTTGGAGTTTTGTGTGCTGTTGCTAATCTTGGAAACAACTCTCTGATCTCTTGTTCGATGTTGTGATTTCTGCTTGGAAACCCTGAAACTCTGACCATTGGACTGGCTGACAAACTTGATTTGTGTTCAAAGACCTCGGATTGTATTTTGGCTTCTCTTCTGAAACTGCTCAGGCAAGCATGTATTTCCACAGACTCGTTAGATTTTGGATGTATGTTTCATTCCTTGTTATCTATGTGGCCTTGAGTAAATTACTCTTCTAATCTAACTGTATGTGAAAATACTTGCAGCCACAGGCTGCTGAAAGTGTGTGTGTCTTACTTTGTTCTGGGGCTTGCCAGAAATGTGGGAGCATTTGGGGAAAATTTGGAGCAATTAAAGGGCGGTTTGAATTGCCAGCTGACTGTATTGCCTCTGTGCCATGCCCTGGGTCATCACAATGGCTATTTGGCCATGGTGAGCTGGCCATGGCGAATTGTCACAGACCCACCTGAAGGTTTTGTGTGCTACTGAGAAAATGTGCTTAGTCTTATGGTATTATCACTTGTTGGTAGCTCTTTCTCTGCAGTTCTTTTCCTTGGAGGACTAAGTAGACATAACAGGGCAATTGACTGAAGGTGAGCCTAATTTAGCCCTATATAAAATTGGTTCTCTTGTGGGCAAAATCTAATTCCTGAGTGAAAGTTGCTTTCACCATTTTTGAACCCTTTTTGGTATTCTTATAACACATTAACTTACCCCCCATTGACTCAGTTACGTGTGTTGTGGGCAAAGGCCATATAGTACTATAGACTGGTGATTAGCTTGTGCTTGCATTTGAAATATAGCTGAAATTAGGTTGTATTCATGGACATGTGCCCATCCAACAGCAAGGCGCTTGCTTGCCCAAGAATTTGCTCATCCTTTGAGAAAGATCAAGTATCAATCTCTTTGACAAAGACAGTATTCATAATATGACAAGGAGGAGGAGGAGGAGGAGGCATACACACAGTCTTACCTATCAAGAAGACTATTAAAAGTATTGAAGGAAATGTGAATGCTTGTGCATTATACTGAGGAATAATATCTTATCTAGAAAACCAGCAGGGACATCAAGCATGTGTGTAAAAAAAAATGAGCAGACCCACCCAATTCTGATGCTTTAGATGGCTTTCAGAAATGCCCCAAAGGAGCAGCAATATGTTGGAGGTCATTTATGCTTAGAAATGTGTCGCTGTCCTTTTGTGCAGCTAGGACTTTTGAGGAACCAGTAATTATTAATACCCTGCTCTAAATGTTATCAATAAATAAATTTAAATGTTAGCATATTTTACTCTGGTTTATTTATTATTGGCCAAATGACATTGCATTTTTATGATTAATAGTGTTTAATTTGTAATGAATTTTAAACGTTATGATATTAGTATTATTGGAATAAAATGCTTGATTTATCATATTTTCTTAGGAAAGAAATTAGTACTCAGCTTCTTTTTGATGTAATGCCTTTGTCATGTGTTCCTACTGAAATGCAATTTTTTCTTATATTACTGTTCTTACGATGTGGAAAAGACGCAAATAGGAGAACAGCAGCAGGAAAGACAGATGTTGCAATGGCTGGATCAGGAAGCTATGAAAACTGTGATCCCTGCAAGGCTACATTCTCTACAGCCTGTTCAAAGTTACAGATGTTATGAATCCTACAAACAAACAAACTAGGTCAATTTTAACTGCCTGCCGAGGAAAGCATAACTTTAATACCATTTAATATCAGTGGGGCTTTTATTGTATCATCACCCTGCCTTGTTCAGAGAATTGCATAGGGACCAGGTTAGGCTACCTTCCATTTGTACCTTTCACACATTTATCCAACAGATTGTCTGTCTCTTCTTGTCCCACAGAAAATCAGTTCACAAGCATACAGCAGAATATTTGCACAACATCTTTGGACTGCTTGGCTGGAAGTGCCTCAGGAGGTGAAAGGAATCTGTCACATGGGGCTGATTCTCAGAGATAAAAACTCAGAAATATCCTATTTCAGAATCTATTTATTCTTACCTACCTCCTCTCAAATCTGCTGATGCTGCTAGATAGGCAAAATTGTCCAAGCTGATGACATCAATAATAGGACTCACCACACGAGTATAATCCTGAAAAAGTAGAGAAAAAGAAAGAATGCTGGATACATATTTTTTCTAGGAGGAAAGTAATGTTTCAAGAGGGTTTCAAGATGGAAATGGTAGAAGGAAAAACCTCCAGGTTTTTAAATTGATATTCACATACGCGACTGCAGTCCGTAGCTTTTTTCAATGCGAAGAGGGAAACTTTTACAGTGCAATTATTGTTCTTCACTTTCAGGCATTAAGTACAGCACACCATTTCAAAGTTTTATTGATCAGATAGACTCTCAGATACTGTTAGTGTGATTTCTTGCAGTCATCTACAAAAAGTGTTGCTAAACTAGAGGAGTAGACAACCTGGTTCTCTTCAAGTATTTTTTTTAACTATAATTCCCATTGATGCCAGTTAGTGAATAGGCAGGAATCCATAGTCCAAAACATCTCAGATTGCTAGTTTTACATGGAGAAATCTCCCAATTTTAAACTTGAGCTATATGCTGATTAAAATACTTCCTCAGACTTGTTTTTTTCAAGTTGCTCATTAAGGTATTCAATAATACCCAATTACTTATCTCCTAATAGGATTCATGTATCTCTAACATTGTTCCCCAAGGGTGTGTCCACATCACCTAAGTATGTTTGTACCCATATCTATGGCATATGTGCCAAGAATAGCTGGTGTCATTTCAGTCAGCCAACTCATACCCCTCCCATTTTTTTAAATGGCTGCTGGAGTTGATTACCAAAAGTCAGCAAAGCTATTTCCTACATAAAAACGATTATGATTTCCACAAATGGATTCCATATAGGGCATTTTCATACTGCCACCATTTCTTTTAGTCAGAAATTCATTGAATTCTTTTTCTTGGAGCAGAAAAAATATAAGTCATAAGAAGGTCTGTCTATTCATGGATAAACAGCCCAACTTTAAGTGATAATTCACAAGCACTAAATTCCACTTCTGTAGTGCAAAAATAGCATTTATCCTCTTATGAGTGACACTAAGATACTCTGGAAAGTTTCCTTGTAAAAAGCTAATCAACACAGCAGCAAGGTGTAACTTTCTTCTGTCAGAGAATTTACTAATGAGTAAGTTCTTCAGCAATCTGGGGAAGAGATACAAGTAAATTCTGCGGGGTTTGGATGTGACTTGTTGAGTGCAAAATAAAAAGAAGAACAGAGAAATATAGGAAGAGACAAAAATATGTGGTTATTTTTTCTTGTTCCAGAAAAATCTTTGCAAGAGAAAGCCAGTGGAACATATTGTCTGAAATGGTATAGGGTTTCCTGCCTGAGCAGGGGGTTGGACTAGATGATCTCCAAGGTCCCTTCCATTATTATTATTACTATTACTATTACTATTACTATTATTATTATTATTATTATTATTATTATTATTATTATTATTATTATTATTATTATTATTATTATTATTATTATTATTATTATTATTATTATTATTATTATTATTATTATTATTATTATGTTATTCATTAGACATGAACCTCAGTCAACTATTATTATTATATTACTTCCGGTTTGCCATCGCAGCATTGGCAGACGCGTGGAGGCAAGCTCTGTCTCCACCATCCGGTTTTATCCCGCTGGGGGACCCTGAAAAGGGTCGAAAGTCGCCCTGTAGGGGTGACGAGCAAGAAGAGGACCCCCGCCTGATCACAGAAGGGCACCGCCCTTCCGCTCGATCCGGGGTAGCTCTTCAAATCAACGGGGAAAAGATCGGCCATAGCGATATGGCCTGTCACTTAGCTGCTGACAGCCGAAGTCAAACTTACTACCAAAGCAACGCGGATGAAGCTGAGTGAGATTTTATCCTCTCTTTACCCTAAGTACTTTCCTGTAAAAGCTTTTTGAAGTATTTTCCCCCTGCGAGGAAAGAGGGAAGGGAATTTCTATCCCACCCTCTAAGAATAGCGGCGTCTGACTACCCAGGGAAAGCAAGCACCAAAAAGAACAATTCTAATCAAATTGGATTTACATGCTTCTGAAACTTGGGGACCCAAAAGTGTACTATTTTTATTAGAAATTTTTGTTATTATGTGCAAAAAAGAAATAAAATTGGAAAAGAACCTAGAAAAATTCGGGACTTAAAAACCTTAAATCCTACCAGTGACAACTTGTGGTGAAGCTTGGTATGGCAATTTGTTATTTCCTAAAATGAGACTTGGCTCATAGCCCAGACCTGATAAGACTTGCATGACCTTGGCACTATCAATGAGAGATTCAATTGTAAGAGAACAGCTGGGCAGTGAAATTGGCCTACTTGAACTGTGAATGTAAACCCTTACTGACTTTTGCTCAACAAACAACTTTTACTAGAAAGATTGTTCACAAACACGCAAAAGAGATGGATGAAGACCAGAAAAAAATCCTTTCCATGCTAAAAGCAATACACGAAACTATTCTTTCAGCTTGTGAGAAAATGAGACCTAAAATAAAAGACCAAGACACCAGCTTAGATGCACAAAGTCAAATTTTGATTGCAACTAAAGAATCAACAATGCAGAAGACAACAGAAGAAGTGGAACAACTAAATATTAAGACAGAGGATTCAATTGACCAACAAGTACAGCTGATGGATAATCCAGACAAGGAACTGACAATAGTGAAAATGGAAATGACTTTTTATACAAACCAGAAGAAATTTGATAAAGAAGAAGAACAGATTGAATTGAAGATAAATGTATCAGAGCAAATATGGGGGACTGGAATAACAGGGTGACAATTTAATGAATACAAATGGGCCAGTCCTTCCAGAAAACTGGCAATCAAATGGTCTCCTTTAATTCAAATAACATATATAAAAATGGAGGGAGATGTATTTGATGATCTAAAAGCACTGATATGGAAGCCGAGTTGGCAAAGGAAGAAAGCTAGAATAAGGTTGAAAAAATTGGGGTTTTGATTAATTAGAGGAGATCTTATATTGTCAATCAGAGGGTTAAAAGGAGATGTTGAGATAAGGGGAATTTTGGTTATTAGATTCAAAACAGTCGGAAATTAGTGGAAAATAAGGATTTGATTTGTTTAATATTGAAAAATCAGACTTAAAAGGGAAATGAAAATTAATTATCAGGAATATGTTTGATTTATCGATTAACCCAGGCAATATATATAATGGCTTTGATCTATCTAAGGGGATATTTTATTATTAAGTAGATGATTTATTATGGTGGGAAATAGAAAATTTTTAGGAAATAGAACAAGACTACATTTAAATAGGTAAAATGTGTATTTTGGATATTATAGCTTGTTATGAAATGAGCTAGGGGAAACTTTGGTTACCCAAAGCTTGAAAATTATAGATATTAAAGGTTAATTGGAATATTGATGAGAAACTAAAAATTAGATAAGAATTAATAACAGGATATGGAATGTTTTATGAAGACTAATTAAGATATGTATAAGCTAAAATCTATTGATAAATTGATAAAAATAATGATGTTTTCATTGTGTTGATACAATTAGAAATGTACTAGCTTGAATATGAGATAGTAAATGATTAGGGGACTGGAGGCTAAAGCATATAAGGAACGGTTGCTGGAATTGGGTATGTCTAGTTTAATGAAGAGAAGGACGAGGGGGGACATGATAGTGTTCCAATATCTCAAGGGCTGCCACAAAGAAGAGGGAGTGAAGCTATTTTCCAAGGCGCCTGAAGGCAGGACAAGAAGCAACGGATGGAAACTAATCAAGGAGAGAAGCAACCTAGAACTGAGGAGAAACTTCCTGACAGTTAGAACAATTAACCAGTGGAACAACCTGCCTCCAGAAGCGGTGAATGCTCCAACACTGGAAGTTTTTAAGAAGAGACTGGACAGCCATTTGTCTGAAATGGTATAGAGTTTCCTGCCTGAGCAGGGGGTTGGACTAGATGACCTCCAAGGTCCCTTCCAACTTTATTATTATTATTATTAAGGGGAAAAGAGAAGAAATATTTGAGGATGTAACCTAAGATTTGTACTAAAGATTTTGTTATTGAATTATTGATTAACCCTGCCACCATGTTGCTTTTTAAATACTCAAATGTAAAATTGGAAAACCAATAAAATATTACAAAAAACCCTATTATTATTATATTACTAAGCACATAATGATCAGTACAAGTCTGTTAAGCTTTACTGTCAGCATCAGAAGAGTGGTAATTCTGGTTAGGCAAGCCTGCTTAATGGAATTTTTTTCTTAATCCACAGAAAGGGTCATCATTATTTACAGTTGTACTATTTTACAGTAAGTCTTTGTGTAGTCCATAAATTTTCTGTAGCTATTTTATCCATGGCTTCAACTCCATTTTTCTTAATGCTTTTATTTTTTTGACATATACAGGCTTTTAAAAATTACATTTCCTCGATGAAAGCCCTTTTACAAATAAAATGATTGTTTGTACATAGTTCAATACTGTGCCTTTTTTTCATCTTTCTCTTGTTAACTTTGCTTGCGGGATTTCCCTCTAATGCTAATATTTATGCCACCACAAAGTTTATTGAGGGCATGCAATGGGATCTAGGGCAGAATTAAAAGAATTAAACATCTCTAGAATATATAGTCAATAAAGAAAACTCAGGAGAAAGTTCGAGCTTTATTGGAATTCCAATAGAGTTTGCAGCAATTATATACTACCTCAGTTGGCCTAATAAAAATTGCTTAGTCTGAGTGCTTTGTAAGAAGAAAATCAGGATTAAGCATTTGAAATCCATAAACGCATTTTAAATACTTTTACTATGGTTGTTTTTTAAAGCTAAATTTGGGATTATATAAACAAAAGAGTGAGCAAAGGACTAGAAGCAAGTATTTATCTATTTGTCTAGGCTGATTCAGTTTCAGTAACTTTGCCAGATGTTCACCTTTAAACATTAGAACTGTTTGGGCTAAAGAAAACAGTCAAGAACAGTATTGATAAGCTCCAAAAGATCTCAGTGCTAATTGGTATGGTATATAATAGAGACCAACTTGAGAAATAATGGTCTTGAAAATTATGTGTAAGAAAAAAAATATGTGTTAAAAAAACCCCTAACTTGAAATTCTTCAGTGCAAGGATTGTGTGCAGATATTCCCCTGGGATCTGGACACAGGGACAAAGGCTGGGGTTTGGAGATATCTATACATATATTTAACCCATTAATCACTTCTTGGCCTTTTAGCTAAGATCAAGTGTAGCACTTGACTAACCTATTAATTTATATCTGTCTTAGCTCCCATCGTTATAAAGAAAAAAGAAAAATCCTGGTAATTAAAAATGTTCAAAATCCTCAGTGCCCTGACAGAAATACACATTTTCTTAAAAAGAGGAATGACTGGCTTTTTAAAAAAACCGTGTGCCGACACACCTAATTAATTCACAATGAATTTACCATACAAACATCCAAGACCAATCCTGATTCTCCACATACCTGCATAAAGGTAAGTCTTTCAACCTCTCACCCTGCCATCTATTCCTACACAATGACAGGTCATTTTGGAGCAATCTTCTTCTCTACTACAAAGTAGAGTGCCTTGTGGATCTCCTTTTGTATAGGAGTAGTTGTCACTATTGTTGCTCCATTCAGCAACATGATTTTATGAACAAGTATAAATCAGACATTTATAGGCTGCTGAGGGGGAGGATTTATTAAGCTGAGGGTTTTCAAATCTCCATCTCAGACAGTTCACCTTCTTCCTCTCTTGGCAGAAGCTGAACATATCTGCAATTTGCATCCCTACCAGTTCCTCCCACCTGTCTCTTGGGCCTTGTTAAATATCTAGGAAAGTTCTTTTTTAAAAAGACTGTGCAGGCATTACAGCTGGCAGGAAGATCAGCCTACCTATCTCTGCTCCTGCAGATCACACCTTCTTCCTGACCCTTTGGCACATCCAGAATGAGAACTGCCTACTCAGCTCTATCATGTATCTTTCTTTTTCCTCTTTTAATTCAGGGTTAACTCCTTCTTTCCATGTTCACTCTACACAGCACTGTTATGGGTTCACTTTGGATAATTCAGGCCGAGGAAGGGGAAACAAGTAGACATGGATTTCATCCTTATTGTATATTCTACTTATTGCTTCATAGATATACTGTATAGTAAAACGTAAAGACTACCTAATATAATATCTTGATCCTGTTCTTATACCTAACTTAACCTACTTTCTGGGTCGTTTTTTTATAAACGTACTTATTTACAGACTTTTCAGCCTTTCTTTTAGCTTGAGGACTGGGGTCAAATAGCATACATTCTCCATTTTTATTTTTCACTGTCAATTTCTTTAAACAGTATTTTCTTAGCCTCCTAATTCACACTATAGGAGACCTGTTTGCCTGTCTTTTGGAGATTCCAGATGCACGAGTCACTTGGAATACACTTCCCCTTTTATCTCGGATTGTAGATTCTTTACCCTGCATGGTAGTTATCCATTCTCAACCGACACTGCTTGTTTTTGTCAGTTCAGTAATGATTCAGCTGCCCTGGTTGTCCCAGGTTGTCTACTTCCCAGTCTCACATCTTCAACCTTCTTTAGATGAAGTGACACAAAGCAGTGTTTCTCAATCTTGCCAGTTTTAAGATACGGTATGTGGACTTCAACTCCCAGACATTGGGGAATTCTGGGAGTTGAAGTCCACACATCTTAAAGTTGCCAAGGTTGAGAAACACTTTTCTAGACTCAAAAAACTCTACCAGGTCTTTCTCCAGCACACTCCAGATTTCAGTGCCATCGGTCTCTCAGTTCAGTGCCATCGGTCTCTCAGTTCTCAGCACTCTTGCCATCTTTGCTTCTGTGAGGTATATTTATCAATCAAAAAGTAGCAAACAAGTGGAAAATAAATTCCTACTTGTGGGATCTTTGGTGGTCTCTGAGCTTGGTTATTTTCTTGCAGATGTTTTATTACCAAACATGGTAACATCATCAGTGCTAGAAAGGAGTGGGGTTTGCTTTCTGTTTATATACTAGTGGCTTGCCTATCAAATTCCTATTTCTTCTGGAACAGTTGTGACTCCCCTATGGAGGGAAAAACCTGCATCTTCCATGAACTTGGCTTCTGTCCAAATGCAGGCAGGATTAAAAATTGGTTCTTTTCCAACATATTACCACTGCCTTTCTATCAGCAGGTATATATGAAAGAAGAATTCACACTTTCCAGTTTTCCTTCTATGAGAACATCATTCTACAACATAGGAAATTAAACTTCACGTTGGTTAACTTCATAGTTTTGAGACCATGGAGCTTGATATAGTGAGAGCAACAGTTGCAGCAAGATAAGGAATACATCAAAGAGAAGAAAGATATTAGAATGCCTCCTTTCTGTTTATAACACTTTTAGGTGTAAAAGTCAATTCCAAACTGATAAAAGTTATGGAGCCTCTTATGTAAACAGCTCACAGCAAGCTCCCATGAACTGAGCAAAGAAAACAAAGATTGCTGGAAAGAAAATCACAAAGTCCTAATGTAGAGAGATATCAGCTGTAAATTGAAAATGGTTTAACAGCTGGAATTCTTGCAGTGTGATTCCTTCTATTTCAATGGATCTTGCTAAAAAGAACTCTGAGAACTTTTGGTTTTAGGCAACTGCCAAAGAACCTGACATGACTCTGGTCAACTGAAAGCAAAAGACATGGACTAAAGATAAGGAAAACATGCTCACCTCTTTTACTCTCTGAAGCATTGGCTGCAACCATTCACTGTTCACTTCACAGTGGCTATCCAGGAAGGTGAGAATATCAGCTGTTGCTGTATCAGCACCTCGTACTCGGGAGCGGATTAGACCTGAAATGGGCAGGCAAGAAAATAAAGAGAAAAAAAAGTAGAAAAGAAACTAACTTATTTTAGTGAATAAATCAAAGAATCGATAAAGGAGAATGTTTATAGCTCAGGGTTGAAATAAAGGGGTCCATGGTGCTCTCTGCACTTGGTAGTTTTCTTGCAGATATTTAATTACCCAAACTAGGTACTATCATCTGTGCTGGTAAGGAATGGGTTTTGCTCTCAATTTATATTCTAATGGCTTGCCCTGCCAATGTTGGTGGGCGTGGTCTTGGTGATTCTTTGGTTGGACTGTTTACTGTTAGCTTGTTTGGCTGTTTCTCAACTGGGGTATTGCTTACTTCTTGATTATTGGTCTTGAATGTTGGTGTTGAAGTAAGCATATCGTAAAGTTGCTGAGATTGAGAAACACTGCTGTATACCAGAGTTTACTTGTTTCTATTTTACTGATCAACACAAATCATCTTTTGTTTTTACTTGCCTGGCTCAGTTGCTCAACTACTATGGCACTTCTGGAGATTATAGATCATTAGCAAATTGTTAATTCTACTCTAGTGTAATAATAAATCACCAATATATTGTCTACTAAGCCAAAGCACATTGTATAATCTATTGGTGACTTACTACAAACATCCTCCTGCTCAGTAATATTTTTTTCTGGGCATGTGATTCTTTCTTAAATAATGGCTCCTTTTATGTCTACCTGAAGATCTTTCTTCATATACAAAAGACCTAAGTCTATAACTACCTTAGCACATAGGAAGCACTCTTTCTTACTTCCTCTACACCTTACTGGATCTCACTTCTCCTTCCTCTGAAGACCTCTGCTTATATGTTGCATTCAAATCTTGTTCCTCCACATCATTTTCTCTATATTTCCTTTAATATTTTCTTTTCCACAAGGCCTAGGAATTTCCCAAGACAACTGCATTCTATTGAACCTAGATAGAAACTGTTTGATAATAATAACTTCCTTTCTGCATTTAAATTATTTCCTTGTTTCTTATCTTCTAGTCTTTTCTTCTCCTCTTTTTTAACCAATCTGACATCTTTTACAAAGGTAAAATGCAACTGTCTCTGTTCACAAGACATGATCTACTAAAGGAACTGTTCTATAGAAGTTCCTTCGCTATGTATATCCTGCACTAATCTGCTCATGAGGATTGGGGAAGCTTTGAAGGATATCAGGGGGAATGTTAATTGCTTCAAGTATAAGCAGAATCTGGATATTTAGTTAGGATTTCTTGAGAACATTTTATTTTTTGTTAAGTGCTCAGGTTCCACTTCTCTTATTCTCATTTGAAAAACCTTAGGAGAATACTTTAATTCCTGGTCTAATTGGTCCCTGTTATCCACATTTGGCATCTGCATAATTTGACTCAAATAATATTAACTCTAAATCAGTTCTGCTAGATAAGACAGCAACCTGTATTCCAAACAGATTGATGAGCCAGAGTTTTACTGAACAGCAGTTCTCTGCTCTATAACTAAACTATATTCCTAACTGTCAGCTGTCTTTTAAGTTTTTCAGTTATGTCGGTTGTTGTCTAGCAAAAATACCTGGGTTGTAATTATGATTCTTTATTATTCTATCATATTTTTCTGGTTTAGCAATATGGATTGGAAATATTAACAGGCAATGCTTTGGGACGTTACCATCCTTATAAATTCCAGGATAGGTTGTATGAAATTTTGGAGTAGACTGTAATACCAGTGCTGAAAACTAGCAGTTCTATTTCTTGTTTTCACCTGAAAAAGTTGCAGGAGTTTTGCACTCAGATCACAACTTGAGGTTTATGAGAGAAGGAGAGTAATTGCATTAAAACTCCATTCAGACAGTACAGAGTGGTTTATGCTCATGATAGTTGCTCTGCTATACGAAGTTCTGGAAAAGTTCATCCTGGTTATACATATTATATTCTTTTCAGTACAGTTGAGTAGAATCTCTAGATCTCAACCTTCTCTTATAAGCCCCTTTGATCTGGACTTTTCCCATTGGCCTAACAATGAGAGTCAAAAATCTGAACGTCCCCAGGTTTTTTTTAAACTAGATCTAGCAAAGGAGCATGCTCAGTTCAGAAGAGATAATTCCATATTTTTTCTGCCACAAGTCTTAATTTGCATTTCCATTAGGACCTTGTAACAGTGTATGCTTTCTGCAAACTTTGTCATGCTCACCTTCTCGATGTCCATTGCGTAGACACTTGACCTTTGGGATTCTGGTAAGTAACTGGCAGTCTTCGGCTAAAGAAAAGGGGAAAAAATGAAATGCCTGGTTCATTTGGCACAGACAGAAAGCTGCAATTAATTTGTCTCATGTTCTCAGAACAGTCCAGCATTTTGTTTTCAATTATGGTATCAATCAATCGGGTGATTCCATAGTAAATCATTCTGTTGCTTAAAATATCTCTGATAGATTTCATTTAACCTATCTCCTTTCCTCATGATCAATCTCTTTGAGACAGTAAAGCACACTACATATATTATATTACAACTGTATGTAAGTATAAAAACATGCCTAACAGCCATCATAAAGGGCTACTATCAGTAAGAGTGAATGAGAAGAAGGTGCTTAAATCTTTCCCTTGCCAACCAATTTTCACCTGCATTTCCCTTTCATTATGGTGTTTTTATTCCTCTGGGGTTATACTTGTAAGATAAGAAATATCCAGTTCATTAAATGTACCTGGAAAAAAGATGAAAGATTCAGAGCAAAATCAGCTGATAGGGAGAAAAATTAATACTTCTTTCATATTTTCTCTTATACAATTCAGCCTTGATTGTGGGTGCCTTAAAAAGCTTATAATGTTCTATAAGATGATAACTACAAACTAGATGATACTATTTTGCATTGTTTGATGTCAGACATCTTTGATTTGGGGTGGGCAGCCTGCAGTCTCAGAGCTACAGGTGATCCTAAATTCTTACTGAAGAGCCCTGTCTGACTGTTTAAAACCAATGACACAATTTCCTGCCATTTTATTAACACTTTGTTAGGCAGACCTCAAACACAATTTGCTTCCACCACTTTGCAGTCCATGGCCTCTTAAAAAAATGCAAAATGTAGCTCTTAGCTGTAAAAAGATTGCCCACCTTTAGTTTAGAGTACAAAATCATGTTACTTTTCTAAAATATACACAATACACAATATGTATTTCACAAAATACACCAACTGCTTAATGCAGAGAGGTCATTTGTAATGAAAAACTAATGAGCTGATTTATCCTTAATTCTCTTCCTTCTTCTTCTTTTTTTTTTTTTTTTTACTCCAGTCATCTCCAAGCTTAGAAAGAAGCATTCTGGAAAGGAAGGAAGAAAGAAAGGCTGGAGAAAACCAAGAGATGGAAGAAATATTTAAGTTCCTGCCCCAATTTCTTATGGTTGCCCTTTGCAATTGTCAGCAAGGTCCCTGTGTTAGGACTTCGGCTTTTGTCATTCTGCCTCTTGAACCTCCTCCTAATTGAAGGAACATCAAGTTGGACTGAACAAGAGAAGAGGCATCAAAAGAATTGAACAGCAGTATGTGCTAGCCAATATCTATCTGTAGTTTTTTTGAGATTACGGAAATAGGCTTTCTTTACATATATTTTTTCCAGGACATTGTGAGGATGATATAACTGATGAAAAGAAGAATAAAGACTAAATCTTCATTTACCACCATTTAGAGCTGATAAATGGGAACAAACTAAAGCAGAGGTCCCCAACCTTTTGGGCACCAGGGACCCGTTATGTGGAGAGAGATTTTTCCGCGGACCAGAGGGGGTATGGTTTTGTGTGCTGCCTGCATCCCATGGATGGGGTTTTGCTTGTTTGTGCGGCCCCGCCAATTGGTGTGTGCATTCTCTTTCACTTTCTGTCTCCACTTGACCAACAAAAGAGTACAAAAACCATCAGTCAGTGCCAAATTTAGTTTACTCCAGGTCTATGCTGCAGCCTGGTACCGGTCCACGGCCCAGGGGTTGGGGACCCCTGAACTAAAGAACAAAATCTGTCTATGATTGCATGACCAGTACTAATTAACAATGCTTTAATTACTTGAGAAAGGAACTGAAAACAACAAGAAGAAAATATAGAAGGCTGGAAGAAAGTGTGAACTAGTACATAGTGTGAGAACCAGCACAGATACCATGACCCATGGTATGCTCTCTTTTCACCATAACAGCTAGCAATAATTTTTTTAAAAAGCAACAGAAGAAGAAACTTCGGCAAGTTTATAAGAACTCTTTATAAGAACTGCTCAGATTTACATGCTTTTGCTAGAGATAGATAAATGCACATAAAAAGTTCTAGGAAAATGAAGGACAGAGATATCAGTTTATTTTATTTTCCCTTTTTCCAAGAAATGGGGTCTGAAAGGATATTGTTGCTCTAAGACCTGGAGTAAACTAAATTTGGCACTGACTGATGGTTTTTGCACTCTTGTTGGTCAAGTGGAGACAGAAAGTGAAAGAGAATGCACACACCAATTGGCTCATGTTGTCTCTGTTCTCTGTTTTCCAAGGTCCACAGAAATGAAAATAATCACAAATTTTAAAATGGCTTAGAGGGATTGTGGAGCAGAACTGGTGTTATCTGTCAGTGTCTCAGACACATGTTTTTATTTGTAAAGGACAATGTAGCATCAGGTAAGTGATTTCTGAGTAATCTGAGGCAATATTCTACACCCCAATACACAATGTACACAATAGAATTGGAAGATGACTCTTAGCATCAAGGATAGGTTTTTTCAGTTTCATGCCAAATTCACTGAATTGTTCTTTTGTCTCCCTTTCATTCAGCTCAGTCTGAAGTATTCCATGAAGCTAAGATATTGGAGATGAGACAGACTCACTATCACAGAGAATGACTTTGGCATTGTGTATGTCTGTCTTTGGATCAAGAAGTAGCAGATGAATCTTCTTTCCCTTGTTTCCTCATGTTTATCTCTCTTAACCCCACCAGCACTAGCCACAAGTACATGTTCTGTTCTGTTCTGTTCTGTTCCATGTTTTGTAAAACTCTTTATCATCTTTGTACAACCTTGATATCCTGCAAAAGTACAAAGGCTACCAGCCAAGTTCTTTACTTGGCAACTATCTCCTGAATCAATTCCATTTACACAGCTCCCACTGTCTGAAATGTTGTTCTCAGGAGGACAGTTTATCAGAAGCTGTATCACTGAGAATCAATTACAGGTGCCCTTGATTGAATACTGTTACAATACTGCTGGCATTTGCTAGGTAAGGAAATCCATGTCCTAAACTAGGTCCACGAATTCACTGTGACGTTTTCACACCCCAGCTATGCTAACAGTGTTCAGCTGAGATCCCCCTTGCTTGGTCTCCTAACAATTCTAAAAGAAAATACGTTGAAAGTCAGCAGAGAAGGTGGAAAAATCAGAAGGTTTGTTCAGTATCTGTTTAGATAAGATGCTTTATAAATAATGACACCATTTATCCAGTGACTACTGTATATCTGAAACAACGAGACATCCTTGGATGGTAAACAATGCAGCACACATGCAACAAGATAATTAAGATTTGAGATAAGAATTCTGACGAGACGTTTTCTGACATTCTATGATAAATGAGGGAAGTGACGAGTTCTTTGAGCCTCTTGAGAAATACCTTGTTTTATCATATGCCTAAAGAAGTAAAAAAAGATGTGATTTAAAATGTGAAGTCCAAAGTGAAAGAGAGCAAATAGACTCTTGTCCTGGCTTTTCGTATGAGAAAGAAAAATGGATTGGATGTGCAAGGCAGGGTTGTTTTTGCTGCTGAGTCTCTCATTCCTACTGTGTTGTCTTTACAGCTGAATTCAGGAGTGATGTAGGATGGATACCCCCAGCTACCTGCTTATCGCTTCCTCGTGGTTTGTAAAGGAATTGAACTATGTGCATTGAATATAACTATTTTGTATTTGCGTTATATAATAAACTGTTTTTTATCTAGACATTCTCAGGCAAGTACATATCTTTTTAAACTGGATTTCTTTTGATTTTACCTTTTAATCCCAAGTTGTTAGCCTTCTCTAGGCTCCCAACTACTGATAACGTACCACGCTCATTTCAAAATATTGGCTATGCATCTTTTTTTAACTTCATTTTTTTTAAATTTCATTTTAAATCATGGTGATAATACAATCGAAAAGAATGACAATAAGTTGAAAAAAAATGAAAAAGAGGAAAAAAGGAAAAAAAGATTTATATAACAAGATCCAATCTCTTTAAATTAAATTTATACCATATCAAAGCATAATGCCCCATCCTCTCCTTTCTGTGATTTAAAGACATTTCAAAGGTTAATGGATAACACATTTCTTGAATCCATTTTAATATCCAAAGTATTACTTTCTTCCCACCTACATAAAATAATTCTTAAGCTCATAATCCTTAACTTTCCACAGCCTTAACTATGGTAGCCTTAACTTTCCATAGTTCTTCAGATCTGTGAGCTCCCAGGTCTTACACATAACAGCCGTGCCACAGTGTGTTTTTAAATCAGGCACCCAAGCACAGAGATATTTAATAATAGGGCAAGCCTTTCCCCACACCCATTTGAATTTGTTAAGATATTACTATAGGGAAAGGGAGCATTTATTCCATCCCATCCATGGAATTCTAAGTAATTCCCAAAGAGAATTGCCTTTTCTACTAAAATATTTTTTTTAATAAGAAGGAAAGCTCACAATATAAGTTTTGCTTTCAAAATTATTGAGCGTTTGGTGATAGGTGATTTTCATCCAAAATACAACATGGGAGGAATAAGTTAATGTTCCTTATCATATGGAGATTGGGATAAGCTGACCCTAAGATTCTGACAAAAATATTCATTTCCCTGCCCTAAGCTACTATTTGAGATTTTTTTAAAAAAATACAGATGCGATTACTAATAATACCTTTAATGTCTCAATGAGTTTGGCTCTCAAAATAGTTTCCATGGGCTGACGTTCTGAATTATTTTACATATTCTACATATCCACATATTCTAATATTTAGTGGGAAACCACTAAAAAGTCCATCTGCAATGCGGGAGTAAGCAGTAGGCTCTTGCTCAAGGTTCCTGGTGGAAGGATAATGAATTTTGCAATAGAATTCTCCTTTATTGCTCTGGGATAATTCTGCTCTATAAAAACCTCAGCAAGAACAAGTCTCATCTACAAGAAGCACAATATAGCATGCATTATCTTCTTTGTCTTAAGCTTATGTAATGGGGAATTCTAGCTGTGCACGCTACTTGCTATCCTTATGATTATGGCCCTCAATTGATATTAATGAAACCTAATAGAACAATCTAATTTTAAGGTTAGGATTGTCTCCCTGAGAAGGTATGGAAAAATGCACTTTTTTCTTTTTCTTTTTCCCTTACACAACCCCCCCCCCAAAAAAAAACAAGAAAAATTTTACTTCTTCCCCAATTAGCTCTTTCTTCCTCATAGATAAAAATGAGAAGAAACATCAGGAAGGGAGGAAGGGAGGAAGGGAGGAAGGGAGGAAGGGAGGAAGGGAGGAAGGAAGGAAGGGAGGGAGGGAGGAAGGAAGGAAGGAAGGAAGGAAGGAAGGAAGGAAGGAAGGAAGGAAGGAAGGAAGGAAGGGGAACCTACAAAATAAATATAACACAAAGGGAAAAAAAGTAATACTTACGATCCAAGCTGAAATCATCCACTAAAATTATTTCCTGAATCAAGTTTGCAGGAGTGCGATTTAGAACACTGTAAAAATAATAAAAACATCAGCAATAGCCAAATCCAGCATCAATTTGAAGTAGTCTTCCATACATTGACTGCCCTCAGTTTACCACTAAGATTTTCTTCTCAAAAAAATTATTTCCAAAACACAGTAAGAGTCAAAAATGGCAATGCTAGTTGAGACAGCTTCAATAGCCTAGATTTCTGTACAGTACTGTTTTAAATGCCTACCTTTAAATTTATATTTGTCACATTCCTGAAATAAAATCTTAGGTAAACAATTAAGAACTAGCTTTGAGGAAGTCTGGTGTGAACTCTGCCTATAAAAAAGTTAAGCAACAAAGAGCTTTTTCTATCCAGAAATCTGTGGGTGGAAATAAAGCCTGTGGAACATGCTCCACTTTGTATATAATGTTTGTTTAATAGGGGGAGTTAAATGAAAAAGAGAGAGGGAGATCTGTGAGCACTGGTTGTAAAACAGATGTATGGAAAAGGAGACCCATTTAGTTACCCATGCATTCATCATGCTAAGGTACTACACTGTAACTCAGTGTGAATAGCAGCCTTGGTGTCACATCCCATTTCTTAACTCAAATTATTGCTTTTTATCACATTACTACCCTTTCCTCCTCCTCCACATTGGGACAAATGACACAACAAAGAACCTGAGTACAATAGTGAGAGATTACAAACAACTAGGCAATAAAGTTAAGAAGCTAGAAGCACAAGTAGTGTTCTCACCCGTATTCCCAACGAAAGGCCAACACCCATTGAGGGAAAAAAGAATTCTAGAAATAAACCATTGGCTAAAGGGTTAGTGTCACCAAGAAAACTTTGGTTTCCTGGATCACGGACTGCATTTCCTACGCGAAGGACTCCCGGCTGCACCTCATGAAAACGGAAAAATGTACTTGGAAAAAGACTGGCCCAACTCATCAGGAGGCCTTTAAACTAAAATTGAGGGGGGAGGGTGACCAATCTTCATAATCTCTAGAACCCAAAACCAATCATAAACCCCAAGAAAACAAATCAAACAATGAGGTAGGCAGAGATGAGAAAAAAGAAAAACCCAAACAACCATCAGGAGATGCAGAAAACATGCCCACAAACAGGCATAAAAGTCTTAAATGCTTATATACAAATGCTCAAAGCTTGGAGAACAAACAGGACGAACTAGAAGCAATAGTACACGGGGAGGGTATGACATAGTTGGCATTACACAAACCTGGTGGGACGAAACCCATGAATGGAATGGACTGATGGATGGATACAAATCATTCAAAAGAAACAGGTCTACAAAAAGAGGAGGAGGAATTGCACTATATGTAAGAGAACACTACATATCTACAGAAATGCACATGATACAAGATAAAATCTCTCCAGAATGTATATGGGTCAATATAAAAGAGAAAAAAAGTGACATTACCATAGGTGTATATTACAGGCCACCCAACCAATCAGAAGAAATAGATGAACTCTTTGCCAACCAGCTAACAAATGTATGTAGGAAGCATACCACAGTAGTAATGGGAGACTTCAACTACCCAGACATCAGCTGGGAGACAAACTCTGCAGCGAGCAGGAGATCAAATAGATTCCTAACCAACCTAGCCGACAACTTTGTCATCCAAAAGGTGGAGGAGGGAACTAGACGTAAAGCCATACTGGACTTAATTCCAACTAATAGAGAAGAAGTGATAGAGGGAGTTGAAGTTACCGGAACCTTGGGCGAAAGTGACCACGTCATACTGGAATTTAATATAATGCAAACACTAGCAACAGAAAACAATCCAACCAGTGTCTTGAACTTCAAAAGAATTGACTTTAACAAACTCAGAGAGAACCTAGGAAAGATCCCATGGATGAAAATCCTAAAGGGGAAAACAACTCAAGAAGCATGGGAAACTCTGAAAAATGTTATCATAAATGCCCAGTCCAACACAATACCACTGAAAAAGAAAAACAAGAAATTCAAGAAGAAACCAGCATGGCTGCACAAAGATCTCTCTGACAAACTGAAATACAAAAAGGACAAATACAAAAAATGGAAAGAGGGGCACATAACTAAGGCCGATTATCAGCAGACAGCCAGAACATGCAAAGATGAAGTCAGGAAAGCAAAGGCTCAGAACGAACAAAGACGTGCAACAGAAATCATGGATAATAAAAAAAAAGTTTCTTCCAACATATTAAGAACAAGAAAAAAGTCAAGGAAACTGTAGGTCCACTAAAGAAAGAAGATGGCAAGGGAATAACAGGCAACAGGGAGAAAGCAGAGCTGCTTAACTCATACTTTGCATCAGTCTTCACATAAAAAGAAATTATAGCCCAACATACCAGAAAAACCACGGCAAAAGACAAATTAGAAACAAAAATTAAAATAAGCAAGAAAATGGTAGGAGAACACCTATCCGACCTTGATGAATATAAATCACCGGGGCCTGACAGATTACATCCCAGAGTTCTGAAGGAGCTGGCAGATGTTATCTTAATCTTTCAAAAATCCTGGAGCACCATCTTCAAGAAAGGGAAAAAAAACAGACCCAGGAAACTACAGATCAATCAGTTTAACATCAATACCTGGGAAGATCCTAGAAAAGATAATAAAAAAACAGATCTGTGAACAACTAGAAGCAAACAAAGTTATAACTAGAAGCCAGCATGGGTTTGTTAAAAACAAATCATGCCAAACCAATCTTATTTCATTCTTCAACAAAGTGACTAATAGACCAGCGAAATACTGTGGACGTAGTATAGTTAGACTTCAGTAAGACATTTGATAAAGTAGACCACAACCTACTCCTTGGTAAGCTAGAAAAAGGTGGAATAGACAACATCACCACCAGATGTATCTGTAGCTGGCTGGCAAACCATACTCAACAAGTAGTCCTCAATGGCACTACATCCACATGGAGAGAAGTAAGCAGTGGGGTACCACACTTACCACATCTTAGGCCCAGTACTCTTCAATATCTTCATCAATGACTTAGATGAGGGAATGGAAGGGGAACTCATCAAATTTGCAGATGACACCAAACTGGCAGGAGTAGCCAATACCCCAGAAGACAAACTCAGGATCCAAAAAGATCTTGACAAATTTGAACAATGGGCCCTATCCAACAAAATGAGTTTCAATGTGGAGAAAAACAAAGTTTTACATTTAGGTAGGAAAAATCAAAGGTACAAGTACAGATTGGGCAAGACCTGGTTTAAAAACAGTAACTGTGAGAGGGACCTTGGAGTCCTAGTGGACAATCACTTAACCATGAACCAGCAATGTGCAGCAGCAGCCAAAAAAGCTAATACAATCCTGGGTTGTAAACAGAGGCATAGAATCAAGATCACGCAAGATATTAGTACCACTTTATAAAACCCTAGTAAGATCACACCTGGAATACTGCAGCCACTTTTGGTCACCATATCACAAAAAAGATGTTGAGAGTTTGGAAAAAATTCAGAGAAGAGCAACTAAGATGATCAAAGGCCTGGAGACTAAAACATATGAAGAACAACTGCAGGACTTGGGTCTGGCTAGTCCATGGGTCGGCCATCCGAAACGTCGGATGAGCCGCACGGACCCGTTTGGCCTAAAAAAAAAAAACCCTGGGAGCCGCGCGTACGCGCATGCGCGCGCACCCGCGCATGCGCGCGGCCCCGTTCGCGCATGCGCGCGCGCCGTTCACGCATGCGCACCCGTTCGCGCATGCGCACCCGTTCGCGCATGCGCGCGCACCCCCGCACGCGCACCCCCCGCACCCACCCGCGCATGCGCTCGCCAAAATGGCGGAGGAGGCTCCGGAGCCGCAGGTAAGGCCTCAAAGAGCCGCATGCGGCTCCGGAGCCGCGGGTTGCCGACCCGTGGGCTAGTCTAAAGAAAAGAAGAAATAGGGGTGACATAATAGCAGTATTCCAGTATTTGAGGGGCTGCCACAAAGAAGAGGGTGTCACATTCTTCACCAAAGCACCAGAGGGAAGGACAAGAAACAATGGTTGGAAACTGATCAAAGAGAGAAGCAACCTGGAATTAAGGAGAAACTTCCTGACAGTGAGGACAATTAACCAGCTTGCCCCCAGAAATCATGGGTGCTCCATCACTGGAGATTTTAAAGAAGAGCTAGACAGTCATTTGTCTGAGATGGTATAAGTTCTCCTGCTCGAGCAGGGGGCTGGACTAGAAGACCTCCAAGGTCCCTTCCAGCTCTATTCTATTCTATTCTATTCTATTCTATTCTATTCTATTCTATTCTATTCTATTCTATTCTATTCTATTCTATTCTATTCTATTCTATTCTATTCTATTCTATTCTATTCTATTACATTCCAATAACTTGTACCTTATCTTGATTATTTCCAATAGACTTGCATGCTAGTTAAGAATTTTCTGAGGTTAAAAGAATACAAGGTCGGCTAGATTTATCTATACTGCTACTTATTTTATTTCATACTCCACTAGCACAGTCTTTCCATTCTCCAGAAAAGTTGGGCTGCAATTCCCATCATCTCCAGCTTATATGGCCGTTGCTATTTGGTCTAGCACAAGAGTTATAGTCGATCCGAAGGCATCCACCAGAAAGGTAATTTTAAAAAAATCCAAACGGACCCCCTGATGATGTGACCAAAGCCCTGCCTTTGCTATGTACACTGCAAGTACAACAAAGAAGCAGGGCTTCTATTGCATGGCCATCTCTGCCATCTTGACTTTTTTTAATCTCCCACTGAGGAGAATTGTAAAATATTGAAAAGAACCAAATTGGAGAAACTCTAAAGATACTCTAGCATCTTTAGTTTGGGTAATAAATAATCCTTTGTGTAATCCTTACAAACTTCATCTTGTTTGTCTATGCCCTGATATTGTCTCCTCTATCTACATAGTACTAAAACTCTCATTGTCATGACCTTTAATTGAGTGAAATGGTGCATCATGGGAAAACAACCAAGGTACCTCAAATGGGCTAACTTACAAAATGGGTTCAAAATCCAGGACTCATGATTCCTGAAGGAATGAAATTTGGGAATTTCACATTCCCTGCAACCCCCATGCATTCTTCTTGACCTGTGCCACCTCCGCACAGACTGTGCAGCTTTTCTTACACAACTCCATGACAAACACGCACCCTGCTTGACCTGTGCTGCCTCACTGTGCACCTTGCTCAACCTATGTGGCCTACTTGTGTGCCCTCCTTTACATACATACCATCTCTGGTGCACACCCATACATATTTCCTAGCCACATGACACCTCTCTCTCACACACCCACAATTCCTGACTCATAGCCGTACACACCTCCTCAATCCTTCCCTTACCCAGCAGCAGCCACTTACTTTACCTGGCATGGGACTTGCCATTTCCTGCTGGCTTTCCTTTTGACTTTCTTCCTGCAAGCTTCTCCCATGCAAAGAAAATGGGAAAGCCAGCAAGAATTCAAAAGAGGAGGGGAGGGGGGAAAAAGGAAAGGAAAGGAAAGGAAAGGAAAGGAAAGGAAAGGAAAGGAAAGGAAAGGAAAGGAAGATTCCTGATGCTCCTTGCCAGCTTCCTACAAGGAAACTCAATGGAGAAGCTGGCAGGAAATCAGAAGTTGTTCCCACTTTCACTGCTTTTTTACACACCCATGGTCATTCTGTTTCTTTGTTTAAGTAAGGAAATATCTCTGAAACAATGACCCAATAGGTCACGCATTGTCTAGTTTCTTACTAAAATTTGTCTACAGCCACCAATGTGTTTGTGGTGTGGAAAGGAAATCAGATCCTCCCACCATACAGTAGACAGAGCAAAAGGTTAAAAATTACAGGAATGGGCTCAACATAAAGATTAAAATGCAGCAGGAGGCGCCAATCCATTTGCCTGAATATGCCTTCCAGGCCGACTTTAGCCATAAGGTATCCCCGATTAAGTAATAACCTTTCCTCAAAGAGATTGCCATTTCCATCAGCAATGCTAAACAAGAACCACATGACCACAGAGTGCTTCTTCTTGGAACCCTGGCTAAATGCACTTTCTTGGAATTCCTAAGCAGCTGCTTTTGCACACTTTCAAGGAACAAAAAAAAGATTTTCCTATATGAAAGGTTTTGGGGAAGAGCTCAAAACCAGGGAGGCTGTGGAGTCCTAGAGTGATAAGTGACAAATGAAAGAGAGACCATTCACACAAATTCCTTGACTGCTTCATTGTCAAGCCTAAGCTCACATACCCCACTCATGAGAATATAAATGAATCTTACTTGTCTTCTGAAAGCAAGTTCTCTTCTATAATACTAGGAATTGGTAGAAAAGAATGCAGAACAATTTTTTGCACAGCATTATTTGAACTAATGTATGTAAGCCACCCTGCCTGGTTTCCCAGACTTCAGAACCATCGTGAGGGAGTTCTTCCTTCTGAACCTTTTCGAATTAGGAAGTGCTAGACACCTAGCAGAACTGTAAAGTTGGAATGGGTAAAAACTACTCTTCCAAAACATATATTTTGAATGAGTATAAAACATTCTGTCAGTATTAAATATTATCATGAAGCCCTAACTTCCCTGAGATACCCAAGACGCAGCATTGCAGATTGTAGTATAGATATATCTTGTGACAAACTAAACACAGTGCACATCAAAGCTATCCCGTACAAAATGCTCAAGAAACAGTGGCCACCATCCAATCCTTCTATTTTATCAGAAGAGAACAATATATACCAGCAGCATTGAAGGTTTTTTTCAACTCAGGCTTATGCACAATTGCCTTCCAGTACCCAGTTAGGTACTGTTCTGTTCTTGCAAAGCAGGCATCGAGACGAGGCAAGTTCACAACAAAGGATCTCTTTATTAAGTACATTCACAGAACAGAAGCAAGAACACAATGGCCACTTGCCTTTTATACTCCCCTTGCAAGGGGATGCACATCCAATCGTTGCAGGCCGTTCTCCCGCCCTGCGCATGCACGCAAGGCCGGAGACAGCCTGTCTGGGTCCCGGGCAGACATGTGGTCTGTCCGGGTCTCTGCAGCCTTCCTGAGCCTTGCTGAATGACTCAGCAAGGCCCAGGACTTAACAGGTACCTTATTCCTTCTTTACCCTTCTCAAAAGGGTTTAATCCAAATTTCTAAGGGCTATACTCCAGTTAGCCCCTTGCATTCCTAACACAATACTAAGGCAGGAAGTAGGGTTGTCTAAGGTCCAAAGAGGTGCATGAACTTTCATCATAGCGTACTGGCTGAAATTAATGTTCTTTCCCACAGTTCTTTCCTTATGGTGGATAATTATAAATCAACATGGGTTAGGACAAAAAACTCCAATAACGTGGCCTCTCCAAGGAGGTGTTCCTACTGATAGGCTATGAGTATGCACTCAGTGCATTTAAACAACGCATTAAAGACCAGAAAGTCCAACACGACCGGTCTGCTTCACCAAGAATGTTTTCTTGAGTAGTTAGACCCTCCCCCATTAACAAACAAGATATTTATATTATATAACTGCTTCTAAATTTTGAAGGGCATTAACTCTATCACATTGTAATGCTTTCCCCATGGCAGTTCTGTAGGATTGATACAAAAAAAAATAATCCCATAGAACTGAGATTGTGCTCCTGTAGACAAGAAGCCCATTGATATTTCAGCTCATGTCCTGTTATATTGTACCTTCTATGGATTCATGGACTTATTTTGTAACACCGTATCTGGTAAAATATCTGGAAAATCCTAACCTTTTTAATGTACATCTGTTACTATCTGATCAGTATGATACAGTTTCTTGAACATAGCTAAATTCTGCTATATTGTTTATAAAATTAGGCTGGCCATCGATGATCTCACCATAAATTGTAATATATGACTATGTCTTGTTCTGCTTTGTTTTATTTTCATGTTTTAATTTTTAATCTGGTCTGTGGCCGTAATAAAAGATTGATTGATATCTTGTTAGAAACCTTGACAGCCATCTTATGTACAGCAAAAGAGAATAGGAGTGAACAGTCATGATGGATTACTGTGGGGTGAAGAAGTGAATTCAATAAAACAGGTCTTGACTGAAACCAACATCATCTAGACCCACTAAAATGAAACTCTCATCAAATTTTACCATGACCTCAAGAGCTTTCAGTCTTAGCCTTGACCTATCTATAGAACAAATCCAGTTTCTTGAAGTCATGGTAGAACAATCCAGTGAATATATAAACACATTATACTGGAAATCCAGAGATTGCCATATTTACTTACACGCTTCTAGCTTTCACCCAGAACATACAACCAAAACTGTCATCTGCAGAGAGACTTTCAACTACAATTACATTTGTTCTGACTCATTTCACAGAGAGGCTCAACTAATGAAATTAGTTTTAACATTAATTAATTAGAATTAATTAGGAAACAGGCATTCAGGAGACTGAGCTACCCACCCAATGAGATCAAAAGACCAATTAATAGAACCAGATTGATTTCCAGAGATGACTTACTAAAAGGCAGACCACAAAAGCAGAATGACAGAACAAAATTGGATGCCACCTCCACCTTACAGCTCAAACCATTCAAATGCATTATTAATAAGCCATAGCTCATATTGGACAATGACATTGTACTTTCTCAGGCATTAAGTGACAACCTGCATATAGTCAACAACTAACCTAAGGCAGATTGAAACAATAGGACAAAGAGGTTAATGTGGGAACCAGGCCAGATGTCTACCTTTTGCCCATATTTACCCTTACATATCCATCATACGGAATTGGACCTTTAGGCTCCTACCCTTGGCCACACCTCCTTCGCCTCGAGCCTCCTGCCTCCACCGATTTGCCTGCAGCGTTCCTCCTTGGCTGGCCCGCCCCTGGCCAATGGGCCCCTGGCCCTCCGCCTTGTGCCCTTTGGCCCGGCCCATTCGCCAAGAAGCCGTGCCGGCCCTGCCATTCGCCTGCTGCCCCACAACACAGCCCTTGCGATAGCCCATCACACGCTGCCCCCCTGAGAGCAACAGGGCTGCTGCCTGCCACCCATCCAATTGGCTGGTGGCTAATTGTCCCATGTGGCCAAAAGCCCAGGACAAAGGGGGGAAATGGGCAGAGGCGGGAGGCTCGAGGCGAAGGAGGTGTGACCAAGGGTAGGAGCCGAAGGATCCTAGACCCCCATCATATGCCCTAACACAGTGGTGGCGAACCTATGGCACGCGTGCCAGAGGCGGCACTCAGAGTCCTCTCTGTGGGCACGTGCGCCATGCCCCGGAGATGGCAACCATCCCTCTTCAACCAGCCGCCCACTAACTCGCCGAGGTCCCATGTGGCTGGATGCATCCCAGCACGACTGGTTTCCCACCCCCCCGTCCCATCCCTCCTGGCCTCGCATGCTCTTCTTTTCCTGGGCATGACCTACTGCATCGCCTCCTTAGCTGTTGGCCAGCCATCCAGCTCAGAGGCGGCTTCTCTGAACTGCTGGTGGTGGGCTGTGGAGCCCCAGAGTGCACCGATCGAGGGGCCGGCAGGCTGTGGCTGCTGACAGACACTGTTGGCCCCCATGCGCTCGCTGGCCTCTGTGTGCGGGGGCCAATGGTGTCAGGCAGCATCCAGCCCGGCCCCCTTGCCTCGCCTTGCCCTGCAACAATGGCACCCTCACCCTGCCTCGCCTTGCCTCACCTCACCCCGTAGGATGAGCCTCCTGCCCACCGTCCCACCTGCCAGAGACCCCCTGGATCTCCCCCAACCCTGCCCGGCCCCCACCGGCGTCCCTCCCCACGAGCAACATCGAGGTGACCATGCCCACCTTGGCCACACCCACCCAGTCTGCCATGACCACCACAGCCACGCCCACCCAGTGGGCCACGCCCACCTGGCACCCAGCGATAAATAAGTGGGTTTTCGGTTGCAGTTTGGGCACTCGGTCTCTAAAAGGTTCGCCATCACTGCCCTAACAGCTGCTCACACAAGAGTAGCAATGTTTTCACACGCTCTTCCTCTAATGAAATATATATATGCTCCTCTGGATTTTACATGGAGGATAGCTTTGTGCTCAAGTATTAATAAGTTTGAGTTTGACATCAGAACTCAAAATAAGGATGAAGTGATATCAGAGCATTTCAGCCTCTGAGGACATTTCATTGGAAATCTCAAAGCAACCATTTCAGAAAGAAGAAAGAAGAATTTTAACAGTACAATTGAACTTTGCTGAACTTGCATACATTAAAAAATATCAGGTTTCAACAAACCCAATGGGTTTTTAACACATTACAGCTGTTATTTCAAAAGGTACTGCTAATCTGTCTCACAAATACCTGTATCTACATATCCAGCCCCTCTTCCTTCTCCCATAACTTCATCTCAGTTGAAATGTGCATCTGAATGTGCATCTGAAGTAGTGAGCTCTAGTTTATTAAAGCTTATGCCTTTAAATAAAATATGTTAGTTGGTATTATCAGAATCCTTTTCACCCCAGAAGGAAACAAAAAATGCCAGCAGGAAAATGGTTTGGCATAGATGTCTCCTTGCCCCTTGATAGGAGATTTTGATCTCACTGTGTGTGAACTGAAAATAGTTCACACACAGGTACAGTACATCTACCTTTATTTATATAAGGTGATTTTTAGCTATCCAGTATTACAGAAATGTAATACATTAATAAAAAGAAATTAAAGTTTCCAGATATCTGTTGCCCTCTAGCCATGTGATGCATTTGATCATAATGATCAATGGAATGATAGTCCCCTTACTGGCTAGTTCCCAATTACCAATAATGACCACTTTCCTTCAGGATTCCCTGCCAGACATGGGATTCCTTTGAAAACCACGTTCCTGAAATTATGCTCTGAAGAGAGAAATGCATTGTTTCTTACATGCCTCTTGGAACAGGCAATGGCCTGGTTATATTATTATTATTATTATTATTATTATTATTATTATTATTATTATTATTATTATTATTATTATTATTATTATTATTATTATTATTATTATTATTATTATTGTTGTTGTTGTTGTTGTTGTTGTTGTTGTTGTTGTTGTTGTTGTTGTTGTTGTTGTCTGATTTGCTAATCCACCCCCCCCTCCTCAATTAAACTGTACTCCCCAGTTTGGCTCAACATTTGCACAGTCTCAGTACTCTCGCCAAGAAATCAGACAAAACAGCTGTTTGCAGCAAGCACTCTCTTTTATAATAAAGGTGGCATCTGGTGAGCTGGAATGAGCCTGAGAGGCATGTCTGGTCAATTTGAAAAGGGGTAGATAAGTGAGTGGCTTTAGGGAATAAAATAATATTATAGGGTGCCCTGATTGACTCTCCCAAACTCCTCCTTTCCTCAGCTGAAGAGTTGATTGTTGATGTCTTATAAAATAATAACAGATCTAGTAGGAGGATATCTGAAAAAGCCATCATCCTTCTGTATTTAGAAGCTGTTCAAAGCACCCCTTAATCGTTCAATGGTTCTCTCTAATTCAATCTCTTACTTTCTCTCTATCCATTTTACTTTATCCCAAGCTATTCCTGCATAATGGAGGCTCCCTTTCTTTCTCTCCTCCCACCCCTCCTCTACATTTCAGTGTGGCACATCGCTTTTCCAACATTCCCCTTTTTAGGTATACTGTGTGAGATACAGATATATTTTTTAGATAATAACATACACCAGCAAAGCAAACTAATGCAGCTCTTCTATCTCTTATTCCTTCATTTAAAAATCCTTTTCATCTTCTGCCTTTCCCTCCAAGCATGCAACTTTTTTTTTTCTATTCCCAAACTAGGCTGTGCCCATGCAAAGTGCATTCTGTCAGTATATAGTGTGCAAATGTTGTGTTTTAAACTTACTTCTTTGCTAGCGCAAGAAGCTTTAACACTACTTCTGTAAATCTCTGGCTTTCATTCCTGTAACAAGAAGCCTTAAAATGCTTCTTTTCCTTTGTTGTAGCCCACAGCCTCTTTTTCTTTTCTCAGTTTAAGGGTTCTTCCACAGAGCAGCATCAAAGTATGGGACCTGGCTTCAAGTATGTTGGCTTAAAGAAATATTAACTCTATTTCCAAACTCTGTTTTGCCTTGGCAATGAAGTAGAGAATTAATTCTGCCCATACAAGAAATGGAGGGGGGAGGAGGAGGGGAGAATGTCTCTTTGATGCCAGAGATTCCTCTGAGAGATTAAAAAAACTGGCATAAAAGGAAACTTTCTTCTTACATTCCCCTTCTCCTATCAACCCATGGCAGGGAGAAGAAAGAGATTCATTTCCTCCCCCTTCTCTCCTCCACTTTTTCCTTTTCCCCACAGGAAGGTTCCCTAGTTTTCTTTTTTCTCCTAACTAAGGTCAGCTGCTGGTGGAGAAAACCACTCATTGCTTTCTTTAGAGAGTGGTGGGGCAGACCTGAGTGAGTGGGACAGAGGCTTTGCCTGAACGATAGGCCCCTAGTGCAAAGGTGCTTTGCACCAATAACCCATCACTTGATCTATTTTGAAAACCAGGTTTTGCCAGTCTTCTTCTGGATACAGATTTACTAGTCTTATAGAAGACTGGTAGAGACAGTTCTACCTATTACGGGCTAGAAGGATGAATTGGCAGGAATCTTAATTTTACCCTATATCCGAAATATTCTATATCAATAAGTGTTGCTAGGGAAGATTGATAATTAATAGCCACATGTGGAAATAATCTATGGTGTGCAAAGTAGCATTTGAGTGGGTAAAGTGGTGCTTTCTCACTGCATTGATATGGGATATTCTTCTGCAGAGTGACAGGCAGAGACAAGAAAGTGAAGTGAGCCTTGTTCGATCACATAACCCTCTGACACCAGCTGAAATTCTTGACCAAGTATAGCCGTGCTCCAAAGAGTCCACATTATAATAATAATAATAATAATAATAATAATAATAATAATAATAATAATAATAATAATAATAATAATAATAATAATAATAATAATAATAATAATAATAATAATAATAATAATAATAATAATAATAATAATAATAATAATAATGTTGGAAGGGACCTTGGAGGTCATCTAGTTCAGTGGTTCTTAACCTTTTTGAATGAATCGCCCCCTTGAGCCAATGAGGAAGTTGTCATCGCCCCCCTCCCCCAACGTAACCTCTCAATCACAACATAGGAAATAATTCTTCAATTTATGCAAACACTTTTTTTTTTTTCTTTAAAATTGTCATCAGGACATATCGATGCAAATAATTTATTTCCAGTCTTTTCCCCATATCTCAACTGTGTGAAATGTTTTGGTGCCACCCGTCACTTTATTCCCAAACTTCGTAATACATGTATTTCATTATTATCTTATTTATTCAAGACACTTAAATGTAATGACCACTGAAAACAAAATTCAATTGCAAGAAAGTGAAATGCCCGAAAAGAAAAACAGTAACATTTAATGATTGAATTACAAGTGAAATTTAAGACGCAAAAAGAAATATAAAAAGGGCATAAGAACAAACCGCAATGCAGGAACTAAGAATTTCAAGACGAAAACTCTGAAACTAAATTAAGATTCGAGGAAAGTATATATAGTCATGCACACTGTAAAAAGGATTAAAAAGACACAAAGAAAATATAATATCGAACTGGAGGGCACGCTAAAAAAGTACAATACAAAGAGACACAAAAAATGTTTTAGAGAGAAAGGAATGTGATAGGTAACATTGAATATATACAGCGATTCACTGTACGAAACAGTCTCAAAAGTGTCCCCAAAACTTCTCACTCCATCGCCCCCATATCGCCCCCTTTTCGTTCCTTCGCACCCGCGTCGCCCCTTTTCGTTCCATCGCCCCCCTGAAAAACAAAATCGCCCCCTGGGGGGCAATATCGCCCAGGTTAAGAACCACTGATCTAGTTCAACCCCCTGCTCAGGCAGGAAACCCTATACCAATAATGGCGAACCTTTTAGAGACTGAGTGCCCAAACTGCAACCCAAAACCCACTTATGCATCGTCGAGTGCCGGGTGGGTGTGGCCCACTGGCTGGGTGTGGCCAATTGGGTGGGTGTGGCTGCGGTGGTAACAGCAGACAGGGTGGGACTAAAAAGTTCAATCAATCAATTCCAACTTTGCAAGATCTTTTTTTTTTCCGCAAGAAGTTGAAATTGACTGATTGAACCTTTTTTTTTTTTTTGCACACGGCGGCGGAGGCCTAAAGCGATGGGATGAAGCCCACCAGACCAATCACTGAACACTACTGAATGCTGTGGCTGTTCCATTGAAGGAAATTGTTTTCCAGCATCTCCCGCTTCCTCAATCTTTCTTTGAACTCACCCATTAACTGTCTTTCCTTGAATTGAACAGAAAGAGTATTAGCAGCTTAAACTATCAGTTTAAGGATGCTAGTTGTCTCTTCTGAATACTGAGTGATTAGTTGAGTGCCTTGTCATCAGTCTTTAATAAAATCTATAAATTGCATATGAACTATGATTTCATCATTGGACTTCCAGAACACATAACACACAACCACACAGTTCTGTTCTGAGAGATTTGGGGCTGTAGTAGGTCTCATTTTATTAGGCTTTACCTCTATTACAAAATGTATCCAAGGCTACTTTTTTACACACATTCTAAAAACATTGGCTATAAAAACACAACCTTGGAGGTGCTTATCACATTACCATTTCAGAGCTACATCCTGCAGCATTCTGCAATGTAGTGACAACATACTAACTTTAAGTGTTGCAATTCTTCCCAGATGTCCCTGAACTCTCAAAAGCGTACTGTAAATCACCTTTTTATTTCTGCAAAATTTCTGTGATGACCTTAAGTTCACTAGTGAACCAAGGAATCCCCTTGTGGTTACTCTGTAGTCACATGATCCTTTTCCCCCCTCATCCCTTTTTACTTTCCACCGTTAACATCTCATCTGCAATACAAATATGTACCCCCAGTTATCCATATTCTCTTAAACAGCTTGCCCATACGTAATACCATGCTTGCAGGCACAAAGTCACAGTATTCTATCCATTTTACAAATACTATTCTCCATTTCTTCAGATGTACAATAGGCATTACAAATTCTAATCTCTACAGACCTGAATTAATCAAAACACCTAGACTGCTCATTCTTAACATGCAGTAGAATTATTTTATTTTATTGTATTATTGACTGTATACAATAACTATCAAGGAAAATTCAGTGACTACCCCCTCAAACAGTAAAAATTATGATAGTCATTAAAATCATGACTAAGAAAGCGAGTTTTGTAACAAAAGCTTATGTTGTGGCTTATATCAGATCATTAAGCCGTCTCTCCAGAATTATTCACACAGGATCTTTTCAACCATGTTGTTACTTAAGAGTAAACCCTGAGATCTTCTCTGTGCAAAGAATATAAGAATAATCTCAGATCTCTGATGTGCGCATATCTGATTTGTGCAAGGGAATCTACAGGGCGTGGTCAAAAAAAGGCAAGATGGCAGCCACACGGTGACACATATAAAACAGCATTTCAATTCACCATCATGACAGCAATCTAGACCTTTCTAACTATGCCTTACACATACCCACAAATCTATGGCTGAGGGACTACCCAAAATGGGTTGTGAGAATAACTTTGGGAGACAGGAGACAAAATATAGCTTAGACAGCATTGATAAATATAGTCTTAGCCCAAAGGATGATGGGGATAGAGAAAACATCTCAGAAGTGATCTCTTCTTCCCTAGTTCTTTGGAAAGGGAGGAAGTGCTTTCAATACTCGCAAGATTCTGTTACTGTAACCTTACAATAAACGTAGTATTGGTACTCACCGTCTTGGTTTCCACTCTGGACAACCGTAAACAGCTGATACCATCTTAGTATTGGATATAATTGGAATTTTGTTTGAGGTACAATATTCCATTTTTATAAAAGATTTTCAACATATAAAAATACAAGCAGTTTGAAGGCAATTAGTTATGAAGCTTCCGCATGCAACCAAGTGCAGAATTTAGCTTGGCCCACTTATTTAAACTTAGTCATTAGATTAGATTCATAAGGGCTACCTGAACGCGTGTTTTCAGACCTGCTCATTAGCCCAAGTTTTCAAATTTACTCTTTGAGTCTCACTATTCTTGAAAGAGAAGTCTGTGGAGCTTCCAATCCTTCATGTCAGACCTAGAAACTCATTAGCTAGCTTTAAAGATTTGGGCTTTAACATTTCTCATCCATCGGACTTCATCACTGCCATTTCCCAAAGTGACATTAAACTTCTGTTTAGGAAAACAACTCTGTAATCATCTCTAACAATTTAATTACATGTAATTTTCAACAGGTGCTACCAGAACAGCTAATTAATTAAATCAAATCAGCCCTTAATTGTCATGGAAGGCCTAATCCACTGGCTTCACTTTTCAGAAGGAAAAAACAACAACAGCTCTGTATTAGAGTGTGACCAGACGTCACAAAATAAGTGCCGTTTTTCTGCTTGCCAGATTTTGCTGCAGTCCTGTGAAGGCTTGCGAGAAGACAATATTTGGAACAGAACAGACTTTTCATACTTCACATACCCCACGGCACTTCACAGTAATTACTTAGAGGAAGGGGCACTGGCTGAGTAAAGGCATAGCAATTATACTCACAGTAATAATTCATGCCCAGCTGAGTGCATTCAGAACCATTTCATTGAGATACATGGCTTACCTCAAGCACCTTGGAAACCTTGCTAGAGGTTTGGTCCTTTTTTTTTTTTAATTGAACAGAAAACCAATTACAAAAGGAACAAAGCAAAAGATGCATTTTCTAATTTTTAATTATTTTTTATGGCATTTGTGTTTGTCATTTTTGTATTACTGTTGTTTTACTTGCGAGCTGCCCAGGGTCGGTTGGAATTGAGCAATATGAAAAAAAAATCATATTAAACGAATAAGACGCTAAGAGAGCTGCTCAGAATCACACTGGACAGTGATTTGGGCAGCATATAAATTTAATAAATAAGATGCATAAAATACAAAAGTTCCCCCACCCCCAAAGATTAGGAATTCAATCAAATGGTCACAATAGAGTGAGGCGGGGGCATTCTTCCCGTGAAAGTTGCTCCAATATCAGAAACTATTTCTGAGGTGGAACTTTTCCTTCTGCTGAACTTTCCCTGAAATATAAAATTAATTTGCTTATTTCATTACATTATCTAAACAACTTCACCTTGCCTCTAGTTTGTGTAACACCAGGGCCGTTTTTGGTGCCCTACTGAAGTTTCTTTTCCCAGCCATTTTAAGAAATTCCTGAGTGGTTTTAGAAATTCAGTGTTTTATTGCTGCTAATGCCTGTGATTGTACGCTGTATTTATTGCCCATATTACTACTGCTGCCAATTTTCACCATATTATGCTCTGTTGTAAGTTGGCTTTCAATTTTTTAAAAAATAAATTGTAATTGATTTGTACACTGCCTGAAGAACTGCATACATTGAAAGAAACACAGTGGGAGGTCTATGGGACTGAGAAAAACCAAAACATGCTGGGGGAAAAATGGAAATCAGTCTCAAGGATTTTCATTGGGACCTAGCAGTATCTTCTCAGCGGGATTTTATTTCTCACTGCATGAAAGGGGCGCTTGCCTTTGGTTCCAGCCATACTGCAGACTGCTCCAGCCTTGCTTTTCAACCGAAATTGCATCCCACCCCTGTCCCCCCAAGCATCTCTGATTGGACAATGTCATTATGCATAAGGTCAAGATCAATCAACCTTCTGGTTCTGATTGTACTATACAAAATCCAGCTGATATAGGATGTCATGGATAAATGCCTGCTCATCTCTTTATCCTTGCTTCTCTTTACAAACTGTGGGAGAGACACAAATCACACTTTATCATCAGGAGGAAAGACTTGCATTTATAATGGGTCGCCAAGCCACTGAAGATAATCAGGGTTTAATAGGAATCAAGATTCATTGGTGCATCAGCCTTAATTTTATAATTCAACTCTGGATAACTGAACATGACAGATTCAATGACGCCTAAGCCGAATGCCTTTTGCCAACTCTGACCAGCAACTCTTCTCCATTTAAGGCAGAGATTATGAAAAAGAATGGGAAGGAATTGATTTTAGCTGATATTTGGAATTAGTTATTTGACATTTAAGTCCACTTCTACTTTGAATTTGACTTGTACATGCTGTCTCAGAGACTGGCTGCCTTTGAACGATATACCTAGTCTTCACATTATGACCATTCAGCAACTGTTCATATTTGCAACGGTGCTGAATGAATGGACTTATAACAGGTCCTTAAAGTTCCAGTTGTGATAGCATTCCCATGGTCACAATCGTGATCCGGGTGTTCAGCCACCCAGTTCCCAATTATGACAAGCAGCAGAAAGCTGCAGTTATGCGATTGCAGTTTCCAACATTCCCTGCTGGCTCCCTACAAGCAATGGGGAAGCCAGTGGGAAGCTACGTTCATGTGAAGTCTTCACTTAACAAGCTACATGGTCCTTGCTTAACAACAGCAGCTGGGACTTTTGGTTTGCTATCACAGCTGCCACGGCCGCTGGAAGGCGAGCTCCATCTTCCGTGTTCGGTTTTGCTCCACTGGAAAGGGTCGACGAGCAAGGAGGGGACCCCCGCTTGATCGCGGGAGGGAAGCAGCCCTTCTGCTCGATCTGGGGCAGCCCTCCAAACTGGTGGAGGAAAGACCAGCCATAGTATTATGGCCTGTCACTAGACTGCAGACAGCCGAAGTCAAACTTACCACCAAGCACTTCAAAGGCAATGCAGATGAAACTGGGTGAGATCCGATCTTCTCTTTATCCTAAGTACTTTCTTTTCCTGTAAAAGCTGCCCAAAGTATCTTTCCCCCTGTGAGGAGAGAGGGAAGGGAATTTCTATCCCACCCTCTAAGAATAGCGGCAACTGACTACCCAGGGGAATTAAAGCATTAAAATAACAACTTTAATTTAATTGGATTTATATGTTCCTGAAACTTGGGGACCAAAAATTTTCCTATTTTTATTGGAGACTTTTGCTTTTATCTACAAAAAAGAAATCACATTGGAAAAAGGATTATAAAAATTTTGGACTTAAAAAACCTTAAATGGCATCGTTGACATCTTGTGGCAAAGTTTGGTATTACAACTTGTTATTTCCTAAAAGAGACTTGGCTCAAAGCCCAGACCTTAGATAAGACTCTTCTGACCTTGGCACCACCTGTGAGAAATTCAGCTGTAAGAGAACAGTTGGGCGGCATAACTGGCTTACTTGAACTGTGAATGTAAACCTTTACTGACTTTCAGAGTTTTATGTGGGGAATTGCCTTCCTAGTTCTTTATTTGAGGAATATTGGTTACTATATGAGATGATGAAATACCTTGGACTATAAAATCTTGCTTGACAAACGATTTCTACTATAAAGACTATTTATAAACACGTGAAAGAGATGGATGAAGACCAGGAAAAGATCCTTTCCATATTGAAAGCAATACATGAAACCATTCTTTCAGCTTGTGATAAAATAAGACCTAACATAAAAGATCAAGATGCCAGCTTAGATACACAAATCCAAACTTTGACTACAACCAAAGAACTAACAACGCAGAAGATAACAGAAGAAGTGGAACAATCAAATATTAAGACAGAGGACTCAATCGACCAACAAATACAGTTAATGGAAAATCCAGAAAAGGGAGTGACAACACTGAAAATGAAAAAGACTTTCTATATAAATCAGAAGAAATTTGAGAAAGAAGAAGAACAGATTGAATGGAAGATAAACATATCAGGGCAATCATGGGGAATTGGAATAATAGGGAGACAACTTAATGAATACAAATGGGCTAGTCCTTCCCAAAAAATGGCAATTAAATGGTCTCCTTTATTACAAATAACATATATAATAATAGAGGGAGATCTATTTGACAATCTAAAAGTGATATGGAAGCCTAGTTGGCAAAGGAAGAAAGCCAGAATAAGGCTGAAGAAAATTGGGGTTTTGATTTATTAGAGGGGATTTCATATTATTAATTAGAGGGTTAAAGGGAGCAGTTGAGATAAGGGAGCAGTTAAGAGTTAAAATATTTGGAAATTAGTTGAAAATAAGGATTTTATCCGTTTAATATTTAAAAATTAGACCTAAAAGAAAAAAAATATTATTATGAATATGTTTGATTTATTGATTAACCCAGGTAATATATATAATGGTTTTGATTTATTAAAGGGATATTATATTATTAAGTAGATGGTTTAATATGGTGGGAAATAGCTAACTTTTAGGAAATAGAACAAGATTATATTCAAATAGATAAAATGTGTATTTTGGATATTAGATTCTGTTATGAATTGAGATAAGGGAAATCTTGGTTACCTAAAGCCTGAAAATTATAAATATTAAAGGTTAAATTGGAATATTGATGGGAAACTAAAAATTGGGAAAAAAATTAATAACAGGATATGGATTGTTTATGAAGATTGAATGTAAAAAATAATTAAGATACATATAAGCTAAAATTTATTGATAAATGTAATAATGATGTTTTTACTGAGTTGATATAATAAGAACTGTATTAGCTTAAATATGAGACAGTAAATGTTAAGGGAAAAAGAGAGGAAATATTTGATATTGTAACTTGAGATTTGTACTAAAGATTTTGTTATTGAACTATTGATTAACCCAGCCACCACGTTGCTTTTTAAATACTTAAATGGAAAATTAGAAAATTAATAAAATATTATAAAAAAAAAAACAGCAGCTGGGACTGCTGGGACTGCCATTGCTAAGTGACATGGTCATGTGACATCATTCTTTATTGTTTTATTGCTTAGCAATGTCACAACCCAAGGATTACCTGTAAAGCAGGAATGTCAAACTGCCGGCCCGCGGGCCGGAAGCATCACCAGGAAACCGCACCCACCCCATTGCTGGCAATGGGAAAAAAGCTCCGAAGAGGCGCGTGACATCACGTGACGTCATGAGTTTGACATGTCTGCTGTAAAGCAACTGTTTCAAGCAAGAATTTCTGGCTATCAAAAAAGCAAATGGTCACCTTGTTTGCCTCATTGGTTTATAGCACTGGGGAGCACAAGACTACCTTGAACCTACCCTGCCTGCCTATAGCTCCCTGCGAGCAAATGCCCCAGGTGGAATAGCAGGATATTTGCAAGACATTTATTCTCACTAGCATGCAATGCCATCCTTCTGTTTGCAGTCCTGAGATAAAATGCCTGTTATTATTCACAAAGCAGTTTTCTGCAAGACCCCAAGACCCAAAGTGAGGGAAAGGAGTTCTAATGAATAATGGATTAATGTCAGAGTTCTGTGTTGCCTTCCAGCTGAGCTTCATTCTCATTGGCTCTCTGTCCACCTCACCCCCCTCCTCTTTCCCACTATCTTTATGTCCACAGGAAAAAAAAAATTCCCTGACTTGGTAGATTGCTAAAGGGACACTTTGAATGAATTTTAAATATATCAAAGAGCAACGCACTGTTTTTTTTCCTAGAAAAATCAAAGAGTAGAAAATCTGGCTCAGAAATAAATGGGGAAAATGGTCAGCTTAACCCAAAAAGAAAGTCAGAGCCACAGAGCTAAGGGGAATAAAATATTAAAAACTGTGCCAGGCATTGGCATATTTGGCTCTTACCCAGAGCCAAAGAATGAGAGGAAAATAAATTGGCTATCATGTAGCAGGTATCAACTGTTCCTATCTGGGCATGATAGTTACTGCCTTATGACCAATTAATTCTCTAGCTCTGCAACAGTTTTTTTTTTTAACCATTTAGCTATTAAATTTACATCCTGGCTTGTCATCAAAAATTCTATTTCCATCTGCGCTTCCAGCAAATAAGTCATTAAACCAACATTTTTAACATTACTGGGAACTTATTAGGATCAAAGCACTGAAGCCAAGGTAGAGAGAAAGTGCTTGGGCTCAGTACCTTTTTATGGCTTATTAATAAAAATAATAATTTATTTAGCCAAATAGATGATAATCAGATAGGGTCCTGCATGAAGTGATAGGACTTCAGCAAAGGCCAGATACAGATTCAAAGAAAATCATAGGAGAAGAGGTGGTTACTTATTATTCTTTGTTTTCAGCGCCTGTTTCTTTGCTCTGGAATCTGAATAATGTGTTTTTCAAGGTGATGAGCTTTGTAGGCTACAGAACTTTTACATTGAGAAATAGACTCTTAGGAACTCTATAATTCATGAAAGTACGTATCCAATTTCTAGAAGTAAAGTACACTATATATATATATAAATATTTTTTTTCCCTAATAATAAAGCTATTTTAATCTAAAATCTTTCTGCCTCTGAATCCATCCTACCATACATGCAGTACTATACACCATTGTTGAAAAGATTTCAAGTTTTCTGTAAAACGTGGGCAAGTTAAAGTACATAGATTATAGTTGGTCACCTAGTCAGCCAGATATTCAGACTGTATTTGGCATTTTTATCCAGGGACTATACAGTCCTTCCAAGGACCTGGCATATACAGATGTTGTTAGATGGTGTTAAAGGTATCGTTGAGCATGTAAGCTGTTCCAAGTAAAGCTGCCTTTTGCAACTGACTGGTGGCAATTTTGTCAATGTTGATAGCGTTCAAGTGGTGGTCCAGATGTTTTGGGATTCGACCCAAGGTGTATATTACTGATTATTAATACCATCTTTGTTTTCTTTTACCACAGTCATTCTACTTCTATTTGCAAGTCTTTGTATTTTGTGATTTTTCTCAGGTTTTTTTCTCTTCTACTGTCTCCAGGAATTACAAAGGTACCACAGATTTTTTTGTTTTTCTGATTGACCAATGACAATTGTTAAGTCTGGGGTGTTATGTGGCTGGTGCTTGTCTGTTTGAATTTTAAAATTCCAGAACACTTTAGATTCTTCATTTTCTATTATTTTGTCTATTTTTGTGGTCCCACCTTCCTGCAAGCAAATGATATTTCTTGTAATATTCCAATGCTTGACTTACTACTGTTTGTAGTCAGTCTGTGCTATCTTCTTGTGGCAGTTAACACTTTCTTCAGCTTTGCTCAGAGGCGGCATTTGCTATCTGTTGCTGTCTTCTCAATTCTGGGTTTGTATGCATTTGTTCCTAAGGCCTGGTTTTGTGCAGCCAGAATTAACCCTTCTATCTCTTTCTTCAACTTTCTTGCTCTTAGCCTTTCCCAGGTCTTGTTATCTGCTTTGTCCACTAGATTTTTAATGTATTGGCCATGAAATATTTAGCCTTGCCTTGTTTTTTTTCTATTCTTCATTTGCTTTTTTTAATAGGCCAATTTGGTCTCTCAAGTACTCAATAAGTTTTCACAGCGTACCAGCTTCAGTGCATCTTCTTCACTGTATTTCAGATATCCTTCATATGCTATTTTTTTCTTCTTTAACTGTCTGGAGTACTTGCAACATTCCACATCCACCTATTTTCCTTGATAAGTAGAGTCTGTCAACATCACTGTGTGGATGAAGGGCATGATTCATTGTTATTTTTCTGGCCTTTTTATCCAGGGCTTTTAATTCTGCTTGAATCCAGGCCACTATTTCAACTGTGTGTCTAATGACTGAACATGCCCAAGTGTTAATTGCCTTGATGGTATTTCCTCCAGTGAGTTAGACTTTAAGATTTTCTTCACTCTCGTGATGTATTCACTTCTAAGTTTCTTCTAATTCCAGTGTGCTTGATTTCATCAGTTTGAAGGATACCCAGATATTTGTAGTGATAATCTTCATCCAGACTCTTGATATTATTTCCATAGGGCATCTTGATTCCTTCAGTTTTCATGATCAAGTAGGTTTTACTAAATGTTAACCAGTCTTCAATTTCATTTCCTTGCAGTATGTTGGGAAATTGCTTGGCAATAAGTGTGTGTGTAGACCAGTCAGATGTTTCTACTAAAAACCATACAGTTCATCTTCACCCAGGGATGACCAATTCTTGATCTTCCTTGCTTTTTTCTTCACCATTTCTGCTCTTATTACAAATTCTGTCATTTCAGTTTCTTTTCTATTCTTATTTACCTCCTTTTTCCAAGCTGCATTTTTGTATTTCTTTAGGTTGTCCCATAGCTATACCTAGAACTGTACAGTGTCTTCTTTATCAGGCGCGGACTGCTTTGTTGCCATCCCTCCATTGATTGACTGGTAGAAACATTTCTAATTCAACTGAAATTGGAGATTCTGCCTAAAATGTCCAATTTGAGATTCATATTTGCTGATCTTCCTAGCTATAGCTGTGATTTACTGCTTTATTATTTCCAGTGCTTCTTTGATCTTCCTGGTTTCTAGGTGATGCTTCTTGATTAGATATTATTTGATCTTCTCCTTCAACTTCTTTTTTTTAATCTGTTCTAGCTTGTTTACATCTGATTTTAGCAAATGTAAAGGTTTCCCCTGTCCAGTCATATCAGACTTTAGGGGGCAGTGCTCATCTCCCTTTGTTAGCTGACCGAGCCCGTGTTGTCCGAAGACACTTTCATGATCATGTGGCCAGCATAACTGTACGGCGAGGTGCACAGAATGCTGTTACCTTCCCATTGGAGTGATACCTATTTATCTACTTGCATTTGCATGTGTTCAAACTGCTAGGTTGGCAGAAGCTAGGGCCAGAACACTGTTCTTATTTCTAACCTGAACTTCCATTTTGGTGGAGACTGCTTGGCTTTTTTTTCTTGATTATTGATTTTGCATCCAAATATTCAGTTATAACTGTAACTGTGTTGTATATTAATTGGTTTGTTTCCTGCAGTGAGTTATTGCCTATATTTGATATTACAGTTTTGGCATCTTTTAATATTTGTGCTATTTGTTTCTTTGGAATAAGTTTCAATGCAAGCAATCTTTTTCAGCTGTTTTTGTGCTGTTCTAGATGCTCAGGTTTTAGTTAGAGAGCTTTGTTCTTTCTGAGGAGAAGGCAGAGGAGAAGGTACCATATTTGGAAATGAAAATGATTCAATAGTTATGCTGGATTTTTCTATTGCGAATTCCCCCTGGTTTGCCTTCAGTCTGTGTTACTTCTGGCAAGGCTTTGATTTCTTTACCCTGGGTAGACCTTTTCAGTTCTTCCAATTCTGATTCTGTGGATATTTTATTTTATATTAAACAATGGCATTAGTCTGCTAGTTTCTGTTCCATTATTTATGGTTCTGGATGTTATTCTTTATAGATCTGATGCATTCTTTTCAGTTATTCTCTTCTTGTTGGACTTGATTTGCAATAACATATTATTTATTTGTTTTTAATCTTTTTTATATTTGCAAGCGGTAAACAACTTTTCTTCCAGTAGGCCTGCAGCTGCTGGCCTGGTTGTTCAGCCAACAGTTATGAGTCCTATAGTCAGTTTGTCACCAGATGTCCATGAACTCTAGCATAGTCCTTGTTGACCCAGGTGATGACTGATGTGGTATGGGTTTCTGTAAATTACATTTCATTGTATTGTTTATGAAACAAAGCATCTGGCTTCTCTGATGAGACCTGTCCAATATCATTGAACTTCTGCCATAGCTCTCATCTTCTTCAGAGCACACAAGCCCCACAACCATGTCAAGGTAGTGCTTCGCTGGGAGATTATTATTATTATTATTATGTTTGGTCACAGAGTCAGCAAGATGTTTAGACTGGATACGGCATTTTTCTCAATCTATTGAGTCCTTCCCATAGATTTGGGATAAGCAGACACTGTTGTTTGATGGTGTTAAAGGTATCATCACAGGATGTAAGCTGTTCCAAGTAATAATTAGGAATAGTAATAGCTGATGATGATCATGATTTGCAGCATTTAAAAATGAGGGGTGAAATGCAAATATAGGATTAAACTCTGTTTTGTTTTAAAATGTTCCTGATAATAATGCTGTGATTACACAGACAGCAATGCCTCTGAAAACCCAGAAGGATGTGAGATATAGATCAGACGATTTGGGTTAATGCTGCATTTTCTGATGAACAAATAGCCCATGGATCTGAACAAATGCCTATCCAGATGCTCTTTTAATATTAACAAAGCTTAACAGTGAAATGAGAGCAACCTTAGGCAGACATATGTCATGCTGAGTCCAACAAGACTTTCTTCTGTGCCTGGGATTTCAATATTAGATTGTTCTCTTTTTACTCAGAATAAACTGCATTAATCACAGTGGAAATTAATTCTTGCATATATTAGGTACATGGCTCTTAGGTCTAAAAGTACAAGGTACCTTTTCACTGTACGGAGCAATGTGGATCGAGCCTCGTTGTGAAAAGTGATAATAATGCTTGTGGCCGGCAGGTCTGCGGTGTAGTGAACAGATGCACATCTATAACAAATGAGAAAAAAAGGAGTTTTCATCAGACAGAGCACATGTCTCCATTTCTAGAGAATTAACTAATAAAAAAGAAATTCCCAATCAGGTAAAATCTCACCAATCCTGATATACATATTTAGCACCCAACTGAATTTTGTTATCCTGCCAACACATTTCCCAGTACAACATCTTTTTTACGATTGCAATTCATCACATGCTGGCAGTGCTGACAACAGGGTTTAGCACACATTGGATTATATAACTGCCAGGAACACTTGTTAACAAGCCTGTGGTTTCAATGCCATCAAGACACAAGATGGCACCTATTTATACCTTTTGCTGCATAATTGATACAGGGATGGAAGAAAGAAACAGATGCAAATCCAGGATGGATTAAATCAGCAGGTGGTCTTAATTCTTCCACAAACCTAGCAGCTGATGATGAGGTGATGTGGCATGTAGTTACATGGCTCAGCAGCAACTGTGGAGTGTGGAGCTCATGCTCTTAGTAGCAGGATGCATGGAGCAGTTAAGCTGACATTATCGAAATCATATTCACTCACACAGGCTGTTGTTATTAATTGTCTTTACTTAGGGGGAGAGTTGACTTCCCTTGTTGGCTTCTGATTTTTGCCAATAACAGTATAGATTCTTCCTCTCTTTGGTTTCAAGGGTTAGTGTTAGGGTGTATGGAAAAATGAGAGCTACACTGGTGATCAATACCTTCATGGCTTAGAAGAACTTTCTAATTATCGGTCAATCACCAATATTCCATTTCTTAGTAACATGATTGAGAATCTGCAGCTTCACACTTCCAGGTATCACACTTCAATGAAAATGATTTATTATTACATTGAAACGTGCATTTCACCAGCTAGAATTGTTTTGGAAATTGAAGACATTAATACAGGTGCCTCATTTAATGATGGTGTTTGGGGCTAGAATTTTCATCACTATGGGGCATGTCATGTGACTGCATCTCTTAGCAATGGAAATTCCAGCACTCTCATTTAGCATTGATAAGTGAATCACCGTGGCTCTTTATGCAAGGACACCTTGTGGTCACTATTTATGACCAATTTCTCCCTTGACTTTGTTTGTAGGAAGTTGGCAAAGAAGGTCAGAAATGGTAATCAAGTGGCCATGGGACAGTGGTGGGATTCAGCCGGTTTACACCACTTCAGCAGAACCGGTAGCTAATTTTTTGTTGCCCAGGCCCAGAATGGACGTCCGGTAATGGCATCCACACAGAGAACCGGTTGTTCACGTATTTGAATCCCACCATTGACTGCAACCAAATGTAAGTATGAGAACCAGTCATAACTATCACTTGTTCAGCACCACTGTATGTTTGAACAGTTGCTGACCAAGTAGACATTAAACAAGAACCAGTGTACCTTGATTAAATATAGTTAATCCACAATATAGTACAAAGACTGCTTTAGTCACCTTAGTGGACAATCTGTGCTGGAAAGAAAATGTAGGGAATGCACAGACTAGATTGGTCAAGGTCAGAGGGAAACAACATGACACTGGACTGGTCTGTCACCATAACAATAGACAAACTGAAGAGCTTTCAGCCTGTTATAGTATACAGGCAGAAGAAAGAGATTCAAAATGGAAACTTTGCAACCTGCACTCTGAAGATGTTGGATTTCTTCACTGATGGCTTTGAGTGCTGTTGGGAAGAAAAAAGCTGGACAGCTGAAGAGTCCTGCACTGTGTTCTGTTGTGAAGGGCTGTTTCACAGTTTGGGAATGCTCCTTGAGCTCCAATTGTCATTGGATTTACACCATCATAGCCACTTTCAATTGGCATTGTCTTATTGTGCTTCAGGGAGATGCAATCCTACTAGCACGTCAAAATCTTTATTTAGACTAGAGACAAGAATATGGAGACAAGAATTTCAAAACAGCTTTGTATAAGAAACCAAGAGGCTTGTTCTCACTTGTACCTAACCATGCCACAAATATTTCCTGGTGACCTCTTTTTTCTGCCCTGCCTTCATGATGTTGCTTTCATTTGATTTCCTAGCTCATATCTGAGGCTGCCTTAAGTTGTCCTTAGCTGTTACAATGTTAAAATAGTTTTTTTTCCCTCCTCATCTCAGTGCATTCTAAAATCATAGGCATAATTACATGGCATTGAATTGAAAGAATGGGATCAGCACAACTTCTATTGGCTACTTTAGGTTTGTTCAGTAATGGCCTCCCCTTTCTGATCCCTAGACACTGTCCTATATGTGACTATTCTGATGTGATTAGTGGGAGAGATTGGATCTTTCACATCAGTATCTCCCCTGCCTACAAGGTTTCAAAGCTGATCCTTGACTCAGCTATCTGACCTGAAAAAAGGGATCAGCCAAATTGAAAGGTTGTGATGTGCAGAGGGAGAGAAACATAATGCAAAAAGCAACTATATTAGCTCTTGCATAGTACCCTTGATATAGTGCTGTCCACCCATCCTTGAGTTAACAGAAAGCTGAATCCACCATGAAAACTGCTATCCCCTCTATTGTCTTTGTTCTCAGTCACTGTCAGGTACTTAAGCCATGGACCTCAGAACTTCACTGGATGTCATAGCTGATCCATGACATTACATTTTAAAAATAGCCGAACTCTTACAAGCTGTGTTCTCAGGAATCTTTTGCAATTTTAATTTTTTTTAATTATATAAAATATTTCTTACGTTTTAAATTGAGGTTCGTGTGACATCACATGGCAGGCTGAAGTGCTGCTAACTGCCTAGCAATGACCCACATGACTGAACCATGGACTAGGATCAGTAGAGCTAGCATGCATTACTTCGTATCTGGCAAACTTCTCCTGTAGCAACTTATATTGGGAACAATTAGAATCTCTCAGAGCTTTGCTTTGAAAGATTTATTACAAAGCAGATTAAAATTTCAACACAAGGAGATCCTTATCTGAGATCCTTTTCCTTTGTATACTTTGTGCCATTGTTCCTGAAAGAATTTCCAACTTGAACTTCAACTAGGTGCAATTCCATCCTTAATAGGCTACAAATCCCCAAATAAATACTTAGTACCTGCATCTTCCACCACTGCTGCTTAGTTAAAATCCTAAGAATCAAAGAGTTTTTCTCCACTTGCATTAAACATAACATGAACAACTCTTCTTCCCTCTATTTTCGGCTATGTCTTTATGATATTTCTTCACCTCACCCCTAAATCTTATCCAAGGCAGCCTTAGCTATCGTTTCTGGCTCCAGTTTCAGAGTAATCATCCTGTTTTAAAGCATTGTTTTCTACCTCTTACTAAATCCATATTTAAAATTAGCTTAACTTAACAGCTAGCAAGGTGGTATTGATGGCAAGAGAAAGGGGTGCAGACTCATTACCCACCACATAATGCTCCAAATGACTGTGTGATCAGAGATTGGGAGCTTTGAAGGAACCAGCATGCCTGGCTGAGGAATTCTGGGAGTTGAAGTCCACAAGTCATAAAAGGGCCAAGTTTGAAGACCCCTGAGCTAGCCCTTCCTAATCATCATCTTTATCATCAGATCGGCTGCTGAAAATGTATGCAAAGCTTGGAGTAAATTTTGACAAGAGGTCAAACCCATCAAAACTTCCCTCCTGTCAAAATTGGCCTTCCTCCCTCTTCAGCCACAGTCCTCATTACTAAGAGGGATTGGTTGATGTTTTCCTCCCAGTTGGTGACAAGAGAGGAAGGAAACAAAGCTGAGGGAATGAACCAATTCATTTCCTTTTGGCAGAATCTCTGTGTAGCAGGACAGGGATTGGCAGCGGGAATAGCAAATTTTACACCAGTACACCAGTAGCTGTTGGCCAATTTGAAATCATCTTTTCTTTTTCCAGTATGAGCAGTGCTTTTTTTGTAAAAAAAAAAAAAAAAAAGTGCCTGAACTCACACACATCATACAACCCGCCTTGCCTACCCTACAAGGTTCCATCCAAACAAGGTGCCGGAACTCCGTTCTGGGCGTTCTATGACAAAAAAAGCCCTGAGTGTGAGAATACAGAAAACAGAGGAAGCTGATTAATATTTCTTCAGGCAAAGCAACAGGAGACTGCAGCATTCAATCATTACCAATCTTAAAGTAAAAGAAACAAATAAAAACCATATTCCTCACAAAATAGGAAGCCACCTGCTCTGATTGTTTTTCCAGTACATACAATGTGCATTTATTTGACCATTTGTGAGCAATCACTCCATTGTGCATAAAATGTATGCTAAGCTGTGATGGTAAAATAACAGCTTCTTGATACCTTTTGCAACCAGGTGCTTTCTTCACTCATTGTTAGTGTCTGCAGTGAAGGAGAATGGGGAAATAACATTCTAGATAATATTCCAGGTGAGGGCCTGGCAACTCTAAGGGGGGAGGATTTAGTTAAAACTGAAGAAAAAAGTGAGATAAATTTTTACCAATGAGAAAATAGACTGCCCATAAACTGACCTGGTTTCAGATAAATTGGCATAGAGAAGCTCAGTTCTCAAAGCCAGCCAAAACATGCAAGCACATTGGTCCAGATCCTCAGTCAGCCTTTATAATAGCTATAGAAATCAAATAACTCATGCTATTTTGAGAGCAAGTCAGTCTGATGCAGAGGTTAAGATATCAATCTAGAAATCAGGAGACTGTGAATTCTAGTCCCACCTTAGGCACGAAGCCAGTTGGATGACGTTAGGCCAGTCAACTGTCAGCCGAAGGAAACAGACAAGGGCAAACTACTGAAAATCTTGCCAGCAAAACTGCAGGGTCTAGTCCAGGCAGTTGCTAGGAATTAATGCAGACTTGAAGGCACAACAAATGATTGAGAAGCAAAAGCACAGTAATTTTCTGCCCCTTGCCATCTTGAATGGTCTGATGTACGTAAGCATGTCATTTAATATTTCAGCAGACTTATAGACAAAAGTGCTGTATAGACTTGTGGAAAAGCCCCTCCACAAATGAGCCAAGCCTCAAATTTTTAAGCAAACTATGAAAAATGGGCCATAAGCTGAACCACAAATTTTTCATATGCTGTTTCAATATATTTTAAAGGCCTTCACTTATTTTCATACGTCGTATCAATAAATGTTTTCTAGGACAGATTCCATTTCAAATGTTTACAACTGGTCTTATGCATAGATGCTTATTTTTCATGCTATTTTGGTTTGACTTTGAAGGGTTCTGGAACAAAGGGAAATTGTTTAGTCTAACTGTTGATTTCTTGCTTTTTGTAATCGGCTTTTGCACGTGAGAATCATGTACATGGATGCGATATACTGAAGGAGGGAATAAGGGAGTGTACAGGAATGACTGATGTCTTCTTTATGATGTAATGGCTCTGTTGTTTGATTTTCATTGGCTAACAAAGTTTATAAAGCAATACTACCAACTGGTGTGGCACTTTTGGACGTAACTCTGCCAGCGTTCCAGGTTGTTGGCCACCCAGTGGCTTAATTTGATCACATAAAGTGCTGCTTGATCAAGAAGTCTCTGCTTGGGTTATCTGATTAGACTGATATGGTCTCTCAAGTTCAAGTAAGGAACTGGGACCTTACAATTTACCTGCAGGTATATACAGGTACTTTAGCGAGTATTACCATATAATAATACAATACATGCGGATAAGCTAAGCCCAAATTTGGGAGTGGTTTATTCTTGGCTTATCCATGAGTATCTACAGTACCAGGTTATTTGTATTTTATTAAATTCCTGCTTCAGTGTTTTGCATGACTAGATACCAGGAACACAGGATATTCTTTATTTTGGATGTTCAATTCACATATCTTTTTTTCGTTTATGGCTGAGGCAGCATATCTTACAGCATGCCATAAGGTTTTTTTATCTAGGCCAGGGGTGTCAAACTGCCGGCCCACGGGCCGGACGCATCATCCGGAAGCCGCGCCCACCCCATTGCCGGCAATGGCAAAACAGTCCCGATACGCCTCACGACGTCATGTGACATCGCGAGTTTGACATGTCTGATCTAGGCCCACAGCTTTTCAATGTTTTTATTAATGACTTGGATGAGAATGTGGAGTAAATGCTGATCAAATTCACAAAATTGAGTCAGACAGCTAATACCCAAGTAAACAGAAATAAAGTAAAAATGATCTTCATAAGTTAGAGAAATGGACTGAAAGTAACAGAATGAAATTTACCAGAAACAAGTGCAACGTTATTCAACTAGGAAACAAAATCGAATGCAAAAGGAATAGGATGGAGGATACCTGAAATGGTCATGATACTGTATTTCTGGAAAAGAGACTAATTGGATGCAAACTAAATATTATACAGCAGCCTGATATGGCTTCTAAAAAGACAAATAAAAGTTTAGGTTGTATCAACAGTAGTACAGAATTCAAATTATGGGAAGCTATAATTTTATTTTATTCCGCTTTGGTCAGATCAATACTGTTCTAAGCACCAGATTTTAAGAAGCATTTTAAGAAAGTGGAGAGTTTCAGAAAAGGATAGCAAGAATTATTAAAGGATTACAGACCCAGTTTTGTAATGTGAAAGGGAAAAAAGAAGTTGTTAACCTTGAGAAGAAAAGAATGAGGTGATAGAAGATAGAAGAAGATAAAGACCTCTTCTCTTTCAGCACTAAACGCAGGATATGAAAAAAATGAATTTAAATTTTAGGAAGGCAAATTGTAAATAAATCCTAACAGTAAGAACAGTACAATAGTGGAACCAATTACCAAAATGGTGGGCTCCTTTCACTGGATCCAGGTCCATTGGACAGCCAACTGCGAGGCATGTTTTAAAATTGTGTTAGACTCAAATGCAGATCTTTCCAAGTCTATAGGTTGCTATATTTTTCAGTACTATAGCCTTTCCCTTATGTTGTATAGATTCCTTCTCTGTAGCTCGCCATTTATTAAAGGGATGAAGTGGGAAACAGCATTGTTCAAAACAGGCAGAATCAATTTTGTCTTGATGATAAATTTGAGGAATTGCAGCAAAGTATAAAGATACCACCTTTCTCTCCCATTCCTTCAGTCTGCATCCACTTGCTGATCAGAGACTTTGATGTTGAACCCATGCTTCTATAAGGTAGTCCAACTCTATCTCCCGAAACATACATGGTCTATCTTTATATTATGGAGGACCTGGCCATTTTGCACATGACCCCCTTCTCACTTCCAAAGCACCAACTAAGTGCGCTAAGAGCGTCAGTACATTTTATCGTTTATCTTCCTTAACCAAAGCCCACCTGCTCCTTTATTGTGCAGACTGATGCTTCAGATTTCTCCTTGCGAATTGGGCTTTGCTATTAACTCTAGAGTTCTGATTCGGTGCTTGCCAACCATTTTGACTTTGAAGTGAAGGGAAAGTTATTTGAAGAAGGAGAGGGAGTTTCTACAGCTACTGAAAGAGACACAAAGATTGCACGCCCAAAATTGTGTGGAGGGAGCTCCTGATGAATTGGTATAGGAGAGACAAAATGCCCATCTTTCCCACACAAGAAAAAGGGAGGGGGAGATTCACTTGGCATCTCCAAGTCCGGCAGAAGAAGGGATGAAAACAAGGATTGAGACTGAAGCATGTGAGTCAGAAACCAGTATTCCACAAATGGAACAGAACCATCAGGTATAGTATAGGGGGTACCTTGCTCAATAGTAGTAACTGTGAGAGGGATCTCGGAGTCCTAGTGGACAATCACTTAAATATGAACCAGCAGTGTGCTGCAGCTGCCAAAAAAGCCAACACAGTGCTGGGCTGCATTAACAGAGGGATAGAATCAAGATCACGTGAAGTATTAATACCACTTTACAATGCCTTGGTAAGGCCACACTTGGAATACTGCATCCAGTTTTGGTCACCACGATGTAAAAAAGATGTTGAGACTCTAGAAAGAGTGCAGAGAAGGGCAACAAAGATGATTAGGGGACTGGAGGCTAAAGCATATCAAGAACGTTTGCTGGAATTGGGTATGTCTAGTTTAATGAAAAGAAGGACTAGGGTGACATGATAGCAGTATTCCAATATCTCAGGGGTTGCCACAAAGAAGAGGGAGTCAAGCTATTCTCCAAGGCGCCTGAGGGCAGGACAAGAAGTAATGGATGGAAACTAGTCAAGGAAAGAAGCAACCTGGAACTGAGGAGAAACTTCCTGACAGTTAGAACAATTAACCAGTGGAACAACCTGCCTCCAGAAGCGGTGAATGCTCCAACACTGGAAGTTTTTAAGAAGAGACTGGACAGCCATTTGTCTGAAATGGTATAGGGTTTCCTGCCTGAGCAGGGGGTTGGACTCGATGACCTCCAAGGTCCCTTCCAACTTTATTATTATTATTATTATTATTATTATTATTATTATTATTATTATTATTATTATTATTATTATTATTATTATTATTATTATTATTATTATTATTATTATTATTATTATTATTATTATTATTATCATATAAACATGACATCGGTGTTTCACAATCTCAAGCCAAGGGGAAAAAAGCTCCAAAGTCCTTTGAGCAGAAAAACATGCAGATACATGTGTATGAATCCATTTCTGTGTTCTGCACCAGGCAAATCTTCTATACAGTAAGCCACATATCTATTAGTATATGATCTGTTAAGCTTCAGCTCTTTTTGAATGCAGAGTTGTGTTTCAAGAGAGATTTATAACCATGACAGATTTGAAGTCTGATCATTTGGGACCTTAGGTTTCCTGGGTTTCCCCCCCCCCCTTTTTTTTTTTTTTTTGGTCTGAAAGTCCTTGTTTTAGAGCAAAATTATGCCCATCCTAGTCAGGTTGTTCAGGTGACAGTCCAGAATTAAGAACAAAATGCAAGAATACATGTTCTAAAGAATCTTTTTCATTCTTTAGCAACTGCTCTGTATAAAAAGATATATCCAAACACCTTTTCATCCTCAAAAACTTTTGTCATTTCCCTCCTCCTCACACGCACTTTTTCTCTCCGTAAATTAGAGCAAAACAAAACAAAACATATTATTGAATAATATGGGCATTTTCTTTTCCTATTGTACAAGTAGTCTTTGACTTACAACAGTTCATTTAGTGACTGTTCAAAGTTACAATGGCACTGAAAAAAGTGACTTATGACCATTTTTCACACGATTGTTGCAGCATTCCCGTGATCATGTGATCAAAATTCAGATGCTTGGCAACTGACTCATATTATGATTTATGACGGTCGCAGTGTCCCGGGGTCAAGTGATCACCTTTTGCAACCTTCTGACAAGCAAAGTCAATGGGGAAGCCAGATTCACTTGACAACTGTGTTACTAACTTAACAACTGTAGTCATTAACTTAACAAATGTGGCAAGAAAAGTCATAAAATGGGGCAAAACTCACTTAAATATCTCATTTAGCAAGGAAAAAATTGGACTCAATTGTGGTCATAAGTCAAGGACTACCTGTACAAATAAGTTAGGAGATTTGTAACCTCAGTAGCTAATGTTGTTCCCTTCAGCGACAGTAAATCAATGAGCAGACCAATACTGGAGTAGGAGTAGGAGAAGGAAAGTGAGCTCAGGTCTCAAAGAGGTTTTAAAATGAAAGAGCTTTTCTCAGCCGCTTCTAAGTGCATCCTGCTCATTAAAGTGAATACCTGTAGTAAGATGGGTGGCCAATAAATTTAATAGATGATGATGATAATGATAGATTGAAAGAGAGAGAGAGAGAAAGAGAGACAGACAGACAGACAGACAGACAGACAGACAGACAGACAGACAGACAGACAGATATAGATAGATATGTGAAAAGACCATGAGTTTTCCAGGCCTGTCATTCATTTAACTCTCTCCTCCCATTGCTGTGTATAGTTAATGAATGTGTTAAACAGTCAGATCTAACTCAATTTTGGAAGTATATCTAGAAGTATATCTGCCTTTCATCATTGGTGAAAATAGTTTTAAAAGGGGAATGGAGATATAGGACTTTCAATTGAAGATCCTCAATACTCAGTACCAGTAACAAAATCTTAAAGCAATAAAGGCCAAAGTTTTCAGAATAGAGAATTTCAAAGCATTGGATAGGTAAGAGAAAAAGGGAGGCACCACCATAAAGGAGTCAAGTTCTGATGGCATGAATACTTAGCACACCAGGGTGCCTTTTAAAGCAGCTTTCTCCCCCACCCCAAAGCTAGGAAAAGCAACTATTCTATTCATGACCTATTTAAATGAGATTGTTTTATATATTATTACTGTTTATGGTTATTACTGAACTGCTAGTATTTTTAATCTCTGTGTTCATAGCTATTGTTTATGTCTACCATAAGTAGCATCTAATTTTTTTTCACACACCATTTTATTACTATGACACTAGCAAATTATTGTAATTTCCAAGTCCTAATGAAAGGTAAATGGGAAAACAACAATCAAGCACATTAGTATCTTATTGCACTAATTCACATCTATTTTTTTCACATGCTATTAAAACCAAATAATATAGAGAAATTAGGATTTCCCTGCTTGTTTCAGCATGGGATGAAATATGGAATAGACATTTCCATAGAAAGCTATCAATTAGAAACACTTGGATCAATTAACCAGTGGAACATCTTGCCTCCAGAAATCATGGGCGCTCCATCACTGGAGATTTTTAAGAAGAGACTAGACAGTCACTTGTCTGAGATGGTATAGGTTCTCCTGCTTCAGCAGGGGGCTGGACTAGAAGACCTCTAAGATCCCTTTCTGTTCTATTCTATTCTATTCTATTCTATTCTATTCTATTCTATTCTATTCTATTCTATTCTATTCTATTCTATTCTATTCTATTCTAAAGTTAGGATCCTAATATGCTGCTTGCAGTTCCCAAAGTATCTGTGATACCTTTAAATAGTTTCTGGTGAACACAAACTTTAAATTTTATTTTCAATATAATAAGGACCACATGACTATGGAGGTTCTCAATTATCCAAATATGCTTGTCCCAAAGATGCTTTTTCCAAAAGGCAACTGGACTTTCTTGGTTTTTTCCTTTGAAAACATTTCACTTCTCATCCAAGAAGCTACTTCAGTTCTGACTGGTGGGGAATGGAAGGATTTATATTCAGTCATTTAAGAGACTGACAACCAACCCTCAGAGTGTTAACGACCAGATGACTGCAAAGAATATAAATCCTGATCAGTGCAAAAGTATGGGTTGCCTGCCCAAGATGCAGTGTAATAGTGTTTTAAAATAGGCACTGTACAGGTGCAAACCTGGCACTAGGACTATATAAAAACTACTTCACAAATTAAATGTTTACATGAAAAGCATATATAAAAGTCAAGTTTTTCAGCTGCTTGATAAATATACATATGTCATTGAATGATCCAAATGCTCATCTAGGATTAGGGAAGTCTGATTGAAATTATTAAATTCATTAAGTATTCTTTGTCACCACCTCTACCTAATGGACAAGGTTCTGAATAAGAAAAGACAACAGTAAGTGTAGTAAAGCAGAATGAAGTAGTCTTAATAAGAGCAGATGTTCTTCCAAAATTGCCTTTGAAAGCACATTGCTGATATGAATCCCAAATCATCCTTGTATTGCTTGGAAAAATGAATTGAATGTTTAACTCATTCAGTGATTCCCAAAGAGATCACTAAGTCATGTCAAATGAATCAACTTTTGGCTGGTTTGAAAGCAGTCTTGGAGCTTGAATTATGTGTAGCATTTTTGAAACCTATCTTTTCTTTTCAAAGTCAACCCACTGGTCCTTGGAAAAGGACTACCTGATAAGAAAACAAGCTAAAAGAATGCATTACTATTATGTCCACAGCAGTGCCAAATGATAGATGATCACATGCAATTTGTTGCCATTAAACTGTCATCCTCAAACTGAAAATGGATGATTAGGCATGTTCCATAGAGGCACATTTTTTAACATAAGCTTCAATTGTGTGTGCCAGAATACATTTTGAAATGTAGACATGTTGGGACAAAAATTAAATGAGGTGAAATAAACACTATATTAATTTAACTGATTGATTGGAATATTACAGCCAGTTTTGGTCGCCATGATATAAAAAAAGTATTGGGCCTCTAGAAAGAGTGCAGAGAAGAGCAACAAAGATGATTAGGGGACTAAAGGGTAAAACGTATGAAGAATGATTGCAGGAATTGGGTATGACTAGTTCAATGAAAAGGACTAGAGGTGACATGATAGTAGTGTTCCAATATTTGAGGGATTGCCACAAAGAAGAGGGGGGTCAACTTATTTTCCAAAGCACCAGAAGGCAAGACAAGAAACAATGGATGGAAACTAATCAAGGAAAGAAGCAACCGAGAACTAAGGAGAAATTTTCTGAAAGTTAGAACCAGTGCTTTTTTTGTCATAGAACGCACGGAACGGTGTTCCGGCACCTTTTTTTGAAGGGAAGAACCGACTCCTTCTAAGCTGCCAGCATGAGTAAAGCTCTGGCCTGGTGAAAGGAAACTGCCCGAGGAAATCAGGGGCATCGAAGGTTGACCCGGAAACACTTCCACGGCCCTGAAAGCAGACCCTCTTCTCTGCCTTGGTTCACGGGGCTCCCCCCACCACCACCGCCTGTCCTCATCCCCACGTTGGCCACCAGGGACCAGGACTGGCTCCTGGAGCGAATCTCTTCAAGGGACCAGGCACGCTCCCAAAGCAGCAGCGCCGCCGCTGCCTTGGTTGCTCTGGCTCCAAAGGAAGCCTCTGTGTCATCAGAGATGGAGGAAGACGAGGTGGCAGAAGACATCCCAGCTCCAAACAAGCGCCCTCTAAAAAGCCACAGCAATGGCGTCCATCAGCTGACGCTGCTCATGTGATCTGCGCCTCGGAAGCTCCCTAAAGCAGTTTCCCCCCCCCCCCCCGCTCCATAAAGGGTTTTCGATTGGAGCCGGAGCTGTGCATGAGTTCCAGCACCTTTTTTTATATATATATACAAAAAAGGCACTGGTTAGAACTAATCAGTGGAATGACTTGCCTCCAGAAATTGTGGGTGCTCCAACACTGGAGGTTTTTAAGAAGAGACTGGACAAATATTTGTCTGAAATGGGTATAGAGTTTCCTGCTTGAGCAGGGGTTTGGACTAGAAGATTTCCAAGGTCCCTCCCAACTCTGTTATTCTGCTATTATTCTGATTGGTGGGAAGTTCTGGGAAAGCATGAGGGCTTCCTCATTCTCTTCCTCCCATCCACAGGACTCACGGAAGCATGGTGAAAAGCAGGAAGATTTTTGCCCCAGGATTCTGGGGAATATGGGGAAAAGATTTTCTGGTTCTTCTTCCAGTGCACCACCTCCAGTCAGCAAAGCATTAGTCTGGAAATTTGTTTTGCCCTTGCCATTTAGAAAGTAAACTGACCATTGATACACTTCTCTTCCTGATGGATTGCTTCAAGGCAACAAGCTGCTTGCACTTCTAGAGATTTGAAAGACTTGGGTGAATTGCAAAGATTTTCTAAAACTTTGCATTTGGGACAAGTATTGCAATATCATTAATATTTCCTCATTCATATAATGACTTAATTCATATAATATGACAGAAATATCTCATTGAGCCTTTGAAAAAGAGTTTCCCCTTTTGATATTACCAGTTGAAATTAAAGATCAGCAAGTATCTGTGAAGACAGTAACAAAGCCCACTGATTCTTTCTGGTAATGTATGATCACCAGGTGTTCTTTGGCAAGTCCGGAATTGTTGAAGTATTCATATCCTGTTCAATAAACCTGCCAGCTCTATTGCTTTGAACAGTAGCCTGCTGGTAACTTTATCTACCTCTTCATCCGTTTCATACATTGTTATCTCTTCATGCACTTAAATAAGTATCAACTGGTAAATGATGAGTGCTTCCCACTACATCCGTTGTATAGCTTGAAATTCAATAGAAATAGCATTGCCCAGTATCATCTGGGAAAGGACTGTAGGGGGGATGCTACTTTATTGAGTTTTTACCATTCTGTTGCACAGCTGGTGACTCAATCTTCAAGAATCTGGTTTTACAATATCTTCTAAAGAATTTAGAAATACTGTGGAGAGCAGCCATATACATTCAGTTTTGTCTACTAATGTGCAATGCAGTAGAAATAAAATATGTGGGAAATTACAATGATATGTGGAAGAATGAGAACCATTTTGGTGTACTGGTTAAAGGTACCAGCCTAGAAATCAGGAGACTGTGAGTTCTAGTCCAGCCTTAGGCACAAAGCCAGCTGGGCGACTTTGAACCAGCCACTTTCTTTTATCCCTGGCAAGAAGGCAAGGGCTAACCATTTCCAAAAATGTTGTCTAAAAAACTGCACGGGAGTTGCAGTTGCTAGGAGTCAGGGCTTATTTGCGCACAACTTCAGAAGGGCATAAATAATGGGAAAATTGACAATAGGCTGATATCTACAATAGGGTCAAAAGAGAAAAGGTGATTTATTTTCAACTCAGTCCCATTCAAAATGTTCCACCCAAATTTTCTGGGTTGACTGAGTTCCAATGGGATAACATTTGAAATTGCAGAAGAAAACTCTGATATTTCTACAGTTTTATATATATATATATATATATATATATATATATATATATATATATATATATATATATATATATATATATATATATATATATATATATATATATATATATATAAAACTGTAGAAGTTTACTTACATTTATACCAAAGAAAGTCAGAATTCATTTTTTCTTTTTTTGCACTTCACTTTTTTTCATTTCTCAGCTTTTTCTTGTTTCAATTTTTTTTCTATTTATCTTTTAACATTGTAATTTTTTTTGAAAATCAGTAAAATATTTAAAAAAAAAAAAAAAAGATGAAAAGGGATTTTTTAAAAAACATACCAAGTCATGGCTGCAAAAAACCAATGAAGGCTAAGTATGATTGCAACCTGTACCAGGTATTCATAGGCAATCATGCATACGCACATGCACACACATACACATAATATATTAAAGTCTTTTTAAATCCTGAAGCTCCAACAGATCAAAAAGACAAACTCAGTACAGTAGATCACGCCATCATGTCTTTGCAGAAAATGCACAATTCTAAAAATAAATAAACATTCAGCTGGCCCAGCATAGACTAATTACATTCTAGTCTGAAAATTCAACAGCTCTAAGGTGTAAGTACGTGTACCATTTACATACACATCAAAATTTGAGCAAACCAACTAAAACCACAGAATGTTTGTGTTTTAAATGCATTCAGAAATACCAATGGATACCATTGCCAAAACTCAAATAATTACAGTGTAAAACAAATAGCAAAAAACAAGCTATAACCAGTATAATGAAGCTGTTTTGAAAATACACTGTGCTGGGCTGATTAATTTAAGTATATGTGTCCATGTGCATGTGTACACATTCTGTGCTAGATCGTCCACTCTGAGGCTGAGGTTCATTAATTGATTACATTGATTCATATTTGATTTGATCCTGTAACTCTGAACAGCTGAGTTCAGGCAGACAAGTAATGACATAAAGCTTAGCAAAGGTCCTCAAGTTCTGTCTATCTAGCCTGCAGGCAGCCAGGCTGGCACAGACCATACATGAAGGAGGATTGAGAGCAGGATAAAATTGGATGGAAGATTGTGGGAGGAATCATAGCTGAATCCAACTGTTATTCAAGTCGCATGGGCATTAGAAACATAGCAAGGGACCACATTGACTTCTATCCAACGTGGCATTACCCAGCAGGGACCGAAGAGGCAAGCATGTGAATCATATTATTCTCCATCTAGAAGGCATCTCACAAGCAATAAGATCTGGGGGGGGGGGGGAAGTCATCCAATACGATTCAAGACAAAATTCCCCTTCATCTTTTTGTTACAGCTGGCAAGCAAGAATATTTGCTTGTTAACCAAAGGCTTCAAGCCAGCATATGATGGCAATGTGAGTCTGGCTGGCAGGACTAAAAGAACATTCAAAACAACTATTCTGACCTTGAAACAAGCATTCCAATAAAAAAAATTCAAGCTCTCTTGGTTTTGAACATTCCTACTCTCTAAAACAATAGACCAGGTTCAAGGATATAAAACAAATGGCTTACAAAGATAATAATGGAAAAACAGACTGGTATTCATATTGTCAGTCTCATAAATGGTTCTTCTCGGAAGGGAAATGTATGGATTTTCTGATTTTTTTTCCTAATTGGTCATATAATGTTCCAAAGCAAAAAGAAATTATGAAAGAAAAATGAACAAAAATCCATATTTTTAAAATCAATATCAATGTAAAGCTTAAATATCTGAGACATCAATTGCAATGAAAACATAATAGAAGATAATAGAAGTTTCAGAAGATTGTATCTCAGTGTAATAAGCTTATGGGTGTTTTTTTTTAAAAAAAAAAATCTGGCCCTTTATAGTGTCAGATGTAATGTACTCTTTTGTTAATACGGGGCACATTCCGAATGAGTCATACACCTGTACATGTAACCTCTTCCTCCTTTGTAGCAAAATGATCAGATAAGGATAATATCTAATTAACCAGAGCTTCCTTGTTCATCCAAATGAGGAAACTATGGTTACCAACTAATAGAAAACATTTCATGAGCCAGAAAAAAATAACTGGATACCACCCAAAGGAATTTTGGAGATGGTAGCTGCATTGAATATAGAAGACAAACCCAGAAAGAGATGTAGCCTCCCCCAGACCTTTAAAGTGAAAAGCTGACAGGGCAGGACATGCAGCCCCACCCCATCTATTCCTGGTCCATATCTTCAACTGAGAGATCTCACATGAATGTAACTTTACCGCTTCATCTGGGACTGTAATAAATAGGGTCCCAGACTGCCCAAAGTATACCTCTCCTTTAGAATTTCAGCTGGACCTGGGGAAGTCAGAAAGAAAATAAGGAGAGGCCAGTGGGGGAAGGGGGCATTTTCCATCAGTTTAAAACCTATGTGCCTTCAGAGAACCCTGGTTTGCTTTTGTGACTTCTTGTCCAGTCTGAAAACCTCTAGACTGCTGCCAGTGCACTTTTAATCAAGGCCAGATGTAAGAAGCATAAGACTTCTTTCCCCACAAAAGAAGCTATATGACATCAAAAAGCCAAGAAAACCTCTAACTCTTTGTTGTCATCTAATGTTCATTCAGATTTTTGCAGCCTAGATGTGATAGCCCTAACTTCTTGTCACATAGGACCTTCAGTGGTCATCAGACCATTTCCGGCCCTAAATGACAGATCAAAGATTCACAAGAGAGCCTTATTTTTCTCTCCTAGCATCATTAGCAGCCTGTTTGACAGGACTGTGAGAAAGGACTTTCTTATTTACTGCTCTTATTTTGGACTTGCTTGCCAAGAAAGGGCAGGTAAAGGCTGCAAAAACTGCTCTGAATCCCTATTTCAAACCAAACGAATTCACAGAATGTGGTAGTTTAAATCACAACTACATTTGGAGATAGTAGTTTGAATCACAACTATGTTTGGAGGTGGGAGAAACTTTAAATGTAATTTATTGGATTCTCAGAATGGATTGCCCCTGCATCTACTTGTGGAACAGACAGGGAGGAAGCTAACAACCAGATTGTGAGAACACCAGCGAGCAGTTAGATAAGGAGACCTGAACTCATTGGTAGCCTCACAGTGCAATGAACAAGGACATGCATTCAATTTCGCAGCTACTACAATTGTTGGCCAAGCAAGGTCAAAAATAGCCAGAGAAATGATTGAAGCCTGGGAAATGAGCCCCTTGTCAGTCAACAAGAGTGCTGATTTACCACCAGTTTATCAGGTACTTAGAAGCCAAGGGCACAGCAGCACAAGAAAACAACAATCAATGACAGTCATCAACATCCTAATTAACAACTAAAAGCTACACACACACACAACCAAGCACCATATAAATACAACACATAGAACAGCCCAGGGCACATATTCTGGAGGGAGAGAAATCCCCTGATGATGGGCTCCAGCATGAGCCTGAAAGCTTGGAAGAATAAACTTTTGGTCTCGGTGATCAACTCAGATCCTGAATCACTATTATTTATTATTATTATTATTCAAGTGTGGGCTTTAACCACTTTTTTTAAACCATGGGTTGCTCATTGATCTGTTTTTATTTGTTTATAAGCCGGCATTCTAATCTGTATTTTATTATTAACTTCTTGAGCACAATTGTAGAGAAAATATGGGTTATAAATTGAATAAACAGATTAAGGTATTTTCATAGCTGGAACAATGGTCTCTCATTTTTCTAATCAACTGAAGGGTCTATATAACATTTGACAAATTGGAGCAATATGCTATAATTAAGAAGTAATTTTTATAAATGTGGAAAACCAGTTGTAGGACTGCCAGTTATGGAAGAAGACAAATATTAAAAATTGTGTTGAAATATGATAGTATCATTTGTTATTTGATCCATCAGTGACTTTCCAGGACATTTAAAAACAAAGTGTTGTAGAAAACAGGTAATTACACACTCTTGGCTGAAAAGATAGAAAATTAATGTCTTTGGAAGACACAATAATAAAAGATTACAGTAGAATCATTCATTCTTCATATTGCTAACCTACCCAGATAGGTTAAATTACTCAGATTGTGAGAAGAAAAGAATAGTTGCTATAACTCTGAAGACCTTGCCAGTTAGACTGGAAACATATGTATGCACAGAAACATTTTCTCTGAGCATAGCTTTTGCCAACCTGACACTAATCAGAAATGTTAAATGCTCGGGACTTACGGTTTTGCATTATAGCAATGCGGCCGAGGGATTGTGGAGCTCCCCACCCTACGGCTGGTTTCGCCCTGCCTGGAGGCCCTAAATAGGTCGAAAGTCACCCCGGAGAGGCGACAAAGAAGGAGGGGCACCCTGATGATCACGGAATGATGGCGGTCGATCCATTTGATCTGGGGGAAGCCCTCCAACCCAACAGGAGAAAGGCTAGCTGCACTCCAGTGACTAGCCCAAGCTACTGGCATCTGAAGTCCAAAAGCACCAACTAAAAACAACTGTGAACAGCGTGCTGGAGCTGGGTGAGAATATTGATCTTCTCTTCTCTATTTTGAAACTGATTTCCTGGAAAAGATCTCCAAGAAGCAAAAAATCCTCCGAAAGTGAGAAAGAGAGGGACTATACCTCCACCCTTCCATAGACGGAAGCGGCAATTTAATTTTTATGGGGGACAGAAATACATTGAAATGGACTAATGTAAAGCTATAATTTGGATAAAACTGAAAACTATGGAAATTGTTAAGATTTTCTACTTAAAAGAATATTGACGGAATTACAAGAAAATAATCTTTTCATTTTAAAAGCTGGAAAATAAACAGACATTGACATCTAGTGATGGAATAGAGAATAGAACTATAGCTGTTCTGCCTCAGAAATTGGCAAGATGCCCAGAAACAGAGTGCTTTTATCTCTTTTATCCTCAAGGATTCCTAGCTAAACAGAGAACAGCTGGGAATAGAAGAAAGAAAACACACTGGGCTATCTATTGCAGAATGAGAAATACAATTGTTTATGAAAACTGCTGACCTTCTTGGATTATAAATACTTACTGTGATATTTAAGTTTAAGAATAGTCTGCAGAGAAAGAAAAACTTTGATCTTTTGGCTATTCTTCTAAGGGGGAAATTACTGGATTGTTTTTAAATGACTGAACATTTTGGATTGTTTATAAAGATAAGAGATATATAAGACTATAGTGTTCAGAATTTAAGACTGGTTGGTTTGATGAAAATGGAGGTTGCATATACAACTAAAAGTGGTAAGAAATCACATGCAATATTCTTTTCTAAAATCCCCAGTCTGGAACATCAGAGATCTGCAGGAGAAATACTTCAAGATAAGACAAATATTTTCCAGAATGAAATGTACGCTATGTTGTAACTAATTCAAACGACAAAGGCTTTAAATCGTAATGAGATTAAAAATAACTTTGAAGATATAAATGAACACTGTTTTGACCTAAGCTCACAATTAAAAAATTCTCATAAAATGGTGATAAAGAATGAACAAACAAATCAGAAATCAGAACAAAAACTAGAGGAAAGTGATTTGGAGGCTACAAATGAAGAAAACCACAACTTAACACAGACAAAGAAAAATTTACAAGATTTTGTTATAATATTGGAAACGGAAGAGATATTTCATTTTTCAGAACAACAAAACAAACCTGAACACAAGAAAGAAGATTTGATAAAATGGACAATAGAGCTGTTAGGAGAACTACTAGAGTCTGGGAGACAAAAAATGGAAGGAGAAATTGAGAGAGAAGAAAAGTGGAAGCTTCTTAACGAGTATAAGTGAGCAAAACTCCCCCTCAAAAGCACCTTACTCAGTTTGTTTTTCCCATTCCTAACAACACCTATAAAAATACAGGAAGAATCATATGACAAGCTGAATACACTGACTTAGAAAGCTGCTAAGCAAGAGAAAAAGGCGAGAGCCAGACTCAAGAGAGATGATTTGACTTATCAGATGGAGTACTACATGACTAAACACTTGTTTGAATATGGTTAAAAGAATAGTTAAATTTTGGATACGAATGGGTTCTATAGTAAAAGAGATGTGATTTATAAGTAGTATAGTATTGTTTTATGATATGGGAAATGTAAAAATAATGAGATGATTTAAATGAATGAAATGTTTTGGATATTCAACTTGGAGAAAATTAATCAACTTGGAGAAAATTATAACTGATAAGAAATGTTTTGAATACTGAAGGGAACCTAAGCTTAAATAAGAACAGGTGAGAACCAGACTTAAGAGAGATGACTTGACATACCAGGTGGAGTATCATATGACCAAGCATTTGTCTAAATATGATTAAAAGAATAGTTAAATTTTGGAAATGAAGAGGTTTTACAGCAAGAGAAATGTGATTTATAAGTTGTATAGTATTTTTTCCTTCTTTTTTCTTTCTTTTTTATGATATGGAAAATGTAAAAATATTGGGATGATTTAAATGTATGAAATATTTTGGATATTTAAATATAATCAATTTTGAGAAAACCATAACTGACAAGAAATGTTTTGATTACTGAGGGGAAACTAAGCTTAAATAAGAGTTCTGAAAACAGGACCTATAGTGATTTACATAAGATAATTTCGTGCAAATGCAACTGTAAAATAAGCTGATTAGAAAAGACATTACATACTGATGTTACTGTGAAATATTAGAAAAATGTTTATATTTAAATTTGTATGTATTGGTAGTATTAAGAATTATATTTGCTTAATGTTGGTAAAAGGAGAACACTATTGGAAGAAGAGAGGACTAGGAAAAGTATTTCTAGTTAATATGTTGATTATGAAAGTATAGAAATTAACTATTATTGACTGTTGTTAAATATATGAACCCAGACAACATGTTGTTTACTAAGCACTAAAGATTGTTATTCTAAAAAAATCAATAAAATATACTAAAAAAAATGTTAAATGCTCATGTTGACGGCAAATTAGAGGAACTGAAGCCTAAAATATCCAGATAGATATTTTTTTATTTATCTATCTCTATTTAAAGGGATTTTAAAAGTAACCCAATGCCAACTTCAGATAATTTCTCAGAAGCCCATGTTCTAGAATAGCAGCCTGTTGTCTACTCTGATAAGCAAAGCAACCCAGACTTTTGATTGGAGTTCTTCTCAGAAACCAGGAATTAAACCTGCAACGTCTGTCATGCAAAGCCAAGGCTACATACCTGAACTACAGCATACCTGCCAACCTGCAAGAATGGGCAACTGGTTTTGTTTAATCCTCCTTTTCATATACAACTTAAGGTATACCGTAAATATGCCAGTATTTATTATTCCTCCTATTCTCCTCATAACAATAACTGTGAAATGAGCAGCTGGCTCAAAGTCACCCAGCTGATTTTTCATGCCTAAGGCTAGACTAGAACTTACAAATGGTCTCCAATTTGGGCACAATCTATGGCAGCAAACTCTATAAAAAGGGAAAATTTCTGGCTGTGTAGCTGTGCTGTGAACATAGAATCCAAAGCATAATTTGAATTAATTCTGAGGTAGCCTAGATGTTCTGAGGAATTCTCTGATGCTGTCACAGCTGAAACAAGAGCTCAAAGGAGACACCCCCTGTGACAAAGTTGTATGATAAACAGAGATGTTGCAGACAAATAATTCCTAAGAATTTGTTGTAAAATTATTGGTACGAGGACCTACTTTTTTGGATTATTGTTAGCCCCATGGCTGATCCAAAATATCTTCGGTCAGTTGGATTTTAGGAAAGGATTCTTTGTTTTGCACTTTTGTTAATTGTCTAAAGCTGACTGATTCCATAACAACTGGGGGTGGTATATAGTATTAGAAAGAGTTCAAAACAATATAACAAAAATGAGCAATAAATGTCAGAAAGACAATAAAATGTACATCCCAAATATAAAGCATTCCCATTAAAGGTCTGCCAAGGCCTGGGGGAAACACTTGGTTTTTAGAATCTATGTAAACAAGGGCCAAATAAGTGCCATACCAATGTCTGGGAGAAGGCTGTTCCAGACTGCAAGCACAGAGTCAGAGAAGATCCATCATTTAATTGATGGGACCCAAAGCATGCCAACTACATCCCATTATACATGATGGGCAGAAACTACCCAGGCCCAGGCCATAAAACACTCCAGCAATTTACCACTTCTAGAAACCTGTTGTGAAAAGTGGACACAATATAAAGATGTCCTCACACAGACTGCAACAACTATACTTGGACTGAAAACCTGGGCCCATCAAGACTGGTTTGATGAAAACCACAAAACCATTTCAGCAGCCCTCCAGGTCAAGAACAAGGCCTAGGCAGACTGGCAGAATGATCCATCATCTGTCTCAAAGAAAGACAAGTTTAAGTACCCACAGTCCAAAGCACACACAGCACTGCAAGTAAGGCTGGCAGCACAGGAAAGCAGAGAAGGTGGAACATTGTGCAGGTGTGCATACCGCCACAGAGTCCTTCAGTGCTATAAAGTCAGTTTTATGATCTTTCTAAATCTGGATGCTCCCCTTGCTCTCATTGAATGGGTCGAACCTGACCGAAGATCAGGAAAGACTGAAAAACCACTGAGCTGAACACTTTTCCAATTTACTCAATAGGCTGTCCACAATTGACCATGATGTCTTACAGCTGCCAATCTTGTATGCCCTAGATCTGCCTCCCTCTACTGATGAGATCAGGAAACTTGCAGATGAGCTCAAATAAAAGAACAAGGCAGGATGGCATTCCTGTTGAGATCTTCAGAATAAGGGAGCTGCCACCTGTTCCTCAAGCAGGAACAGGCATCCAGGAAACTCCCCAAATCATACACCAGTTCTGTCAGGGGAAGTACAATCCCATTCAGAAATAAAGATGGAAAGTCTCTGAGACTGGGTGGTCTAAATAGACACAGACATTCCGTTTTCCCAAGGTTGAGCCTGAGTTTGTTCCCCCCATTCTCATAGCCTCCAGACACTGGGATAACAGCATCACTTGACTAGTCCAGGGCTGAGATACACAAAGGGTATACTGTGCCAAACCTTCAAGTAAGGCTTCATGTTGATAAAAATTCATAAGGTAATGTAAGCCTGTCTTATTCACAGGCTGGGAGGAGATGACGTTTCGGTGTTTGAGCAATGAGTAAGGGGCCAGCGAGAAAAGACCAACAGCCCTTGTTTCAGCTCAGAAATTAGAAACTTCTGATGATTTATCATTTACAATTGTAAAGCTGGATTGCTTAATTGTGATGAGGCAGAAATATTGTTAGGGCACATTTTAAAAATGGCTTTCCTTATCTAGAGAGTTTCAGTCATTTTATGGGCTGTTCTTTCTTTGGCTAAAAATATTGAAATATCTTCCTTATAAAGCAAAAGAACAGAAGAGTCACCATGATTTTAGATTAGCTCTTTAAATATATATATATATATATATGGTGGTAAACTACAATTCCAGGAAGAAAGATTAGATAAGCTGTTCAGGCAATTATAACTCCTTGGCCCTTTCTCCAGAGTTTGTCATCCTTTCTTGAGTCAGCAGAAAACTATACTGCAGCAGTCCCCAGCAGCTCTGCTGACCGGCAGTGGCAGCATCAGGTGGTGGTGGCAGCGGCAGGGATGGTTTCACACATGCAACTTACTTCTGTGCATGAGCAAATGGAACTTTACATGCTCACCTACCACTTGTGCGGCCTGGTTCCAAATGGGCTGCGAGCCGATACCAGGCTGAGGACCAGGGGTTGGGGACCCCTGCTATACTGGCATGAAATTGGCCATCTCCACTGTCAGTTCCTACCCTGCCTATATTGCCTCTGTTTCCAGTTACTGCCAATCACCTGATTTTCCTCCAAAATGATAAATGACAAAGCCTGCAGATTTTATATGCACTTTGAGTTTACTATTGGACCATATCAAAATAAAAAAAGATACTGTAATACATTTCTAATGCTGATCCAATCAAAGATAAGTTTGGTTTATTTCACTCAGGGGCTGGAGCTGAGATGAAGGCAACAACATAGGGACAGGGCAGAAAAATAATGGTATTGTCAGAGCATATTTGTGTTGTGTAGAAAAGCTCATTACTTGGCTTTTTACTAGTTACTATTTAATAGGATCCTTAATAGAAACTAAATATACATAACCATCTGGCCCAATTCATTACATTATCATATTTCTAGAGATTTGCTTAAATGTTAAATAATGTTTCCATCTTCTATGACATCCTTACATTAACTATATCCAGATGTTAAAATAAATAAAACAGCCTGCATTAAGGATGAGAAGTTCTTTCTCTGGTGGGATACAGATAATATTTTTCCATCTTTCAAAATTAAAATGGCCCAAAAATTAGGTCACAGAGACTCTATGGTACAAAGTATTGATTACAATCCATACTCGTCTGTACTACAGTACCTGTAATGTCTAGTGTCTCTGATGGGCCGATCACTACTCAGTTTGTCACTCTCCAACTGATTGAAAGCATGTTGCCGATAAGGGTCTTCTCCCGCCTTCAGCAGCTTTGAGGATACGTAGGCCTTTTCATCAAATCCTCTTAAGCCATTTTTCTCAGCTTGTGGTGGCTTGGATGCCTGGAGAGAGAGACAGAGTTAAAAGTTAGTCCTATAAAGGAGAAGCCTTTTAGGATACAAGTAAAGTGACAACCTGATGCTCTATTGAGAGCCAGAAACAGATTTTCAAAGTAATACGTGCAAAGTTTTATTTTTTGGGGGAAAAAGAGGCACAGAAATTTATTTTGCCAACCCAATCACTGGCTGATTGATTATGCTCATGCAGAAGAAATGAAGACTATGTTTCCTTCTATTCTTGTCAAAACTTTTGTATACTTATATTCTTTTATTTTAGTAGGCCTCCGTTTTTATGTTCCTTTGAATCAGTTCTGAAACCTGGTGACTGCCTGGACAAGTCCCTGCAGTTTTCTTGGTAAGGTTTTTGGAAGTGGTTTGCCATTGCCTGCTTCCTGGGGGCTGAGAGAAGCAAGTGGCTCAAGGTCACCCAGCTAGCTTTGTGCCTAAGGCAGGACTAGAACTTACAGTCTCTCAGTTTCTAGATCATTGCCTTAATTCCTACAACCAAATCGGTTTTCATTGGGCTCAACTTCACAGTAATACATTTAAAATATTGCGTACTTCAGTTTAGGGTATACACCTATATTTTGAATGATATATACAACTTATATCTCTGGACACTTTTTAGCAACAATATGGAATTAGTATGTCTTTTCCTACCCAGAAGGGCTTTTTTTTTTCAATTTTCTGGTCCAATCAATGGCCTTTGTGATCTCCCATCCAAATACTATCCTACTTAATGTTTTTTTAAAAAGTCATGGTCAGCTAGGTGCTGCCACATAGATGGCTTTTTCTTCCTAAATTCCTAACCAACATCAACTTCAGCCAAGAATGAATTCTAAGAAATATGGCCCATTACATCTGAGGAGCATTAAACTGGGAAAGGTTAATGTAGAATCATCTTACCTGGTCAACTACTTTGACCTGAAAGGATAATTGTCAAAAGTCTACTAAATCTGTTCAAAGAAAAGGAAGTGCTTGCTTCACAATTTACAGTCCAACAGATATATGATGCAATATGCATTCCTCCTCCTTCATCACTGCTTCATTATCATCCTTCTGTCAGTACAATAACTACTTTCATCTCCTCTATGCTGAAATGAACCACATTGTTAGGATAAGATGGTTAGATACAATATAGGGATGTATAGCTTTACTGAGAGACACTAGAACATATTAATGTTTGTTAAAATGGTTGAAGATAGTAATTGTTGAGCTTGTTGTCAATATCTATCCAGAACTTATTCATAGAGTGAAAATGGATTTAAGAAAAGTTTCCTAATGAATAGCCAGGGAAAATGCATCCTATGGTGATTCAACAAACCGTATAGAAAATCCATATCTTTTCTTCCAGCTTTATTGCAGTCTTCCTTTTTGTTTTAAAACACTTAAAATAAGCTGTTTTCTGAATGACTCTTGCCCAATTGACTTTAGTGTAGATCCTGCCAACTATACATGAGAATGCAAAAGGAAAACTGGTGTAAATAGTGTGCACAGCTTTTATCCTTTTTAAAGCAGTGGAAATACAGGTAGTCATTGGTTAACAATGGTAATTTGGACAGAGAACTCTGTTACTAAGTGATACAGCCTTAAAATGCAATGTCATGTGACCACACCAACCAATGATTGCAATTCCAGAAGTTCCAGTTGCAGTCATTAGACAAATCCTGTGTGTGGTTGGTAAGCATGACATCACATGATCACCATTTGCTCTCTGCTGGCAACTTCCCCATTGACTTTTCTTGTTTGAAGCTGTGAAGGTCGCCAATGGTGATCATATGACCATGGGATGCTGAGGCCAACTTAATTGCAAGCCAGTTGCCAAGAACCTGAATCACAATCACATGACCATGGGGATACTATGATAGTCACAAGATCAACTACCAGCTGTAAGTCTCCTCGTTCAGCAGTCTTGTAACTTTGAACATATCCTGATTGAATGGTTATTAGCTGAAGACCAATTGCAAAGAAAACTACAATTTTGTGAGGAAGACTGTATAAACCATTTTATGAAAACTATTACTAGCAGCAAATTGATTAAAAATAAGTTATCAGAAAAGGTTAGAATTTCAAGTAGAAAAACAGCTGATAAATGAAAAATATCTAAGATGATACCTATTTAAGATGGATGAACTTATATAGAATTACATTTGAGAAATACCCTAGAATTGAACTGTTTATCTTTGACATTTCAGCCTTTTCTTCTTTTCAAATGTCTGAAACAATTATCGTCAGTTTTTAAAAAAGGCATTGGACAAGTTGACAAACATATCAATGCCTGTATATGGTTTTATCTGCAAACATTTGCTGGCCTTCCTTCCTGATCTTTAGAAATGCCAAAGGCAAAATAATTAAATATTTATTTTTTTGCAGAAAGCATTTTCCTTTCACAGCTGATAAAGGCTGTCAATGTAGCTCCTCCCCCCCACACACAAAATCTTTATACAAGCCCTCTCCATAGTTTTGTACTCTAAAGCGTGGGTCTCAAAGAAAAATGCATGGGAGGGAGGTTAGGAAAACCATCTGACAATGGCAGTTTGATTGACTGCCACATGCATGGCAATATATTCAAATCTGCCATGGAATATATTTGTTTCTGCAGATTGTATGAAGTCTAATAATCTTCATTATTCTTATGGTTGAGTGATTCTAGAAGATGTGATGAGTGACTAGTGAAGAAAAGGCCCAAGAGTTGTTCAAGTATTGTTGTATCAAAATAATAACGAAGACAGGTTTTATATTGCCTTAGCGTTGTGTGAGTGTCAAGTTTAGGCAGCTGCTCCAAACTGAAAATATTTCTCCTAAGCAAGCTTCTCACAAAACCTTCTTTAATGAGATTTATCGAAATGAAAGGGACAGAATTATAATGAGAATTTCAGTTTAAAATTAATTGAACTTCCGATAACAACCAGTCTTAGAACCGGCAATGAAAATATTGAAATGGTATATAACTTCTGCCTTTCAGAATCAACCATCAAACATAAAGGAGCAAGCAGTTAAGAAATACACCACAGGCCAGCATTTGGTAAAGCAATAACCCTCTGTTGAAGTGAAAATTGGGCAGGATAGGAAGAGTATTTGAACTTTGGTGTTGGAAAAGTCTCCTCAGAATAATCATGAACACCCAAGAAAACAAACTGATGGATCACCAAACAAAATGATCCTTCTCACTTAAGGCACAAATAACTAGGCTCAAATTATCTTACTTCAATCACATTATGTGAAGATTTAGCTCTTTAGAAAAGGCTCTAATGTTAGAAAAGGTGGAAGGTAAGAGAAAAAGAAGATGACTAGCATCAAGATGGATGACGTTAGTTATAGTGGTGATGAATGTACCATTGGGAGACCTGGTAAAGCAGGTTAGTGACAGATTGTCATGGGGGAAAAATCTATGTGATCACTAGGAGTTGAAAATAACTTGATGGAACCTAAACAATCAATGTTTACATTGAGACTTTCATAGCAAATTTCCTGTGGTCATAGTTCTTTTGACTGAAAACAGGAGTTTGAAGATGGCTTTTTACAAGCTATTTCCTGGATTTTTATCAGTTATTCATTTTATATATCAAAATTCTTAATCGCCCATCTCCCTGGTAGAGTTAGCATTACAATGATGATAGAAGAGGCTTTAAGTCATTACTTTTCTGTTTTTTGTTCATGGTGGTATGCACAGGCCAGTTTAGTGTGTAGTGGTTAAGGCATCAGTCTAGAAACTGGGAGATTCTGAGTTCTAGCTAGTTTTAGGCACAAAGCTACCTGGGCCAGTCATTCTCTCTCAGCCCCAAGAAGGAGGCAATGACAAATCACTCCTGAAAAACCTTGCCAAGAAAAGTGCAGGGGCTTGTCCAGACAGTCTCTGAGAATCAGACACAATTGAACAGAACAGAAAAAGATGTGTTTTGTGGAGCATTATCCAGTTGTATTCATACAGAAATGCTATTAAGTAAATTAAAAGGGCTTAATAGAAATTTGAAGCAAAAATATCCTAATTCATTTGTTGTATCTGATTCTCATTGACTCTCCAATACCTGAAAATATTCCATTCCAAGGTATTGGGAGATGTTTTAGCATTTTTATCTGACAGAGTATGCTTTTTACAACTTTTGCTTTTTATCTGATCTCCAAGAAAAAAAATATTATCTCAGCTTTCTCCTTGACTCTATGAACTGTGGCTCTAGCAGAGCAAACATGGTTATCAATTTGTTCTCTTAGCTGTTAGCCTGCTTTTCTCCTGTTTCATTTATTATTTTTTAGTTCAGGTCTTACTTCAAGGCATGTCTGGCCTTAATAAGGGCTGTAGTTCCAACATATCCAAGAGGAACAAGTTGTGGAGGCTGGAATAATCCAGTTCCTAAAAGAATATCTTCTCATAAAAAGGTCCTGAGTGGCTAATTTCCCTGGAAAAGGCACCATGCTCAGGAAAACATAATAGCAATAGCAATAGTGCTTAGACTTATATACCACTTCACAGTGCTTTACAACCCTCTCTAAATGGTTTACAGAGTCAGCATATTGCCCCTAACAATCTGGGTCCTCATTTTATCAACCTCGGAAGGATGGAAGACTGAATTAACCTTGAGCCGGTGAGAATCAAACCTCTGGCAGTCAGCAGAATTAGCTTGCAATACTGCATTCTAACCACTGCACCACCACGGGTCATACAAGATGGCCATCCAATACTAGTTATGAATCTGCAATTATTTCAGCTGACTGAACTCTTCTGTGATCTTTCTGTTTGCCCTGTCTTGTGTCCCACAAATATTGCATAGTCAGACCTTCTTCCACTGGCTGCTCATGTTTCTGGAATGCAAATTAAAACCTGCCTTTTAACGATTGCCTTCAATAGTTTCTTCACTTTCCACTGTCTTCCATCAATTTATATTGAGCAATACAGTGATCTAAAGACATTATGGCACAGACATTATTAATTGACCACAGCAGGAAGAAGCAGTAGGCTTTGAACTCATTCAAATACAGTGCTAAACCCATTGTTTTATACTGTATATGCAAACCTTCTCTCTTCTCTTCTATTCCTGTGTTATTATGTCCTTTGCTAACAAGAGTTGGTTTCTATATCTACTAGAAAGTGCTTTGAGTTTTAATTGCAGTTTATTCAGACAAGCCAGATTCATAACGCACAGTTTGCTCTGACCTTATTCAGGCAAATAATGGTAAAACAGCCATAGTTTATTCTAGCTGGTTGCAAACAAAAGCAAATGGAACCAAGTATTTCTCCTTCAGTAAAAGAGATAGGGAGCAAAGAAGCCCAAGACACCGTCATATAATGTTAAACCATAGGTTAATTGGTAAATGAGGCATGAACACATACTCTTGGTCTGTTCATAGTTCTAAGTTGTTTCAAACCCAGTTTCCAGCTGGAAAATAAGACCCCACTCAACAGAAAAACAGCTCTGGGAAATGTAGAAGTGGTGGGCTTTTTCTTCTTGGTGCTGCCAAGTATGATGAGCAAGGTATTTTGAGGACACTCTTTATTATCATCTGCATAGTTCCTTCATCACCCATAATTTCTACTTCCTTCCTGTTATCTCCCCTTCCTCCTTACTGTTGCATTTCACACATGTGGGTGTCACAACCAGAGAAGCATTTTTCTGGGTACCCTGTCTCTGATTTCATAAAATGTTTGTAAGAGAACACTCAGTATAGAATCTCGGACAATAAAATGAACATTGACATTTAAAATTAACATTAATATAATTAACATAAAAGCCTAGACTTATGCATGTGTCATCTCTTCTGCAGGAACTGCACTCGCTTCCAATCTGCTTCCACGTACAATTCAAGATGCTGGTTATCGCCTTTATTGGGGCCAAGCTATTAAAAGGATGACTTCTTCCCACCTAGCCCACTAGGATGGAAAGGCAGGGCATGTTATGAGTCTCATTGATTAGGGATATGCATCTGGTGGAATCATGAAAAAGGGCCTTTTCAGTGATGGCCCCTTCTTTATGGAACCCTATTGCTCTTTCAAAAGGATCTAAAAATGTGATTTTGTTCTGAGGATGATGAATGGAGATGACGTCTATCAAGTGGTTGATGTGATTGGTTGCTACCATGGTTGATGTGATTGGTTGCTACCATGGAGAATGGGGTGATTTTTCTTACTTACTTTTCTTATATGGTGGGTTTTTTTAATGTTGTAAGTCCCCCAGAGTCACCTGTGTGTGAGTTGGGTGACTATATAAATTTGTTTAATAAATAAATAAATTTGGGCAGCCTCCTGACAGGGCAGATAATCCCCAAACTGAATATAATATCTATATGAGAGTTGAGGGTGGTCCTTCATTGACAGATGGACAGAACTGGTAGCAGCCCATTGAGATAAGAAAGGTAACTTGAGAAGATCCTTTAATGTTCCTTGACTTTGTAAAACATCAGAGATAAGAAGAGTATTGCTGCTAGGAGGAGCTAGGTTATGGGCCAGGATCTGAAGCTGTCTTCTACACAACTGACACCTAGAATGAAAGACCTGCCTACTGTATATAACATTCTGTACTAATCTCTTTAAAACATGGAAGTGACAGACAAGAAAGAATCAGTTTACCATTCTCAAGCTTTTTCTGTGATTCTGCCTCCAGAATCTTAGAGTTTATCATGATTTTCAAACATCAATATTTATAATTTCATTTGTGATTTCTGAGTCCCAAACTAGATATGATAGGGAAGATCTATAATTGGATCTCCTGTCATTTTTTAAAATTTAAAAGCACCAGCAGGACAAGGATGCAATTGACACTGAAGATGCTCTAGAAAATGGGATGTGCCAATTGAACACTTCCTCTCCAGTACAGTCCTAATCACAATCTCCATGTATCCATAATTTGCTAGGTACTATTTAGTACCTGCTTTCTGTTCCTTTTCTCTACCCAGATGGGCAAATCTCAGCTTCTTGTGTGATTTTGATAAAACTCCCTCCTTAATAAGACTGTTTTAATGACTTTTTAAAAGTGTCAGGAGATTCAGTCATGATTTTCCTTCTCAAATATGGTTTTTCCTTCCAATAATAGAATACAAATAGAATACAAAAAATTGTTGGAACAATCATGGAATTGTTAAGCAATTTGCACCATTAATTGATACACAAACTGTATAACATTAGGACACAATGTAACGGGGAGGAGGGATGGTTAGCATAATTGTCAGTCAGCTACTTAGTCATATTATTTGTCTGCTAATGGCTTGGTATTTTATGACAGACAGCTTCAGCTTGTTCATTAAACTATAGCTTCCAAAAACTTGGCTCAACTTTATGTGTGAACTCATCTCCCAAGACATGTAACTAATTTAAAGTCTGTTACAATGCTTATCCACATTAGATTATGTGATTTCACAGCAAATTTGCAACAAAATAATCATCCTTATATTTTAGACTTAACATCGTTTTAAATGTTTAATAAAACATTCTGCTATTCCCACAGTTTGGGAGGGAGGAACACATCTGCAATTCACTAAGTTGGGATGACTATTTGTTGCCATCTAGTGGTCAGCTGGAGTTTTGTAGTCCAAATATGATAGCCTTGGTACTGCATTGTTATTATCATTTAGTAGCATAACATTTGGCATGGATAAGGCTTTTGATTGTTTTAGGTTTTTGGTAAGTTGGGATAGATAATTGAATATGGGACAGGGTTGGAAGGAGGCATAACTTGCTTATCTAAGCACTTCACTTTACATACTGTATATGAAGCATAACTAAGAGCCTTTAATAATACCCTTACAGGTTAAACCCTTAAATTAAACCAATGGGAATACCAATACTTCAAATGAAGCCAACACAGAACATAAGCAAATTTGTTCCAAATTAGTAATTCTAGGAAAACCAGTTACATAAAATGGGTTTGAACCAATCTCTCCTTTACATGCTACCTAACCAAATTATAGTTAGTTGGAATCTGTGGTCATCTAGAATTCCAGATTCTTAAATCAGTGAGAAACCAGCTCAGCTATAATGCGCAGGTCCTATGGGACTGAATGCTGTCACATAATAACATGCAATGTGAAGCCTGATCTGCAGGATCAATCCCCCAGTGGCTTCTTGTGAGCCTCCACTATGCAGAAAATCTGAGGTTTTCAAAATGGCCACAGCAACAAGAAGAGCAAAGCTACAGGATCCTTGTTAAAGCCTCAGTTATCTATACACACAGCTGAAGCAGCAATGCTTCTAGTTAAAACAGACCTAGCCCAAAACCTGTGAAACGCACTCTCCAAGGTGCTGATTATTGTTTGATTTGCCAAGAAACAGGTCTTGCTTGCTACTGTATGCCATCATTCCTTGAAAGCATTTAAGTCAAAAGGTGCCTTCCTCAGGATTTTTAGCTAGACCAGGTCATGATGAATACAATCCATTATCTGGAAAGTCAAGGGGCAGGAAATAGGGTAAAAAGTTGTTTTTAATTAAATAAAAAATAATTTTATTTTATTTTTTTGTTACAATGTTCTGAAACCAAAAAGAAACAATACAAATGGGATATTTGGGGGCAACCTCTGAAGAGAGATGGCCTGAAGATAATCTGACTCTGAGTCTGCTTCAGAATTGTGAGTGCTTGATTCCAGAGACATGACATGAATGTTATTTAATAAAACATAATAAAATGTATGTATCTGGTGAAAGTTATGAGGGTGGGAACATTGAAAGGCTTCCCTAAAAAAAGAATCCGAGGAACCCTGCCAGATAAATTGGAAGTGAAAGGCAGCTGGACTCTTGTCAACAAAAAAGTCTAAATCTCTCTGGCTGGTCACACACAAAGGAGTTAACACATCTAAAAGAATGAAAGAATCACATTACAGTGACTCTAGTATTACATCTGGGCTTATCTAAACTGCAATCTTATATTTAACCTTGTGGTTAAAGAGCCTGCATCCAATTTGCTTTAAAGGTACAGGTGCTTTCATTAGAGCAAAACTGTTGCCCTTGCACCAACAGTGGGAATCCAACTTAAATCTTAGCTTCAACTGCAGTGGATCACTGTTTTGACCCTGAGAGTGTCAGATTGCTTTATGTAGCATATAAGGACAATTGCCCTAAGCTTATCACCAAGCTTGTCAAGTTTGCTTCTTTATTGACCCTTCTCAATCCAAGTACTCCATGGTGCTGCTACCTATGAACCTATTGAGATAGATCTGGCATCAGATTTCATAAGCTTTTGATACCATCTTATGATTTCTCTGTTTCATCTGGCCCCTCTGCATTTTATCTGTTACTTTCATACAGTTCTCTATGATAAGTTTGTAAGGAATATATGTTTTTTAACATATTCTTGTGAGCAAATTACTTGTTTTTTTTAAAAAAACATAACTGTTTTTAAATGAACTGCATTCTCATTTTGAGATGGTTTATACCCATGAATATGCAAGATAGAAAAGACTATACAGGTAAATAAAAGGACAATTGTATCACATCAGATATGAGGCACCAAGTGAAAGGAAGTCAAATCTCATCTATCTGCTGCTGTTGTAGGATCCTCTGCAAATTATATCCATCTGAATCAAGAAGGGGTTCAATTCTGTTCTGAGGAAGGAGAAAACAGAGCATCTAGGAAGTGACTGTATGAGTTACAAGAGGACAAAATAGAATGGAAACAACTGTCATTGGAAAGAAATACCAAGTACTATTAGAATATAATCCATTTTATTATCTAAGGAATGCCAGTTGAGGGACTGAACCCTGAACATGGTTCAAGATTTTCCACATCTTACTTAAGCACAACACCACGCAGTTTTAATACCATCATGAGATTTCTCTGTATTTCCTGCTCCAGAAGTAGACCTTTTCAAAAAGGCCTCTATCCCAGTCCCTGATAAGGCTTTCATTTGCCTCCATTTCTTACAGGTTATTCAGTTTATTGGGACTCAACACAGCAATTTCATTATCTGTTCATCCCAGTTCAGCTGCTTCATTTTTATTTGGATTGATAATATCAGATACCATTATTTCATTAATGTTATTCAGTGCAGAGGTTATTTTCAATTACCAACATCTAGAGGGGAGCCCAATGGGCAGAGTCTGAGATTGTAAGTGTCTAATTTTTATGACATTTGAATGAGTTCATCATTTTTTCCAGTGGTGTACTCAATTTTTGTAATTGTATGAGAAGAAAAATACAAGAGAGACTTGATAAAAGCCATCAAGTATATATGGACTATATGTTCGGATGATAAGATGAACTGTGCTTATCAATATTCTTTCTGCTAAATAACTAAGAAAGCCCAGCTTCTTTTCTTTTCTTTTTTTGTATTTGGTCCCCAAATACTGTTTTTCACATTTAGCTAGTTTTCTTTCCCTATCATGCAGTATTTTAAAATAAAAATTTTCTCTGAATAAAACTGGAGGAGTTGTCAGCATGTATTGTGAATTTGCCTCCCACTGAATTCTATCAGCATACATGCAGGACATTAGTTCCTTAGTGATTTATGACTTTCTTAAATACAGAAGCATTTTCAAATCAAAAATATAGCACAGAGAAGGAGATATTATCTTTACATCAGCACAATAAGTTTAAAAAAAAACTTCATGGTTTATCATCTTGCTGTTCAAGGCAACAGTCTTGACACTTCAGTGATGACAAATACACTTAGCAGAGTCCACAACTGTGAAACCAAAAGAGGTACAAGTTGAGAGGCAATATCTGCGCAAGGTAAGAATATATATATAAAAAAATAAGAAACACATTTAACAGGAGTCTGAAGGTTAATACTTGGGAATCAGTTGAGTAGTTCCTTAGCCTCTACAAGTGCACAACCCATTAATGTCTTTTCATGGTGGTTTCTCCTAGCTACAGAAAGGAAGTTCCATAGAAGATTAATAACATGATAACATCCTCTTGTGATTTGTATTTCTGAATCGTGGATCAAAGACTGCTTTCTGTTTACATTTTTTCAGCATCCCATTTTCTTCCCACCCCACCCCCCCATCCCATTTGTTACTGTTCTCTAAAGAACATCTCTAAACAACAAAATAAGGAGAAAGCATATGATTCAAGAACCATTGCTTTGACTCAAATCAGACAACGAGCAGATTTTTTTTCAAAAGGAAAGAAAGATGAGAAAATACATATTTATTTATTTACCTGCAAAAATAGATCAAGGTATCTTTGGTTACTGGAGTAGATTATTTTCTTGAATGTATATTTGCTTTAAATATAAATAAATGATGATAATAATATAAAGAAAATTGAAGAGAAAGGATTTTTTTATGGCTGTTGGGGGTCTGGGACCAGGAGTGGGGAGCCTCTCTAGCCTAAACACAGACACTCATTAATCCATATGAAAGTGCAAGCAAGCAAACAAAAGTCAGACTGCCAAGTTTTGAAATGTGAGATGCAATTGAGTCTTGGAATATTACATCACTTACCACAATTTTCACACCCATCAATATTTTTTCTACACAATTATAGAATTTCAGCTTTTCAATGTAAATACTGGTATCCACTTTGTAACAGCTGGTACCTATTTGGAAGCTGTAACATGGGATAACTTGTGAATATACAAATGACAATGATAATGCAAATGTTTCACTGTATATGCTTCTCTCAACTCCCCACTTTTTTTAAAAAAAGAAAAGTTATGTGAAATAACTTTCTTTCTCTTTCTTTGTCTCAGTTTCAGAAACGCTTCATAAGTGAATCTTGTTTTTTGCTTTGTATGGTATATGAATGTTCTTTCAAAACCAAGTCAAACTGATTTAGATGGCTGACCTGATATATATATCCCTAAAACTTTCTTTATGAAATAAATCAAACTCAGTATTTGTATTCTGTGAGTGACTCTCTTGATCCATTTGTTTTGCACATGTATCTTCCCATAGGAAGCCACTTATAATAATAGGTAGCTCTTTACCACTGTTTTGTCAAAGATTTGAAAATGTTAAGTGATCATTCTAATCACTAATTAATGGGTAGCAGTTGGAATAAAAGGCTACAGTGTGCAAGGAAGTATGAGAAAATACAAATGTGAAAAGAACTGGGATAAGCCATCGTTTTAACCCTAACCTTCCCTTTGTGATGCAAATAGGGTTATGAGCATACTAATATTAGGGATTTTTTTTAACAAATGTTTTCTGGAAAGCAAAGCTTCAACTGAGTCTAAACACATAATGAATCCAAATTAATTCATTGTAGCTGCCTTTCTCTTTTGTTACAGCTAGCGGGCATGATATTCCACAAAAGAAAAATGATGTTTTCTCCTAAGCCATAAACATTTCACAATACAATATGTGAGGCTTAGCACATAGCAAATATTTATGGCTATGGGACAATTAGAGGAAATATATGAAAACCAATTTTGTACAGCCAAAGTTTCTTATTACTTTCATTCCACAAAATCTTTTATCTTTGCAGCTCCAGAACAAAGTAGAAACTGCCTGCTAGTGCAAAGGGATAAGACTCGGAAGAAGAGTGGTGAGCAGAGAATGCATAAAGATTGATCATTTCTTTTGAAACAATTTTTTCATCATCATTATTATTATTGATGCACAGCAACTGCTGTTGTGATTGGACTTATCTACTCAGACAATTTATTGATTGAAACATCTAAGATGCTTTAATATTTCACTTTTTGTAATTAGGAACATTTTGATTTAGGCATGTCTCCCCTCCACAGTTAAGCCGCTTTCTAACAGAATAACAGAATAACAGAGTTGGAAGGGACCTTGGAGGTCTTCTAGTCCAGCCCCCTGCTCAGGCAGGAAACCCTATACCATGAGAAGAGTGCCTGCATCCATCCAAGATTTATCACCTCTAAAACCCTCTGTGAAAATAGAAGTATGATATCTTCTCAGCCTTCTCCCAATTTACATTTTGCATGAATAGCCAAGTGCCCAGGATGTGAGCCTCCTAGTTTGGGTGGGTATTTCTGCAGTATTTGATACTGATTGCCACGATATTCTTCTGTCTGGATTCACTCCTTTGGATTTGGGGAGCACATTGGTTCTGATACTTCCATTACAGCAGGTGGCATGGATGGCTTTCTTTCCATTATATATTCTGCAACTTCTGTATGAAGCTATTGGAAGATGTTATTCAAACCTTTGGACTTTGGTTCCTTCATTACATGGATGACTTGCAGCTTTGTCTTTCTTCTTTGAACCTACTTGCTCAGAGAAATTATGGGGCTTCTGAAACTGTTGCACTGGTATGTATGAGGGTAAACAAGTTGAAAGATGTAGGTTGTATTTGGAAAGTTACTTAAACCGGATAGTAGAAGAAGTTTTACATTTTTACATTCCTGCTAAAGATCAGGCATGCAACTTGAAAGTGCTCTTGTAGATGTTGGAAAAATTCAACTGATCACAATAGCCAGGAATAATTTTTTATCAGCTTAGCTATTTCATAGCAACCTTATTTAGAACCCTATTCAGCATATGTATGATAAAACCCTTCAAATTAAATTTAAACTAGTTCAGATGGTGCAAAATAAGGGTATCCAGATGCTGGTGGAAGAAAATAAATCTGGACCAATAGTGCACTTATGCAATCAGATGCTGACATACTTCAAAGCCTAATTCAAAGTGGTGTTATGAATGCTAAATCCTAAACAGTTGATATAAATATCTATCTTCAGTTACATGATCATGCCTGTCCACAGCTGAAATTTGAGGTGGATTTACTTTTTCTATGACCTTATAGAAACTGCTAGGTCCACGGTAGCTGGATTTATGTATTACCATATATGCTTGTGTTGAAGCAAGAATTCTAGATGGTAAAATACACCCAAACAATTGGGTTCAGCTTATCCATTGATGACCTTATCCACAAGTAGGTATATATTTTTAAAGAACCTACATATCCCATATATACTTAAGTATAAGCCCATCCATGGCTAAACAGATCCTCAAATTTTAATCAAAATATCATGAAAAATGGGTCAGTTTATCCATGGGTAATGCATTTTCATGGTGGTTTGATTAAAAATTTGAGCGTCGATTTATCCACAGATGGGTTTATACGCATGTATATACAGTCTGCTGTGTCATAATGTTTTCTTCTATTGGATTAACAAGATGTATGGATCAGTCCTTGCAGTTTGTAAGCTTTTGCACACCAAAACAACTACACCGAAGGACAGTTTCCCCCCCATGCCATCATTCTGCTAAACAACTAATTCCCACAACACTGTCAAACTACCTAGTAGGGCTGTATTACTACAGTATTATCTCATTTTTTCTATTACTTATTCCTTATCTTCTTATGACTATAACTTTGTGGCTTGTATGTTACGATTCATATTAATTATTTTATTTAGTATCCTAGTATGATTTACGTTGATTGCTTATTTAGTATCCTATGACCATCACTGAGTATTGTATCTTATGATTTATGATGAATGTTTTTTATGATTATAATCATGATTTATCACTTGTTGCTTGTATGTACACTGAGAGCTTATGCACTGGAGACAAATTCCTTGTGTGTCCGATCACACTTGGCCAATAAAGAATTCTGTTCTATTCTACTCTATTTATGGAAGAGATGCTAGGTCTGAGTTCCTTGAGATTCATATGATTTTTTTGATCAGTCTCCATTGCTTCTCCAAAAATTAATTAGATAAAATGGAAAGTTATGTATGATCATATTAATTATATTCAACTAATTAAATTACATTTACATGCAAATTATACTGCAGTAAACTTATGTTTTCTGGTGCCCCATTTAAATCTCTGGCCTGACCCCATCTATCGGTATTTTGGGGGGGGAATAATTCCCGACAAGCTACACAATGGGCAATTCAGCCTGAAAAAGTTATGCACTTCTGGTTTATGGTTTAGCATAATTATGGCATTCAACAAACTATTGTTAAATAAATTATGGTTTAGCACAGGGGTGTCAAACTCGCGACGTCACGTGACTTCGCGCAATGTATCGGGCCGGTTTTGCCATTGCCGGCAATGGGGTGGGCGCGGCTTTCACGTGACGCATCCAGCCCACGGGCCGGCAGTTTGACACCCCTGGGCAGAATGCATGAATCCAGCCAGTTTCATTAAATAAACTTTGTAACTCTTTCTTTTAAAATTGTTTTTGACTAATGTGCTAAATTGCTTATAGGCTTGTATGCCAAAATATTTTTTCTCCTCTTACATTATTTACAAACTGACGTCTTTTAATTTATTATGCTAGTAACATATTTCACTTTGAGAGGGTGTGCTTTAAAAAAGCAACTATAAACTTACATACAAAAAAAACCATTTAAAATGCCATTGATTGGTTCTTTTGTACACAACCAAATAGATTAAGTGCTTCTTTGGAGTGTTTGTCAGACCACAGTAAAGAGATTTTTTTAAAAAAAAAAAAGTCCTTCAAAATCTATTAATGAAAATCATTGTAAAACACCAAGGGTTTTCTTAATACTTTGTTTTAAGATTTCTTGATAACAATTTCCAGTGTAAATTAAGCTACTGAAGAATAAATATTCTAGAAATCAAGTGCAAACTTCCATCTAGAGTTTAATAAAGCTAAAAAAAAAATAGAAAAGTATTCGCAACAGTCTTTCAAAAGTAAGACTAGCATTGCTTTAGCAAATATACTGGGAGCTACAAATGAAATATATTTGCTGTGCCCAAAGAAAAGTGTTTTGGGTGGAACAAAAAAAATCACCGCTTCGACTTATATTTCTCCCTATAGAATTAGCATGTACAGATACACACACAAATACTAATTTTGCCAAGCATTTTCTTTGTCCAAAAGAATAGTGTTTGCTTTATTCAATTACTTCAGACTACGTGCCCTGCCAAAAGAAATAGAAGATGTTACCATGGAAACCAACAAAAAAAATCAGCCAGCTGTTACAACTGATGTAGCCTTTCTATCCTGACCGCCCAATTTTTTTTAGTGACCAGCTATACAAGAAAAGAAATGCTAAAGGATGCTTAGAGACTATTGGGAAATTTTTTAAAAAAAACTTTGAATCCAATATGGGGAATTATTTGTATTCTGTTCCGTGGAAGATGCCCATTTTTCTCTAGTCTTCTGCATTCTCTCACACTCCCACATTCACAACACATACAACAAACCTATAATTTGTAAACATGTTCCTTGCTGCAGAACATTGCTTCATCACTGGACCACATACACCTTCCCTTTTTAACCCACAAGTTCCAATCACTATTGACAAACACCATTTTTTATTCCAAAATGCTGATCTAGCCATTTGTTCCGATACAGCATTTTCCCATTTTAGGGTCAACAGAACTCCATCTTATTCTGCCATATTCTGTGCCTAAACTTGCTGACTGAACAAGCCCTGTCCTTTCTCTTTTCATTAACCATTCTTCACTGCTGCTGAGGCCTGATTACCCTCGAGATCTTCTGACTGACAGGTTTTCTTTCCTATCTCGCTTACATTAATCACCATTAAAAATGACACCTCAGCCAGTTTCTGCATTTCAACTGAAGTGGGGTTTAAACACAGTCCATTGGGCAAATGCAAAGAAATGAATTAACAGCATATAATATCTCTCTGAAAATCGATATCTAAAAAGCCCTTTTGGATAGAAAGAATGTAAGAAGAATTGTAGCCCCAGAGAGTTTTCTATAATGTCACGTGAAAATTAGCTGGTGTTTGTGAGTGTGTTATTTAGGATTCAATGTTCACTTAGAAGTCAACCTCAATCTCATCGTTAGGAGGAAGAAATGGCTGTTAAATGCTAGGATGATTGGAAATGTGCTATTAACATTTCTGACGCAAATAATAAGTGGCAACAATAGACACAGGTACTGTCAGAGAGAAAAGATTAGCACGAAAATAACCTTAAATAACTTTATTCAGCAAGGGTATCAGTTGATGGAACAGTCCTGTAATACCTTTTCATTAAGGTCTCCCTGAGCTCACTGGTTTTTATTCTTTAAAAAAAACATGTTTTGTTTTATTTGTTTGTTTGTTTGTTTGTTTCTTTGTTTGTTTGGTGCAGTGGTTAAGGCATCAGGCTAGAAACCAGGAGACTGTGAATTCCAGTCCTGCCTTTGGCCCAAAGTTAGCTGGGTGAGCTTGGGTCAGTTACTTTCTCTCAGCTCTAGGAAAGAGGCAAGGGCAAATCACTTCTGAAAAACATTGCCAAAAAAACTGCAGGGATTGACCAGTCTCCAAGAATTGGATATGATTGAATGGAAAGGGGAAAAATATGTACTTATTTACTTATTGTTTTGTTTGATTTATATGGCCATCCATCTCACCATAGTGTCAATGAGCAACTCACACAGTTAAAAATCAAAACCAACAGTAGAAATAAAATATAGGCAAGGTTTAAAAAACAACAACAATCCAGCTGTGGTTAACATAACCATCTGGGCTCTAAATGACAATCCAACCCCTAAACCCAAATGATTACGTTAAGGTACTCAGGCTGCAATCCTATGCAGTGTTATGAACTCTATGAATAATCTCTTCCATGAATAGCATTAGGAAGACCTTACCTTACCTTCACCAATCAGAGTACAAGATGCTGTGCAAACAAAAGAATGAGGAAGAAAGACTGCAGATCTGTTGCTGAAAAGTACAGATTTCTTTGAAAATTAAATGTTGCTTGGACAATATGCTTGGCCCTTTCATAAGGCCTAATAAGAGACTTATTTCTCTGTTGGGTTGTAGGAATTCTCTGAGCCTGGTTTTTCAATTGCAGATATTTTATCCCCCATTTAGGTAAGTAGTGAAATGTTTGGACAAGCTTTGAAAACTCCTGCAACTCAATCCTGGAACTCTATGTTCTCCTCCAATGTTCTTTTCTCTGCTTTACATTCTCTGTGCAGTTACCTCTTCTCCATGGGTCATCTCCATCCTTTTTTATTGTTGTTCTTAGCTGTTTCTACTGGTTGGTGAGAGAGAAGAATAAATGTGTGCATTTTTGTCTGTAAATTTCTGCTTGAGGCATAGAATTGCTGTTAAATGTATTGCATGAATTTACACATGAATTTTACAGGAAATTAATTTTAATTAGTAGGCATTAAATTCAATGAATGTAAATTTACTGTCCTGGTCCTACCCATTTTGGAGACAGAAACTTCTGGCAGGAATAGATATACAAAAGATAGACTGCATATGAAAACCCATACTGTATGCAAGTGTGTCATTGGCACATTGGGAAATCTTTAGGGATTGGTTTCAGGTATAAGTAACAACTGTGGCTTGGCTTGGCTTGGCTTGGCTTGGCTTGGCTTGGCTTGGCTTGGCTTGGCTTGGCTTGGCTTGGCTTGGCTTGGAAGCTGGGCATTACACAAGATTTTTGTGCTTCTAATGTGTCTGCTGTCTATTTTTTTAGGGAGAAGAATCAGGATTGGATTGGATTGGATTGGATTGGATTGGATTGGATTGGATTGGATTGGATTGCATTGCATTGCATTGCATTGCATTGCATTGCATTGCATTGCATTGCATTGCATTGCATTGCATTGCATTGCATTGCATTGCATTGCATTGCATTGCATTGCATTGCATTGCATGCTGGGAATCACACAATATTTTTATGCTTCTAATGTGCCTTCTGTCCACTCTTTCAAGGAGGAGAATAATCTTAAAACTGGAGTGATGTTCCTTTCAAATAAATGCAAGCTATATATCTCATACTGAAGCCATCTATGTGTTAAGCTACAACTTTCATAATTTGCAGACAGCTAAGACATGTTAACTAAGACATTTGAGCAATTGTATTCTAAAAGAGGAAAGACTGTGGTAAATCAAATTCATATATAGGCATATCCAAAAATCTAATAAGACTGTATTTCAATAGACCACATTCAAATCAAGCATGATATACTATAGTTGTCATGAAGTGAAATACATTTCCTATTTTTATGTAAACGCAGATATACTATGCGTCATGCAAACTTTTGGTATATAGAATATATGCATTGCACAACTGCTGGAAAATTGATGTGTGTTGCCTTCAACATAAACATATGATTATATTTGCATAATAATATATTTTAAAAGATAGAAAACAAAGAAAAGAACTATTTATCTTTGAGATGGCATAGAATGAAATTAGATGCTATAGAATGAAATTAGTTCCCGAACACAAGATAAAGTAACTCGAGAGTTTCACAGTAACAAGATTATGACGAAATCAACTTGTGTTTAAGCTGCATGAAGTGCTTTCTGCACTATCCTAACTGTCCTCCAAAATTTGGCATCCATGCATTTACGTTTACCAACCTTAGATAGATAAGTAGATAGAGAGGCAGGCAGGCAGGCAGGCAGGCACAGACAGATAGACAGACAGACAGACAAACAGAGACAGTGACTAGGATCTAGAGACATATCTTCTGCTCTTTGGAGTAGCATTTCCTTATGATTCACATGTTCCCAACTCTGTTGGCTATCCAAAGGGACAGGAAAGCCTGATTTCTCCCCCTTCCTCCTACCCAGCCATTGGGACAGAGAATTGGATGAACCCATTCTGAAATTGCTTTGAATTGGAATATGTTCAGTTTAACCTCGCTTATTCTATTTTGGTTTCCCTCTTTTTATAGTTTTAATGTTATGTAAGCCTCCCAGAATAACCATTCATCAATTGGTCACCTAAATAATCTAAACAGAATAACCAATAAATGATAGACAGTAAAAACATAACAGGTTTAAAAATAAGACCCACAAATAATAACACAAGGGGAGGACAGAATGGCTACGGAGGATACCATTTATTCTTCCCTAACAACTTACAGTTTATTCATTTCCTTAATGATATCCTAATTCTTTGGCCACAGAGAATCCGTACTGATGCAAAAGAACATAGATGGAATAACTAAGAGATTAAGTTGGTCATTCTGAAGACAGAACAAAACTGCTATAGAGCAAAAGACTGCAGAAGGATAGAAAAATATTAGCCAAAGAGTCAGAAGTAATATTTTTGGCAGTGAAGGGTTTGCAATTAAATGTACTGCTTAAGATAGAAGCTATTTTCAACTCTTGGTGTATGAATCGCTTCTGAGTGTTATTAACACTGAGTGTCTCCTTCTGAGTGTCATAAACACAGGGGGGAAAAACCCAGCAAAAGTAGAAAGTAAGGCAGAGCTACAGTGTCTTCTTTAGTTTGAGTCTTGATGGATACCTGGACAGCTCCATAGATTTTTGTGAGGAATAGCTTGGAAGTGGTTTGTCAATATCATCATCATGAAATACACAAATCAAAAGACACCACTCTTCTTTATTTCCTGTTCCTAGCCCTTTCCTGGAAATAAAGTTAATTGCTCTCTAACATTAAATATAGTTTAAAATTATTATCTCAACTCCCTTATTCTGAAGAAAAAGAAGATGCTTAAGTCTCTCCTTTAAATTATATTCCTGATCAGAATTGGGAACTTGTATCTATTTCTAGCCAGAAAATATCAACTAGTTCCTATATATTTCTATTTGCCCTAAACTGGTGTTTCTAATAGCAAACCAGAGGCTGTTAATGAATAGAAAGTAAGCACAAGATCCCAGTTCTGACTGGGAGCACAATCCAAATCAAGATGCCCTGTGGCGGTTTTTTCATCCCAATATGAGGTGATGGCTATGTAAGTCAATAAAATAGAATAAAGGAAGGGGAGGTTTAAACATGCTTATTAAAAGTTATGAGAGCCAGTTATGTGTAGTGCTTAAGGCACCAGGCTAGAAACTGGAGGAATGTGAGAACTAGTCCCTTCTTATGCCCAAAGCCACCTGGGTAACCTTGGGTCAGTTACTTTCTCTCAGCCCTAGGAAGAAATGGCAAACCACATCTGAAAAACCTTGCCAAGAAAACTTCAGGGACTTGCCCAAGAAATCTCTGAGAATCAGACATAATTGAACTGAAGAAAAAATATCAAAAGCAATATGACCATCATACTTTACATTAATCTTTCCATTTTCTTTATATTATATTTCTAAATAAGTGATTGAAACAAAAGGTTTAAAGAGAAAGGAAACCTTAAATAACGGTGGGCAGAAAAGACCAGAGAGGAAATAGAGCAGAACTGCCTGTCTAGGTGATCTTTAAAAGCCAAGTAGGGTTGTTCTTGGTTAATATTTGGATGGGAGACCACTAGGAAATCCCAAGTATCGATCAGACTGAGAAGTTGAAAAAATAACATCCTGGAAGAAGATTATAACAAGTGACTTCTGTTCTGTTGCCATGAAAAGAATAAATGGATATATTCAGGAAGATATCAGAATTTTAATTTTAGAGCAAAACTAATCAAAAAGATTGTTGGCTGATGAAGCAGGAATTAAGAATCAAGAGAGATGTGACTTGGCAGACATTGAAATTTTTAAATGTTAAGCAATCAGTTAGTTCATATCTGAACCAAATTAGATTTAATACCTCATATAAAGATTATACACACTGAGATTTCAGATTATAGTACTTAAGGTCACAAGAGTTCTCCATCAGCTTTTGCAAAAAAAACTTTGGCAATATTGTTATCTTTGTGTATTGAAGCCAAAGGCTGAGGCATGATTAGCATATGCTGATGTTTCTATCATAGACCACCCATGCTTTCAGTATACGTCTATACCCACTGGACATACATCGTCTGTTGATTGCATCGTGATTCTCCATTTTCTGTCTCCCTCCCAGTGATTCATGTCTACTTTGGAGACAGCTGGTGTAGTGGTTACTCTCAGGCTAGGGCTAAATCCATTTCAGACCTCTCAAGCAGCAGAATTCCAGGAAGTAATGGGATCAAAAAATAAAATGTGGTTAGCTGGCCCAGCAAAAAGGCAAGAGAAATAAAAAGAACAGGAAATCAGCAGAATGGAAGTGATGAACAGGTGAACGACTACCATGTTATGCTTCAAATGCAGAAGAAAAAGATAAGCTGCTTTTAAATTCAGTTAATGACATTTATAGAAACCTACATACGCATCACAAAATGGAGCAAGAAAGAGTAAGCAAAAATGTATTTATTTATTTGTTCAGTTGAATCTCCCACTTTTTGCTCAAAAGCAAAAACCAACACATATGGGGTGTCCTCCAATTTTCCCCTGCAACAAACCTGTTAGGTAGATTGGGTTGAGAGAGAATGACTGGTCCAAGGTCATTTTGTGGTTGAGGATATCTTGAACTTGAGTCTCCCTGCATCTGTCAAATTCCTTAACCACTATATCACACTGGTGCTATCAAATTAAGGGTATCAGATAGGATAAAAAAAAGGAAATGCAGCTAAATCTGATTTAGAAGATTACATTCACTGTACCTCTGTGTATCTTTCTATCCTTGGAGATTATCTACCACTACCTTATACAGTTTTAGTGTTTCTTTCTGTTTGTTAAGCTTGTCATCTCTATCTTTTTGAGAATCTCAGCTCCATCCGGCCATGATTTATTCAGTCTTTCCTCTGTTCTCATTTGTCCTTTCTTCATATTTCATTTTGCAATCCGATCCTCCTTTATTCTTTTCTTATGACCAAGTCACCTCAAGTCTCTCACTACTGTATTTAATCCATATTTCATTCACTACCCATTCATTCTTCATCCCATCTTCACTTTTTACCACACAAAACTTTTTTTAAAAACCAATTCCCGCTGCATTCAACTTATTTTCATGCTTCCCTTGACATCATTCAAATCTTGCTTCTATATAAGAAATTGTATAACAGCACAGCTTGCACACCAATCTTTGCTTCTTTTGACATCCATTCCTCATCACAAACTTCATAATGCCAAGTACCTTTCTACTAGCAATTTTTTTTCATTCATTTCCCCACATTCAATAAACATTATACTGACCTACAGGTAGTCCTTGCTTAATGACTGGTCACTTAACAACCATTCAAAGATATGACAGATATACAACCCATCCTCAAAGTTACAACTGCTGCACCCCACTATTCCACGGTCACGTGATCTCATTTGGGACATTTGGCAACTGACTTGCACTTACGCATCCTGTATTTATGTGATTGTGATTTGTTACTTTTTTTGCCATTTGATGGCAGAAAATGGCAAAAAATACCTATTATACTGAATATTGTAGATTTGCTTAAGGACCATGTGGTTCACTTAATGAGTGCAATGACTTGCTTAATGTCTGTTGTAAAAATAGTCATGAAATCTAGTCAGGTCCCATGGTGACTCACTTAAAGATCACAATGACTAACAACCCAAATTCAAGGCTCAATTGTGATCATAAGTCAAGGACTACCTGTAGAAATACCCTTACTTGCTTTACTTGTCTGAATTTATGAATAACTTGCAATGGTTCTTTCCATTTTGCTTGTTAAACCCACTAACATGGTCTTTGATGCATTAATTTTCATACCTATGTCCCTGCTTGCATAAACTATCAAACATTTAATACAAATTATTTGGGTCTTCAATGAACAACCCAGTACAATATTGATGTTGTAGAAACATGCCTAATTAAATCAGGAACCAAAGCAATTTGAATTACAAAATATTTTTTTTGGCATGTTGAAACTAAATGATCATTGGGCTCCTCTCCAAAGAACTGCAGAAGGGCCCAAACAGACCAAAATTATAGGTTATGTGTGTTTGGTTTGTTACATCACATACGAAAGATAAAGAAAATATTGTAAAACACAGCATGACCTCTACACAAAAATATATTTGATACGGTATTGGGGGTGACCTTACTACGGCATCTCTACATTTCTTAATACTATCAGGAACCTACCTCACTAGATACTATCATCTTATTCTATAAACAATAGCTATTATTGTGTCCATATATCCTCTTTTCACACCATTCTGTTCATACTCTAAGAAAGGACAATAGTCTAGTTTCTAATATAGTTCATGAAGGAACTTTTTTTAAATGAAGAGAATTCTGAATAACAGAAATGAATTAAACCTTCATGTCCCAACACACCTCTTCAAGCGTTCTTACACATGTATTCTTAAATACATTATGCAACCAAGGGAACATTTGCCATCTCGGTCTTCATTCCTGCTTAATATTAACCAAATGAAGGCAAATATAATATTAACCATTTGTTAAGCACTTCATTTATTCCCACATATGCTTTACTTCCATCATAGACCATTTTTATCAGCAACCAAACTTAAACTCCATATTCTCATGGAAGATTCCATAATTCAAGCTTATTCACTTTCTCTAAATCAACAAATGTTCAAGAAATCTTTAATGACCGGCTGGAGAACAAAAATCTCATCAGCACACAGACCATGCCCGGCACAAAGCTACACCGTTCTTCTTAAATTTTATCCATTGTGACACTTCATACACTTTCAATCAGAATTCTGCCAAATACTTTCCAAGGCAACTTAACAAACTAATCCTCCAGTGGGTTATGATAATACAGTGTTATTCCAGCCTTCAGGCATGGATGCAGTCTTTATAAATGCCACTTAAGTCATATGGTCACTCCATAAGCAAACCACCCCCATATTTCTCCTTTCCATTTTTCTACATTCTCAGAGTATTTACAATTTCTTTTTTGTCATTTTTCCCATTGGATACTACAATTTATAGGATTAGTTTCACTCTCTAATGTATTTTTCCCTTACAAATCTGTAAATTATACATTCTACCATTCCCTTACTATAGTTTCATCCCCAATAATTTATTTTTCATTCAACTCAAACTGCTGGAAAGTTCTTGTTTAGCCTTTTCCATCCCAAAACAATTTTATTCCCATTAATTCCAATATTATCTGCCTTTCCAAATTTTAAACTTCGTTTTGTTTGACTACATTCTTTGGGTTCTCCCTTTTTCTCTTAATATACATTATCTAATAACTTTCTTTGACACCCCACTCACCCCCAACTTTTATTTTTGGCAGCATTAATTCTCTGGTTTGAATTGCTTTCACCCAGGGTGTCCTACACAAACCTTAGACCAGGGGTCTTCAAACTTGGCCCTTTTATGACTTGTGGACTTCAACTACCAGAATTCCTCAGCCAGGCACGCTGGCTGAGGAATTCTGGGAGATGAAGTCCACAATTCATAAAAGGGCCAAGTTTGAAGACCCCTGCCTTAGACTATTGCAAAGAGAAAGCACGGCAATTACAGATCTGAATACTTTACTGGTGAGTTGTAAATCTTCCCCCAGTAACCATGGCAGTGTTAATGGGTGGTAAATAGAGAATAAAGATTTAGAGCACCGGTGTCAAACTCACCATGTCACGTGATGTGTCACGACATATTGCAACTTTTTTTCTATTGCCGGAACTGGGGTGGGCAAGACCTCTGTATGATGCAACCGGCCCGCAGGCCGGCAGTTTGACATCCCTGATTTAGAGAGTTCAAAGAGTGGTTACTTGCTTGCCTTATGCCAAGAGATCTCCAAGTGTAGGTCAAGGGTCAAAAAATTCCACAGAAGCCAAACAACCAATTACAGGACAAGAAGCAGAAGGAATTGGCACAGGATATCAGAAGAGCACTAGCCATAAAGCAAAATAATTGTTTCAGAAAAGGGGAAGGGGTCAGAAACACACTGTTACATAGCCAGAGTTCCTAGCTTGGCTTAATTAAAGGAGTTGTTACCCCCTTCTCTCCAGAAGCCATGCTGATCTCTGTTGGTTGGCTCTCTTTAGCTGGTAGTATGATTTAGGACTTGGCGTTCTCCCAGAAACAGGCTCTGGCTCTTTACTCTTAGAATCAATGGCTTCCTCTGCTGGGTCAGACACATCACTCACAAGTACCTGACAGCCTTTTGCCCCTTGGACTGCAGGCTGAGACTCTTTATCCTCTGAATCAGAGGAGTCAGAAGACTTCGTAACACACAACCTCTTTCGCCACATCATTCTACCTAGTGTCCTTTTTCACATTTCACATTAGCATAACTCCACACAGCCTGGAGCAATCCATGACATAATTCTGTCTATCCTGTTCCAAGTGTACCAACCTTCCATTTCTTCCATTGGGGAATTAATATATCTCCTTACAATATTCATACACAATTCACATTTCCAGCAGTCATTCTACTTTCACTCTAATTTGTTTCACTTCTTTCCTTTTCTTTCATGTCCCCTTCTTCTCCAAGATCCACTTTTAACACTACCCGAAAAAGGCCAGTTTCACGCTCAGAACACATTCAGTTATGCATCTTTCAATCTTTCATCATAAAATGATCCAGTCAGTCATGTGTGAAAAGGAAATATGAATAGACTTTGGCTTAAACCATTTATTCAAAATAAGTCTTTCTCTGAACAGATATTTATCAATCAGCATTCCATTCATTTTTGGGTCTCCAAATGGTCCAATCAGTTTTGCTCTACTTTCTTATCCCCATCCATTTGTTCACGTTGCTCAACAGGGTAATCATCTCCAACCATCCATTCTTGGCTTGATCACATTCATTTTGAAAATGTGATCCTCATTCCTAGTTTTTCTAGCACTCACTGGGTTCTGTGGCTTCACTCCTTCTGGACTCAAAGGAAACCAGGTTCATTTAACCAGTTTTCCTTTAACTTGAAGTTAATAGTAAAACTCTCATCAACATCACCTGGTTATTAAAAAAAAAAAGTCCAAGTTAAATTGATTGTTCAAATAATACCGTTGCATTTGTTTGGCTCCCTGTCTCCCCTTTTTCAAACATTGCTTATTTGTACATTGTTACCTCTTTGGAACTTTGGGATCAAGCATGGATCTAAATAAATGCTATGGTTGGTATCAATGATTGCACTGTTAACATTTGTGGGATCAGACAATCTGATATTGAGTTAATCCTACTTTCCAAGCACTTAGGTAGCATGGCACTTGCTTATGCAACACTGAAAAAAGCCTCACGCTCCATTTGTCAGTATAGATTTTAGACAAAAAAAAATGGACTGCTGGCATTTTGTTTAGGAGCCAAATAAAATCCAGCTGATTTGATTGAATTTTTTTCACTAACTGCATTGCTTCAGTTCCAGGACGGAAAGCAATTTGAACTGACAGGATCTTCAGCTTTGTATTTCCTGCCTGTTGCTAGGATCTCCATGCTTTAAAAAAAAAAAAAAGAGCTCATCTGATCGTGAGAATAAAAAGAAACCTGGCATGAATCCAGAGAGAGCAGTGTGATGGACAAAGAGGACAGAGGGAGGTATGAGGCAGCAGCTCAAGAAACAAGTGTTTTGATCCGCCCCAGGGAGTAGTGTATTTGCTAATTGGTCAGAGGTATCTGCACATTCACTGCTTTACCTGCATCGTTTGTTTGGTGGCAATAATCTTTTATGATCTCTCTAGCCCTAGAGGGATAGACTTTGGAAATCCTCCACATGATATTTCTTCAGAGTAATTTCTTTTCCAGTGGTGATCTAGTATGGGCCATTCCAACAGGCTGAAAGGCAAGGGAAAAAGGACCCTGTTGTTTTGCACTCTGTCTAGCATCACTGGGCTGGCAGCAGTCCCATCAGGCTACTTAAACTGTTCTACCCCTGGCTAGTCATGCTAAGAATTCTAATTACAAGAACTGCCCTTAAGCTTTCTTTTTTCCTTCCTTATACTGTTTCCTTCCATTCTTTTGGTTAGTACTCCTTGAGATAAAGCCCCTTGCCTTCAGTCTTTATATGTTAATAATAATAATAATTATTATTATTATTATTAATAACAACAACAACAACAACAATAACAATAACAATAACAATAACAATAATAATAATAATAATAATAATAATAATAATAATAATAATAATAATAATAATAATAATAATAATAATAATAATAATAATAATAATAATAATAATAATAATTAATAATAAAAGTTGGAAGGCACCTTGGAGATCATCTAGTCCAACCCCCTGCTCAGGCAGGAAACCATATACCATTGGGTGTTGTTCTTTTTTGGAAAACAGTGGGATTAAAAGAAAAGCTTTGTATACATAGAAACTGGCTGGGTTCCTCTATCAATCTAAACCAAGATTAACCGACCCTAGTTTAGTGAATATAAACCCAGTTAGCCCAATTCCCACAGCATGCTAATTTTTAAACGAGGGTTACTAAAGCCCAATGATTGGATTCCTTAAATACATTCACTTAGGGGGGTAGCAACATTTGGGTGGCAGAGACACCTTCAAATTTGGGGGTTACAAAATGGGCAAGACGACAACAGCTGCCAAAAAGGCCAACACAGTGCTAAGCTGCATTAACAGAGGGATAGAATCAAGATCACGTGAAGTATTAATACCACTTTACAATGCCTTGGTAAGGCCACACTTGGAATACTGCATCCAGTTTTGGTCACCACGGTGTAAAAAAGATGTTGAGACTCTAGAAAGAGTACAGAGAAGAGCAACAAAGATGATTAGGGGACTGGAGGCTAAAGCATATAAGGAACGGCTGCTGGAATTGGGCATGTCTAGTTTAATGAAGAGAAGGATGAGGGGGGACATGATAGCAGTGTTCCAATATCTCAGGGGCTGCCACAAAGAAGAGGGAGTCAAGCTATTTTCCAAAGCGCCTGAAGACAGGACAGAAGCAACGGATGGAAACTAATCAAGGAGAGACGCAACCTAGAACTAAGGAGAAACTTCCTGACAGAACAATTAACCAGTGGAACAACCTGCCTCCAGAAGCGGTGAATGCTCCAACACTGGAAGTTTTTAAGAAGAGACTGGACAGCCATTTCTCCGAAATGGTATAGGGTTTCCTGCCTGAGCAGGGGGTTGGACTAGATGACCTCCAGGGTCCCTTCCAACTTTGTTGTTGTTGTTGTTGTTGTTGTTGTTATTATTATTGATCATCGCACAGTCAGCCAGATGTTCAGACTGGATTTGGCATTTTTGTCTACCTATCGAGTCCTTACCAAGGACCTGGGATAGGCAGATGTGGATGTTTGATGGTATTACAGATATCGTCGCAGGAAGCAGTTCCTAATAAGGCTGCCTTTTGCAATTGACTAATGGCGAATTTGTCAATGCCAATGGTGTTCAAGTGGTACTCCAGTTGTTTTGGGATTGCACCCAAGGCGCCTATTACTATTGATACTACCCTTGCTTGCCTTTGCCACAGTCTTTCTATTTCTATTTGTAGGTCTTTGTATTTTGTTATCTTCTCCAGTTCTTTGTCGTCTATTCTGCTGTCTCCAAGTACTGCCACGTCCACTATCCAGACTTTTTTGTCTTTCTTATCGACAATTGTTAAGTCCGGGGTGTTGTTGTTGTTGTTGTTGTTGTTATTATTATATATGTAGAGAGGACAGGATTTGGACAGTGGGGGAGTTTGCTTTAAAAAACATATTTAACACTACACTTTTCATTTTTTCTGTTCTCAAAATGGACAGAAATTATGCTTATGCTTATTTCATGCATCAAAATAATTAACTGGAGAGGCTCTGAGGGTATTCAGAATTGCATGCAACTTTAGGATCACAGGCCACCAACCAAACTGAAACAAATTACACTTTCTTTAGGGCAGTGTCTGACCCCCCCCCCCCACTCTATCTGACCTTTATTACACCAGTTTGGGGAAGGCTGAGTTTAAAACACAGAATAAGAAGGAACTATTCCTTTCCCAATTTTTTATCCTCTACCCAGTGAAATCAGCACCTCGTCCATTAAACAACTTTATAAATGAGACCATTCTATGGATATTTCTGGTATCCATAGAAACAATCAAATCCCACATGAAACCCTGATCAAATGAGATTCTAAAAAGCAAGATAAATACAAACTATCTGCAGCAAACAAGACTGCCCATTTCAAGACACACCATTGACCAATTAGTCTAGGATGCCGAATCCAAAAGTCCTTTCAAAAGGAAAACTAGCAGGCTTTCATTTTCTTTGTAATTACACAAAGAGTTTTACACAAAATCAAAACACTCTTGATTTTTACACGATGCCCATATTCATAATATTTGAAAAATTATGCTGCTCTTTCCAATTAGAGTCAGAGCTGTCAGCTTGTAACTTAAACAGGTAGTGAACTGAAGTCAGTAAATGAAATATAGCAAAACCTCAGGTGTGCTAGTCTTCAATTCCCCTAATTTTCAGCCAGCACGGCCATCATTAAAGTTCAATACATCTAAAATCTGTATTATAGCATCTCAAATTTGCAAGTAATACTTGAAAAATAGACAATATCTTGATTATAATTGAATTATTAGACAAACCTAGTTCTTTGCAGCGCAAATGTAATTTCTAAAATCCTGTGACTGTATCTTGGAAGATATCTCAAAATATATTTCTAAGATGCTTTCTTACCTTCACCCAATTAAAACTACAACATTATTACCAAAAAAAAAGAAGATGCACTTCTATTTGGGGAAAAAACTCTCCTGAATTCAGTTGAGTTACTTTGAGTAAGCAGGCTGTTTAAATTTATTAACCGAAGTACTTCTGTTTGAATTGCTGGACAAAGCATGTGAAATTGGTTTTATTCGCCTGACCCGGAACAAGCAGATGGAAAAGTGAAAGAAAGCACTGGAGAAGCCAGCAGCGAATCTTTAATAACATAAAACTCTCATATTTTTTACTTTTTCCAGAAGAAAAATTTCTCTTCCTAGACAGTCAGAAGTGATGGAAGAGAAATAAAAATGTTGGGTGAAATAAGAAAATGTTTTTCCAAAGCATGTGTTTAATATGTTCCTTTATCACACAACATAAGAGTAGCAATAAGCTGATTAGCACCATAACCTTTTGTGCGCGTGTGTCTGTGTGTGTATCTGTCTGTGTGCTTGTGGTTCACTTTTATATTAAATGCTTTGCAGGCAGAAAATCCCACTGGAATTCAAACTGAAAGGAGCAAACAGCAAGAGACAAGGAAAGCCCTTTTTTTAGTTTTACACAGTCTGATTGAAGATAAGGCAGCTTCCTTTGAATTAAGGAGAGGGATTTACACTGGCAATCCAGGCCTACTGTTTCTTCTTTCCTTAAGGCTTCTTTCAGCTGGTAAATGACTGCGAAGTCTGGGAATTCTGGAAGCTGCAATGCATTTAGGAGACATCAGACCAGGGGAGGTCTGCTTCTATCTTGTGCATCAAATGCTGGATGAAGAAAATTCCAGGATGCTTTCAGATAGTGGTTTCTCCACTGTCTAATGTAAAATATTAAGAGAGTGCAGAATTTGGCACCAAAACAGTCACCTGCCAAGGTCTTCCATACTGAGCGGGCATCTTTTTCCCTTTTGGGGAGTGGTGGATCAATAACATCTTGTGTTAAGATTGGGACTCCGTTTGTTTCATGTCTTCCAGCATGCCTGACACCAAAATCCTGCCCATTTGCCAGTATCATTCAGTTTGTGGCTTTCTGCAAGATGCACATGGATTGCTAGATTTAGCTCTGCATGGGCCGAGCAGTATTCAAGAGAGGTATATGGTGAAAATTTCTGCTGGGAAGCTATATAATAACTATGAGCTTTTATCACTTTGAATGAGAGAAACTGAATTAATAAATATGAATAACTGATAAGAGGATGAAAAATTAATTTCTAGATTGTTCATATTTTTCTTTAATTGCATTGTTAATGCAGGCTTCTGATTTCAAGATGCAAATCTCATCAGAGGACACAAAGAAGCATTTGGCTGTTCATAAAAGTGGAAAGAAAATCTCAGTATAAAAGCCAGTTTTGGTGTGAATTAGTTGACTTGACTGAAAACATGCATGGGCTGTGTGTTGTTTACTAAACTAATTTTAAAATATAAAGTCTTGCAAGTTTTATTTCATCTGGTTCCACAGGACCAACATTAGGCAGATGTTATATTACCATTTTTTCTTCTTAAAAATGAGCTTCTAATTTCTGTGTCAATTTTGCTTAGCTATATTCAGTTATGTCAAGTGACTGTCTATCAAACTATTCATTGCCTTACTCATTTTTCTGTTGTGAACCACCCAAAGGGTTCTTAATTCCCAATAGAAAAAAACAAAACAGATGTATTTATTTATTCAAAAGATCAGTTGGCTGTGAACCTCAAAGCATGTCTTTGTAATTAGCAAGTGTGATCCATTTTAAAATATGTTTGGACTACAATTCCCATTACCATGTCAGCTGAGGGGAACTGAAGTCTCAAAACATATGAGAGGCAGTGAGTTGATTGCTTTTGTTCTATATCACTTTCTGGCCCTTTCTTACCTAGGAATTATGGTTGCAATATATGAGTTGGGAAAACTGAGGAATGGCTCCCTCATGTGCATTTAGTATACAGTAGTAGAGCTGATGGATAGAACTAGCAAAAACAAGAAACATTAGCCCCCTTTTTTCCAAATGCCTAAACCTGTGATTAGGATCAAAATGTTCCAAAAAGACTTCATTCCAGAAATATCCACTGTATGGACCTAGTGTATATATTTAGCAGAACTAGAGAGTATGTGAAAAGTAAAGACCAAAGTGGCCTCAGGGCAGTGGTGGGATTCAAATATGTGAACAACCGGAAGTCCATTCTGGGCCTGGGCAACAAAAAATTAGCTACCGGTTCTGCCGAACTGGTGCGAACCTGCTGAATCCCACCACTGCCTCAGGGATGGTAGGAGCAATCAGGGCTGTCACCCTAAGCTGGGAGAGTGGCTCCAACAGACCCTATACATAAATATTGCTTATTCAAAACCTCTCTCTCTCTCTCTCTCTCTCTCTCTCTCTCTCTCTGTTTTTGTGTGTGTGTGTGTTTGTGTCTGTGTAAAATGAGGCAGGAATATAGGGGATACCAACCAGATATTTTGTTTAATGATTTTTGTTTTTGTAGATTTGCAAAGAAATGTGGGAGCTAACTATGAAATCTCTTGTTAATTATTTTAGACCTGAGGTGAACATATAGTGCAGAAAATGCCTAGAATGTCTTTTGCAGTGTTAAAAAACCTGCCATATTCTGTGTTCAAGGCAATTTCATTATAGATGCAGGAGAAATCATTCTGCTAGACTTGGAAATTTGGAGTGATACAGAGAGAAAAACAAAAAAGCTTGCTTTATAAACTTAATGCATCTACACAACTGTTGATTTACTCCATAGTGCTACCACTTTTCACCTGGCCTCTTACTCATTTGAGTCTGGCGTGCAAGAAATAAACAGCCAATTCAGAGCTTTGATAAACCTACAGAGTTTAACCATTTTAAAAGAGAAAATATCACATCATTTACTATAAAAGTTAGGGTAAATGCACAATAGGATCTTCCAGGGTTGACTATATATCAAGACCGAATGAAGCAGCCACTGGAAGCAGCACAACCATTAAATCACCAGCCATTTACTTCATTACCCTTTTTTTAAAAAAACTAGGCAAACGGCCCTACCTCATGTGCTAATAGGATGCCACCTGGCTCTGGGTACAGTTTGTTTTTGAAAGCAACATCAAGCTGATTACAAGGAATTTCCAAAAGAATGCAAGTCTTCAATCAGTATTTTAACCCCCAGTACTTTATTCAAAGATTTCAAAATGACCCTTTAATTAGGAAATCACATATGATCAGATCTGAGTTCAGTCTGGACTGACCTCATGGGGAAAAGTGTTCTTTGTGGGATTTATCCTAACCAGTGGACTCCACAAGTAAACTTAACAGTAGAATTTCAGCACGAAAACAGCAAACATGGATAAGGGTATCAGGCAATCAAGACCAGCAACTATATAGATGTTTATGTTATGAGGATGGAGTTTGTGTTGAAGTTGTTAGCCATATCTAGAGTTATAGAAACCAACGCTTGGCAACTTGTTAACCTCGGTAGAAGCTGAACTCCATGGTATGGGCAGATTTTAAAGAGGACATGCAGCCATCTCAAATTCAGTTGTTTTCAATTTAGTTGCTGCACACATCCAGCGGCAGCTCGGTTGTGGAACATGATAAATGATGGAAAAGGAACCGTGTACGTGCATGTGTGAAATAGAGGAAATTAGCAGTTGGAAAATTAGTCTCATATTTCACCCAATAGGCAGAACTATAACCAGTTAAGCAATTCCTGTAAATAATTCTATATTGATTATGGCTATGAAGCCATTAAAAAAAGTGACAACCATTTTGAGAGCAAACCTTATATATAGAAACAATATTCATCTCTTGTTGTTCCTCTTGCTCATTCCCATCAAATGTAACAGACTATCTGGACCCATCAATTTACATCTGTCACTTGTTTTTGTAATAGGCAGATTTACTGCATCATGTTGTTTTGCAGTAACTGCATAAGAACAATTTCTTGCTCCCAGGTAGAGGATAATAAGATGCAGTATTCATCACAGCATTGCTTTCTAAAATTAATCACTTCGGCTGTAAATAGTTCCCCATGCCATTGTGTACAAATTAATCCATTGAGTGTTTATAAGCATACAGAAGATAACTTTCTTTAAAGGAAGAACCATTGATGTTCCCTTACAAAGGCAGAAATAGCTTTAGTTCATTGTAGAATAAGGACAAGGCAGTAGCAGGGACTGTTCCAAAAAGTTTGCTGCCCCAATGCACTGGTTGACTCTAGAGTATGAAAAAGGCTGAAATCAATTACATCCATCATAAACTACTACCAGATCTATGTGCTTTTTCAGCATCTTGACGGCTAGGCAAGATTTGTGCAATTCAAATTAAATAATACATAGGTATGAATCACCAACCTGTCACTGTTAAACTTTCCATCCAATATTAGCATTTTAATTGGAATTCAGAACCAGGCTTCGAAGCTGGCTGCAAACTGTAACAAAGTTCACTTTCTTGAATTAAATGGTAGTGTGTTTAATTGTGATTTGTTGATTGTGCCACAATTGGCTAGGTTTATATGGCATACCAGGCCATAGGTTTACAAATCATAATGCTATGACAAACTACATTATGGCTTAGTGTTAATGCCAGCCACTATTTGGTAAAACAAATAAAGCTAGCTACTGTTGACCACAGTTTATTATTGGTTTCATTAAGAGAAGAAAAGGGATGGCAGCTGCAAGCTTTTCATCATGGTTAATAAATGAGCAGTGTTACATCCATATCTGATTAATGCGAATATACTTTTGTAGGCTGAATCTGGAAACAATTACTTTCATTTAAGCACCAAATGAATAGCCTAAAGCTGTTATACATAAAGCTATATATATATATAATATTTTGAAAATCAGATATATGGCAGGAAAAATATGTACAAATATGTGACATTTAAATGTGGAAAATGTTGATGATTATAATACACATTCTGAACAGAAATATGTATTTTTTCATTAATATGCCAAAAAGGATTTCATGGGGCTTTTTGCCAAACTTCATGGAAGATGTTCTCTCACGCTACTATGTTATGAATGGGCTGTTCACTTAATATGAAACCTATTTTCCAAGGGCAAATGTGGAGAAGTATGCCACAGTTGTTCCGATATAGTAGAGCTTCAATAATAAGGCATTTCATATTCACAAATCAGATGTTGAAATATTTGCCCAAAGACCAGCCTGTTGTAATATCAAAACAATACTTTGAACTGCTTTTGCATTCTGCTAAGCTCAAGGACACTCATCTATCTCAGCTGCTGTGTGTTTCCCTCTAATGGTAGCTGTCTGTTTTTAACAATTGTGTAATTGTCCAACATTGCAACAGATGCCCTTTCCCAGCATGGAAATGTGGTGGTTGTTAAATATGTACCCATAACCCGTCCTTGACTAGTGACCTGTGTCAAAAATAATCTGAATACAAGGTCAGCCATCCTCTGCTCAAAATACACTGAACTACAATTCATAAGCTGCCCAATTCCAAAACATTTGGGGGTTTTAGTAGCTAGTCCAGTTGTTCCTTCCACTGCAAATATCCACATCAATCAACAGTATGAAGTAGCGGCAACCACATGGGCAATGGGCAAATATTCCAAGACAAGGAGGTTTTCTGCTTTCTGGGTAAAATATTTATGCTAATATAAATAAATAATAATTTCCCTATTCCCTGCTTCCCTGTTCTTGGGATTTTCCCCTTCCTCCAGTAATTGCCTCCCCCAGGAATTTCTGGCGGCTGTGAGTCAGGTTTTTGCCACTCTTCTGCATGATGACCAGTGTGCTTCTCCCCCCCCCCGCCGCGTTTATTTCAGACAACACAGAGATCAAAACCAAGATTAAGAGTGAAGCAAAGGGGCAACTTGCCAGTTTTTCCATTCTCCAATTAACCAGATTGAAGAAACACTGGCTGGGTGAGTGGCTGAATAGAAGATAGCCCAGGATACCCCCGGACTGAGTTAGAGGTGAAGGCAGTACAACAAATGTCTCTTTTGAAAGGCAAAGAGGACAAGGTAAAGCATACCTGAAAATATAGAGAGTCACCTTGTGGCAAGATGGGTGGCAAACAAATTTAATAAATAAAATAAAGCTAAAGTCATGGGCTCTCTAAAAATTATTAGGGTGCTCATGTAACATGGCACCCTAATACTTGGCCACAGGTAATAATGTCTCTAAAATCACTGTATAGGGCTGCTCCATTTTTAGAGGGGTTGCTGTAACATACCTGCCTATGTGAACCTGATTTGCTGTCTCTGCTATTCACTTCAGAAAGGGTCAAATGTCGGCCACACTTTCTAGCACACTTTATCTCAAACAATTCTATGATTGGCAGCACAGCAATTCCATCAGAGCTTTGGGGCTTTTAATCCTGAAATTAATTGGAAACAATCTGCCTGCTATGCCAACACTTGCTGCCAGCAGCATTCTGAGATGGACAGGCAATCAGATGGTCATAGATCATTGATTCACCTAAAGTAGCTCTTCTGTAGGTACCGGTATCTATGTGTATCCATTTAAGCGTAGTAGCCATGTTCTTCCAATAAACCCATACTATGATGCAGCTGTATCCTGATGACTTTGCAATTTGACCATCTCTTTTCAAGGAAATGAATCACACAATCAGGCTATTGCATGATCGTATCACACGTCAGTCATGTTTGTACATAGCAGTAAACCGGATTTTTCAGAATGAGTAATTTCCTAGCATGTCCTCCTTAGTTCCTCCCTTTTTGAATACTTTTGTAAAGGATGTAGTTCCATCTGCAGTTTGCCTTTTGCTGTATGCAGATCATTAAAAAACCCATAGTCGTAAACCATGATTTATTTTGTTTTTTGCCTTTCTATTATTAGGAGAGGAATAAGCAGAAATCCTGATTCATATGTTACAATAAGCAAACCACAACTGGGATTATCTCCATCTGTTAGATGTGTCTGTTCGTGGAAGGAGTCAAGTGACAGCCACTGATCAGGATGTATCATATTGCTATTTTCAATAATCCGAATTCTGAAGAACGCTTTGTGTGCAAGTATATCCATTACCTTGTAATTGTGATGGGCCAGTGTAAGCATTTGCTCTTCCCCTCAATGCACAGAGAAGTGATTAGATTATTAGCCTAGAGTCAAATCTCAGGAGCATTGTTCTCAAATCCATCACATCAACATAATTAAAGCACACTATTTTCATCCATCCTGCCAAGTTCAAACAGTGCTATGTGATAACAATAAGGCAGGTCTGTGCAAATCTTTGGGGGCCAATGGCTGAATTTGGCTTTTGAGTGACATAATGATGAATGCAGGGAAAAAGAGAGCCAGCCTGAAGAAAAACTAAATTTGATTTAAGTTAATTAAATTCAGGAAATACAACAAATGATACACTTCTGTTACAATTTAAAAAAAAAATACTGTGGGCATCCTTGCCATAAGGACGTTATAAAGAATTGTCTGTTTCATACAGACCATGAGAACAGAAGGACAGGAGAATTTAGTATGTATGTAACTTTAGCAAACATAATTCTATAATTTATTAGAGACAATTAGGCACAATTTTTTTTGTCACAAGGGAAACAATTATTGACTGCTGATTATAAAACATACCACAACTCAAATTGCCTGTCATTTATAATAAGAGTTTTACAAGATGATATTATGGATGGAAATTTACTTTGCCCATAAGTGGATTACTAAGTCTAGAATCAGAACCAAGGTTTTAAAACCAAATATCTGCATAGAACACTTTTGTATTTCGCTATGTGTATGACAACAGACAAAATGACTTTCCAGTATAAATCCTCCAGAAACCACTATAGCAAAAATAACATTTGAGAATCCAGAGATTTGTACATGTTTATTATACTTGCCTGTAAACTCTAACCATTTGCCTGTTTATGACATAAGTGTGGACTGATAAATAAAAATAAAATGCAGAAATTTAGCAGGACAAAAATAATTACAAAAGTTTCAACGGATGGAACTAGTTCTTCCACAATAATTAAGAATTAATTTAGTACTATTTATTTCCAGATTAAGCAATTATCCATCCATCCATCCATCCATCCATGTTCATACTACTGTAAATCAGTAGCATACTGCCAACGTTCAGTGCTGTGCAGGGACACGTACAGGCAGATAAATGTCATCAAAATGACAGACGCAAGTGTGAGATTGAAGCCTAACCCCTTTTTATGTCCCTGCAACATGTGTGAGGACTTCCCTAATTCTAACTTTCACAACTTTACAGCAGACATATATCTGTGATATCTTGCTTTCACATCATCGGTTGCTTTTGGTGGCAGGACGACCTGTTGTGACATATCTATATTTAACTAAGTGTTGTTACTAGCTGGCCTGCATTAGTAGTCTTCATGTGAAATGTATTTATCATTTATATACTCAAGCAATTTATAAAACCCTCTATTTCCCAATATAGTGACTCCAGATAGTGAACAAGGATTAAAACTGAAACAAAAACACAGTACATATAGCATGTAGAAATAACAAATAAGTATATGCAAAAGGTCCAAGAACATTCCACCTCTAATTCAAGAGTTGGAAACAAACAGATCGGTCAAGAGAGCTGGTTCCAAAGCCTGGGAAAACATCCAGGTCTTTAATGCTTTATGAAAGACTAACAGGGTTGGGGCCATCCAGATCTCCAGGGGGATGCTGCTCCATAGAGCAGGTGCGGTGACAGAGAAGGCACAATTTCTAGCTCCCACATAGATGGGAGCCCGTCAGCTCTGGTAGGATATGCAGGGGGAAAAATCCCATTTATTAAGCTTTAACAAATGCTACACAGTATTCTTAATGCAAGTCTCAGTTCCATCTTTCTTTGCTTTGAGAACAGGAACAATTTTATTTGTAATTTGGATGGAGGCCATCAGCTAAATAAAAAATAACAGAAATAAAACCATGACTTTCAAGCTATACCAAGGCACTCTGGTGAATTGGGAGAAAATGATTGGTGTGTGCTACAATAAATATTGTTTAAGAAATGTTTAATGGCCTTTTCAAGCTCAAGGTATTTGCCTTCAGAAGAGATTGCCCATTGTATCTCTGTGAGATTTACTCTTCTTCTGACCTTACCACTTTTGAAAATGGTCTGGCTTGGAATAGATAATAACTGTCTACAGAGATGCAGTGGTCTAATTTGCACACATAACATTAAGTTATAACGGGTCTGTTAGATTTTGATTTAGCATTAAGTGCAAACCACGACATTATGGCTTCTGCAACAAATCAAATCATCATTAAAAATTCTAGCCTCAGGCAGCCAGTGTCCCCCAAGAAAACTATTTATTGCAACTTTAGATGAATGACTTTTCCTTTCTGCCATCAAATCAAAAGGACCAGATTGAGAACTCATATAGAACCATGACCATTGGCCATTCCTATTTTAAAAGCAAACTTTTTCAGCTCTAAGATTAAAAAAAGGACCTTCAGTTTTAAATCTGGGGGGAAATCACTTGATTAATGAGGCAGTGACACAGATGGTAGGTTTAATTCTTAGAAGTAATAGATGAGGGGTTTCTATTACTGTACAGATAAAGGCAGGATCCTTACCAATGACTTGTGTCTTCTAGAGTCATCCAGCTATTGATGCTCTGAAATAACATGACCACAGGCTTTATATTACTTTGACAATGGCTTGGAGACACAAGAATACAAATGGCGATCCTGCTGAAGAAAGATCGTTACCTGTGTACAAGGTCATAACTATAAAACACTGCTGAATTGGCCACCAATTTCCAAGAAAACCACATTCAGATTGATATAAATATAAGGAAAAAATTAAAATGCAAGAAAAATATGTTTTGTGAGCATATCTCATAGGACATATCTGTACTTATCATTTAGAATCATAGATTGGAAAGAACCTTGGAAGTCTTCTAGTCCAAACCCTGGAGAGAAGGAATCTTCATACATTATTACCTTTGCTACATGACTCTCTGACCTTGGCTGGAAAATAACCAGTAATAGAGGTTTAAGCAGTTTCTGCCCTGAGCTCATGACACCTTGACTCCAAAACAATTTAATAAAATTTGCCTGGACTGAGACATTGTCATGGACGCAGACAATGGCCTTGAAGGACAGGTGGAAGATAAAGATAAAGGAGGAGGAGAATCTTGCAAGTCTGTGCTTCCCCCTCCCTCATGTTATCTTCATGTGAACCAGGAAGGGGTTTGTCTGAGTTGTTTTCTCAAGCTATTGGGGGGGGGCTGGGCTCAAGCCCCACTTATATAATGGTTCCCTTGGTAGCAGCTTTTCCTCCTGTCCTTCAAGGCCATTCTCTGTGATCAATACAAACTCTTTGACAACAAGGTATTCGGTCTGAATAGATCATGAAAATTCCCTTGCTTGCTATATCCTTTTATTCATGCAAAAAGGTCTTGCTGAACATTCATACTTTAATATGTGTGTTTGTGTGCGTGAAAAAAGAATAGTAGTGATATGTGTGTGTGTGTGTGTGTATTTGAATAAGCAACTTTCTAATTGCAAGACAAGTGCTCTAACCATTGTGCAATTACAGCATGCATGGTAAAGATAGTTCTAAAAGGCATTTGCAACCATGGCAAGCCTTGATTCTGCCAAAGGATCATTCCTGCTTCTGTGAGAACTGCTGGTTTCACCTGCAATTAACTAAACCCTACTAATTAAAACAGGTAGGAGTACTTGAGGTGATTTAACATGGAAAAATGTTAAAATTGTGGCAGTTGTTTTGACAATGAGTGAAGGATTAATAGAGGATGACATCATCTATTTCCCCCCTGCTAGCCCATTGTTTATTTTATTTATTTATTTATTTATTTCATTTGGCCATCTATCTCAAGTACATGACTGTGTGCAATTCATGATATTAAAACAAGGAAAAATACATATTTACAATAGTCAGGAGACAGACTCCATCACCCATCCAAACCAAGGCTTAAGAGCAATTAAGTACAATGGGGCAACTTGCCAGTGCTTAGCCTAGATGTTGTTTAACCTACAGACCAGGTTAGAAATGGCCTCTGACTTGATTCATCACCATTCTCTCAATGACAGTATAATAATAATAATAATAATAATAATAATAATAATAATAATAATAATAATAATAATAATAATAATAATAATAATAATAATAATAATAATAATAATAATAATAATAATAATAATAATAAAGTTGGAAGGGACCTTGGAGGTCATCTAGTCCAACCCCCTGCTCAGGCAGGAAACCCTATACCATTTCAGACAAATGGCTGTCCAGTCTCTTCTTAAAAACTTCCAGTGTTGGAGCATTCACCGCTTCTGGAGGCAGGTTGTTCCACCGGTTAATTGTTCTAACTGTCAGGAAATTTCTCCTTAGTTCTAGGTTGCTTCTCTCCTTGATTAGTTTCCATCCGTTGCTTCTTGTCTCGTTATATTTTACTGCTCCTTAAATGGATATTATTTTCCCCCAAATGCAGTAGAATAGAGGAAAATTATAAACATTAAATCTCTGTGACTATGGATCGATCTAGCTTACATATCACACATGATTTCCTTTACATATTACCACAATTTATTGATAAACTACAGTTAACAGTATTTGTCAGTAAGCCATAACCTACAAAAAAGCTAATCAAAAAAGCTAAATTCAAAAAGGCCATATGATGGTTTATGCAATATCCAAGCTCAGCCATTTTTGCAGCGCAGATTGTAGAATATTTATCCAGAATAAGTGAAAGATGCTCAGTGCCTTTGGCTATTTTACTTTCAAATGAAAGAACAGAAGCAAAAAAAAAAAAAAAAAGGTTCAGAATAAAAAGAGGCAGGCTTGTCAAAGAACTTTTGACCTTCATGTTTAACTACAGACTGTTGCCCTTCTTTTTACAGAATTGCTTGACATGGTCCAAAATCAATGCACTGATTTCTTTGACTTCAGTTTTTCCCAGCTTCCTTGGAGAACAACTTCTGACATTTTAAGCTGACTGAAGCTGTTTGTGTTGGCTCCCTCGTGACTTCTGCCTGGCTAAATCTTGGTAACTCTGTTCTATTCTTATCCTTGATGTTTCTCCTGCTTTTGAAGCTGTTGATCATACTCAGCTATGGAGTTTTGAGAGCCGGATTCTTCCAAGACAAAGTCATCCTTCCCTGAAACCCCTTTCTGCTCATTTTGAATATGTGGGAGGTGGAGTCTCTCTGCCTTTGATCCGTAGCTTCCTCCCCCCACAGTCCATCCAACTGACCTTTATCATTCATCATTCATGTACAAGTGAATATGTCTATTCACTTGGCATCAGTGTTTATTTCTTTTATCTCTGCAGCTCCTATCTTATTACTAAGGAAAGATGCCTCAGCTGTCAGATTTGGATCAGATTATCCTTATGAGCAAAACCACTGACAGAAAAGCTTTGTGAAGGACATGTCTGTTACTAACCTTGATTGTCATGCTGAAGGGGCATTTAAGTTTGGGGACAGATAGCAACAGGACAAAAATTGTCCATATTGTTGCAAATGATAGACAGGGTGTTTGCTCCCTCAATTCTCTATTTCCACTAACCACTTCTAGGAGCTATTCACTTTCATTGTTTAAGGCTTTAATAATTCAGAAACAGGAAACGTCTCTATAAAAAAGGCCACATTTTGGAGAATAGGGAGGAAATCTTTAAGCAACACATGTTAGTTGTCAGCAGGGCTGAATTTGGAGTTGGACAGAATTAGCTCCATCACATGCACACATCTTTTCTCCCTATATCTATAACTATATAGATATATGAAATACATATATATTCTCTCTCTCTCTCTCTCTCTCACACACACACACACACACACACACACACACACACAATTCATGATCTGTTGGGTCATCCTTTCAGAGATATTTCTTTAAATAAAACAGAGCCCCTCCCTTCTAGCATTTCTGATGTTACCTGGTTTAACAATGAAATATCTGCAAGAAAACCACCAAGCTCAGAGAACACCGAGGATCCTCCACCAGAAATATTTATTTACTTACTGGGTGGGTTGCTGTTATTTTGGTTTTTAAAATTAAATCAGAAAACATCATTTTATTAAAGAAGAAAGATACATAACAAGACAAATATAGATGCTTTTTGTTTAACAAAGGACACTTTTGATAAGATTTGTGATTGATCTGCCATCTTTAAGAGTACAGTACTCTAATGCAGGGGTGTCAAACTGCCGGCCGCGTCACGTGGAAGCCGCGCCCAGTCCCGATACGTTGCGCGACGTCACGTGACGTCACGAGTTTGACATGTCTGCTCTAATATTTTCACTTCTTTTCCCTCAGCTTAAAGCAATATGCAGCTGACCAGTTTCTCCAGATTAATGAGCACATTCTCCATGGTTTGTCCTTGCAGAGTATATATAGTGAGAGCAAAGTATGACTATATTGGCAACTGTGTTCACTGAAGAGGGACATCTTCACTTTCTGAGAAATTGAGCATAATTCTTGGAATCATGGCAACGTCATTTTTTAACACAGCAATTTTTTTACCATAATATTGTACATTACCAATCTCACCTGAGAACAGTTTATAATCCCTCCCAGCTTTTCCACTGAGTTGTAAGAAGCTGACAGTGACATTTTAAAAACAGGATCACATAATCTCCTGAGGGATAGAATGGGACTAGTCTACCTGATTTCTGATGGCTGAAGGAGGGGCCATCTACAAAATGTACAAAACCAAATGTACAGGTATAGTATAGGGGGTACCTTGCTCAATAGTAGTAACTGTGAGAGGGACCTCGGAGTCTTAATGGACAATCACTTAAATATGAGCCAGCAGTGTGCTGCAGCTGCCAAAAAGGCCAACACAGTGCTAGGCTGCATTAACAGAGAGATAGAATCAAGATCACGTGAAGTGTTAATACCACTTTACAATGCCTTGGTAAGGCCACACTTGGAATACTGCATCCAGTTTTGGTCACCACGATGTAAAAAAGATGTTGAGACTCTAGAAAGAGTACAGAGAAGAGCAACAAAGATGATTAGGGGACTGGAGGCTAAAGCATATAAGGAACGGCTGCTGGAATTGGGTATGTCTAGTTAATGAAGAGAAGGACGAGGGGGGACAGCAGTGTTCCAATATCTCAGGGGCTGCACAAAGAAGAGGGAATCAAGCTATTTCCAAAGCGCCTGAAGGCAGGACAAGAAGCAACGGATGGAAACTAATCAAGGAGAGAAGCAACCTAGAACTAAGGAGAAACTTCCTGACAGTTAGAACAATTAACCAGTGGAACAACCTGCCCCCAGAAGCGGTGAATACTCCAACACTGGAAGTTTTTAAGAAGAGACTGGACAGCCATTTGTCCGAAATGGTATAGGGTTTCCTGCCTGAGCAGGGGGTTGGACTAGATGACCTCCAAGGTCCCTTCCAACTTTATTGTTGTTGTTGTTGTTGTTGTTGTTGTTGTTGTTATTATTTATTATTATTACACTCAGTTTCAAAGTAGTTGAAAAATGAATCAGCCAGAACATAGAAAATCTCAAAGAAATAGTGCAAGACTGGAAGATGTGGAAAGACCTGGCCCATAGTATTGCCAAGGGTTGTACATGACTGAATGGATAACATCATCATCTTCATAGCAACTAATGTACTTGACTGAGACCAAAAAGATTCACTTTCTATACCATCTGCAGCCACAGCAGCTCACTTGGTGACTTTCAGCCCAAACTGCTTCACAGGATTGTTGTGAAGAAATATAGGAGGATGGAGTCAATTATCTGCCTTGAGTTCATGACCAAAGATGGGATATAGATACATGTGCCTATTTGCATGCCAGAGAAGGGGCACCCAAAGCAATAAAAAAAATCCAGGCCTTTCTTTATGCACTTTAAAGTTGTTTAAAGTTAAGAGCCACATGATGAGTCAATTCCTGGGTGGAGGAGGGAATGAGGGATTGTGAGAGTGGCTGGGAAACTGTTACAAAGCATTCAGAAGGAGCATCACATGACTGCAACATCTAGGTAAAGGTCATGACAGCAAGAATTTTATTAATAATGGAGCCAGTTTGGCCTAGTGGTTAAGGCACCAGGCTAGAAAACAAGGGCCGTGAGTTCAAATCTCCCTTAGCCGTGAAAGCCATCTGGGTGATTTTGAGCCAGTTATCCCCTCTCAGCCTAACCCACCTCCCAAGGTTGGGTTTGGGGGAAATAGAAGGGGATAGGTGTGTTGGATATATTCATCACCTAGAATTATTTATAAAAATAATAAAGACGAGATACAAATAAATAAATACACGTGCAAACACACACATACACAAATAATCTTTTTTCCCCTCTCTTTCTCTTCTTCCTTTCCTTGCCTATTCACACATAAACATTAACATCCACTAACAGATGTGAAAAGCATGATATCTTGTGTAGAGACACAAGGATTCCACACAGCCCCTAAATAGCCTACAAGGCAGCTATGCAAATCTAAAAGCAATGTGACCACTTCATGTCTTAGTGCTCTAAAAGACTGGCCCAAACAAACAGAAATACTCCAGAGGAAAATAAAACAAGAGCATTTCACATGCCGTTCAATTCCCACTCTCAATTTTAACTTATATCTTGAGAAGTTAATCTTTTGAATCAGTTTCCAATCTTTGTAGAATACAGGTAACATTTTTTTAAAAAAGAAAGTCTGCTTTTCAGGTCATTTAATCACCCAGCTCAACTTTAACAGCTTTTCCATTCTCATAAGCAGCATCTTAGAGGCAATGCTTGACTCAGTATGATGATAGTTTCTCCAGTCTGGGGCCCTTCATAGGAATGTTGGGACTTATAGTCCAACAAATGAGAGAGCAGCAGATTGGGAAAGGCTGAAACACTGAAACTAGTGTATCATTGTAGTACAGGTAGTCCTCGACTTACGACCACAATTGAGCCCAAAGTTTCTGTTGTGAAGTAAGACATTTGTTCAGTGAGTTTTGCCCCATTTTATGACTTTTCTTGCCAGAGTTGTTAAGTGAATCACTGCAGTCATTAAGTTAGTAACACAGTTGTTAAGTGAATCCTGCTTCCCCATTGACTTTGCTTGTCAGAAGGTCGCAAAAGGGGATTACATGACCCTGGTGCACTATGGCCGTCATAAACATGAGTCAGTTGCCAAGTGTCTGAATTTTGATCCCATGACCATGGGGATGCTGCAATGGTTGTAAGTGCAAAAAACAGTCATAAGTCTCTTTTTTCAGTGCTGTTGTAACTTTGAATAGTCACTGAATGAACTACTGTAACTCGATGTACAGCCACTCACGTCTATTTAAAACAAACAGACCACAGAATACTTGAATGAAAAATATTTTGAATTGCAAATAGTAGAGAACGTTGGTTCTCTGACCTGCTTCATGGTCATCTTACAGAACTCCATTTACAGGTGGTCAGCTGTGGTCAATCACATGAAGCCTCCTGCTGCACACGAAACATTGTCTTCTGATCATTATGTCTCCATTGTGAAGAATACAGTGTGTCTGCCCTTGATAACTTTCTCCTGCATTCCCTATTCTGTAATAATTCTGTTTCCAGCAGCAAGTTCTGCAGATACATAGACGTTCCTCAGCCATTCATGGGTTACCTGAAGCAGCTGAAGCTTCAAAAATTGGCTAGTCTGCATTGTTGTGGCAGTGCTTTCAGCCCTCATCACAGGCTTTTGCCTGCTCCCTTTTATACTGTTGACCTGGACTGTAATTTCTTAGAAGCTGTCACAGAATACCCTAATTCTTATCCTCTGACAGGTTGTTCAATGGGCAACTTAGCAACTTAATTACCTCTGTTCCAACCAAAGTTACAGGAATACAAGTTATGGCTTGGTTATTTCTTCTTAAGATAAAGACAGATGCAACATTTTCATACAGGAATGGAACTAATTTGAAAATACCATCACTGTGGCCTATCTGGTAATATATTTTCCTTGCCAATTAAAGCATTGTAAAAGGAGAGAAGAGAACTTGAGCAGCAGCACCCTATAGCTACACTTTCTTATATTTCCATGACGTAACCAAGATACTGTCAGAGAAAATTTGCAACTGTTTTAAAAACCTTTACTACAGAAGACAGAAATGAGATAAAAATGAGATAGAATTGTTCATTTGGCATATAGACTATGAAGCTATAAAGTAAACCTGGGAAACTATAAGACAAAATTTTGTGCTAAGATCGTATAAAAATTACAATAATAGATTTCATCTTTACATTTACCAGTGGCTTGTTTTCAGCTCATACTGTATCTAATTTTACTAGACATATAAAATCTATCTAGAAATTTTTGCTAGGAAAAAAAAAAAATCATTTTTGAGAGAGATAGTTGGTTGTTGGTTGCAGTGGTGGGATTCAAATATGTGAACAACCGGTTCTCTGTGTGGATGCTGCTTCCGGAAGTCCATTCTGGGCCTGGGCAACAAAAAAATAGCTACCGGTTTTGCCGAACTGGTGAGAACTGGCTGAATCCCACCCCTGGTTGTTTGTTTGAGAGATAGCATCTGTCGATACAGAGATGTTAGTTATGTCAATAACCAACATTAACCTAGCTTCAAGGTCAAGAAGCACAGACCAAAATGTTTGCTAAATCATAGGAAAGATGGGAGAAATGCACACTGGACTTAAATTTCAGTGGCTATAGAAAAACAACTGCATCTTCTTCATTGGGCAATCAACTTTATCTGCTTCTTTCTAAGAAGAAATAAAGAAAGTTATTCAGCTGTGCTAGGCCATGTCAGGAGTGCCTTAAGCCAAGTGTGTGAGTCTAAAACCCAGCCAATCATTCTGAATCAAGTATCAGGGACTTTCAGCCAATCATTTACCAGCAAGTCTGACTGAATCCAAGTTCAAAAACCAATAAATGAAAAAAAGTTCTCCTTATTAGGATTTGAGTATCATTTAAATTATTCTTTTATTCCTTCAGTTCCAAAACCAGCTTTCTTTTCCATGATTTGCAATATTTTGCTCATTATGTAAACTAGTGGCCAGAGTGGTGCAGTGGCCTAGAGGTGGAGCTCTCACTTCACAATCAGGAGGCTATGAGTTCGATCCTACAGTAGGTAGCAGCAGATATTTCTCTCTCTGGGCACAATGAGTAATTGTCTGCTGTGAACTCCATGTAGGTGTCAGGAAGGGCATCAGGCCAGTAAACTCTTGAGCTCAGTTGCCCTGATTTCACCCCGATGCAAGGGATTACAGGGTCATTAAAAGAAAAAAAATGTAGACTAATGGCCAGCATAATAACTTCACCACACAGCTTAAACAGGAGCTTTAAGACATACCTTTTTGTGTTATGATACAAAGAGAAAATTGCTGAAATGTGGATACAAAAATTAATTATACTTAATTAATTAGTCAAAAATCAATTGCATACTATTGAGCTTTATCAGATAAATGAAACCATGTCATTGCTCATAGCTTAATATTTTCAATATTGTGCGTAAGAGGACAAAAACAATATTGGCTGTACAGGAATTATTTTGCAATTCCCCTATTCCCTTTAAATAAATGGAATGTATATTTGTTTCAAATTTAAATTTATCCATTCTGAAGAAAGATAATCAGAAACTGAAAGCAATATGTGACTGAGGAGTAAATTGCTCATAATAACTAATTCCTCAATCACTTATCAAACATAATACAATTATGCAGAAGATTGAAAAGCACCTCATTGCTAAAGTTAACCTAATAATAATAATAATAATAATAATAATAATAATAATAATAATAATAATAATAATAATAATAATAATAATAATAATAATAATAATAATAATAATAATAATAATAATAATAATAATAATAAAAAAGTTGGAAGGGACCTTGGAGGTCATCGAGTCCAACCCCCTGCTCAGGCAGGAAACCCTATACCATTTCAGACAAATGGCTGTCCAGTCTCTTCTTAAAAACCTCCAGTGTTGGAGCATTCACCGCTTCTGGAGGCAGGTTGTTCCATTGGTTAATTGTTCTAACTGTCAGGAAGTTTCTCCTTAGTTCTAGGTTGCTTCTCTCCTTGATTAGTTTCCATCCGTTGCTTCTTATCCTGCCTTCAGGTGCTTTGGAGAATAGCTTGACTCCCTCTTTTTTGTGGCAGTCCCTGAGATATTGGAACACTGCTATCATGTCCCCCCTTGTCCTTCTCTTCGTTAAACTAGACATACCCAATTCCAGCAACCATTCCTTATATGCTTTAGCCTCCAGACCCCTAATCATCTTTGTTGCTCTTCTCTGTACTCTTTCTAGAGTCTCGGCATCTTTTTTACAATGTGGTGACCAAAACTGGATGCAGTATTCCAAGTGTGGCCTTACCAAGGCATTGTAAAGTGGTATTAATATTTCACGTGATCTTGATTCTATCCCTCTGTTAATGCAGCTCAGCACTGTGTGAATATGAACATCAGTGATGGTTTTAGGAGTAACCAAATTGGGCCTCCACTTGTGCCTGCAGCCATCAGTTCTATGGAAAAGATGTGGTGCTGTAAATCATCACCAAGCCTTATTATTCCTCAGCCATTGGGTGTGGAAGAAGTTTGGTGTAGTGATTAAAGAATCAGGCCAGATACTGGGAGGATGTGTATTCTAGTTCTGCCTTAGACATGGAAGCCACCTAGGTGACCTTGGGCCAGTCACTTCCTCTCAACCCTAGGAAGCAAGCAAAGGCAAACCACTTCTGAAAAACCTTGCCAAGAAAATGTTTATGGAGATTCTCAGTCATCCAGGTCATGGCTGTCCCAAAGGAGGGTCCCAAAACCCATCAGGACAAGATTCAGCAGTCCATTTGCATTTAAAAGACAAAGGCCCCTCTTTCGAAGATAGCAAAGTCCACATTTTGGACCACTGGTTTTAAAAAGGGGGTCAAAGAGGCCATCTATGTCAAAATTGAACAGCCCTCCCTCAACAGAGTGGGAGGGATACGACATCTCCAGTCTACAACACAGTCTTTTCAACAATTCCAAGATGGCTCTATATCCATTTGCACTACTCAGGTGACTCTGATGACATAGATAAGCCACCAGGGGCTTCAACAACTCGCTAAAAGAATGCAAATGACCATCTATCTGCAAGGAGTATAAATCCTGCCATTCTCCACCATCCAGTCAGAGCTGAAGAAGCTTCTTGTATGAGAAGCGAAACATCTTCAAAGAAAAACAAGAAAGTCCAGTTGCCTTGTGAAAAAAAGTCACCTTTGGGACTTGCCAAGAAAACTGCAGGGATGAGTCAGGCAGTTGCCAGGAGTCAAAACTAACTTGAAGGCACAAAATAAATGATTGGAATTATGTCTCCAAGAATGGAGAATAAATAATATTTATTGAAGAAAGCAGGTAGTTATAATCAAAATGATTTTAGCAACTGCAGCTAATCAAGAACTAGCTTTATTTATGTCCCAAAAGTGCTTTTCCAAAAGACAACTGGGCTTTCTTGGGTTTTTTTTTCTTGAAAACGTTTTGCTTCTCATCCAAGAAGCTTCTTCAGTTCTGAACTGAAGGAGCTTCTGGAATGAGAAATGAAACATTTTCAAGAAAAAAAAACCCCAAGAAAGTCCAGTTGTCTTTTGGAAAAGCATCTTTGGGACAATCACCACCTGGATAATTAAGACTCTCTATAGACATTTAGCCCTATTTATAGAACATAGATTGTAGCCTTCTTCAATTTAGTTTTTCATCCCACCTTATCTAATAGACTGCTTAACCTTCTCTTTTGAGTGGGCTGGTTTGTTTCCATCCGCTTTTGCAAAGGTCAGGTTTGAGTTTTTCCTTTTCTTTTTCTTTTTTTCTTTTTTTTATTGACAGTGTGAGAACTCACACGCATACAGTTATCTGTGTTGCCATTTCTTAGGGGTTTTTTTTTTCCCTCTCTCCTCATTGAAACATTCTAATTCCCTGAAGCCATCTTTCTTTGATACTGTTTTTGGAACTCATGTGCTGGTTGACTGTTACATTAATAATGGAGGCAGCTGATATTCCTCTCTTATTGTAAATAGCAAGGGAAAATAAAGCTGGGTTGTTTCATCATAAGCTTCATGAACAAGAGAAACCATTGTTCAACTTTTTAAAAGGATGTTGTAGACACTGTTGTAAGCATAGTGCAGCTCTGTCAAAGTTCCCTCTACCCAGTGGTGGGATTCAGCCAGTTTGCACCACTTCGGCAGAACCAGTAGCTAATTTTTTGTTGCCCAGGCCCAGAATGGACTTCCGGAAGTGGCATCCACACAGAGAACCGGTTGTTCACGTATTTGAATCCCACCACTGCCTCTACCTGTATTCTGAGTTTAAGTTTGTTGTGCACAACTCATACATAGGTGAGCAAAGACATTTCTTAATGGCGCATAAAAATTGAGATGAATGTAGAGCTGTGGTCAGGGCCCAGAATCAATGGGAATCTGCCCAGATCTATACTCAGTTGACCTTAATTTGAAGACCTTTCCTCCTGCTACTGTTCTTGCCCTTTAGACATGACTAAATAGTGACAGAAGCAAGGAGAAAAAATATTGGATTTCACTGGATTCTCTAGATCTTAATGTCAGGTAAGCCCTGAGGGTCAAAGAAAGTAATAAGAAGTGGGGACAGCTCCCCCCCCAAAAAATAGAAATACTCTGCCATTTGAGCTACTGTGAAGATTTTATGCCCTAAGGGAGCCTCAAAACCTGGAACTAACATTGTATAAAATTGCAGGAAAGTTTGTCCATATCTGGCCTGAAGAAGGAGTCTTCTCGCCCTGTCAATCATAATGTTGGAGGTTGCTAACCATGGAAAGAAGTTAATGTAGTGCTGTCACAGGTTAACACTTGGAGAACATCCAACAGAACAGTTACAAGGACACTAGAAAGAAAGTTTTTTAAAATATTCATATCAAGTCTCTTGTCCTTTCCACAGTACTTGTTGGAAACAATGGTGTTTTAATTTCTTTGTTCCTGTCCCCTCTTCAATAAATCTCTTAAGATTAAAATGAAAGAAACCACATATAAAACAATCCAATCTCCTTCAAGCTTAATCCATTATCAAAGAATTGGTGGATGAGAGTAAGAAATACTCTTGGAGATGAATTGGAAGAACTAAATAAATCCCAGATAACTAGGACACTATATAACCCCAAAGCAGCTAGGAAAAAGTATTAGCAAAGGTATATAAAGAATAACCAGCTAATGGCTCTTTTCTAAAATAGTGCTATGAATATTTTTAGAGTTGTGCCTTTTCTTCCTAATCCTTTAAAAAAAACAGTCCTAAAAGTTTGCAGATGTCATCAATAATGATTGTTGAACACTACTGACATTATCATCCCATAGAGGCAATGTATTTATCTGAATGTTGATTCTTTGTATTTACCACATATGTATTTATTACTGTATTTTACCCTGGAATTAGATCCTGTATTTTATTTATTTATTTATTTATTTATTTATTTTTGATAGGGCCGTAAGACTAATCAATTAATAAACTAGACCACTGACATTATCAACAAGCCCCAATTGGGAATACAACTGTTTATAAAAATTGCATTTTTTTTCTTCACCCAAAGAAGAATGTCCTGTATGGATTAAAAGAGAAGAGAAGCTTCAAGATGATATTCAATCAAGACCCTATAGGTGACTCTGGATCTTGATCCAACTTATTTCAGAGGAATGTTGTTGTGGGAATTAAACTGGTAGCAGAAAAATTAATGACACAGCTTGCAGCTTGTGGAGGAAAAGTCATACATTTAATAAATAGTATAAAAATGATAATATTTTTCATCTTTCACAAGAACCAGAACATTGTTATTTTCAGCCTTTGATACAATCAAAATACAAACAGTATGACACAATGTTATAATGTGTAGTTTCACATATCATATGAAGCCAAAGCTACCAAGTCACATTATAGCCAAACATGGTATTCAACCTAATTTGTTATGTTAACTTTTGTTGTCTTAATATAATTAAACTACAACACAGGATCTGCATTGATCATAGGGTTTTTCTTAGGAGGGCTAATGCTCTGTGCATCGCCACTAATTTCAATTCTCACAGTTCATCAAGCAAATGAATAGTTCCTTCAGTTCTGAATAAACAAGCAATTTCACAGCATATAGGTAAAGCCTTTTTCTTCCTTTTTAAACCACAAGGCCACTGACAGACAGGTCTGCTCTGTGACCTACCTGATTCAAGAGCACAAAGCATGGCTGTCGCTTTTCAGAAGAGTTGATGAACAGCCCAAGAAATTATTATCCCCAACGGGCAAACAACAGTTTATAAGACAGACATACCTCACAAGTTAGAGAGACAGTTTCCAGGTTTATATAATGGGTTGCATAAAATCGGAAGCTAAAAATTGGAATCCATTTCAGTCATGGAACCAGTTAAAAATAATGACCATGACTTACACTTTGTCACATCCAAGATGATGATGATGATGATGATGATGATTTTTTTCAAGTGCCTACTATTTATTAGGTACTGTTCACTTGTAGTTATGAAATATGAATGCAAGACAATCTTCCCACCTTTTTGCCAACATATTTTGGATTTACAAATAGGAACTAATTATGAAAGTTCCAAATATATAGGACTTCCAGGGAAGAAATGATAACTGAAGATGATTCCACTGAGAGTGAAGTCAATGACCACCGCACATTAAGAGCTGACAAGTAGACTGGGTCTTCATAATTCTTTTCCAGACAAGGAGAGGATTTGATATCACCCACAAGTGCTTCATACAGTTCTCCTTGTGAGGAGACTGCAAGACAGTAATCCCTAGTGATTTTAGAACTCTGGAAGACGAGGGAAAGCCACCTTTGTTGAAAATGTGACCAGGGCCTTTGCAAAGGATGCTAGGATTGCATGCTTTCTTTTTTAATCCCTTTTGTAAATTGCTTTGTAAACTGCTCTTCAGCTATTATTAACCTTTGGATTGACAAATTTTATAGCAGTGGGCGAGTTTTCTTTCATCCTTAGTGAAAGACATTTTAAATATAAGTTTTAGGACTTTAAAAATATACTTTAAGATGAATAGTAAAAGTGTGATTAGAACTTTGCTTCTGAAAAGTTACAAATAGATTAAAGTTCCAGATGGATTTGAAATAAGATTTTGAAAGTAATGATCATAATCCTTCCCATGGGAAAATGGTTTTGTTTCGAATTTTCCTTTAAAAAAATGATAGGGTAAGACTTTGAAGGTTCAACACTATAAGGAACCAGAAGGAATTAAAGATTACAATTAAAGGGGGAGAAACCACTTAAAGTTACTAACATAGAATAGAGCAAAATATTTTAACATCGGGTATACGAAAGGATATTTTTGAACAACAGAGTCAGAAGTTAATTTTTAAAAATGTCTGCTTCTATAGATAGACTGTGTTTTAAAGATGTTATATAAGAGGAACAATTTTTATCCAACAAAATTGAGGCTGATCTGAAAGTGGATTTTAAAATGACAGGCTACCAGAATGACTTGGAAAAAGATGCTGCACTGGACATACAAAAAAAGTTGGCTGATGTCTTAATAACTAAATTACAGATCAAAAGAGTGACCTCAGTAACTTTCGTATGTTGGATTTACAAAAGAAACTTGTTAAAGCTTTGAAGAATTTTCTGAGAAGGGACAAAGAAAAATATGAAAAGAAATCAAACTCTATGACATTACTTAAAGGGACTAAAGATCAAGATTGTTAAAAGTAAAAAGGATGGAATACAGTATGAAGTTGGTTTATTTGATCAAGGTTAATAGATATGTTATTATCTCTGTTATCAGACTTTTGCTAACAGGACTGAATAATGAAACTTTAAAAATTTGTTTACAGTTAAGAGATGGGATATGAGAAGATCAGATTATTTGGTGTATTTTAAGAGAAGGTGATAGGTTATTAAAAAAAATTATAGTTGTGGTGAAAGGAGAAGTCATTTATATATTTTTCTTTACTACATTCTTATTTTTTTCTTTTCTAACTTTCTAGTTTTCTGCACTTTCTAATTTTTTCTTTTTACTCTTTTTTAGTTTGTATTAGTTTTTATCTTTCTAATTGTAATTGCTAATAAAATTAATATAAAAAAGAAAGTTCCAAAAAGATAAATAAATGAAACATCATTTAGAAACATTTAGAAACTAGATTATTCTGGGAATTTTCCAATCTTTTTTTTTCCTAACAAATTCTTTATTAACCTTCATCAAATATTTCAACTAATTTACAAGCTTATCTGTAAACTACCCCAAAACAATTAGAAAATATGACTGTTCAATGAATTCTGAAAGAAAAGACAAGGGAGTCCTCTCCAGCCCTTATGGATATCTCAGGAAATGAAAATACAATATTTGTTCTTTCCTGTCCTGAACTGAGATGATCCCAAATATATCTCTAATGATGGGATCTTAATGTTTAATCTGAAAGGCACATCTAATACATGTCTTATCAGTTTTCACAAGTAAAACCAGCAATAGAATGCTTCAATATATCCCTGCATGTGTAGTTCTACTGAAAGTTCCAATGAGCCACTGAAACTTTTATGGAGCTTCAGCTAACCAATCTTCTATTGTCAGTCAGCTGTCTAGACATTTTCCTTCCTTCCTTCCTTCCTTCCTTCCTTCCTTCCTTCCTTCCTTCCTTCCTTCCTTCCTTCCTTCCTTCCTTTCCTTCCTTCCTTCCTTCCTTCCCTTCTTCTTGGAAAAGTTGATGCCTCCTTCTTTATTTTCAGTTGTCCCATTTGATTGTAATCTTGTTGGTGATCAGCTGCTGAGTTCATTATGAGACCAAAGAGTAATCTAAAGAACTTTATGAGAAATTGAATGGCTTTTTGAAAAAAGTAAGAGTGGGGAAGACTGCCCTTCAGTGTTCATAACTTTGAGCAGATTCTTAGTAAGTGAAGTCTTGCTGGTAGCCATAGAAATTATTTATGCCTCCGTCTAAAAAAGACATGCTTTTTGTGTTAACAAAAGAATCAATTATAACTGTGAATATGTTGCAGCTACAAGTTAAAAAAATTGATTCCAGGGGGAGGAGGAGGATCCCCTTGAAAGAAAGGTCTTTTCTGAGCTGGCTGGGCTAATGGGAGATATTGTCCAATGTATCTGCAGGGCATCAGGTTGGTGAATACAGTAATTTTCATAATGCAAACCAGAATAACAACTCCCTATAAAAAGAAATTACTTGGAAACTTCTGATGATGCTTCAGAAAACCAAGGAACATGGTTACCATGGGAGATTGCAGGCCCTCAAGGAGGGCATTTCAAAAGAGACAGATTGTACAGCTGAGTGATGATTATACATATTTAATAAGACTGAGCATAGCTCATCACAAAGCCTGTTGCCTCTTTTTCATTTTGTTTTCAGGGTTTTTTTTACAGCTAACCTGAGAAATTGAAAATGAAGCAGACAAGGAATCTTATTTTTGCCCTAACCAAGCCTATCAGAGATTATGGAATCTTCTTGTCTGTGAGAGAAGTTAATTATTTTGATAAGAAAAACAGACAAATGCACAAAAGGGGAATGGGGGAGAAACAAAACAGAGATAATTGCAACCAGGGTGATAAACAATCTGGTCATTCACTTAATCTTCTTTCTTATTTGGGTCTGTCTTGCTGGGCAGAATCCAGCTGAGGCACAGAAATGTACAGTAATTTAAGAGCCGCATCTAGCCTATCAAAAATAATCTTCTCTAACCATCAGAAACAAAGCTCAACTAAATGAATGGAAAGCACATTTCAGCAAACATACTTTGGACCAGCCTGCAAGCCAATTAGATAATTAATTGCAGTTCCTGTTGTGTTTCAGGAAATGTTTATATTATAAAAGCCGTTCTCTACATAATTCAACTTAATCTAAATATCCCACTTTTGGAAGTTCTCTCTTTTAGTGCAGCTTAATGTTCTTTGGTTTCCTATCTAATTTAGCGTTTGTCTGAATAGCTTTCAGACTTCATACCCTTCAGGGAATCCTTTTCCCCAGATCTGTCAGCTGAAAAGCTATTAGGAAATCCCTCCTTTCCTGCAGAGGAATCTAATATATATCAAGCTGGATCTGAAAACAAGGATCTGAGGCCAGCAACCCTCCATCATGTTTCCTTTCTGGTTCCATAGCTCTGAGGAATGCTGTATCCAGTTATTTGTTTCACATACAGTAATTAACCATAGCTTATCAACTGAGTCATAGTGCCTGAATTTGCTTGGGTAGCAAGTTCACCCAGCATGACCACCCTACAAAGCTTCAAACAACTGTTAGATGGCAAAGTTAAGAAGTCTCCTTGCCATCTAGCGGTCACCTGGTTTTTTTGCAGCTCAGGCATGGTAGCCTTCTTTTCGTCCTGGTCTTATGCTTAGAATCATTTTCCACCTGAACAGTAAGGAATCTACAAAGGCCGGGTGGACTAGATACAAATGCTTTAAAACCACTGGGATGGCAGTTTATGCTGTTTGTTTATTTTACATTTTTAAAACCCCAGGAGCTGTGTGGAGACCCACAGAATGTAAAATTAATTTCAGCTACTTAAGCAAATAAGAATCCCTTAGTTTCAGAGTGTAAACGCAATAAATAAATAAAGGGGCTGAAATTGTTACTTGTAGTAGCTGCCCCAGAAAAGCAGGAGGCTACATGCTGCCACTCCTACAGCCGACAAAGCCCTGTCCTCTGTGGATTGTGAGAAGCTGCCAAAAGTGGATTCAGGATATCAAAAAATTCTGTGAAAACTAGCTGCTAGTGCTCAAGATCACCTGGCTTGTAAAAAATGGTTTGAAACAGATCCACAGAAGAACTACAAAGCTTTCCCCCAACATACAACTTTTTAAAAAATACCATAACAGAAGGAAAACCTGGCACCCCCTGGGCTGAGCTGTGACTCAGAATTACAACTAATTCCAGATAAGGAAGCACCAGAGTAATTTATTCCAGCTGAAACAGCAAGCAGAATTTAAAGAAGCTAAATTTAATTGCTTGGATTTAATACTATGGATGAATTCCTACCATCTTTGCAGTTGGGGGAAAAGCAGGGAGGGGAACACTGTGAGATTTTTAACGAGTAGCACCATTAAGAGCTTTAATTCTGAATCACTTCTGTCATGACCACCTTATGAGAACTCTTATTATATTTCCATAAACAGAAGAAAAACAAGAAGCTCTGGAGCTTTACCCAGATATAGCTCAATCATAGACCTTTTGCTCACTGCCTAAAATGGATCATGATTATTTGCACGCATGAGTACAACAGAGTTCTCTTTAGCATGATTTATTGAGATAAAAGGAAAAGGGTTACAAGAACTCCAGCAACTGAATTCTTTATTATTTAGAACCAATATATCTCAAAATGCATGAGGGGGGGAAATTGTTTCATTTTCTTTCTAACAGCTTTCCCACAACCTATCAAGAAGACAGGTCTTTCACAATAATGGAGAAGCTGGCTGTTTACTTGAGGGTCTTCTGAATCTTTATCAATCTGGGAACCAATTTTTACAATGTACCAAGGAGTCAGTTGGTAGGAGAGAAATGAGAATGAGACTTCCCAAAATTAAATGGACTGGTTTGAATAACACAACACTCTAAACCATAATGCAGCTAACATGCTATGTGAATTCAGGCATTGCTAAACTATAGCTCCCAGTGAGGAGAGAGGGCTCACGGGAATCATAGTCCATTGGTTTCTCAGCCTAACATAGGAAACATTCTTCAATTCAATTTCATACGTATTATCAGCCTTCCCCAAACTGGATGGATGAGAGGGAGGGGGGAAATGAATACTGTATAAATTTTCACCCTTCTTCCAATTTGTCACCATCCAGCTGATTTCAACTCTCAAATTTCCCATGCTGCTGAGGAGCTCCGGGAGTTAAGGTCCACAGATCCGGAGACCACTCAGTTTAAGAAGACTGAGATGTGACTATCAATGCTTCTAGGTCAATATTACTACAACCATTCAACGTTTATCAATGAAAAGCAAATTGTCTCAAATTCAGTGTGTGTGCAGAAGCTATGGTCAATGCAGTCTACTAAAATCACTGCTAATGAATCTGTCCTGGGAAACTGATACTACTTTTCAAACCAGTGAAAATAATTAGACCACTGTGACTTATAGTTATTGGCTCAGATGTTTCCAAAAGACGAACAGAGATAGATTTAAAGAGACAGGATAAAATAGCTAAGAATTATTTCAGATTGCCTTGAAAATCAAAGAAACCTTATCTGGCAGGTCCAATTTCTGCCTCTGCACACTTCAGTGCAGCCAATTTTATAAACCAGAAAGGGTTTTTATTACCTCAGCAATAACAGCAATGACAAAATTATCTAGTCCTTTACCAATTAAAATATATAGAAGCAGGTTTTTTCTATGGAAGTACAATGACTATATTCGGTTATGGCTCAGAATTCTTTAACTCCAAATCTAGTTTTTTTGCTTTAGGCCAGGTATGGATAACTCTTTGAAGATTAAGGCTAGAGTTAATATTTTGGGAAAGTGGAAAACCAAAAAAAAAAAAAACCCAGATGAAACCATATCACAATATATAAGTAATGATGTGTTGATGTGTAATATGTTGATTTTTAACTGTGACATGCCTATTTTAGAGCTTACATTACAGCGTTCATCTGTTTCCCATCTCAAAATGTAAGAAAAACCACATCTTTCATTTTCAGCAGACTTGGGTAGTAGGGTTGTAAAACATATTTGAGCCACAGGAAATCCTTTCCTGCCTAGAGTTGTAGACTGCCTAGCCCTAGATGGTGGCTATCAGCATTCTAAGGAAGGTCCTTCCTACTCACTTTTTTTCCCCACTGCTTGCTATATCAGTGTTGTTTTCTTGTCCTCTCCATTGCTTTCAATCCATTAAAATCAATGGCTCAGTCAATGAGAGGGTGTAGGAGAAACCTGAGATAGCCATGGGATTACATTCTAACTGATCAGTTACAAAAATGGTGAAAAGATGTTCACTTCAAATCCTGATCCACACTTTAGAGTGCTGTTTTTAATGCGTACATCTCTACCTTGCCTTAAAAAAAATCCTGCTTCTAAGTAAAAATTAGATTCTGTAGACCTGGAATTTGCCTATCATTACAGTGCTATCAGAGAGTTCTTGCACTTCACATTCGTACCTTCTCCTTAAAATTCCGTCAAAATCAGAAGAATGGGGGCGGGGAGGGGGCTGCTTTGCATGAAGGGAACAATCCATTCACTTGGACATCTTAGACTCCCAAATAGAAGACAGACAGGCAGAGAGAGAGAGAGTGCTCCCTAGTACTATACATCTCAAAACTATTTACATTCAACTAAAATACAAAGACTGGATTAAGGTAGTATATATCTTATGATAAAATTAATATAAAATATTTTTTGTTTTTCAAAAATGAAACTGGATCAAGTGAAAATGGTCATATTGAGTCCACCAATGTATTTTAATTCAATTGTATCTATTCTCCTCAAACTTTAACTTTTAAAATAACCAAAGTATATTCATTGTGTAGAATTAAAAACAAATCAGTTGGGAAGAAGTGGAGTCTCATGGAATCAAAAAAATTGATCTTGATCAAAGATATGATCTGATCCACTAAAACTTCAGATTGGAGCTAGGAAGTATTTTTATTTCCTGAGATCTGCCATCCCAGCAACATGTAAGGCATGAAATAAAAATGGTGTTTCATATATCTGGCAATGCCCCCAAATCGGTCTTTCTTTATGCCAGTCATTGGCATAATTCCTTTTTCCTGTAATTGTCATAAGAGGAGTGACACCCAGACAGAAGTAGAAGTCTTCATGGGTACATTCAAAGCACATGGAAGCGGTTTGCCTGCTTTGTGTTTGTGTGCTTGTTTCTTTGTTTTGAACTTTTTAATCTAGACAAGAAGGCTGGCTTCTCCTAGTGATTTCCCCTCCAAGAACTAATCAGATCTGACCCCACCTAGATTTTCAAGGTCAGCTACCCACTGCCACTATGAAGCCTTAAGTGTGCATGTAGTATTTGTAACTTTTCAGAACATGAGCAAAGTCATTGTCAATGAGTACAACAAGGAAAATATGCAGAATGGTTTAAATGGATGCATATAAACAGTAATGAGATTTTTTTTTTGAAAGGAACTATAATGGGCATTAGACAAGAAGATGTATTAAATTATCTGCAGGGGAAGACTCTCAAAGGCACTTTTTCAAAAGGCAACAGGACTTTATTTTTTCTCTTTAACATGTTTCGTTTCTCATCCAAGGAGCATCTGCAGTTCTGTAGGGGAAAAGGTGAGGCATTTGTGCGTTTGAAACTGAACAAGAGGAAGGAGCATAGAATACACTCTGGAGCAATGCTACACTACTTCCAAAGCACCAGAAGATTTATGCACTAGTTTTGTTTACATTTTTGCTTCTTTAATCACTGCCATGACTAAGCTATGTTTGTAAGAACTCTAGAAACTTTCACAGGCCGAATTGGCTGTTACAGCCCACATCTGAGCAGTGAATGAGGCTAAAGAGTAATTAACAATGTGTTTTTTCATACTAGCTTGTGTTCAATTTTAAAAATAATACTGTTGTCCATATTTTCATTGAGATAATCTCTTTCTTTATAAGAAAATTTGCCAAGATGCCTGTGGCATCTTAAAAATTAAGACATTTCCTAAGGTTTGAACCAGCACTTCCCATATATGAGAGTTGGTGTAAACCTGTACAGATTGCAGTCCATTAAGCATCCTAGGCCAGGCTGCAAAAATCTGAATAACCTGAAGATGGCAGCAAAGAAGTATTGAAGAGGTATCATTGCAGTCTTATTTGGAGAATTTGATTGGTTGTTTGTTTAATGCGTTTATATGGTTCCCTCCATCTTAACCAAGTATCTCTAAATGGTTAACAAAACTTGTGGGTAAAATAACAGTGTTGTATAAAAGGCTTAAGGAAGTATATAGTTTTTTAAAAAAAAACAACTATAACTGATGTTCCTTGCAAAACTGTCTCACAACTCAGAACAGAACAAGAATACTGGGCTCCACTACATTCCTGGCCCAATCATTTGAGGAAAAAGCCAGGTCTTCAAGTGGTTCCAGAAAACCAACAAGGTCAAGGCCATCTGAACCTTAGGAGAGCGTCATGGGAGAGAGTCAATACAACAGAAAAGAGCATGATATCAAATCTATCTAAAATAGATTTATTGGTCTTGCAAAAGTTGGCAGCCAGTTTTTGTTTAAATTTTATTTAACTTTGTAGTCCTTCAGTTGCCATTTGTAAAGATGCTTATGCCATGATGCATGCAGAGCCAGATTGTTGACTTACATGAAGTCCTCAAAAACCTTTGCTGGCAAGACAGAGGTTTCCATTTTGACATTAGCTCACATAAACCAGAGTCTATTGTATCACATGAATGAGGCTATATTCTGAGTTAAAAGCATGCATACTTATTTAATGGAATGAAGGTGATGACATGGGGAGCATCCATCTCTTTTGCACAAAACCAGATAAGAGATGGTTTGAAGATTTAAACATATTAAATATAAACGGTGAGGTTCTGGAATAAGAGCAACATGGCTCAGAAAGCAGTGCTTGAATACAGCATAGCAAGGAAAGGAAGATTTGTTTTAGATCAGAAGTGAACATATATACATATATTATGCACTGCTGCCTTGTAGATGTGAATCCCTGAAAAAAAGCAGAGCCTGCCCATCAAATCTTCTGAGTGACTGGAGACATCTGGGCTTTTTTATTTTCATGCACTGTTACCTAACAGTAGGAATTCTACCTAGCTGCAGGAAACAAGGATGCGGGGCCTCTTTGTGGCTGGGTTTGCACATCACATTAAACCATGGTTTGTTTAACCATGGACTTATGTAATAACTTACAATTGGCTCTCATAATCTGAGGTATTACAAATCACGATGAAGCATTCAAGGGACATGGAGGGCCTAAGGAAAACAGATAACAGTATGATGGGTGAATTGGATCAGTTCTGTAGAAAGGCCAACTTTTTTTTGTTGTTCCCTCACTGTGTGAACTGTTTTTATCATATCTATGGACATTTTTTAAAAATTGCAGGCAGATTCTGTTTGTTTTCCTCTTCTCTTCTTCCCCTGTTCTGCTTTTTTTATTGCCTCTTAGATTGTAAACCTGAGGGCAGAAATTCTCTCTTTTTATTGTTTGGTAAGCCCTTCTGTGAGCATTTTGTGCTGAAGAATGAGGTAAAAAATACTTTAAAAAAAAAACAATAAATACTTTTTGAGGGCATCTGCAGAAGCCTGTAATGTGGCTGGCAATAACCAGAAAAGAAAAGTTTCCCGAGGCATCTCGTGATGAAGTGCCTGAATAAATATCAAGTTAAAGCCAGTCTTTGCAGTAAAAACCTAGCTATAGTCCTGTTTTATGAAGATAAAATAAAAGGATTATAATAAGATAAATATAAACACCTTTCACAGCTTCTGGTGGCAAGCTCTTCCAGAATATTGTAAAAAATATGGTGCAAGATACAGTATGCATTTCCTACAGCTTAGCATACCTATCCTTAGCATACCTTACATTGAGCCTAAAATTGTGTCATGTATGTTAACTTTTTCTGCCAATTACTACAGTGTTTAAACACGTCAAGCCACAGTACTTGTTTGTGATGTTGAAATATTCTGCCAGAATAATGAGCTAGCACAGTTGGGAACCAAGCTACATTATACATTAGCAATGACTGCACAAAATGAAAGCACAAATGTTATGCCTCTTCAGCTGGTAAATGCTGGAAGATGAATTTTTGTTATGGTAAATGTTCCACCATAATGGTATAAACAGTGCACCAGGGAACAATGCAATTCACAAACTGCAACATTCCGTCATTCATCAGGTTGTTCTTAAGTGTCCTGACAGAGAGAGGACCTCTAGATGCAGCCTGGACCATCAAATGATGCAAAATACAGTGAAAACATACCAACATTTCCATAACCAAAGAACTGTAATGGGCACCAAAATTCTGTATGGATTGCAACCTAGCAACTGGTGCTATGAATCTAGACAAAATGCTTATTTATCATCTCCAAGTTAGGGGGAGTTATCTGGTTGTTATCTGGAGGGAAATGGTGTCAATATAGTTGTTTTTCCTTATCTGATCCGGACATGAGTGTAGGCAGTTAACAATTAAATGTCTATATAGAGAGAGTGAACAATAGGCTAGATAAGGGTTAATAAGTGAAGCTTCACGGAACAAGATGAGATGATGGTGAAAGTTCAAATGATCAGGGATGTATTGGTTAACCTGTGTAAGATAGGGAAGGGGAGAAAATGTTTTAGCATGCATTGGAATGCAAACAGATGCACAAGCCAAAATCATTTCAAATCCACACTGTTGGAATTTTGCATGTAGCTTAACATGTTTAAGTGTGTTAGCAAATTATTTATACAAAAATGTCAATATTCATCAAGCTAAGTAAAACGTATTATATTAGGAAAAATTGCAAAAAGACACAAGATGAATGTGTATGTTTTGAGAAATATGCACCAAACGATATTCCAACTTTAAAAAAAATAACCTTAAGTTCAGGCAGAAAAATGACAAAGCTGAGAAAATGTAGATATAAAGATTAAAAAAAAGAGAGTAACTATGAGAAATAGACATAAGACATATGCAGCCAGAATTTTTCCAGAGTCTTGAAAACTGGCTGGTCAGCAGAAAAGTTCTTTGCTCTTTTATCACACCATAATGGGCATTATATCTGAAAAACTATTTCCCATCATTTGAAGTCATTGTGTTAAATCTTTCTGGGGCACATCTCCAGGTGTCTCTGTGTCACTTCCAACAAGGGGAAAAAAAGCCTTACTGGTTGCAATATCCTTTTTCTTGGACACCCTCCTCAGAGATGTCCAGTGATGTCACCATTGCTTTTCAACAGGTGTCTCTCAAAACTTTTTTCTCCAAACATTTGTCTCATCCTCTCAGTCATTTTAAAGAAAGACACCTTTTATAAGTTGATGATCTCCAGATGGGAAGAAATGCAGTCTCCAGTGTTCTCAGCCAGCAAAGCCAAAGGTCACATTAGCTGGGAATTCAGAGAGCTGAAATCCCAAGACAGTTGGGAGACACAAAGCTAAAGATGGCTATATCTAAGGGTTCTGTTTCCGATGCTGCCTTTAATCTGTTCCACGACCATTTTTCCATAAGATCACTGCATATAACTTTATCCACTGAATAGATGCAGAACTTTTTAAGACTGAGAAGTCTAGAAACAGCATGTTCATCTGAACAATAGCCAAACCCCTCTACACTTTACACTCTTCTGTGTCATACTCATTTTTTTTCTCCTTTGTTTTTTGCTCATTTAATAGTTCAGTAATTGGGACTGTGTGAAGAAATGTGAGATACTGAAATAACAAGTGTCACTAAGTGTTGAGTCTTTGCTTTGCTGTCTTGAATTAAAAATATTGATCCAACCGGAGGCACTGGGAGGGGAGGGGGAAATCAACAAAATTAAGAGGGTGGCTGCAACCATGCCCATCCCTTTCCACATGTGTTGTGCGTGCAACATAAAAGGAGGTGTGGCTTCAGTCATGTATTTGCTGCCTCTATCTTGACCTCTTTGGCACTGCTATCCTGCAGTCCCCCTGCATCCATTGAGTTATTTCAAATATTAAATTTCAGATTGGACCCCCCCGCTTATGTCCTCCGACCCAAATGCATGAATGATCTAAAAGAATGATACTGGTGGTTCTGAAAGATATGTAAAAGATTCAAAATGTTTCCCATATATAATATTAGAAAATCTTCAGAACTGTGGAGAAATCCAGGTTTGCTAGAGAGGAAACGTGATTGAGAACACGTACAACATATATGCTTAATTTGTATCTGTACAAACCTATCTCACTTTATGAAGTCATTTAAGCTTAAACTGTCTAGAATGGGGCCCCAAATCTATGCCTAGAGCTAGAACATTTCAATATTGGAGCAGGTGAATAAACACTTTAACTCAGTCAAAATACATTTGCCTTAGGGCATGTACAAAGTGCTTTTCATTATCCATTAAAAACAGCCAACCAACATTTGGTATGAAGAGAACAGCTACTCAGTTGTTTGGTTCGGCCTCCAGGCATTTTGGTTTTCCAGTTTTTTCTAAGCACAAACTTTCTTGTTCTCTTCCAGTCCTAAAGCTATGAAGAATTCTTTGAGTTCAATGTCTGGCAATTTTAGCAGAACTGTGGATGTTTTTCTCAACCGTTCTAAGCATAGATATCTAGAGATGCTTCCCTTTCAAAAGCTGTTCCCCCTCACACTGAGGCTAGCTTATGTACGACTGCTTTCCTCTGGTATTAATAACAAGTTTCATTCTCCAGCAATAAAATCTTATTGCTGATTTCACATTAAGCAAATTGTACAGTGACAAAGACAGGAAGGAATAACAACCAAAGTCACTGTAGCTTTGAAGAAGTTTTGCAAGACCATATCTTATCTGTATGTTGGCTTGGCCCTGACAAGTATAGATTTTACCACCACTGCTTGTTCTTAAACATCTTGTTCTTCCTCCATGGAGTCAAGGAATGTGTCTCCTCACAGTCTTATCCCAATCACGCATTTATTTCCAAATGTGTCTTTATTAGAACTGCTGCCTTATTTCAATTGTTGATACCTAGGAAAGAAGAAGGCTGCTTCAAGCAGATGGGTTTTGATGTCCTGAAAAGTCATGACACGGCAATGTATACAATACGTCTTTGTATATGTCTGAGGCAGTACATGTATGCAGTTAGAAAGATGGATAAGTGAAAGGTCAACAAGTTGAAGGTTATTATTCTTTAGGGCACTTTTCCCATTGTGCCATGTTTCAAATGTGTTGATCTTCAATTTCCATAATCCCCACCCATTGTGGCCGCCAATCTGTCTAATAGATTTGCTATCTAGAATGATACCTAATATTTAGCTCCATGATAGAGCTAATACCTAATATTTAGCTCCACGATAGAGTAACTGAGGGAAGGCTCCATTTCATGTTAGCCTTTGTTAATAAAATGCTTCGGGAGATCTTTGTTAAGATTCTATTAAAGATATCGTCCTAAATTTTCCTCATTTAAAAACAAAAAAGAGAACGTGAACAACTGATCTAAATTTGTGTTGTTGCTTCTCTCCCAATAAACAGATCCTACAATTTGTCATAGGCTTCCCCCCCCCCTTGACTCAAGATTTAAAATGGAGGCCAGCAGTCTGTTTATTGTCATAATCACAGAATTTTGAACAATGGTGAGAATGTCAATCAATCTTCATAGTTAAAGTAGTAAATATTATATAACATTTCAGCAGGATTATATTTTGGATGGGTAATCAAGAATGTCCTCAGCAGACTTCCGGTTCCGGTCGCAGCGCCCGCGGACGTGCAGAGAACTCGTTCTCTTGGCCGTCCGGTTTCCCCCCGCCGGTAGACCCTGGATAGGGTCGAAAGTCGCCCTGTAGGGGCGACCACCATAGAGGAGGGCACTCGTTGATCGCGGAGGGAGCGGCAGCTCCCTCTGCGGTCCGAGAAAACCACCTTTGGGCCGACGGGGAAAAGATCGGCCAGTAACATGGCCGATCACTCAGCTGCTCCAGCCGAAAGTCACAGCAACATCTAAGCGAAAAGAACCACCGTGGAAGATCCGGGTGAGACCTTTCCTTCCCTCTTGTTAATTTACCTTTTTCCCTGCTAACAGCTTTAAAAACTATTTCCCTATTTTGAGAAAGCAGCGTTTGATTGCTGGGGAAAACGGGCTTTGGAAAAACAATTATTGTTTTTTTTACTATTTTATTTTGTCTACATAAGCAGTTGGAACTCGAGCATCCGGGTTATTGTGACTTTCTCTTTTGGCTTGTTTATCTTCAGTTTAGGTGAAAATCCTTAGGGAGGGGGTGGAATGTTCTTTTTTTCTCCCCCCCCCCCTCCTGAACAGTACTGCCTAAAAAACTTTTTGCTCTCTGGGCGGACTTATGTAGATTCTTTTGGATACAATGCATCCTGGGACTTGGCATGAAGCCCAGAAACTTTGACTGATACAATGTAACTTGCTCCATTTGAACTCCCACTTCCTGATTTTGGCGTGATGCCCAGACTGGATTACAACATAACAACTGACTGCCAGTTTTTATCTCTGTGCTGGACTTGACTATTGGTTTTTTTTTTCTCTATCTTTCTTTGGAAATATATCTCTGTCTGCATTTTATATTTTATAACGCTGCAATCTATTTTTTAAGCTGAACTTCTTTAAAAAAAAAAAAAGAAGATGGAATCCTACTCACAGATTAATTATGGACTTATATTAGAAAAAATCTTGGAAGCGAGACTGGAACTTAAAGAACATATTAGATCGCTTAGTTTCAAGGAGGACTCAGAATTAAAAATTGAAGCTCAACCTTTGATTGACTATGATACACAATCAGATCTACAACTTAATGAGATGGATGGAATACATTTACAATCTATTGAATCTACTGAATTTATTGAAGAGGAAGAGGACACATCCTACATGATGGATTTCTTTGATGATCAAAGGCAGAACTCAACTAAAACATTTACAACTTTAAAAGCAACAGGATTGGACTTCCAAATACGAGGCACAAAAAACGTTGACAACATGACAGTACAGACAACACTGGATAAAAGAGAAAAAGAATATGATTGGACTCAATGGTGGGAAAAGGCCTTTAGCCAGTTACTAAGATGGGAGGATTTAGAGGCCCTGTTGTGGAAACCTACCTGGCACAAAAAGAAAGCTAGAATTAGATTTAAAAATAAGAGTTAAAACTTTATTTGATGGGTAAAAAGGGCTTCTGGACGTTGATTGAACTAATATTTTTGAGATCTTTAAGGTTACTTTGGTATGAGTCAACACTAGATTTAAATTATGAATTTGATTATGATTTGGAATGGCAATAAGAAAAATTGGAAAATTTATAATTAAAGGAGTTAGATTGAGATTGAGACTGGTGAAATATTATTGATATTTTTATTTATAAGAATTGAATGGTAATTAGTGAGGTATTAAATGGATTAAACTGAAACAATTGAGGAATCTTTTAGGGACGTGGACTGATCTATGAAAATATTGGATAGAATATATGAAATAGAATATAGTTGAGAAATATTAAGATATAATAGTTATATTACTTGTTTATGATAGAAATAATTATTGTCCTATTATTATTATTATAATGTTATTATATTACTATGTCTAATGCAATAGTTTTAAAATATATAAATTCATGTTTATTTACATAATATGTATGTGAAATAGAATAAGAGATATAATTTGATTGAGAAGCATAAATTGAAATTGGAATAATAGAGGTGAGAAACAATTTATATTTTAGGAATGCTCGAATTGTATACCATAAGAGGGAACTTTTAAAGTAGTAGTTTAAATTGTATATGTATGACTGTATTTTTTGTTGTGTTCTATGGAGTGCCCTATCTCCACGATGTGTTACAAGCACTTGGCTGTAAAACAAACAAAAACTAATAAAACATGTTATGGAAGAATGTCCTCAGCAGAAATAAAAGCCACAGGTTCTCTTTGCTTCCTAGTACAGAGATCAACCACACCAAACTAGCAACAGTATCATACTAAGTTGCCTTCTTGTGACTAGTTTGACTAGCCACTACTCAGCTGTCCAAGGATACAATAGTATAAACTTTTTGGGGGGAGCGCTGGTTTGGGAAAGCTGTTTTAAAGCATTCACACTTATAGGATACCTTCCTTTTTAACCAAATCTTTTCCTTGTTCATTGCTTCTCAAGACTTGGCATTAAATGCAAACACACACACACATTTATGAGAATAAACAATCACTGAAGAAGGTTGTGGGATCAAAATGTTTGATGATGAATTCTCTTCCTCACGTTTTTCAGAAAGAGTCATACAATCCAATAATCTGATTATTTATATTCAGATACCATCTTCACATTCTTAAAGACAAATAATTATTGTACTTCACTCTGATCATCTGGTGTTTGCCACATTGATGTTAAAAGTCATTATTCATTGCCTCCTTTACCAGTATTCTTAACTTAATAAGTATATGACCAGGGCATATGCAGAAGAGTCAAAAAAGTCAAGATGGCAGCTACAACCATGTAATCAAAGCCCTGCCTTGTTTTTACATGTGTTGCTACTACTGAATAGCCACAGACGCCATCTTGGGGTTTTTTGATTCCTGTGGACACCCTGGTATCACAAATAGTATAATGCAAAATCTATTATGACATGAGAACCAAGCACATCCCTTTTAAGTGTGAGAAAAGTAAATGCTAGAAAGGCCAAATGTTTTTGGCAGCAAATGGTCCTGAAGCTGCAGGCTCCAGTTTCTAACACGTTTGTTTCTTTAGCCTAATTTTCAGTCTGCAGAAATGAAAACTATCCATTCTTCACATTCGCTGTACTTTTGACATCCTGTCCTGTTCAATAATCATTTTGGAGAAGCAGAGATTGTTGCATTCTGCCTCTCATCCTGCCTTTGGCCATTGTCAACTTTCTACTTAATTTCCTAAATTGATTTTATCAGCAAGACAAATCTTAATTCCTTAATCCCTTTAGAAAACCTATCCAAAATGTGTGCCTTTTTCACAGCAGCCTTCAATAAGTTATTATCCTATCTACAAATAATCGCTGTATTGCAATATTATCTTCATAAGTGGTCTGAAAATTATCATAAAGTAGTTAGAGGGAGGGCAGGGAGTGTTCTTTTGGGGAAAGTAATGTCAAGTCAACAAGTGAAAGATACATCATGTGTGGATCTGGGCTATTATAACATGCAGATTGGGATGAACTGATGCTATTTATTTGTAATCTTACTTTTTATTGATTTATACGCTTGCAAAGTTCTTCACAACAGGTTGGAAAAGTAGGCTATTTTATTTTGAATAGAATAGAATAGAATAGAATAGAATAGAATAGAATAGAATAGAATAGAATAGAATAGAATAGAATAGAATAGAATAGAATAGAATAGAATAGAATAGAATAGAATAGAATAGAATAGAATAGAATAGAATAGAATAGAGCTGGAAGGGACCTTGGAGGTCTTCTAGTCCAGACCCTGTCTAGCCTCTTCTTAAAAATCTCGAGTAATGGAGCGCTCACGATTTCTGGAGGCAAGGTGTTCCACTGGTTAATTGTCCTCACTGTCAGGAACTTACTCCTTAATTCCAGGTTGCTTCTCTCTTTGATCAGTTTCTAACCATTGTTTCTTGTCCTGCCCTCTGGTGCTTTGGAGAATAATGTGACCCCCTCTTCTCTGTGGCAGCCCCTCAAATACTGGAATACTGCTATCATGTCTCCCCTATTTCTTCTTTTCTTTAGTCTAGCCAAACCCAAGTCCCGCAGCAGTTCTTCGTATGTTTTAGTCATAGGGGTAACTTCTATTTTGTTTTCATATTTAAAACCAAATAAAAACAGGTACTCCTCGACTTACAATAGTTTATTTAGTGACTGTTCAAAGTTACAACCGCACTGAAAAAAAGGATTTATGACTGTTTTTCACACCCACAACTGTTGCAGCATCCCCATGGTCACGTGATCAAAATTCAGACGCTTGGCAACTAATTCATATTTATGATGGTCGCAGTGTCCCGGAGTCATGCAATTACCTTTTGCGACCTTCTCACAAGGAAAGTCAATGGCGAAGCCTGATTCATTTAACAACTGTGTCACTAACTTAACAAATGTGGCAAGAAAGATTGTAAAATGGGATAAAATTCACTTAACAAAAGTCTCACTTAGCAACAGAAATTTTGGGCTCAATTGTGGTCGTAAGTTGAGAACTACCTGTATGTCATTTCAATATTTAAACGACATGGGGTTTTTTGTTTCTGTAGGGTATGAGACTCTCAGTTTGAAAAGCTTCTATGTAACTTACAAGATTATGGAAGTAAAATAGAAAAAACTAAAAGAGGAAATAAGAACACAGAGATACACACACCAAACCAAGGACAACCAATTTCCTAGCTTTTGACCCACCAAGGCAGGGGTCTTCAAACTTGGCTCTTTTGTGACTTGTGGACTTCAACTCCCAGAATTCCTCAGTCAGCGTGCCTGGCTGAGGGATTCTGGGAGTTGAAGTCCACAAGTCATAAAAGGGCCAAGTTTGAAGACCCCTGCACCAAGGGAGCCAATTCTAGCTGCAATATCCTCTAGCACAGTAAGAGCAAGTTTGCTTTCTAGGACAATCAGGTTTGGGTAGCTTTTCTGAATGACAACTGTGTCTAAAGTCTCCTTGTCTACAAGCTTAATGAGAGTTTTCCCTTAACCCCTTCCTGATCTGAGCATATTCAGTTTGAAATAAAGTTTTGAAACAAGGACAGTTTCCAACCTACCATCCAAATTACAGAATCTAAGAAATCGTACTTAAGCAGCTTATTCCCCATTAAATACATTTCTTCTTTTACACTTAACAAACACAGCCATGCAGACTGGAACTTCTAGAGTTTGATTTAGTCATTCCATTTTCCAAAGAACATTGACAGAAAAATTATTTTTAAAAGTGGTGAGTTCATGCTTATCTGATTATTCTCTGGCCTTCACTGCTTCACTTTATCCAGCTTCATTTTTCTTGAAATGTTAAGACAGCGCTTCCCAAACTTTTCCTTCATTATCCAAAGCTGCTTATCGGGAAGTCCTTTTTACCCCATGTAGGTGAATTTAAAATCAATTGAAATGTCCCTGTTGTGATTGGGTTTGCAAGTCAACTAAAGACATAGCATTTTTACTCAATTCAGGGTAATTTACCCAGGTTTAGGTGTTAAGGGATAGTTTCACAGCTAATGCCAGGAAGGCTTTTTAGTCTAGCGTTTGCCTTTCATAAAGTGCAAAGGCCCACTTTAACTCTCCTTCAGCTTTGCAAATTTCAGACTGCAAAGTTATGAGAGTGTGTTCCATAGTGCCCTTCTCTCCTGCAAAGCATGGCTTCATTATTTGACTTGTCCTATAAGAGTTCCCAGGTTGAATCTGAGACATTTTCAGTTCCAGCTATTAAGTTGATCCATTTCCCCTCTCCTCCACTTCAAGCAAGGTGGTAGCGCTACTGCCAGTAAAGGTTGTGTTGTTATTCCCATTACATCTCAATGCAACCCGATTAGCTATTCTGTGCACTGCCAGATCAGTAGAAGCACAATTGTTTGAGGACACAGCAGCAGGGATATGACTTTTGAGTAGCCTGGCGCTTGCAGGGGCAGTCTGTGTTGTGGCAACCATATCACATATGCTCTGGAAAAAAACATCCAAAACTAATCAGCTACCCAGAAAAACCAAAAAGATAAGAATCATATATCTTCCCCTTAAATATAATATGTATTTAATTCAATTAAATAAAGTGAGTGATGGTTACATTGAGAAAGAATACTAAAAGGCATTTGTCCCATTGGTACCAATTGTGGTTGTAAATAATAATAATAATAATAATAATAATAATAATAATAATAATAATAATAATAATAATAATAATAATAATAATAATAATAATAATAATAATAATAATAATAATAATAATAATAAACTGCAGCTTCCTGTAATAACTCCAGCAATGCTACAAAAAACTACGCTACTCAGAACATCTTACATTTTAAGGAGGTACCTGGTTGATACCTAGGATGCTGGCAGCAACCCATGTCAACCATCAGCGCCAGTCAATTTGAATGTTCAGTTGACTGAGGTTCACGTATAATAATAATAATAATAATAATAATAATAATAATAATAATAATAATAATAATAATAATAATAATAATAATAATAATAATAATAATAATAATAATAATAATAATAATAATAATAATAATAATAAAGTTGGAAGGGATCTTGAAGGTCATCTAGTCCAATCCCCTGCTCAGGCAGGAAACCCTATACCATTTCAGACAAATGGCTGTCCAGTCTCTTCTTAAAAACTTCCAGTGTTGGACCATTCACAGCATTCACAGTAAGTTGTACTTACTTATGCACAAGGCAAGATTGAAGGCCAACAACAGTCAGACACAATGGCTCTGCTAGAACAAATTCTAACTAAAGTAGCGTTTCTCAACCTTCTCAGCCATTTTAAGATGTGCAGACTTCAACTTCTAGAATTCCCCAGAGAATTCAATTCCCTTGGGAATTGAACTCCAGACATCCTAAAATGGCCAACATTAAGAAACACTGTACCAAAGGAACAGCGTGAAGGCAGAAGACAAAGCAGTTAGGGAATGGGTTCAGATTAGATATGGTTTTTAAAAATAATAATAGTAATACTAACCCTACTATTCTTGCAATATAATTCTGTGAATGCTATATTTTTCTGAATACCATGAAATATTATGACTTTGAAACTAAATTGCATACTTTTGTGTATTCTATATAATACTAATAATCATATAATAAGTTTCCCTACATTTCATCTCCCCAAATTAAAAACATTAATTATATACATCAGGAAAAAAGTATTATATACATATAGGTGTTTATCTGAAAAGAGAAAATAATCAAACACAGTCAAGCACTGAATCTAAGAAAATGCTACATCCCCTACATTTTTGTCCCATAGAAATAAGTAAGCTAAATTAAATTCTCCTTTGCAGATTCTTAGACCACTAATGTATATAGGTAATCCTTCACTTACAACCAGAATTGGTACCAGAATTTTGATCACATGACGGTGTGGATGCTGTGACAGTTGTAAGTGCAAGGATTCGTTGTAACTCACTTTTTTCATGCCATTGTAACATTGAATGTTGGCTAAATGGATGGCTGTACGTTGAGAACTACCTGTATAATTTCTGGGTAGATGATGGTTCTGTTAATAGGAATGTTGGGCATAGGTGTAATCAGACAATTAAAACTCCACCTCTTCTTACAGGCATGTGATGTGTGCTTAAAAGGAATGGTCTATCATTGCCCTGTGGCAATCATCATTTTGATGCTGTTGACAGACCCCCATCCCATGGGTGCCCCCCAGTATCATAGCTAAAGGAGGAAAATTATATACTGCAATTTTTCCATTATATAATGCAAGTACAGCACAATTCATTGAAACACCTAGGAAAACTATGATATATATAGTTTATTACACAAAGCACAGAGAGTCTAAACTGTAGACAATACCATATCCATCACTAACAAGATTATGACCCCAAGCTGCTGATCTCCAGTGATTTTGCTTTTAAGGCCCATTGTCTGTCACTATTTTCATCACTGCATCTAGGTAGCAAATTGATCCATTGAAAATGAGATACAATTTCTAAAGTGCTTTTAGCCAGGTCCTTCCAATGATGTTCTGGTAATTTTAGTGAACAGATTACGTTGATTGGGGTATCTTGTAGTCTGAAGAAGCAGATCTCTATGACAAAAGAAAGCCTGCGTATCTAACAGAGATGAAAGATTTTCATAATTTTCCCATGCTCAAGATAGAAGTGCCCTCTTGTTACAACAGCATTATGGTGGAGCAGAGTGCAGCCTTTGCCAAGGATATTGTAGATTCAGAGACCCCCAAAACAGAGAGGATCCAGAAATGGCGAGCTGTCAGCTAGCAACCACTTTAAATGTGGGGACAGACTTCTACTTGTGTCTGAGGTCCTTATGCCCCCTTTAGTCATAACCAAGAATGTCCGAGTATTGTTTGAACTCTCGGATGAGCGCAGCCTCTGTATTCAACATGTGATTAATGATAAATCTATGTATATTTCCCATGGAAGCAGTCAGTGCTGTGTAATCAGCTAAATGTAGATGAATTGATGGTGTGTTTTGAGTAATTCTGAATGTCTCACATTACACAATGAACCAGTGCTGCCATTAATTCATATTATTGGCCCAGCTATTCAATGGCTAGGAAAGATCTTTCCTTCACCCGTTATTCTCTCCACACACCCAGCTACCTGCAAACTGGAGATGCTAGGAATTGAACCTGCACTGAGGATTTGAGAAAGAGGAAGGCAATAATTCACCCATTTGCAAGCAATGAGGTCTGAAAAGCTTGCTTACTCTAAAACTCCCTGCTGGCCTGAGAAATCTTTTAAGTCCCAATATATGCGTTTTAAGAAAAGAAGGAAAAGAAATGCAACTCTCCTACTTACCCCCTTTTTTCCCCCTTCATACCAATCCTAAACCTATTTTTGCTCGGACTCTTTTGAAGAGTAAATAATAATGTCCTTATATTTGGAAGAGGTATACTGTATAACGCAAGCGCTAAATGCCTTGAAATGATGGCATTTAGGTACAACTAGCTGAACTTTTAGGTACATAAGCCCTCTGCCCCTGCATCGCTGGAGAAGGCTCACATCTGGAATTGCAATTTGCAAAGCTACAGCCCAATTAATTCATCTTTTCAAATCTCGCAGCTTCAGCGATCACTCAGAGCTTGCCAATTCCTGTGTGGCAGTCTCTGAAAAGTGCAGAAACCAGGATGACACCTCCCTTGGGAAAAGGTCTCTGGCCGGACCCCATCACGCCGGCCTCTCGGGACACCAGGACACCAGCCCCACCCCCCCACCCCCCACCCCCCACCACCACCACCATCCCCCGCCGGTTCCCAGCCTGGTGCCGAGAACTCGAGCAACAACAGTCGCAAGACTTTGGCGCGGCGCAGGACCCTTTTCCCCTTCTCCCTCGCCATCCCCCATCACTTTGTAGCTCTTCCCCAATTGTAAATGCTGCCATGGTTACCGGGAAAAAAATGCTCAAATAAATACATCAAGACCCGGGCACAAGCCGCGCTGCCCCCCCCCCCCCCGCCGTGCTTTGCCACTCCATCTCTTCTTCCTCCCCACCAGCAGCCTCCACTCGGCCAATCTCTCCGCAAACTCGGCCGACGCTTCCACACCTCCGCGGACTCCCCCCCCCCCGCTGCCCGCGCAGCATCTGGTTCTGCAGTGAGGCAGCCGCGCGAATCGCCAACCCCTCGCGGGCACCGGGCTCCGGGAGCCCAGGGGGGAAAGCCAGACTTACGAGAAGGGGGACGGTCCTCTCTTCTTTGTGGAGCTCGACTTTGCCGGAGCTTCTCTGCCCACTCTTAACGCCGCCGCCGCCGCTGCTGGGAGACCGGCTGGACGCGGCCGAATGAGGCTTGCTGTCCTGCCACAAGTAATAGAAAGTGCCTAGGATCCAGGCTACGGTCAGGATCGCAATGGCATTAGCCCGGATCCGCCTCATTGCGGGACCTCCGGGCTGCCTGGGAGCTCCGAGTCAGCTGTAAAGAGGCTCAGTTCTTGGAGAGACGAGAGAGAGCGAGAGCAATGGGGAAATGGTGAGACCCGATTCTCTCTCCGCCTCTGTTTGGCTGGCTTGTGCGGTCACAGCTGTTTGTTCGAGCTCTTGTCTCCCGGCTCAGTCCCGCAGAGCGAAAAGAGAGCGAGAGAGACCGAGGAAGACCGAGAGGAAGAGAGAGGGAGGCAGGTCTTCCGGGTCCTAACGCCTTCGATGAGACCTACGAATGAATATATGCTCACCCTTGGACTAACCCATCCAGCCAAGACAGTGTCGCGCTTGCAGGAGCCAATCTGGGTCGGTCACCGGGACCGGTGTCGCGCTTCCTCGCAGCCCTATCGCTCAAACAAGCAGGGACCGTTGTGTGTATCGCCTTCCTGTTTTTCCCCCTGTTGGGGGCAATGTAGAGGATGAGAAGGCTGGATATTTCATCTCACGGCTTTTGAAAAGAATTGGGGGGGTGTTGTATTGTGATGCCACCCTAAATTTTCCTTAAAGCAGCAGCAAGTCGTTTATTCGCTGTTAAAGGCTGCCGTGGAAAGTCATCTCCCACGCTCCAGTGCTGCCGCTCATTCATAAAACCAGCATTGTAATTTGCACACAATTGATATAAAATGTGTCGGATGCCAAGAGGGAGCCAAGATGCAGTCCCGATCATCATGGGCAATGGGACAAACCAGATGGAAGCTAGGAATTCCCTAGAGAAAGAGAAAAACTTACCCTTGCTAACCCCAAATATTCAAAAACAGGGACACTGAAAACAGGAGCAATTGAAGGGGGTGGTATATTTGACTTCCGCGTTACAAAGGATGCTCAATCTCTCGCCATCATACTTTGGATGTAATCCTGCAGCCTCAGAATCCAGCAGTGTGTAATAGCCAAACATTTATTCCCATCAGTGTAACAAGAACCTCTTTGAATGGAGAAAGGGGGATGTTTGCAGGCTAATTTAAATTCAGGATCTTTACTGACAGGTGCTGTTGAATTTCAATCCTGAATGTCATTAAAATAAATCAAAACTTTCTGCTTCAGTGACGTCCCTAGAAATGAAATAGGACAACTTTTGGAATCTGGGCCTTTCTAGATGATTAGTTCCCGTAATTCTCAGCCTGGGTTGATTGAGAATTAAGAGAGTTGAAGTCCACAGCATTTCAGGATGAGGAAGATTGATGTCTGTGATAAAGCTGCACCTTCAGCTTCCTGAGGAAAAAGGGGAAACCTCTACTTCTAAAAGAAAGCACCAAAGCTGTCCATTGCAGAGAGAAGGGCCTTTGTGATACTGATGATTCAGAAGTGATTCAGACTCTTGTCTCAGCTGGAGGTGACTAGCAAACACATTCCCCTGGCCTGGGAAGATAACATTATGTGGAACAGGGAGGAGGGAATTCTAATGGATCTTTTGCAATGACTTTCAAAAGGATAGCACTAAAAGAGTTCACTTTTTGCTGGAGAAACATGAAAGAGTCCTGTGGTCCCTTTATGACCAACAAGACTTCAGATCCTGTGATACTTTGAAGGCTTGTGTTCAAGAGAATTCTGTAATTTTTACTGGGGGGGAAAGGAATCCAGTTCTATCAAGGCAATCATTTTACCCAGAGCCCTCATTTTATGTCATTATCTGGACTCATTGGTCTGAATTGTCCTGAATTGCTACAAGATGTCCTGGAGCTCAAATAAACATGGGTTGAATTCCAGTTGCTTAGCTTCCCCATCACAAAGATCTAAAGGGGATCTGTTGCCTAGAGGAGATTCAAGGATGACTGAGGACACAGTAATTAATGTGGGTTCATGTGGTAGCTCCTATGGGCAGTCCTTAATGAGTGTGAAGGGAAGGCAAGAATAAAGAAGCCTCAGGGCCAAAAAAGCATGTGGCAGCAGCCAAAAAAGCTAATATAATCCTAGGTGGCATTAACAGAGGGATAGAATCAAGATCACACGAAGTACTAGTACCACTTTATAAAGACTTAGTTAAGACCACATTTAGAATACTGCATCCAGTTTTGGTCACCGTATTATAAAAAAAGATGTTGGGACTCTGGAAAGAATGCAGAAAAGATTAGGGGGCTGGAGGCTAAAACATATGAAGAATGGTTGCAGGAATTGGGTTAGTCTAGTCTAGTGAAAAGAAGGACTAGGGGTGACATGATATCAGTGTTCCAAAATCTGAGAGGCTGCCACAAAGAAGAGAGGCCAACCTATTCTCCAAAGTACCAGAAGGTAAGACAAGAAACAATGGATGGAAATTAATCAAGGAGAGAAGCAACCTAGAACTAAGGAGAAATTTCCTAACAGTGAGAACAATTAATCAGTGGAATGGCTTGCCTTCAGAAGTTGCGGGTGCTCCATCACTGGAGGTTTTTAAGAAGAGACTGGACAGCCACTTGTCTGGAACTGTATAAGGTCTCCTGCTTGACCAGGGAGTTAGACTAGAAGACCTCCAATATTCCTTCCAACTCTGTTATTCTGTTTTTTTGTTATTCTTATTCCTTTCAGATCAGTGCCATCTCCAGCATTGGCACCAGCTGACCTCAATTTTATTTTTAGTTCTTTTAAAATAAAGCTCCCGATAATAGGGTTTTTTGAGTTGCCTGCAGTCAGTGAGAACTTTAAAAACTATATTAAAACTATCCACATTCACATAGAGAACAGCACAAAAGATATATTTTTTAAAAAAAAATCAAGAACAATAATAAGAGTAATAGATATGGCAACTAAACTCTGAAGTTCTAAAACACCAAAATGGTGGATGAATCGCTCCATGGATTGTTCTCTACCAGCACTTTTCTGATTAAGAAAGTCTATCCCACTTTATAGCCCTTAGATCAAGGGTACTTCATATTTGGGGCTGGGAAGTATATTTGAACATGTAAAGCAGTGGGCCCCAACCTTTTGGGCACCAGGGACCGGTGCCGTGGAGAGAGGTTTTTCCATGGACCGGAGGGGGCGTGGTTTTGCATGCTGCCTGCATCTCGCAGATGTAGCTTCATTTGTTTGTACAGCCCGGTTTCTGGCATGCCACGGTCCAGTGCCGGTCCACGGACTGGGGGCTGGGGCCCCCTGATGTAAAGAGAGCATTCATAGAGGTGAATATTTCAGTTACTTCAAGTATAAGTACAGTGTGTATGTGACACATTTATCAGACAATTAGGTGCATGTGGAAACCAAAGCTGGCTGTGCTTCTCTATATATTCAGTGATAAATTTATGGTTTGCTGACATGTGACTAGTGCAGGGGTAGGCAACCTTGGTTCTTTTATGAAAAAGAGCCAAGGTTGCCTACCCCTGGACTAGTGAAATAATGACTGCACAGCTGCCCTGGCCACATTTATTTCTTCTCCCCCCCCCTCCTGACATGAAGGTAATCACTGGCCCTATTGTTCTTCAGAGCTCATCTGTGTCAATTTTATAGATATATTGAAAAATCCCCTTTGCTCCTTCCCCTTCGGAACACACTTCTGCCAACTGATCACCACAGAGATTATGAGCATGCAGAAAAACAGGTAAGAATCAAAGCACAACAGCCAAATTGTTTTACCAGAAAATGAGTAACTTTCTATCATAGCCTTCTCTTATCTGGTATGCTCCAGATTAGTGGACTACTACTCCCCCAGAGTTCTCGGTCAGTGTGACATTGGTCATCCTGATTGGGAATTCTGGGGTTTGTAGTCCCAAAATATTTGGAAGGTATCAGGTGATGGAAAAATTGTGCTCTTGGGTTGACAAAATTCTGAGTTTATTTATTCCATTTTCAGACATAGAAAAGACAGAACTTCATAAATGTTACCATTTGTTTTCACTTCCTGTGGAACAGATTTCTGAGAATCTGCATTATCCTACTTTGGCAGACGGGGGCAAAGGGGGAGGAAGGATCTGCACCTGATCCACCCACCTGATATGGGGGGGGAGGAAGCTTTAAGTGAGCTGGTTAATAAAACTAGGTTTTAAAAACTAACCTAGTTTTACAGTATATTGCTCTAAATTCAGCATTATCCAGGAAGCTAGAATTTCACAGCTAGAAGACAGGTTGCCCATCCATTCTTTAGCCTTTTATTTGGCATTTTTTGTTGAGTAGAAAGGAACCCTGCTGGATTTTGCTTATTGCAAGTCCTTTCATGGGACACATTTTCCATTTTCTTCCAATTGAGTTAGAGAGTCAAGCTATGCGAGAGAGATAGAAGTAGTGACATAAATCCCAAAGTGACAATAAATGGCTATCTTAACTGTCCTCTTGAGAAAGGAACCTCTTCTTCTACAGTAGAAAATCTTAAAAGAATTAGGAGCAGAAACATTGGCCTGCAACAATGCCTACTAGGGTTAATGTGATGTTATTGTGGAGATCTAGGAAATTTAAAAAGCAATTTGAGCACATCTCGTGAAAATACCCTTAGAAAGAATTCAGGGTGATTCACTCCTGATAACACTAGTATGTGAAACATGAGAGAACTTTTATTGTTATCAAACTTTCCTACTTTTCCCAGCATCCACTTCTCTTTTCTCCAAGAAGAAAAACAGCTAACCTTTGAAGGCATTTAGGCTCTTTTGTCAGCTTTACAAATAATCTGTTCCATACGTGAGTTTCTTCTGCCATTATCTGCCTTGCCCAAACAGCCATCAGTTTTAGCTTTGTTGCTGTTCCCTTTTTATTGGGGCAGAAGAAGAATGGCTCCTGGCTATGAAGTTGGCTTCAAAGTTGGCAATCAATAAATGGTTGCTTCAGTATCTATTTCAAGAGCCATGGGTATTGGTAACATGAAACGTGATAGAGATCTGGGAATCTTGGAAGATCAGTCTGCTTGCTGTTCACACAGTCTAACCTTATTCCCCCAGAGTGGAATGAATGTTCTCATTCTTATTTTCATGCTAGTCCAGACTGTGACATATTTCATTTCCCCATCTCTTGGATCTAGACTAGAGTATTTTCAGTTTCCTGATAGGTGGAGCCACAAACATTATCTATGTGTTACCGAAACATATATGCAAAATATTATGATAGGGCATCACCACAGCTGCCCTCAGATCATTACATTGGAATACAAACTTCACGTTTATGGGTGGTAGCTTCAAGATGCTTTACATTACACCACATATTTACAGTCATCATGTGATCATAATGTGTAAAATTCAACATTAGCTTTGGAAAGATCCCAAATATTACAATCCTGACAGCAGCCCCATTTAAATAAATAAACCCTAACTTTCAAGAATGCATGGCTAGATTACATCTGAATTCAGCAGGATTCACTTTTGACTAGACATGGTGAGCTCTTACTATTCAATCTACTGTATCTTAATAATGAGGGTGTTCCCTAAAGAGATATGCAAATAAATCAAATACTGATAACACAATAGGACCCCAAAGCACCATGGCAGAATAAGGACCCTGGAAACAGAGAGGAGGCAGTAGGGAATTTCAAGAGATAAAGTACTTTAATATTTAAATCCAAGGTCCCTCTTAGTCCTTTCGTCTTGTTTTACTCAAAGCCACACTTAAGCATTGCTGTCCTCAAAGCTTAACATTTGCCTGTATTATCCTAATCACCTTATTAAAGTAGTCTTGAATCTTGAGTGTTTCAAAGCAAGCTTCTAAAAAGCCTTATTACACATTTTCTATTTCAATTCTATTCAAGATTTAATTATGACTTAAGATTTTCATAGTGATTTATGTCCTAATGCTTATGGCATGTGTACTTGAATAGGCACAAAAGAATGGAGAAACTAACATTTATTTGATAGCTTCTAAAATTGTGTTCACTGTAGGACATCTTACTTCCTAAAACACATTTGGAATGTGTCCAGAAAACAATAACTGGCTTTAACAGATGGCATTTTAACTTTGCCTTGCTACAAATAATCAATAGTACAAGCTATCAATTACTAATAAGCTTTGTTTTCCTTTGCCTACCCTTCTCTCTCTCTCTCTCTCTCTCTCTCTCTCTCTCTCTCTCTCTCCTTCCTCTCTCTCTCTCTCTGCGTATTTGTGTAGGTGTGTTGATGGAGAAATCCTTTGAATGCAGTCAAGAATCACAATATGAAGAAAATATTTGCTCACTTTTCAAGTGGAAAATACTGAGTTTAGATCGTTCCAATGACAATCAAAGAGTTCATGATAGTAGATCAAATTACATAGAGAGTGTGAGAGTGACAGTAAGAAAGAATAAGAGATAGAGAAATTTTATCTTGGAGGTTCAAGCAGAACTAATTAAATTAAGAGTCTTTCACCAGGTTTATCTGTCCAGTTGTCTACAACTCATTTTTTGCAAGATGTAGCTTGGCTACAGTTTTTGTGCAATGGGTTCATAAAGGGGAAGGCTTTGGATATATTAGTCACGATGTCAGTAGCTGGTCCAATGAAAAAATGTACAAAAGAAATGGTTTGCATCCATCAAAGAAAGGAACTGAGTTACTCGGCTATAAATTCACAGATTATCTGGAGGAATATTTAAACTAAACAGCGGGGACAATGAGTTAATTGATACAGAACATCCCTGTTCCCGGCAATCTAAAAACTATAGGGCTATTAGTGCATGTAACATAGATGTGTGTGTGGACAAGAATATCAACCTTGCTGTCAAGCAAAATCAAGCTTTCAATAGCGAGTGCCACACAAAGTACACTAACCAAATAGGTGGTAGGACAATAGGGGAACTCAGGCACCACACAGGTTATGTAGAAAGTAAACACAGGGTCAGTCATACAGGACTCAAATGTCTATATACCAATGCACAGAGTATGAACAGCAAACAGGGTGAACTAGAAATTCAGGTTAATGAGGGCAGATATGATATTGTTGCCATTACGGAAACATGGTGGGATGAAACCCACAAATGGAACACACAGCTACAGGGATTTAAATTATTTAAAAGAAACAGACCAAATAAAAGAGGAGGTGGAGTTGCTCTCTATATAAGAAATAACTACATCTCTACAGAAATAGAGCACAACAATGATGAAAACTGTCTTGAATGCATTTGGGTCAATATAAAAAGGAGAAAAAATGACATTGCCATAGGTGTATACTATAGGCCACCCAACCAAACAGAGGAAACAGACGAACTTTTTGCTAGTCAGCTAACTAAGGTATGTAGGAAGCACATCACAATAGTAATGGGGGACTTTAACTACCCTGACATCAACTGGGAGACAAACTCTGCACCAAGTGGAAGATCAAACAGATTCCTGACAAACCTAGCAGACAACTTTGTCTCCCAAAAAGTAGAGAAGGGAACTAGGGGATTAGCCATTCTGGATCTAATTCTCACTAACAGAGATGAAATGATAGAAGGTGTTGAAGCCACAGGAACGTTGGGAGGTAGTGATCATGCAATATTGGAATTCAACATTATGGAAGCACAAGCAATAGAACACAGTCAAACTAGAGTCTTGGACTTCAAGAGAGCTAATTTCAATAAACTTAGAGAGGGCTTGGGAAGGATTCCATGGATGAGAATCCTCAAGGGGAAAACAACTCAAGAAGCTTGGGAAATTTTGAAAAGTGAGATAATAAAAGCCCAGTCTAGCACAATACCAACAAAGAGGAAAAATAACAGCTCTCAAAAGAGACCAGCATGGCTGCATAAAGAACTCTCTGATAAATTGAAAGATAAAAAGGACAAGTATAGAAAGTGGAAAGAGGGGCACATAACAAAGTCAGAATATCAGCAAATAGCCCGAGCCTGCAAAGATGAAGTGAGGAAAGCTAAGGCTCATAATGAACTAAGGCTTGCGACCAAAGTCAAAAATAACAAAAAAAGCTTCTTTCAACATGTAAAAAATAAGAAAAAAGTGAAGGAAATGATTGGTCCATTAGTGGGTGAAAGTGGCAAGAAGGTGACAAGCAATAGGGAGAAAGCAGAACTATTTAACTCGTTTTTTGCATCTGTCTTTACACAAAACAACTTGTTCATCTTCCATCTTTAAATTTAACAGAAAACTGTACAATTTCTTAATCAATTTGTCATCTGATGACAATAATATCTGGTCAAATGCTGTCTGATCTTTGTAAAAACCATATATTTTTGCATCTTTCTCATATCTCATGATAGCCACCATGATAGCTCTATGCCCTGTTCTTCCAATTCTTGTTTAGTTTGTAGTTTCCCATCAGTATTCAAAATATCTTTATAAGTCACAAGTTTCTCATAATTAATTAAATTTGGGTGTACAAACGCCTCCATTGCTGAAATCCATCCTAGTATTTTCATGTAAATTCTCAATTTTTATCAGTATTGTTTGAAATAAGAAAAGTAGTTTTGGTAGAATGTTCATTTTCACAGTCGCTATTCTTCCTAAAATTGATAGTTGTAGATTTTTCCATTTTTCCAGATCTAGTTTTATTTGTTTTAATAATTTTACGTAGTTGTCTTCTTTTATTGTTGCGCACCTTGCTGTTAGATATATCCCCAAGTATTTAACTTTCTTAACTACTTGAAGGTCTGTTTTTTCTGACAATTGGTTTTTTTGTTTATCTGTAAGGTTTTTAGCTATAACTTTAGTCTTTTCTCTATTTATTTTCAATCCTGCTACTTCTCCAAATTCTTCGATCTTTGCTAATAATTTAGGACTTGTCTCCAAGGGATCCTCTAATATAAATACCAAGTCATCCGCAAATGCTTATAATTTGTACTTTTCATCTTTTATTTCCATTCCTTTAAGTTCTGGGTCCTATGTAACCTTTCTGTTCAGCACTTCCAGGGTTAGAATAAATAATAGTGGGGATAGTGGACACTCTTGTCTTGTACATTTTTTAATATTGAAATTCTCCGTGAAATCTCCATTCACAATTATTTTAGCCGTTTGTCTATGATAAATTGTTTGGATTATATTCATAAAGTTTTCTCCAAAATCCATATAGTTTGGTTGTTGAACCATAAATTGCCAATTGACATTATCAAAAGCTTTCTGTGCATCTAGAAAGATTAATGCCATTTGTTTCCCTGGATGCATTTCATAATATTCCAATGTGTCTAAAATCATTCTTAAATTATTCTTTATTGGTCTCTGGTAAGAATCCATTTTGATCTGAATGTATGAATTCAATCAAAAATCTCTTTAATCTTTCTGCTATTATTGAAGCAAAGATTTTATAATCCACATTTAGTAGAGATATTGGTCTGTAATTCTTTATCTGAGTCAAGTCTGAGTCTTCTTTGGGTATTAGCGTAATATTGGCTTCTATCCATATAGTCGGTAATTTGGCCTTTAATAATACCTCATTACACACTTCTTGCATTGGTAAGATTAGTGTATCTTGTAAACATTTGTAAAATTCTGCCAGTAGCCTATCTGGACCTGGTGTCTTTCATTTTTTTTGTCTTTTTATAGCTTCTGTCAACTCCATCACTGTTATTTTTCCATTTAGCATATTCTTGAAGTTCTCTGAGATTTTTGGTAGCTTAGCATCTTCTATATATTGCCTTATTTTTTCCTGAGGAATTTCTTCTATATTAGAGTGTTTCATAAAATTCTTTAATTATTTTTTTTATTGCATCGTTTTGACATCGTAAATCGCCTCACACATCTTGTAACTTATTTATCAATTTCTTCTCTTTTTTTTTTCAGTTTATAAGCCAACCATCTCCCCGGCTTATTAGCATTTTTAAAAAAAATTGTTTTGCTCTTTTGATTTGTTGGGCCATTTCTTCAGCTTCTGTTAAATTTAATTTGTGTTTTATTATCTCCATTTGTTTTTTAAGAGTTTTCTTTTGTGGATCTCTTTGTAATTCTAATTTTGTAAGTTCTTCTTTTAGCTTAGTTTGTTGTTGTTTTTTGTCTTTCATCTTTTTCACCATATTAGTTATGGCTAATCCTCTAAAATATACTTTGGCTGTATCCCAAACATTTTGGAGTGATGTATCTTCTTTCTTGTTTTCTTTGAAGAAAAATTCCATTTCCTTTACAGCTTTTTGTATAAATTATTTCTCTTTCAATAAAGATTGATTTAGTGTCCATCTTATTTTTTTTTCTTTGTTCCTCTCCATGTCATCTTTATCAGATTATGGTCCGCCCATACATTAGTTTCTATCTCAATTTCTTGTATGTCCCTTCTTAATTCAAGAGATATCCACATCATGTCAATTCTAGACCATGATTTGTGGCTATTTGAATAAAATGTATATTGAAATTTCCTAGGATTTATTTCTCTCTATATGTCTTGTATACAAATTTCTTCTACCATTTTAAAAAAGGCCTTAGGCAAAATGTTCCTTCCTTTTTTCTCTATTTTACTGCTTCTATAATCTAACTTTCCATCTACAACTGCATTAAAATCTCCTACTAAACAAATATTTTGGTACTCCATTTCCACTATTTTCTTATCTAATCTTTGATAAAATTCTTCTTGTTTATTATTCGGTGCATAAATTGCTACCATCAATGTCTGTTTTTGATTTATCGTTATTTCTACCATTAGTATTCTTCCTTCTTCATCCAAGTAGATTTGTTTGGAGTTCATTGTTTCTCTGATATATAGAGCTACTCCTCTTTTCTTTTATTGTGCTAGTGAGAAATAAAGTTTCCCAATTTTCGGGCATTCCAGAAATTTATAATGTTGTCTTTTAATATGCGTTTCTTGTAGACAGATTATATCCATTTTTAATTTTTGTAATTGTGTAAAAGCGTGCCTGGCTGAGGAATTCTGGGAGTTGAAGTCCACAAGTCATAAAAGGGCCAAGTTTGAAGATCCCTGTCCTAGTTGTTCTAATCTGTCTCTGTTCTTTCCTTTTGGCCCCTTCTTCTTGATTTGTAGTTTCTATTTCTTCATCTTTTCTTTGTTTGGCCGCCCCTTCTAATGCTGTCTCTTCCTGTTTTCTAAATTCTCCTTCTGGTTGAAGCTCTGAGTTTCCTTCTTCAAAAAAGCTCTATATCTGTCATAAAATTCTCTTGCTTTAAAGATGGAATCCAATCTGTATCTTTCTGTGTCCCAATTGATTAGTATCCCTTCCGGCATGAGTCATCTAAAAGTTACTCCTTTCTTAATTAGTTTTTTGGTCAAAAATTGATATTCTCTTCGTGAATCCTTATCCTCCTAGGTATCTGCTTCAAAATCACAATTTCTTTTCCCTTATATTGCAATGGGTCATCTCTCACTCTTCTCAATATCTCATCTCTTATTGATCTTTTGACAAATCTGACATGAATCTCTCTGGGGACTTTATTTCTTCTTGCGTAACTTGAGTTAACTCTAAATATTGGGTCTATCTCTCCCTCCATTTTCTGCTTCCCCACTTCTAGTGCACCGGCCAACAGTTCTATCATCAGATCAGCAAGGTCCTCTTCCTTGTCTTCCATTATATTCTGAAATCTTAAAAAATAAGATGCCTTTTCCATTTCTAAAACTGCTACTGAATCCTCTAATTCTCTATTTGCCTGCATCAATCTTTGGTTTTCATCTTTTATTTCTTCCATCTTTTGATCGGTTTCTACTGATTTGTCTTCAATTGTCTGGATCCTTTGCTCATTCTTTGAAATCTTCTTTTGGAAGTTTTCCAGTTGGGATTCCAATTCATGGATTTCTTCCTTCATTTTATCAAAGTTATCTTTTGTTTCTTCATGATTTCTCTTTGTGTCTTCTTTATGTGAAATAATTGCCTCCTGAATTAATTGTAATGTGATTTGCATTTCCTTCTGAAAAGTGTTGGTTTTTTCTTGCTGTAACATTGCTGATACAGAGGACTGGAGGTAGTATAAGATGGAGCTGAGAATGATTTTTTGCTAGCTTTAGCTAAGTTAGAAACACTCATTTTTGTTCCCACCCTCCAAAGCTTTCTCAGTTCTAATATATACCCCTATTATCAACTTTATACAAACCCTCTAAGCTTACAATCAATATTACCATATAACCTTTAAGTTCATCTCCAATAAGTCTTGCAGTCTTTATCTGTAGCCTCTTATAATCCAATAACTCCCACACACAGGGGGAATCAGGCAGAAGAAAGCCTTCTAGTCCACTTCTGTCTTTCAGTCCCAGCTTCAAACAATTGTCCAAAGGTCCAAAGTTATCACTCTGCCCAGATTTGTAATCCAAAAGATCCTGAACATAGGGTTAATAATCCATAAGACTCCCCCAAATGGAGTCACCAAGAGTCAAATTTCCAGTGTCTCTGAATAGTTCTTGAACATAGGGATCTATTATCCAGTACACTTCCCCCCCCCAAAAAGGGAGGCAATAACAGGAAAGAATTTATAATCACTTTTGACTTTGTCTTTCAACACCAACTCCACACAGTTGCCCAAAAGTCTAAAAATCCAAAACAGCCAAAGTTTGTACTCCTCAAGGTCTTGCTATTCCAAATTAGTAGTCCACAAGGCCTCTTCCAAAGAAAATAGCCAAGAATCCAATTTCCTCTGTCTCTAGGTAATTCTTGACACTGCAGCACAAGTAGTATTTCTATCCAGGAAAGCCGGATGGCTTTAAAATAGTTTATAGTTATAATCCATCATGCAGAAAAAACAGCCCAAAGAGTTTTTCCTCTCCCTTTTCCAGCTGCAATCTGCAAGGCTGAGAAGTTCAGAGTCTAGTATGCTATCTCTATCTGGGCTTCAAGCCAAGGTCATTTCTTCCAGGCCGGATAAAAAACAAAATCTTGGTGCTGTTTCTTTTTTCCACCACTAGACGTCATGAAAAGTCTATCTTCAACCAGGGTTTATTTCTTGAAAGCTCTGTTTGATACTTTTTCCAAAAAAGGAAAAAGAAAATAATAACGTTTTCAAAGTCTTTTAGATCACCCAAATTTTTCAATCTTACAACTTTAAATTGTTTCCAAGATAGTTTTGTGATCTATCTTCTTTTCTCCCAAAGGTTTTGAGCCATCGCTATTCTTCTAGTGGGAGGGGTACCAGAAAAGAAATCTCCCCCACCTTCTTGCTTCTGGGAGCCTTGCTTTTGGGATTTTTTTTTTTAAAGGAAGGTTTTTACAATTATAGAGCAGGAAGGTTGATCTCACCCAGTTCCAGACGCGATGCTTTTCTGCTTGGTCGTGCTTTTTTTCCCGGCTGTCAGTAGCTTCCGACTGTTTGCTTGTAGCCAGTCTTTCGCCTGTTGGTTCAGAGGGCTTCCTCAGATCAAGCGGCTTGGCCGCCATCTCACTGCAATCAATGAGAGTCCCCTCCTTCTTCGTCGCCTCTCCAGGGCGACTTTAGGCCCTTTTTGGACCCCCAGCAGGGCAAAATCAGACGTGGGAGGCAGAGCCCTGCTTCCCTGCACCAGTCTCGCTATGATGCGGAACCGAAAGTCTTCATCTATTTCTTCTGATTGGTTGGGTAGCCTGTAGTATACACCTACAGCAATGTCACTTTTTTTCCCTTTTATATTGACCCATATATATTCTGGAGGGGTTTTATTTTTGCTCATTTGTATTTCTGTAGATATGTAGTATTCTCTTACATATAGTGCAACTCCCGCTCCTCTTTTTGTAGCATGTTGATATTTAGAGTTGTAAAAGGTTTTGGATCAGAGAAAGATCTTTCTCTGTAGCTCCCTTCAAGATGGTTGGCTAATACATAAAGGCAGAGTAGATTCCTATATCTTACTCTTCTCTTTACATCATAAGCATTCAGTTCCTCCCTCAAACTCTAGGTATTTGCTGAATATCTGAAAAAGAACCAAACTAAATGTAGTTGCATTTGATGGTCCATACCATTAAAGCTTCCATGTATTCATGTGTGAAGAGGACTCAAATATTAAGACTGCCTTTGAAGATGTTTCTATGCCTTTTGCTTCCAGAGGGAAGGAGGTGGTGCCTACAAAGTGGACTTTTCTGTGTGCTACCTTATTAATGGCCTTTTTAATCTGATGCCCTTCAAATGATTTGAACTTGCATTCTTATATTCCCCTAGCCACCAGGTCAGAGATATGTGCCAGTTCAAATCCAAGATATCAGGAGCACAACAGATAAGGGAAGGTGAGGCTCCCAACCTTTATTGACAAAAATGAGGCTACTTAATCTTATTAGACCTTCACGTTTTTACTATCTTAGTAAATAGGCGGCTACTATTTTATTCACACTTACTTTCTATTTAATTTACAAACTATATAGCAGTATACTATGCCTAGTAAAAATAAAATATATATGTAAAGACAGGATAAACAAATAAATTATTATTTATAAGGTTTAGTTCTAAATAGATTTAGTTGAAATCCACTGGGCATGCTCTCAGTGGAAATATATTTAACTTGGGATGATCATTTTTAGCAGAAGTCCAAAAATAGTGCATCTCATCTGCCGTTATTGTAGTTCTCAGGGCAGTTAATCTTTGGTTGTCTGTTTTCTCTAGCGCAAAGGAGGGGGAAAAAGCACTATCTGATTTCCATAATAGTTATCAAAATCCAAGGTCTGGTGTATTCCATCTCAGAATGCTGATTAAATTAATTAACCTCCCCTTCTTGCAAAACCCAATCCCAAAGGCCTGGTTTGTACAGTATTCTTATCAAAATAGATTGCTTCAGAAGTGAAATATGTGGAGAGATTTTTGAGTTAGAGTCAGGGATAACTAATACTGATATATCTTGCAGATTCTGCAAACAACTGAGGAAAAAATGGATTATTCTAGGTTTGAAGAATTGACTTATTTAAATAATGGCTCTAAAAACTGGTTTCCGGAGGGGGGGAGAGTTTCTAATATCCTGTAATGAATCACTGTTCTTTCCATCCTTTGAGTGGAGAACAACAGCAAAATAAGTTTGACATGTCATGGATAAGGCATCTAAACTTTTGTTGATTAAACATCTGGAATAGTCTAGGAGCTTTACCTTAACATTCCTCTGACCTGAGAAATCAGGGCTGGCTACGGTCATGACCTGCAACAAGGAACGTGTCAACAGAGAATGAGCCTTCTAAACACTGGAAAGAATTTAAACTAAATCATGCAAAGTTCATTATTAAAAGCAACAGATTTTAACTATGTAACTTCATACATCCTGTCTCTCCACAATGTGAATTTTATTCAAAAATCCAGATCTGAGCAATATGTTTATTAGGCCAACTTTAGTTACAAAATCATATGAAAGTTTTTGATGGTATAATAATGAATAAACAAGGTGGAAAGGGAGGAAAAATGGGAACAGCTGGAGAAAGATTGGATAATACCTTAATAAACTTGCTTATCATTAGGTTGCCATAAGCTTCATCATTTTTTTGACCACAATAAAATGTTGAGGCTACTACTCTGGAAATGTGGTTAAAATACTTTTTTACTTAATTTCCAGAAACAAAATTTAGTGATAACACATTTAGTGATATTGGGTTTACCCTAATTTAATTGCTTAATTTATTAAACTTGCTATATTTTCTACAGCCAATTCAGTTTTCCACGAAAACATTTATATTTCTGGCACTCTCTGTGAAACTGGGCATGTTCTTCTATCAAGTTCCACACAATCTTGCTCAACCAGAAGTCATCTAATTATGCAGAGATAATTGCTAGGAATTGTCATCTGAAGTCAACAGGATGGCATCAACTAAAGCAAGGTTATCCTATAGAAAGCAATACAAAAGGAACTTTCTCCTGAGAATGCTGCCACCATGTGGCTTCTGGTTAAGTTTTTATACTAAAGTAATGATTTTGTAATTTTGTTGGTTTAACCCAAACTTACAACTTTCAGATATCACTGGCTCAATCACTTTCCTCCTTTGATTGGAGATACATTGCATAACAAACTTTCTGGTCACAGAAAAATGAAAACGTTTTCAAAAGAGCATTTGTTGTTGTTTCTGAACATCTTGATCAAGAACTCTTTCAGTATTATTTGAGCTACAGCACCACAGTACTCCATAACTGGCTATTAAGCATCAGCTTAAAACCCCCTAACTGAAGGCAGTATATAACCAGACAAATGATACATGAAACAATATTGAAAGCAATTACACCATCAACAAAACACTTCAACATGCAGGAATATTAAAAACCTTAATGAAAAAGAAAATGTGTTCAATTTCCTTGCAAAAGAACAAGATAAAATAAATGTTCCTTATCTTTTTTAGAAGGTGGGGGACATCTTTAAATAATTTGACAATTAAACAAAGAGGGCAAATCATTTGATCGCAAGAAATAGGCCTTAAAATACGAAGTGCTTTTGGGATTGCAAAAGAAGCAGATGTTTACCAATACATTAGCATTTACATGCTGTGAAATCAGTCTTCTCTAGGCCAAGATGTGTTTGAGAGCAAGCCCCATCAAGTTGGGAAGGTAGTTTAAGCTGAAATATTCATAGTTCCAACAGCTAGCAGAAATCTGTTTTATTTTCTAAATCACAGATGCAGTAAATTCTGTTGGCGTAGCTTAAGAAGGGGAAACTAATTGCAGAATTTGCTTTGTAAGAGGCCTATTAGCCATATGATGGCTGCAATGCATTATTTAGGTAAACTGAATATGAAATAACCTAAATAAATTATCTCTATATTAGAAAAAAAATCAAAATTAACTAATTTTTGTTTTGAAAAATGGATATTTTTAAAATAATGGTTTGAGTTAAGAGGCATTTTAAAAGAAACCAAAAATGAAGAATGTTGCTAAAAGTCATGGCAATTAAAAATAGATTTATGTTAAATATAACTTTCTGAAGCCATCTCTCTTCTGGAATAGTACTAACATGAGAAACACTTTATTGCCATCAGAAAACTAAGTATAGGATGCAGATAAACTGTCAGACTGGGGAATAAAAAATCTGTGCAACTTCTGTCTATTTTCATGTCTGTTTGGGAACCTAGGCAATCCCAATTTAAATGAAAAGGGTGTGGCAGAAACTGGAGAACACTGGAGAATAGGAATGATCAGGATTATCCCAACCAATAGCTACAATTAGGGAATCACATTAGGCATCGGATTCTGAGGGATAGCCATGACAGTCCTGTATCCATTGCTTTTGAACTCCAGTAAAGGATCCTGTTTTATTGATAGTGTTGAAATAAAATGTCCTTATATAATTGGAATCAACACAGAGCCTTCTTGTCTATGGAGATTCTCAATCATCCAGGTCATGGTTGTCCCAAAGGTGGGGTTTTTGTTTTTTTTACTTTCTTGGTTTTTTTCTTTGAAAATGTTTCACTTCTCATCCAAGAAGCTTTTTCAGTTCTAACTGACTAGTGGGGAATGGAATGATTTACTGTATATTCCTTGCAGTCATCTGATTGTTAGCACTCTGAGAATCGGTAGTTAGCTCCTGAGAACTGTTGAAGCCACTTGGGGGGGGGGGTCTATCTGTATCCTCACATTCACCTGAGTCAGAATGCAAATGGGTGTGGAACCTTCTTGGGACAGCTGAAAAGACTATGTTGTAAACAGGAGATAGGTGGTGTCATATCCCTCCCCCTTTGCTGAAAGAGCGCTGTTCAATTTTAACATAGATGGACTCTTTGAACCCTCTTTCAAACCACTGGTCCTCTTTCTCCAGAATGCGTACTTTGCTGTCTTCAAAAAAGTGACCTTTGTCTTTCAGATGCAGATGGACTGCTGAATCCTATTCTGATAGATATAATAATAATAATAATAATAATAATAATAATAATAATAATAATAATAATAATAATAATAATAATAATAATAATAATAATAATAATAATAATAATAATAATAATAATAATAATAATAAAGTTGGAAGGGATCTTGGAGGTCATCTAGTCCAACCCCCTGCTCAGGCAGGAAACCCTATACCATTTCAGACAAATGGCTGTCCAGTCTCTTCTTAAAAACTTCCAGTGTTGGAGCATTCACAGCTTCTGGAGGCAGGTTGTTCCAAGTGTGGCCTTACCAAGGCATTGTAAAGTAGTATTAATACTTCACGTGATCTTGATTCTATCCCTCTGTTAATGCAGCCTAGCACTGTGTTGGCCTTTTTGTTTGTTCTCCTGTTTGTTCTCCTGTGCGATGCCATGAGTTTCTGAAGTGGCTGTTTGGTTTCCCCAATGTTCAGATCTGCACATGTCTCATTGCATTGCATTCCAATGCATAATCATAGCTGGATTATCAGGTTTCGTAGATTCTGTACTCAGATCTTATGTCACTTGCATTCCCAGCTGCATAAGATATACCACATAGTTCCGAAGAAGGCAGAACTCCATGGATAATTTCTAACAATTGTAACTATCATGGATGATAATACACCAATATCCCCACAAAACCACAGACTTCAAGCCACACACACACCTTGCCACCAGATTGTTCAACTTTGGACATACCAATTACTACTTCACCTTTGGCAATAACATATACTTACAATCAGAAGCACAGCCATAACTCCACAATATCCCCTTATCTTCATGGCTGGCCTAGAGTAATGCTTTAATCCCTTAAAGCTCCCCCTTTTCTTGAAATTCATTAATCACATTTTCATCATCTGGACCCATGGAAACTAAATGAATCTCATAAAATTCATCAGGACTTCATACCTTCTACCATCAGTCTCAGCCTCAAGAACAAGCTCACTTCCTTGTTCTCACAGTAAAACTACACAATGGACACATAAATAGCACATGATAGAGGAAATTTACGGATTGTCATGCGCATCTACATGCTTCTAGCTCTTGACTGGATTACATCACCAAATTTATCATCTGTAACTAGGCTCTGTGCTACAGCTGCATTTGTTCTGATCTATTTGACAGATTATCAACTGGTGAAATTAAACCAAGGATCCAAGAAACTGAACTAACCACTCAACAAGTTTAATAGACCAAACAATAGAACCAGTTCAGTTCTCAGAGAACACATATTAAAGGAAAAGCCTCAAAAATAGAACAATAGAATACCACTGATTATCACCCACAGCTCACAGCTCAAACCACTCAAACATATTATTGATAAGCTACAGCATACTGGATAATGATACTGCACTTTCTTAGGCACTGGATCACAGCCTACATGGCAGGCTATATAGATTTGCTGTCTAAGATTTCAATCCACTCTTCCTAACAGGAAGGCTGAATTCAAGAACCATGTACATTAGCAAAAGAAAGGTAATACTATATTTTAACTGATTGAGGGAAAGGAGCTTTAATTAAGCCCATCACAAAATCATAACGTGAACATTAGCATGCCTAATTTCAGATCATTATTGATGCACGAAACTTTCTATAGTGTATCTAGCATGAAATTTGATTTAGTAATCAGATTCCCACTCTTTGACTGATAAACCAAAAATGCCTTTGGTATGCCAATATAGATTAAATGTAGCTTGATATAAAGGTGAGGTGAAAGAAAGAAAACAGTTTTAGCAATAGAATGTGATATTTCCATAATTGCCTTCAACGCTGTAGCCAAAGCTTTTATTTTTCACTGAAGCCTAAGGAAAAGTAGAAACCTTACTTCCCACATTGACATTCATACAGGACATACTTTCTTTAAACCCATTCATTTTAACTATACCTCCCTGAGTACAATGAAACTCTTTTTTCCCATTCAATTGCATCCAATTATCAGAGACTATTTGGATAAGTCCCTCAGTTTTCTTGGCAAGGTTTTTCAGAAATTGTTTTCCATTGCCCTCTTCCTAGGGCTGATAGGAAGCCCAGAGTTGGAATGGGACAACTTTGCCAAACAGCCAATTTGCTGCGGCCAACTCGCCATGGTTAACTCACCATGGCGAACTCACTGTGGGACAACTCACCGTGGCCAACTCAACATGGGACAACTCGCTGCGAGACAATTCAACAATTCAATTTAATTATTTAAAATAATTAAAAAAATATTTTAATTTTTGTCATTCACATTTTATTTTATCCCTCCTTTGGTATCCTTCTTTAATGATTCTATTCCACTATTTCTTCAATATTAGTGTAACTCTTGCCCCCAGCGAGTTGTCCCATAGCGAGCTGGCCATGGTGAGTTGTTCTATGGTGAGTTGACTGCAACACATTGGCTGTGGCAAGTTGACCACAGCAAATTGGCCATGGTGAGTTGTTGTAGGGTCACCCAACTGGCTTTGTGTCCAGGTGAGACAAGAACTCATGGGCCCCCAGTTTCTAGCCTGATATCTTAACCTCTACACCAAGCTGGCTGTCACATTGAAACTTAACATAGGCAAAATACAAAATAGTGGTCTCCTATTATGTCTTTTCATTGTAATGGCAGGTTTTTGAACAAGTGGGGGGGGTCTGTACATCCCAGTGTCAAGTCCAACTATTCTCTGACCGACATCACAGACATTCTGTGCCAATTTCTTAAATCCATTTTCTCCAACTTCCAAATATGTTGGGATCACAAATGGAATGGTAATTTGGAAACTGTGGTTCCGACACAGCTGCAGGCCATCTGCTTGGAGTAAGCTGTTTTAAGTATAGTTTGGACCAGAAAGGTCTTACATGCAAAGCATTCATTCTCCAAATGAGGAAAATGTTGTCACAACATTTCATACCCACCAGATAATATTTCTAATGGAAATGCCATCCAATGATATAGCTATTTATCTAAAAGAAATGTGACATTTATTGAGAACACTATTTGTGCCAGGAGATATTACAAAATATATCTCATCTTTCCTGAGAGGTGATTAATATTCTTGGAAGAAAACCTGTAGGATGTTTATGAGTTGCTTACACCATACATGCTCTGTATAGTTCCTCACCTTATCTTTAAAGTAAGGTTTCTTAAATAAGAAGCTCCTGAGAGATCTTAACACAAAAAGCTTCTGAACTAACTAGAATAATTTAGATTATTAGCTCCTCAGGATTTTATTGCTTACATTACATTGTAAATTGAGGTACAAAGAGGAGGATTATAATTTCAAGTAACATTTACACACTGAAATTGCCTTCTCTCAATATTTTGAAAACCCTAAAATTAAATGCAGCAAAGTCTTCATATTTTTCCTTCCTTATTTGATTCTTGAAGAAAGAAACACTAAAGAAAAAAGAAAAAAATGTTCATACTGAAATTCATCCTCATTTGTACATCATAAATATGGAGTTCAGATGACATGAACCCTTCCAAATTCCACTGAAGAATTTAACTTGGTAGTGACATGGCTCAAACATAGAGTCACATCTTTTTCTCCCCATTTCATGTTTTCTGGATTTAACTCTCTTGGCTAATGAAAGTTTCTTGGAGATTCAATTCTTCCAATTATTTGTAAACCATCCAGTGACCTAATAAAGGTATTATTTTAGGGATTTTTCTCACAATATCTGTGAGCATGTGGCTACTTTGCAATATTTACTATAAAATAAAGTTTTAAGGGGTCTCATGTGATATAAATTTAGTCCACTGCTAGCAACAAAAATCCTCTCCAGAATTATCAAAGAATGACAAATTGATCCTTCTGCAAATATTAATTGCAAATTAATCTCAAAACAGCTTTCAATGAGATTTCTATTATCTTTGGACTGAATCACATAAACTATTCACATCAAATGTTGTCTAATCTATTGTTAATATCAAATTGCATCACTGGTAAAACAACATGCTGTTAATTGCCTGGTGGACAGTAGATGGCAGAGAGGGATCAAAAGTCTAATTGCTTGGATGGATGGATGGATGGATGGATGGATGGATGGATGGATGGATGGATGGATGGATGGATGGATGGATGGATGGATGGAGGGAGGGAGGGATGGGAGGAAGGGAATTAAGGAAGGAAGGAAGGAGGAAGGAAGGAAGGAAGGAAGGAAGGAAGGAAGGAAGGAAGGAAGGAAGGAAGGAAGGAAGGAAGGAAGGAAGGAAGGAAGGAAGGATCCAGCAATAAAATATAAACACAGGGTCATTTAATAGACAGGACACAGGACCTCTTTATTTTAATCAACAAGCTTTAGAACCAAACAGATTATTCTAACAGAGATGTATGGATGCATCTATTTCTTTATTTAAAAAAAAAAATAGCATGCACAGTATGTGTTCAGAAAGGTTAGGAATCCAGATCCTAAGTGTAACATAAGTACTAGTCCCTTTCCTTCAGGACTTGTCACGGATCCATTTGTTGTTGTTGTTGTTGTTGTTAGTTATGAAGTCGTGTCCGACCCATTGCGATCCCATGGACAACGTTCTTCCTTCCTTCCTTCCTTCCTTCCTTCCTTCCTTCCTTCCTTCCTTCCTTCCTTCCTTCCTTCCTTCCTTCCTTCCATCCATCCATCCATCCATCCATCCATCCATCCATCCCATCTTCCTGTCCTCTACCATCTTCTGGAGTCCATTTAAGCTCATGCCTACTGCTTCAGTGACTCCATCCAGCCACTTCATTCTCTGTCGTCCCCTTCTTCTATTGCCCTCAATCTTTCCCAGCATCAGGCTCTTCTCCAGTGAGTCCTTCCTTCTCATTAGGTGGCCAAAGTACTTGAGTTTCAACTTAGGATCTGGCCTTCTAAAGAGCAGTCGGGGTTGATCTCCTCTAGGACTGACCGGTTTGATTGCCTTGCAGTCCAAGGGACTCGCAGGAGTCTTCTCCAGCACCATAGTTCAAAGGCCTCAATTCTTTGGCGCTCAGCCTTTCTTATGGTCCAACTTTCACAGCCATACATTGCAACTGGGAAAACCATGGCCTGGACTATACGGGATCCATTTAGGGTCACCCATCTCTCTACTTCCTAAGAGTATCAAATCTAACGATGAAGAAAGTCCTGTCTCTGACATAGCTTCCTTACTGGCACAATGTTATCAATTTTGGAGAAGCCAGACTTTAAATATGCATAGATCATACCCATAATTTTCAGAAGCAGTTTGGAATCTCGTAGCATTTTGGAACATGTGTATAATGTCCTTTGTGATAGTACGTTGTCTCCAATGTCTTTTTTCAAGGTACCCATCACTCTTTTAACTGACAAAACACAAGCATACCTTAAAAGGTATGTATACAATTGCAAGATTGACAGAGAAATGTTAAGGTCTGGTTCATCTATGAAATAGTTGCGGGTCTGTAGTATTCTTATTCTTATATATATTTCTGCTTTTCTAATAGTGCATAGCTTTGACAAACAAAGAATGATGACAACAAAGCTAAACATAGAAAATGTAAATGAGCAAAACTGGCAATCCAAGAAAGCTTGCAAATACTGTGCAATACTAATCAAGTGATCAAAGTTGTCTTACCAACTTGAGTGGATATATTTAAAAGAGGCAATTTCCATGATACTTTCAAATCAAAATATCCAGTTAACTACATGGGCATAACAAAATTCTTGGGTAGGGGAGACAGCATAGATCACAACCTTTTTTTTGATTTGCAGTGACAGTGGTGCTGCATAGTGTGATTCAGCTCAAAATCCAGCTAGAAAGAACTTCTCCCCTACCCCCACCATCCTAATTTCTTCATTGATTTGGTTCCTGATTTATTTCCAAAGGTTACATTTCAGATTGGTAAATACCATCTCTACACAACTATCGACTTAAAATAAATGTACGTGCTCAAAAAAAAATCTTGAAGGATGGTTTTAAATCTGCCTCACATTATGCACTTGCATAGCTACATGTGTGAACGTTTGTTGGTTTTGTAGAATAAGCAAACAAGTTGATACACAATTAGGCCTGTGAACTTTTTAAAAATGATTTGAAAAAAGCACTTTGGACCTCACATGAGGATGGCACCCTTGCAGTTTGTTAAAGCTGCCCAACTTTTTCAGGCCCTCATCCAGTTGCATTAATTTTATTGATCCCCATTAACTTTACGACTTAAATTAACTTAGATAGTGGGTTTCTTTAAAGAATAGCAGTAGCAATAGCACTTAGACTTATATACCACTTCACAGTGCTTTACAGCCCTCTCTAAGTGGTTTACAGAGTCAGCATATTGCCCCCAACAATCTGGGTCCTCATTTTACCGTCCTCGGAAGGATGGGAGGCTGAGTCAACCTTGAGCCGGTGAGACTCAAACTGCCAAAATGCTGGCAGCCAGGAGTCAGCAGAACTAGCCTGCAGTACTACATTCTAACCACTGCACCACCACGACTTTTCTCTTTTTTCAGGCTTATGTAGAAGCCTGTGCAAAGCTGTACAACTTCACTGAATAATTGAGAGATGCCATGTGAGCATTTAGGCCAGAATGGGACAACTCAACACAGCCAACTAGCCACAGCCAACTTGCCATGGTCAACTCATCATGGCTAACTCACCATGGGACAACTCGCTGCGGGACAATTCAACAATTCAATTTAATTATTTAAAATAGTTTTTTAAAACATTTTAATTTTGGCATTCGCATTTTATTTTATCCCTCCTTTGGCATCCTTTCTTTAATGGTGCTATTCCACTATTTTTTCAATATTAATGTAACTCTTCTCCTGCAGTGAGTTGGCTGCGGCAAGTTTGGCGATGGCGAGTTGTCATACTTCTCTGGAACCATTTTCACTCACTGTCCTGCTTACCATGTTGGTAAATCTAAATGGTAAATGTGACAAATCTAAAAAATTTAACTGGGATGTGAAATGTCATGGGAAGAAGAAATAAATGCCTTGCTAGGTTACAATATAGCAACCTTCTGTTTCTTTGAATACAAATAACACTATTTTAAACTGGGTTTTCACTTATTGGACTGCTGTTTAATTGACGATGTGGATTTTTATTAAGCCATTGATTTTGTTGTTTAAGTATCAATTTGTTACAAATATTAATAAGATTTCTACATGGATGTTATTCAGAGATGTATCCAGTGTAGTTAATTAAAACATAATTATCTATATGTCTATTAAACTAGCAATAAAAGTAATAGCATAAAAATGCAAAAAATATTATTAGGGTATAAGATTTGTGAGTTCAAACAAACAAGCAAGAATTGCAATGCCTCTTGTTCTAAGATGCTAAATTCCTACTGCAGTAAAGTCTATAGGATTTTCCACTACTGTACACAGAAAGGGCTGATAGAAAGTTTTCTTACCAAATGCTAGAGAAGAATACATAAAGTAATCTGACCATAAGGACTACAGTCTAAGGATTATCTAATGCCAGCTTAGACATACTCATTGTCCATCCTTGGGCAGCTACTAAGGATGTAATGCTCTAGTCTAGGACAGGGATCACTATCACTAGCTTGAAGGGCTGTGCCAGGTTTGTGTTGGGTCTGCTGGGTCTGCAACAGAAACTTCCTAGATGCAAAGAGCCAGATATAAACCAGACATCTAGAATTTGTCTAGATTTTTGCAGCACAGATACAGTAGTCATAAATTGATCTGCACTCCAAATATCCATTCAGCCAGGACCTTGTTGGGGCAGGAGGAGTTTCACAGATTTAAAATCAAAGAGGTGCCCTAAAGCCTTGCAATGTTTAAATCATTAATTTTACCTTTTCATCACTTCAAAATGCATAAAGGAAAAAAAAAAAAGAACTGGGGGAACTATTTTGATCCCAGCTTCTCTTGCACAGTTCTAGCAGAGCTTAACGCTCCTGCTGGCTCTTTAAGCTGCGCTCCATTTTAATTGCATAAAACAGTCACACTGTAACATGTGAAAAAAGAGGCAAAGAAGAAACTGTGGATTGCCCACTCCTCTCTTAATACTAGGATTAATTAAGTTGACTGGCAGTAGATTCAGGAGAAAGACTGCTTCACACGATGTATAATTAATAGATAGCATTCACTTCAAAAGATGTAAGTGGGTTGAGATGGATTTAAAGGAGGAGTAGACTAATTAATAGTGGATAAGGCTATGAAAGTACTATTAGTTATGATAGCTACATTAATCATTCATGGCAAGAAGCAGCAAACTACTGAATGAAGCTTCCTGTGTGGAAGGCAATAGTGGGGCAGGATTATTGACTTCTATCGCTTCTTTCAGTCTTTCTAGACATATTTCAACAGATCTAATAGGTCTGATGCTGGATCAGATACTCAGCAGAACTCCTATGATCTTAGGTAGTTTCTATTGCCCAGTATACATGACTGTCAGAGTCACAAACTATTTTTTTAAAAAAAGATGTACAGTATATCCTGCAAAGACCCCTGTTTGGGGTGCAGACCTTTAAAACAACCAAATCTTTTCCTGGCATCCCATTACTGCCCTTCACAGTTGAAGCAGCATTAGGGGGGGAAATTATACTGCTTAGGATGTGTGATTTTCCCTGAAAATTAACTCATTTTCTGGTTTTCTGAGGGTGAATGGAAGAAGCATGTTTCAAGATAGTTTTACTTCTTTATCATTAAAAAAGGAGAGAGGGCTACTTCCCACCTTTGTCATTCTGTGTCACCTTTTCTCTTTAGATCAGGGGTCTTCAAACTTGGCCCTTTTATGACTTGTGGACTTCAACTCCCAGAATTCCTCAGCCAACGTGCCTGACTGAGGAAGTCTGGGAGTTGAAGTCCACAAGTCATAAAAGAGCCAAGTTTGAAGACCCCTGTTTTAGATTGATCTCTGCTACTGAAAGCATGAACTGAGGGATGGCTTATAGCAGGGGTGTCAAACTGCCGCCCCGCGGGCCGGACGCGTCATGCGGAAGCCGCGCCCATTCCATTGCTGGCAATGGTAAAACAGTCCGGATACGTCGCGCGACAACACATGACGAGGCTATAAAGCAGGGGTGGGGAGCTATGGGCCTTTTATGATTTGTAGACTTCAACTCCCAGAATTCCTGAGCCAACCAACTCCACAAGTCATAAAGGGGCCATAGTTTCTCACCTCAAGTCCTCAAATAGAATAGCCGCCTCTTAAACTGTTATTTCATATGATTGGGATTTTCCAGCAGGATAATCTCACTATAGACTTTGAGCCAATCCAGGCTGTTGGAAAATATGAGATCTCTGAATAAATCAAGATCTTTTATACTGGTAATTTTTTGTCTCTAATGGTAATTCCTGATAACCCACAGCTAACATACCTTTATGTGTATATCTGAAGGGAACTACTTGGGAAGATGGACAACCTCCTTATGATATGGTGCTCATCAAAAGAAATACAAAGTGGGCCCACAGGAGAGAACAATTCTCTTGCTGTTTTTTAATTATGGCATGAATTGTGAAACAGCCTCCACTGAGAGGCCATAATGGCTTTCCCCAATCAGGCACCTTCCAGATGTATTGGGATTCTGAAGTTCCCAGATTTCTCATGGTAGCTGGAATTTTGTGATTTGGTGTCCAAATGCATCTGAAAGGGCCTGATAGGGGAAGGCTAAATTCAAGCTCTCTCTATTTTCTGACATTTAGAATTTTAAGTCTTTTTGGAACTGCAATAAAAATGAAATTACTGATGGTTTATTCTCAATTTTAATATAGTAATTGGCTTTATTCTGTTTATTGTTCTACTGGCTGTTTTATGAACCTAAAAATATTAACTGCTCACAGAACATCTGTTACCAGGAAGACAAAAAAAAACCGGGCATGTGATGGATGTTAAGTTCCACATAGTCTTGTAACACATCAGTCTTATTCTTGTATCGCTAATGAGCATCTCTGAGAATAGAATAGAATAGAATAGAATAGAATAGAATAGAATAGAATAGAATAGAATAGAATAGAATAGAATAGAATAGAATAGAATAGAATAGAATAGAATAGAATAGAATAGAATAATAACTTTATTGTCACTTTGAATGTACACTAATTGGCATACATTAAAATGAAATTTTGTTGCATACAGCTCTCAAAGGGTCACCACCTCCGATATACACTATATATGTATGACAAAAATAAATAAATAAATACAGAATTATGCATATACCCACGTATATTATGACATAGAGAAACAACAGTCTAGTTTGGGTTATGTATACATGTGCATGGTGAGAAAAACAAATCTTGCGAGTTTACCAGACCGATGGCAAAGGTAACAAAACTATTACAGAATCCGGTAGTCCTGCTAGAAATACTTTGAAACCTCCTCCCAGAGGGGAGCAACAGAAACAGACCTTAAAGTGCATGTGCAGGGTCTCTAACAATGCTTTGAGCTCTAAGCACATAGTGCTTATAAGCAGCATCCTGAATACCAGGGAGCAAAATTCCTATGATCTTCTCAGCTGTCCTTACCATTCTCTGTATGGACTTTCTATCTGAGGCACTGCTGCCACCAAACCAGACAGTGATGCAGTTTTTTAAAATGCTAAGATCCTAGTTTGACCCAAAGATTAACATTTTGATTTGAACTCTCTCATATATATGCATAGTGAAAAAAAGGATCCTGCAAATTTACAAGACAGATGGCATAAGGAACAAAGCTGTTACAGAATCTAGTAATTCTGCTGTAAATACTTCGAAACCTCCTCCCAGAGGGGAGCAACAGAAACAGACCGTGAAGTGGGTGTATGGAGTCTCTAACAATGATTCAAGCTCTAAGCACACAGTGCTTATAAGCAGTATCCTGAATAACGGGAAACGAGCTTCCTATAATCTTCTCAGCTGTCCTTACCACTCTCTATATCGACCTTCTGAGGCTCTGCTACCACAAAACCAAACATGATGCAGTTTGTTAAAACGCTCTCAATCGTGCCTCTCTAAAAAGTGGCCAGGGCAGAAGGAGAAAGATGTGCTCTCCTCATCCGACACAAGAAATGCAAACGCTGGTTTGCACGCTTCACTAAAGATAACGTATGAAGAGACCATGTCAGATTGTTAGTTATTTGCACCCCCAGGTACTTAGTATTATTGACCACCTCCACAGCTGCAGCCTTGATACAAGTGGAGTATGACTATGCCGGCTCTTTCTAAAATCAACAATGATCTCCTTTGTTTTATTAACATTCAAAACAAGGTTATTTTTATTGCACCGGTCCACTAAAGCCTCCACCTCCTCCCTATAAGAATCTTCATTATCATCCCGGATAAGACCCACCACTGCCGTGTCATCTGCATACTTCACAATATGATTCATAGCAGACTTAGCACAGCAATCATGGGTTATCAAAGTGAACAGTAACAGACTCCAAACACAGCCCTGTGAGGAACCTGTATTCAAAAAGATGGAATTGGAAACTTTTCTTCCAACTCGCACAAACTGGGACCTATCAATAAGGAAGTCAAGTACCCAGTTAGGTAAGGAAGTATTAAAGCCTAATAGGCCCAGTTTTTTCCCCAAATGCTGAGGAATAATTGTGTTGAATGCCAAACTAAAATCAATAAACAGCATTCACATAGGAATATTCTTCTCCTCCAAGTGCGTCAAACTAAGATGAAGCACAAGAAAGTGCATCATCTATAGCAGGGGTCCCCAACCCCTGGTCCATGAACCGGCACTGGGCCACAGCATGCCAGAAACCGGTCTACGCAAACAAGCAAAGCCCCATCCACGGGATGAAGGCAGTACATGAAACCACGCCCCCTCCGATCCGCAGAAAAATCTCTCTCCACGGAACCTGTCCCTGGTGCTCAAAAGGTTGGGGACCTCTGATCTATAGAACAGTTCTTCCGAAAAGCAAACTGCAATGAGTCAAATGTAGGGGGAAGGCATGAAACAATAGTCCTTTACCAATCTCTCAAAACACTTCATCGTAATGGAAATGGGTGCAACTGGACAGTAATCATTAAAGCATGATGGATGCAGTATTAATTTTAAAAAAACACAGCAACCAAGTTGGATATAAAATTGCATCTAGCTGGATTTTTCACAAGCTGTTGCAAAAATAATGTGGCTTATGGTTGAAACAAGGAATTAAATTCCTAAAAAAACCAGTGTATGTAAAGCATTCTTGATGAACAACTATGGTCAAATGGAGAGATTACTGGTAAATACTAGACTCACTGAAACTCTGTTCTATTGAAAAGTCCCTTTTCCAGAAGTCCAATTGTGGAAGCAATTCATATAAAGAAGGAAGTTTTAATGCACCAAAACAGAAGACAAATGAAGTATAAATACCATTGTTCTCATCTGCAGTTCTTTGACATTTATATTATTAATGGTGTGCGCTTTCATAGTTGGATGACTGCTATAAAACATTTTTAAAAAATCAAGTCATGAAAAATAAACAGAATTTCTTTGCCTTTTGCCATACTACCCATCAAAATTCCCTTCCTTCCTTCCTTCCTTCCTTCCTTCCTTCCTTCCTTCCTTCCTTCCTTCCTTCCTTCCTTCCTTCCTTCCTTCCTTCCTTCCTTCCTTCCTTCCTTCCTAACATTTTAAGTATATATATATACTAACAAGCAAGAACAGACAGGAAAAATGGCATATACCAATTGTAAGATGAGTAGGTGTTTCTCTCCTAAAGTTGTGGATTGCATTTTTAAATTCCTTGTTGGTATTTCCAAAACCAATATGGTGATATAGTCATTCTGAAGTGTTTTCTAAGAATGCAAAAGGCTGTGGTGGTGATTAGGGAGCATGAACATCCACACTATAGCCAGCTACACACACACACACACACACAGAGAGAGAGAGAGAGATGTAGGTGTGTGTGTGTGTCACACACAGCATTTTAATTATTTCTTGCCAACTAAAACCGAGGTTAGCAACTGGCAACTGGGCGAAAACAAACTGGGGGGGAGGGGGGGTTGCCAACCTGTTTTTTTGCTGGCAAATAAGGAACATGATGTGCTTTCATGGCACTTGAGCATGTACTTTAACATCGCTACACAAGCCCTCTCCCATGATGGCATCACCATGCAAGCATGTAAATGATGTGATTGTAGAGCAAGGTTTAACTTGTTCCACTTTGCTGACACTTTATGAGACACTCTCGTCAGGAGGACTGAGAACACAAACTCTTCTAACTGTGAACATCCATCTCTTTAAGCTCCAGGTGATATTTTCATGTTGCTATAGTGAAAAGGTGGTCCTCGGCTGCAATTGTTTTTAAAATGTCAGTTATTTGATTTTAAAGGGAATCTGTAGCACTATATTAGGTTTACGAAGGGAAAGGAATGACATGAATTCTTCAGTCCCCTCTCTTCAGCAGCAAAGTCATTAAATGTTGCTGCCACAACAAGTTCTGAAGCTGCTCCCTCAGGAAAATGGCACAAGCTATTTGCATCCACTATGGAGAAGGCCATCTGTCCAATCCTTTTATCATTTGTGCTCACTGTTCCTCCACACATTCGGTCACAAAGTACCTCTAGCCGCCTTTATCTCCACCACTTTCACTTTCAGATCTCATCTCTGCCCCAGGCAGGCAGCTCTGCTTTTGTGTGCCGCTACACATCTCTCCTCATAATTTTTGGAAGTACACGGTAGCCAGCACATTGATATGACTTTAACTGGTTCTTTGTGATCATCTGAGCACAGAAGCTCACAGTGGGGTGTGGACAATTTTCTCTGTACTATGATGAAGAGTTGTCTGTCCCTGCCACCATATATGGAGTGTTGGGAGACATTCATCTGATCTATGTGGCTGAAGAAAGGTTTCCTGTCTGCAACACTCACCATCTGCAGCAATCTCAGAGGGTTTCCATGTAGTTGTTCCAACCCATAAAAACTTTGAATCAACCAGGTGTTCTTTGGCTATTCAAAGAAAACAGAGCTTCAGAAGAATGGAAACATCCATAATTTAATGATAATAACTTTGCTTTAAATAGCTCTGGACACCGAGGAAGGACAGGACTCTTGTTGCCAAGGCAAACATTTGCTGAGTATTCTCAGTAAAGGCAAAAAAGCTTTTCCTTCCCCAGACTAGAACATCTACTGCAATTCTCACCCCATTTACTTTTCAGCATTTACTTCCTTATCGGTGATTCTTAGTGGGAACCGTCTCTTGCTGCGATTATAGAAAGAGCTGCCAGGGTAATGAACATTTTGTCCTAACACTTAGTTTTCTTCCGTGTTTTGTGGGCTGCCATAGTTTGTAGTGCAAGGTAGAGCATTATAAAGATACTGTTCCAGCAAAAGGGGTAATACTGGCCCAGCCAAGTTGTTTTGGTGATGCAATAAATAACGGATGAAGAAAAGCTTTGAGTTTCTGTTCTGGCAGTGATGGATAGGATGAAGGAAAGAATCTTGCACTCCCTCCTCCCTCCCCTCTTATTCCCACACCTGAGGCTGCAAACTTGACATTAGAAGCACTGTGACATTTAGTACTGTCAAGAACACCACAGAGACTACATTTCTCAGAAACGCTGGTCCCTGCGTCACCCATATAGCAATATCCAGGGGGAGTGTAATGCTGTCTTTGAAATTCAGAACATTCAGCTGGTCCAGAAATCTGCAGCCAGACATGTCTCTCCCTCTTAAAACAGCTTTACCAGCTACCAGTACTGAGTGCCAGTTTGTGGCAAGGGAATACATAACTGAGATATTGATGATGATGATGATGATGATCTCAATTAGATATTCCCCTTCCACTAAATGGTGTTCACAAATGAAGCAATCCTAAACATTCAAAATGTAGCAAAGTGAATATGTATAGCCTGAATACAAAAAAGCATCTGACTCCTACATAGCTAGATCGTGAAAAGTATGGAAATTGTTGGTATTAGTCAAAATATCCAAGGTTTTATAGAAACAACTATGGAAACATGGACAATACATTTAATGTTTAATTCTTGATGAACTAGATGAAATCAAAATAAAAAGGGAGATTTTTCGAAGTGTTTCAATATCATCTTTATTATTCAAGTTGGTGATGATCCCATTGACTCCAAGTAAGGCAAAACACGAGTAACAGTGTTCAGAGCAAAGTTTAAAAATATCCTCCCACCTTTTTAACATATATGATATATAATTATATGCCAAATCAAAAACCAAACTGGAATTATTGCTAAATACTGCTCGTGTATTAAGTGGTGGTATCGCTGTCCAATTTGAATTTGATAAATATGCAATCATTGAAGTAAAAAAGGGGAAATCACTAATTCACAAGAAAGTCTTCAACTCACAGATGAAACTATCATCAAAGGCCTAGCTCCTAAGCAAGCTTATAAATATCTGAGAGAATCTTGGAAATATCAGGTACATTGCACAATCAAATAAAGTCACTGCCTTGTTAGAACAGAAAGTAGAGAGCTCTATTCTCAATCACTCATGCCTGAGTGGGTGGATTACTGTAATGGGCTCTACATGGGGCTAAACTTGAAGAGCATGTAGAAGCTTCTGCTGATGTAAAATACTGTAGTGTGGGCAGTTTTGTGCACTCCTCATTCAGTGCATGTTATACCATTGTTCTGCAAGATGTATTGGTTGCCAGTTTGCTTCCAAGCTCAATTCAAGATGCTAGTAATAACATATAAAGCACTACATGGCATGGGACCAGATTGCTTGATGGACCAGCTATCCCTGCTTACATCTACCCATCCCATTAGTTCTGGCATAAAAGGCAAGTTACCAGTCCTGTCCATTAAGGAATAGTGACAGGACTCGAGAGGAGAGCCTTTTCTGCTGCACCACCTGTGCTTTAGAACATCATCCCCCCAGAGGTTAGAGTCACCCCCGACCCTTCTTGCCTTCCAAAAGGCTCTAAAGACATGGTTGCACCAACATGCTTGAGAATCTGGTTATGGTATGAAATTTGCCAGACGGCTACATTGATTGATCTAAGATTTTCACTTACCTGCTTTTTCTGTTTCTTGGCTGTAATTTGATTTTTCATGGGATTTTTAATTCAGTTTTAAAGGGTGTTTTTACTGATTTGGTGACTATGTTTATTACTTATGTTATTCGGTTGTTTTTAATTGTGTGAACCGCCCAGAGTCATGAATGTGAGATGGGCGGCTACACAAACTGAATACATTTATTAATTAAATTAAAGAGAAAATAAGCTTAGAATATTGCAAGCAATTGAAGAAAATCCTAAACTCTATTCTAAATGATGGAAATTCAGTCATAACCACCAATTCAAGAGTAAAACCATTGGACTCAGAGGGACCTAGATAATCTTGATAGGCAAACCTGAAGATTGATGACTATGATAGCAATAGCAATAACACTTATATACCACTTCACAGTGCTTTACAGCCCTCTCTAAGCAGTTTACAGAGTCAGCAGATTGTCCCCAACAATCTGGGTCCTCATTTTATCGACCTCAGAAGGATGGAAGACTGAGTCAACCTTGAGACAGTGAGGATCGAACTCCTGGCAGTGGGCAGAGTCAGCCTGAAATACTGCATTCTAATCACTGCACCACCACAGCTCATATAATCTACTAAGGAATACAGATGAGTGAGGACCATACATCAAGAGAAATGAGAGTTTAATGATTATATTAAGACAAATGAAGAAACTTTATTGAAAGAACTTTAGAAATAAGAGCTGTTTGCAGAAATGGAATCTAAATATAACTATATAAAGAAGCAGCTTGAAATGAGGTTGGAACATTGGAAAAAGAAAACACACCATGCATTTTATTTTAAAGTTACTGAAGAAAAATCAGACAATACCAGCATATAGCAGAGACTTAGAAATGGTATTTTAAAAAAGGGAACAAAGTCTGTTCACTCAGAGTTGCTTCTAACCGCAAGATGGGCAGAAAATACATTTGATAATAAAAATTAAAAAAATGTTTCCTGCTGCCTATGAACGCAAAATCTCACTGAGGTAAAAAAGAGAAAGGACAGTTTGGTTAGAAAATGCTGCTGCTGCTGGCATGAGGATGGACAGTATTTAATATTTATTTGTTATGCATATGTAGGGGTGTGGGTCTATACATATGTTGTATATAGTATGATTTAGATGTGTGTCATGTATGTGTTTCACTTTGAGAGCGGGCAACTAAATTTCATTTTTGATGTGTGCCGTTGTGCCCACAGTAAAAAAATGACAATAAAGGTTATCTTATCTTATCTTATAATTGACTATATAATAACTAGGTGCAGCAATATCCCATAGATTTATTACCAAAAAAAGGCATGATTGAGTTTGAAAAATGTTGTCACTGGGATTTATGTAAAAATAGTATATTTTCAGACAGTGGTGGGATTCAAATATGTGAACAACTGGTTCTCTGTGTGGATGCCGCTTCTGGAAGTCTATTCTGGGCCTGGGCAACAAAAAATTAGCTACCGGTTCTGCCGAAGTGGTGTGAACTGGCTGAATCTCACCACTGGATTCAGACTCAGTAAGAGTTACAAGAAACAAAAAGGTTATAGGGTTTTAAAATTGAGACTGATTGATACCTACAACACATTAGACATTATTGTCATTGAAAAGAACTATGTTTAATTTATTGAGTAGCTTTTTCAAGAGCCAATAATATTGAAGACAAAGAATTGGAAAAGATTACAAAGTAGTGAGATTTGCATATAGAGATCACAACGGTTTGGGAGAAGTCATCAGTGGCATCGATTGTTATTGGACATTGTCTAAATTTGGAACAAGTTACAACAGCCCAGTTACAATTAACAGCACTGATTGGCACCCCATACTGAAATAGATGCTATCTTTGTGATTCCCAGGACCTCCGGTGAGGCTTGAGTCATGATGAGGAAAAGCAGTCGCCATCGGCTGCGATAATACAGGTTAGTGAAATTGAAATAATAATGATAAATTGTTCAAGTTGGGAAGGAAGATTCCCGATTATGAAATTATTACACTTTAGTTGTCAAAAGAGATATTCTTTCCTCCAGGATCCTTTTCAAATAGCTGCTTCGGCCTCAGGTAGAAATAATTTCAAAGCTCTCTCTTTCAAAGGGTTTTCATTCCATTTTCCCAACTCACCATCATCAACCATTTGAAATAAATGCTCTGTTTTGCAGCATATGGGCAAGATAGAAAAGTGAACAGTAATTTAATCCATTCTTATTTGTGCGAAAAACCCAAATATATAAGTCTTTATTGTTGACATTAAAGTGAATTCAGTTTCAGTACTGCATTTGCTTTAGAGAGTCAGTTTGCTAGAAACCAGGCGATTGTGGGTTCTAGTCCCTCTAAAGGCAATATTAGGGACAGCACAATGGTGAATAGAATGTGAAGGACGTCTGTATATAATGTATGTTTTTACTTGTGTAGTGTGCACTGTGGACAGCACTTAATTTTGTTGTGAGATACACAATGACAATAAATATATATTCTATTCTTAGGCACAAAGCAAATGGGTCCCTCACTCACTTGGGTCACTCAGTCTCTCTCAGCCCTAAGAAGCAGGCAATGCAAACCACTTCTGAAATCTTGCCAAGCAAACTGGAGGGACTTGTTCAGGCAGTCCCCAGGAATCATCACTGACTCAAAGGCACACAAACACACTGCTTTTAAATGCAGAATCCCCCAGATGATCCAAAGCAACAGCAGGGAATGTAGCAGGCCATTCTAGCACCCAATGTCCAGAGAAAGCCTATCCTATCCCCATCCCAGCATCCACTCTGACAGTAAAATAAATAAAATAGAATAGAATAGAGCTGGAAGGGACCTTGAAGGTCTTCTAGTCCAGGCCCCTGCTCAAGCAGGAGAACCTATACCATCTCAGACAGGTGAATGTCCAGTCTCCTCTTAAAAATTTCCAGTAATGGAACGCCCATGATCCCTGGGGGTAAGCTGTTCCACTGGTTGATGGTCCTCACTGTCAGGAAGTTTCTCCTCAATTCCAGGTTGCTTCTCTCTTTGATCAGTTTCCAAGCATTGTTTCTCGTCCTTCCATCTGGTGCTTTGGTGAACAACCTGGCCCCCTCTCCCTTGTGGCAGCCCCTCAGATACTAGAACACTGCTATCATGTCTCCCCTATTTCTTCTTTTCTTTAGACTAGCCAAACCCAAGTCCCATAGCCGTTCTTCGTATGTTTTAGTCTCCAGGTCCCTAAATCTAATCTGATGGTATCTTTCTTGGACCTTTGAAATAATGGGCAGAAGCTGACATAAAATCACGTAGCACAAATGCTTAGCGTGACTATGCATTAGCATTAATAAATAGATGTTAGCATTTTAAAAGAAACAAAACATAAAATAATAATAATGCCTTTTTAAAGGTTTTAATAACAAGAACTAAGGAAATTGGATTGTAGGAGTCTCTATTAATTTTTCCCTTCATTTTAATGTTAGGTACTATGCAATGGTCTTTTTTTTAAAAAAAAAAAAAATAACAACAGTGTTCAGTTTTAACATTCACTCTAATTAAATAAATCTTAGTTCTTCTAATCCCATGATATGGACGTACAAAAATGTTAAAAATAAGGCCTTCTATGGTAAAGGAGAGTTTCAGTAGGTTTTGGCTTTATTTCCTGAAGGAGAGAGTTTTGGAAAGTTCTCAAGCATTTATATAAAGCAATCCATTAATTTCTGACCCCTCTCCCCTCACTGTTCTCAAACTCAAGCCATATGTTCCTAGTGAAGCAGTGAGAACTGCAGAATGAAGCTCAGCCTTGCTTAAAACGTGGAAAAGGGACACTTGCCAGTCAAAGGGATTTGCAGAAATAGACAAGTACCCAGCTCTGACGCTAAGGGATCCTTTTTCAGATCAAAATCTCATCAAATCTTGGCAACTGTTAGGAAGATAATAATCTCTATCTGATACACTTTACACAAAATGAACTCTCAGACTGTTAGCTACAGGCAGAATTGCCAGATCAAGTTTGTAGAGCTAAGAGATACAGAAAGAGCTAGATATATAGCTATGAATCATAGAAACAGTAACACACACACACACACACACACATACAATATGCTGACATTGCCCAGCTGCACATTAGGAAAGAGCTGGCAAAGGATGGACACAGCAAGACTATTTGGAGAAATGAATAGCAGATAAGCAGTCAATTTGATGAGGATATTGAGAGCTTAATTTGAACCAGCAAAAAGCCCTGGAATGGACAAACCTAAAGCCAACTTCGTGCTTCTTTGACGTGTTGGCCTTCTTGTGTGAGTCATTCCTTTTTTGCAGAAAAATTACATCCACAATTCTGCAAAAAGATGACAGCAGAACACTGTACACCTGGGGAGAAAGACAATTAGCATCAATGTTAGCCCGGGTAGGTAGCTCAGGTCAAGACACCGCAGGGATTCCAGAAATACTACCTATTACTGTGGAGTAAATTAGCAGTGAAGAAAACGAATAAATGGAACACCAAACAAATGAGCCCAGAGTTCTGAACTTGAGGCAAAAGTGACCGGGTTCAAATTAATCATACTTTCTTTTGATACATTTTACAAAGACCTAGTTCTCTTAGAGAAATCTACATTGCTAGGAAAGTGGAAGGGAAGAGAAGGACATGATGACCAGCAGTAAAATGGATGGACTCAGTTACAGCGTCAAAGGTTCTACCATTGGATTTGAAGGACAAAACCCGGGGACACAGCATCCTAGAGAAAATTTATCTGTGTGGTTGCTAAGAGTTGACATTGACTTGATGACATATGATCGATCGATCAATCCATCAATCACAGTAACAGAATTTTGAAAACCTGTCTCAAATCTTCTGTACAGGTAAGCCTCAACTAAAAAAGTGACTTACAACCAGTCCTCAAGAGTTATGACTGTCACAGCATCCCCACGGTCACGTGATCAAAATTTGGGTGCCTGGCAACTGGCAAGCATTTACAATAGTTGCCGAGTCCCAAGCTCACATGATCATCATTTATGATCATCGCAGGGGCTTCTGACAAACAAAGCCAGTGGGGGAAGCCAGATTCTCTTAATGACCACACGATTCATTTAACCACAGCAAAAAAGATTGCAAAATTGAATGTGACTCACTTACCAACTGCATCACTTAATGATGGAAGTTCTTGTCCTGATTGTGATGATAAATCAAGGATTACTTTACCTGTTTTTAAAAGGCGACACAATTAAGGCAGAGGTGTTCTGAGTCTCTCTGTCACACTTTCTACTTTCCCTGGGCTGAGCAACAATTTCCCTTCTCCCTCCTACTCCTTGAGACCAAAGCTAAATTCTTCTACAATTAAGGATTGGCAATAGGAATGTCAGTCTATCAATCTCAGAGGACTACTTGACTTCAGAGGATGGAATTTAGGGGGGCAAAGCATTGCCCCCTCAAAAGCCCTTCTCCCCCCCCCACACACACACACATACTTGGAGCAACTTCTGTCATGCACCCCAACTTGGCAACCAAGATCATCATATTCACTAAGAGACTGCTTAACAACGTGTGGCCTGGCAAATGAAAAAGAAAGAAAAAATAACTTGGATATGGCTAGTCTAGTGAAAAGAAGGACTAGGGGAGACATGATAGCAGTGTTCCAATACTTGAGGGGCTGCCACAGAGATGAGGGAGTCAACCTATTTTCCAAAGTACTAGAAGGTAAGACAAGAAACAATGGATGGAAATTAACTAAAGAGAGAAGCAACCTAGAACTAAGGATAAATTTCCTAATGATGAGAACAATTAACCAGTGGAATGGTTTGGCTTCAGAAGCTGTGGGTGCTCCATCACTGGTGGCTTTTAATAAAAGACTGGACAGCCATCTATCTGAAATGGTATAGGGTCTGCTGCTCAAACAGGAGGTTGGACTAGAAGACCTCCGAGGTCCCTTCCAACTCTCTTATTCTATGTTCCAGACACAATAGCCCTTAAGAAGGCCCTTTCTCACCAACCTAGGGTAATAAACAGAAAGAATAAACACAGGTTGCTCTGATCCTTATATGATTACCTTATAATCAGCACTCAAGTAGTAGGTTAGTGGAGTGTTTCAAGGACTCATTATTCTCTTCAGTATTTAAACAGTTCCAGGCAAAGGTCTGGCAGTTGGGAACATTTTGCAAAGGCAGTTTCTCATCTTGTTGTAAGGAGATGTTCACTGCTGCCTTTGTCCCACTGAACCACTTTGTGTCTCTTTTCTAAGCCAGAAAAGGTGGGAGACCATTGTGGCAAATGCAGAGATCCGTTTTACCACCAGGAATGGAAGCTGGGCATTTCTTTTCATAGAAAATGTTCTGATCAAGACTCAAGCTTGAAACTAATACAGGAGAGAGGTGACAATATTTTGATGAGATGAAGTAAATAAAAGCTATCATGCCAAAGAAATACTGTAATTAATAAACTATGGTAATCATTTAATTTCCAGTCCAAAATTAGTTATCCATCAATCCCCTTTATAATTTACTGCCACATTCAGTTCTGACATTTATGATTTCTATTATTATTCTGTTATTCCCCTTAGCATATTTTTTATTATTTTATTGTATTTTGGGTTTAGATTGTGAACCACCCAGAGTTGCTTTGGAGTCAAGCCTATATTATGCCATATAATAAATTCAAGGATTATCAATAATCTGTGAGTTTATTAATTGCATACCTTACAAATATATAATTGAACTGAACCATTTTTAATACCCTTATAATTATATATGTCAAGGTTTTTAAGTTACCTTTTAGCATTACTCTCTCCTAAAGCAGTTTACAGAAGAATTGAGAGACAAAATCCATGTAATTCAGAGCAAATAGAAAGTTTACCTGCAAAATATGTAGCACGTTTGTTCCCCCATTCATCTACCTATCAAAAATAATGGGATTATGTGGGGAAGGCTGAACAACATTGTGTAAAGGTGAACTGTGTGGAGTTCTATTTGTCAACATTGTCCTAGAGTTGCCTACAAGGATGGTCATTTCTCACAGGTCACAATGAGATTTTTCTCCATCTGTGCAATAATAGGTTCATCACCATCTTATTTCCTGGAGTACCAAGGAGTTAAAACATGTCTCCAATTCAACCTCACAGAAGATCGTACTTGATGCCCTGGATGATTCAATGACTCAGAAAATCTTGAACATTGGCTAATTTACCTGGAAAGACTGCATGATAATTCCTTAAAAAAATAAGGAAGGGGGTAAGACCACCAGATCAAACTGTCAAAGAAACATGCTAGTCGATCTGATAAGAGTTCTTTGTCAGTTTAATCTGAACCATCAGATCAAACTGACATGTTTGTTGCAAAGTTTCAACATACACATCCACTTGTGTTGAAAATGTAAAAGTCCTGATAAAGCAACATCTTCTCAACCTGATATCCCCCAAACATGTTTCTACAATTCCCACCATTCCCAGCCAGCATAACCAACCCAGATTGGGGCAGGCTAACTGAGCTTGTTTCTAACAAAATAAAAAAACACTCACGGAGAATGGACACCGTCAAAGATACACCAGCCAGAGTATAGAAAAACTCAAAGAAGCAGTGCAAGCTTGGAGGACATGGAGAGATCTGGCCCATAGAAACATTAAAGTCAGACATGGCTGAATGGATATCATCATCATCATCACTTAGAAAAGCTTCTAAGTCTGTCTTTCAGAGCCATGCAGGAGAAACAGAGCCTCCCATGAGTTGTAGGAATTGGTATGTCTAGTCTGATGAAAAAAGAACTAGGGATGACATGATAGCAGTGTTCCAATATCTCAGGGGTTGCCACAACGAATAGGGAGTCAGGCTATTCTCCAAAGTACCAGAAGGCAAGACAAGAAGCAATGATGGAAACTAATCAAGGAGAGTAGCAACCTAGCACTGAGAAATTTCTTAACGATGAGAACAATTAACCAGTGGAATGACTTGCCTCCAGAAGTTGTGGGTGCTCCATCACTGCAGGTTTTTAAGAAGAGATTGAACAGCCGATGTCTGTGGAAAGTCTCAGTCATCCAGGTCATAGTTGTCTCAAAATTTGTCTGAAATGATATAGGGTCTCCTGCTTGAGCAGGACCAGAAGACCTTCAAGGTCCCTTCCAACTCTTGTTATTCTGTTATCCAAAACCAGAGAAGGATGCTCTCTTCCCTTCATGTCTGGATTTTTCCTTGCATTCATTGTAGGATTCTGCCATCTAGTGGCTCATTGATTTAGCAACAAGATCAAACCAGAAATTTTCATTTTGGAGGTAAACCAAAATCAATATTCAGATAAGCAGAGGAAGAATGCTATGAAAAAGGAACTGGGGGAAAAAATATTGTGCTTCTAATATTGTCTTTGTGAGAATAAACCTTTTGTTATTGTTCTTGGCTTTGAAAAGATATATATATGAAGATATATATGGTACATGAATATATTTTGAGGTAAAACAGTTTTATCCATCCTAAAAACCTAGAGCAACTGTGGATGTAGTGGTGTCTTTTCAAGAAAAGCTTTTTTTCATCCAGATTGGTTAGTGATGGATCCAGTGAAAGGGAAAAAATAAACCAGTAAGTGTATAGTTTTTAAAGCTTTAATTTAAAAAGAACATTAAGACACTTAAAAATATTAATGATGACTGAAATCTGTACAAATGAAGCACATTTTTAAAAAGCAGGATATCTACATTAGACCTTACAACGTTTATTGAGTGTGGAGAATAGTAGATTTATACCACTTCCCACCACCATCTCCCGCACCCACACTACAAAGTAACTTTCTCCAATAAGCTCTTTGTGGATTTTTTTTTTCTCTTCCTTTAGAAAAAAATCAAATATTTCACACAGCATTTCATCAGATCAAATGTCAGTACAATTCTGGTAAGCTTCAAGACCCAGAAGCACTAAGTTTGTATTTAAAAAGGCTAGAACGCTCACAAACCCATTATTGTATTGTCATAAGCCTCCAATATGATCTCTCCCAATTGCTTGCAGACATGGCGTTCCTTTCAGGGCTTTTGACAGCAGCAGAGGCATCTCTGTATTTTCCATGTATCTAATTATAATTTTCAACTGAACTTTGTCTTCATCAACACTTCAAGAGATGCCTGGGTGTTTAAACAGTGAATAGGCATTATCACCAGATAACAAATTGGGATTTATATGGCCAAAAGCAATACTATTTTTTAAAAAATCCAGTAGCATATAGAAAATTGGATCTCCAACAAAGGGTTCCTATTATAAGTTTTCCTTGCCATACTGATTTATCTGCAAGTCTCTGAGCATGAAAGATGCAATCATTAGTAACTAACTTATTTATTCATTATTTGTGTATTACAAGCACTTTTATACCACCCACCGAACTTATGACAATTTAGACCAAATATCAAAACCAAAAAAAAAAAAAATCAATAAAAACAGTACATTTAGAATAGAGAGAGCCAGCCAATCTGTTGAACACCAAGAGACCTAACGCCCAAATTCCTGTTCCAAAAATAGTCTTGACTCCTTGTAAAAGTGCTAACCCGGAGGAAGGATATTCCTTAGTACCGTGTTTTCCCAAAAATAAGACCTATCCCGAAAATAAACCCTAGCCTGATTTTTACGTATGTGCCTAATATAAGCCCTACCCCAAAAATAAACTATCCGCTCCCCAAGGGCTTTGCAGAACCACTAGGGAAGGGGAGCCTGGCCTTCCTCGCCCAGCTCCAGCTGGCGTAGTTTTCCTGGAGCTGACGTAGCATCCTTCCCTACGAAGCGTCCTTCCTTTCCTCCCTTCTTCCAGGAGGAAAGTGGCAGAAAATGGGGCTGCCATTTCCAGAAGGGAGAAGGGAGACACGGGCCAATGCAGGGCAGCAAAAAAGTGCGTGGTGGCAATGGAGGGCTAGCAGAGGGATACCAGGGCTGGCGGAGGGAGGTGGCAGGGGCCAGGTAAGGCCCCGTGGCCCCTGGTCACGGCGCAAGCCATGATAGAGTTGGCAGAGGAAAAGGAGTTGGCAGCTGCCGCCAGGCAGATGATCTGTGGGGTAAAGTGGGGGCAGCAGGGACCAAAGAAAGCCCCTCAGATGCAGCTCCGAAACAGCGGAGGGGGGCCAGGTAAGGCCCATCCTTCGTAGCATGGCAGTCTGGCTCGGGAGGGGAGTGAAAGGGAAGAGGTGGGGGGAGGTCACCAAGCGGGGATGGCCTGGGTTCGGGAGCCCTGAGGTAAGCGGGTGCAGGGCGCGTGGGGCAAATCCACCTGCCAAAAAATAAGACATTCCCTGAAAATAAGCCCTAATGCATTTTTTGGTGCCAAAAAAAATATAAGACCAGGTCTTATTTTCAGGGAAACATGGTACTACAGCCCGTTCCTGAGTCCTAGCACCACCATCCCCTAACCATCCCTTAATCCAGCAGTCCTCAACCTTACCAGCTCCGTGGACCAGCAGTGGCCCAGTTCCCAACAGGTCACAGACTGATAACTGGCTGTGGACCGAGGGTTGTGGATCTCTTCCCTAACCCACCAACTTGATTTTCCTCCCCCCACCATTACTGACATCCACTTAAGGAAGGAACAGAATGAACAGAAAATGGTGCCTGCAACTCCCATCCCCAGCAAGATACCATGAAAAGTCTAACAAGACCAAGAAGGATAAACAGGTAGTTCTTTGTTTAGCAACCACAATTGGGACTGGTAGCCCAGGCCATCAAGCAAAGAGGTCATTAAGTGAAACTGCAGCTATGTTTATGATCTTGCTTCACCTTTCCTTTCCTTTCCACACCTGTGAAAGTCATAAATGCTAAGGTTGGTCATAAAGTTATTTTTTCATCACTGTAGCAACGACAAAAGATTATGAAGATAGTTGCTGAATGTACTTCCTGTATAATACAGTACTACAAGAATACTTCTTGCATTCCTATCCTTTAAATAAAACCTCCACCAAAATGACTAGATGTGAATTCTCCCCTTTCTCCAAGAAAGGGGAGGAAGCTCAAAGGATCTTCAGTCTGGCATTCTGGAAACAAGAGATTCACGTGGCTCTTAGAAATTTAGAGACTCTGCCAAAATGAATTCACTAATAATAAATAAATAAATTCACTATTAAATAAATGCTATATTTGGGGTTTGTTCAGTTCCTAAGATTCTCTATATTAGACCTCTACCGTCTTCAGAATAAATTTAGCTAATGATATTCATGAATCTTATTTTTTGAGGGGTTAGTATTCTCCTGTTAAGAATTTGACACAATGTTAGGTCTGTCCTCTGACAGGTCTGAATCCAGAGTAAATGGGATCTGGATAATACGGTTCAACTATGATCCTCTGAAGCTAGGAGAAGTTGGAAAAGAGCACAGTAGTGTCAAATAAGGCTGGATTGCCTTTTTCAAGCCTAGAACCAACAGAAGCTCTCTCAAAAAAGCCATCACCATCTCTCGCATCCAAATAATCTCATCTTCTTCACAGACCAAACCAGTCAAGAGGGGCATGAATTCAACTTAGAAGTCACAGCAGGAAATCTTAGCGACTTTGTCAGTTTCCACAAGCTCAGTGAACAGCAGATAGCCTCAAAAGTCATACTCTCAGTCATCACATTCTATCATATGGGCAATCTATTTAAAATCTAACGTTGTAAATGCCCAGCTGGATTCAGCACCTCAGTAAAAACTAACTTTTTCATCCAAGTAGTAAAAATCCTATCAGAAGCAGCCACCAACACAAATTTAAGTTTCAATTTTCTTTTGTAGAGGATCAGAGATAGATAATGTAGGGAAATGGATAAATTGGAAAAAGGACACTTTTGAGTTTAGAGCAAAATAATACCACTAGGATCATTTTTTTGAAAAATTTCTGTGTTTTATATTCCAGCAGAATAAAACTGAAACAATGCAAACTTCCACCCCAGGAAACAATAATAGTTTGAAACAAGCCTTTTGCTCCCTTGTTCTTCATCCTTGGGCCACATACGTAGGTGAGGTGAAAGATAATGCCTCAAAGTTATCCAATGAGTTGTCAGAGCTGCCGGGCTTCGCTCGCAACTATGCTTCGCTAGGTGCCAGTCTGTCATGAGTTTTGTGGGGAGGAAGCTGGGGGAAGACAAGGGAAGAGGAAACCAAAAGGGATCTTCATGCTGTCCCAAGATATCCCAAGACCGCAGTCCTGGGAATGAAATGTAACATCCATCCATGTCGCTGTAGCAAAACATCTTCTTCGAATGTGACTGGAAAATGGGATGATACTTGGGGGGGGGGGGTGTCTGGCTTTGCATAACTGTAATCACTTGGCTTTTAAAAAAAGTAGCCTTTTCGCCACAAATGGAGTCGAGAGTGTTTCTTTCCTGAAGAACCAAGCTGGGCCAAATCTGACATGAGTTTTAATAGCTAAATATGGGCCTTGAGTGATATATAATTCAACTTTAAAAAAAACCCTGATGCTCCCCTTCCCCCTTAATGGTACCTTCAAGATAAAACAGGAGGGAAACCTGAAAGCCTCCAGATATTTCATGCAGTCTTCTGTGTCCATGGCCAGTGATGACAAATGGCAAGTATAGTACTGCACTTCAGAAGGAAGATCTGAAAGGCTGAAAGTGATCCACATATGTATAGAGGCCTTTCGTAAGAAGATATGGCTATGGTGGTCTTTACAGAACAAACATTCAAATTGTAATTCGAAACAATTAAAAAGACTTAAAACCACTTTTTAGTTTAAAATAGTTTTAACTGGCAATGCTGGTGAAATTTTTTACACAATGTAACTGTCTTAGTGGAATCTTCTTAATCCCAACATGAGGGGGAAAGAAAATAATAAATCTCAGTTATATTTTCCAGTTTCATCATTTCATCTTCAGGAAAGTTCAATCTGGAGAGTCTCCCCATATTTCCGGATTAACTTGTCGTGATTGTGATCAACAGACCATTGTGCTGGGAGATGCTTGGGCTGCATAACATCCAAGAAGTGCTGGCGCCAACGTTTCTCCAGCCCCATGAGAGAATATAAGCCCCCTTGAGCAAAAGACTGGACCACTTTCAGGCCATGTGGCACATAGTTCTCATTAAAAATCCTGAAAAAAAGATGAACAAAGGAAGTGTTTGGGAAAGCACAGGCTTGAAGGATGCCAAACATTCATTCATTCATTCATTCATTCATTCATTCATTCATTCATTCATTCATTCATTATTCATTCATTATTCAATCATTCATTCATTCATCATACCACTTCAAAATGGGCTTTATAGTGTCGAGAACGTTATAGACACCAATCCTATTTACTAAGTGGTGAGGAAGTGAAATGAAAGGGAGGAGCATCTCTAATAAAAACAATGAGCATTTTCAGACTTCCGGTTTTGCGTTGCAGCGAGATGGGACGCAGGAAGGCAGAGCTCTGCCTTCTGTGCCCAATTTCGCCTTGCTGGGGGCCCTGAAAAGGGCCTAAAGTCACCCCGATGAAGAAGGAAGGGTGCCTTGTCAATCATGGAGAGACGGCGGTCTCTCCATTCAATCCAAGGAAAGCCCTCTACACCAGCAGGGGAAAGACTGGCCACCCCTCTGCGGCCGGCCATTAGCTGCTGACAACCGAAGAACAAAAGCTTTAATTAGCACTTGTAAACAGCATGTTTGGACTGGATGAGAATATTGATCCTTTCTTTACTATTTTACAACTGAATTTCCTGGGAAAGGCTCCCAAGAAGCTTAAAACCTCCAGATGTGAATGGAAGCAGCATTTTAAATGTTTATGGGGGACAGAAATACACAATACTGAAGTGAAAGTAATACAAAGCTACAGTTTTGATAAATCTGAGAACTGAGATAATTGTTAAAATTTTCTCTTTGGAAAAAAAATTATTGAGGTGAAATATAAGAAATATAAGAAATCAACCCTTTATTTTAAAAGTGGAAAATGGACTTTGAGTGACATCTAGTGGTGGATTTGAGTACAGCACTATAACTAGCTCCTTGGCTGCTTGGTGACTTTCAGCTTGGGACAACAGCTGGCAATAAAGGAAAATATTTTGGTATATTTATCATCCTGACCTTCTTGGACTATGAATACCTACTGAGCTTGGACTTTTAATCTCAAGAGCTAGTGGGAGAGAAAGCAAAATTTGACTTTTTGAATACATCTGGCTGCAGGGAGGTTGAACATTTTGAATACTTGGAACATTGTGGATTACAACCTGGCCTGACTGATAATTTTCAGAATACTTGAGACTTGAGACAAAGGATTACTATAAAATATTGCTATTAGGACTGGATTATAATTAGACTTTCATAATATATGATTTAGAATTAAAATAGCATTTTTTCTTCTTCTTTTAATATGGGAAATTTGAAAATAAGAGGATTGGTATGAATAAATTTTTTAGCTATATAAATGTAATTAATATTGAGACAATCATAACTGACAAAGATATTTTAAATATTGATGGGAAATTAAACTTCAATAAGAGCACAAAAAACAGGATATTGACTTATGAACTGATGTTATTGTTATTTCTATATTAGTAAAATATGATGAAGATGTCTATATCTAATGTATACATCAACAGTAATAAGAATTGTAATTGTTTAAAGAGGGGAAAGGGGAAAAAATATGGGGAAGAAAGGAAGATCAAGGAAAAAATACTGGATTGTGCAGTACTGAATAGATTTATATTGAAGAAGTTAATGTTAATTATGTGAACCCAGACAACATGTTGTTTACTAAGCTCCAAAGATTGTAATTTTAAAAAAATAATAAAACTTATTAAAAAAAAACAACACTGAGCATTTTCCAAAGGCCATCATCCCACTAGGAAGCCCATGGCAAATCAATCTGATGTTAGATGAAGATGGACAGCATCCTCTAATCTGGAACCTTTCAGATATCACAGCAACTGGAAACTTGGAAGTGCAACCCATATATGCTTATCCCAACATGATTTTTTATATAGCTAAATAGCAGGATTCCCACACAAAAGGGAATTGTCAAGAAGATGGAAACCCAAATATTTACAGAAGTACAATAAATAAACAAAAACTTCCAAGAAAGGATTTCCTAGAAGGGAAATCCCCAAACAGCTCAATGAGAACCAAGTGGGTTGGGGCTGCCAGAATATCAGATGGCAAGACGAATGGAACAGAATGCCTTCAGAAAGGATTTGGCCACTTGGCTCATTGGCTAGAACCAACCATGCTGCAACTGTTCTCATCAATAGTTATTAAAATGGAAAGATAGGAGGGTATTACTTTACTGTTTGAAGATCTAAGAGAGAAAGTCAGGTCCATTTTTTATATTACTAATGGACAGCATGATGTCTTTTTTATCTTCCTCAAGATCTGAACCTATTCTTTACTTCAGATTAAGTTTCTCACTTTTCTCTGGGAATTCCACTCATTACTGCGGGCCAAATTCTAGAACAAATTCCCCAAGCCAAACCCTGTTCTCCTTCCCACTAGCACTCTCCAAATTTGGATAATTGGGCCCAGTAAGCAGAAACCTGGAAAACACTGCAAACAAGCAGGCAATAATCATGCATCTTAATCTAAATCTAATCAACCCTTACTCTAAGACACTGTACCTGGTTTCCAGTCCAGCTGCTTCCTGTACCATCTCTGGGGAAACTATGTCAGATGCAAAGTAATCCCTGATCAGCTGCAACAGCTCTTCCTTCCTGGCAGCAGGCAGGCTATCTGCATTCACAAGTGCTCTAGCTGCTGAACGGACTAATCTGCGGGTGGGATCTTCGAGCAAGCGAACGCCCTCCTCACAACCAATAGGGGCACCAAATTCTTCTGCCAGTTGTTGCTTGAGATGATTATCATAGTAGTTAGAGAGCGCATGACACGCAGTGCAGAGAAGGAGCACATCGTGGGAATTGTGGTCTTTCATCTGGATGGGAAAGTGTTTCCGGTACTCGTGAGGTACAATGTTCTTTCTGTTGAGGAAACAGCAACATTTGAAAGTGGATCACCAATAGTGCCACTGATCCTGCAGCCACCTTTGTACCATGAGGTCAATCAGGTCCTCTCTTCAGCTGAAGAAGCTGCCACTGAACTCTATAGGGTTCACTTCACAGTATGCACTGTTTTGTTAATTAAGACTCTACTCCATCATAAAATGGCCAAGATTGAGAAACACTGCTCTATTCATTTTCCTGTGTTTGGTCAGCATGCATATTTTATTGTCAGCTTTTAATGTTTCTAGTACCTTACTTATTTTAGCTAGAACAAGATGGGAGATACATTGCTTTTCTTTTAATGTAATGGCAGAAGCATGTCATCCTGGAGCTGCCAAATGACCTTACAATGGTCTATTTTGTTTTTGTGTTTCACATTAGCAAAGTGATTTGCATTAATTACTAAATGAAGCTTTGGAAGGCAGAGATGTAAACATTATTACTTGTGAGCTATTATAAAGCAAATGATGGATTAAAAAAAGTAGGTTAAACTAGCAAACTTCCTTGATGCCTGGTGCTATAGGTTCTTTCACTTCCTATTTAAATTTTGATATTCCCCTTTTACTCTTTTACAGAAACAAATTTTCATTCCTGTCTTCTGCTGAGGTCTCCAGTTTATAACGCCTCACAGCCACAATTACATGAATTGACACAAAGCAAGCTACCCTCATACCCAACTCAGCTTCATAATTGCAACCTAGAGTGATGTAACTGAACATAGGATGTTGGAGGTCCAGAACATATTAAATGTTTTTGGAAGTTGTGAAACAGTGTAGGGTGCTGTGCAACACCTTTAGCATGCAAATAGTCTATTGTAACCTACGGGCAGATGGCACAACATTAAGGCAGGGAAGAATATGTTTAAAAGATTATTATGAGTCAGGAGAGAGAATCTTGATGACTACTCTATAGCTATGGAACATGCTACTTTGAAGAGTACTATCATCAACTTGGCTTTTAATAAAAGCAGTTAAACAAATTGTCTCAGTGTTCATTATCTTAGTGTATTGTTTTCTATAGTGCCCATTATTTTTAAACCAAGCCAAATCCCAAAATGCTATGGAATTTCTGTAAGCTTGGAATTCATTAAATCAGCCATCAATAGACATATGAACCATATTAATAAATTAATAAACCAGATTTACACACCATTCAAAAGAAACAACAAAACTCCTAGGAAGGAAACAAAAAGACTACAACACATCCCCTCCAGCAGCCCATATTTAGATAAGCAGTGATCAGCACCAGATAAATAATCAGGCAGAAAACAATACTCTGATCAAGAAATCATCAAAGAGAAAACTATACTTCCATCAAAATTGGCAGGGAAGTTAATGTTAATAGGAAGTTAATAGGCAGCAAAACTCCATTCATTTACATTGATGATGTTACTTTGTTGGGTAATAAAATTCCTGCAAGTAAAACAACCAAGCTCAAGGTACACCAAGAACTCCATTGTTCACCTATTTAGTTTAATTTATACTTCTTCTTTCCTCTAAAAAACAAGGGTTCTAGATAGTTAATGATAAAAGCAAACAATTACAAGTAATTAGTGCCAATATTTGCATCCCAAAATACGTGAAGAGAACACAGCAGTTTGTAAACATACACAGAATTTGTAAACTTTGTCAATATGCAATACACTCATCATACTATGACACTTTAATACTTATGAAGTTCAGATGTACAAAAGTTGATATTGTATGATCTTGGTTATTTATGGCACATTAAAAATTAATTGATATTGCAGCCACTGAAATACTCAAAGCTTTATCTATGTATGTTTACAAAGACATCTCTACATGTTCATTGGATTTAATGCTATTCTTATTTCTTAAACGCAACATTATGGGGTAGGAAGCTTAAGATCTTTCAGTAGTTTGATCAGCCAGATAGAACTGCCTTCTGAACAACTCACCGAATATAAGACTCTTTTTTGCCACACGCAACACACAGATTTTCTTTGACTGCCAAGTAATAATCCACAGTTGATTCAGGGCGTCCAGAGGGCTCAAACTTTAATCTCACAGTAAATGGCTCCACATTTACTAATTCTGAAATAACAACACACACACAAAAAAAACCCCCAGAGAATATTAATGCCTGTTCTCTGATGCTCTCAAGGACTGTGATCTTCCAGATGTTGCTGATCTGCAGCATCAAAGCCCCTCCCCATTAGCCTACAGGCTAGTGCACTAAGAGTTCTAGTTCAGCAACATGAGGGGGGAGCTCCCCAATCCTGCTCCAAATAATGGATAAATAAAAATTAATATATATAATTGAACTTCAATGTAAGAGGCATTGAGGTATAAAGGTATAAAATGGTGTATAAAATTTGCTAATTTTCCATGGTAACCTCCAAATTTGTAGCGCTATCTCTTTTGTCCACCTTAGATCTACGGATGATTCAACTGCCCATGTTTCTCCTCTGTTTTTTCAAACAGACTGAGATAAGAAATCCCATTTTAGAGAATGGAAAGAAAAAGGTAGAAGAGCATAGATGTTCTGTGGATAGAAGGCAAGTATTAACAGTAGAAACTGTCTCAGTCTCAGTGAAACAAATGGAATGAACATCCTGATTCCATCAAACATACGTGCTCCTAATATAAAATAGCAATAGCACTTAAATTTATATACTGCTTCATAGTGCTTTACAGCCCTCTCTAAACCGTTTACAGAATCAGCATATTGCCCCCAACAATCTGGGTCCTCCTTTTACCAACTTCAGAAAGATGGAAGGCTGAGTCAACCTTGAGCCCCATCCGGGTTGAACTCCAGGTCATGGGCAGAGTTAGCCTCCGATACTGCATTCTAACCATTGTGCCAATGGTTAAAAGCTACATTTGGTTTAAATAACTTTTTAAAACCTAAAATTAATGTCTGATTTTAGTTTTTTGTTTTTTTTTAAATCAGCCAGGCCAGGAGTTTACATGCTTTACCCTTGCCATTGTAGAATGGGGATGAACCAACATTTCTGTGTTCTAGAAAGCACAGTATGTATTAATTTTTGCAAAAGCCACCTTGAACTCACATACACAACCTGCTTTTACATCTCAAGACTTACTTTAAGCTGCAAACCATGTAGCTAAACCACCTGGCCTAATTTCTGGACTTCTTGTTTCCTCATCCTCTAATTTTTGTATTATTTTGCTTCATGAAGAGTCCTGAAACCCTTGAAAATCAGAATACGTTTTATGTCATTTAGTTAGTACTACTAAAGGCATTATCCAACTATGGATTTTGGATTACAGCATAGCTTTTTAGGACACAACAACAGCAAGCACACTTCTTTCCAAGCCTGTGTTTAGGCCTTTTTGACTCTAAAAAAAACAGATTCACAAACCTCCAATGCCTTTGTCAAGATACCACTGGGCTTTCTTGCGATCACATGTACATAAAGGCTGCCCATCTGGAGCGTGCAAGAAGCAATTATCATACAAGGGAGATTTCCTGTGTAAACAAAAGAATGCCACAACCGCTATCAGATAAGAATATGGGATTTCTAGTGGCCACATTTGTTAAGTGAATCACTGCAGTTGTTAAATTATTAACATGACTGTTAGCTGAATCTGGCTTCTCCAATGACTTTGCTTTGCAAAAGGTGATCGCATGACCTCGGGACACTGCAACGATCATAAATATGAGTCAGTTGCCACGCCTCTGAATTTTGATCATGTGACCATGGGGATGCTGCAGTGTGAACAACGGTCACAAGTCATTTTTTTCAGTACCACTGTAACTCTGAACGGTCACTAAACAAACTGTTATAAGTCGAGGACTACCTGTACAACTGTTAAAAATGTTAAATAACTGCCTCCTCAGTGTTGTTCCTTTGCATTTGCCATTGATTTTAACTAAATATACTCCCAAGTAAAGTCTTAAAACTATGCACATTTTATAGGGAGTAAGATCCACAGAATTTTTAAATAAAGGCATATAACTCAATGAGAGCCAGTGCAGTGTAATGGTTAAGGTGCTGGACTAGGAGCAGGGGTACCCAGCTTGTAGTCCTTAAGCATGAAAGCCAGCTGGGTGATTTGGGCTACTCACCCTCTATTACCCTCTATTAGCCCTGGTCTGGCGGGAAAAGAAGTATATATATTAACTCCCACAGAAACAATGCGGGTGGATTAGATGAACATTTCACACTTGATAAGAGTCTGAGCAATAAGAACAAATGTCTGCCTAATTATCTACAGCAAAGAAAATAACTCTCATTAGAGTTCACTATCACATCCACACTCAAGGAACCCTTATCATGATCCTCTGGTGTCCCACAAAGCAAAAAACCAACTCTGAATTCATTTAGCATTTGGCCAAGAAGAGGAAAATAGTCTCTAAAGCACTATATACATAATCTCTGGGTTTAGGCATGCATTTTCAGTGGGAATCTTCACAAAAGACTTAATCTAAACTAATCTAACTTTTATTAAGATCAAAGACCAGCATAAGGAGGATAGGATGCAAGAAATTAAAAGGCATAAACTACCACAAAATAAAATTACATATAAAAAGTTAAAAAACATAAAAACAAAACAAAACAAAAGATTGGCCAGCACTCAAAACTATGCCGAAAGAGAAAAAAAAATCTTCAACATTTTGATGAAAAAGTACACAAGGAACATTCACCTTGCAGAATATCCTACACCCAGAGGCTTCCGTTTGTGCTTCCGAGGATCCTTCACCTGCTGGTTGATTGGGGAGGATTCATTAGATGGAAATTTCTCATACTGTGGGCTGTGCTCCACATTTCCTGGGTTTTCGTCATCACCAAAGCTATTATTTTTCCCCCTGAAGGGTACATCCACCAAACCCTGACATTTCTTCAGGACGTTTTCCCAAGCAGGAAGAACATATCCATCACCTGACGAACAAGGGGGGCAGGAAAGGTTCACCAGATGGAGGAACAAAGCCACTGACACCTGTGCATCTCGGGCAGCATAATCAATCTGAGGAAGAAAACCAAGAGGCATGCCTTAACCTATTTATCAGCATCTCGAATATCCAAGAATACCCAAGGTGAATTCTCCCCAATAACAAACAGAATGAAGAATAGTTGGTAAATAAAAAGTTCTTCCTTATCCTGTTAACCATGGGCCAAAATTACCTCACTAGCCATCTTCTAGGCCAAGCCCTCATGATGTTTGTTTATTTGTTTGTTTGTTTATCACATTTCTAGATTGCCCATCTCCTTCAAGAAGGACTCTGTGTAATATTACTTTTATCTCATTCTCAGACTACTGTACATCTGAATTTAGCTGTTGCACTTTAGAAGCAGCATTCTCTGCTTTTCCTGGCACAGAACTTACCATAGAAATATATAGATTGCCTGCTTTTCCAGACAGAACCGTATACACATGCCTGTCTACAGATTAGTGAGTTTAGAGCCAGGTTCTGGCAGATGATCTAGCCATCTATCAAAATCTGTCTCTCTCCTGTTTCCTGTTTGGTCTACTTGAGAAGCCGACAGTCTTCTTCCTAAGAGACAGGGATTGGTGGTTGTTTTTCTCAATAGCAGCTGATGTCGGGGAATCCATCAAGCACTTCTCCTAAGTTGTCCCAGACTAATCATGTGAGGACAGTCTCAGTTTCTTGCCTTGTTACTGTGACAAAATACAGCTGAGCCATAAGAGCATCAAAGAAGCATCACCAGAAGACTTTTGTGCTGCCTCACAGTCTAGAGGAAAGCATATCATGAGGGAAAACCTCTTTATTCTATTTAGAAGCATCCCAAAAAGATGTCAATGCCCATGTTCAATGAGACTACGATATAGGCATGACAATCCACATTTGCTCTTCAAGATCTCTGCACAGGAATCTGGCAGCAAAATGGATACAGCAGTGGTTGTTGTCCCCACCACCACCAAAATCAAGATAAAATGGGAATGGGAGCCCAATTTCAGCCCATCTTTTGTTTTGGAGGGAGGAATTAACAATGATAATGGAAGTGGGAGAGCAAGAGGCTTCCACTTCCACTTTTAAAACCTGAAATAAACCAAAAGCAGCTGATTAAGCTCCACCTCTTTCACTAAAGTCACCATGTCATTGAATTAATTCTTGATCCACCCAATCCTAAAACAGAAAAGGGCTATAATAATTTTATCTATATATAAGGAACGGTTGCTGGAATTGGGTATGTCTAGTTTAACGAAGAGAAGGACGAGGGGGGACATGATAGCAGTGTTCCAATATCTCAGGGCTGCCACAAAGAAGAGGGAGTGAAGCTATTTTCCAAGGCGCCTGAAGGCAGGACAAGAAGCAACGGATGGAAACTAATCAAGGAGAGAAGCAACCTAGAACTAAGGAGAAACTTCCTGACAGTTAGAACAGTTAATCAGTGAAACAACTTGCCTCCAGAAGCGGTGAATGCTCCAACACTGGAAGTTTTTAAGAAGAGACTGGACAGCTATTTGTCTGAAATGGTATAGGGTTTCCTGCCTGAGCAGGGGGTTGGACTAGATGACCTCCAAGGTCCCTTCCAACTTTATTATTATTATTATTATTATTATTATTATTATTATTATTATTATTATTATTATTATTATTATTATTATATTATATTATTATTATTATTATTATTATTATTATCTTTTATTCATTAGACATAAACCTCAGTCAACTGAACATTCAAATTGGCTGGCACTGATGGTTGGCACGGGTTGCTACCAGCAATAATAATAATTACTACTACTACTACTACTACTACTACTACTATGTCATTTCCTATGTTCAAAAGTTCCCCATTTTTGAAAACTGTATTCCTTCTGCTCCTTCCATTGGGAGAAAAGAGGGGTTTGACTGCCAAAATGAAGGACCAGATAACACCATGAATTGCCTTCATTGAAAGCTGCTACTACAAAGCTTACAAAGACAACAAACCTGTTCTTGAGTTAACTGTTCCGCTTCCCAATTGCTGCAGCACAAGTGTAGAGATTTGTCAAGGGAATATTGGAAAAGCTTTTCAGCAAGAGACTTCAGGCTGAGCCCATTTGTGGAGAAAGTCTTACTTCAGGATTGTACATGAAAGAAAAAAATGTCCTTTATCCATCAAACAAATGCTTAGGAACCAAACCATCACTATTTATGTGTGTGTATGTGAGTGTGTGTCTGTTTCTCTGTCTGTTAACTTGGAGATTTGGTATTTAAATTATCAGCAGCAGGTTAACTTTTCTTGAGTTCTTTTCATAATTTTATCCATTTACCTAACAATGGGAGAAAACTTTATGTTTGTACAGCATGCTTAACAGGGGCACAAGCGGGATTAAGTGAGTGTTTTAAGGTGAGCAATTAGGGGGCCAGGAAAGCAGGGGGCCAGCAGAGAAAGGTAGCTAGAATGAGTGAGAGCCATAAATTCGTGTGGAATTCTAGTTTTCAGCACAGCTGCTTTTCTTTCCCTTTTCTGATCAATGTGGAACATAATGAAGATTTGCTAATATCCTTTTGGAAAAAAGGACCCTTGTGACACCAAGTATTCCGGGATTAAAATCAACAGGGATACTATATTCCCCAAACTGAAGATAGTTGACATATGAGTGTAATTGTGTGCTGACAAACTAGCAACCAATAGACGTAACTAGGTGAATAACTGATTGGGTAAAACATATTGTATAAACAGGGCCCACATGCATCTCAAAATTTAAAATAAATAAAGTACAGTTAACAATGAAACATTGCCAACACTCCATTACTTACTGCATTTAGTATTCTAGAGAACGAAAAGCCCTAAAATTATGTTAAATTATAACCTTCTCAAGTAACAAAACATTTGGAATATTCAGAAACACAATTACGATGAAACCTCAATTTAATAGATTTTGGGTGTGATGGACAAAATTTTCATCTGGTCACCCTACCATAATAAGAGACATATCCATTGTGTCGGTGGATGAGGGACTTTTAAAATATCAAACCAAAAAACTCTATTGTATTTCCCTCATTCACAGTTATTTACATAATTTGTATGATAATACTATATAGATTAAGTCATTTGCATGAAATTATGTTGTTTAAGCAAATGTCAGATGACACAAATGATATAATTTGTTACATTTGCATAATAATGTCACTATGCCCCAATGATATAGTTTGCAATATTATGCCATTCAGGAACAACATCCAACACTTCCACCACAAATGGTCTGTTAAATCAAGGTTACCTCTCAAAGAAACAAACTGATTCAAAGATACATACCTATGTCTTAGGGCCAGATAGCGGAGGTCCACAGCCCCTTTGACTGTTACACTATAGTCATGAAACAGCTTACTGGCATCTTCCCAACATCCTACCCCAACTTTTAGGATTTTGCCATCTGCCAGAACTTCAAGCAAAGTCTTTGGAAGAACTTGTCCCCCACTGGTCAGCTGGGGCAAACGAAGAAGAAGGCAAAGTCCATTACAAGTAGCCAATTGTAAGAGAGAAACAGGCTTGGCCTTTTTTCCTTTCACTGAGACCTAGAAGGAATTCAGACGAAAAGAATGATGGCAAGAAAAGCAACTGGGCAACCTAGACTATGTCAAATCCACAGACAACTCTATGTATTTTTAGTAATACCAAGTATACAGGCTGATCCTGACACCTAAATCTGTTAAAACATTCACTATGTAATCCAGTAATATTCTGCTGATTGTAGAATTTACGTAATTAGTTGTTCATTTTACAGATTCTCAGAAGAACTCTCATCTCCAGATTGCGATACCATAAATGAGCCAAGAATATTAGGTCTATGCATTTCAGATCAAGATCTAGCAGTTCCCAATTGTGTTGAAAATCCTGGTTGATTATGGTAATTCTATTGTGGAAGGAGGATTGCAAATCCAGATTTATTTAACTTGGGTACAGAATAGGTTTTTCAGTTGGTTAGTTACACCAGATTTATCTAATAGATGGTGAGTTTTTTCTGCCAAAATAGCAAGTAAGAGAGAAATCATTTTACAGCAGCAATAGAAAATACATTGGAAAAACAACAAATAGATGGAAGGACAGTGTGGATGCCTATGAAGTTTAGCTATGGGCAGTGATTTGAGAAGAACTGATCACTTGGTGCCTTTTAACCCTTTGTGTAGCCTACTCAGAGCTTCTTTCTTCTCTGTCTCTCTTTCCATCTCCAATTATCTTTTCCCTTTGCCTCATTTCCATCCAGCTAGTACCCCCTTTTTTCTTTTTTTACCCATTGCAATTACCCATTTTCCTTACTCTATCTCCAGGAAGGAAGGAAGGAAGGAAGGAAGGAAGGAAGGAAGGAAGGAAGGAAGGAAGGAAGGAAGGAAGGAAGGAAGGAAGGAAGGAAGGAAGGAAGGAAGGAAGGAAGGAAGGAAGGAAGGAAGGAAGGAAGGTTTGTGAGAATGGCCTATGTATCAGAGGAATAATTAGTATATTGTACAGAAGCTCAAGTATTATAAGGGTGCAGTCTTGTTACTGAAACTAAATCTGATTCTGAACAGATTTATGTAAGCAGCATATGTAAGCCTCTTGAGCTCTATGAGAAGAAGATACAAAAACTACTAGTGTATTAAAAATAAATCAGTAGGACAAGACTAAAAGCAATATGTAAAAGCTGCTCAAATAGGCTATGCTTTTTTGCATCCCATACTCTTTACAAGTATCAGTATTTTTCTGTAAACATTTAGGTAGATCTGGAAATCCCAGAATCAGCAACCCCTTTCATATCATACTTTTGAGTGAGGATGGTCCAGTTTTGTCTACAAAAGGATTCACTCTTCAGGAAAGGAGTTCATTACTAGTAAACAGGGTGATATAAATTCACATTTGGGCAATACTGTTCCATGTAGAATTTGTATAAAGTACCTAAACTGCCATATGAACATATGTCAATCCAAAACCGATGTGAGGATAAAAAAGCATTTGTTTATGATTACTACCTGTGAAAAGATAGTGGTCACTACGACATGGAAAGAGTCTCCAAATCAGCCTCCAAAGTTAGGCTCCAGCAGAAATAGTGCTGATAGGGAAACTCTTCATAAGACCAAGCAAACCATGTTATCACAGACTCACCTAACTTGTCATGGGAGTGTATGGTATCCAAGCCAGCCCTCAGTCTTAGCTTATAAAGCCTACGTAAAGAAGTTTATTAATAACCTCTACCTTTAGCTTGTGAAACAGATTTTTCAATAGACTCTAAGACTTACCCACTCACAGTCAATTCCAAGGACTAGACAACATTCCAACTCTTTCATTAATATGGGTTCCACTTCATTCCACTTCTCTACCTCAGAAACAATTATTACTTTTGCCTCAAGGATCTCCTCCAGCCAACAAATTGGAGGAGAAGGTAAAGATGAACGAAAAATGTCTTCTGAGATATCTTTCTTTTCTCGTTCCTTAACATTTTCTCCTTGGTTAGGTGTAATGCAAGTTTTATGTTTTCGACGTTGGATGACCTTCCAGACAGCTAGACCTCCTGCTGCAATGCCAAACAGGGTAGCCACAGTAACAGTGACTGCTGTTGGTCTGGGCATGTTTTCATCTTCCTTTCTAGTCCATCTTTGCAAAAATGGCAATACGCAGTGATCTAATAACATGGAATAACATTGATTAAAAATAAAGCAAAATTGTGGAGAAACATTAGTAAGCCTGAAGAACCCACTCACCTGAAATACGTCCTTCTAAGTTTCTGTCTATATTATGCTAAAGTATGTTTTATTCCAGGGGTGTCAAACTGGCGGCCCGTGGGCCGGATGCGTCACACGGAAGCCACAACCACCCCATTGCTGGCAATGGCAAAACAGTCCCGATACGTTGCACGACGTCATGTGACGTCGCGAGTTTGACATGTCTGTTTTATTCAATAAATTAAGCCAAACTAAACAAGCAACATTAACAAATTATCAGGTGTAGTTCAAACATTGGGACATTTCTGAATACATACATGAAAAATTAAATTATAAATTGATCTCCTTCAGGCAGGCTTCAAATGCCACACAGAGTTTGGAGAAATGCATGTTCAGATCATGACAAAAAGGAAAATTAATAGATGTATCTTAGAAATGTTGGTGAAGGAAGTGAATAGAGGGAAGCCACTTAGGCCCTAATTATTAAAAGCTACTCAGGATCTAATGTGAAATATGAGTGTTACCAAATTGACTGGAAATAGTGGTAATAATAGTATTCAATGTAATGTATATGAAGATGTAAAATTTGACACTATGCAATGTCAAAAGGTTCACAGAGGAAAGATTTCCTTCAGGAAATAAATATCTTGCTCAAATGAGAAAAAAAGAAAAGAAATTCAAGCATTCAGAAGAAAAATACAGTCACCTAAGAAAAGGACTGTCAGATCCAGGACATGCAAATTCCTGCCATCTTCCTGTCAAGCCTTACCAGGTAGACCAGACAGGAAACACAGCCAGATGAGCTAATTCTACTTTATTGTAAGGCTACATTAAAAGAATCTTGCAAGTCTGAAAGTACAAGTCTCCCACTGTCTTCTTTATAGCTCGAGAAACTTGAAAAAGTCACTTCTGAGCCTTTTGCCCCATTAACCAGCTGCAAACTATACCCTTTCTTATTTGACCATTCCCTAAGCAGCATCTTTTCTCTCTGACTCCTAACGTTTTCCCCCAAGTACACTTCCTCATTCACTTTGTTGGAAGCCAGCAAGAAGTCACAAGTCATGGTCACATGAGGTCCTCAGTTAATGACCTGCAATCCTCACTTAATACAGCAACAGGAACTGCTGGGATTGCCATCACTAAATGATGACACTGCGTTTTACCACTGCAACATTTAGTGACAAAATTCTGGTCCCAATTGCCATTCTATCCCAAATTCTATCTGTAACAACCATCTTAACAAAAAAAAGAGGTTGGGGATTGGACACAAATTGTCCAAACCTGTTGCATCTAGTAATGGCTTTTTAAGAGGGGACAGACCACTGCTTCTTTCAGACATGGCGAAACCATCCTGTCCGTCAAGACATAATTTATCACCACAGGGATCCAATTACATATAATCTCCTTGGGAGTCCTTGACCAATCAGAAGGGACAGACCCAGGGGTAGGCAACCTTGGCTCTTTTATGACTCGTGGACTTCAACTCCCAGAATTCTGGGAGTTGAAGTCCACGAGTCATAAAAGAGCCAAGGTTGCCTACCCCATATAGTGGAAGCCCACAGACACAACACAGCTAGAATCATTGTTTTATTACAGACAAAAAAGAAACCACATATACAAGTTTCTACTTCCTTCAGAACACAGCAGTCTAAGCCAATATACAGAGATTTAAGTTTGAGACATTTCTTCCCACCTTTCTAAGTCAAAGAATATTTGCTTGGTCTTTTCAAACCTTTGAAAACATTTTCTATGTAACAGTCTCATCAGCTTTAGTCCTTATAATACTAAAAAAAATAAGGAGATTATAAAGATGAAGATGATTATTGTTATGGGGAAAATAGGAGGAGGAAGGAGCAATGTGTGTGTTTGCCACCTTGAGTTATTTATAAAAATAATAAGGGCAGGATATAAATAAATATATAATCATAAACAAATAATCATGAGTTCTTTGCAATTCAGAAATTGTAGGGTAGACAAGCAGTGTGTGATTAACATTTTCAGGCAGAGAATATGAGTTAGTGATTTAAAAAATAACTAGTATTTGCCCAGAATATAGCAATGTGAAATCTTAAAACAATGTTTTGCAACTTTTCTTTAAGATTCACTCCAGCCCCAGGGAAGGAGAAAGAGGCCAATGTAGTTCCTATTCTTAAAATAAAATCCTGCTGGGATTCAGAAAATTATACGTAATTAATTTAAATTCTGTACAAATTATACAAAGTATGATTAATATAACATTTTCCAGTGCTTACATTTCAGCCCTTTTGAGGTAGGCCAGGTCAGGAAATAGACTCCAAAAGAATGACAGGAACTCTATTTTATTGATATAGGCAGTAGTAATAAAATCTTGAAAGCCTGACTGTATTTTCCCTTCCGTTCCTCTTGCACCCCAGCAAGTTAAGGCAAAACCAGTCCGAATTTCTTTCTAATATTTTTTTTTCCATTTTCTGGGCTTAACATATGTTTATAATGGTTTCCACAGTTTCTCCAAGCTCATCTTTTTGCTTCTCTGCACCAGGACCAGTTTTGCTGAAGAGGAGTCAATATAGAAAGTTTCCAAGTATAAGACTAAATTTCATAATCTCCAAAAGTGTCAACGCACATAAATGGTCAGATGAATTCATTTAATATCAACAAGTAACTGTGTCTTATATACCCAAGGGAGAAAAATGAATACCCATTATAAAATCCAAATTGGTGATATTTTTATTATATGAGAAGGTGTGCAAACTCTCAAGCTCTTCAGAACTGTTTTGCTTTATGAAGAACAAGAAGTATAGAAGAAATTCACGAAATTGGGCTATTTCAAGCTACGTAGTCTGTCATCTCAATCAATATGACTGGACTTTCAGAATACTTTGGACAAAACTCATTAAAAATTCCTAAGCAAATTTAGAAGTTATGAAATAAGAGAAAAAGATTGTCTTCTAGATTGTTTGCCAAATAAAATACAGAAAAGAGAGAACAAAAATAAAACCACAGTCCTCATATTGGAAGGAAACAAGACATTATATTGTTAATCATGTTCATGGACACCAGTGTTTTAAATTTTTTTTCTATATGTGATTTTGAATTGGGAGCAGGATGGCCAAGTGTACTCATGAAGGGATCTCTCCAAATTACAGAAATGAACTGAACATGCAATTCAATATAAGATATGAAATATTACAGATTGGGGCAAAACTCTCAAAAAGAAGTCTTGTTAAGGGATAGGATAGGCAGTAATAATTTGTTGCTGGTCACATTTTCTGTTTCAGTGGATTTATTCATCAACTGCACTAACATAAACAGAATAACTTAAACTTTATAGTGGTACAACTACAGTAAAATATACTGTCCCCTTAAATATTACTTTTCTTCATACCAGGAAAATGGCATATTATTTATAACTGAGGAAACATTCATCAAGCTTTCTGCCACACCTAGCTGCTTTCTCAAAACCTTATAAATAAAAAAATAAGAAGAAAACTGGCATACTGCAAACAACCCCAGCTTCTTGCATTATTTACAGCACTGCCTTTCGAGCCATGCTGGTAAGAATTCTGGGAATTTCAAGCCCAACACAAATAGAGACTGACATAGGATTTGATGCAATTGTGACACATAGTCAAAAGTGTCAGTAAATCTTGTTTTAAATTCATAGATTGGACTGAAATGTGCAACAACATTTTGTATACAATGTGTGAGCTATGTTGATGCCTGAATTGAGAGATTACCAACACTTTTACATGTGCCTTTTTATGGTCTCACAGGAAAGGCAAGTGTAATAAACTTTGCAAACATTTATTTCAGCTCCCATTTTTGTGCAGGTTCAATGAGCAAAAAGTGAATAGAGTTTCCCTACCCTTCCCATCATTGTATGCAGCAGATTACAACAATTAGGACATACTATCTTTACATTTCTAAACATTTATTTATTCTTGGAAATTTGCTCCACGTTTGATCAATATGCTTCATCATTAAGTTTTCTTGATCTTTAACAATATTATTGAGGCATGAGATGACCCATTTAAATGTCAAATATTCAAAATGTACAAGTAAAATAAAGCACAGTAATCTTTGCAAGCACTTTTCAGCCTTGATATATAAGTTATTTGGAATTTTAAAATCTATATAAAGGGCAGAATTTTACTTTTAAGCGTTCAGTTCTTGCAACACTATCCCTTATAAAGGTAGCCAAATACATTTACACAGCAGATTGACAGTAATAATGAAGATTTTTCACTGGGAGTGACCACAATCCTCCCCCAACTACTGCCTCCAAAATACCGAACAATTTCCATTATCCCCAGCTAGCTTTGTTGAGGAGTAAGCCACATTAGGGAACCAAAGCAAAAAGGACTGCTAATAATAACATCTTTGGATGACAAAATGTTCCTGTTTTCCTCAACAGGGAAACACCGCGAGAGATTCCACAAAGAGCAGTTTCTCCATCTTGTAAACTTCACTAGACTGAAGTCCATTATAAATTTGGAAGCTTTATATTATTAACATCTTTAGAAAAAGGCTTCAAGCAGAAAGCAAAAAGACCCAATAACTGCTAAACAGTACTGTATTATAATCACAATCTCGGAGGAGGGGAGACTACCCATACTTAAAGAAAAAGAAATCGTACATCCAGCATATTTTGCCTAAAGTCCTCAAACTAATAATAATCCCCATTTTCCTCTGACGGCGCCTTTATCAATAAAAGGCGCTCACGTGTACGTTACCTGTTTTAGTAGCGAAAGCCAAAAAATTCTTCGTTGGCACAGCAAGACTTCCGGGCTCCCCTTCAGAGCGGAACGTACAAGTGTATTATCATACAAGCGCTCCGGGGCGCTGCCATGTTGTACGGCAATTGTGGTTTAAGTTCGATTTGTTTGGGCTTCTGTTTTCTGAAACGGTGGCCTCTAACGTTGATTAAAACAATCACTCCTGCTACATTAAAGCTTAAAAAAAAAAAAAACAATAGCCGGTACTGTGTGGCATGTACCTTTTGGATTTCCTGCGAAGTACCCAAATTGTTTGACATAGGTGTTGAACTGTTAATTGGAGCAATTAATTAATCTACACTTTAGCATCCCTTAATTTACCGGAGACGTGGGAATTTGCTGTGAAAAGGGAAGATCTTCTTAGTACTGCCTGATTCTATACATATACATTACTTGGACTAGAAGATCTCCAAGGTCCCTTCCAGTTTCTGTTACTGTTACTTGTATGTACACTGAGAACTTATGCACCGGAAACGAATTCCTTGTGTGTCCAACCATACTTGGCTAATAATTCTATTCTATTCTATTTACTCGGAAACAAATAACAGTGAGTTCAAAGCAAAGATTGCAGTGTTATTTATGCCTGGAGGTGAAGACTCGGCTGCCTCTTGAGAGCAACTTGCTTTAGCTTGACCAGAAAATTACCGAGCAAGTTTTTCCCCCCACATTTTCTGGAACATGGATCTGACTCCCAGACTAATTATTAGACTGCATTATTGCTGAGGACTTCATTACAGAATGCCTCCCCTCGCCATCTGGTGCCTTCTGAATATGTTTTATTACAATTTCCATAATTCCCAACCAGTAGGGCAAGAGCATGCTCCTCTGTAGGTTATCAGATTGAATAACTTCTAAAACTTCTACTGAACACTTTGAAAATGTGCTACTGTATTTGATAAGAGTAAGTGTTCAATTAGCTTTACCTGCTGTTGTCCCAGAAAATCATTATAAAGACTACAGGTAGTCCTCGACTTACGACCACAATTGAGCGCAAAATTTCTGTTGCTAAGTGAGACAGTTGTTAAGTGAATTTTGCTCCATGTTACGACCTTTCTAGCCACAATTGTTAAGTGAATTACTGCAGTTGTTAAATTAATAACACGATTATTATAAGTGAATCTGGCTTCCCCATTGACTTTGCTTGTCAGAAGGTCGCAAAAGGTGATCACATAACCCCTGGGACACTACAACGGTCATAAATGCTAGTCAATTCCTAAGCTTCTGAATTTTGATCATGTGACCATGGGGATGCTGCAACAGTTGTAAGTGTGAAAAATGGTCATAAGTCACTTTTTTCAGTGCTGTTGTAACTTTGAATGGTCACTAAATGAACTGTTGTAAGTCGAGGACTACCTGTATTCACATGTCCCTTCACTTAGTTTCACTTGCTCTGAAAAGGGGAAAGTGCCTTCTGGTTAAGTGCAGTACAGGGAATCCTCAACTTACAACAGTTTGTTTGGTGACCGTTCAAAGTTACAACAGTACTGAAAAAAGTGACCTATGACCGTTTTTCACATTTACGATGAATTTATCTCAAAGGCAATTAATAGAGTCTATTTATGAAATTCACAAAGCATTGCCCAGATTCAGTTGCCACTTGGAGGTGGAGGAAGGAGAAAATTAACAACAAAAATGTCTATGACAGTCATATGTAATTGCTAGAGCATGCACGTGTGCTCATGAGAGAGGGAGACTCCTCGTAATATTAATAGCAATCCTGGTTTTGCCCAGGGGCCATAAACCAACATAAAAGTTGCTGTGATCATAGCAGAAGGCAAGCACTGTTAAATGGGAAAAACTTTTATTCTTCATGATATAAGTATTGCATAGCAAACATTCAGCAAATGGTAATTTCTTTTAGCAACTTAGCATGCCACCAAGGTAACAGTTTTAGTAAAGTTCATTTTAACCAAATCTCATTGCCACGTAGAAAAAGAATAACCAAATGTTAGGTGGGGAGAATTTGCTTTACATAATAATCCTCTCCCTTAGGTAAATAAGTTTGTTGGATATCTTTTAATATTTAATTTATATTTATGTACAATTATATAAATTAATAAAATCCCGAGCTATAATAGTTTTGATTTCAATTCTGCATTTTGTACATTGGTAACACCTTATATTTAAAACTCAAAAGTGCTTTTTACATAGTTAGGAACCTAGTTTCCTAACCTAAGATATTGGATGAACTATCGTAAGTTATGTTTGCATAATAATCTAGGCTATTATACAGTTGGCAAATTAATTATATGATGTACTAATACGAACACATATTTCAATATTTTGGTATGGTTTGTTTTTGGCTGACTGAATATAATTGTGAGTTTTCTGAATATACATAATAGGATTAATTCAATAAACTGTAGTTCAGCAAATTATGGAATCATGTGTCTGGCACAGCCAAAGGCAGCATGGCTCTGTAACTCTACTAACCCTCTTTCTTGGTTGCTGAATTAAGCCATATTCTGAATTCACATAATACAGTGAATCATAATATCAAACTGAGGTTGCACAACTCACTATGCCCAAAAAAAAAAAATCAAAGTAAAAATAACCCATGTGATATGTTGTATGAAAGATTAAACATTGCAAATGATCTATGACTGTATACCCTCAGTGCTAGATCACATTCTGTTTTTTTCTCTTGGATAAAATTGAGGATTAGGTGTCAGGTGTATTAAGCTCTTGCTGAGGAATATCTTTCAGAGAGCTGCTGTGGGATCTGTTATCTGAATATATCTGGTGCCATGGGAGGGTGTGTCCCAGGAACATTGCGTCCTAGAGTATATGAACTGCTCTTTGCCAGTGACTAGTAGGATATAAGGTTCATCCACATACTTCCAAGTCAGGTTGTGGTAATGCAAAAGGATCAGGTGCCATCTGTAGGTTTACCCACTCCTACTTCGCATTAGATAATGGCATCCTCCTAGGATCACCCTATTATCTCTGCTATTAATACATCCCACCGTGAACCAAATGAAAACCCATAAATTTTACTGTTATAAACTCATCTATTTGGGAGCTTTATATTAATATCAAATATGTATGCACCATGTACCATGTATTTAAAAAATTGTATATAAATTGTCAAAGCAGATTCTATAGCATTTATCCCTTTAAAGATAAACTAAAGACAGAAATATTCCATGAAGTAATGTACACTTTGATGAGGCAGAGCTCTGTACATTTCATGTAAGTTCCACTAAGAAAGTCTTCAGCAAGTACAGGCAGTCCTTGACTTACAACAGTTCATTTAGTGACCGTTCAAAGTTACAACGGCACTGAAAAAAGTGACTTAGCACCGTTTTTCAGTTACAACCTTTGCAGCATCCCCATGGTCACATCATCAAAATTCAGATGCTTGGCAACTGGTTCATACTTATGACGGTCGCAGTGCCCCAAGGTAACGTGATCCCCTTTTGTGACCTTCTAACATGCAAAGTCAATGGGGAAGCAGAATTCACTTAATAACTAGGTTACTAACTTATCAACTGCAGTGATTCACTTAACAGCTGTGGCAAGAAATGTGGTAAAATGGTGCAAAACTCACTGAACAAATGTCTCACTTAACAACAGAAATTTTGGGCTCAATTGTTGTAAGTCAAGGACTACCTGTATTGTTTTATTCATTTCTTGGGTACAGTATATCTCTTCCCCAGAATCCCTTTTCAAAATATTTAATTGGTATGGAATTATTTCCTAAGATGTCTTTTTAGGAAATGTTAACATTTCAGAATGTGTTTTAAAACACACACATAGGAAAAATAGCCTTCTGTCGTTTGGTCGATTCAAACCAAAATGATTAGGTTTCCATGATACCGTGAGGAATATATAAAATGTCAGCAATAGTCATCAGAGAAACATGAAAACACAAATTCGGAAATCTCATCTTCCGGTCAAGAAGTTTTATTGTCCTAGAAAGAATTTTGAAGAAAACTCCAGGAAGTTCCTGAATCTGGTTATGTCTCGTTACGCCTGCTCAACTTCATAAGTTACTTTAATGGAGATCGTAAAGAAGGAAGGCAGGGCAAACGGCACCTGGCGGCTCACCGCTTTTTATCCTATCTACCCGTTCTTGTCCCGCCCGAGCGAGATCTATTGGCTTTCCGCTGTGGCAATTCCGTAACATGGTGGATTCAACGTCTGTTCGTTCTCCCGCGAAAGCCAAATATACTTCCGCCGATCTTGGATTTTATAGGGAAGGAGTGGTGATGATGATAGTGATGATGGTGGCGAGGGACCACTTAGTCAAGAGCACATCCTCGATCTCCAAAACCACTGGCCCCCCGAGCAACGTTCAGTCCAAGGAAGCAGCCGGCAGAAGAATCGCATCAAGGAAAAGGCTGCAGCTGTGAATCAGCTGCTGTTGCCGCCGCCGCCGCCGCTGTAAGGCAGGGGAGGAGTTTAAAGGGGATCAGGAAGCAACGGAGTGTCTAATACCTCTCCCCTGCTATGGCCGGCTAAAGAAAATCATCATAACCATAACAAGGGAGGGCGGGGAGAAAGCGGAGGGAGGGAGGGAGCGAGGGAGCGAGCGAGGGGGGCAAGTGGGGGACCAGCACCAGTACCATGAGACGGCGAGCTGGCCTAGGGGGCAACATGAGGTCAGTTGTGGGCTTCTTGTCCCAGAGGGGCTTGCAGGGAGACCCTCTGCTCACCCAGGACTTTCAGCGGAGGCGCCTGCGAGGCTGTAGAAATCTCTACAAGAAGGATCTGCTGGGCCACTTCGGTTGTGTCAATGCCATTGAATTCTCCAACAATGGAGGCCAATGGCTGGTCTCAGGTAATGCAAGCCCTCCTCTCCCCCCCTCCTTCCCCCCTCCGCTCCCCCCCCCCAATTTTATCTCCTTCTTCTCCGTTCCCCTCGCCCCGCATCGCCGAACCCGACTGGAGAAGCAGATGCCCTCCCTCTCCCCCAAAACACACCCTAAGGTTTCCCAAATATAGATCTAAAATGGTTGACAGTTTGGGGGGGAGGGGGGATGGTCCTATCCCCTGCTCCCAATCCTGTTTATTGAGCTCCAGCTTGCAGGAGGGGGGAAGTTGGGCTTCCCCATCCGGACGCAGTGGCTTCTCCGGAGGGTTTATAGGAGTTTTGTTTTTGCTCTGGGTGTCTCTGTGTATTAATTAATAACAGGATGTTTCGTTCTCCTGCTGGAGGTGTCGGAGTAACTGGAAACAAAATGGATAAGACGCGTAGAAATTCCCAGTGATATCCGACGAAGTCCGTAACAGACGCAACGCGTCGTAAAGGGGAGTCCGGGATAGGGGTTTGGGTCCGGATTTGAAGGGGGTCCGGGTCAGATGTGGTTTTTTTTTTTTTTTTACTCCGCTTAGGGGGCGGGGGTGATTTTTGAAAACGGGATGGAAGAAGGAAGCACCTATTGCCAGAAGCCGAGAGTCATTGTAATTTGCAAGCTTTTCTCTCTTTTTCCCCCTTCTCCCTCTCCCCGGAAGGGGGGCACCTATGCTTATTTTACTGCCCGGTTTTAATTGCAGCTGGAGGGGAAAGCGAGCGGGGGTGAACGAGGAGGGGGGCTGCTGTCAGGTGTCGGGGAGACTCGGAGTTGACGTGAGCTGCGGCGACGGGGTGTTGGGCGAAGGAGGGAGGAGCCCCTTCGGGCTTCACCGCTTCCTTCCGCGCCTTTCACCGGAGAAGGAATCTGAGGGCAGCGCTTCTTCTTGTCAGCCCCCGCTGCTGCTTTAGGCGGAGTTCCCACCCGCTCCGAGGGGAAATGCAAACTCCAGGCCGGGGCTTGAGTGGGAACCGCAGGCCTTGCTCTCCTCGAGCTCCTCATAGCGACAGGCCGGGGAATCGATGGCCTATTCCGTCCAGAGCGTGGAGGCGACAGAAGTGGCATCTCCATCCGCCCGACTTGGCCTCCACTACCCGGGGAAGGCGCGTGTGCCTCTTCCACGCAGGCTTTCCTCCGCGTAACTAAACGTGGAGTATTTTTGACAAGGAGCAAGACAGACGCGGCGTTGGCATTTTCCTTTCTCTTCAGCCACAGTTAAGAGAGCACATTATCAAGACACTCGAACAGTTTATGGGGAATAAGCACCATTACTTATTTGTAGTTTTGGTCTTTGGATTCGGGTCTCCGTGTCACTCACAAAGGCATATAAACCCTTTTATAGGCCTGACTGGAGACCTAATGCTTAGTAATATGGTAATATTTTCCCAGCTTAAGGAGATGTCCCACAGCATCTCTGTCTTCAAGGGAAAAAAAGTTGGAAATCTGAAGAGCTTTGGGTTCCTTGCAAGAGAATAAAAGAGATCAACACTCACACATTTCCCACATTATAATCTAGTCCTTGAATGAGCCCAATCTTTAAAACAAAGCAATTTTATTATAACACAATACTATTGATTAGTATTGATAATACAATGCTATTGTACTATTGATACTACATAATCACCTCTATAAGACCTTAAGTATATAAGGTGTTATGTTTTCTATTTTAGCCTGAAAACAACTACACAAGTGACTCACCTGAGGCCATCTTTGCTCATGCTTAGCCAATTAATCAAACCAATTCTATCCATTATACCACACTGCCTTCCATAGAAGAGCTTCCTTATTGGCAGCTGCATGACAGATCATTTTGCTTAATATCAAATAGTATTTCAGTTATGCCAGTATTTATTTCCAGTATTTTTATACACCACTATTATACATGTCTAGGCAGTTCATCCACAAAAAGCAATTTTAAAACAAACAATTTTCATAAAATAGCAAAATATTTAAAAGCCTGCTGGTGATCAGATAAGAAACAAAGCATAGAAGTTAATCTCAAGACTTGTTGGAAAAGCTACATTTTAACCACTTACCTCTAGATGGTAACTGAAGTGCAAAAATATTCATTTTACAAAGCTTATAAGCTACTCCAATTGAAGCTGACTCTTAAATGACATATATATGTTGCCAAATATGCTGTTGGCAATAATCTGAGACTTTTATTTAATAGGGCTTTAAATGGTTTAAAATGGTTAATATTATGTTGATCTGACTTTCATATAGTCACAGACTAGGCAGTATAGTAAGAAAGGGAATAGCTTCTGTGAAGATTTTCATCAAATAAATGCAAACTTCCACTTGTTCTGAAACAAAGGTTTTTCTATATGTATCCTGATTGTCTTAAGACCCTTCTCAATCCAAATATTTTCTATATTTCTGGCCAAATATTAACATTCAATAACTACCTCATCATTTGTTCCCTCTCTCTCCCTCATTTGACTTTGCTCTGACCATTGTTGGTATTTGTATTGTTAAATGTATTGTTTCCTCCAAGGTACTCAGACTCAGAATCTGAGATAGGAAGAAAACAACTCCCTTCTGTAAAGTGTCATTTCAAATTTGAATCAAAGCTTAGTTATTTAGGAAATTTGTACACTGCCTCAATCCAATTGAGCATTAGGAACTTTACAAGATATAATAAAATGTAATAATAATGATATGATATGATATTAATATACAAAAATAAAGCTAAATGTAACATCAGTGATTCTAGAATCGGTTCTAAAGGTTTGTTTTATCTGTTGTTTGTAAACTTACTGATGTCAGTGGTACTTGCTTTTTTCAGGCCAAAGGCTAAACTTGGTATTTGAGTAGTGTGCTGAAAACAGCCTTCCCTAACACTGGAAGCCTTGAAATGTATGGACAACTTTCAGTTTTCTCAGCAATGGTCATGTAGCTGGGAAATTCTGGGAATATGCATATCTGGAGGATAGCATTGCTGGGGAGAAGTCTCTTAACAATGGGCAAAATCAGGACACAGAAATAGATGAGGTCCATATAAATATATATATATATATATTTGAGTTAATGTGAGCTTAAATTATTTAAATATGGTAAATAGGTTATACCTCTTTTATATTCCCATTTTACAAAAAACATTAGGAGAGTGACCATATCATACTAGAATTCAGCATAATACAGGCAAAGGCAACTGAACATAGTCAGATCGGTGTTTTAGATTTTAAGAGAGCTTATTTTAACAAACTAAGAGAAATTACGAAGGATTCCATTGATGGAAATCCTAGGAGAAACAGTTCAGGATGCATGGGAAACTCTGAAAAACAAAATACTAAAGGCCCAAACAAAAACAATTCAATAGAGAAAGAAAAACAAAAGAAACCAGATGAGACCAACATGGTCACACAAAGAGCTCTTTAACAAACTGATGAACAAGAAGGACAAGTATAAAAAAAATGAAAAGAGGGGCACATGTAGCTAGAACAGAATACCAGAGAAAAGCAACAAAGATGATAAGGGCTGGAGGCTAAATCATATGAACAGTTAAGGGAACTAGGTATGTCTAACAAAAAAATGATAGCTGTGCACCAATACTTGAGCTGTCACAGAGAAGAGGGGGTTGATATATATAGTTACTCTATTTCACATACTTAAAAAAAAATAAGGATATTTTTGGAAGTTAAATTGATCATTTTACTTGACCTAAAGAAAACTGGTGTGCTAATTCAGATAGAGGTTGCAGAGGTTTTGATTTCAAAATCACATTCTGCATGGTCACCCCAGCTTATTCAATGCTCAGGAAAGTTATATTCACCATATGAGTAGGTGAATATAAATTTGAGAATGAGATTGAGTGCAAGTATCACAATGGGGCAACAGCTATTTGCTGCATTTAGTATTTCCCCATGGGGTTAGACAGAAGAGGGAGTAGCTAATACATATTTTGTATGGAAATGGTAATTGGGGATTTTCATTCATGATGAAAATGATGGTTATGGCTAGGAGAGAAAAACCAGAAAGACCTATGTATCCCTTCTCCCAAAAGTGGCTAGCACTAAATATTGTGACAAAGTTACTCAATAAAGTGTCTCATTGGGTACAATCTTACAGTACTATGTAGAAACCTCCACCCTAGCTGCCAATCAGTTTGTAAACCTTTTTGAAGATGGTGGCATTTGTTTTATAAGACCTAATCAGTCTGGGACCAAGCTATTTGCAGAATTATCTGTTTACTCACAGACATACTCAAACAAGAAGTGTCTGTAGTGGCATCTATTATTGGAACAAACTTCTAATTAAAATTATGTGGGTCCCCACTGTGGGGTCTTTTTCTCAAAAATTTAAAATCTACCTGTTCGACCAGGACTTGTTGTCTATTTAATCAGCTGCCATAATTTCTGGCATTTGTCCATTCTTGGTTTTAGGGATATTAAAACTTCTTTAACTTTAATTTTTATTATAATTATTATATAATAATATTTTTTCCTTTGAACCACTTTGATGTTTAAATGAAAAGCACTATAGAAATATTCAGAGTTCTGAAATAAGAGAGGAATTTCTACACTGTAAACAGACATCTATGGGATTTGATAGTTAACTTGCTTTAACTCAAGTTAAATATCTGTCACTCATAATTATGAACAAAATGAGATCGCTCATGTTATCTATTTAGTACAGTACATACTGTTTGCTCTAGATAATTTACTGCAGTTCTAGGGCTTCTAGTATGATTGAGAAGTCAGTATTAATGGACGCCAGATTCTTAAACTATTAATAGAAGATGGACAAAGATAAAATAGAAGGCAATTCAAAATAAACCAAGAACAATTATGCTTGACCTAAAATGGAGAAATAGTATTGTCCAAATGCAGTATAAAATATTGAAGAGATGTTTATGATCTTTGCCTCTTCATTTTTTGCAGCACTATCAGACAGCTGTGCAGAAATAATATTGTGCTTTATACCTGTCCAGAAAAGGCATTCATGATCATAACAAATTTGGAGTTGCAGGAATAGAGATGTTGAGGTGGAATTTGGATTAATGCGTAAAAATTGAAATATTGCATGTATTGGCTGGATGCATGTAAATTTGATTTTATGTTGGTTCCATTGACTTCTTATTTGATTGTAGGTCCTATTCAAAATGCTGGTTCTAGCTTTTAAATCTCTACACAGCTTAGGGTCTTTTAAAAATCAATTGCGTTCATTTAAGTATGCCTGGGATTCAAAATCTAAACAAAAAAATTGGGGCGGTTTGTCATTGCTGTAATTTTAGTAGTCTGATAAATGAACAGGCAAATCAAGTATTACAATTCTGGAATGCCCTTCCAGTAGAAATTCAACCTGTCTGTTGGTCTCTTTTGCTAGGAACCAGAGATGCATAATATAATGCATAATTTGCACACTATACTATGGATTACTACAAAAATCATGAGCCTTCTATATATTTTGCCTCACTTTCTCTATACTGAAACAGGCTATGAAAAAAAGACAGGAAACATTTTTTAAGTGTTCAAATGTGGTTACTTGCTATGTCTGAAACTAGATTAAACTATGATAATTTTAACTATGTTTGAGGAAAATGAGCCAACCTCATGTGGATGATACTTCTTGATTTAAAAAGACATAGTTCGTACTAATTACAATTACAGTTTCAGTATACTGCATAATGATGGTTAGTTGAAAATGTAAATTAAAATTTATAATCTATTTCTCATAGTCAAATTGGGAGAGGGGATAATTTATACACCCAAGATTCATTAATGTATCTCTGAACAGTCTTTTAATGCTGGGTTAAATAAAATTTAGAAATTCAACCCCTAGGATTCATCCATTATTGCCAGTGTTAATTATACTACATAATTTTGTTATTGATTGTACAAATTATTAAGTGTAGCTCACAATACATTATTAAGATTATATTTAGCAGATATAAATAAATGTAATCAAATACTATTCTGAAGTTATTCTATCAGATATTGGTGATGCTCCAGGTATTATTGGATCACCTGCCAAGAACTGCACGTTAACATGGTTATTAATAAGGGATGCTGAGGGTTGCTCAAATGTGTATAGGTTTTCCATCCCTGTTTTAGAGATTTGATGTGGTTCGTTTATGTTACATATTTTCAGCAGATCCAAATATATTCAATAGTTTACTTACTTATTATATTTAATTTGCACCCTACCTTTCTACTTATGCGAACACTCAAGGCAGCTTACGACAATTATGTATGTATTTATTTATTATTTTATTGTATTATTTTATTTGTTTGCCGCTCATCTCACTGCAAGGCGACTCTGGGTGGCTTACATTAAAATAAAACCATAAATACGTATGTATGTATGTATTTATAAAATCACCATAACATCTCAATACAAATACTGGTTTTAACTAAAAGATGGGGAAGGAGGGAGCAGAATGTACAGGGGGGAGGGGGGAGCTGCTATTTAAACGTCCTAAATATAAAACATAACAAACTAATGCAGCTAAAATGAAAAGCAAAAAACAGAAATAATTAACAATTAAAATAATTAACAATTAAAATAATTAACAAGAGTTAATTAATATGCTTTGGAATGGAGTTTTATAACTTGTGTTGATCTATATGGAAGATACAGGAGCCAGAACAGGCACTTTCTCATGCGGCAATATCTGAGCTTCTGGTAACAGAGGATCTTCAGAACAGCCTCTCCTGCTGATTTAACTATGCAGAATCCTAACAATAGTCCTTCAAATAATCAGGCCTTATGCTGTTTATGATTTAAAGGTTAACATTGGTAAGGCCACACTTGGGATACAGTACTGCATCCAGTTTTGGTCACCACAATGTAAAAAAGATGTTGAGACTCTAGAAAGAGTATAGAGAAGAACAAGAAAGATGATTAGGGGACTGGAGGCTAAAACATATGAGGAACGGTTGCTGGAATTGGGTATGTCTAGTTTAATGAAGAGAAGGACTAGGGATGACATGATAGCAGTGTTCCAATATCTCAGGGGTTGCCACAAAGAAGAGGGAGTCAAGCTATTCTCCAAAGCACCTGAAGGCAGAACAATTAGCAATGGATGGAAACTCATCAAAGAGAAAAGCAGAACTTAGAAGAAATTTCCTGACAGTTAGAACAATTAATCAGTGGAACAATCTGCCTCCAGAAGTTGTGAATGCTCCAACACTGGAAGTTTTTAAGAAGAGACTGGACAGCCATTTGTCTGAAATGGTATAGGGTTTCCTGCCTGAGCAGAGGGTTGGACTAGATGACCTCCAAGGTCCCTTCCAACTTCTTCTTCTTCTTCTTCTTCTTCTTCTTCTTATTATTATTATTATTATTATTATTATTATTATTATTATTATTATTATTATTATTATTATTATTATTATTATTATTATTATTATTATTATTATTATTATCTCAAATTGTGCTGAGTACAAAACTGTCTGTGCAGATCTTTCAGTACAGGTTTCATGAGATCTCTATGTCTTATACATAAAGATAATCAAACAACGAATCAGCGAACACCTAGAGGCAAACAAAATCACTACTAAAAGCCAACATGGGTTTGTCAAAAACAGATCATGCCAGACAAACCTTATTGCATTCTTTGACCAAGTGACAAAATTAGTGGATCAGAGGAATGCTGTGGATATAATTTACTTGGACTTCAGTAAGGCATTTGATAAAGTAGATCACAACCTACTACTCAATAAGATAGAAAAATGTGGGTTAGACAGCATCACCACCAGATGGATTCGTAGCTGGCTGACCGGCCGTACTCAGCGTGTGGTCCTCAATGGAACCGCATCTACATGGAGGGAAGTGTGCAGTGGGGTGCCCCAGGGCTCTGTTCTGGGGCCAGTGCTCTTCAACATCTTCATCAACGATTTGGACGAGGGGATAGATGGGAACTCATCAAATTTGCGGATGACACCAAGCTGGCAGGAATAGCCAACACTCCAGAAGACAGGCTTAAGATACAGGAGGACCTGGACAGACTTGAACATTGGGCGCTATCTAACAAAATGAAATTCAATGGTGAAAAAAGTAAGGTTCTACATTTAGGCAAGAAAAACCAAATGTACAGGTATAGTATAGGGGGTACCTTGCTCAATAGTAGTAACTGTGAGAGGGATCTCGGAGTCCTAGTGGACAATCACTTAAATATGAGCCAGCAGTGTGCTGCAGCTGCCAAAAAAGCCAACACAGTGCTGGGCTGCATTAACAGAGGGATAGAATCAAGATCACGTGAAGTATTAATACCACTTTACAATGCCTTGGTAAGGCCACACTTGGAATACTGCATCCAGTTTTGGTCACCACGATGTAAAAAAGATGTTGAGACTCTAGAAAGAGTGCAGAGAAGGGCAACAAAGATGATTAGGGGACTGGAGGCTAAAGCATATCAGAACGTTTGCTGGAATTGGGTATGTCTAGTTTAATGAAAAGAAGGACTAGGGGTGACATGATAGCAGTATTCCAATATCTCAGGGGTTGCCACAAAGAAGAGGGAGTCAAGCTATTCTCCAAGGCGCCTGAGGGCAGGACAAGAAGTAATGGATGGAAACTAGTCAAGGAGAGAAGCAACCTGGAACTGAGGAGAAACTTCCTGACAGTTAGAACAATTAACCAGTGGAACAACCTGCCTCCAGAAGCGGTGAATGCTCCAACACTGGAAGTTTTTAAGAAGAGACTGGACAGCCATTTGTCCGAAATGGTATAGGGTTTCCTGCCTGAGCAGGGGGTTGGACTCGATTATTATTATTATTATTATTATTATTATTATTATTATTATTATTATTATTATTATTATTATTATTATTATTATTATTATTATTATTATTATACTAATTAGAAGTCCGACTACTGCATTTTGCACAAATTACAAGTTCTGGACACAGCCATCAAAATGGGTTGTAAGTAACCAAGTTGTGGATAACTGTTTTAAAGCTTTATTGTTTAAGGTTATGCTGAAGAACAGCTAGCCAAATATTCTTCCCATTTTTAGCAGCTAGGCATAAAAAAATATAATTCTGATTATTAGAAATTGAGATATAAATAAAAGTACTTCTGAATGTGGAGGTTTTCTTTAATGTTTAGTTCTATTAGCTTTCATGTATTCTTGAAGGATAGAGATTATCATGTTCCAATTCTAGGCAGTTCCAGACTTGGTTTTGACATTAAAATGCCCTTTGTTGCAATGACACATGGCCAGCTCTAGGCTGATGTCACTGCTATGCTAATGACATCCATTCTCCTACCATCAGAGTTAGGTAAGATGATGTAGCTGTTAGACCAGTGTGTGTGATTCTTTATGAAAAGGATGGTCTCAGGACTTCATGTTCAGTAATCTCCCAGATAGGCACCTCAGTCTACATTTAGTGAGTTTTTTTCAGTTAAGAGGAATGTCCAAACATGCTGTTGCAGTAATAAATGGTTAAATCCTTGTCAGGCAAATCTCAAACAACACAATAAAACATTCATTTAATTTAAATTTCAGCTCTAGGGCATCTTCTAATTCATGTGTTTCATTATTTCAGCTATTCATTATGTTACATATAGAAATACACACATTTCTCCTGTTTTGTAAACTTTGCTACCACACCGAAGGCTTCATCATTGAGCAAATGATGTATGTTAATGTGTTAGAAAAACTATATTGTAACTAACAGAAGATCAAACGATTTATGATGCTTTTCTCTAACTGCTTAATTGTCTTTGAAAACTTTTTTTCATATGATAATGTTGGATGTAGGAGCTACCATCATACCTATAAACTTAAGTTGATTACTGGACTGATAATTTTGGCAAGATATTTGTAAAAAGCCAAAGATGTATGGCTCTTAATATTTAACTTTGTGCTCTCAGATTAAGATTTTGATTTCAAGTAAATTTGAATTATTTTTAATGCTCTCCTTGTGATTTTGAAAGAATGTTGGAAAAGATATGGCAGATAGCCATGAAAATTCATTACAGGGATAAATTGTGTTAAATCTCTTACTTAAACATGGCATGAATAGTAGATTTATTAGAAATATGCTAGCCAACACCACAGTATTGGATTAGAACTGCAAATACCATAAGTCAAATCCCAATTCTACATTGAAACTCTTAACTCACGGGTGTTAAACTCGCCGTGTCACGTGACATGTCTCAACTTTTTTTGCATTGCTGGAGCTGGGGTGAGCGCGGCCTCCGTATGATGCAACCGGCCTGCGGGCCGGCAGTTTGACATCCCTGTGTCTAACTGGATATCCTTAGGCAAGTTATGCTTTCAGCCTAAGTATTTCATGGCATTATTCGGAAGATAAATGTAAAAAAAAACACCTATATGTGTCACCTTGAGTATCTTGAAGGAAATACAGCTTTACATGCAATAAATACATTAAATACATGTTGACTCTTTCCTACCTGAGATTTGAATCTATTTTTCAAAAAGGCTTTGGTCTGAGACTGCATGATGTGACACAAACAGCCTTGCTCAGGGACATATGGCGCCTCTAGGCTATCTTGAATGATGGTGCCACCTCCTAGAGATGATGCTACCTCCCTCTTGGATTTCTAAAATAGATTTTGTTTTTGGAAGGAAGGGCAGCATTGGTGCCCTCTTAAGTTTTGACACCCTAGGCCAAAATCCTGGATTCAAGTATAATACGTATTATTTCACTGTTGTATTGGGTATTTGTATTTAATCTTCTATATTTCAAAAAGTGCCTTTCTGAAGAAGAAGTCTGTAAGAAGCAAGACTTCTGTTCAGTATTTACAATCTAGAGTTCTCAGTTAAAGAATTATCCAAACCACATAGAAAAATGAATGTAAATGCCCAAGATAACAGCTTGTCTGGTTATATTTATATAGCTGTTAGAGTTTTCCCCTTTTTCCCCATCTCGGTTCAACATTATACAATAGCCTCTATTTAGAAAAAAGAATGAGCAATAATGGAATTCATCCTAACTTGTAGTGGCTCTTCATATGATCCAGCAATGCAGACTTAAAATATTCAGGATTTGATATCACAAGATGTATAGATGCTAGTTGTAGTGCTTTTCTTGATAATTATGCTCTGTACCGTGTAGGTGGAGATGACCGTCGAGTTCTGCTCTGGCATATGGAACAAGCAATCCACTCCAGGGTCAAGCCTGTTCAACTGAAAGGAGAACATCACTCTAATATCTTCTGCCTGGCTTTTAATAGTGGTAACACCAGAGTCTTTTCTGGAGGTAAAGAATACAGTTTTTCAAAACAAAGCAAGGATACCTTCATTGATTGATTGATTACAATTTGCATCCTGCTTCAATCTGAACAGTATTTTTAAGTGATTCCAATGTATATCTCCAAACCTTTTCTTTTTTTTTTTTTGCAATATTATTGAAGCTGCACAACTGAAATGTAATTTCCTATTACTGGAGATAGATAGACAGACCAACTAACCACCTTCTGAGCACATTGTCTTGGATTAGACAACGATTTTTTTCCATTTGCTGCTGTTGCAGCTGCAATGTAGCATGTATTGGATACAGCATGAAGACATATGCCTCACAGGATAGCCATCTATTTTAATAAAGTTGTAGAATGCCTTTTTTTGTCCCCTGACCTGCTCTATAATCTTGCAGGTTATACATATACACAGAAAAAAATGTACCAAAATATTTTTTAAAATAAGCAATATTATCCTCTTCCTAAGCTGAGCTATCTTTAGCGTATAGTAGGAAGAAAAAAAGAGTCCTTTACTTGCAACCATTTCTTTAGTGACCTTTTGAAGTTACAACAGCACTGAAAAAAGTGACTTATGACCATTTTTCACACAATCATTGCAGCATCCCAGTGGACATGTGATCAAAATTTGGCCACTTGGCCACTGGCTCATATTTATGATGGTTGCAGTGTCCCGGGTCAAGTGATCACCTCTTATGATCTTCTGACAAGCAAAGTAAATGAGGAAGCCAGATCCACTTAATAACCATATTACTAATTTAACAACTGCAGTAATTTGCTTAACAGCTATGGCAAGAAAGGTAATAAAATGGGGCAAAACTCACTTAATAACTGTCTTGCTTAGCAACAGAAATTTTGGGCTCAATTGTCGTATGTCGAGGGCTATCTGTACTTTTTTCTGATCAGATGGAAAAGCATTCTGTGTCCTACACTATTGCTGTTGCTCCTGGAGGATCCCAGAAGTTGAGCATTACTTCAGTGATGCACAGAAGTCTAGTTTCACACCATTTTGAGAGAAAAAAACCCTATGGAAACTGTAATGTAAACCTAAAATAGGCTTGGCATCATTTAAAACAAAAGACCATAAATTCCTCAAAACTGCACTCATGCTCCACACATTTTGAAATGTCATTCCACCCAGTGTAGTTACTGATCCCTGTCGTACCTATGCAAGGCCATTCAAATCATTTCCCAATTGCCAAAAGTTTGCCCTTCTTGAGTGAGTTGAGGACACAGATATTCAGTAACAAAAAGGATTCCAAATCCTGTATATTCCTGTGATGTGCAATGTGATAATGTTTCTAAAGCAAACAATGGGATGGTAGGCTTTTTTTCTGTGCAACTTCTGCACACTTAACTATCCTGGTGCCTTTAAAGATAGAATGGACTTGTAGTAAACAACTTGTTTTACGGTTCCAAAGGTGCTTTTCAAAAGCACCTGGACTTTCTCTCTAAGAAGTTGCCTTTTGAAAATCACCTCTCAGACAACCATGATCAGGATGATTGAGAATCTCCATAGACAAGTTCTTTTACTGCTGCTCCACAACAAATTGTTATTACTTTATACTTCAAAAGCAAGCCAATAAGTAGGAGTCATTGTCATGAATATTTGGTCCAGAATAAAATTAAAAAGCTAATATCTTTCTTGGGTTCCCAGACCATTTTTCCTTTTCCTTTTCCACAATCCTTCTCATTTACATTCATGTTACTAAATGACAAATTTTATTTCTGTTTATAGGTAATGATGAGCAGGTTTTGCTTCATGATATCCCGAGGTAAATGCATTTTTTCCAGTGTCTAAATACTCTTTATCAGGGTAATGATGGAAAGAAGGAGAAACACTGAGGTATCGGTGGGCCCAAGTTGTAGGACATTGTAGTCATATCTGATGATCTAAAATATTTACATGATTGGAATATTCCATTATCCCACAGTTTTCACTGCAATAACCTATTCAGAAATAGCCCCCCATCTTCAGTAAGACTAACTTTCAAGAAGTGGCATGTAGAATTGCATTGTTAGTTAATGTAACATTCTCAAGGTCACTCTTACAAGCATGATAATCCATGTGCCTCAAGCATATATGCGGATCTCTACTAAGAGGACAACTGTGCAAGCAGTTTGAAACTTCTCTGAATTTAAAGATGAGTGATATGATAATCTGTCTTCCTGTCTACTTTGCATTAAGATCAAGATGCTTATTCCATTGCATACTTACTCCTACTGAATTGAATAAGGCTTGCAAAAACCTGGAAAGCCATTTGATGACAGCAACAGATACAGAAAATTCTATTAGTGATTTAGAATTTTGCAGTCCAAATATGAGTGTCCTAGTTTATAGAGAATCACATTGCATTAACATATTTGTAGACACGTTTTCTATATATACTGTTGCTCTAAGGATATGTATGGGATAATGGACTTTAAATGTTTTGAAATAAATTTTCTAGCACACTGTAAAAGATAAGAAGCTGATGATGCTGGTGTATGTTTCAGTGGTGAAACTCTGGATGTCTTTGCCCATGAAGATGCAGTCTATGGACTGTCCGTGAGTCCAGTTGATGATAATGTTTTTGCAAGCTCATCTGATGATGGTCGAGTTCTCATTTGGGATATCAGAGAGTCTTCTCAGGGAGGTGAGGATTACATCTACTTTTTCTGTTAAAACAGAAAACTAATTTTAGTTTGATAAGGAAAGAATTGCACGTATTTGAATTTTCTTTAAAATGTTTGTTCATTTGGAGCGTCTGTAGCTTTAAATAGTAATGAAATAAGATGAACTACCTCATGTTTTGTAGTACTTATTTTTTTATGCTGTTCTTCAATTTCAAGTATTTACATAGTAGAGCCAGTTTGATCTAACGGTTGGCTCTGGACTAGAAAACTGGGAACCTGAGTTCTAGTCCTGCCTAGACAGGAAAACCAGCTGGGTGACCTCTGGCCACTTGCACAGTCTCAGCATTAGGAAGAAGGCAATGACAAATGCTGCCTAGAAAACTACATGGAGTTCTCCTTATAGTCGTCAGGAGTAATAAAAACAAATCATGACAGAGGAAGAGGAAGAAAAAAGAGTATATCTCTTTGTGGCATAAAATGTATTTCAGTTGAAAATGTAAACATCTGGGAAATAAAATGTTACCAAGCAGTAAGAATGGATGCCAAAATGCTTTTCCAGAAGAGTATTTTAATAGCAGGGATTGTCTTTCCACCCACTTCACCCCTGAAGATGAGGTTTTTTATCCTTAAGACCAAGTTATGGAAATAAAAAGGAGGCAACAGAGAATATAAGGCAAAGTTCAGTGTGGCACTAAGACAAAATGTGGTTTATTTCTTATCAAATTAGAAATAACCTAGTCAGGGTGATTTAGGAACCACATTGGGATTTCTACCTTGTTAACTATTACATGAAGTGTTTAGCTCTTAGCAAATTTAAAAACAAGCTTAAAATGTAATGTTTAATTACTGAAGTTATTATAGACTTGTCTTTGTCATCTGGATATTAGTGTGTGGCCTAGTTCCATTATAATTCTGATTCTCAAGAATTTTTAAGCAAGATCTGAGGAACAAGCCATTATGATCTGATTCACATTAATATTAAACCATAATGGAATAGAATGCAAACCACAGTAAACTGAAAGCATATAAAGCTTGTAGTCACAATAAAAGCAAATATAAAAGACTTCAAAAGTTAATTCATCAAGAAGCATTATAGAGCTGACATCCATTAGAGATATTTGGGAGAAAGGACTTTGTTAATAGTGAGGAGAATTGAATGAATGCAATGAAATGGAGAAATAAGATGAAAAATATATTGCCACAGAATATGAGATCTTGATATCTGCCAATAGCAGATTTTAAGATGTTGATAGGGCAACCACTATTGTTGTGAATAGCAGTTTGTAAACTTATTAAAGTTATAATATAAAAAGTTGAAAATCCATTTCAACTTTTATTAAACTCATTTCAGTGCCATAGTTTGATACAATAATCCAATTTTAATTAAATGGTAAGTGAAGCTTTTGTAGAGTCCTTGGTGCTCTCTGAGCTTGGTTGTTTGCTTGCAGATGTTTCATTACCTAACTAATAATAACATCAGTGAAGCTCCTTTAACAACTTTGCAAAATATCTTGCAGATTGGAGCATTATTTTGTATATGCAAGTGAACACATACTTTTCAGAATTTAGGTAAAATAACTTGAAAATGCAGAAAAGACCAATCTAAATTATTTGTTGCTATTAGTCACTTTCAAGATTAAGACTAAGATTAAGATTAAGATCTTATTTGTATTTGTTGGTAGGCATTAATGAAGAGATAATACATATTTCTGTAGAGATTACTGTTTTATCATTTTTGTGGGAGTTCCAGGAAGATAATTTAAATTCTAATATGAAACCTCTGCCAGGATGACTTGAAACTAATTCTACGAATGATTGGCAAATATAAACAAAGTTTATCTAGAAATATTTTACTTGAAAATGTTCCATCCTTTCAGCTGTATTTTAATTTTTTTTTAACAGAGCCCTTTTGCTTGGCAAATTATCCTTCTGCCTTTCATAGTGTGATGTTCAATCCAGTGGAGCCCAGATTACTGGCCACTGCCAACTCAAAAGAAGGTGTTGGGCTATGGGATATTCGAAAACCTCAAAGGTAAAGAGTAACATGCTTTCTTAGGCATTGTTTAAAGAAATTGGAAAGAGAAATCAAAGTGGAACTTGTAATCTGATAAGAATTTGATTTATCTTTAAAATTTCCTTGGTAAAATTTTCTCTATATATCATATAACATATAGAAAAAGCTTGTAGTGAGCATTCTGCTTGGATACTGATAAATTGCATCTTTTTATCCAGATTATTTAAACAATCTTTTCAGTTTGAAATGAAAATACCTGGCTTCTGCTCAATCTATATTGGGTTTTCAGAGTTTCAAGAATGGATTCTATTACTTGATTACTTAGTTTCCTTTAGTGCACTTCTAACCTCTACCAATATGGGTGCAATAGGCCATTTATATTATTTTCTATAAATCATCTTTACACTGTATATTAAAAATGCTGTTATATGATTGGTTGTTCCTGCTCCATTTATTACTTCACATGAAGCTTAATTGACTCAATGTGTATTTCATATGTTTTTTAATTCATTTCATATCAAACAACAGAAGGACCTACAGATTATCTAGCAGAATTGCCTACAATACTTAGAGCTTGCTAAAAGTACATCCTACCTTGGTTTTGAATGCTGCAAATGAAGAAGATATCACTAAGCATTCTGTCATTTCATATTGGTGAAACATGTTATTTAAAACACGTGTTTCACAATGCAGAGTAGCATGAATAAACCATATCTCTTCAAATTGTCCTAGCATTTATATCATTTAAATGGCTTGTGCAGCTGCATTGAAGACTGTCTTAGCATATGTGTGCATGCATAACCACATTCCTTTCTTTCTGGTACCTCCTTTGCCTTGCTATATAGTAAAAGTGAGGTGCTGATAGTGATTGTAACTTTAAATAAATTCATTCTTATCTTATCCTGGACTTTGCTTGGATATGTACGTCAAATAAAATTGTGGTTAAGTCTTGCTTCAAGCGTATATATGGTTGCAGTTAAATTGGGCCTCTGAAAGCCCCTCTTCCCTCTTATGTCAATTGAGAATGGTCAAAATTATTAGTTTTAACTAAAAACATATAGACTCATTTCCTCCTTCTCCACTTATATTCCTAAACTGTCAAGATAGTATTGGCCATAACAATGTTGAAAGAATGCTGAGTAAATAATTGTAAGTGGTTAATTGTATGGAACCATACAATTTAGTGCATGTTTTTACTGCAGGTCAGTATTGGGCAGCTTATATTGGCATTTACTATTGTAAGTACTATAGTATAAAATTGTATCTTCCTGGGCAAAGTCTGTGAATGAGGCAATGTCTTGCTATGTTATCTGGGATTCTTTTTTGGCCTGCAGATTCTGAAGAAATTGATAACGTGCTCTCCAAGCTGTCTCAAATAGTATGTGAACTCAATCATGCCCATTCTTGGCTCTTTAATCTTTAATTCTCCTAGATTTGGGAGGTAGTTAACATTTGTCTCTTGGAGGGATTGATGCCAACAGTCTTGAAAGAGGGTCTTCCTAGGTCTGACTGTTTTTGACAACTATTGCCCTTTGTCTTAGAGAAAGTTATTGAGACTATGGGTAGAACTGTGAAGCGTGCTAGAAGAAGTAGATTATCCAGACCCTTTCCAGTGAGGGTTCAGAACTGGCCATGGATTTTTTATAAATCATCACTCTCTCATGTGAAATCTGACTGGGGGTGGTATGCACCTCCTAATCCAAATTTCTTCTGGATAGCTGCAAGGAGTGGAGATTCAAGGCACTGTTCTGCAGTGGTTCAACTCCTTACCCATTGAGCACTTACCGTTAGGACTGGGGGGAATGGGAAGTTAAGAGAGAAAAAGGATACTTTCGTTAAGATATTCAGTTTATTCCTTAAAATCTTGACACACATAAATACATTTGGGTTCTGGCCTCTCTACCTTTGAAATACAAATTTAACATGATGCTGTTTTCTGAGAATATAGGAAACTATTATCATAGTTGACCATATCCCAGCTTCTGCATGATTTCTCTCAGAAGATAGACAAAGCAATTATGGGATTTTTCAGCCATTGACAAAAAAAAAAAGTTGTCTGAATATCCTGTGGTTATATGCTAAGGTAGTCTTTCAAGTGTACTATGAGTCTTGTTTGCTAGAAGATACTGGCTGTTACCCTTCAGAATTGCTAGAGTGTTTACATCACCTTATGACTTTTTGTGTTTCAGCTATCTTGGCAATGGTTTGAGATAAGATTGGATTCCAGCCATCATGTGACTTTTTGAAAGACTCCAGGAAATCATCCCCTAAAGATCCCTTTTTTTTATAATTACTAATCATTGAGGAACATGTGTTTACAGATGATATAGCTTTAATCAGTGGTGGGATTCAAATATGTGAACAACCAGTTCTCTGTGTGGATGCCACTTCCGGAAGTCCATTCTGGGCCTGGGCAGCAAAAAATTAGCTACCGGTTCTGCTGAAGTAATGCGAACCAGCTGAATCCCACCACTGGCTTTAATTCATTTCATTAGAAATGGAAAATAAATATTATAGAATATATATGCTTATTCATGCAGAAGACCTATGTAGTCACTGAGTCAACATTAACTTGATGGCACGTACAATAATCACACAATATATAATAACATACCATTGCACTGTAACTTCCCATAAAGTTGCCTCTGTTCTTAACACTTTATCAAATTACCTTGCAATATCCATCTCCCTTTTCTCACTTTTATTTTAAAAACTAGGTGTTTGGAGAAATTGTTTACTTGGACTTAATGGAGATATTGCTACACGATAGGATACGATACTATAACTTTTGGATTTTCTCAGCTTGGCCAAGAATTACTTTTTTGCTCATTAGTTATATTGCTATATACATTCTTGTTGCAGTAATAAAAATATCACAATTTGTAATGATGGCAGGTTTTTTCATTATATATAATGACTTTTATGTTCATAGTCTTTAGCACTAGATATTCTTTGTCCTTCTTTCCACCCAAAGGTTATGATTTCCTATATCCATTGGCTAGCATGCAGCTAATTTAGCTATGACTGTGACTTACCAAGATATCCAGAATAACATAATGAAAGCAACTGAAGATATTTCATGTCCCAATCTCTTTGCCCTTTGTTAGTAGTGTTTTGTTTTTGTGAACATCCAATAAGCAATCCAGATGATGCCACTTGCCAAAAGAAGATAACTTTTTATCTTTTTTCTTGGAAATGAAGCCATTGATTCTTGAACACAAGAATTGTCATTTCTTTCCACAAGCTATTTGTAAAAACTATTTTGACATAACAAAGCTATTCTTGCATTTAAAGTTATATTGTTTCACTTTTTTTAATTTACTGCCTGAATGCCCAATGACTTTTTAAGGCCTATTCTTTCTGCTTTCCAAAAGGCTTTAAGAGGCTTAAATTTGTATAATAGATTGCTTTATGTAATAATAGCAACACAACCGTATCTTCTACAGTTTTTGTATAGCAATAACCCGAGTGTATCTTCTTTATACCTGTGTAGCAGGTCACACTATAAATGTGTTTGTGTGTTTCCCATTTCTACAAAGAAATTATTTCCTGCCCAGAGACAAGTTTAATTCATGAAGCAGCTCAGTAGTATAGTTGAAAGATTTCAATAGATTATGCAGGAGAGAAAAAAATCATGAAGCAACCAGTGAAATAATCAACTAATGTTGATTCGTGTTTTTATTGAGAACAGCGCAATGCTAACATAGATACTGGATTTGAGCTTTTTTTATTCTGTTCTGACCCTCAGCCACCGTGCATGTTAATATGAAGAACTTTATGACAAAAACATCTTAGAAGATTTCATATACTGTATTCATGCAGCTTTTGGTCCAAAACTAGATATTTTTTTTCAGTTAAACAGAATGTGATAAATACGATATGCACCAAAAAAAGGCAGCACATAAACTTAGCAAACAAATTATCTTATTCCTAAAGATTTACTTTTTCTGTCTAAAATCTTACATTTTAAGACTTTAAGATTTTAAAATGTTATTACATTTAAGGCAAAAATCTTAAATTGACTTCTTTGGGAGAGAGCCTTATTATCTTTGAAGAAACATGCATGAAAATGATCTCTTAGATCCAAACATTATCTGTTTTTTACTGGAAGGAAACCCAGGTTAAATCGGTGCTTATTTTCAGGGGATTGTGCACTGTAGCCAGAATCCCCAACCCCAGCTTAGCAGTCAGTAAAATAAATTGGTTAAAATCACCCTCCTCCCTTTGACTTCTATGCCGTTAGATGTTACCTGAAATAAGGTTGTAAAATATATACCACTCACTTGAAATGTGTTCCAAATGTTTTTGCTAAAGTAATTCTAATTCAAATATCCTATTGGATAGGATATCTGAGGGATATCTGGCTACAGTATCCAAATTATTATGATGTTCTTACAAAATAGCACATTCAGACACTCTGCCATCCTTGAACACTAATGCTAATGATAACAGAGACCACCTTGGCAACAGTTGACTTGTGGCCGCTCATTTTAATTCATTTTTGTCTCCTGTTTCCTAGTTCCTTGCTCAGATATGGTGGGAATCTGTCACTTCAGAGTGCCATGAGTGTGAGATTTAACAGCAATGGAACGCAGCTGCTTGCTCTCAGGCGTCGGTTGCCACCAGTCCTTTATGACATCCATTCCCGGCTGCCTGTCTTCCAGTTTGACAACCAGGGTTATTTTAATTCTTGTACCATGAAAAGCTGCTGTTTTGCAGGAGATCGTGATCAGGTAAGGAGCATTAATTCCTAAAATCCATGAGTTATACAGAGAGGCATTTTAAGATGTTTTAAGACTGCGTGAGAATATAGTGTAGAACACTGTAAGATTTCCTTGTGTGTAAAACAACAAATCTAGATCAATATAAATAATTTTTAGTGACATAGTTCTCACAACATGCTAAATCATATTGTGGTTAGTCCTCCTTCTTCTTGTGCCATATCCGTTATCGGACGTTGGCGATCATGTTGGCGATCCTGTTTTTATCAGCAGCCGCACGAAAAAGTGCTGCTGAGTTTTGTCCAAACCAGTCCCTTAGATTTTGAAGCCATGATGTTCTTCTTCTGCCTGGACCTCGTTTGCCTTCAATCTTTCCCTGGAGGATTAAATGGAGTATGCCATATTTTTCTGGGTGTCACATCACATGTCCGAAATATTCTAACTTTCGTTTTTTAATTGTTTTGATGATTTCCCTTGGCTTTCCCAGGCGGCTTAAAACCTCCTCATTTCTGATCTTGTCCACCCAGCTTATACGTAACAGCCGCCTGTAAATCCACATTTCAAATGCTTCTAGTCTCTTCAGGTGGCCTTCTGTCAGAGACCAACTCTCTACTCCATAGAGCAGGGTAGAAAAAATATAGCATATGAGAAGCCTGATTTTCAGTCTTAGGCTTATGTCGTGACTGCAGAAGACCTTTTTCATTTTGAAGAATGCTGTTCGAGCTTTCTCTATCCTTGTCTTTACTTCAGTGGTCATGTCCCAGCTTTCATGTAAATTAGAACCGAGGTGCGTGATCCTTTCAACTTTTTCTAGTGGTATTCCTTCTGAATTTATTTTAGTCCTCCACATAAGTTAAATAGTTAGTCCTCCACATAAGTTAAATAGTAATTAATGATGAACATCTTAGTTACTATTTATAACTGTGACTTGTTGAGTCTCTGCTTTAAAGCTGCTGCAGATGCAGTGTTTCTCCTGTTTTTATCTCTTTTTCTATCCATAGTGGGTAGGGAAGTGAAAAGAGATACAGGAGTGCTGTAAGAAATACACATACATAGGTAATATATATAGCTCTATATAGGGCTTTATGTTTGTGCATGTATGTGTAATTAATATATAAATTAATATGAAAGTGAGTTATTTTACCCGAGATGTCTAGAAATACAGTAAGATTTTATATTCATTTATTTGGAATAAGTAAAAAGGAGTCCCTGCAGATTTTACTCCACTAGTCATTGCTGACTCTAGGCTCATCTCCGTTTCAAGGGCCATTGAGCCAATGCTATCAGAAGATGCTCCTGTGATCATGTGGCCAGCATGACATCATGGAGCGCTGTTACCTTTCCACTGAAGTGTACCTATTTATTCATATTTGCATGCTTTTTTTTTTAATCTCCTAGGTTGGCAGGAGGTAGGGCAAGAATAGCTGCTCACCCCATCACATGATGCTTGGGTCTTGAACCTGGACTGTGGCTTTCCAACCGACAAGCTCAGCATCTTAATCACTGAGCCATCGCACCACCCTTATTAATTGATAAGCAATATCCCTTTATTTGTGATGTTGGTTATCAAATATTCCATGACCTATATTTGAATTGTGACTTAATCTCAGGTTATAACACTTACTCAACCATTTTGGCCCAGAATTAAAAAAATGATGTCTCTTTACTACTGGGAGATGAACTGAACTACAGAACATGGATGGGAAATAAATTCTGATAGTGCTGGCTGCTGCTCTGACCTTGCATATTGCAGCAAGCATAAGTTGGTTGAAAAAAATTGATGAGAAATCATATTTGCTTTGTACATGTGACAGTAATTTCCTAAACCAATTTACCCTTTGTTGCTGATACGGTAAAACTTTTTCCAGACAAAGAGTTTACTTTGAATTGTTATACCTTATTTGTTTAAATTTTATAGCGGATCCACATAACAATGCCACCATCTATTTGTAATTCTCCTATTTTTCCCTCTATAATTGCTTTGTTTTTTTCTTCTTGGTCAAATCATTTTGCCCCCAAAGAATCAAGGAATAATAACAAGTCTCCACAGATGTGATTTCAGGGCACATTCAGATTCTCTGTGTGTGTGTGTGTGTGTGTGCGTGCACGTTACTATTGCCATTGTTTTTCTTCTTCTGGTTAATTCTCCGAATCTGCCTCGACAAATCTCTTTAGTTTTCTTGGCAAGGTTTTTCAGAAGTGGTTTGCCAGTCACCTTCTTCCTCCTGAGAAAAGGTGACTAGCCCAAGGTCACCCGCTGGTTTTTTACCTGTTTTCTTGCCATAATAATAATAATAATAATAATAATAATAAAGTTGGAAGGGACCTTGGAGGTCATCGAGTCCAACCCCCTGCTCAGGCAGGAAACCCTATACCATTTCGGACAAATGGCTGTCCAGTCTCTTCTTAAAAACTTCCAGTGTTGGAGCATTCACCGCTTCTGGAGGCAGGTTGTTCCACTGGTTAATTGTTCTAACTGTCAGGAAGTTTCTCCTCAGTTCCAGGTTGCTTCTCTCCTTGACTAGTTTCCATCCATTACTTCTTGTCCTGCCCTCGCCCTTGGAGAATGCTTGACTCCCTCTTCTTTGTGGCACCCCTGAGATATTGGAATACTGCTATCATGTCACCCCTAGTCCTTCTTTTCATTAAACTAGACATACCCAATTCCAGCAAACGTTCCTGATGCTTTAGCCTCCAGTCCCCTAATCATCTTTGTTGCCCTTCTCTGCACTCTTTCTAGAGTCTCAACATCTTTTTTACATCGTGGTGACCAAACTGATGCATATTCCAAGTGGGCCTTACCAGCATTGTAAAGTGGTATTAATACTTCACGTGATCTTGATTCTATCCCTCAGCCTCACTGTGCAGCTGCAGCGCTGGCTGTCCACTAGGACTCCGAGATCCCTCACACAGTTACTACTATTGAGCAAGGTACCCCCTATACTATACCTGTACATTTGGTTTTTCTTGCCTAAATGTAGAGCCTTACTTTTTTCACCATTGAATTTCATTTTGTTAGATAGCGCCCAGTGTTCAAGTCTGTCCAGGTCCTCCTGTATCTTAAGCCTGTCTTCTGGAGTGTTGGCTATTCCTGCCAGGTTGGTGTCATCCGCAAATTTGATGAGTTCCCCAGCTATCCCCTCGTCCAAATCGTTGATGAAGATGTTGAAGAGCACTGGGTCCAGAACAGAGCCCTGGGGCACCCCACTGCACACTTCCCTCCCTGTAGATGCGGTTCCATTGAGGACCACACGCTGAGTACGGCCGGTCAGCCAGCTACGAATCCATCTGGTGGTGATGCTGTCTAACCCACATTTTTCTATCTTATCAAGTAGTAGGTTGTGATCTACTTTATCAAATGCCTTACTGAAGTCCAAGTAAATTATATCCACAGCATTCCTCTGATCCACTAATTTTGTCACTTGGTCAAAGAATGCAATAAGGTTTGTCTGGCATGATCTGTTTTTGACAAACCCATGTTGGCTTTTAGTAGTGATTTTGTTTGCCTCTAGGTGTTCGCTGATTCGTTGTTTGATTATCTTTTCCAGAATCTTCCCAGGTATTGAGGTCAGGCTGATAGGTCTGTAATTTCCTGGATCCATTTTTTTTCCTTTTTTGAAGATGGGAACTACATCAGCTCTTTTCCAGTCCTCTGGTAGTTCCCCAGTGCTCCAGGATCTTTGAAAAATATAGTTCAGTGGTTCTGAGATCACATCTGCCAGTTTCTTGAGAACCTTGGGGTGTAATCCATCTGGTCCTGGTGATTTGAACTCATCTAGGCTGGACAGGTGCTCACTTACCATTTTCTTGCCTATCTTAACTTGTGTTTCTATTCTGTTTTTTATGGCACTATTTTTGATAGGTTGGTCTGTTTTTTCCCTTTGTGTAAAGACAGATGCAAAAAACGAGTTAAATAGTTCTGCTTTCTCCCTATTGCTTGTCACCTTCTTACCACTTTCACCCACTAATGGACCAATCATTTCCTTCACTTTTTTCTTATTTTTTACATGTTGAAAGAAGCTTTTTTTGTTATTTTTGACTTTGGTCGCATTATGAGCCTTAGCTTTCCTCACTTCATCTTTGCAGGCTCGGGCTATTTGCTGATATTCTGACTTTTTTATGTGCCCCTCTTTCCACTTTCTATACTTGTCCTTTTTATCTTTCAATTTATCAGAGAGTTCTTTATGCAGCCATGCTGGTCTCTTTTGAGAGCTGTTATTTTTCCTCTTTGTTGGTATTGTGCTAGACTGGGCTTTTATTATCTCGCTTTTCAAAATTTCCCAAGCTTCTTGAGTTGTTTTCCCCTTGAGGATTCTCATCCATGGAATCCTTCCCAAGCCCTCTCTAAGTTTATTGAAATTAGCTCTCTTGAAGATGTAATAAATATATGTAATAAATTATTAAATATGACACATCATAGAATATCTCTTAGATGAAAGAGAACTATAGTGCCATTACCTTATCATGCAATAAATATGTGCATTCATAAAATTGTGAGGAGCCACAATTTTTGTATTTTTCACAAGATAGTTGGTCAAAAAATCCTAAATATTATTGTTATTTAATTAGTAACATTATATATATATATATATATATATATATATATATATATATATATATATATATATATATATATATATATATATATATATATATATATATATATATATATATATATATATATATATATATATATATATATATATATATATATATATATATATATATATATATATATATATATATATATATAATAAAATATTTTTAAAGGATGATAAAATTGTTACTTCTAAAAATATATAGTGAAAGATAGATGGATCAAATTATAGGCATTTGTGGGATGTAGACACAAAAACTCACACAGGGTGGTTGTTGTGGGAAAATTAGGAGGAGGAAAGTGTGTTGGATATGTTCGCCGCCATGAGTTATTTCTGAAAATAAGGTAGGAAAAATAATAATAATATGGAAAGTAAGTTTCAGTTCTACTTGAATTATGCTGCAAAAAATAGTGATATTCAGGAGTGCCACACCCTGTCTGTCTGTAAGTCCCTGGTCACAAAATCTGGTGGGGTTAATATATGCTGTATATGACTGGGTATTTTTGTTTTGTTCTGCTTTATCAGACTTGGGGCATATCTCAGACATTACATCACCACCCAATCCCTTTTGTTGACTTTATTCTGGTACAGGAGAACTTCAGGAATGCAACAGTCATTGGTAGCATTCCCAGTAGAAATTCCTGCATTTCTGATGTGTGCTACATGCTGAAAAGCCATTTAGCTGTTTCTACATTCATTCTCCACAGGGGTCCTAGAAATAGTTGTGTCTAAAAGAACGTGTCTTATCACTTTATACTTTATACTTAAAAATAATCGCAAAAACTTATGTTGTGCCTAATTAAGGTTTAGTCAGGATGTGTGTATGTATATATGGTTCCCCCCATTTCCTGCTGTTAGTATTTTATTGAAAAATGCCAAAATTTCTCTGTGTTGACAGTAGAGGGCAGCAATGGGCTGTTAGTAGATATTGGAAAGATAGATTAGTAATCTACAATTAATATTTTATTTAATGGGAAAATGTAATGCCTATAACGAACAGTTATGTATAATAATGTATGGATTTGGATATGTTATTAGTTCTAGTATTGATGAACTTTATAAAGTTGAAGCAGTTTCTTAAGGGTCCTAGGACTTATTATTTATTTTTTTAATTTTTTTATTTAGAAATTGTTAAGTACGAATATTGTTAGCCCAGATTCTTTAGAGGAAGGGGAAAAATAATGAAAATATTATTCTTATCATTTAAATATATCACTAAATATATGAAGTAAAACTGAGATGCTGATTAAAGGGAAAACTGGCTGTTGAAAGTCCATGCAAATGATCATATTGAGGACACTTCGCTCATTATTGATTTGGTTGAGGTAGAAATTGCAAAGATTTAAGGGTACTTAATAATAGAGATGGCAGCCTGTACTTCAGTGGTTAAAAAACTACTAAAAAAACTTCATTGGTTATAAAACTACTGTACACTAGGAAATCTAAACAGAGGTCGGAACAGAACAGATAACTTGACGTAAGCCACTATTTTACTTTGCTTTTAGCTTTCATTTAGCTTAGCTGTCAGTCTTGGATGTACTGTAGCTCTGATACACCCATTCTTTAAGCAGAAGTCCCATATTTTAAAGGTGCCATGTGTTCATTTATTGCCTTGTTTAATCTATCCTTTGCTGTCCAATTGACAAAGTCACAGGATCTGAACTGTCTCTTTTCTTGTAAGTTGGCCATCAGGAACTCTTAAATAGGATGCTAAAAATGGTTCCTGTTTTGGATGCAGATTTACCTAATTCCTGACTTACTTAGTATGTTGCTTCTATTATTTTCTGGCATAACTTCTGAATGCAGAGTCTAAATCTGTTAATTACCTCATTCAGGCCAGCTAGTCAGCTCGGTGCACAGTTGGCCTTCTTAACATTAGTAATATCCGTTCTTCTCCCTGCCTATCAAAGCCCAGGAGAAGAAAAGGCTTCTAAATCAACTCTAGTGTCCTAAAAAATGTTTACTTTTCTTTTTGACCTAGCTCAGATTTTTATATACATTGACTTTCTTTCTGTGAATGGAAGATCTATCTCTGCAGGTTAATCAAGGTTAATATACTGAAGCTTCTTTTGAATTTGGTACTGAAAAGGTTTAATTGTATTATCTTTAATTTAATGATATACAAATACCTTTTGTTTTAAGGAAATAGAGTAATTGATCACACAAGAATGTTGTTGTTGTCGTTGAAGGTACATGCTTTGCCTCTCAATGTAGAGGGGCTTATCGCTGAACAAATATCAAATAAAGTCCAGGACTTTGGTAAATCCTGAATTCTTGTAAGATACATGCCAGTGTTGTAGCATTCATCACCATAATGTGAGCAGCTATACTGAACAGAAATTAGAATTATTGTCCTCATTTTACTAGCCAGAATGGCACGATTGAGCTTGTTGCAACTCCTGGTTTGCCTATGGAAAACAAAGACATTCCTGAAGTTTTATATGTCACAGCAAACTTTTGATTTTTAGTTTAGCTGCTGGTCTAGGAAGAATGAAGATGGCTAAAAATAGACTAAATGCAAAAGCTCATAGCAAATTACAAATTGCTATAATTCTGGTTTAGCATGACATGTGCAGTGCAGTTTATTTATACATATATCAGTTTTTCAGTTTTGAAGGAGAGGATGGCATTAGGACATTTGGGATTCTCTCTCTCTCTCTCTCTCTCTCTCTCTCTCTCTCTCTCTCTCTCTCTCTCTCTCTCTCTTTGTGTCTATTAACACCAACAATCCCCATAAACTTTATTTTAAAAGTGATTACAAAACAGTGGGATCTTTCATTAAGAAAGAGCTAACATGAATAGAAATTTGGGGGGGGGGAATAGAAGAAAGGTAGTTGTCCATAGAATGTTTAACTTTTATAATTAAATATATTTCAACATTTTTACTTTTTGCCTTTCTTCTCAAGAACTCTGTTAATAGTCTTGACTTTAGTATGGCAGCCTTTAGTTACCTTGGAATCTTGCAGAAAATCCTCCATTCTGGGCTAACTTTCACAGAAAAAGAAATCGGGAAAATCGTGGCCACAGAAAAATTGATTATTTTTTTTTGGGTTGCTTGGGGTGAGGAGCATAGTTCTATTCTACATTCCATAAAAATGAAGGAAATGGAAAAATGACAGGAGGCTGAATTTTTCCTCAAGCAGATAAAATGTAGAAAAACACTGTTATAAGGTCATACTACTCTAACTACTCCCCATATTCTAGCTTGCAAAAGATGCTAGTATGAAGTTACTTTGGGGACAGAGGTGGGAGGGAGCAGTAAGGTATCCCATGCAACTGCCGTAGGGTGGCTAATTCTAAATATTTGAGACATGTTTATTTTTTCTGGGATTGATGTTTCATGCCGCAGTTATTAACCACGCCTGGGAATTTCTTCCATCTAAGGCAAACTTCTGAATCAGCAGCTGGTCGTCTGGAAGCCAATTCTTCCCTCCACCCACGGCCTGTTGTTTTTTTCCCCCCAGCTAATCATTTATGAAGAACGATTGCTTAAGAATTTTGCTCAGAAACAACTTTGGGATATTTTTAATCGGTCCAGTGCTTGAATTCACAACTTTACACATATGCTAAGGGTAGCAGAAAAACGATTACTTATCTCACATTGCTAAAACGGGCATACTTTTGAACTTTGGTTGTTCCAAAAAGGTACAACTGGAAGAGTGACTATTGGTTGTAGATGGCATGTGATCTGTTTGTTTTATCAGCTTCTCTTCCTACTCATTTTTCTTCAGGCACAATTCCAAGTGCTATCTCTCCCTTGAGAATTTGCCTGGATTTGAATACCCTTGGGAGACATTAATTTCTGTTATACTACAATTAGTGGTATTTTTGTAAAACTTTGGGAAAGAGTCTTCGTGATAGGTGTCCTCAGTGTACCTTGTCAGTGTTTCTCAACATTAGCAACTTACAGATATGTGGACTTCAACTCTCAAAATTCCCTAGCTGGCATGCTGTCTGGGGAATTCTGGGAGCTGAAGTCCACATGTCTTAAAATTACCGAAGCTGAGAAACTCTGGTCTAGCTATAGTTCACTCTCTGCTACCAAATTCTGGACATTATTACAAAAAAAATATCTTGGTAGCATTTCTCCAAAGTTACTTTAGTGCTGTTTATCCAATATACCGTTTACATAGTTTTTCTAATACTTCTAAAAATATTCCTCTTACAAGAAAATCTAAAGTTCTACTTCAAAGAGAATAATCAGTATGTTTAATAAATCTAATAAAAGTGGAGACAGCCTTGGCTTTAAATTTTGACAAGGTCTGGGGTAAAAACTATTTTTTCCAGAGAGGAATAGCATATGGAATAAAGTACTATAACTCTATATTAAACTACTGTTTAATACTATTTAATCTTCTGTTGAAGCAATAAATATCTAGTATGCTAGCAGCTTCATAGTTCTGCAATGTTTGCAAATTTTTCATCTGTGAGTGCAATTGTGCATTTCTTTTCTTTTTTTTCCCTTTTAAGTAGACCAGTGATTTAGTTTAAAGAAATTATGGGTATCAAGGACCTGATAACTTTTTATTCAGAGAATGTACCAAATGAGAGAATTTGGGGAAAAGCTCTGCATAAAAATTAAAGACATCCTAATTTTTTTAAACAACAGACTGCATTGGTTTTACGACACTAGTACTATTTTTATATTTTGTAAGATTTATAAGTTATTCAAAAATATGTAAAATTTGTTTGCGCCAGTTATAGCTTGTAAACACTAGATATTTCAAAATGTTGAAAACAGAAGAAGTCAGCCTCCAGTGTTGCTGAGCAGACATGCCATCAAAAGAATTGCTTACTTAGAATTGCTTATATTCTAAGTAAGGCTTCACCATTACAGAGACAATCATATTTTTTCTGTTGTTTTATTGGCTTGGGCCAATAGTAATTTTACCAATATGGATGAAAACATGAAGGCTATGTCAAGTCCACCACTAAGCATCTTACAGCATTATTGATTATAATACTGATATCCCATGAGAAATGTGCTTCTGGCTATTATGTAACACAGCATGAAATTCTGAAATAGAATAGAATAATAACTTTATTGTCACTTTGAATCTACACTAATCAGCATACATTAAAATGAAATTTTGTTGCATTCAGTTCTCAAAGGGTCACCACCTCCGATATACACTGCATAAATATGACAAAAATAAATAAATAAATACAGAATTATGCATATACCCACATATATTATATGACACAGACAAACAACATTCTAGTTCAGGTTATGTATACATGTGCATGGCGAGAAAAACGAATCTTGCGAGTTTACCAGACGGATGGCATAGGGAACAAAACTATTACAGAATCGGGTAGTCCTGCTGTATATGATCTCTCTTACATTTTATAATATTGTCATGATGGGTTGTAAAATACATTGTGATAACCCTATTTTGGTAAAAAAAAATATGATTGCAGCAATTGGGAAATTATATATATCCTTATGTAATTTGGATGTAATACAAGAAACAATAGGAAGTTGTTTTTCAGAGACTTCATGGCCTGTCAGATCATTAGACCACCTAACGCAGTAATCAATCTAACTGTAGTTGAAAATTATAGGCACTGTTCTTAACCTTGCCCTCAAGCAAGGAATCTTCTTAAGACAAAATGTTTATTCTGTCACCGAGCTATAGATCTTCCTGGGAATTCTTTTATAAATGAGGTAATAGAATTTTATAAATGTAGCCTGTAGCATATGAAAAGTTCTTGTACAAGTAAAAGTATGGTAAAGAATACCCAAAATAGAATAAATATATTAAGGGAGGCGTTCTCATTATTTCATTGGCACTTCTAAATCAATGTTTATATGTAGAATTGTAATCTTTTTGTAGGTTACTAGTCTTCATACTTTCAGCATTTAATCTGTCATAATCCTAATAATATTAATTGACCAAAGCACAGAACATGCATTAGCCTATTATGCAATTAAATTATATTATTCTTTTGCATGTATTTTAATGGTCCTTTTCTTGTAACTTATAATATTTTGGTTTCTAATAGTACATTCTCTCGGGATCTGATGACTTCAATTTATACATGTGGAGAATTCCTCCAGATCCTGAAGCTGGTGAGTGTATGGAATCTGCTGAACTTAATTCCCAATAAGAAGTGTAAGGAATCTTGTATTTTGGAATTAATGCAGAACATGAAGGATTGATAAGAAAATTATCCATGTAGGTGGGAATAATTTATTAATCTAAAATGCAATAACAGGGAAGGAGTTCCTTTAAATGTCATACAGGTATTTTACTTTCCTTGGTAAACCTTAGTAAATACATTTTCACTTCTGTAGTCAAAATAGCACATCTACAATCTGCAGTTTGTTTGGACTTGTTTTCGTTTCTAACAAGTTCTTAATCTACTGTTAAACATCACTTAAGCCAAATGGGTTGTCCCATTTGGTATTCTTTTTGTACTCTGAGGAAGCAACATGACTAATAATATCCAGGATAGTTTTGAGATAAAAATCCAGCACTCCCCTGGGGCATTGAAGTTTTATGTTTTCCTTTGAGCAGACTGATCAAATAATATTATGTCATGCTTAACCACAAATGATTTGGATTTGTGGCAGCAACTTTTTTTAAAAAAAACCTTCAAATTAGTAATTTTGTTATGCTCAAGAACTTCTACTGACATTTTCTTTTGCTAACTATTTGCATAAATATAAATTTAGAAGAATATACAATATCTCTCATACTACTGGAGATTTTGATCAGGTGACCTATATGTTCTGATGCAGACCATTGCTGCAATCCTTCAGGGCTTTTGTCTTCCATTCTTGTAGTTCTTTTATTGAAAGAAGATTAATACAATTCTTCAGAACTGCAGAGGATGTTTCCATATAGAGTATTGTTCTGGGTAATGCAGGACGTATTGCTATTTTAGTACCTATTTGCTGCATTTGTATCTCTCTGGATTTTCTTTTGTGCCGTTGTTTCCATACCTTTTGCTTGCTGATGTTCCATATTTATAAATAATCCCAGACGTTTTGTAGTCTGCTTTGTAAATTTAAGTTTCAAACTGTGTTCAAAAGTCTTCTCAGTTTCAACCTCTTAATTTGAACTACTGACAGAAATATGCTATGCCCTATTGTGGCCTCATTATTAAACTAATCAACATTCTGGAACTTATTTTAATTTCTTTCTGAAGCATTTTTCTTCTCTTCCCGTAGCCCCACTCATTTTGGCAGAAACAGCAAAGATTAAAGGGCAGTTTTCACATGATTCCAAAGTGACTGCTACATGCTTCAGACAATTTATTATGATGGCTCTCAGGGTCCTAAATTGTTAAGACTACTGTTTGCTTTTAATGCATAGTATTAAAATGCAGTATTCTGATGTTCAGAACTTTTTTCATTGCTTAACTAGATAGTGTTAAAACCATGCTGTAAATTAGGAAGACATTCGTCCTTTCTGTAAATACAGCTGGTCCTTGACTTACAACAGTTCATTTAGTGATCATTCAAAGTTACAACAGAATTGGAAAAAGTGACTTATGACCATTTTTCACAGTTACAACCTTTGCAGCATTCCCATGATCATGTGAACAAAATTCAGAGGCTTGGAAACTGGTTCATATTTATGACCACTTTTGTGTCCCACGGCCATGTCATCAACTTTTGTGACCTTCTGACAAGCAAAGTCAATAGGGAAGCCGGATTCAACAACCGAGTTACTAACTTATCAACTGCAGTGATTCACTTAACAACTGAGGCAAGAAAGGTCATAAAATGGGGCAAAACTCATTTAACAAATGTCCCACTTAACAAGAGAAATTTTGGACTCAGTTGTGGTCGTAAGTCGAGGACTACCTGTAATAAGTTGAAAATGAGTTGTTCGTTCTTAGCTGAATTTTGCATCAGGTTCTTTAGTAAAAAAAAACCTGTCTTTCAACTGTAAAGGCGATATACATAATTATAGAATGTATCTATGCACAGATTTAGGTCAAGGAATCACACAAATGTATTAAAAACAAAAGTCTTGTTTTTTTAGACTAAAAATGACATATACATGGAGGCTGAGCTTCTCTAATGGAAAATATATCCATAAAGACTCTCCACTTACTTTTTATTCCATAATAGAGGCTCTCCACTGCTGATACTCACCTGTTACACATGGAAGACAAAAAACAAAGACAGGATTTGCACAATCACTAACAATAATAATAACTATAATACAGGAATGACAATTGAATAGTAGGAGGGAATATTATGTACGTTCACCACTTGAAAAATAATAAAGGCAGGATTTTTTTTAATAAAAAAAATTAGAATATACAAAAGTACAAAGTTGTCTCATTAAAACCTGGGGAGCACTAACTTTTAAGGGAATAGTGGAATACCAGACAGGTAACTACTTTACAATGAAAAGAATAGATACATTAGATCCTATAAAACCTACTAATTAATTAAATCATGTAAGATTAAGCAGTGTACAATATAAAAACCAGAGAGTGTCAAGAGCCGGGGAAATCAGGAAATTCAGGCAGTTCAAATGAGTGTAAAGATTTATTGCAAGCTTAAGCTCTCTACAAGAATCTGAACTACTAACAGTCAAACGAAATTAATGGGAGTTAAGAATAGAAAGGAATTCCAGGTGAGCTGGACTTAGATCTCTTGTGGGCACACAGGGTCTCATGACTGATGACATGTTTGACCTCTCCCTCAGGCTCAGCCTGGTCATCTCCTACAGAAAGGCCTGTCAGGAAGCAATAGGTCCCCAGTCAAGGAGTACACCTATTCCTTATTATCAAATCTTTATTCACTCATTATTTGCACCTCCTGCTTATTTTTTTATTTCAACAGTATCTTTTTCTAAAACCATGTTCTCAACAACAAAGGGGGGAGGGGCTAGCATACTTAACTCATTCCCCCCTTCCTATGACAACAGCATGTACCTCTGGGTTCTCAGCATCAAGAGCAGGGCAGGCCTCTTCCCTGTCTGGCAGTGACTTCTGTTTGTCTGCCTCTCTGTCTCTTTGATACCAAATCTAAAACAATCTTTGCATGTTACACAATGTTAGCTTAGATTATAACAGCTTTTATTTTACATATAGAATGAAGTGATCTGTTCAAGTAAGTAAACGTGACCCTTGTCAAAGGTTGTTGTATACTTTCATTATGCATTTATGTAATTTAACAAATTACACCTATCTACTGTCTCATTTCTCTTGACTAAACTGCTGGTGGTGCTGAATATTTCCAAAGGATAATATGGGGGCACTGAGGCAGAATGTGGTGCCTGCTTATATTAAGAGGATACATTCCACTAGCAATACAATCAAGCCAATTTATATAAAGTCACCTAATTCTGCCTTTTTTTTTCTTTCTTTCCAGGTGGAATTGGCAGAGTGGTTAATGGGGCCTTTATGGTGCTGAAAGGCCACCGTTCAATTGTCAACCAAGTCCGATTTAACCCTCACACTTACATGATCTGCTCTTCTGGTGTGGAAAAAATTATAAAGGTGAGTTTCGGATGGTTTGTTTTTTCTCCATGGTCATGATTTTTAGTTTTTATTTAAAAATTGGTTAAGCTTTACGTAGCAGGAGAGACATGTTATGGGACCTGTCTACAAAAGAGTGTTATCTGGTGGATCCCAGAACGAGAGCCTTTTCTTCCATGGCATCCACCCTATGGAATATCGTTCCCCTGGATCTTACATTGACCCTGGCCCTCCCAGCCTTTAGAAAGGCCCTGAAGACAGAGCTTTGCTGCCATGCCTGGGGGTTCAGCAATGCTGGGCAACTCTGTGTTGAGCTGATGTAGGATGAATTCTGCCGCTGATCCTAATATTTCTGTTTTGTTTTTTTTAATTGATTTTGGATACTTTTTATATATGTCTACATTGGTTTTTAATTTGTTTTTATCAGAGAGTTTTTACTTGATGTTAGCTGCCCAGAGTTGCTTAGATAAGTTAGACGCCATCCCCAATCAAATTAATAATAATAAAAATGATGGTAATTGTTTTGTTTTTATAATTGGTGGATTTTTAGTATTTCCATGCATCGCTTTCGCTGTTAGAAACAGAGCATAAAATATTCTAAACAAATAAACACATTTTGATCTTTCCAAAAATAAGCGATCCATAAAGGGTGAAACTGGTCTTGATGTCTCTAAATGTTTATTGCTCAATTATAAGTTATCATTTCTCCCTATATATAAGTCCACAAGTCTTAAATCTGCCAAGTTTGAAGACCCTTGTCCTAACGCGCCTCTCAGGCTACGGAATGTGCTCCTCAGAGAGGTGTGGTTTGCTATCATTCTCCAAGTATTTTGTTTTTAAATGGAAAGTGCATTTCTCTCATTAAGATTGTAGTCACTAATTTATTTTTAATTTTACTGGTTTTATCATAGGCATTCCTTGTTGTATTCTAACTGTAAGCTGCCTTCCAAGTTTGTATGAGTAAAACCATGAATTATAAAACAAATAAATACTGCAAACTATCTGAACTAAACTCACTCTCTCATACTTTCTGTGTTTGGAGCAAGTCAGTACTGTACATTATTGGTTCTACAGACTTTTCTTTAGCTTCCTCTAGAATCAGTCTCATTTTGACAAATCTGAGTCATATGTCATAGGCATTTTTTGAGAATGAGTTATCCAGTGAGCTTCAGGGGTGGACAGGACTTGATTCTTAATTTTACCTATCTATGTCCAGCACTGAAATTCTCATCATTTATGCTGAGTTGAGGAAAGACAGTCTTGTATTCCTGTCTGAATTCTGCCAAGCAGGTTTTCTCATCAAGATCCACATGAATTAATTTCAACTAATTTCTGTTTTCTAATTTCCAGATAAAAATTGCAACTTTGTTTTTGCTAACCTCTGACTAAAATTTAGCTTTTCATTCAATAATATATACTAGCAAGAAAGTAATTTATGGCTTCTAGACTCCAAAAATGTTTGTGGATTTCAAATAATCACACTGCTTAAATTATTATACCTTTAAAAAGTTAATGTCTTGTTATTGATTTAACTGGTTAATAAAAAAAAGCACAGATTACTATATTACTTATTTGTTATTTGGGAATGGAATGGAAGAATAGAATAGAATAGAATAGAATAGAATAGAATAGAATAGAATAGAATAGAATAGAATAGAATAGAATAGAATAGAATAGAATAGAATAGAAAACTTTATTTGGCCAAGTGTGATTAGACACACAAGGAATGTGTCTCTGGTGCAGAAGCTCTCGGTGTACATGCACAGCAACAGAATAATCATCATCATCAAAATGATGCCAATAAGAGGGGGGAGTAAAGATAATAAGGATAAATGATAATACTATAGTCATATGACATGGATAAGTAGACATAGACATTAGACAGTACTGTGCGAATTAGGAGTTCAGCAGATTGATGGCACGAGGAAAAAAACTGTCCCTGTGTGTAGTTATTTTGGCATGCAATGCCCTGTAGCATTGTCCCAAGAGGAGGATTTGAAACAGTTTATGTCCATGATGTGAGGGGACTGTAGATATCTTCTCAGCCCTCCTTCTGACCCACACAAAATGCAGGTCTTCTATGGAAGGCAGGCTAGTTGCAATAGTTCTTTCTGCAGTCTTAACTATCTGTTAGAGTCTGTACCTGTCCTGTTTGGTTGCTGTACCAAACCAGACACTTATAAAAATGACAAACTCAATAATTCCTCTGTAAAACTGTATCAACAGCTCGTGGGGCAGTATGAACTTCTGAGGTGACGTAGGAAGTACATTCTTTGTTTTGCCTTTTTAATGATGGTTCTAATATTAAGTATTCATTTCAAGTCCTGGGAGATTATAGAACCCCAAAACTTGAAGAACTCTACTGCTGTTTTGTATTTGAGCACAATTGGTTTCCTAGATAAAACTATATATAATACATTTTATGTGTTTAAGTCCATTTTTCTCAGGAGAAGTCAATAGATTTCACCAGACCCTCACCCTTTTGTCCATGTTACAAAAAAGTTAAAAACTAGTGCGCAAAAAAACATCATCTACTGCTTTTGTTGCAGCCTATCACTATTTGGGGGCTGTTCTCAATCTGTTAAATAATTATTTTGAAAAGGGTCCCCAGCATATATCTTATGAAACATAACTATGTTTCTGATTTATAAACCAATTAAACGTGTGAAAGAAACACTATAATAATAAAAACTTTATTATCAGTTTTAAGACAAAATAACTCAACTATTAGTGGCTCTCAAATTTCTATACCAATCTAGTCTAACACAGGGAAGTGTGGCCTATTCTTTTATAACTTCTCCGTCACCTAAAGTCCAAAGATGAAGCCTTTCTCCCACCTTCTGGATTTTTTTAATGTTACATATATATCCCACTTCTTCTCTTTTACTTTTCCAGTGAGTATTGTAGTAGTATGCAGATCACAGAAAAGGAGTAAGAAATATTAAAGCAAAGAAATTAAAGACCTGAGATGGGAGGAGGAGGGGGGAGAGATAGCTAAATCTAATTTACCCCCAGGATTTTTCACAATTGTAATAATTTATCCCTGAGCAAATCTATCTAGTGCTTATGTTTCTTTTTAGACAGCATATTATTATAGGTTTGTTTCAATCTAATGTGAAAGAAAACAAAGTTAAGTTCCTGCCCTGTGTGACTTTGAATAGTAAATTTGGTTTGGCTTGATGGAAGGATTTTTGTAAAACAAAAATTATCAGTGAAAGGCAATCTTTTCAGAAGAGGCTTGAAACAAAATGGAGTGTGCAGCAAACAGCAGAGAAGACCATAGAGAACTTTTCTTGGAGACCAACATTGCTGAGGAATTTCATCTATTAAGAAAAACTGGTTAAATCTGTAAAAGGCTGACAGCAGGAGGGCAGTGTTGAACTGAATGTTGATGCCAATGGCAATTTGTCAATTGCATAGAAGGAAAAAGACTAAAGTATTGCTGATGTATATTTTAATCAGAATCAAAATACCCATAGACCTTTGTTTCTATGGAGATAACTATAGAGATAGGCTATCTATCTCTGCTTTATAGTAGGGGATTATCTAATGTGTACCACATTAGTTCTAATTATAAATACTTGCAGCAATTTTACTGCTTCTAGCATGTAAAAGTCGTTTGAGGATTTCATTCATAATGGAGATACTATGTTAGATTTTATTTCTGATTAACAATCTCAAAATCTAAATTCTACACCAAATGTAACTTAATAATTCTAAGTAATACATTTATTGTACAAAATTCTACTTCCTGAGTTAAGATTTTTAAAGAAGGTTTTGTGAGTTAGGATTACTGTAACAAAATAAAATGTAAGAAAGGAAGATATAAAGTTATAGAATAAAGGTTTTATTTTATAATAGCCATGAAAGTAATAGTTGCACAGTTACCATAGTAAATTTTCTCCTCCTTGGAGCTGAAGAAGTGCCCAATGCATTTCTCAGCTAATAATATTTTCATTTTTCATTTTATAATATAGGAATGTCTGCAATTGGTAAATGAAGTATTATATGTTATCTCATAAAGCACAATGGCATATTTCTTCATCCAAGTAATGCTAGTTTCCTGGGAAACCGGTATCTTGGTTTGTGCCTAGATTTTTACACAGAACGCAGCTAGGCATTTTTAGCCTTTCCTTCTGCACTCTTTCTTTCCCCACCCCCACCCCGTCCCACCAGTAGACACTTATTGCATAAAAATAGAGCACTGCAGTCTGATGTTTCTTTTCTAGTTTAGGGCATTTTTATGAGTTGTGAATCCTTCAGTTCAGGTAGGGAAAAATATTTTATCTGAATGCACCTATAGGATGGAATTAAAATTAAATTAAAATACAATTTTTCTAAAATCGTTATGATATAAATATACAAGTTGCTTATTTAATTTTTTTAATGTCGTGGTGTTACGTGTGGTAAGGATATAAAGTGACTTTTTCTTTTTGTTTATAGATTTGGAGTCCTTATCGACAACCTGGTGGTACGGGAGATCTTGATGGTAAAATTGAAGATGATTCACGTTGTCTCTATACACATGAGGAGTACATTAATCTTGTATTGAACAGTGGCAGTGGCCTGTCTCATGATTATGCCAATCAGTCAATACAAGAGGACCCACGCATGATGGCCTTCTTTGATTCCTTGGTCCGCCGAGAAATTGAGGGGTGGAGTTCTGACTCTGACAGTGACCTCAGTGAAAGTACTATCCTGCAGCTTCACGCCGGAGTAAGTGAACGCTCTGGCTATAGTGAATCTGAGTCCTCTACTTCTCTACGTCACTCCCCACCTCATATGACCGAAGAATCTGATGAACCTGCCTATAACTTGGGAACTTTGAGATCCACGGAATCTCCATCACCCAGAGAAACTGCAGTTTCTCGTCAGCAGCGGTTATCTGCACTTAGGAGATATCAGGACAAACGCCTCCTAGCCCTTTCCAATGAGTCTGATTCTGATGAAAACACCTGTGAGACTGAGCTGGATGCTGATCTTTTCCCAAGACCAAGGTCGCCTAGTCCTGAAGAGAATGATTCAAGCAGCTCCAGCAGTAGCAGCAGCACAGAAGATGACGAGGAACTGAATGAGAGACGTGCCTTAACCAGGCAGCGCAATGCTCAGAGACGTAGACAAAGACAAAAGCCACAAAAGGAAGAAAGGACTAATGCAAATGCAGGAAACACAAGTACCTATATAGGTGAAGACCTTTATGATTATCCCCAAATCAAAGTGGATGATCTCTCTGCCTCTCCAGGTTCATCACCTGAAAGAAGTGCTGGAAACACCGAGGTCCGTAAAGAGAAGATTTTTCCTTGCTCGGAGAGTGAATCGGTAGATAGGAAGATCTATAAAGCTTTTCGTTGGCTGCATTATTCTTACATGTCTTACGCAGCTAATAAAGATGGTGAATCTTCATGTGGAGGTGGAGAAAGTGAAGGAAGACCAGGAACTAGTAGAAAAGCTCTTAGCAGTCAAGATTCTTCTGTTGCTGAAAGCTGTAACAAAGACATTTTCAAGGATTGTAACCCAGCAGAAAGTTCTATAAATGTTCAAGAACATGAATGCGATAATCAACGACAGATGGAAAACCAGGAAACCCTAGCCCAAGATTCTGGGAGTAGTGGATCTATAGAGCATTCTTTTGAAGCTAAGAAGCTCAACGGAAAAGCCATTTGTAAAGAAAGAGTTAATTGCATTGAGGAGTCATGCAGTCAAGCTGCAGGATTTGTGGAACAGAAAAATAACCAGAATTGTCAAACAACATCCAGCCACAACTCACTGGCTGTTTCTAAGGATTCATTTTCTACTCCAGCCAATGGTAATGCATCTGGAAATTTATCTAGAAACCAAACAGATGACAATGAGGATAGGAACACTGACAATTCCTGTACAAACTACAATAATGGCCATATACACTCTCATTCTCCTTACCTTAATAATGGACAGAATTTTGGAGAGCAGGAGGTTCTGAGCCAAGGAAGACAATTACACTTAAATGTCGATAAAGGCAGCAGCTTTGTGCAGACATGCACATCCTTGCACAAGGAGTGCTGCCTGTCCGCAACAGACTCTTCCAGTCACAGCATGAGCATGAAAGAGGAGGTTGCTGAATTGCATCCCGCAGACAGTGATGGCTCACAAAACCATGGACGACAGAAAAGGCACAGAGCAGAGTTTGAAGACACAGATTCTGAGAGGTCTTCCTCAGAAAAGAAGTTGAAAACACACACAGTCTGGTTCTGAAATGCTGCATTTCCAACTCTTCATTCCATTCTTCAGTGGGTCTGTTTTAAATTGACAGGGGCTATGTTGTATAAAAATCTAATCAACTTCTTTAAAATAAGACTGAGTATAGTGTACCCTTACAAGGTTTTGCTCAAGTAAACACTGATTCAGACAGTTGACTTTTTCTTGTGTGATGTGTGGTGTTTGTTCAGCCAGCTACTTAAAGTAGCTATTGTACATTTTATTCTAAAAATATAATTCTTAGCGTGTTAATACTGTGGGGATTTTTTTTTTTTAGTCCGAGCTGAATGATAGGCAAATGACATCCTACAAATGATGCTTTTTGGAGCATGGTTTCTGTTTAAGAAAACAGACAAATTTGGAAGCAGCCTTTAAAATCTCTCATGCTTCTGAAATCTTAAAGAGTTTAGTTTGGAAGCAACCTCATGGTTTATGTATGTGAAGTAACATCAACAGCTGTTATGAACTTGTAATCCATTACTCATATAAGAGGTTTTGTTAGAAACTGTTAAGGTAGCATCCATAATGATCTTTCTTTTTTCTCTCTCAAACTAACTTTCTCCCATTATATAGTAATAACAGTAACCATGTTGAATGGATTGAGAAGTGGATTCACTTCCAATTGAAATTTGTTGCAGTATGATCCTGAAGGAGCCATTGCAATTTTTGACCTTCCCAGACTATGTTCTAATTACAAAATAACTTTTATCTCTGTGATATTAACAGCAGAGTCTAGAGAAGATGGTTAGTCATTTCAGAGGAGGAGAAAGATGCATAATGGTGTACCTAACAGAATTTGAACTGATTCTTGAGATTTGATTTTTTTTCCTTATTTTTTTTTAAAAAACGAACTGATCTTATTCAGAACAGTTGCCTGATTTGAGGCACCCTTGTTTTACAGTCTTGCACTATATTACACACAGTGCAGATTGATGTATGGTTTCAAATTAAACAAATATTTTTGTCTGTATGGGCTATCTTTGTGTTTTATAGTAAACCTAGAGTGGATATATTTTTATAATAGTTGTATATTGAAGGGAAGAGGTCTGGTAAATTCTTCTGGGACACCAATTAAATCATTTTCTTTGTCAGTTGGCTTTTACATGTTACTTGCCTACTTAATTATGCTGGCTGATATAATCAGATGAGTGGAAGGCAGTTGTTTATTTCCCACATTACTGTTGGGATGTGCAGTTCACTTATGGAGGGGTACCAGCCTTTTCAGTCTGAAATCTGCTCCTTCCAAAATAGGTATTTGCCCTGTTACACACTGCTGCTTGCAAAAGATAGAAAGGTGGGATTAATTTCAGTATGAAGCCTATTTCCAGATGCCCTATATTTATACATCTATTGCATTTATCTTTGTTCATATCTTTGAATATATTCAACCATTTTGGAAAAGATACCTGTGTCATTTTTTTAAGGCACCAAGCCCATTAACTGATTCAGAGCTATTAGTCATGTCTTTATTCCACCCCCTCCAAAAGGCAAAACAATCACCCACTTTTACTCATCTTCTTGCAAGTCCCACCAAGTTCTCCTCAATTTACTTGCACAGAAGCCTGCATAGAATTGCAAGGCCCAGTATGATATACAGGACATATAGTGTTCTATTAGATTATGCTAGATTAAGACAACTGCTGAAGTGAAAATAACTAATTTCTTATTCACAAAGATCAGAGGTAGCCAAATTTTGGGGACACAAGCATACAGTATGTGGAATTTGGAAAGCCTTTTGTGAAGGTTCTCCCAAAATGACCAGCATGACAGAATTATACCTCCCCTAAAAACAAAAACAGCTCTTCCCTGTGGTGGACATAGCAACCATAACACATACCTTTAATAAATATAAATTTAATAACTTTATTTGCTTCTGAGAAAAGAACAGATTAGACTGATCCCAGCCACCCTATCTAAAAGGCTGTCTACTAAATTTAGTCTGTGTTTTTTTCTTTTGGCATAGCAGTCATACTTACAAACGAAATATGGCATCCAAGCACTCATCATTTTCACCTTTTCAAAGCCTGCCTATAGGCCTTGTGGAGTAGGGGTGGGGAGGAGGAACAGAAGCATTCTTGAAAATAAAGCTGCTGTTCTTTGGCTGACACTTTGAATTACAACATGCTTTTTTCAATTTATTTTGTAATAAAAATATTTTTAAAATTAAGAGAAATGGGGAGCCTAGTGACCAGAAGGGAAGTTTCCACGAGTAGATTGGTGCTATACGCTTTATTCTACTTACCCCGCCCACCTCTAGGAACATTCTAGATTGCTGGATCATTGCTATGGACATAAGCCAAGGGTTGTTACCAGAATAAAATGAGATGCCAAATATTCCATGTGTGTATTGAAGTTACTGTGCTAAGAACGAGAATAAAAATGCTAAATTGTTGGACCTTTGAAAATGAATTAAAAAGGAAATGCTTCTGCAAACCCTTGAACTGATGTTTAACATTTTGTGCAACGTACCTCTTTCCAAGGGTAATGAACTTGGTCTGCTTAGGTACTCCTGCAATAGACAGTTGTTCAGCCAAAAACCCTGAAGTACAAAAGGTATAGAGAATATACTCTAGTTCAGTGATGGCGAACCTTTTAGAGACCGAGTGCCCAAACTGCAACCCAAAACCCACTTCTGTATCGTCGGGTGCTGTGTGTGTGTGGCCCATTGGGTGGGCGTGGCCCATTGGGTGGGCGTGGCTGCGGTGGTAACGGCAGACTGGGTGGGACTAAAAAGTTCAATCAATCAATTCCAACTTTGCGAGATCTTTTTTTTTTCCCGTGAGAAGTTGAAATTGATTGAACCTTTTTTTTTTTTGCACATGGCGGAGGCCTAAAGTAAAAAGGTTTTATAAAACCCAGCTGAAGGCCTAGGACTGGGGCGACGGCACGCGTGCCCACAGACAGGGCTCTGCGTGCCACCTGTGGCACGCGTGCCATAGGTTCGCCACCACGGCTCTAGTTCAAGTATATTTATTAGTAAAACAATAAATTGTGTTTAACAATGTACAAATAGGGAATTTCTCCCCTTTTTAGAAATGCAAGAATGGTGAAATTTGATATTTCATTTGAAAAAGCAACCACCCTGTTATTTGATAGCATTAGTAAATAGTTTGATACTAAATTTCTAATCAATAAAATTACAAGCTAGGTTATCCTCTTGATAGCATAAATTACATGATAGAAACTGTCACATTCTGAGAATTTGGGCTTATTCGATGTTTATCTTGAAGCATAATTTCTCCCTTTCTCACTTTGACATTCATTGAGTAGTAATTCTCTAGGACAGCAGAGATTAGCAAACCATCTTTCATATGACCAAGATTTGTGATTTTTCTCTTCCTGCAGAAAATAGCAAAAGAAGCCCATTGGATTCACTTAAGGAGCCTATGGTTCACTAAGTTACCATGTGATTTGCTTAATGATCACGGTGACTCACTTTACGATTTGTAGTAAAACAGTCATAAAACTTGAATCAGATCACATGGTAACCTGTTTAGGATTACCTGTATCTAAAGAAAAGTACATATAAACTGCCAAAGTAATTTCTGCAGGAGCAGTGTTGCATATTTAATCTGGAACCAGTTTCATCCAGGTAGAAGAAAATACTTTTGATAGCCAACTATATATATTGCAGAAATGGTGTGAAAGACTAATGGAAAAATCCAAGCTGCTGATGAAATTTAATTGACTTTTACAGTGCACATCAAAAGATCTTTGAGTATACCAACCTAAATAAACCTTAAACTGGTAGATAAACACAAGTTTTAATTCCATACAGCTTTAAATAAGCTGCACGTACTCAGTTTTTGAACTGACATTGATGCAGCAACATTTGTATGTCACATTAAACAGGGTCCTTGTTGCTGGATTGAAACCAGTTTAGATCCACTAAATCAGGGGTGTCAAACTGCTGGCCCACGGGCTGGATGCGTCATGGCGAAACTGCGCCCACCCCATTGCTGGCAATGGAAAAAAAGTCGCGATACGTCGCGACACATCATGTAACGTTGCGAGTTTGACAGCCCTGCACTAAATCAACAGGATATCTTCAGGCCATCAACTGCTGTTTTTTTTATAGAGTTTGGGTTGCAGATTTGAAAAATTGGACTAGCTCCTCAACCTTCAAGAGAACTACCAACATGATCATTTTCTTTTTACACCATTTCTACTGCCAAGAAACCAAATTGTGGCTTTGGACATTTAAATAAGTTATATTGACTACAAGAAATCAAGGATTGTTTGATTTATATTTCCCTGCTCCTAAAGGCAGAATCTGGGTCCCATTGACTTTAGTTGAAAAGCATTTAAGATTCTTGTTACAAGGGGACTCTTGTTATTTTATGTTCCTGGATCACAAGATATTGATAAAGTTGATCTTTCCATAACTATAGCATTTTTCATAAATTGTAGCCTTAAAAGAATGGAAGATTGACATTGAGACGATATATACGCATTTGTTCTAAATATATATATATATATATAAGGATTAGCTATACATTTGACGTTATCTGAAATCTACCTTTTAGCAGATTCTAAAAAAATATTATAGCAAAATCTAATATAGTATAGCAAAGTCATTCAGAATATGCCCAACTGCCTGATCAAATACAACTATAATCATATTAAAAGGTGGAAATCATTCAGTTTTATGGCAGCAGGCATTTAGGTTTTATTCTTGCAAATACAATTTCATCATATGCCTCTGGAAGCTTGATCTTCTAACTATATGATGGTCTTTAAAAAGAAATCATCATGCCCCATGAAATCTCAGCAGCAGTAAACTATGAAGTGCATTTTATCTGTTAAGAGAAGATAGCTATATGGGTCCCACAAGTTCAGCAGAAGAAATGTGATTTAGGAACACATTCATAATGAATACTAGGTTTGGATAATGACTCAGATTTAATTCCGAAGAGGCACTTGACAGTAAGCAAGGACATAAGCTAATGAGTTGTCTGCAACTCCTTAAAACAACTTTGCTTTTCCCCAAGGATTGCATGACAGCTAAGAACTGAATCTGAACTGCAACACAGCCCTAATTTAAAAACGACAGCAACCTGGTGCTAATCATGACATTTCTTGTGCCAATCACAGATGTCCAGATATAGTTTTAATTGGCCAACAGCTGGGAAAGAGATTTGTTTAGATGTCTTATATCGAAAATCAGTATCTTTTATCATTTTTTAAGAGCTGCAAATAAATCCCCCCCCGTCTCTCTACCCCAAACACGTTGGAACATCTGTGCCAACAGCTGATAATGTTTGTCCATTCTGCAGAACTCAAGGATGTCTTACCAATTATTAGCTTTTTGAAATGAAGAGATGTGAAAGGCTTCCTAAGAAACAACTCAATTTTTGAAAATACATCTTTACTAGATACTTTGGCTGGGATTATGTCCCAGTTTTGTCAAAGTGACCTGATGCTCTTGCAAAGATTGTCAGCATAAGTAATAAGTGTATTGTGGGATAAATTGATGCAGGTGGAAGAGCTTATAGCTTATTTAAAACACCTTGCAGAGTTCAAGAATGCTGCATGCTTTTATATTACTGACTATATAGCCAGATCTTCTGTGTTTGGAAAGCTGGCCTATTAATATCACATAGGCAGGCTATCAGATTTCAGTATAATTCCCAAAGCATTTTGAATAATATCTTTCATAATAACTTGTTTTAGATCAACAGAAGAAATATAGAATTCACAAGAATTTATATCTCTAGCACATAATACAACCACCTGGTGGAAATTTAGATACAGCTCACTAAGCGATGCTTGGCGTGAGACACCCAAAGATTGGAACTGATCTTCATAAGATGGATAGTATACAGAAACATTTCTAAAAAATAAAATATGAAACAAAAAGCCTTCTTTGAAACCTGAAGCTCAAGCATCAAATATTAATTTCCAATTATTATTTATCATTACATGCTTCATTTGACTTGTTTCACTACTCCTTTTCCCCTACCCCAAGTAAAGTATATTTTCAGTGTATAAAAATGGCTGAAATTGAGTAGAAACCAAGCAGATACTTTTCACTAGGACACAATTTCTGAACCTGATACCAACATATCAATTAGGAATTCTGGGAGTAAAAATCCCAACATGTTTGAAAGATACATAATTGAGAAAATCTGCACTACATCTTAGTACTTAATAAAACATACATTTCGTTTTCTCTGAGAGACATTCACTTATTTCAATTGTTCAATTGCTTTGAAATAACTCAGTAGTGCCTAAGTGGATCATATTTGTCCAGAGGCTCCTGTTGCTAAAATTCATCTTAAGTATAGAGTAAATACTGGAGTGACTTTTAATGAAAATTCCAGAATAGTGCACAAAAGGAGTCATGGAATATGCAAGAAAGAGGGTGCCTATTAAACATATTTGGACTGTATGTGCTTTTTTTAACAATTTGGGAGGCAGCCATTGTTCTGGTCTTTTGCAATATTGCCATGGTTACTCAGAATAGGTCCTACTGAGTTTATGGGAACTTAACCTTAAATAAGTGTAGGTAGCATTGCGATTCCTTGGGATTGTTCCATGCCAGAATCAGTTGCAGCCTTTTTTTTACAAACATTTATTTAAAAGAAAGCAGACATTATTTCTTAACAGCAATTCAAGAACAATCACAATATCCCACCAACTGGAGTCATTCAAGGTAAACGTTAGCACAAGAGAAAATTATATATGGTTAACTGGATAAATACTTGCATAAAATTTCATTCAGACATACCAGGTCACTCAAGGGCTACCTTTTAAGATGTAGCTCATTAAATTTTTAGCAAACCAAATCAGACTCCAGTTAACTAGAAAATCCATCACTATGCTAACAAAAGAAATAGCCACAATTGGCATCCATATGGGATTTGTAAACTTTCACTGTGAAGTTCAATTACATTAACAAGGAAAGCAAAGTTGCAAGGTTTGTAATTTTTACATCAATCTAATTTATCCCTATAGGCCCTTTCCTAGATACACTAATAAATCTTCCTTTAATCAAATCTATTCAGAATAGGAAACTGCTGAAAAGAAAATATTTTGCTGTCTCTTGTATCTATTTACTTATTATATAATAAAAAAAAATAAACTGTGAGGTAACAAGTAGTATATAGAACTTTGCTTAAGAAAATAACACAAGATGATCTAATGCAGGGGTGTCAAACTGCCGGCCCGCGGGCTGGACGCGTCACGACAAAACCGTGCCCACCCCATTGCCGGCAATGGGGAAAAAGTTCCGATACATCATGTGACGTTGCGAGTTTGATATGTTTGATCTAGTGGATAACTAGATAACTAGATAATAATAATTTCTTGATAACTAATAATAGTCGGGAAACTCACTTAAAACTGCAAAAGGAGTATCTCCTACTATAGGCACACTTATCAATTGTAGTTCTCATCTCCAATAGCTTCTTGTACATTAAAACAGCCTTGCCTGATTAAGATTTGGGAAAGTGATCTCCTTGAAAGTGTAGCAAAGCAGTTGTATAGCTGAATAATACAGTAAGTGAATGAAAAATAATTGTCATTTCCTGAGTGTTCTCCAACAGAGATGTTTTAAATTAGAAGGGGTATAATTTCTGCAGGATTTTATTGTTGTTGCTTTTCACAGTTAAATGTTGGTTATTTAACCTCAATGGCTGCTCTTTGTCTTGACAAGCAACTGTTATGGATTGATTCTACACAGAGAGTTTGCTTCTGTGCAGACTTGATGGAAAGTTGACAATGTATAAAACCATGACTACAAAGAAGAAACATTCGCTCTTCATTAAAGAATGCCATAAAAATATTAAATGTAAGGTTGAAGCCAGCAATTCAGCTTTCCCCCTGCTATGTACAGGGGAAAGGAGCATCTTGGCTTAAGAAGGAAGACCTCTCCTGGGCAGATGGTGCTTCTGGACCTTCTCCACTCGTGTGCATCCCAATCAAAGTAATAAATAGCCAGAAAGTGTCAGGAAACTTCTCAGCAGGAATAAAATTTTAGTCTCTAAAAGTAATATCTAGAGGCATAGTTTGCTGAGGAGAAATGGGGAGGAAGGTTAAGACATATTATATCACATAAAAAAGGATCTAATTCATCAGGGATTGGCCATATTGGCAAGAAATGATCTGTAATCCAACATGTCTGTAGGACAAAAATTGGGGAAAACCTCCTTTTCCCAGCAGACAGAAGGAATTTCTATCTCTGCCAATTTCACACATATCAACAAACAATTATTCTCTCAGTTTAGTGCATATATCTTTATATAAACTATATAAGGACTATTATTCTGGCTTAAGAGACATTGTTTCATATAACTGCTAGAGTTATACAGTTGCAAATTCTTAACTCATTTCAGCTACTGGAAATAAATCTTTTCATGGTTAACTGGTATCATTTACCCTGAGGTAAGTTGGGCGCATTATTATTCGTATTAAGGGATGATAAATTAATTCAGGATAAATCAAGTATGGAAAGAATAGGTTCGCATATCACTGTAACCATAATGTGATAGGTTTTATTTGTTTAATGCCAGCCATTGCAATTTGTAACCTATGGGTTAAGGATTGAAATGCTTGAATACAGGAAATAAGAATTACTCAACAACCCATAATTCAAAGTTTCAAGTTTTGCATGATGTGTGAATGAAGCTTTAGTTTTAAAGTGTTTCCATTTCTCTGACCCCAGTCTAAACATCCCTGGGAAATGAAATTGCCAACATGGATAAACTTACCATGTACTGTGTGCTTAAAGTGTAAAAATTCTTAAGCAAACATTGTGTAAATGATTACCACAGCTGTGGTAAGCTGCTGATATGGCTTTATTCCCAGGGAATTAAAATATCACCAGCAAGAAAAGAATAACCTCTTTACAGCAGCCTGAGCTATAGTTGTTGTTGCTGTTTTGTGCTTTAAAGAGAGAATTGAACATTTAATTCAAATTTGAGAATGCTCTGTGTGTGTGTGTGTGTGTGTGTGTAGTTCTGCACAAACAGAACTTGTTACTTTATGTATTTCCTGTCAGGCACAGGAAAAATATAAATGAACAGGTGACTTTCCATGGGTAAAAACTTAAGGGCTTTTTGTTATGGGTAGAATAATTAACATTAGTTAATTACAGTTACCCATCTTTAAGCTGCATCTTTAAGCAGTCTTAAATTTTCATTTCTGAACACATTGAATCAGCTAAATTGAACTGAATTATGCTGCCTCTAAATAAACATGTTGACATTTGGATATGCAACTGGTATCCCATTAGTTTCTGGTTTAGGCTCGAAAGCTCAATTTAATGCAAGATTGAAAAACAACTTTAGTGGTAAGGTATTGACTTCTTGAGTATCAGTTTCCTCTTTGATCAAGGCTGCACTGTACTTCATTTCTCTGTCAAGTTCAAAGAATTAAGGAGGAGGAGAGAGAGAGAATGAAATAAGCTGCCTTTTATCTTTATTCTGCAACATCTGGCTTTGACTGTGGGTTCATACATTATGTTAAGGCATGATTTGTTTTAACCATAGTTAGTTGAATAAACAGAATAACAGAGTTGGAAGGGACCTTAGAGGTCTTCTAGTCCAACCTGCTCAAGCAGGAAACCCTATACCATTTCAGACAAATGTTGTCCAATCTCTTTGTAAAAACTCCAGTGTTGGAGCATTCAGAACTTCTGGAGGCAAGTTGTTCCACTGATTAATTGTTTCAACTGTCAGGAAATTTCTCTTTAGTTCTAGGTTGCTTCCCTCCTTGATTAGTTTCCATCCATTGCTTCTTGTCCTGCTTTCAGGTGCTTTGGAGAATAGCTTGACTCCCTCTTCTTTGTGGCAACCCGTGAGATATTGGAGGACTGCTATCATGTCACCCCAGTCCTTCTTTTCATTAAACTAGACATACCCAATTCCAGCAGCCGTTCTTTATATGTTTTAGCCTCCAGTCCCTGATCATCTTTGTTGCTCTTCTCTGCACTCTTTCTAGAGTCTCAACATCTTTTTCACATTGTAGTGACCAAAGCTGGATGCAGTATTCCAAGTGTGGCCTTACCAAGGCATTGTAAAGTGGTATTAACACTTCACGTGATCTTGATTCTATCCCTCTGTTAATGCAGCCTAGCACTGCGTTGGCTTTTTGGCAGTTGCAGCACACTGCTGGCTCATTGTGATTGGTCCACAAAGAAGTCATATTATGATCCAATGCAATGTATATTCAGCCATGATGGCTTAATAAGGAAAAAAACAAAGAAAAATATGTTTTCAAAAGAACCTATAAATTCATTATTTTAGCTTGGGATGATATGATAATATAGTCACATACAAACAATGAGCTATTGCATTATAAAAATGAAAGAATTTTAAATGCGTTTTACTCTAATCCTGGAGTCTTTCCTACTTGGCAGTAATTCTTTCTGAATATCCTGAAAGTAGCTTCTTCAGCTCTGACTAGACGGTGGGGAATAGAAGGATTTATATTCCTTGCAGACAGCTGGTCATTTGCATTCTTTTAGAGAGTTGCTGGAGCCATTTGGAGGGTTACCTGTGTCCTCAGGGTCACCTAAGTAGTGCAAATGTGTGTGGAGCCTTCTTGGCTGCAGGATGTTTTCTGCCCTGTGTCCCTGCAACCAAGTTGACGGCAGCAAGACTACTATGTGCACAAAAATGGAAGAACATTTCAATTCCCACTATGGACGAATGGCTACAGAAGCTGATGGAGCTGGCAGAGATGGCTAAATTGACTGTTTTGATTAAAGAAAAGAATGCAAGTACCTTTGTTTCTACATGGAGACCATTTCTGGATTTCGTGCTTGAGGTGGAAAAAAATGAAACTTTGATTCTGGGTTTCACTGATTAGACTGATTTGTTATTACAGAAATGGCTAGTTTTTACTACTGTGAAAAAATAAAAAGTTGAGGCTCGACATTAATGCTTTATTCTACTGCAACAGGAGAAGTTGGGAGTCAATCTCTTTTTTTTCTTTTTCCTCCCCTTCCCTCACTTTCTTCTCCCTTTTCCCTCCCCATTGTGTCCAACTATTTGCTTTGTATTTTGTATTTTACTTTACAACTTAATAAAATGTTTTTTTTTTTTAAAAGAAGCTTCTTGGATGAGAAGTGAAATGTCTTCAAAGAAAAACAAGAAAATCCACCTGAAAAAGCACATTTTGGACAATCATGACCTGGATGACAGAATCTCCACAGACATAATAAATGGAGGCATTTTCATAGCCACCATGTCTTCAATTCTGTAAGTCAGTTGATCCATCGGATGGGACAGCTGATGGCAGAGTCAACTTTCCTTTTTCATCTGGCAGATCTCCCAGCCAGGTCTCCAATCCTATAAGTCAACTAAGCCCCAGAATTGGAGATCATAGAGACAGAGTACTAGACACATACAGTGCTCAAGCCAAAGGACAATATCCAAGGACCAGAGGGAGGTCTATCCATACTAGGCTAAAGTAGCCAATAGAGCCAGGTGGATTCCACCTTCTGGGGTCACTTGACTTCCTCAATGACAGGCTATTAAAGCATATGGTACTCATCTGAAAGTTATCTTGGACTGCTGTCAGCATAATAGAAAAATAACTACCACAGAATAGCTAAGGATGATTTAAAATTGCCTCAGGATGTGTTGGAGAGGAGATAAAAGACAATGTCATGAAGAACTGGCAGAAAAAAATAGGCTGCAGGGCATGCTCATCCCACGGTTAGAGGCAAGTGGGGAAAAGGCCCAAAGCTACATGAGCCAATAGAGTCCAGAACAGCCACTGAAACTGATGATCACTAATCAGAAACTGAAGTCAAATTATAGCTGATTTTCTCTTTTTTTTTTTTGGGGCTGGCTCATTTTTTACCTTTAGCCTAGACCCCAGAAATGGATACACTCCCTCTTTTGTTCCCAGAACTGCATTGCTTTGTGTACGCTTAAATATGGGACAAATTGACCCACAGTGCTTTTTACTATAGCTTCTTGATCTTTTGTGTAAAAAGTATGGCAAAAGTAATTGTTCAGAACAATCAAATGGAAGTTTCCTCAAACGCTCATTAGCCTACGTATCTTTCTATCTCCTGAGCACAGTTCACTGTTGCCATAGCAATGGTGTAATACTTTAAATAGGTCTCATTCCAAAATAATATTGTGGCTCTTCATCTACTGTGGTTTAATTAAAAATAACTTCTCCTTCTGAAGCCCCTTGGCATTAGACTTTGTTATGTCCATTGAAGGAGATGGTAGAAATAACCTTCCTAATTATCTGATTCCTCTATTTTAGGACTAGGATTACACATTTGATGTTTTTTTAAACAGATGCTGAGATTTAAACCTGGACTAGATGTATTTTACAGCTTCAGCTAGCAGAGCAAAATTGATTTTTTCTCATTCCCGGAAACTGTAGTAAATGCGGTCATTATTCAGAAGCTCCACTGCAGGGTTTTAATATGTTGTATCATACATTAAAGTGTCACTAAGAGGAAAGTGCATCCAATGAGAAAAGTAGAATCAGAAATCAAATTCTTTTAGGTTTGAGGGGGAGAGTCAATACTTGGGGAGTGTATCTAGTTTCCTTCTGCTGATGTGAATCAGCACACACATACACACTCATACTGTACGTGCATCAGCATAATGCACAATGTCCTGAGCTAAAAGCACCTTAGCTGTGATCTGATTGATTGCAAAAAGTGTTACAGTCAATTAAGTATTTGTAAGCTGCTGCAGAAAATCTAGGAACTCCCTTTTTATACACACCAAGAGCATGCTCAATTCTCCAAGCATAAGGTCTTGTGCAGCTGACCCAGCAGCATCTATTTACAGTAGGAGAGGGAGGTGCCTGCACGTTTGTAGGAATTGCAAGGTTTGTATGAATACAAAATCAAGAGGAAATCTCAGGGGAAACAAACCTGAAACATAATGCAATTAGGATTAAGCATGACAATCCAATTTCAAATCATCCTCAACCATGGGTGCTTAAGGGTGACTTTGGGCCAATTGTTATCGGCAAGCCTAATAGGAAAACTATCAAAGGGAATGCTATGTATGCTCATCCTGAATCTAAAAAGAACGATACAAAATCAATCAAACAAACAAACAAATGAGCAAGCATGCTCAGTACTAAAAAATTTACCAACTAAGGTTAGCAGAAAGAAATATAGTAGAGTATGTTCCAAGAGTGTGGCATGTCCAAAGTCATGCAATCAGTTCCCATGGCCAATCAGATTTTGCATTTGGTCTACTTGGTCCAACATCTTTGCCACAATACTGAAATAGTAATCTCACCTGTTGAATTATGAAGCCAGTACAGCAAATTAGAGCTTCTAAGAAACCAAAGAGGCAGTGGTGGGATTCAAATATGTGAACAACTGGTTCTCTGTGTGGATGCCCCTTCCGGAAGTCCATTCTGGGTCTGGGCAACAAAACATTAGCTACCGGTTCTGCCGAAGTGGTGCGAACTGACTGAATCCCACCACTGCAAAGAGGGATACTGGCATGTCTGAGAATAAAATTATAAAGTAGGAAAACAAGAAAATCCCTCTAATCTTCTCCCACCGCTGCCTCACAATCCCTCCTGACCCCAATATGATGCTCAATGCCCCCCAAATGTTATGTATCTGGGAAAGAGGAAATGTGTATAGAATCTTTCAGAAAGAATCCCTGGCTGGCTGGAAAAGGGAATAAGAGTTCTGCATCATTTTGCTTGTAGGTTCTGCCTGAAATGACTGAAACATTATAACTGTACAAAAGCTTTATTCTTTCCCCCTTTTCCATCAAAAGTCAAGGTCAGAATTTATTATAGCTCAGCAGAGAACATGTAGGTTTTATCAGTCTATAGCAAGCATACATAAAGGAAAAAGGCAACAGAGAAAATTTCATTGTGCTCATATAAGAGGCTTCTTTTTGAGATTATGTTAGATTCTTTTTGGTTCCTTTGAAGACAGATGTAAGTGGGTTGTACAAAGCTTCTCTGATAAAGCACAGTAAGGATCAAAGGGAAAAAACAACTCTCCTATTCTTCTTTACCTTTGTCACCCTGGGAGCGGCCTATTCACAAATGACCACATCCATTTTAGACTGTCTTGGGTATCCACCCTTTTCCCTTTTCTTTCAGATGGCTGCCCATCTTAAACATATGACTCTGGGCCCAATATATTGGTATGCCTGATACTAAACTGTTGGTCTATGACTTGTAGATAATTCTGTGACTGACTAATAACATGAACCTTTTTCAGATATTCTAACAGATGCATTGTTTGTATGCATCAATTGCAAATGAGACATGGCATGTTTACTACCCTATTTCCCCAGTCTTGTCATTTTCCAAATATGAAGCATTTGTATTGATATAGCATCTCCTCTGTCTACAGATAGATGCTCCCAATTAAAAAATGTGAAGATTCAAAATAAATCTCAGAGGCAGAGCAAGGTCTTTGTGGCAGCTGTACTTCTCTGTGAGGGAGGTGATAAGAAGGCCTAGGGAGAGAAGCAAGGTTAATTTCCTTGTTCCTCTTATGATGCCCAGAGCTTTCACACATTCCAACTGTCAGCATGCATAGGATGGTTATTTTCTTCCATTTTTCTGTCATGTTCAAACATTTCAAAAATCATGGCAGCAATTAGCCATACATGGCTAACAGGCCACATGCTTGTAAAGCTGGTGATATCCCTTAACAGGCTTTACAAAGCATGAGACAGTTAACTACTTCATGATATATATTTTCCACAGTTTATCCCAAGGTGAGACTAGAATTGCATGCTGTGAAAAAGGTATAATGTCTTTATTACATAAGTCTTCGGTTTTATAAGTCATAACTCTGAAAGCTGCTCTTATCTTCCACTCTGGCCAAATTCCCAGATGGGAAAGAATTACATCTTGTTTTCTATTTATTTCAGTGATGAAAACTACTGATAGCTTGAATATAGTATATATATATATAGTATAGTATGATTGATTTCATGTAGAAGCATTGGCCTTATATTCAAGGGCAGTTAAAAGCAAGAACATCATACCATTTAGCTTTGCATGTTGCTTCTACCAGTTCTATCAGTTGATAGTTTCATCTTCAAGAGTTCTTCTAAGTTTCAATAGCACAGTATCCTGTTCTTTCCAGGTCTCACCATAGAGGAACACTCCGAAACAAATGCCAATAGCTGGGGTAACTTCCATATGATCAAATGCCAGTCTATGCAAACCAAGAAGAAAAACTGAAGAAAAAGACCAAAATGTGGCCCCTAAGAAACAAAGGGGAAATGCTTAGAAGTGGATTTTGCTGGAAGGATGTTACCAGATTACAAGTCTAAAAAATTGTTAATTTTATTTGGTCAAAATTATTAAAAGATTCAGCGATATGCCTTAAATTCTTGCAGTGGCTCTTTAGAAAGAAATGGAGTGTTTTCTTGGAATAACTAGATATAGAGTGTTATGTTCTGGGATCTTTGAGGCATTGAAGAGGCGAAGGTTGAAAATAACAACATGTTTATTGGTTAACACAGAAACATCCCTAACAGCCGCTTAACTTCTATTTATACGGACCGCCGATAGGCGGCAGCCAATGGAATTAAAGCAGTCGTTCCCGCCCAAAACACAAACTTACAATTCTGCAGACAGGCAGTCTGGAGTTTAAACGGACACAGCAGTTACCCATTTATAACTGATTTCAAATAATTTACATCAATACATAACATAGAGATTGTTTTATTTATAGCTGTTGTTACAAATATTAATTTCAGAAGTGAGGAAAATGCCCCTTTTCCACCTTCGGCAATAGGACTCATAGCTAAAACCCATCAATTTGTGGAAAAACAATGAAAAATGAGGCCACATCTTTTCCAAAGATTTTCTCTATCCTTTAGGTGAAGTAGAAACCGATCAGAGTTTCCTTCTGACCTTATTCCAATAGTTCTAAATATGTTTTCAACTCTTAAAAAAATCAGAGAGTCTAATACTTTAGTTCTTAGGATTGGACTGTGACCAAGCAACAAGTTAGGCAATTGCGGTCCCATTTCAAGTCTACTCTTTTTAACCTAATAGAGAAATGTATGATGATAGTATAGCACCAAGAGTTTCTGAATGGAATAGATTAAGTGGATCCATCTCAATCTGGAAATGGCCTTGGTGAGTTGGCTGGTGAGCTATGTCAGAAATTAGACAGCAAGAAGAGGGTAAAGATTATTGTTTCTGTTCCTCCATGAAGTTGCCCAATCCTTTCCAAAGCCTGAGAGATAGCACATGGAAGCAAGTCTTTATTGGTCAGACTTCACCAGGTCCCAATATTCTTTACCATGTCTATAATCAGGGCTTTTTTTTCTCATAGAACGCCCAGAATGGAGTTCCGGCACCTTTTTTGGATAGAACCTTGTAGGGTAGGCAAGGCAGGTTGTATGATGTGTGTGAGTTCTGGCACCTTTTTGTTTTACAAAAAAAGCACTGTCTATAATAGTTTAGTTTATTGAGCTTCTTACGCTATAGCTATATACATAATTTCACATTCAATATTGTGTGAAGTAGCCTCCAACTTTCTTTTTATTCTTCCTCTTTCTGGTCTTGATTTTAGTAATATGGGGAATATGATGTATGACACGGGTGTCAAACTCGCTGCGTCATGTGACGTGTCGCGAAGTATCACGACTTTTTTTGCATTGCCGGAGCTGGGGTGGGCGCGGCCTCAGCATGATGCAACCAGCCTGTGGGCCGGCAGTTTGACACCCCTGATGTATGATAAAAAGCTGTAAAAAACATGTGAAGCTAATGTTACATTTTAATTGCTAAAGCATCTGATCAGTAAACACTAGCTCCATTCAACCACCCCAAATCTACCCCGAATCAAGGGATTACAGGGTTGTAAAAGGCCTGGATTTGTTCATCAGACTCAGCAACCTTAAGCAAGATTAAAAGCAATTATGTTAATGTATTGTGCATAAGATTTCTAGCTGAGCTGGTTAGTCACATTATGAGCTCAACTCTAGGAAAAGAATGAAAGAGACATCACAGGACAGAATGCTGTCGGTACAAAATGCAGTTTGGATCCCCAGTTTGGCAGATAAATGGAACCAGCTTCTCAATATGATTTCTACTGGTCTGAGCGTGTTGGACTGGAACCTTCAACCAACACATGGACAATCCCACAGATTCAGAGGTCACCAACTTATGAGAAGCATATGAGAAATTTGCTTTGTCTACAGTAAAGTGTAAGATAAAACTGTGATATTTAAGGCTAGAATACCACAAACCCATCATAGTGAACATGACAGGACTCTGATGCAGGTTAAAAAAAAGGAAAGATCCCAAACTCTTCACTGGTCTCTTCCTCACAAGATTTCTCCCTCCCAGAGGAACTAAAACTAAAATGAATGCCTGAGGAAGTTGAACTCTGCTTCTAGGTCCAAATTCACGGAACAGAACATAGAACACCTTTTTCTGACTTTGCATCCATGATCTTTCAAGAAGGCAATGAGTTGTAGCTTCATGGAGAAAAACAAGGGGGAAAAGACTATCTAGAACAGTGATGGCGAACCTTTTAGAGACCGAGTGCCCAAACTGCAACCCAAACCCCACTTATTTATCATCGGGTGCCAGGTGGGCGTGGCCCACTGGGTGGGCATGGCTGCAGTGGGCATGGCAGACTGGGTGGGTGTGGCCAGGGTGGGCGTGGCCACATTGATGTTGCTTGTGGGGAGGGAGGCCTGTGGGGGCCAGGTAGGGTTGGGGGAGATCCAGGAGGTCTCTGGCGGGTGGGACAGTGGGCAGGAGGCTCATCCTGCAGGGTGAGGCGAGGCGAGGCAGGGGCCAGGGCAGGGGTGCCATTGCCACAGGGCAAGGCAAGGTGAGGCAGGGGCCGGGGTGGCTGCTGCCTGACACTATCGGCCCCCGCACACAGCGAGCGCATGGGGTCCAACTGTGTCCATCAGCAGCCACAGCCTGCCGGCCCCTCGACCAGCGCACTTTGGGGCTCCGCAGCCCGCTGCAAATACCGGGCCAGCCCTCCAGCAGCAGGCGGAGTAGGGGAGGGGGGATCCAGTATACCGGTTTCTTACCGCCGCCCAGCTTGTTCCGCAGCCTCATGGCAGCGGCATTGGGCAGGAGGCGGCAAACGGCCGGTTTCGGTGTGACGCGGCTGTTTGCCGCCTCGTGTATTGCGCCCATGCCACTGCAATGCGGCTTGGCCGAAAGCGGCTGTGGAACAAGTGGGGCCAGTTCCCCCCTCACCTGCCCATTCAGCTACAGCTTTGGTGGCTCTGTAGGCAGAGCTGTGAAGTTCTCTTCTCTGACAGAGAAGAGAACTTCGCAGCTCTGCCTACAGAGCCACCAAAGCAGCAGGTGGAGTGCCGGAGGCTCAGGGAGGGAGGGTGCTGAAGTGGGTGATTGGGCCATTGGCAAGAGCAACACATCTGATCAGTAAACACTAGCTTCATTCAACCACCCCAAATCTACCCTGAATCAAGGGATTACAGGGTTGTAAGAGGCCTGAAGCAAAAAGATTTTATAAAACCCAGCTTAAAAAGCCACTTGCCTGGGGAGATTTTGATGCAGGTTGCTCATGGATGGGACTGAAGGTCTAGGAATGGGGCGAGAGCGCACGTGCCCACAGTTGCTTTCTTGAAGTTACAATTGGTGCATTGACAGAATTGACTTTGATGCAGAAGGACCTAGTCTGTTCTTTATACATTCTAAGAGAAGCAGATTTTTTTGGCAGCAATTTCTATTATTATGATGGTCAGAAATGGGCCTCCCATTACCTGTTTATAAGCTTCCTGAATACATACCGTGTCAAGCATTATGCTGGACCAGATAGCCCAATAGTCTAAAGCCAATCTTCTAAATTTCCTTTATCTGTATTTTCATCTAGCATCTACTTTGGTTGCAAGATTTTCTCCAATGCAACTTGATCTTTATAAGGCAGGAAGCCCTAATACTCCTCTTTTAGAAAGATAACGATACTGACACAAAAACCATAAGCATCTTCTCTAAATATCTGATAATCGTGAAAAAATATCTGTTATAAACAGAAAGCATTTCCTATCTAAAAGAAAACCAGAGAGATGCATAAAGTGGCTAAAGGGGATCTAGAGGAACATATTTTAAGACTAAACATGATTCTCCAAATTTAGTCCTACAGAAAGATGTCCTCATAGTAGAGTTCTGTTGTTATAATTTCAGATGGCAATGGTACTGTTAAAATAGCAGTATCTCTCTTCGTAACATGAAACTTTAAGCAGATGATAAAATAAAGGAAAATAAGCTTCTCAAGATAAAATAATCAACTCTCTTAAATATTAAAATGCAAAATTAATTATCATATTTTTGTGATACAAAGTCATCATGACTCACACAGTTCCTGCAAAAACAGTGAGGATGCTCAAAGGTCTTAAAGCCCTTGGGACAACATTGCCAGAGCTATATAACAGATTCTGTCTTTACCTTTAAGGTTGGAAAGAGAGATCAAACAAGAGACTGGAAAAATATTGCAACATCTATTCTTCACTGCAACCCTATCCCCCCCCCCTCTAATTGTAGAATATTCCTTTTATAAGATAGATGAGCATATTGAAATTCTTAGAACTGTGTTCACACTTGCACCTAATTATGGCACAAACAAACCCTAGCATCATCTTTTTGGGAAGATTGTGTTTGCTTGTCATTACTTTCATGTTACGAGTGAAATAAGCTTAAAATCTCCCTGATACCATGCAATGGTAATTTTGGGGTATATAAATAGTTAGCCTTTGGTATCCATTACATTAGAGGAAAGTCAAATGATTGAAGTGATTTAAAACAGAGCTTATAGACAAATGAGATCAGCAACAATGGGGAGAGCAAATTTAATGTTGGTATATTTTTCTTCTGAGTTCACTTGTGTAGATTTCACTTGTGAATTTTCCATTTCAGGAACAGTTATTATTTTGGTTGCAGAAAACATATACAGGACAAGAAGGAGGAACCTTTGTTCTTCAGATGCTCCTGATTTACAATTCATAACATTTCTCACCACCCCCCATTAGCCTTGCTGACTGGGTTTCCAGGGAGTTGTAGTTCAGCAATATTTGAAAGTCCCTTCCCCATTCTGATTTAGAACAATAAAATATGCCACTGGGGGGGGGGAGAGAGAGGGATGTTGGTTTATAGAGAAGGGATGCGTTGCAAATGGACAATTGGACAACTGGACAGCCATTTGTCTGAAATGGTATAGGGTCTCCTGCTTGAGCAGGGAGTTGGACTAGAAGACCTCCAAGGTCCCTTCCAAATCTGTTATTCTGTAATTGAAAAGTGGAACTCCAGAGGTTATGGGTGATCCAACACTGGAGTTTTTAATAAGAGATTGGACAGCTGTTTGTCCAGAATGATATAAGGTCTCCTGCTTGAGCCGGGGTTGGACTAGAAGACCTCTAAGGTCCCTTCCAGCTCTATTCTGAAATTAAGATTTTAAGCACATCTACCTATCTAGCTTTGTCTTACAGTCATGGGACAAAAGCACCGATGGAGACTAAATTTTCATGAAAGACTTCCTTCTTATTTTTGTAGAGAGAAAGATGATCCACAATCTGCTATTGTTCCAAGTTAGATTCCTCCATCTGTGGCACGGTCAAATTTGAGTCAAGAGCGCCTGCCTTACTTACAGGCATGAGATATTGGCTGCAAATCAGAGATTAACCTCTGTATCTAACTGAAATCACCTTTTGGGGAAAGTTTACTGGTGCAAATACAGGGTTGGAAGTAATAACAGGGATCTACATGACAAAATAGGATTGCAGCCAACTCTTCAGTACCAGAATGCTGATCTAACTGGGATTCTACTCCTTTCCAGTACTAGCTTTTCAAGCACACATTATAAATTTGTCTGTTTCTCATTTAACTTGAAGATTGGAATCCTATCTATGCTTATTCTGGAGTGTCACTGGACTCTATGGAATGACATACTGAACAAATATGTATAGAATTTACAGAAGAGTCACATTCTTTTTTTATTTTATTTTTTAAGAAACTACTGTTTGGTCCTTTTGAATAAGGTGAAATGCAAGTATGCAAATCTGTCACTTTGAAAATAATGGAATTTGTTGCTATTAAGGACAATGACACTTGAAACAGCCTATTTCTAAACATCTGAAGATAGCAAGATGGTAGAAGGAATATAGTGGTATTTTCAGCTCTGTCTTCTAACACCAGAGCCTCACTTTCCCAAATGGTAGAGTTGACCGTACGGATTTGAGAGCTGCTCCATATCTTATCTCTTTCATTTACAGTAAAGAAACAACCTCATGATATGGAAGGAATGTGTATCTGTTTTGACTTATGAAACCGAAATATGCATACCAAAATGTTGTTTTGACTTGCAACTGCATTCCCCTGTGGGTTCTTACATTTTGCTTTTTATCACTAGATACAAAGCTACCGGAATTGAAAAAAGCATATTATTTAAAGATTAAACTGTTGTATTATGAGATTTTGAAAAATTGTTACATCAATTTTTCTTAATGCTGAAGCTTTGAAAAATATTTTTTTTTCAACAGAACTATGTAGCAGTTTCTGTGTTAATAATTCATGGCAGTTTTGTACTTAAAACACTGCTAGAGGGAAATAAAATAGTTTGTCCTTCACTGACAATGCAAGTTTATTTTCACTTCAAAGAGGATATGCCTTTTATGCTACAGATGTCTGATTCTGCTTATAACAGTCGCATTTATACTAGATGAATTTTCCCCACTCTAGTATTTTGAACTGAATTAAGTACATCAATAGAGGAAGCTTTGCAGAATCCTTTTTCCTGCCCTCTACTTGAACATGGAAACCTGGTGGACATTGCTATGCCTAAAGTGAGCACAATCCATAATATATGTATCTATGGAAGAAAGATCAGATGTAGAAGACTTAAGACTTAAGTACAGTACCCTTGTTACTGTAGAGAGATGGCTAAGGACTTAAGCAGAAAAATTCTTTTCCACATTCTGCAGTCCACATGTAACTCTGTTCTATGTATATTTACATGGACAAAAAGAAAAACTGAATCTTTTTTACTAACCATTTTAGATATTGTTTTTTTAATAAGTATTCTAACTAAATTGAAAGTACCGTATTTTTCTGTGTATAAGACGCTATTTTTTCCTGCAAACACCCTGTTTAAAAATCAGGTGTGTCTTATACAAGTGCAGCGTCTTATACACGGAAAAATAATGGTAACCTTCGCAGCCCAGGGCATGCCTGTGTGGGTTGCCATGCCGCCTGGTGCAGGTGTCAAGCCCCTGTGGACTTGCCACTAACGGGAGGGGGGAGGGGGCAAAATTGTCAGCCGGCCAAACTTCCGGATTTGCCAGCTCAGCTGTTCGGCACTCAGCATGCCAGAGCGTCTTATACAAGGATGCGTCTTATAGACGGAAAAATACGGTATTATCCCTTATTTCTAAACCTTTGCATTTAGATTTGAAAGTGCTTATTAAAAAAAGCATACATACATATACATACATACAAACATACATGGATGGAAGAATAAAATAAATAAAAGGAATATCTTCAAATCTTCTGGCCAATTCTTTGGAAGGATTGTTGATAGATTACCAATTGAAACTGACAAAGAAAAGCACACTCCAGGCACAACTTTCTGGAAGAACTTAAGATCTTTGCTTTAATTAGCCAAATTCCTGTATTTGTTGCTATTATGGAAGAACCAGTATTTCCTAACATTTAAACAACTTAATGCATTTGCTGGGAAATTATTCTGTGAAGAAGTATTATTTAATACAATTTATTGAAGAAATGAAACCTGTGCTGTAGTCTTCAGCATCTCTGGATGAAAATTTTATCTCTAAGTTGCCTCTCTTCCATAACCATTTATGCCATGAATTCTTATGGGACACATGTGCAGCCTGCATCCAAGACAAAATTTTAGGAAACACCAAGAACTACCAAATACAAAAATCCTATCAATTGCTCAGAGAGGACTAAGCATGCTTAGCCAACTCAAAATAACATTTTGATAGCAAAATGAAAGATGCTGCAAAGGGGTAATAATTAAACACTGAATCCGTTCCACACTACAAGTCCCACAGGGGAATTGCTCTTACTCCTCAGAAACTGTTGTTCCTTCTAATTAGTGCCGATATACATGATTTTGCAGCATCTTTAAAAGCATAAATTGGTCAGGTTGTGTAAGGCCAGATGGTGGCAGCAAGGCTAACTTCTTGTCTTCCTTCATTCTTTTGGAGAAAAAAAATATTTCTGTCATTGGCTCATTTGAGTGAAATGGATGCCATGAAAGCAGTAATTGCCTGAATCAACACTTTACATATGGAAATGGGTTTTTATTGTAATTAATTTCCTTAACAGGTGCTGATGTTCTGCCTGAAGAAAGTATCTTTGAAACTTATAAAAATCAAAGCACATTAAACTGTTTTTTAATAACACATTGGAGGGAGATTTCTGTCTTACACACAGTTGTCCTCAAACTCAGAACGGGGCTGACTGCCCTGTTGTAGTAGGCAAGTGCCTTTTGCAGTTTTTTTACTCTTTATCATTTAATTATGTTATCTTCAAAGGGTGGTTACACTGTTTAATTGCTATAGTTACCTAACAATTAACATTTCAGCTAAGCGCAGCCCTTGAGAAACATTTTAAACAGGAGGAGGAGAATGAGAAAAAGTTGTTATTGTTGTTTAAGTGTCATTTTAGAGCAAAGCTACCAAAAGCAAAAATCCTTCATCCGCCTAGCAGCTCTAAAGCAGGGGTGTCCAACCTTGGCAACTTTTATCAACTCTCGGAATTTTCCATGCTGGCAGGGGAATTCTGGGAGTTGAAGTCCACAAGTCTTAAATAAGTTGCCAAGGTTGGACACCTCTGCTCTAAAGCGACCGCCCACCAATTTGACCAGCCTTTCCTTTAGGCCACTGCCAGGTTTCTTAAGAAATTTGACGGAGTCGCCTCGAGCCTGCAGAAGCGCGAGGCGCGCACGGGCCCCTCCTCTCGAGAAGCAGCGAGGGCAGAGTTTCCGCGAGTCTGGAGCCTGGCGCCACTGCCCTCCCTCAGGTGTGTCTCCAGCCGCAAAGCCGAGAAACTTCGGGTGTGTCACAAGAAGCAGGCTTGCCTCCGAGAGGCGGAGCGTCCAGCTTGTCCCAAGCGCCACTTTTATCCGAAGCTAGACCTCCAAGTCCCCTCCTTTTCCCTCCGCTCCCCCGCCCCCATTTCTTCCAGCTCCGTGACGCGACTTTCTCACGTCGCTCGAGTATGCAAGCATAGCCATATAAGGCAGGCAGGCTTTTTCACCTTTCTCTCTCTCTCTCTCTTCTCTCTCTCTCTCTCTCTCTGTCTCTTTCTCAGTTGCTGAGCAGTGGGGAACTAGGCTGGAAAGAGCCAGCTTTACCTTAGAAGGCTAAGGCTGTCTGGGCCTCTTTGCAGAGCCCCAAGCTATGCCGCCCCACCATCAGCAACAACTATAGCAATCGCAATCCTTAAACTCCTCCAGAGGTTGACAAGCAGCAATTTCCGGAATGCAGGGAGGTCCTGTTGGCTCAAAAGGAAGAGGGGAGGAGGGTTCCCCCTTCCCCTTGCTCTGAGAACCAGCTGTTCTTCAGGGACAAAGCTTGTCTCAATCTGGGACGCTGAAGATTTTGTAGGTGGTTTCCTGGCCAGACAAGGATTTTACTGCACAATCAGGCTCCTTATTCACATGTGGGTGGAGATAACTTAGGTTAAGATGCTGCCTCCTCCACCATTGTTTCTTAGGAAATAAATCAAGTTTATGTCACTTCCCTGCTTCAAGAAAGGTGAACTTTGAAGACCCAGACTCCACCGTTCTCCAAAATCTATAATAACTGTACTACAAGAAATATAACCATTTTAACTTCTAAAGCAACAGCTCTGCAACTTTTTTATGGGCTACCAATTACTTGAACACCTTGCTAAAAATGTTAAATTAGAACCAGGCCAATGATTATCTAAAGGGCAAAGTCCAACAGTAATATTTTTCAGCAAAAATCTCACTGCTATTTCTTTTCTAGCTGATAGCAACCTTCATTAAGTCCTATTTTTCCTCAAGGACATTAGCATCTTTCATCAGTCAGAATAGTTTGAAACTTTAAAGAAAATTTGTCCATATATTCACAGATCTGAATGAATTGATACCTATCAATTAAAGTAAAAATAAAGTCTACATACTTCCAAGAACAAACAGATACTATTAGTACAACTCTTGGCTTCATTCTCAGTTAAGCTGGAACAGAGACAACTTTATCAGCATTTTTTTTACAGATTGGTTATAGCAAGTGGTCTTCTTTATGCTTAATTATTTCAGTGGCAGGAACATAGTGGCCCAGCGATTAAGACACTGGACTGTCAACCAGAAGATTGGCAGTTTGAAACCCAAAATACCATGTGATGGAATAAGCTCCGGTTCTTGCCCTATGTCCTGCCAGCCTAGTAGTTCTGAAAGCATGCAAATGTGAGTAGATAAATAGGGAACACTTCAGTGGGAAGGTAACAGCATTTCGTGCATCTCAGCATGCTACGGAGATGCTAGATGTTTGAGCTGGTTTCAGAAAAAGCTGAGTAACATGAGAAATTTTTGCTGATGGATAATTGAGAAAGCTAAAAAATCTCTAAAAGAAGTCAGCATATGCTTCACTGATTAGAGCAGGGGTCCCCAACCCCCAGTCCATGGACCAGTACTGGGCCGCGGCATACCAGCAACCGGTCCGCACAAACAAGCAAAGCCCCATTTGTGGGATGCAGGCAGCACACAAAACCACGCACCCTCCGTTCTGTGGAAAAACCTTTCTCCACGGAACCGGTCCCTGGTACCCAAAAGGTTGGGGACCTCTGGATTAGAGAAACACTTTCAATTGTGTCAACCATGTCAAGTTGTAGAATGTGCTTAAAAAATAACTCCAGAACAACTCATTATCTTTATGTGAAATGTATACAGGTAATTCTCACTTAACAGTGGTAACCTGGACTGGAATTACCATTGCTAAGCATGTGGTATTAAAATGTAATGTCACGTGACTGCATGGCTTAGCAACAGCCTTCTGGCAGTCCCTGATTGCCATTGTCAAGCCAGGACCTCAAGTGACTGCGATTTCTGCTAGCATCCTGCTGGCTTCCACAATGACTTTGCTTGTGGGAAGCCAGCATGGATTGTAATCACATGACCATGGGACCCTGTGGCAGCTGGAAATCCGGGCCAGTTGCTGAGCACCTGGATTGCGATCAGGTGATTGCAGGGGTACTGCAATAGCCAGATCTCTGAGGACTGGTTGTAACTACCACTCATTCAGCCCTGTCACAAGTTTGAATGGTTGTTGAACAAGTGGTTGTTAAGCAAGGACCACCTATACACATGTCAGGAAACTACAGTACAGACAGAAAATGGCAAACGGGACAGCCTCCAAGTTGAGAAAGAAGCAAGACAAAACTGTACATTTTTCCCTTTGTCAGTTATATGTGGAATAACTATTGAAGAAAGCTGTGTTGGAAGATGAATGTGTTTTTTAAATTGGAAGAAGAAACATAAACCTACACTATGCTGATGGCACTAGCTGCTGACAATACAAATGATCTGCAAGTTCTACTAATGAAAGTCAATGTTCAGAGTGAAAAAATGGGGATTAAAGTAGACCAAACTAATAGCAAATGCAGCAACTAGCCTTACAACAACAAAAATACTTAAGTGATGTCACCAGTGTAATACTATGGTGTCATCCTTTTTTAAAAGGAATTTTATTGAGTGGTTACAGTAATGTGATGCATCTATACTGAATAAACTATCAGATAAAGTAAAAAGTAATACCACCAAAACTTCCACATATATGCTACTGATTTTGGTAATGTGATTCCGAGAGCCTCTGAAATCTGTAAAAACGGGAGGGTGTCCCACTGCCAGAGGGAGTAAGTTCACCATGTCTGAACTGCAGGAACCCATGAGAAGCTGATAGAATGTTTGTATTACATCCACCTTAAAAAAATAGCTTTGTGTATATCAAGTCCTCATTATAATCTACAGTAATGCATTTTCAGTAGAAACACCTTCTACCTCTGGTTCCTACAGCATTAAGGGATACTTTTCCTTTTCACTTTGTCCTAAAAACTATTATTTTTAAGGTTTTTTTATATACAGTAAAAAGTGACAGTGTCATACTGGTTAGCTGGCTTTCTCAGCCTCGGCGGTTTAATGACAGACTTCCTTTGATTGAGTTCAATTGTCACTTATTCTTTCATCTGCTTCCAAAATTACATTCCACCCACTCCACAACAACTTTTTTTTAAAGGGGAAAACCAATGTAAAATTGCAACTGCTCTGGATATGGGCTATGATGTTACAAGCTGCTAACAATCCAGTCATTCAACATATTATTATGGAGTTCTGCAAACTGGTAGAAGTGATGTTTCTATATTCTCATCCCTGGAAAGAAATAGATAACATTTATTTTCACCAGAAAGTGGTAAACATGCTTCCACAGCAACTTATCAGCCAATATATATTTGAGGCAGTGGAGATACACTAATTAGTCCAACTTCATAAGTGCAGTTTAGTATCCATTATTTTGCTCTCTGCATTAGTGCAATCTTTTGCTTACCTATTGTTCCTTCAGGTAGCAATGTCATAGATAATCAGATCTACTTAAAAGCTATTATGAGAAGAAATTAGCATATATTTTGTCTTTTGGGATATTATCTGCTTTGGCCTGAAGCAGGCACAGCAGTGCCTGCATTTTCTGCGCCGCATGAGAAAAGCACATCTTCCTTCCCCTGTCCTGACCACTTTCTACAGGGGGACAATCGAGAGCATCCTGTCATACAGCATCACAGTCTGGTTTGGAGGCATCACTGCTTCAGACAGGAAGATGGTGCAGAGAGTGGTGAGAATGGCCGAAAAGATCATTGGCAGTTCCCTCCCTCCCATCCAGGACATAGCACAGAAGCGTTGCTTGAGCAGGGTCCGTAAGATTATCTGGGACACTACACATCCTCTTCACGACCTGTTTTCCTTGTTTCCTTCTGGGAGGAGGCTTCGTGGTATCAGCCATAGTTTTATTCCATACAGCATTAACCTTGCGAACTCTCAAGCTTCCTCCTTCCGTTATATATTCAAGATGGACAGTATTTAATATTTATTTGCTACGTATATGTAGGGATGTGGGTCTATACATATGTTGTTCATAGTATGTTTAGGTGTGTGTCATGTATGTGTTTCACTTTGAGAGCGGGCAACTAAATTTCATTTTTGATGTGTGCCGTTGTGCCCACAGTATAAAAATGACAATAAAGGTTATCTTATCTTATCTTATCTTATCTATCTTATTTTATTTCAGCCATGTGATTCTTTTATTATCTCTCCTTAGCCATCTATCTATTGCTATCTGAATGTGGGGAAAATTTCTTTCTTGGTTACATGCATGTCTCACAGCTGCTGGGGACAGGAGCACTGTAACATGTTTAATCACTTAATTTATGATGATGAAATGTGAGGTTGTTATTGAAATGAAACAGTCATTCAAAATTAAGAATAAAGCATCATAGCATTCCTCTGATGATAACTAAAGAAACTATAAAACCAAATATATCACTGATTTTTTTTATATTGGACATGCAATTTTTGGCATTAGGGATATACAACTTTTCAAATTTTTTACTTAAAGTAAGGCAGTGACACCTGTGGGGTAGAACTATCAAAGAAGACAAAATTGTGGTAGTGAAATTCCAGCCTACCTCTTTATGTAAGTGGAATGATTTCTTGACTTGGTGGGAGACTTTGGTTGCAGATCATCTTATTATTCATTTGACTTTATTGTAAAATACCATGAGCCCATTTGATTTGGCAGTATGCAGATGTAATAAATGAATATTTTGATCATAAATATACTCAGGTTATAGTTTTATATAAATTTAGGGATATTCCATTGAATCTAATGTTTTTTATTTCACTGCCCATATGTGTAGGATCTGCTTGCATATGTAAAAAAGTGTCATTGTTCAGTTACATTTGCTTAAATGCTCATAAGGAACAGAATTGAAAAATGCACATGGCAGGACTACATTCTTACCTGAAAAGCTAATAGCAAAAGCAGAAATATATATATATAATCTTTGAGCCTTATTGTTAATTATCTCTCTAACATTTTATTAAGATTCAATCAGCAAGTTCCAACAAAATTATTATGCTGAGAGATTATTCCCTGCTAATGGAGCTAGTTTATCCACCTATTTAATATTAGAGGTCATAATGGATGAAAATTTGTGTGGCCAGATTATTAATGAGGAAAATCCATTTTATAGCCTAAAAAATCTTCAGTTTTGCCCTGAACTGTCTCAGCAATAGGACAGACCCACATTTTCTTTTTCTCCCACATAAATTTATTTCTCTGCTGTATACAGTAGTCCTCGACTTACAACCACAATTAAGCCCAAAATTTCTGTTGCTAAACAAGGCAGTTGTTAACTAAGTTGTGCCTTGTTTTGCGACTTTTTTTGCCATAGTTGTTAAGCAAAACACTGCAGTTGTTAAGTGAATCGTGTGTTATTAAGCAAATTTGGCTTCCCTCATTGTCTTTGCTTATTTGAAGCCAGCTGGGAAGGTTACAAATAGTGATCACATGACCTGGGACAGTGCAATTATCATAAATACATATCAATTGCCACAGAGCCGAATTTTGATCGTGTGACCATGGGGATGCTGCAATGGTCATAAGGGTGAAAAATGATCACAAGTCACTTTTTTCAGTACTGTTGTAATGGTTACTAAACAAATGGTTGTAAGTCAACGACTACCTGTATGTGAGAAGGTATATTATTGTAGGTATATTATTGGTAATTTTATTTAATAAAATTCTGAAAAACTATTTTTAAAATTATCAATATCAATAAAACATCGCCATTTTAATTTATTTCTCAGATGTATACCTTATTTTCACTCAGGAACTTTAGGTGGCTTACCCAAGAAACTTTGACATAGGCTGCTAGGCCAAGGTCAACCCACAAGTTTCCTTAGCTGAGGGTAAAGTTGAATCTGTTTCTCCACAGACCACAGATGAACACTTACATCTCTATATTATTAAAAGCTTCATTTCCTTAACTTTTAACTGGGTAAAATAATTAATATTTTTGAACCAAAATACCTCAAATGGGCTAACATATAGAATATATCCAAAATCTGGGACCCACAACTCCCATGGAATTGAAATTTGGCAATTGTTATATTTTTTTATTTTTTTATGACATAAAAATTATCATTAACCATTTATAACATAACAAAAAATGTCCTAAAACATTTCCTGTGGTGATGTTTGATGGTACATAGTTTGACATGGGCTCTTTCAAGGCAGATGCATCTCTGAATGCATCCCAGCTTTTCCAATGAAAGCAATGCATTAGAAGTTCTGTCATAGTTGAGTCAGAGAGAAAGGAATGTGACATGTAATTTTGAATATATATTAGTAAGAAGAAGGCTACTGAGTGATTAATTAATACTGTTTATGATAATTAACTACATCTATTATTCTTAAATACATGTACCCAGATAATATGCTGTTTGCTAAATATTGAAAATGTTACCTTGGAAAACCCCAACCCTAACCCAAACCCCAATCCTAATCCCAACCCCATTTTATCCCCAATCCTATTAAAACTAATAAAATTTATATTAAAAGAAGTTCTGTCATAGTTGAAGGCATTGGTAAGGAAATATCTCTGAAAGGATGACCCAATAGGTCATGGGATGTCTAGTTATTATATAATATTTACCACTATTAGCATTTGTGGTACACTGAGAAAACAAATTCCCCTATATCAGTACACAGTACGTTTGTGGGTGTGACTACAGATTACCTTCTAAATTGCAGAATATTTGTTCAAGACTTCTCATATTTCTGAAACACCAACAGAAAGGCATTCAGATGATGCTGGGAGAGAGACAAAATGCAGAATAAAATTACAAATGTTGGATTTATGAATAGTGATTGAGAAAATATCCATGGAAGATTGGGTACATGGAATGGCTGCAAGATTATTTATACTCACAAAGATTGGAGAGCATTGAAATTCCCACAATGAATAAATGTGAGAAATGGCAAAACTGACCTATTTGATTATGATGAAAACTATAAATGTTTTTTTTTTAATGGAAATCTTTTATGGACTTTTTACTAGAAGAAGAAAAAAGTGAAATTATGATTTATGGATTTTATTATTTTAAAAGATGAGAATTAAGGGGCTGAAGGAGTTTCTGGAATAGTCAAGAGGGAGGGGAGAATATGGGTTTGTTAATATCTGTTTAAAAGAAGGTTGGAAGCCCTCTAGTTTCTTTAGTTGTTTCTCTCTAGTTTTTTTTAGTTTTCTTTGCATTTTATATTTTTTTCTTTCTTGTTTCCTTCTTTTTTCTTTATTAGATTTGGGGTTTTTTATGAAAAAACTTTAACCAATTATTATAAAACTCCACATTTTCAGGAAAAATGTTATTTTAGCAGTATATTAATAAAGTCAATACTGTGTATACTGTAAATATACAGAATTAAAGCATTGTAAAGGCAAGTGGACATGTTTTTGGTGTGTTCTCTGTGCCTTAGGGCTGACATTAAGTGAAGATGGTTATGATTTTTGGCTTCAAACTATTTTGTAGACAACTGGGTTATGAAACCACAGAGATGTGGAAGTGCCTTAATAACTGCAGTTTTCCTGATATCATATACACTGAATTAATTGACTTTGTACTTCATAGGGACATTCCTGCAAATTACCTAATCCTGTAAAAAACTTGAACACCCTGTTAAGTTCGCCTGTTAACCATTTTTAGCTTTTGACAGTTTTCCAAGTCAAACTCTAGATATGTATCCATGCTTTAAATCCCAACTCATTTCCCTCAATTAGCTCACACAAACCAAAAGAAAAACAGTGTACCTGCATGCTTTAATCAAGTTACAGCTCTGTGTAGGAGATCTCTTACCAAAATCTGATCTCCTTTTATTAAAATCCAGTAGTAAAGTAAGAAATGCAGATTAGGTGACTGCTGTTTTTCTAGTTGGGGTAAAGAAGTCATATTGTGAGAAACAATGATATGGAGAGATAGAAACAAGGACGCTTAACAAGAACAGAACTGATTTGGGGTCACTTAAAAAGCTGGGCAAACAAACTGAAAGATAGATCCAAAGGAAGTCCTTGTGGAATTTAGTCCTTAGACGATGTTATCAATTTGTTTAAAGTTCTCATTTGAATGGGCAATAGATCCTTTGGTCAGCATTAGTTATGGTAAATAAGAATGTCCAGCAGCCCCATTTGCACAATATTCTTTACTGAGTCATACCTGCTCCCCTAGTCAGCCTGGCCACACAAATTGTCTGAGGAGAGTTAACTAACCCTTATCGATTCCAAGATTAGCGTGATATTTTCTCTATCCCCATTCTGCCTCCCTCCAACCATGGTTGGGGAGGCATGAATGGCAGAAAAAGTGAGAGTAGAAGTGGAATGGTGTTGGTCATGACATTATTTATTTTTTTAATTCATTCTAACATCCCTTGTGCTATTTGGCAGGATTGTAAGAATAGTCTTCCAATGTTGTGTGTTGCTGATGCATGAAGATTAGTCTGTGGAGTGGGAGAGGGGATGACTGAGATGTCCATGTCACATAAATACAGCAAACAGATGTCCAAGATCCAGATGTTGGAAATAAAAAACAAAGCAATCTTCAGGGCTTGGTTGTAACTGACTGCTCATGAAGGTAGAAAATCCACTCTCTCAAACATTAATGGATTAATTTATTCAGGTCATTCAGCCTGACCAGTGGCCAAGGATGAAAATGAAAGTTAAAACCTAACTTTTGGAGAGCCAGAGATTCTCTGACTCTGGGCCAGACATTGAGTCTGATTCAACAAGGTGCTTGCTTTATCAATACTGACATGTCATCTTGATGTAAAACAGTCAGGAACTCATCACAAAATGTTAGGTCATACATCTTTAGAAAAATTTGACTTCCTTTAAAGGAAGAAAAGGTATTTTGAAAATGTTGCTACAATCCTTTTAAAAAAAACCTGTTTTGTTTTACAGCCCGGTTGCACAATTTTCTCTGCCCTTGTAGTTGGATCACTCTTCAAAAATGTATATGACCAAACATATAGGTATGGCTTGGACTAAACTAAATTTAATTGAATACAGTTGAATTTATTATTTTTTTTCCTTCTGCATTTAATACTTTTTCCCTTCAGTCACATACAACTCGGTCATAACTTTTGGACCTGCTGAAGGAGTGGTTTGATTGCCCAATTTATAAGGTTTACTCTTTGGTGGAACACCCCTTAAACATTTACTCTGCTAGTTGTTGCAATACTCCAGTGCTAATATTATCAAAGGTTCTAGTCGGCTCTCCTCCCTTGATTCACGGATTTTATATTTCTAGAAATCTTAGAAATGGACGAAGGAAACAGATTAAAATCTCTTGTCTCTCAACCAAATTCAGCCAGAAATAGGGCTGAATCAAAAAGCGTTTGAACCGAAGCAGAACATCGCTTTTCAACTTGTATCTTGGACGCTAAACTTTCGGGATGTCTTGACCGTTAATCCTCTCTGCTTAGTGCAAGAGTAAGGAAGAGAGAAACAATCCCACCGATTTCCTAAAAATCCCTTGCATTCGGCACCACGGATCTCGCTCAAAAGCACCCGTTCACCTAGCCGACCTACAACGCCGTAGAACGTAGCCCAGAAAGAAAATTCGCCCTCCCTTCTTGCTGAACAGATGAAATACTTCAGACGTCACATGTCTTATAAGGGGAAGGCCACGGGGGGCGCGCTCTCAAAACAACCTATAGGAGCTGTCGCAAGTTGCGATTGACACTCGAGAGATGCAATGGGGGTCCCAGTGGCCCTAGAAAGTGAACTTTGGGCAACTCTGTTTAGCCAATGAGGTCACTTAGGAGGCAGGACCGGGTGCTGTCTCCTGCTCCACCCCCACCCCCCCGCTCGGAGAGTGCAAACCTTAGATTGCGGTCTGGCCGAAAGATCCGCTTTCTTCGCTCTCGGTCTGCAGCGACTGTGTGGTAGCTGTGCCTCGGCAGGGAGCTTTCGAGCCTAGCGAGCGCCGAAGAGGAGGAGGAGGAGAAGGAGGAGGAGGAAGGGGGAGGAAAGAAGCCGCGGCGGCAACAGCAACAGCAGCTTCAGAAGCAAGCGCGAAGGAAGGACAGCAGCCACGCAGGGATGGATCACTATGACTCCCAGCAGACCAATGACTATATGCAGCCGGAGGAAGACTGGGACAGGGATCTTCTCTTGGATCCAGCGTGGGAGAAGCAGCAGAGAAAGGTAAACCAGCATTTTATTTTTATTTTTGCTTTCGGGCCGAGCGGGGAGGGAAGGCGGGGTGAGGCAGAGACGCCTTGCCGGAGGCTGCTGGAGAACTCCCTCCGAACGGCGTGCTTTGGGAACCGTGCGGGCTGGATTCCGGAGCGGGCGCATATGCTCCCCTGCCGTCGTTTTTCCTCTGCCCGCCTTTTCCCACTGAGCCTGTGGACCGCTGCTGGTTTGCAGGTTGCCTTTAGGGAGCCCCGAACGTAGTGGCGTTAACTTCGCGTTGGAAATCCGTGTTTCAACAGCGTGGCGTTATTTTACTTCTCTCCGTTTTCTGTTGGGGGACGAGAACAGGTGGTGGCCACTTTGGGCATTTGTCTCCACGGGAGATCTGCTCTTCCCTCCCCTTACCTCGAAAGGTAAGGCCAGGCGTGGGAGAGTGCTAAGGACGACGACCGATTCCCCCTGTTTCTGCGGGGAAAGGTAATTGCAGAGCCTCGACTGAAGTTGGGAGGCTGACTCGGTACAATAAGCGGCGATAATTATTTTTAGGAATAAAGCGTGGTGGTGCGATCAAGATTGGCTCTTGCAGAACCTGCATCAGCTTTTTTTTAAAAAAAAGCTTTTTAAACATTCCTGTTCCCAAATGCAGGCATAAGGCTGATGGAGAAGGGAGCGGAGGTGACGTGCGAGGGGGAGGCGGGCTGCCGTGGGGGGGGGAGATGTTGCTGAAATAATTCGATCTATCAGGAAATCGGAGGGGGAAGGTCAGTGGGAGCCGTTGTCTGCCCAAGCCAGCGGCAGCTCTGAAGTTGCTTTCCTTTCTACTGAAGCAACAGATGTTTCCCTTGCTAACGTCGGGAGACTGACTGGCAGGCTCTGCTGGCCCCTCCGGTGTTTCGCAATGCAACCGACAAAAGCCACCTTCCCGGAGGGGGAAGAGGGAAGTGGTTGCCGTTCAAGATGCCGCTTTCGGAGTGGTTTTGAGGCTGAGCTCTTGCACAGAAGCGAGGAAAGGGCGCAACTAACGCGTGTCCTTGCCACAAAGTGCCATTGAAATGGCAATACTTTTTCCTCCAAATACTGTATGCATTTTAAAGCGGAGCCGAGGAGATCGATGTAAAGAACAGGCAGAAGGAGATAAAGCGAAAGCAAGAGTTTGTAGTGAGTCACTTCCCCCCCCCCTTTCCTCCTTAAAACCCCTGGGAATATCTCTTCTCCTGGTCCCCCTTAGGAATTTGGTCTCTTAAATCTTCGGAAAACCGGCCTGGGCACATCCCTGTGATCAAGGATGCCCCGGCTGATGGATGGCATGACCCCGGTTTGGTGAAACTAGGTCGGAGGAGCACCCATGCTCGCCCTGCCCCAGAGATAGTCCTTCACCAGCGGGATCAGTTTTGAATGGTGCGGTTTAGGGCTGGGCTTGTGCAAAACTCATGTCCAAAAATGGTAACATTCGTCCCATTTTTAAATTTAAGGAGGCGGGGGAGGGAGGGAGGTTAGAAGGCTGCCTTCTTTTCCAACCCCCCCCCCCTATCCCCAATAACCAAAGACATCCTGCATTAGCTCACTCTGGAATCCTAAGCTCTTAAACACTTCCCTTTAGTCATTTGTCAGTGAAGTGCGATTAGAAAGGGGGAGGGGAGAGATTTGACAAAGTTGCCTCCTAGCCATGTGGCACATGGAGGTCAACCTTTTTCTGTCAGACTTGAGTTTTGTACCCCTTTTGTCATATAAGAGAACTTGGGGGGGGGGGCTGGGAATGAAAGGAATACTTTATAGCACTATTTTAAAAGAAAGCTTTCATTAAAAGGAGCTCTGAATGGAGGTGGAAAAGTCCTGCTTGAAAAACATAGTAATTAAAGAATAGTCTGTTATTCCCCTTGTCTAATGATAAAAGGGAGGAGAGATAACAGTTTAAATTATGTGTTTTCAGTGGAAGCCAAGATAAGTAAAAACTGTCCTCAACTGGATTTGCCTCCTAGCTTGACAAAGTTCCACAGACACAATGAAAGCAGAGGAATAAATCCCTAAAAGTACGGGATTTATAAAAGTATTTTATAAAAAGTATTTATAGTGAAAAAGATTTGTAATACAGGAGTTTAAAAGGACAATGAAGAGAAGATTGGAAATTTAATTTCTTATCCATGTGGCAAGAATGTTAAACTGCAGATCCAGACAGTTATCATAAAGACCTATTTTTTTAGTGTACCAATTAGTAAACTAAGTAAAATGAGAAATTCTATAGGTCATCTTCCTATAAGAAAAAGCATTTGTCCTTCATTGTCACATATATAATTTTATTTTGTTTAATGGATAACAACACTCTTATCTTCCAAATGGAATTTACAAAAAAAATTCCAGTATTTAATAATAAACTTTTAAAAATAATTTTAAAAAACTCTTTTAAAATATGAGACTGAAGGTTAAAACAGGAGTTTCTAAGGTGACAGAACTTCATTCATCACTCTTAATGGGGAGATAAGCTTATATATTGAAAAATATTGCACAAGTAACCAGAAGAGGTCTGCAACCCTACATCTAAAAAGAAATGCTCAGAATTATCTTGTGTGGCAAAGATTTTGGAATTATTTTGGAAAAGCCATGCTAGAAAGTTGCTTAAATTTATGTTTCTGTCTTTTCCTAACATTTGAAGTAGTTATTTCCCTAAATGGTTCAAATAACTTATGTGCACTTCTAATGTCAAGAACTATGCTATATATACTATTAATAAAGAAGAATATTTGTAGCTCAGGATTGATATGAGGGGTTCTTGGTGCTCTCTGAGCTTGCTTATTTTCTTGCAGACATTTCATTACCCAAACTAGGTAACATCATCAGTGCTAGTCTATCAGCACTGATGATGTTACCTAGTTTGGGTAACGAAATGTCTGCAAGAAAACAAGCAGACTCAGAGAGCACCAAGAACCCCTTATGCTATACTATGCTAATCTATGCTATACTATACTTACACTATACTCTACTATACTTATACTATATTGTTGGGGGCAATATTCTGACATTTGGAAACTGCTCAGAGAGTGCTGTACCGCACTTTGGAGCGGTATATAAGTCTTAAGTGCTGTTGCTGTTGCTATACTGATGACCTTTGTAAATCTCATCCTCCTCTCAAAACTTCAGCCCTGCACTGGAGATCTCCTAACCATTTTTGTGGGAAGGGGAGAGGAACAGCTCCTTATGGTTTCGTACTGATTTTTGTATGGTGACTTTGAGACAGCGGCTGATTTTAACAGAATACAAATAGTGGAGAGAAATGTAAGGAGAGAGTGAACAGCTCAAGCTAGGTAGGTACTTGAGGAAGAAATGAGGGGAATGGTGGGACTGGGGAGGTGTCAAAGAAGGTAAATGTTTGGAAGCAGATCTGATTTTTGTACATTTGAGTCCCTGCACTAATTTTGAAGGCCTAGGTGTAGCAATAAGTGATTGTATTCTGTCCTAAATGGTCTTTCTTTTTCTGTAATAGAATATAGATTTCTTTTATCTACTTTCAGCTTTATTTGTACAATCCAGTCAGCCATTAATTCAATCAGATCTCCATATTAGTCACTTCAAGAGCACAAACTCATGCAAAAAGGAACAGACGTCACTCTTTGGGTATACAGAGCCTTTGCCCAATTTCTCCAGGACATACATAAAGTTCTTGCTCCAGATCATCATCCTGGCAAATCTTTCTGATGTGATTGGCCCCTTTCTGATGTGATTGGTCAGGCAGGTAGCAGTTTTACAGGAGGAATGGGAGGGGGGGGGGAAAGCAGAGGAAAAAACGGCTGTGTTCCAAGCCCAATTCACACTTTCAACATAATCTCAGTCTGGCTGCCTATTCTTGCTGTCATGCTTGCTTCCATCAACATTTGTTTCATCAGTCTCTACCAACATCAACTCCCTCCCTCAACACAGCCACTGAAGACAAGCTACAAGCATTGTAAAGCCTCTCCGCTCCCATCTGCTTTGGTCCTCACCCAAATCATCCTTTGTTAGCCCCTGAGAAGGAAAACAAGCTCATGAAGGAGTCAGTCTCCAAAGATATTTTGGAGCCAAGTACCAATCCAGGGGGAAGACATAATTATTTTGAAATATTACAGACAAGAAGGTTCCTCAGAAACCCCTTAAAAGCTTAGGTAAGAAAGCCTTTGATTACTAGAAAGGAAGACAGCCTTCCCAGCCCTCAATCCCCACTGACAGCAGAATATATTTCTGGTGAGAGAAGAAAAGAGGGAACAAGAGAAACACACAAGTAGTCTTTCATCCAGGATGCCCAGGAAAACTTGATAGGCCTTGTAAAATACAAGGTAGTAAATATCACACAAGTACCTTTATCACATAGTATTATTTATAGAATGGCTTATTTATAATTGAGAGCTCATAGTATGTAGGCAAACAGAGAAGCACAATTTCTCATTAGGAATCATTGTTACTTGCAGGAAGAGTGTCTATAAGCAAATTGACAACAACTTATGTGCAAACACATGCGCATGTGTGCACGCATATAAGATGTGAATTAGCTGATACCTACAGCCAATCAGTGTTAGGCATATTCAGTCAGTCGCTGCCAGAATTTGAGCAATGAAATGTATAATGGTATATCTGGATTTTCCAGCCTGTTTATAAACCTCTTTTTTTCCCCCTTCAAATATTAAGTAGGTCTGTGTGGGCACAGCTCATAAGGAGAGAACATAACCAAATCACAGCTCTGCTTAACTTCGTAACTTGGTGATGTTAGCATGTCCTACTAACCACCCTGATGGGCAACTATATAATGTGAACACAGTCTTTGCATATAGAATGCCTTCAATTAGAAATTAGGACTGTTCTAGTTTATTTACTTTTTGAATTTGTATTCCACCATTTCTTGGAAAGCTCAAGGGGATGTACATAGCAAGGGTAGGCAACCTTGGCTCTTTTATGACTCGTGGACTTCAACTCCCAGAATTCCTGAGCCAGCATGGCTGGCTCAGGAATTCTGGGAGTTAAAGTCCACGAGTCATAAAAGAGCCAAGGTTGCCTACCCCTGACATAAGGCCTCTCCTAATTTTATCCCAACCACAGACTTGTGAGGTAGGTTGATTGACAGGCAGCAATTGGCCCAAAGTCACCTTGTGAATTCTTGAGTAGAGAGATTTGAAACTGCTGTTCTGTATTGCTGTCCCCATGAAATTAAGGCAGAATGAAAAAAGATGATCTGTAGTATAGGGAGTCCTCAATTTAGGACCGCAATTGAGCACAGCATTTCTGTTGCTAAGCAAGGCAGTTGTTAACTGAGTTGCGCCTCATTTTATGAATTTTTTGCCCCAGTTGTTAGGCGAATCACTGCAGTTGTTAAATGAATCATGCGGTTCTTAAACGAATCTTTCTTCCCCCATTGACTTTGTTCGTTGGAAGCCAGGTGGGAAGGTTACAAATGGTGATAACATAACCCCAAGACAGTGCAACTGTCATAAATACTGTAAATGTCAGTTGCCAAGCGCCCAAATTTTGATCATGTGACCATGAAGAAACAGCAATATTGGTCATAGGTTATTTTTTTCAGTGCTGTTGTAACTCTGAATGGTCACTAAATGAATGATTGTTAAGTCAAGGCCCATCTATATTACGTTTTTAAGTGCATTTCCCAACCTTTATTTTTAAATGGCTTTATATTTTTCAGTAGATGCTTCTAAAGGCAGGTAACAAAAGAGAAGAAAATTAGTATTTTGTGTTGTAATAGAATGCAAAATAGTATAATAAAAGCAGCAAAACCGAAGTATGTATTAAAGTAAATTATTAATTAAAGTTCAGCAAGTAAGTTTGTACCTGGTACTGAATAGGCATAAGCATCAGCAGAATATGGAAAGACTCCACCTCCAAATATAAACCTAATTTTGCTCACACCTGCCTTCTTTCTAAAGCCAATAGTATTTACAGTGAGATCTCCATTACAGGCTGAGCAGGATGAAGTAAACACAAGTACTCTTTCAAAAATGTTCATTATTATTATGCAGTTGTAAGTTATAACTGAAAATGTCACTCCTTCACATCTGACAGATTTGATGAAGATTATTTGATAACAAGCAAACTTGTTGCCTCTCACTGTACTGGGTGGAATCAATTAAGTCCTTCTGTTGATGAAACTGCATGCATTGGCAGAATTAGGAATGAGCTTTCCCTTTTCCCCTACCACAACGTCTACCCTGCTCCATCTGCTCTCCTTTAGTCTACAAATTGGGGATTGAGAAGGCCAAATGAGAGGATTGAAATGGTGGACACTTAACTTCACATTTCTGCTTGGATCAGGTTTGGGGACTGGTTGTCATCTTTCAATCTAGGCTACCTGCATCACAATAGATAGTTGTAGAAGGGAGAACATGCAGGCCAGCGTGTGCTCCTGAGGGGACAGAAGATAAAAATGTAATAAGTGTGTCAATCAGTTTGAGGATGAGAGGCAAGAACCCTGCCCCATGAAGAGAATGAGCCTGGTCAGCATCACATTCAATCCACTATTTGTTCAGCACTTTTATCCATAAATAAGACCAGGGATTTAATTTAGCAGTATATCTTGAGATGTCCCATAGCTTTGCATTTCATTAGGGAGGACATAATTTTGGAATCCTTGCTTTTTCAGCGTGCAAACAACCCTACATTTATGGATTCTCACCTATTATTAATTAGTTAAGAGCCGTGGTGGCACAGTGGTTAGAATGCAGTATTGCAGGCTAATTATGCTGACTGTCAGCAGTTCAATATGCTGACTGTAAATCGCTTAGAGAGGGCTGTAAACAACTATGAAGCGATATATAAGTCTAAGTACTATTGTTAATTGCTTCTCTCTCTCTCTCTCTCTCTCTCTCTCTCTCTCTCTCTCTCTCTCTCTCTCTCTCAGATCTACCATATTTCAAAGAGTTGTTCAGGTTGAGTTCCTGGAAAAGTATGATTTTTTTTCCACATGAGCAATATTTGCATGAGGAACTGTATATTGAATCTTTAAAAAGCTCCTTCTAGCATTAAAATTTAAAGAAAAGAAGAGAACATGATCAACAGGCCTGGTTCTGACTTTTGTACAGCCTTCTGTTTCTTACAGGAAGCTTGCTTTATGGGATTAATGTGCTTTTCTTTTTAAATTCCAAAATATTTTGCATGTTTCTGAGCTGAGCTGCTTGATCTTATTAGAGTAAACAGCAACGTTTCCTTCCCAGTGTGCTGGAATATTACAATTCTCAGATTTCTCACAGGCAGATTATGCTGGGTAGGAATTCTGAGAGTTGTAGATCAACACATTAGACGCGGCCACGATGCTAAAATACCCCTTGCAGGGTTTTAATAGGGTAATTGCTGTCTGTTGTGCTGTGAGGTTCGGAAGAAGATAAACTCATTTATGGTTTGGCTAAACATGGGTAGTGTAATCCATACAACAAAAATAATTAGCCCTTTTCATTGAGATAATATATGCAACCTCCCAAGTTGTCCTCTACACTTGCATATTCTTGACTGTGTGGGTCCCTTGAGAAATCATTTGTTTGAAGTGGTTACATTAGTCTGAGCAGAAAGAAATCCATTAGTTCAAAACAGTTAATGCTAATTCGGTGTTCCTGCAAGTTACCTGTGCACCAGCTTGCACATAAATACATACTGTACCCACCGGTTGCTATATTAATCAATGATTTTAAAGAAAAACAGTTTTACTCTCACAGGCCAGCTTAAAATCAGAGTATGTTATTACACCTAGTCCTTGACTTACAATCACAATTGAGCCCAAAATTTATGTTGCTAAGTGAGACAGTTGTTAAGTGAGTTTTGCCCCATTCTAAGACTTTTCTTGTCACATTTATCAACTGACTCACTGCAGTTGTTAAATTAGCCACACTGTTGTTAAGTGAATCTGGTTTCTCCATTGACTTTACTTGTCAGAAGGTTGCAAAAGGTGATCACGTGACTCCAGGCTGCTGCAACCGTCATAAATGTGAGTCCGTTGTCAAGCATCCAAATATAAATCATGTGACCATGGGGGATGCTGCAGTCGTCATCAGTGTGAAAAATTGCTCATAGGTCACTTTTTTCAGTTCTGTTGTAACTTTGAATGGTCACTAAATGAACTGTTGTAATTCAAGGACTACCTGTAATGTTTTTTTAAAGGAAAGGAATGTATACATGACATACATATCGTAAAGAGGAGGCAAAGAATATAGGGCATGTCTAATCTAATGAAGAGAAGGACGAGGGGTGACATGATAGCAGTGTTCTAATATCTCAGGGGCTGCCACAAAGAAGAGGGAGTTAAGCTATTCTCCAAAGCGCCTGAAGGCAGGATAAAAAGCAACGGATAGAAACTCGTCAAGGAGAGAAGCAACCTAGAACTCAGGAGAAATTTCCTGACAGTGAGAACAATTAATCAGTGGAACAACCTGCCTCCAGAAGTTGTGAATGCTCCAACACTGGAAGTTTTTAAGAAGAGACTGGACAGCCATTTGTCTGAAATGGTATAGGGTTTCCTGCCTGAGCAGGGGGTTGGACTAGAAGACCTCCAAGGTCCCTTCCAATTCTATTCTGTTTTGAATGTAGAGTGGCTAGATTTCTGACTAAGAAATATTGATTTTGCAGGAGCTTTAGCCTCAAGAATACCCATTTTCTTTTTCTTTTGCTCAAGAAATGCATGTATCTTCGTGCCCTTTGCATACCCTTGTAGCAGTATTTAGTTTCCCCTTGCTGGATTTGGAGTTCATAAGTTGTATAGTTCATAGATTGTATAGTAAGAAGATAACCTTGAATAAACAATTCAAGAACTGTTAAGTGACTGTCAACTTGGTCCTGGGAAAGAAAGGATAAGAAAGAAAGTCAAGATAATTCTTCTTTGATTCTGTTTGGTACAGAGAATCCTTGACTTACAACAGTTCGTTTAGTGACCGTTCAAAGTTACAACATCACTGAAAGAAGTGACTTATGACCATTTTTCACACTTACAACTGTTACAGCATCCCCATGGTCATGTGACCAAAATCCAGATGCTTGGCAACTGATTCACATTTATGATGGTTGCAGTGTCCCAGGGTCATGTGATCACCCTTTGAAACCTTCTGACAAGCAAAGTCAATGGGGAAGCCAGACTCACTTAACAGTGTTATTAATTTAACAAGTGCAGTGATTCACTTAACAACTGTGGCAAGAAAGGTTGTAAAATGGGGCAAAACTCACTTAAGAAATGTCTCACTTAGCAACAGAAAGTTTGGGCTCAATTATGGTCATTAGTTGAGGACTACCTGAATATGGATGAAGGGAAACTTTTTCAAGCTTTCAAGTTTTTGTTATTACAAGTTATAACACGAGAATTCCAGGAGTCCTTTTATAATGTTTTCTGATTTGGCCTGTCTTGAAGGGTTGATATAAGTAGATGAAATAATTTACTTGAACAGTGAGATAGATCAGTTAAAGCTGATATAGCGTAATTGTTCACAATAATAGACTATCTATTATTGATAATAATAGACTATCTAGTATGACCCAGTATGATTTTGTAGCAAAATCAAGTAGCATTCTCTGTCATTTATTCTATAAATTTCTTCTTTCAGATATTCAGATATTTCAGGTATATCCAATTTAATTACTTGACAAGTACCTTTATTGTAGGATTCAAATGAAGTCTATGGGGATTTTGTGGGTTCTTATATCATTATCATTGCTTTTTCTAACTGGATCATTTTATTAATTAATTTAATTATTAATTGCTTATAATGCCACAATTATCAGTCCCATGGCAACATTGTATAGCATGTTTTTAATATTCATCATAAAATACTATATAGAAATGACCATTAATCTTGAAAAACAATAAAGCAAAAATTTAAATGGCAGCAATTCATATAACAACTACATCAATTTAAATTACATTTAAAGTGGCACTTTCTTATTCAATATTAAAGTTCTCGGGAAAATTTCCCTTTTAACTCATTTCTGGAAGGTCAACAAAGCTAGTCTAATTTCCAGGGAGAATCTATTCCATAACATTGGGGTAAGATGGAGAAACATCTCCTCTTGGCCTGCGCCCCCTAATCCAGAGGCCCCCAACCTTTTGGGCACCAGGGACTGGTTACCTGGAGAGACGTTTTTCCATGGACTGGAGGGGGCGTGGTTTTGTGTGCTGCCTGCATCCTGCGGATGGGGCTTTGCTTGTTTGTGCAGCCCGGTTGCTGGCATGCTGCGGCCCGGTACCGGTCCACGGACCGGGCGTTGGGGACCCCTGCCCTAATCTCACATATTGACCTTATTCATGCATTTATGTTCACATGGGGCTTCTCAGCTTTTTTGGACTGCTGGGTATCTTTGATATTTTGAAAGCATGTTGGGAGTGCATTCACAAAATAGTAACCATGCCTGCATTGCCTACACCACTCTGTTAGCTAGTTCAGATGGCTTTCTAACACCAGTTTATCTTTACTTTTTTTTTTTTTAGCATTTCCAAACAGTACTCGGCAAACACCACTCACTATTTTTCTTTTAATTGTTAAGAATTAGTTAATTAAGAATCCTGTAGAGGCCTGTATGCATTCCTAGAACTAAAGAATAGAAATTGCAGCATGGCCTGTTTAAATTTATTTATGCTTAGAATGATACCTTTACAAGTTGGGTGGGGCAGACAAATGCTGAGGGAGGCACTATACCTGGGGATCCAAAGCTAAAACATAATTCATGTCTGCTAGTTAAAAAGATTGCATTCACATATAAGCCCGAAGTAAGCAATCCATGAAGTGTATGTTACCCCCAACCCAAGTTTCCATTTGTAACCTTCAGAGAACCCAACTTTTGGGTTTTTAAACAATTTTTGCAATTTGAGGGGATATTAAATGGGAAACTTCTGCTTTAGGAGATGAACATTTTAAGTCATTAATTATTTTCCTTTAAAACCCAAATAAATTTATTTACCTGTTTGGGGATGTTATTGGTCACATTTCTTATATCCCCTAAAGTCCAAAAGGAAAAAAATGCAATCCTCTGTTGCACAGTAATTTTACACCTCTATACTGAGCCAAAATCAATCAGAAATGTTGGTATATAAAAGCTAATTGCATGGGGATGGAATGCATAACTCAAGCAAGTCTTGAGTCATTGTAACTATGATACAATGCCTCAGGTAGTATGCTATGGAGAAACTCTGAATATTACAACTACCAAACAAATAATGGCCCTTTAATTTTTGTTGGCAATCAGAACATTTTGCTCAATCTGTGTATGCTCTGAGAACCGGGGTGGGGGAATGGATGGGATGAACGGTCCCGCAAACAGGGTCCAAATGCCTTTTATCCCTTGGAACAGGGGTGTCAAACTCGCAACATCACGTGATGTGTCGCGACGTATCGCGACTTTTTTTCTATTGCCGGCAATGGGGTGGGCGTGATTTCGGCATGACGCATCTGCCCCTGCCTTGGAACAATTCCCCAGTAATAGGCCTATTGCTGGTACACTTTTAAAATAACCTCTGACTGTTGGCTCTCTGAAGATGTTTCCATGAGTTCCCTTTCAACACATCTGCAGCCTTTGGTGTTCAGTGCAAGTTACTCTCTATTTCCTTCCTTCTCCTTTCTTTCAGAGAAGTGGATAAATGGGTAAACAAATCACTATAGAAACCATAAATCTTCACTAAGATACCATATGGTTCTTATTTAAAATCTAAATGCCTGAGCAGCTTCCCAGCTGCTACTTTGCAAACAAGTCCTAAAAAGCCATAGCAGTTAAGAATCTGTTGTCTGGGACATTGTTTATAACTGCCCCCCCAAAAAAACAGTGCCCCGTAGCTTGATTGAAAGAGCCCTCCAGTCATGGTGAGATGCCTCCTAGGGTATCCAGTCACTTCAGGAGATGCTGATAAACTGACTTGTTTTCTCTGGAAGATATGAAGGGATGTTCAAAAAGGCATGTGGTTGAAATCAAGTATTTTCATTTTGTAGTTTTATATTTCCAGAACAAGCTGCTTGTTAAGTGGTTGTTTATTATGTATTTTAACCAATTTCTTACTTGCTGACACACTAGTAGTTTTTTTCATAAGTAGGAAGCATATTTCCAAACCTTTCCCTATATTCCCCATATTTTTCATTTCAAAATGGTATCTCTTGGGAGGCAGAATCAATTTCTGTTTGATCAACAGTCTGCCCATCCTGATTGCTAAATAAAATCGTGAAATTGACTGAAAACTAGTTTCAGGGATGGGGAGAGGCGGAGTGTTAGTTGGGTTTCATTTCTTAAGCAGCTTCCCTCACTGCTTTTGAAAGGTCTTGCTTGTGATTTTCTCAGAGGCACCTGAGACAGATGCGGGATACACAGTAGTAGACAAATTGGAGCCTGGAGCTTAGAGACAAGTTAGCACCTGGCTTAAGCAGCAACTAAGCCCAGTTATCACTTCTTTATCATGTGATAAATTCTTTAGATTGCACCAGATATTTCTTTATAGAGCTCTCCCATTCCAAGTAGTGGTAATTTCCCAATGTCCCTCCCCAGTTCAGCTGCAGAAATTGCCCATCAAAACCTCAGCCTCCCCCCCCCCCTCCATTCAGCCCCATTTTTCACATGCTAATGTTTCTGGTTTTCCTTCATTGCTAGTATCTCAGCATAAAACACAATGCAACAAAATTTACAAACTAATGGGAGGCAGTAGGTGCCTTTTAAAAGTGTCAACACCAAGGAATTTTGATGTACTAGTCTGCCTCCACTTTTCTCTTCATACTAATGAGATAACTATGCTGGTGTGCAAACAGCATTCAGATTTAGTTGATACTGGCACTTGGAGAGTGAAAACTATAATCCTTTTTGATGTAGGTACTGTAGTATGTAGTATGATCCTTTTAAAGAGTAACAAATATCTTGTACCAGCTTTCTTTCTCCCGTTCTAGTCTAAAATTTAGACAAAAAATACTAGCATTCCCAGTCTTAATGGCAAACAGCCTTACTGATTGGGAATTCTGATACTGTTGTCCAGGTTATTTGGAAAATGTCAGGTTGGATAAGAAATCCATCACATTATGGTTTCTTTTTTTACTTAAATCTTTTGATTTTCCTCAGTATGGTGATGCTGTGAGCTGTGTGATTGGCGCATACAGGTAGTCCTCAACGTATGACCACAATTGAGCCCCAAATTTCTGTTGCTAAGCAAGACAGTTCTTAAGTCAGTTTTGCCCCATTTTATGACCTTTCTCGCCACAGTTGTTAAGTGAATCACCGCAGTTATTAAGTTAGTAACATAGTTGAGTGAATCTGGCTTCTCCATTGACTTTGCTTGTCAGAAGGTCGAAAAAGGTGATCACATGATCCCTGGAGCACTGAAGTTGTCATAAATACATGTCGGTTGCCAAGTGTCTGGATTTTGATCACATGACCCTGAGGATGCTGCAACAGTTCTAAGTATGAACAATGGTCATAGGTCATTTTTTTTCAGTGCCATTGTAACTTTGAATGGTCACTAAACAAATGGCTGCAAGTTGAGGACTACCTGTAAAGCCTCAAGGGGATAGATTGATCAGCAATAATGGCGTAGGAAATTGTATGTGTTAGCTGAGATGTCATTTGTTTATGTCTATATAACGATCAGAAGGATCGTTCTGAAATGAGGTTCTCTTCCCTGCCTCAAGAAGTTTGGCTGGAGTGTAGCAGCTATTGAAAAGGAATATACTAGTTGTTGCCATGGGAATATAGATTTATATTAAAGTAACATAAGATTCAACTGTCATGGTTCCGACAGATGAAACTCTTCAAAACAACTTCGAGGCATTGTTTACCTTAAAGAATCTTTTATTCGAGTAGCATAATATCGGCACTACATAATCGAAGCCAAAAACTGAATTCCCCTCCCCTGGGCACATAGTATCAAAGCACAATTCCCTCCTCCAATTAACAGTCATAAATCACATTCCCCAATTAGCTTGAAGCGGGGGCTTCCTCTCCAGCCCGCCAATTCTTTATCAGCTCTGGGCTCAATAACCTTGATTCTCATGCTGAGTTTAGTGTTGTTATGTCTAGCCAGACTCTCATTCACATTCCCCCCCCCTCCCAGCATCATCTAACTCTAAAAGGGAAAGGGAAAAAGATGGCTACATTTCCATCTATTGTCAATGCAAAACATCCGATGTTAGCAGCGTTGACATCAACATTAATTGCTATTGCATATTCATTTGCAATCCAGCACAGTATTTTGCCATAGCATTATCTGAGGGGCATTTTTGATACAGTAAAATGTTTTTGTGACCCTAATCCTAATCCTCATCCTTGCCTTTGCTTAAAATCCAATCTAATCATTTTTGGGATATACCCAAAATCCATATCCAGCCTTTCTGTCAATTAAATCACCTTGACAAATTGTCCTAGTTTGTTCCATTTCATTTAGAGCAATTCATTCATGTCACCTAGGAAATTTGAATACTGAGTTCAGTTCTTGCTACCTGAGAGTTTTTCATGCACAAAATGTACTAACTGGTGACATTTACTTCCCAGTTGCTAATTTGCATAAGCATTATTTTGGTGCAATTTTTATCAGTTGCTCCCTTGTTGAAAACATCTTTGCTTAGAGGTATGCAGTTGATAAATTGGTCCTATCTTTGAGTCTCCCTAAGAAAAAGTCACACCATTTAGATAACTTGCATAAACTAGGTAGGGGGTTAATCTGTTTCTGCAGAATAAATTAAATTAAATTTACCCAACAATCTAGATCCACAAAACATACTAAGCCTTAACCATTAAATAAATTTGCACCTTGTACAAATGCTGCTGTTAAGTCTTTAGTTGATCAAGATAAGTGTGCTGTGTAAACAGGGCCTCTTATCCACACAGCAGTAGACATAGATGGGCTTTTTATTTAGTTAATGAGTGTCTGTGAGATGATCTGTTAGAAATGTTTAAGTCACTGATTAAGAAATCAGTAATTTCCCCTCAAAGCTAGAAAGACTGTTCTGTAATGAAATTCTGTGTAACTAGTAATGAACTACTAAAATTGCTTTCAATTTTACCTTGAGCCTGATTTGATCAAACAATTTGAAAATCTGAAGCAAGCCACAGAATGTTGAATTGAAAACTTTGGTTAGAAAGCATGAGGGGTTATATGAGCTGAGAAGTATTCAACTATATTGGCTGGGTTTCCGGGGAACTATATAGTCCCAGCAAATCTGGAGGGCACTAGATTGGAAAAGTCTGGGCTAAAATGGGAAGTTGTGGGAAGCCGGAAGGTGAAGAGAAATTTGGATGCTGAAGCAACCCAAGTTTGCCAACTTGAGTGATGCTGCAACTGCAAATATGAAGACTGTTAGCAAAGAGAATACTGTATTCTTGTTTGCAGTTCCTGTTTTGTATATTTTAATTGAGCAAGAGGAAAACACTTTGGGACTGGCCTTGCCTATTAGCCAATGGTGTCACATTTTCTTTTTCTGTACATATTAATGACTGTATTGTGGCACAGTTGCTGGTAACTACGATGGTTCTCTCGCCTCCTTTTACTGTGTTCTGACAAAAACTAGGTAGGATGTTGCTTTGAAAAAAGGATTTGTTATATATATTCTAGTAGTCACACTCCACTTGGTTTCTGAATGCACTGGAGTAGACGTGGAGTGTATAATGGCAGATGCCACTTTTCATTTTAGCTAAGAGTTATCATGACTTTGCATATGTGTCAGAAAATTTTACTAACTTGCCTATTATAGTCATGTAGGAAATGTTGGCTTGGAAGAAAGCAGAGAGGGAAATGCCTATTCACTTACTCTTCAAAAACTGCTGCCTGTCAGAAAAGGTTCTTGTTTGTGTTTGAATGTAAAATAAAAAAAAGAATACATATCACCAGAAAACAAATGGAAAATATTCAATTCAGTTTTAAGGTCTTGCAGCAATTTATTTTGGGGGAATTAATGAGCTGGTGGTTTTTAAGAGCATAGAGAAGATTTCATGCTTTATTGTAAGAAGTTCTCTGACAAATCACCTACATACTGCAACGATGTTACAGTTTTGCATTATATTTCTACAATGTGCAGGAGCCTTAACATAGATGGCACCCATTACATTGTCATATGTCAGTAACAGCTGGCAGCACCTAGCCAGTCTTGGATGATTTCAATGAAAACTTGATCTTGTTAATATATAGATGGAAAACCCCACGAATGCCCAGGTCTATAAGGGAGTCAGGAAAGGTAAAAAAAAAAAATGCTGGGAGAAGCAATCAGTTTTGTACTGTATTGCTACCAAGAAAATACATGGATAGGTAGTTATTGGAAATCAAGGTCAAATTTACCTTTGTTGCAACTGTTGCCAATGAAAGTTCTAAATTTTAATGCTTCTGTCATTGGGGGAATGTGGCCTTACTGTTTTTTATCGACTATACAGCATGATAGCTGCTTCAGCTACGTTTTAGGCATGGTTTACAGAGGATTCTTGCTGAATGGATAAAAGAAGATAATTTCAAATCAGTTAAAGTTGATTGACTGGTATGATGTAGTTTAAAATGGAAGTGAAGAGTTATAGGTTCCAAAACAGTGCATCTTTTTTTCTTTCTCTTCTTTCTTCTCTTTTTTTTTCTCTCTCTCTCTCCCCCCCCCTTCTCTTGTTTTATTCATGTTCTGGTGTGGGTATCCACAATTCAGCATTCTTTGAATCAAGGCCTTTAACAGATGTTAGCGAGCCCTGAATAACCATTTATTTTACAGGTTGGGAATGCTTGGAGTTGCATCCTGAACACATCTGGAGGGCACCTAATGCCTCTATTCAATCTCCCTATCTCACCATCAGTTCCCAGAAACTTTCCTTCCTTCCTAGCCTTTTCCCCATTAGCATTATTATTTTAAAAAAAATCCTGTCCTGGCTGCTGTATGTGATGGAAGATGAAACTGTTTCCTAGGGAATACATTTATTAGGAGACCGCCGATTGCAAAGAGTATAGCCTTATACTGTATATACAAAAATGTCAGAAATGTACTTAATTGGCTCCAAAGCAGGTTAACAGCACAGGAAACTGGCTATATTTCTTCCCTTGTGCCTACTTGGATGCAGCCTATCATGAGGATGTGGCTGGGCTGCCTGTTTCCTGTTCTTCAACTGCTGAAGGGTGGCACAGAGCCAATCATACTCAGCATGGTATGAAGCCAGGTGCTGACATCACACTGCTGGCAAAGTTGAGGGTGACTCCTTCTCCTTTTCCTTTCCTTGCTGTTTTCCAGAAATAGGATTTCAACAACTATGCTTCAATACAGCAGTAGAGAAAATTCTCAGTATTGCTGAAGTCGAGCAAAGCCTTCTGCAAATGTTACAAAATCAGGACCAATCCCTAATATGCCCTGTTTGTTGAAGACCTTACTCAAATGATGTTAGTCTCCTATAGATATCCAAGGACATCTTTTGTACACACGTTGGCTTTTATAGGAACCAGGATCCTGAGGAGCCAGGAGAGTTTTTGTCTTGTAGACATCCTCTTTGAATACTTGCCTATTTGCACAGGTGGATCATTTGAGAAATATTGGCGTGTGGTGAGCCTTCCTGAAGTTTGCACCACGTTAACAAAGCATATAGAAATAATATTGATCATATGGCAGTGTAGATAATTATAGCTTTTTATTGTATATAATGTTAAAACATTTCAATATAAAGCTAACTGCTCTAATATCTATATAGGGTGCCATAACATTTGAACAGTTTAGACATTATTGACTTCTACATTGACTTTACTTGAAAGTTCTTGCATATTATAAGCAAACTTTGTCCTAAGAACCTTACTATTTTTATATAACCCCTCTAATGTTGACTGCTGTCCAGGAAAGGCTAGCATCTGCCTAAGTGCAATAGAGCTACCAAACTGGTACCAGAGTGACAATTTGGGGTTCTAAGCTAGACAGCAACAAAGTCCACAAATGTTGAGCAGTTGCTTCTGTGTTGGGTATTTATTCTCAAATTGCCTCTCATGAATTTGAGAGTGCTGCTGTGATTTTCCCATCTCTTTGAAAAAAGATTAATTTCAAAAATGCTCAGTAATCAAGATAGTTGTCATAGCAGCATGATCAGAACACTGCCTCTTTTTACTCATGTGCTTTTTTTGACCATTTCCAGCAAACACCACTGAAAAGGCAGAAGAGGAGGATTAAGCCAGGAAGCCATACGTATACAAGCCAAACTGTCATTCTAATATTTCTGAAAGTATCATTTGAAAAAGAGGAGAAAATCACAATCACATACAAATGTGGAATCTGCTGCGTCTTTCTGTAAAGTTTCACTGTTGATGTTTGTATGGTTGTTTAAAGCTGTCAGTCTTGGATGTCAGACTCTGCATTTCACCACACAATTTAATGTGTACACTCTTTTAATGTGTACTTTTTGCCCATTAAAACTATGAAAATTTTCATGCATATATATGCAAAAAGCTTTTTGTTTGCCTTTCAAGTCAGCTGTGTCAAACTCTTGGAGTGTGCCTGGGCAAGTCCAGTTTTTCAGGAGAGGTTTGCCATTGTCTGCTTTCTAGGGCTAAGAGAAAGAGATTAGCTCAAGGTTACCCAGCTGGCTTTGTGCTTTAGGCAGAACTAAAATTTCTAGCCTCCCAATTTCTAGCCTAATGCCTTAACCACTACACCAAACTAGATCTCTGTAAAGTGCTTATTCCTTTCAAAATATGGGAAATTAATTTACATCTCGCTGTACAAGTTGGGAGCATACTTCCCTGTTTCTCACAGAGTTAGAGGAGAGAAAACCTACTCAGCGTGTGATGAGTAATCATATTACCAACATTGCATTAACTTAATTTTAATTAAATATGAAAATTAAATCAAAATTTAGTCACTTCTGCTCTCTACCTTACTTATCTTTTTATTGCTGTTTCCAATACACCATTCAAAGTGTAGCACAACCCTTGGCATAAACTACACCCTGCCTTAGCTTGAAACAGTCTCATGATCCATGGCCAATAGTAGCACCATATCCACCTTACAGATCGGCAAAGATAGAAGTGGTTTATTGCTGAGTTAGCTTACATCCAGTATTTAATCTAGGTGAGAACCAGTCTGATGTAGTGGTTAAGACCTCAGGAGGGAGTCATCATGAAGAATACTGAATCCAAGGGTTTTCAAACAAACATGCTATGGCACAAGTGAGATGGTTGTAAAGAGGAAGGCTAACAGTGTGAAAAGGCCAGAATTGAAGTGTGGTGTTTTGTGCTAGCAAAACTATGTCATTTTTCAAACTATGTGACTGTGAGATCATATAAGTGTTGACCTGTAGCCTGAGTGAAGAAGCAATTGGAAAACCTAGCTGGGATTTATTAATTGCTTGAATTGAGTTGTTTCAAAATGAGATGGGTTGCAAATAAATCAAACAAACAAACAAACATAAAATTAAAGAATGAAAAAAGCTCTCTCCTATAGAGTCCATTTTTTTCTTTGTATCTTTTTAGGAATCAAACATTTATACTTCCTTGGGAACCAAATAAATATTTCCCTCATTGTAATTTGGCTAAAGCAGAAAAGCATGCAAATAAGCTAATTTTGCATACTTGTAATTTACACATTTGGTTGCTACATTTTAAAGCTATATTCCATGCAGAAACTAGACTTGGAGAGATACAGAGCACCAAGGTGATGCTTGGAGATAGAAGGACATGGTTGAGAAAAGAGAGCATTGCAGACAGGAAAGAATACCAAGAACTCAGCTTGGCCCCTTTGACTGAACCCTACAGTAAAACATTTCAGATTATCAAAAATTCCAGGTTTTGTTCCCGAAATTAAACTCTGTCTCATATGTTCCAATTAATGGAGAGTGAACAGATCTCTTTGCCAAGGATTTAAGCCTGTGTGGGAAGGGACAGATTAATAGTGAAGCAAATCAGATTTGGTCAAGACGATCAGATTGAATCAGTCAGGTCACTGAAGTCAGATCCAGCCTAGCTCAGGTCAATCAGATTAAAGTCAAGTCTTGGTAAAAATGCACAGATCAAGACAAGCTAAGTCACTACTGGCTTTGAATGTCACCTGAGCAGCTAATCAGAACTGTAAGATGTTCCAAGAGTGTCCAGTTAGCTCAGCTGGAAAAAGATGTAAGCTTGGTTCACAGATATTATGAAACAGCTTTTCACGTTGTGCTAAAGTCAAAAGCGTACATTATGGATTAGTGTTATGCAGAGATTATAGTCTCCACAAAGAACTTTAATCAACTGAAGTCTTAAAAGATTGTCCAGAGTTTGGTTTTCCAGTGGGTTTACCTGTGTTGGATACCATTCTTAAAGGGCTTAAGGATCTTTAGGCAGTCTCTGTCTGTATGGCTGAAGGATAGAAGAAACATAAGTGACTCTTTTTGTATTGTTTTCTATACAATGCTATACAGTATCATAAATTATTTGGTTTTCCGGAATGCATTTGAGGAGTGATGTTGTATGCTTAGCATAGCTTGTACAACTTTATCCCCTGGTCCCACACAATACTCTATAAAATATTGCCTGATTCTTCCATCAGTAATGTGATGTGCTCGGATCCTCTATGTTTTTTGTCCAATGTTCTGTCCTAATTTTTCTCTAATGCTTTGAGAAGCTGACTTTAAAAACTTTTGCATTCATGAATAGATGCAGCCCTGGAAGGAAATACTGGATGTTATAGAAAATGAACAATTATACAAAAGTTTCTGCTTTTTGTATGGCATCCTAATATGGTCATTATTGGAAAAATAAAGAAAATACACCTGTCCCTCCCATTGGTGACTAACACTTTTTATCTATACTACTTATAACTTTTCTATAAAGATTATGAGAAAGTAACTTAAGGAGTGCATCTAAGAATGATTTCATATAGGGTATATAGCACTTCAACTAGAATAAACATATTCAAATATATATGGAAGAATGGTGTTACAGTTAGAACAAATGGGGATTTTGAAGTCTCTGAACTTTAGAGTTAATTATTTATTAAATATTTTTCCTGTTACAACTACAAATACATCAAGCCAGCTTGTCCAATAATAAACATAATACATTTCTGTGTGGCATACAGTATAAGCATTAAAATAGCAGCCCATTCTTTAAAAGAGAAAAATGAAAATGATGTAAAAACCAGAATTGTAGACTTTATGGTACATGAAGTTTTGTAGGGTCTTCTGTAGCTGTATTTTTGGTTTACAATGCAATCTATGCATTTCTAGTTTTATCTTAGCTTTAAAAGTCACTGCATTTAGGATGGCAGTCTTACAGAAAAGAAAGAAAAAATCATTTTTACTCTGAATGATCTTAAATTCATGGATAAATTGTTTTATATATAAGGAGTTGAACTCTATAAAAACAAGTTTGAAGGAACAAAGACATTTTTTACTTTTAATTCTACCCTGGCTTTTAGGCAAGCTGTTGAAAAACTGCTTACAGTAAGAAAGTTAAAAATAATACTATAATAGGATGAGCAACCAAAAAAGCATCAACTAAAATTGGATATAGCTGCTGGCAATATATTAAATGAAAAGCTTAAAGAAAATAGTCTGTAGGCCTCTTTAAGAGCTCTATGCAAATTGCTATAAGCAGTCCTGAAAATGGCAAGTATGAACCAGACTCTTTTCTCCTAGCTTTCTTGACCTAATGTGGAACAGCTAGAGGGACTAATACACCAATTAATTATAAGTCCAGGAATTAATGGATCCTTAGAGAAGCTGGTTCATTATTTAGAAAATTGGAATATAGTGAAACTGTTGCTAAACTATCTCACGTGAAGTATTAATACCACTTTACAATGCCTTGGTAAGGCCACACTTAGAATACTGCATCCAGTTTTGGTCACCACGATGTAAAAAAGATGTTGAGACTGTAGAAAGAGTGCAGAGAAGAGCAACAAAGATGATTAGGGGACTGGAGGCTAAAACATATAAGGAACGTTTGCTGGAATTGGGTATGTCTAGTTTAATGAAAAGAAGGACTAGGGGTGACATGATAGCAGTATTCCAATATGTCAGGGGTTGCCACAAAGAAGAGGGAGTCAAGCTATTCTCCAAGGCGCCTGAGGGCAGGACAAGAAACAATGGATGGAAACTAGTCAAGGAGAGAAGCAACCTGGAACTGAGGAGAAATTTCCTGACAGTTAGAACAATTAACCAGTGGAACAACCTGCCTCCAGAAGCGGTGAATGCTCCAACACTGGAAGTTTTTAAGAAGAGACTGGACAGCCATTTGTCCGAAATGGTGTAGGGTTTCCTGCCTGAGCAGAGGGTTGGACTCGATGACCTCCAAGATCCCTTCCAACTTTATTATTGTTGTTGTTGTTGTTGTTGTTGTTGTTGTTATTATTATTATTATTATTATTATTATTATTATTATTATTATTATTATTATTATTATTATTATTATTATTATTATTATTATTATTATTATTATTATTATTATTATTATTATTATTATTATTATTATTATTAAATGGCTGCATAAAGACCAGACTAACAGAATACAATAGTCTATTCTCATAACAGAGCCAGTTTGGTGAAGTGCTTTAAAACAGTAGGCTAGACCCTGGTAGACGGGCGAGCTCTAGTGTTGTCTTAGATACAAAGTCAGTTGTGTGGCCTTGTGCAGCCACTTTTCCCAGCCCTAGGAAGAAGACAATGGTATAGGCCACTTCTGAGAAAAATCTTGCCAGGAAAACTGCCAGGACTTGTCCAGGCGCTCTCCAGGAGTTGAAAACTGACCTAGACACATAGACACAGGAAGAAAAAAAAAACTCACAGCAGCTCACCTGCCCGTAAATAAGCAAAATGAGTATTTCTTACTTTAATAATTGTCCTAATTCACTTAGCTCATTAGTGATTGTATTTTACATATCTAAACATATATTGTTAATACAGATCTTAAAATATATGCTTAACATCTTCCAGCTGTGTTGACCTTGGGCAGTCCCTTTTAAGTTTCTCCTCAAAGTTTGGGGAGAGTGTTTTCAAGAACTCACAGAATTAAATTTAAACTGCATCTAAATATTAACTGCAGGATTAAGTCAAGTATGCTTAATGTTCTTTACTCTTACACAGAAAGCTGGGGATCCTATTGGGACAATTTGAAGAGAGTATTTTTAAAAAAACCCTTTTCTTGCATAGAGAAAGCAACTTGAACAGCTAAAATTGCCCAGCATTGTTATTTATATTACAAAGGAAGCTTCCATTGGTGCTCACTCAATTAAAATATATGTGCCTTAATTTACTTGTGTGAGCAAACATTTAAGTCCATAGGAAAGGAAAACCTCAGGTTGCTTTTAGGAACAATCTGCAGTGTCTAAGAGTCAGTTGGAATTGGGCGGCATCCAAATTGAATAAAATAATAATCAAAGTAATTAATTTCAAGTGAATATGTTAAGCAAGAAATGAACGTCTGCAAAATCCTTTCGGATTGAGGGCCTTAATGCTGTTCTGGGTGGGCATGTGACATATGCCTTAATCCGCAAATAGCATCAGGGCCTTGGTGCAGGTTGGCAAGATTATTTTACAGTCCTTGTACACAGGCTTAATTTTTCTTCTTTAGAGGTACACTGTGAATAGGAGTTGGCCAACATATTCCAGCTCCTTCTGTTGCCTGCAAGTGCTCTGCCAGCGTAAAGAGAGTTAACTGCGATTTAACAAAGCTGGAATCTCTTTTCATGCACCCGTTCTTAAAAGAATAGTAACTTAAATCTTTAAGACTACTGTTCAAGTCTGGTGTCTGAAACAATAGATGGTTTTAAGGATACGACGCTTGTTAATCCGTAAAGTCAGCCGATCATCAGCTTGCCAATGTGGATGGAATATGAATGTAGATAGAATATTCTAATTTGGTTTACGAAGAAACAAGATATCTTATTGGAAACATGTAACTAAAAATGAAGGTAGAAATGTATTACCTTACATATCTGCTAAGGTATTTCATTTTCAGGCTAACCAAAGTTATTCATTCAATCTTTGATGAGCTTCCACCAGAGACAACCACTAGTGTGTGTAACACACAATAATATATAAATTCTGGAATTTGTATCAGCAATTTTGAAGACTATGATCACTTTTGATATTATGAAACCAAAGAAGATTTCTCTGTTTTCACTAATAAAATATCATAAATACTTATATCAGTTATGCTGATGAGCTGACGACTGGGGCCACAATTCTCTTTCTTGTAGCAATGCTTCCAAACCTCAGAGAATTTAAAAACAATTGCCAGCACTTTGAAGAACATAACTTCAACACAACATTGAGAGTTCTGCCAGTGGATGTCTTCTGGCATCACAAGACGTTTTCTCTTTCCTAGACTTTCCCACAACAATCTAAAATATGCCTCTGAACCAATTTTAAGGGCATCTGGGCAGGGGGAAAAAAGATGCCCACTCCTCAAACTACTCATAGCATCACTTCTGTCAGTAAAGGATTAGATTCCATCCAGCTTCTGTTTTCTGCCTGGCTTGAGGGGGAAAAAAATCAAACTCCAACTTCACTCAGAAAAGATTAACTTAGCCTGGATTTTATAACCTACATTTCTAGGGACTTCCCTCATTCTTGGTCAGTTGATTTCAGATTTTGCCCCTGATTCTCTGCATCCCAGAAAAAATAAAAAGAAAGAGGGGAGGGAAAGAGCTGCTTATGAATTAGTATAGAAGATTTACAATTCTTTGCACAAAAGAACACAGTAGTTGAATATGTGTTAGAAGACACTGAAGGAGTCATAAATAAGATCCTTTTTAGAACCATTTGTCTTTTGATTTTCTTGCAATCTGTAAACTAGAGTTGTAAGTGATTGTAAATCCCATAATCTGCAGTTCTCACAGTCTCTTATCTGGAGGAGTTGAGAATTCAGACCCAACAGATCTCCCCAGGCATAGGTGGGAGCAGCAGGATCGATCAATAATTGAGGTTTGATAAGAAAAATGCTATGTACAGATTGTGTGACTTATTAAAGGCACATTTGGAAACTGCACTTTTAAAGAAGAGTTTAACATTTTAATACTTTTTAAATGATTAACTGTTACATTGTGTTTTTATTTTTGTCATTGTTAATTTGATTTGTAACCCCACTTTTCTCCAGCATGAGATGGAGAATCCACCAATGGGTTTAGACTATCTTCCTGCCCAATAAGACTAAGTCTGTCAGAGTTAATACGCCTCCTGCTGGGCTGATGCTCCCCAGACACGACTTAGTCTTCAGCCCAAACAGGACGCGTGTTGACTCTGAAGGCAGGTTGTATCATATCCATTGGTGAATTCTCCTCCTAGATCCCAAAAAAAGCAAAAATACATCTCAGCCCGTAAATCGCCGATAAAACAGCTGAGCGTCGGGCTTTCCTTCTCTCTCCCGCTGAACAGCTGAGCGGCGGCCTCCGGGCCTGCTCGCGGGCCGATCGGCGCGCCCGCCGAAGAGAGAAGATTCAAACTTGAGCGGAGGCTGCAGGGGGGAGCAGAAGGGCACAGCCTAGGCTCGCGCAGCCCGCTCGTTGTTTCCCGGATCCCAGCGCTGCCGCGAAGCAGCTGGTTATCGCCCCGGCCGGAGGGCAGAGACTTAATTTCTCGCTGCCTGGGAGCAGCCGGCGGCGGGCAGATTCGCCGCGGCCGCCAAACAGCTGAGCGTCGGCTTGGAGCCAAGCTCTTACGAACCCTTCAGCCCGAGCATTGGAAAGGCACAAGGCCCTGGGAGCCTCAGCCGGGCCAGGGGAAAAAAGCTGTTTCTTTGCACCTCTCCTGCACACAGTCCAGAGCCACGATCTGACAGCTCTAACGGACTGGAGTTTTGGCGCGCAAACAGCGGCCGCCATTTTGAGACGCATCGGCCTCACAGGGAAGGCCCAGTAACTGTCTGCCTTGATTCAGGGCCACAGACAGGCCAAAAGCCTGCAAAAATAATAGGACTGCTATTGGGACTTGGGTCCAAAAATCTGGTTAGGCCCTCACGTCAGGCAAGCCACTACACTGTCTCAGCCGCAGTCAATCTACAGCCATTTGGTGTCTGGACAGGGCGGCCATTACAGCCCAGTTAATTAGGGCCTCCACTGGCACGGCTAACCCAGATTCTGGTCGGCATCCGCCTTCCCAGGGCATCCCAAGCCCAAGCCTCAGTCAGGCAGACACTATTAGCGTGAGCTGGCACGCCTCTTGGCACCGCCGCCACCACCTAGGCTTCGTGTGCAGGCACAGTTCACTCTGGTGACAGCCGCCACCATAAGGAGAGGAGTGTGCAGGCACAGATCACTGAGGTGATAGCCGCCACTGATCGGCCAAAGTGCGTGCCGGCACTCGCCGATTGCGGTTCAACCGCTACTGAGGGATATCTTGCAAGACGCCCAGCCGCGCGCCACAGCGCCTTGGGGGGCATTGTCAGCCGCTTGGAGCCTTGAACGGGGGCGTAAGGGCGCTTAGGTGATCACAGCCCCGGAGCCTTGACGGCACGTCAGCCTCTGTTGCACCATTAACCTGGTGCTCGGCTCCTGCTCCTGATACACCAAGGCCACTGGCCACAGGCTATAATGGCTGACAGCGCAGTTCCTCAGTCTGCGCAGGGCGCACCCGGCACTCCCGCTTCAAGCAAACGCAGGTCCTCCAAGCAGGAGGCAGCGGGAAAGATCAGGGCCAAGGCCAAGGCCAAGGCCATCTCTGCTAAGCGGACCTCTAAGGCTGCTGAAAAGGAGGCTAGCAGGAGACATACTGCACTTGAGAAGCAGTTCTCCAGAGCTCAGCAGCTAAATGAGGGGGAACAGGTACCCCTGGCCCCTCAGGAGAGCTCACTTGCTATCCCGCTGTTTGGCCCACCTGCTCCAGCAGCTCAGCAGGCCTGGTCTCCGCAGGGCCTACCAATACAGGGCACGGCTCTGTTTGCAGACCGTGGGTTAAGCCCACAGGTATTGCCCCCCCCTGCAAGGGTTCACTTGGCTCCTGAGGCCACATTCACGCCCACAGCGGCGGGCCTCCGTCCCCCTGAGCCACAAGGGGTGGGGCCCGAACAGCTCCAGGCGTTACTCGCCCAGGCATATGCCCAGGGCATGGCCGCCTCCTCCTTGCAGAACCCTAGACCGGGGGCCACAGTTCCACTGCAATCACAGGAGGCAATGCCGGAGTATCCGGAGTCGGTTTATTCCGACTACTCCCCCCAAGATCGGGACTCAGGCCCCGAGGAATATGGGTCGGCGGGCTTCCAATTGTCGGAAGACGAGGAGTCGGCACCAGACCCCTCTCCTTTCGTTGGCCTTTTTGACCTGAGTCTGTTTAAATCGCTCCTGCTCAAGGCCACCACATCGGCTAACATTAGCCCAGAGCAGGATGCACAGCCGTCTCCCTCCACGAGCCAAGACCCAAAGCCGCTCTTCTCCGAACCTACGGTTACGGAGAGGCACATCCCTTGCCCCCCATTTTTTCTAGAGACCATCCGCAAACAATGGGGGAATCCAGGCACTCTCCCAGCACCAGGGGGAGCAGAGCGGAAACTGTGTACTGTTGCCCCGGTCCTGTCGGACCTCCTGGAGGTCCCAAAGGTGGACGCATCTCTAACTCCCATTCTTTCCTCCTCCACCGTGCCAGGTGATATGGCTGAGGCCTTGAGGGCGGAGGATAAGAAATCTGAATTCTCCTTGCGTAGGTCTCACCTAGCATCGGCATGGTCAGTGAAGGCGTCCACATCCACCTCCTTTTTCGCCAGGACATCCATCCTCTGGCTTAGGGAGCTCCAGGCCATGACCCCCCCGGACCAGGTTCGTGCACACCAGAATCTGGGTAAGTTGATAGCCGCGGCCGAGTACATGGCGGACACTTCACTTCATGCCGCCAGGTTCTCATCGAGATCCATAGCCGCTAACATTGCGGCACGCAGACTTCTGTGGCTGAGACAATGGCGAGCGGATCTAAAATCCAAGTGGCGCCTGGCATCCGCTCCCTACAGGGACGGACACCTCTTTGGAGAGGCACTGGATCCTTACCTCGTTGAAGGTAGGGACAAGCGCAAGGTGTTGTCCCACCTCGGCAGAAAGCCGGACAGACGATCCGCTCCATACCCGCGGAGGCCATCTTTCCGCCAGGGCTCGGGGACAGAGTGGTCTCCTTCGTCTCGCCCCTTTTTCCCCAGACCTGGACGACAGCCGGACCGTCCAGCTCCCAGACCTAGACAGCAGTTCCACAACAAGCGGCCCTTTCGAGGCGCGGGAGGCCGTCCCTTTCGAAGAAATAAATGACTTGAGGGCGGACCTCCCCATTGGGGGCAGACTTTCCGCATTTGCGCAGGAATGGGAAGCCACCATCATGGACACCTGGGTGCTCAACACCATCAGGCGGGGCCTTGTCCTAGAGTTCCAGTCCCGGCCACGGGACCGCTTCATCTCTTGTCCCATGCCAAGAAAGCCAGCCAAGTTGGAGCTTCTGACCGAGGCCATCCGCCATTTGCTGGTAATCAGGGCCATCGAGCCGGTGCCGGCTGGCCAGACACATCGGGGATTCTATTCCATCCTCTTCATGGTCCCAAAGCCTTCGGGGGGATGGAGAGCAATCCTCGATCTGAAAGGACTAAACTCGCATCTTGTCTACAAAAGATTCAAGATGCAGACACTAAGGTCCATTCTGGCCAGCATCAGAAGGCACGATTACCTCGCTTCCATCGACCTCACAGAGGCGTATCTCCATGTCCCCATCTTTCCCGACCATCGGAGATTCCTCAGGTTCTGTTCCGGGTCCCACCACTACCAGTTCAGGGCCCTACCATTCGGACTATCGTCCGCCCCGAGGGTCTTCACAAAGATCCTGGCTGCACTGGTCGCCCACTTGAGATTGATCCCAATCCGGGTTCAATGTTACCTGGACGATATTCTCATACTGTCCTCCTCCCTTCAGCAGGCCCGATCAGACATAACCTTAACTGTCCGAACCCTTCAGACCCACGGCTTTTCAGTCAACTTCCAGAAGAGCCTAACAGAGCCCTCGCATCGCATCCTTCACCTGGGAGCAACTATAGACACCGAGCTCTGCATGGTCTACCTGTCCTCGGAACGCCGGGACAGTATTTGTTCCCTGATCAGACGGGTACGAAGGGGGCGGACAGTCAAATTGGCCTTACTTTCCCAACTACTGGGCAAGATGGTCTCTTGCATGGGGATAGTACCTTGGTCCAGGCTACACTTCAGAACCCTCCAATGGTTCTTGCTACCCTACCAGAGGCAGGGCACCAGTGCATCCAATCTGAGGGTCAGGGTTACTTCCCAACTTTTGGACTCCTTCCGGTGGTGGATATCCCCAGCTATAACCAGGGGATCCTTATTCAAGGAACCGGACAGGCTCATCCTAACTACAGATGCCAGTCTGTTCGGTTGGGGAGCGCACCTAGGTTCTCACCTAGCACAGGGACGATGGGCACAGGCAGATCTCAGCCACAACATCAATTGGCTGGAGCTCAGGGCCATACATCTGGCGCTGTTACGCTTCAGCGACAAGGTGGCGGGACAACATGTCCTAGTGCTCACAGACAATGTGGCAGCAAAGGCCCATGTCAACAGACAGGGGGGCACCCGATCCAAGAGCCTTATGGCCGAGGCTCAGTCACTCGGTACTTGGGCAGAGACCAATCTCTCCTCCCTCAGGGCGGAGCACATATCGGGAGCAGCAAACCAACAGGCGGACTCACTGAGCCGGGCGACAGTGGACCACTCAGAGTGGCGCCTGCATCCCGACCTGTTTGGAGAAATCTCGGAGAGGTTCGGACTCCCGGTGTTGGACTTATTCGCCTCACCGGCGAATACGCAGCTCCCGAGGTTCTTCTCCAGGTTCCAGTCTCCAGGGGCGGAGCGGACGGACGCGCTCCGCAGCCCATGGCCCCAGGGGCTATTGTATGCCTTTCCCCCTCTCCCCCTGCTCCCGGCCCTAATCAGGAAGGTACTACTGGAGCGGGCGGAGGTAATAGTGGTGGCGCCACATTGGCCACGGCGACCGTGGTTTGCCGACCTAGTGGATCTTTCCATCTCCCCACAGTGGCAGATCCCTCCAGGACAGGTAGCTCTCAGCCAGGGGGCTCTACGGCACCCGGACCCACAGCGCCTCCAATTAGCCGTCTGGCATTTGAAAGGCAGTACCTAGCCCGAGAGTCGTGTTCTGCGGGTGTAATTGCCATGATTCAGGCCTCCAGACGCCCCTCCACTAACAGAATTTACGACTCCTCGTGGAAAAACTTCTGTGCTTGGTGCTCAAGGAATCACCTCGACCTATCGGCTGTCACGATATCGAGTATCCTGGAGTATTTGCTCGACGGACTCAACAAGGGCCTATCGCCCAATACCATCCGCCGGCAACTGGCGGCGTTATCCACAATGCTCACGTGTGACACGCTGACGCCCTTGGCTCAGCACCCCCTGGTGCGGTCATTTATCAAGGGCGCAATTAACACCAGGCCGCCCGTGGTTCATCGGTATCCCTCTTGGGACCTCCCACGGGTCTTGCAATCCCTCACTTCGTCGCCGTTCGAGCCCATTAAAAACAGCTCTTTACAGTTCTTGTCAATGAAGGTGGCCTTTCTCGTTGCGGTCACATCGGCCAGACGCATCTCTGAACTAGCGGCCCTCTCGGTCAGAGAGGACCTATGCGTCTTTCACAGTGATAGGGTGGTCCTTCGACTGGATCCGACCTTTGTTCCAAAGGTGAACTCCTTGTTCCATAGGTCACAGGAGGTGGTCCTACCAGACTTTTGTCCCCGGCCGTCTCACGGCCTAGAACGTCAGTGGCACACATTGGACGTTAGAAGGGCGTTGAGCCACTATATCAAAAGGACTTCAGCCTTCCGCAAATCGGAAGCGCTCTTTGTCTCATTCCAGCCTTCTTCCATGGGAGGGAAGGTCTCATCCTCTACAATAGGCAGGTGGATCAGGGCTTGCATTACCAGAGCGTATCAGTCCCAGTCTCTGTCACTGCCAGGGCGCATCACCGCTCATTCTACCCGCAGTGCCTCTACATCGGCAGCGTGGGCAACGCAAGCACCCATTGGGGACATTTGCAGGGCGGCGACCTGGTCCTCGCCTACCCCGTTTGTGAGGCATTACAGGCTGGACAAATTCGCCTCGGCAGACGCATCCTTTGGCCGGAGGGTGCTCCAGCAGGTGGCGTCATCCAGTGGGACACAGGTCCTGGCCGATTCCCTCCCATAGGGACAGGACTGCTTTGGTATGTCCCATTGGTGGATTCTCCATCTCATGCTGGAGAAGGGGCGTTGTCTTATCTGAACGCCTTTTCTCAGCATGACGATGGAGAATCCACGCCCGTCCCCATCTAGGCCTACCAGGCCCTGTGTCAGGGGCACAAGAGAGTCAACACATCACACTGTCGTCAGCAGCTTCGCCTTCGTCGTGTCTGGGGAGCATCAGCCCAGCAGGAGGCGTATTAACTCTGACAGACTTAGTCTTATTGGGCAGGAAGATAGTCTAAACCCATTGGTGGATTCTCCATCGTCATGCTGAGAAAAGGCGTTCAGGTAAGACAACGCCCCTTCTATCCTGTCAATTCTGTTTATGAGAAAATTCACTCATCTAATAATCTAACTGACTTGGAGCCCTGCATCAATTATGATAACAAAGATTGCTTCAGTGTTTCACTTCATTTCTGTTGTCAATGCCAAGCTGTATGATAGAATCACAAATGCATTTCCACATTTTTATTCTGTGATCAGGAGGTGCTATACCTGAAGTATATTGCAAATGTTACGATAAAATGCACTGAGTGGGGATGGAAGAATATATTTATTTAGGCATTAATGGAAGATTAATTCAGTAGCCCTTGCATGAGTATGCTTTAACTGTCTTCTGGATCTCAAGCTCTGAGACAGGAAACTCTCTGGGTTTGCAGAAATTTGAATAAAAAGGATCTCAGCAAAAAAAAAGGTTTTCCTAAAGTCCATTGCTTGAAGTAAAAAGCTGGCAGTAGGGAACACATTTACATGTCTAATTATTCTAGGATACAGAAAACCTGCAAGCAAACATTTATATGCATCAGAAAGAAAATAATCAAACATAAAAACCCATCTTTCCATTCTCAAGTTGTTTTTATCCAGAAAACATATAAGCTTTTGGTTGTATTGGTTTAGATAAAAGAGGAGGGATCAAAGAAGAATTATTGGTTAACAAGCACCTTTTGGATACAATGCGATGCAAAAAGTGTCAGAATTAAGATTTCATCCTGACCAGTATATCACACACACACACACACACACACACACACATACTTAAAATTATGCATGCTTATTTATTCGATGTTAAAAACTCATGTTTAGCAGGTGAAATGCCTGCATTGTTAATTCTGAAGAGCACAGGAATTTTGAGCCTGTCATCCATGATTGGATGAATTCTGAAATCTCCCTTGAAATATTTGCTATATGCTATATATTATATACACAAGTAGTCCTCGTTTAATGACTATTCATTCAGTGACTGTTTTTTTGAAGTAATGGCGGTGCTGAGTAAATGATAGTTAAGTTATGGCTGTTGCAATGCTCTCTCAGTCACGAGATCAGAATTTGGGCATTTGGCAGCCCAGCTGCATTTATGACTGCAGTGTGCACTTCAACTTCCCCCATCTGTCTAGCTCCTCCCATCGCTGCACTTTTGACTGCTCTTCACTCTGATACCCCTGTCGCCCTGCACTCTGCCTTGCACCTTTTAGCTGTCTATCAAAATTTTCTTCTTCCCCTGCTGATGAAATGCGCCCAGCAGAGGCAGCTGCTGGCCCTTCCTGAGGCCTTGCAGTGCCTCCCCAATGCCTCCATGAGGCCTTACAGAAGCATAGCGAGGCCTTGTAGGAATTGTAGCGAGTGTTGTATGCCTTGTGAACAGGCAGAGGAAGAAGACAGCAAAGATCAGCTTGAGGCTGTGGGGAGATGGTGGTGGCAGGGTAAGTGGCAGCAGCGGAGTGTGGGGGGGCAAAAGGCTGAGGGGGGGGGAGATAGCAGAGGTGAGTGTAGCAGGGCAGCAGAGCTTCATCTTCTGAAGGGAGTTTGCTGCCCCGGGTCTTTAAATGAGGACTTTTGATACTTTAAACAGCAATTTTTGTATTAAAGTCCTTTTTACTTTACTTTAAAGTTCATTCTTACAATGGACAATGGCTTCCTGATAACTATTGCAAAGGGATAAAGTGGATTTGAGCACAGTTTTGATTTTCCCCTCCCTTGTCTCTGTCAAGAATGAAATAGCAGAATTGAAAGTGGGCTTGGCACATGTTGCATTGTAGATAAATTCAGGAAACAGGTTGCAAGTATATCAACTGAAGCACCAGAGGAAATAGTGCAACACAGCCTTCCTTAGGCTAGATTAGTAGCCCTTAATTCACATAAACAGTAGTTGTGCTGGTTGTGAATGATAAGATTTGTAGTCTGTGCACATTTGGAAGGTGCCAAACTCCCCCTAAATATGGTGTTAGTCAGTAAATTCTTCTCAAAAGTAAATTCTCCTCAATCCTCTTTCACTGTTTACCATGACTGTTGCTGCCATAAAAGTGTCTGGAAGTACTATAGAAAAACTGGTTTCCTTTAGCAACTTTCAAAACTACAGTTTTAATGGGAAGTTTTTTAAAAAATATATATTTCTTGTCCCCTCCCCCCAAAAGAGGAAATATTCCCATTTTAACTTCCTTACAAGCAGCTTTAGTGCTAAGGTAATAAAGAGTGACTGAATAAAAACAGTAGAAAAAAAGATTTTCTTCATATAACAAATCTGGTATTTATTTTAAAAATGTTTTCAAATATTACTCTGTCCAAGCTATTTTTTTTTCTTTCTTTAATTGAAATACACATTTATGAATGACAAATAAATTTTAATTTGATGCATATGAAAGGATTTATAGTGATGGTTTCCATTTATTTCCATTGTTTCCTCATTGGGGGTCTTCATAATTTAAATAGTAATGCATTTGTTCTTGCTTATACTGGGAAATAAATAAGGAAGAACAAGGTCAGTTCAAAGTTAATGGTTAAGGCTTCCTGTTAGTGCTGGAGTCTCACCAATGTTTGCACTCTGTGTGATACTGAAATGGATGGGCCATCTCTCTTATTCAGAGTTAGTTTCATAAATAACAACTTGAAGATTCCAGTTGCTCCAGTTGCTAAAAAAGAACATACATCTGAGAAAAGATACTCAACACTCGCTACTTTCTATTTCAATGTACTTATAAGCACACATAAGAGCCACTTCATTGTAAAATAAATATACAATGTTGCACAATTTTCAAACCGAAACTTCATCCACTTTAGAGAGGTTTTTCTCAGTGTCAGATTTTTAAGCTGTCTGTTTTCCTTTAGGTGTGTAATTGGTACCTTATTTTTTTGCTGTCATTACTCCCTTAGATCCTACCACTAGCACCCATCCACCCTCAAGCAATCTGGTTACCAACAGAAAACAAAAGCTTTGCCTCATATACTTGGTCTGGCAGTTTTCAGATGGAAATCAGCAAAAGAAAAAAAGGAAGGAAGGAAGGAAGGAAGGAAGGAAGGAAGGAAGGAAGGAAGGAAGGAAGGAAAAGGAGTCCCTGCAGATTTTACTCTGCTAGTCATTGCTGACTATAAGGGGCAAGGATTTCTTTGAAAAACTCTTTCAGTGAAGCTCATGGTCTTCATTGGAAGGTGGTGGGTATTTTGACTTCCCACAAGCTGATGATCTTGGAGACAATAGTCTCTTCATCCCTCAGCAGCATGTAGTTATACTGTGTAATTGTGTTGCTCTACAGCCAGCATTGTGTGAATATTATTATCAAATAACACACAGCTTTAACATAAAGAAATGTAATCATCATCTATATTACTGTAGTCTTTTTCAAACTTGCAACTTTTAAGATGTGGACTTCAACTTCCAGAATTCCCCAGCCAGATGCTGGCTGGGGAATTCTGGGCAGTTGAAGACCACACACCTTAAAGTTGGCAAGTCTGAAAATCTATTCATCTATATAATTGGGTGTGGCACATACAGTCTTTTCTTTTTAGTGTCATGGGTTTAAGTGGAAAGCAATTAGAACTCATATTTACTTATTATTTGGATCCACCTTACTCTGCTCCAAACTGGGACAATCTGGATGAGTTACTGTGTTACATTGTTACCATAGCAGCTAACCTCAGCTTTATGTGCTTCACTTCAAATAAGAGTTGACTATTTTTCCCCAGCTTGAATTGCTATATAAATATAAAGATGAGAAGACAATGTTTTAAAGATGATGATGTATAATTCTTAGCAATAAATGTTGTTAAAAGGTACCCATGTTAGTCCCTAGCAGGGGTGTAAACACGTCACGTGACATGTCGTGACATATTGCAACTGTTTCCCCATTGCCGGAGCTGGGGTGGGCGCAGTTTTGGCATGACGCATCCAGCCCGCGGGCCGGCAGTTTGACACCCCTGGTCCATAGTAACCAAAAGTAGGAGGAGTCTGGTAATATCAATTTTTTTACTAACAACTTGTAGTAAAATATATTAGCTTTCCTAAGCTGCAGCTCAGGAGACCTTACCAATAAATACAACATTTTTAAGAACAAAACTCTTAAATATCTAGGTTTAGTTTGACAGATGAAAATCTATGTGGTTTGACCTCATTCGATCAGTAAATATTAGCGATCCCTTTTTCTATATCAGTATCCCTCTCCTCCATAAATAGTAGCAGCCTGAGGCCGACATACACATATATACAAACAAATAAATACAGTTCATTTTTGACACAAAACATAAAATAATCCTGCCCTGAATCTTTGGCCCCTGGAATAGGTACTTTCTCTTTACAATTTTGTTTAATTTCAGGGAGTCTTCGACTTATGATCATAATTGAGCCAAATTTTTTGTTGCTGTTTTTTTGTTTAAATGAGTTTTGCCCAATTTTGCAATCTTTCTTGACATAGTTGTTAAATGAATCACTGCAGTTGTTAAGTTAGTAATACACTTGTTAAATGAATCTGGATTTCCCATTGACTTTGCTTGTCAGAAGGTTGCAAAAGGTGATCACTTGATGCTGGGACACTGCAACCGTCATAAATATGAACCAGTTGCCAATTGTCTGAATTTTGATCACATGACCATGGGGATACTGCAATGGTTATAAGTGTGAAAAACAGTCATAGGTCACTTTTTTCAGTGCCGTTGTAACTTTGAATGGTCACTAAATGAACTGTTGCGAGGACTACCTATATATGGTTCTTCAGTATTGCTTTACACATACCTCTTAAGTTATTTCCACTGGATTCTCTTTGCCTTCTGATAATTTCAGAATCCCAAAGCTTTTCCTTGCACCTTTCATGCCCACTTAAGTGTTAAGTTGCTGGTCCTTCTTCCTGAGAAGCACAAGCACTTTCAGACAGAACACTTTCAGCTGGGAAGAGAATATCATTTCCCCATTTACAGCTGCAGCAGTATTGAACTAGTTTTGAGATGGGCACAGTGAGTTTTGAGTGATGGGGATGTGATTATGCCCACACCCGTTAAATTCTTTTCCAAAAGCATAAATCTTTTATGCTCTCTTCCGAGTGGTATTTCTATTTCTTGAGCTTGAATAGTTGTGGCAGATGAAAACAAAGAAGGGTGGTTTACACTGGACATTTGCGAAAGGGCAATTCTTCTGGCTGTTCGAGTTTCAGCATATTTCAGTTGTCCTTAAATAAAAATTGCATGGTGCAATTAAGGTGAGCTTTTTCCTTTGTGGCTTCTGTGGAATACCAGAATGCTGTGACTATACCTGGTCTTTTTAATCAGACTTCCAAGGAATAGGAATAGGAAGAAATAGAGGTCGTCTATGAAAGTCATCCCTGTGTTGATGAGGCCATCATCCAGCAGTGTGATATCTGGTTGTCAAGGTGCTGCAAATGTTTATAGGCTGTCGCCTGGATACAGGACCGATTGTGTTAGCTTTGTGTTTGCGCTCATGCCTTCTGCTTAATCACCTTAATAGTTTGGTTTCAGGAACCTGAAACACCTCCTAATATTTCTATGAATCCAGGCACTCATTGGTTGTCCATATCAATCCATTTTCCAGTTCTTGAAAAAACAAGTATAGGATCTATACTTGTATGAAAATAAATATGATAAATTATTCTAAATGTCAAATTATACAAAATATATCGATTCCCAGTGTAGACCACTTTGGTATCCTGGCTGGCTAATAAATAGGTGCTCAGGTCTTCCTTATTAGCTTTCATAGTAATTGCAACTGGCCAGTAACTCTCTTCTTTTTCCATGGACTCTCTTTTAGTAGGGGTCTCACCCTCGTCATCTTTATACAGCAAGTCAGCAAACCCACATCATAAATCTTTCACACAGTTTGGTGTTCTGTTCTAAATTAGTAACATTGCCAGAATAGATCTCTAACATGCTTGTGAATTCTCTGCCTCCCACCCAAATTGGCAGGCAGTTCTTCTGCCAGTCTTTGCCAATTATTTTCCTGCCAATCTTTGTGTATAAAAACCGGCACGAAACCCACAAAGTTCTGAACATCCTTCAGAAACAAAATATATGTGTTGGCTTTATTAGTTTTCCCTATTTTCCCTATATGTAGTCAAATAAATAACCCTCAACCATTGCCAAACCTATTTAGATTTCTATATTTTAGATATAGTTATTGCTTGTTAGTGGCAGGACTGACATACGTACTTTTTGCATACAATTTCCAATCTTCATTATGTCTCTTCATATAGTGGTACCAGATAAGGTGACCTGTTCTTTTTTACTCAATGTATATTAGACAGAGAGATTTGGAAAGCAGCAGTAAATTAAAGCTTATATGTGAATAAAAGCTATTTAAACCTAGAAATTCCATTAGTACACTTAAGGTAAGTCATACAAGTTTTTAAAAAATAGACATTTCACAGCCAGCCACAATTCTAGAAGAAGAGGTTGAGTAGAAAGAGCCAATTTACAGTTATTCTAGACTAAATGGTGATAATACCCATGTTCCATTCTAAAAAAAGTAAAAAGATGACTTTGTAGAAGGTGTTTAAATGTACTTTGTTTTCATCTCCCAAGATGGAGGCATAGATAGATGAATGATCTCATTACATGCTCAGGATTACACATTAAAAATTATATTGTTATGGCCACCCCATGAATAATAGAATTAGCACATACTGTGTTTCATTTTTATTTTATTTTTTTAAAACTCTTGGATGCTGTTTCTGTGTTAGACGTGCTTATTTAAAGTGAATATTTACATAACATTCTGAAATTTATTAGCTCCTGAATTCTCAGAAATTTTTCTTTGGAAAATGGCAGAGAGCAGTGTTCATGCCTGTGTTTTAAGGAGAGGGAAAGGAATGCAACCCACTCTATACAGTTTAGACTATTGATCATCTTTTTTATAATATTTATTTAAAGTGTACAGATGTAGAGATAAAAAACGAATACAAACTATGGAAAATATAATATAAAAATAAAACAAAAAGTGCAGAGAAAAAAATTAAAAGGAAAAATATAGAAATAGTAAAATACCCAATTGATAAAGTGGCTTCCCCCTTCATCAAAATAAATACAAACAATTTCAGAACTTATCTTCTCCAGTGTTATAACAAAAGTTCTCTTCCCATATTGCATCTCATATTTATAGACAAATTTTAGTCTTGCTATTTAGTCCTAATCAGTGAAGCCATTAAGAATTACTAGCAATAACATCTATATTTTAGCCTTAATCAAACAAGCTAACTTTATATTTTTTTCCCTTTACTTTTAATACCATAGCATTTTAAACAACCCACAAGAAGGATTTTTATAATTAGTTTCAGAATCTTATTTCTAATCATTATTCTGTTTATAACTTTTCAAAATCAATATTCCAATCACCTTTCTGCTGTTTATTTCAAAATTAAATGATTTTTTTAAAAAAATCCTTACATGAAAATTCTTTTGTTGAGGATTGAAGGAGAATCACCCAGTACGATGAAACCTCTCATTCTGAAGGTTCTTAATATGCAGAAAGCAGTTATCAAACAATTTCCAGAATGATTAAAAAGTAAGTAGGTTAACCCAGTGTCCATTTGAAAGCAGTGACTCCATGTGGGCAATCCTTTGGTCCTTCCCTTTATCCAGAGAAGAATTTTGAGAAGCTGATCTGTTCACTGGTTCTCTGTTCTGCTGCATTTCTCAGTTCAGCAAAAACGAAGCCAGCTTGAGTCTGCCATTGCTTCCCTGGAAGTCAGAGTATTGATCTTCACATAATTTAAACAGTATTGACTGTCAGTACAGACGTTTTCTTAGTAGACAGCGGGATGGAAAAGTGAAAGTGGGTGAGAACAACTTGTAATCTCTTACTCTACTGTGCTTAAGTCATTTCAGGAAAAAAAAAACATTTTGAAAACTACACTATTTTTCCAGTCTTGTTCCAAGGTTAGAAGTGTCAGGAATGTATCTTTGGTGAAAGAAGCATTTGGAAGAGAGAGGAAGAGAAACAGAACCCTTCGTAGCAGCCCTGGAATGTTGTTTAATTTGAACTGTTTATTGGACTGACTGGCAGATACAGTTTTTTGAGGTTTCAGATAGGAATCTTTTCTGTTTTGTATGGGGGATACCAGGAAATTAACATGTGTCTTCTTGCACAGAAAGCATGTACAGTATTCAGCTGGGAGATTTTTCCCCTGCCCTACCTCAGCCCTTTACAGGTGTGTACTTTGCTCTAAAAAGTAGCCTTCCTGCTATTTTTTTACTTATAAAGTAGAGAAATTATTACATGTAATTGCTCCTCTCACATCTGAATTCCTCTTCATGCTACTTGGCTGTATTTGAACTTTTTGTAATCCACTTTGAGAAGTATCAGAGATACAGTATATCATAAAAGAAATGTCCAAGTAATTTAGATAATACAAAGGCCTCAGATTTTTTTTTTTATTACTGTCCCAAAAGCATTCAATAATTATGATTATGTTAGGACTATGCTGTAACCTGAATCCAGAGGGCAAAGGGTGAATGCATATGTTGTGTCTGCAGGTATACCATAAAGCAGCCATGTCTTTTCCTGGGCTTGCACAGCTAATAGAGCTGTGCAAAAGACATGGTAGGATTAAAAAGTTCCTGACACGGATCCCTTAACTTGCTCAGGATTATATTTGTCTCTCAAGTCTAATCTATATTATTCTTCCTGTTCCAAGACCATCATTTTAACCATCAAAGCACTCTGGCTCAGTTTAAGGCCCAAAGTGAGCTGAAGAAGCAATTTCACATACATTCCTGAGAGGTTTTACTATGACTAAAGATCTCTCCTTAAAAAGCCACATGGTAAAGCAAGGCTGAAACCGTTGGATATATTCAGTTTGTAATTGCTCATATTTAAATGTGGTTATAGATGTGTTAACTATATCAGTGTTTAACCTTTTAAGCATTTTGTTTCAGTCTTAGGCACTACTAGCAGATTCCATAGACCAATTAAGAATTTTATGTGAAAGCATTATTCTGTTATAACCTCACAGTTTTAGAGACAAGGATTGCTTTTCCTCTAATAGTTAACAGGGACATTTTCACCTTGCCTTCATTCTTTTAATTCTTGGGATTCCTAATTAGTTTGAGTGTCTCCTCTTGGGAGATTTTATACTCTTTAAGCAAGTCATTCTGGTCTCTGCACCCAGCAGTTGTTTTTTTTAAAAACCCCTCAAACTATAAAGTCAAGATTACTTTGTACTTTACCCATTTACTGTTTGGAATTTACTATAAAAAAGAGTTGATGAATGCTGTAACTCCTTATAGTGAGGCATTTTAGGGAGAAGTAACATGTAGCTTAATTTAAACTAAAATGAAAGTATGAAAAAACACATTGTTTTCAAAATGATAGCATATTGTTGTGTTTTTTAAAAAAATTACAATTGTCATTACTGTTTCTAATGTGGCACAGAATGGAGCAAACAACCTTAAATAAGGCAATTTAAAGCCCCCCCTTTATGAATGAGGAGAGAATCTTGCACAGTTTATTGTTCTTTGTGTTTCAAAAATGGTGTAAATAGAACCTAGTACCAACCTGTGCTATTGATGAAAATGTCCTATTTTGCCAGGGACATACATCCAGTACTGAGATAAGTTATAGGAAATATATCCTGCAGTCAGATTCACTTGATTGCCAGCACCCTGGTGACTAAGCCTTGCTTTCATGCATGGTAAATAGGAGGGAGGTAAGCAGAAGTGATTCACAAAGATGAAGGAGATGTGGGCTATTCAGTCTGAAATGATTTGAGCAGTAAAAATATTTCTTTGCATTTATGGCCTAAAATGTTTCTGAGGTGAAATCTTTTTTGTTCCTTTTGCTGTTCTTCCGGAGCAGGGGTCTTCAAGCTTGGCCCTTTTATGACTTGTGGACTTCAACTCCCAGAATTCCTCAGCCCAGCACGCTGGCTGAGGAATTCTGGGAGTTGAAGTCCACAAGTCATAAAAGGGCCAAGTTTGAAGACCCCTGTTCTGGAGGCTTTCTTCAGAGGGAGTAAGACTATCTTATCCTTTGGACTGCAACTTTTCCCAGAATTGGGGGTGGTGGTGGTGGCAATATCAATAACTCTGGAGGTCACTTGCATGGGGAAGAGTGGATTAGCTGAACTGCATAACTACTATATAGCCATAGCTGTACAGAACCCATTTATAACTTTCTTATGCCAAGCATTCATCTGACAACAACATTGGTGGCTAAAATACCTTTGAACTTTCCTCCTACTTATTAATTTATTTATGGTGCTTCTGCCTTTCCTTCATAGTGCTCCAGGCAGAATGTGTCATTCTCTCCCAATCACTCTCTGCCTACCTTCTGCCCTTTTTTTTTTTGATATGTAGAAGCAAAAGGGAATACTTTGCAAAAGGCAGGATTAAACTTTTTTAAAAATTAGTTTTAATACAAAAATAGTAGGGGACAACAGTAGAGAAAGGAAAAAACAAAAAAGTGTGAAGAAAGGGAGGGGAAGAAACAAAAGGCATTGACTTCCGCCTCTCTCTGATGCAGGAAAATCAGACATATTAAAATCAAATCTCAACTTTTTACATTTCTATAGTGATATGCACTAGCCATTTCTGTATCGGCAAATCAGTCTAATTGGTAAAACCCAAAATCATAATATCATTTTTTCCCACCTCAAGCTCAAAGTCCAGAAGTGGTTTTCAAGTAGAGACAAAGGTACTTATGTTCTTTTCTTTTATCAGCACAGTCAATTTGGCCATCTCTGCTAATTCCATCAGCTTTTGTAACCATTCGTTCATGGTAGGAATCAAGGCATCTTTGCACTTTTGTGCATAGAGCAAAATACAGGATTAACCTGAGTGGCCTGTGTCGCTTTGGGTTTGGAGACAAAAGGGTGCTTGGAAGAGCAGTTGTATGCATCTGGCACCTGTCCCTTGTTCTGCCTGTGTTCCACGCACTTGCACCATTATCTTCTGAAGCTGCAGCACAATTGGTTTAAGAAGTTAACAGGCTACATGCACATCTCTGCATGCTGTTTTTGGCTAGTCCAAAGCGTTACACAGCTCTGGTTTATGTATAGAATCCCTAACATGTAATCCCTAACATGTAGTGTTGGCCACTGGTTTTTAAAAGATGAAGTAAATCCATTGAAAATTGATTCAGCGGCTAATACCTGTTGCATTAAATCAAATGCTCCATGGTCAAAAGCAATGTTCCTCTGCTAGATGACGGAGTAAGTCTCGTTGTGGAGACAGCATGTTGGATTATCTTAATTTTTCGCTTGTCAACAAGTTGCTTTTTTTTTAAAGTGCTAATACAGACTGTACTCTCTGCTCATTGTATATTCTTATAAACTCAGACTCCTGGTTCTGCTTGAGAAAGTTAGAACAGGTGTTACCTTGACCTAAGGTCATTCATTATGAAAACCTGGTAGAATTGTATCCATCTCTGATTTATGATGGACAGCACATGTTCCATTTATTTATTTTCAGGATTCATAGCAAAAGTCTCCTCACTTACGCTTTTGGAACCTATGTTAAAACAATGGTGAAGTTTGCAAGGTTGATTAATTTAAAAAAAAAATCCTGGAAAATTTTGAACAAGGACTGGACAAAACTTTAAACTCCACACTTAGTCTCTTCAGAATGCTGAAAGGCTAAACATTGTGTGAAATACAAACTTTGCAAAAACTTTTGATTCCAAATCTAACTGTGGTAAGAGAGCCTTTGATTTTAAATAGAGTACAGAATATAGTTGAAAAACAATTTGTCAGAATCTGATTTTGATTAGAAATGCCTGTTTCAGCAAAGAGTGCTTTTATTCCACAGCAAATGGAAGCCTGATGCCCTTAGAATTTGAGGACACCACAAAACTAATCTGAATTTCCATTTCAGTCTGAATAGCATGTTTGTAGATGAATTTTGGTGCAACTAGGTTAGGAATGATGCAACTGTCCTGGTCTTCATTCTCATTGGCTTTCTTTACCATTGATCGTAATATCCTTCTGGATTGGCTCTGGGGGATGCAAAAGGGGGCACAGTCCTGTGATAATTCACTTCCTTTCTCCAGGGTTCGTCCCAGTAATGAAGGTCCCTGCACTCTGGGATTCTTCAGAGCCCAGTGCTCTCACTTCTCCTGTTTAATATCTACATGAAACTGCTGTCATGGTTCCGATAGATGAGACCAGTAAAAGCAGAACTCCAAGGCAAGAGGTTTCCTTAAAGAACATATTTATTGGCTACAAAGTATCAGCACAGTCAAAAGTGAAACCAAGTCTGGAGTTCCCTCTCAAGCGTTACATTGTTACAAAGTTGAACTTCCCACCCCAGCACTATGTAATTGTCCACTTTCCTCAATAGAATACTTTGGCAGACTTTCTAACGGAAGACTCAGTCCACCAAAAGTCAGGCAGCAATGACCTTGGTTCCCACGGGACAATTTATTGTTTAATATAACTTTAAAACCACTCATCCCCCCTCCCAGTACTGTGGCAACTGAAAATGAAGCAAAAATGGCTTCAGCCAAGATCGTTGCAGTGTTTACAGTCGGATCCCCTAGAGCAGGCATGTCAAACTGCCAGCCCGCGGGCCGGATGCGTCACGCCGAAACCGTGCCCACCCCATTGCCGGCAATGGGGAAAAAGTCCCGATACATCACGAGTTTGACATGCCTGCCCTAGAGAGAGAACAAATCCTGCAGAAGAAGAAAAGTTAGAATTAGGAATCTCCCTGAGGCTTATGAGGGTGCTTATCAAAAAATCTACATATCAGTCTGACGTCAGTACTTTTTACTCAAGTAGCTTCTGATAGTGGGTATTCCCTCCACTGTAATGTCATGGTTCTGATAGTTTTCAGTCAAAAGTGAAACCAAGTCTGGAGTTCCCTCCCAAGTGTTAAAATGTTACAAAGTTGAACTTCCCACCCCAGCAATATGTAATTATCCACGTTCCCCAATAGAATACTTTGGTGGACTTTCTAACGGAAGGCTCAGCCCGCCAAAAGTCAGGTAGCAATGACCTTGGTTCCCACGGGACAATTTATTGTTTATTCTAACCTTAAAACCACTCATCCTCCCTCCCAGTACTGTGGCAACTGAAAACGAAGCAAAAATGGCTTCAACCAAGATGGTTGCAGTATTGACAACTGCTGGATGTCATCTGATTGACAACACAAGGTCAGGCATTATCAATATGTCAGTGATGCCAAGTTGTGTGTCTCAACCTCAGGCTGGTCAAGTAGTAGTGTTAGGGAATAGTGCCTGAAAACTATTGAAGTCTGGATGGGATAGAACAACTTTAAGCTCAACCATAGCAAGACTGAATGGCTCTGGTTTCAGGGACCATTCATTTCCTGGGACCTTCCAACTTTAATTTTATATGGGTTTGCACTTACCCAGAGAGAACCACTATGTAATTTGGGTCGGGGGGGGGGAAGCTGCTCTTGGACTCACAGCTCCTTTTTAAAGAACAAGTGGTAGCTATGACTAGAAGGGACTTTAATTCCAGATTCATTTTATTGCCAGTTGCACATAATCCTGGATTTGGGGGTGGGGGCATTCTCACAGTTACTCGGTGTTTTAATTACATCAATGTCTTAGTCACATGACATTTGGTATACTGCAGTTGACTCTATCTGGTGCTGTCCTTAAAGACTACTCAGAAGCTACAAAATGCAGTACTGCAAATAGTTATGGGTACATTTCATTATGAATCTTCTTTGTGCACTCTACTGGTTATCACTGGGTTTGTAGGTACAGTTTAAGGCACTGGTGGTCATCTTTAAAGCCTTTCATGATATATGGCTTGTGCAACACTTCCTATTCAGTCTTGTTTTTATTAGTTAAGTAGGTAGGTTAATTAAATTTATATCCCGCCCTTTCTCCAGGTCTCAGATAGTATACACAGCATTCCCTCCTCCAGTTTTTCCCACAGGTACAATACTGTTAAGTCAGTTCAGCTGGGTTGTGAGAGAATCACTAATCCAGTAAGCTTCTCGAGAGGGGGATGGGCTTTACCCTAGACTAACAGCAAGACCATTACTTTGTCCAAAGACAGAATAAGAGCAGAAATGACTATGTAGCATTCGGCAATTGCCCTGCATATTTTCAGCTTTTCTTTCTTTTCTTTTATCTTATAAAATTTACGAGTCTAATTTTAGATCCTGCAACTCAAGTTCCTTTCGTCTATTTGTAAACTTTTCCTTATGTTACATTAATCTTGTAGCTAAATGCAATGCTGCAGTATTGTTAATCGAGCCCAAAGATTATGCCTAGACGATCTGGAGGGATTAATGATGGAAGTGTGTGTGTGTGAGTGCATTTGTGTGTGAATGTATGTGTGTACATATATGTATACATATACATATACTTATAAATATACATAGTTGGAAAATCCAAAATTCTTTCAATCAAAGTAGGTGCAGCATAAATCATTTCTTTAAAAAAATGTAACCTGGATTTACATTTTTTCTATAATACATTGGCTTTATTTATAAAAAATGGGGATGAATTTGATTCCCCCCCCCCCAGAAGAGACCTATATAATACCTTTTCTTTCCAATGAACCTGGGCAAATACCTTAATTTAGAAGGTGGAAAATAATAAATACAGTGTAGCTTTGGAATTTTGCAATTTAATTGTTTTCATTCAGTTCATAGGTTTAGCAATCTAGTAATACTCTATAAAAAGAATGTGTCCTGAACTCTCCAAGTATAGCAAAAATCTTATTAAGAAACTCCACCCAAGTTCTAAGTTATGACAAAAATTTGCAGATTGAAGAAAAGCAAGTAAAGCCATATTTAGTATTAGCTGACATTTAAGATTATGAAATCAATTAATAAAAGAAAGTTTCTAAAACGTTAATTAGTCTTGCAGCACATCTAAGACTCACAAATGATAAGTGATTTACAGCAGGGGTCCCCAACCCCCGGTCTGTGGACTGGTAACGGGCCGTGGCATGCCAGCAACCGGTCCACACAAACAAGCAAAGCCCCATCCATGGGATGCAGGCAGCACACAAAACCACGCACTCTCCGGTCCGTGGAAAAACCTTTCTCCACGGAACCGGTCCCTGGTGCCCAAAAGGACCTCTGATTTAGAGCCACAATTGTTAATCTATGTTCTATGGAAGCATCAAAGTTTCCCAAGCAACTTGAAGGCATACAGTATATTGGAGTGATGGTGGTCCTATCCACTATCCATAATTCTCGTGTGCCTGGAATCTAATTATTACTGTTAGGTTATGGTGAGTGCCAAGAAGAACGCAATGCCAGAAAAGTCTGTTCTAGTTTGGCAGGCCAGAGGGAAAGGAAGAGAGCTAGTGGGAGTGGTGAGCTTCTTTAATGGTTATGATGAATTGATGGTGTTTACCTGCTGACTGTGATTATATTTTGTATGTAACTGACTTTTTCACCATGTGTCTGGTTGTATTTACATTTTTTTATTTATATTTTCTACTGTTTTTGCTATTGTTTTTAATTGTTGTGAACTGCCCAGATGGGCGGCTGTACAAATTGAATGAATGAATAAATAAACAAATGAATAATAAATAAAAAGAGGCTTGGTGGAGTTTTTCTTGCATGTTGTGCCAAATCTAAGACACTGTTTCACTGATAAAATGTGCCATCCTATTCAAGCTCATATATTCCACAAAGATTGACAATCAGTGGATTAATTGCAAGGGAAAATAAACACTATTATTAACACCTGTTTTATTTCAATATTTCTTTTATTCAGACTCCTTTAAAAAAAAAATAAAACAGTGATACATGGTCAGTGATGTTCTGTGGTCTTGAAACCACTGACTTATACAACATACAATTTAGTACTGGCCTCAGCAGGATCAAATTAGCTGTAGTTTGTAGCTTGTGTTCCAATTTTAAATTCACTGTCTGTTCAGCCTTGCAGCTTCTCCTATAAACACCCTCAGATATGTTCTGGAGTGGTCTTCAAATCTTGAGATTCAATTTTGCAGAAGATTGCATAATAATAATAATAATTAATAATAATAATAATAATAATAATAATAATAATAATAATAATAATAATAATAATAATAATAATAATAATAATAATAATAATAATAATAAAATTTATCCTACTAAACAATACCAACCTGTAGCAGTCTAATGCAGCTGACATTCCTGTATGGTTCTTATTTCTTTTCCTGCCATAGCTAAGTGTTACTGGGTCCATTGGAAGGCAGCTCTTGTGATTCTTTATTATTTTGTGGTTGAGATAGTTTCTCCATTTGTACATCTGCACTTAAAGGTAATGGAGATGTTCATTTCTCTCATGCATAACATTTTACAGTGCATATGAAAAAAATAATTAACTTCCAATTGGCCAGTTGATGTGTGCTATTTCATTGTTTATTTTTTTAATTAGAGTTTTTAAAATTCTGCTGCTATTATTTTAAAATAACTCAAGGCAGCAAACAAACATAACATTCTTTCCTCCTCCCATTTTCCCCACAATAACAACCCTGTGAGATGACCTGGGCTAAGAGAGAGTGACTGCTCCAAGGCACCCAGCTGGTTTTCATGCCTAAGGTGGAACCAGAACTTACAGACTCCTGGTGTCTAGAACAGCACCTTAACTACCACACCAAACTGCTTATTGAAGTGAAGAATATATCAGTCCACTGTAATATGCTGTCGTTTGAAATATTCCTTTCTTTTTGTGCTTTTGGCACCCTTTCATTTCATTTTATTACCTGCCATAGTCACACCATTTTTACCCTCCTATAAGTCACTTTCCTTGGCATAAGTTTTTAAGTGATTTTATCCCAATCAGCAATTATCATCCAGAGACTATCATTATCAAAATAGATTATGGGTATTTTTTTTAGCTTTATCTACATCTAATGTGAAGATGTAGGTTGGTTTACAGTGACATTCTCCAACTTGATGCCACCCTGATATTCAGTATAGCAGCTCCTAAAATTCTCAGGCAGCTCTTAGCTATGAACATGGTAATTTGGCAAGGGTAGACCAGCAAAACTGAGCTACGGTGTTTTTGCAAAGCTGTCCACAGAAACAGGGAAAGGAACAAATGACCCAACGTGCATCTTGACATCACAGTGCAAATCCCATGACTTAATGTACTTGTGTCAATTAAGTACAAAAAGGCGATCTTTGTATTGAAACTTTATGAGTCATGTGACATTTTCTCATCAGTGTTGTTAGGTTATGAAAATAAGCAAATAAGAATTCCACAAAAATCTTATTTTTACAAAATGTGTCCTTTCTCCCGTCAGGTTGAGTTATACAGTAATACTGTTCCAAAGTAAAAGCTGTATTTCTGTTAATTTTAAAAAAAACCAAGTAACTTGAAAAAGAAATGGCCTTTGCCCTGCATATAATGTCTGTCTGAAAAATATGCTTTCAGAATTGATTGCAAAAACAAGTGAATATCAAAGTAGCCAAGCTTTGTAGAAGAGATAATTAACAACCCTTTTCCTGACTCCATCACCTTCCAGTTGGATAGGATGTGAATTCCAATCCTGATAGTTTTGCAAACACTATAGTACAGGGGTGTCAAACTGCTGGCCCGCTGGTCGGCCGTGTCACGAGGAAACCGCGCCCACCCCATTGCCGGCAATGGGGAAAAAGTTCCGATACGTCACGTGACATCATGTGATATTGTGAGTTTGACATACTGTATCTGCTATAGTAGATCAGTGTTCTATGCATCCCCCCTCCCCAGTTTGATGAATTTGTACAATTGTGAAATAGGTCATGTTTATTGACTTAAATGATCTATGGTTCATTGTTAAACGTTACAGTAAATGTAATGTATAGTTTCCTTGCCCTTTTAATGTAAGGAGAAAATAGTATTCCAGAGGTTAGAATACTAGCTCAGCCAGTCTTTAATTATGGCAATATGTTAAGTAGCATTTAACTCCAGTTTTGAGGATTGATAGGCAGTGAGTTCCTAGTTTGTTGCTGCAATAGCTCCTGGCTGCTGCTTAGGAGGTAGTGTTACCTCCTAAGCAATGTTTGGATCAAACATTGGACAAAAGGGTCTCTTAGCAACTACACAAAAGCAGTTCTCTGCTGTAGGCAGCAATGAATATTATGGCTGGCCTTAAAATAAGATAGCTATGTGGAACAGTATGTTGCAGGGAGCAATATATGCCACATTTATCACAGGCTGTGGTTGGACGTTATGCCCGAACTGTAAAACAGTTTGGCGTACACCATGACTTATTAGCATTGGTGTTAAATGGAAATACGGAACTTTACCTTATTTTTCTACTAACAAACCAGAATTCTTTCCCCCCTTAATCTCTGCTTATTAGGAGAGAACTATGCCAGAGTTACTGGTGGACACGCAAAGATAAAGATGTTGAAGATGCTTGTCAAGATATTATGGCTATTGGCAAAGCCAAACCATAATGATTCATGAATAAATTAGGGTTGTTGTTGTTTTTTACCGTTGTGGCTTACCATAATATCTGAATATGACAATTTCTTTGTTTCCCAATGCTACTATTTTCTTCCTTGAGATTCAAATTACATTTGTTAATAGACTATTTTGATAGAAATCACTCAATTTGAAATCAGAATAGATTGGTTTTGTATATCTTCCTCTAGTAGGGCATTGCCACTATTAGTAAAAACATGTTTTTGGTGCTTTCTGAGCTTGGTTATTTGCTTGTAAACATTTCAGAGGTTTGTCACACTCATTCACATTGATGATGCTACCTAGTTGGGTAGTAAAACATCTGCAAGCAAACAACCAAGCTCAGAGAGCATCTAGCTCAGTGATGGCGAACCTTTTAGAGACCGAGTGCCCAAACCACAACCCAAAACCCACTTATTTATCGCAAAGTGCCAGGGCCACATCAGCATTGTGGTGCCCTCAGGGGGGGGCATGGAGGCGTGGCCCACTGGGTGGGCATGGCTGCGGTTGTCACGGCAGACTGGGTGGGCGTGGCTGGGGTGAGCATGGCCACCTCGATGTTGGTCATGGGGGGGACGCCTGTGGAGGCCGGGCACGGTTGGGGGAGATCCAGGGGGTCTATGGCGGGCGGGGCAGTGGGCAGAAGGCCCAGCATAGATGGGGGGAGGTACGCAATCCAAGCTGGGACTGGGGGGGCATGGCGCCGATGGGCATCTGGCTTTCCCTGCTCGGGTTGGCTTTTGGCTTGCTGGGCATGGGCGTGCTCTACCACCTCTACTCGAGCTTGCTAGCTGGCCACTTCACCTCCTTTGTGCTGAGTGGGGCTGCCACTCCGGGTGGCGGCGGCGGCCTAATGGACCTGCGCAAGCTGCTGGCGGCGGCGCGCGTACCCACAGAGAGGGCTCTGAGTGCCACCTCTGGCATGCGTGCCATAGGTTCGCCACCACTGATCTAGCTCAACCCTGAGCTACAGATACAACTTGAATACCATTGGGCAACTGCAGAATAAAAAAATAGAAGGTTTATTTGGGTGGAAAAAACTTAGAAGGAGAATAGAATACACACATACAAGCACAATTGCCCTCTTTGCAAGATAAGATAAGTTTCAGATATTTTGAATGCTGAAATAAATTATACTGCACAATGGATTATAACACAAGAAACTTCATTTCATAACGAATGTTAGTATTTAATCTGTCAAAAGATATTTAGAAATGTATAAATATTATACAATTTAAAAAGGGAAGAAGATTATCAACTTTCATTTATATGGAAGTTAGTTATTGGTTACAATTTTTTACAAAATATAGATGAATCGCAGGAAGACCCCTATCTGTTTCTAAATATTATCGTAAATCCCAAATGCTCATATATTGTCTATGCTGACTCTGGTGAAAATAGTATAAAGTTAGAGCTAACAGATACAGACTGCAAGAATCCAAACAACTAACCAGTTGATGGTAGCAGATTTATTAATCGATTTATTGATTTTCTTAGCTACTGATTTGTAGTCTCCTGAATTTTTCAGCCCAATTAAACATAATTCTATAAAAGTTATTTTCACAACTGTCTTAAGTGACATGTAGAACTTGCAAAAATAAAGCAAGACATGCTCACTCTGAATGAGGAAGTGCATTGGTACTTTGCCGACCAAAGATAGATTTCATTTTCCAAAGAAAAGCTCATCTTCTGAGAGAGATTCAGAGCACTGCAATATTACATATGCAAATTACTTCTCAGTCTGATTGGAATAACAGTGATCAAAATAGCAAACAGCTCTCAATTAAAAAAAAGGCAAGCTTCTAGATTTCTACATGCAAACAGCAAAGGGACAAGAGTTTGACTTACCTTACCTTGCTTTTATGCTGTTTTGAACGCATAGATAACTTTTCTGTTAATAAATGTTATTAACTAAAGTTCTTGGATGTTTATTTCATGTAACTGGAACTGTAGTCCAGTTACACTGCAAGGAAATACAGGTAGTCCTTGACTTACGACCACAATTAAGCCCAAAATTTTATGTTGCTAAGTGAGACATTTGTTAAGTGAGTTTTGCCCCATTTAAAAAACTTTCTTGCCAGAATTGTTAAGTGAATCACTGTAGCGGTTAAATTAGTAACATGGTTGTTCAGTGCCTTCCCCATTGACTTTGCTTGTCAAAAGGTGGCAAAAAGTGATCACATGACCTTGGGACACTGCAGCCGTCATAAATATGAGTCAGTTACCAAGCATCTGAATTTCGATCACATAATTATGGAGATACTGCAGTGGTCATAAGTGTGAAAAATGGTCATAAGTTACTTTTTCAGTGCCGTTGCAACTTTGAACGGTCACTAATTGAGCTGTTTTAAGTCCAGGATTACCGTAGTTAAAAAATAACAGCAATTGTAGGTCAAAGCAACATCATGCTTGCAAGCAGGGGCATTCAGCATCAACAAAGGGTCAACAAAGTCAAGAGGGCAATTGAGACACATGATTGCAGTCCTACCTCCTTTTATATTCATCACAAAATGCATGTAAAAAGGACAAGATTTCATTCTTGTGGTCCTGGACTTTATCTTTACAGACAACCTCATGTCAATGCTTGCAATTATGGCTTAATATTGTGTGTGTGTGTGTGTATGAACCTTATGGTTTGCTTTTAAGGATGGGTTTAAAAATAACTAGCCCAAATCTGCTTTTCAGCTATTAGTGTTTTTCATATAAGTTGTCTTGAATCAACAGTTGTGGAATTGGCCTTTAATCACCATTTTCCCTTGATTGTTAAGTTACTTCCTTAAATATGGTAGCTTAGATTAAATGGTAGGAATCTGGGTCTAATAGGAGAAAGGAGGGATTGTAATGGAGAGAAGGCATTAAGGCCATAAAGAGAGACTGAAAGAACAGACGCAAAGGTCACTTAAAACTGGAATGTCACTTTGAAAGCAGTAAGGAGATCAAAGTGCTTGTTTGGCTTTTAAAATATTCTGGTATTTGTGTGATTGCAACTTCTGTGTGATTGCAGCTTCGACATTTAGATTGCAAGCAACACTTAAGGGCTCAAGTGAATTATAATTTCAATATGTCTCTTTCTGCGGCAGTTAGTGCTTCAGTAATAGTTTCAAAACTAGTACTTGTTGTCATGTTATTTAGTGAAAACTTACTGCAGTTCTTAGAAAACAATTATAGTAATCCCTACATTTTAATTATATATCATGGTTTTATTTATTATTCAAAATATTCGTGTCATAGCAGGGTAGGCACCCTATTTTGAAAGGTGCATCAACTTGTTTTAGGCTTCTAGTTATGAAGTTTTTTTGGGGACTTCCGGTTAGGAAGTCCGTGGTTATTAATGGTGGGAGTCATAGGCATCCAATAGATGATATCATGTGCATTGTGACATCATTGGGTAATTAATGGAAATTACATAATTTGTATGAGAAGGTCATGACACTTTAGATGTTTCTTGCCTCTCCCCCCCCCCCACACACACACACATCTGGGCGGGTGTTCATTTCAACTATTTAGGCAACTAAATCATGGTACTGTATACAGTGTTAGAATTAGGAGTAGAGACATGAAATCTGAAACTGCTAACCTAGAGTGGATTCCTTCTGCTCTCTGTAATGTCTATCAGAGACATGTCTAGCAGCCCATGAAGTTCAGTAAAGGAACAGGTTTTATGAGAAAATCTTACTTCAGTTTAAGGAAATCTGCTGAATATAAATGTAATCTCAACAAAAGGTGTTTTTGGGCAAAGTTGTTGGGAAACCTCTAGTTTAAATCAATCACTGCTTTTTTTGTAAGGAAAAGCCTGTGGGGATGGGAAACATGTTCTGAGATGTGATATTATAAATATAACACATTAAGCAGGGGGTTGGACTAGATGACCTCCAAGGTCCCTTCCAACATTATTATTATTATTATTATTATTATTATTATTATTATTATTATTATTATTATTATTATTATTATTATTATTATTATTATTATTATTATTATTTGCACAAATCATTTCATTGATGGCTATGAGTGTCCTACCAGATGCAGGGCCTTGGCAAGCTATCACAGGAGATAAGATCAAAGATAATGTTTTATGTTTTGATAGAATTATCTACTGACCCTCCCTTGAGCAATACCAACCTAAAGGATATTGGATTAATGTGGGAAAAGAAAATGGGAATTGATTAGGTCCTTATGGGCCAAAGCAGCTTTAAAAGGAACTGAAGGACTTCTCCTGCAGAGTGTTAGGTACACTGCTGACTTTAGCAATGTCAGAGAGCTATGATGTGGCTGATCTTACAAAGTGGGAGGAAAGTTGATGCCAACATTTTGCTAACTAGATAAGATTTCTCTGACCTCCTAAGATGAATTAATGGATGCATTTTTGCTGCTGAAAGTTCCATGTTTCCAGCCTGTAAGTGTTTGCTCTCTTCATTAGTTCCTTCACTGTTACATACCAGTCATAATAAACACATTGTGGCAGAATACTTCTCTTCTGAGCTTAGAACAGTTAAGATTTTGTCACTTGACTGTGGCATACATCTGCCAATGCTTTCTAGAACATTGTAAGAGGGAAGACTTACTTTTTAGAATCGGAAGTGAGCTACCGTAAGAATGGATTGGCAATGATCTCAATATAACTTGTGGGGTCTCAAGGAGACACTTAACTTTGCACTTAATTCTTGTTGGACTTGGATAGATGGAGTGAAATATTAGTGACCCTTTATACAATTGCAAAACCTCTGCCTTTGAATACCCAACTGAGATAAACAATGGCTTCAAAGCAATAATGTTCCAAGCCAGTAAAATGCAGTGAAAATTAGATGAAAGTAATTGCAGGACTTGTGAGACCTGTACTGTTGCCATAGTGAAGGGTAGCCCCTTTGTATAGCTATGAAGTTTGGCCAAGTTCTATAGATGTCTTGGGTCTCATTTCAAGTGGATGAGCTTGGAAATCATGGATGAAGAAAGGAAAAAAGGCTGACACTGTACAAAGCAATCTTATCAGATTCTGTTTTATTCCAATATTTTTTTCTGGTAGTTGTAAATGTATGCCAATAGTATTTTTCCCTTCAGTATCATTAGATGCTGAGTTCAGGCATGTTTCTGAATTCAGGATTAAAGTTCAGGTCCATCCCCGTTGATTGGGAGCAGAGGATTAAAACTGCCCCATCTCCTTTTGTGTTCCAGATCTGGATTCATATAAAAAAGCAGTCATTGGGTCTCATAAAGCATATTCTCTATTATCAGGTTTCTCTGCTACCTTTGATACTCAGGTAGGCTTTATGAGATCCAATGATTGCTGTTTTTATATATGCTTCTACAGTGGCAGAGAAATGCTAGTGATGTTTAACCATTTAGAAATAGGATTCACTATTGAATTTCTATAAATACTGTAATGAACAGCGTAGTTTCATGTGGAGAACTACCAATGAATAATATAAACAATGCTCATAGATCTAATTTGTAGTGTTTTATTCTTGATTGTAAGCCGCCCAGAGTTTGGTTTAAGAATTAATTTACCTTTGGGAAAATTAATCTGGGGATGAGGGAGAGTTGGATGCTTTGTGGTAGGTAAACAACACTGTTGCTTGGAAACATACAGGAGTATACATTATATAATAAATAAATCTTTTTGAATCCAGGAATCCAACCTCCTCAATTTCCTGTGGGAGGGTAAATCTTCAATTGTTTTGGAACTGCCATTTTCAGAATTCCCAATTAATATGGAAGGATTTCTGTGAACTTCATTCCTAGCACATCTAGCACCAGATTCAGTAAAGTTTATGGCAGACCATTTGCAGGAGATATTCAAGTGCTGCAATTTAAATGACCAGTTTGTCTCCTTTTAAGATAAAGCAGGGTTCTGTGTTACCTCCAACCTCTGCCTAACCTATCCAACAGTATCTTAAGGCAATAGTCACCCTCTGAGGACACATTTGGTGTGCTGTTGGGGGCTTTTTAAAACAGATATAGGGTTGAACTTGGGAGCTTTCCCCCTGCAGACATGCCACTGCTACATTAGTCCAGTGGTGGCGAACCTATAGCACGTGTGCCAGAGATGGCATGCAGAGCCCTCTCTGTGGGCACGCGCGCCATTGCCCCAGCACCACCTCCCCCCATGGCCCCCTCCTCACCAGCAGCCCCCCGGAGGAGAGTACCCCCGGGCGTGGCCTGCGTGGAGCAGCGCAGCCAAGGATATGGCAGCCGGGCAGTAGGGACAAGACTCTGCCCTCGTACCCCGTCGCATGCAGATGATGCTGCAGGGCGTGGGCAGAGGGCGTGGGCAGAGGGCGTGGGCGCCATGGCGCTGCTGGGCCGCCTGGGCGATCTGCGGCGGGCCGTGGAGGCGATGGGTGACCCTGCGGGTGGGGGCGGGGGGGCGGGGCGGTTTTGGGGCACTCGGTCTCTAAAAGGTTTGCCATCACTGCATTAGTCTAAGACTGTATGGATACTGCTAGTCCCCATGGCTTCCACACAATGTTAATCAAATGGATAGATGAAAGTCTGAAACAGGAGCTTGTTTGGTCATTAAGGAAATGAATGGGAAGATTATACAGAAACATGTGAACTGTCCTGTACCTGCCACTGTCTCCCTAATGGGCTTTTCACGCCTCCTTAAATCTGTTGCTGGGTTTGATGGCCTTATTAGCAATAGCACTTAGACATATATACTGCTTCATAGTGCTTTGTAGCACTCTCTTAAGAGGTTTACAGAGTCAGCATATTGCCCCCAACAATCAGGCTCCTCATTTTACTGACCTTGGAAGGATGGAAGGCTGAATCAACCTTGAGCCGGTCAGGATCGAACTCCTGGCAGTAGGCAGAGTTAGCCTGCAATACTGCATTCTAATCACTGCGCCACCACAGCTAAATAAACCTGTCTTTTGAACTCCATTGCCTAGAAGCCTAACATGCTAAAACCTTTTCCTGCAAAGGTGCAGAGACAGGTTTATTTAGAAATTTTAAAAAAAATGAGCCACAGATGGCTGTTCAATAAAAGAAATCCATGTTTCAAAATAAAAATTGTGAATCAAGAAAACTGAATAAGCATTCTGGATATAACTGGATGTTGGGTTAAATTTTAGCTTAGTCAGGGAGTAATGAATGATGACCCCAAGCAAAACAATATGTTTTTTTAATGTGTTTTCGAGTGATGAAATTCACCAACGTGGAAAACAGAAAAAAGCAATCCTTTTATTGTCTTAAGATACTGTTGGATGGGTTAGATTGGCCAAGAGTGACTACTCTAAAGTTACTCTGTTTCATGTCTCAGTCCAAGAGTTGTTATTTTTCCTGGAAAAATCCTCAGTATTTCCAAGAATCTCAGGAAATGCAGGTGATTATATATGCCTTGTCATCTTTCTTTGTCCATAATGATGTTTTTAAAGGATGTAAGTTTGGCATCTTTCAGCGGGTTTTCCTGATTTACGCATACACAGATAACTTCACTTCCATAGTAACATGGCAACACTTACTGGTTTCCTACTCTTCCTAGTTCAACTAGTTATGATTTAGACCTGTTGAAACAAAAATTAAAAGCTATTGACAGCTTGTTGTTTTAAGCCAGATTAAAATTGGATTCGGACAGTGAAAAGGAGATTTGCAGACAGTATTTCAGCCAGGCAGAATTTCTTAACGATTAATAAAATTTCAATTTCATGTGTGTGTGTTTAAATTTATATGGCAGCCTAGACCAGCTCAGTCATCCTCTAGAATGATATGTGGATTTCCAGAATGTCTTTGCTATGGTTAATTCTGGATGCTGAAATCTTCCCATGTCAGTTGTGAAATGCTTCTCTGTGGCATTGTTATTCAAAAGGAAAGGGAAAGAAGAGGGTGTCAATGAAATGTATTAACTTCAGCAGTCAACTTCTTTGAAAGTGATAGCTTTTCCATTTCTTCATATGACCCACAAGAGGCCTAAAAAGAAACATACGGAATGGCAGTATTGAATAGAAAAGTGTGTCTTGCTCTTTAGATGCTATTTATTCAGGCTTTTGTCAAGCAATCACTCTGCCTCATTCTCAACATTTTATGGTGGTTCAGGGATCGTTGTCTCAATTTGTAAGCATCCTGTGTTTTCCCATCACTTCTGGATGACAAGATAAAATTGTTGCACAGAGTTTTATGAATTGGCAGCCCCAGGAACTATCATTCTAGAAGTACATTGAACATAGGTAGACTGCTGGTTGACTCCACAGATAGGAAAAACTTTCTAGTGGGATTAAATTGGCAGAGACAGGTCTGCCTGACTGATGACAACGTGTTATAAATGAGAAGCTAAACTTAATGTAGTGGCTTGCTGCAATAAATTTTATAATATTGCCTGTGGCTAGTTGAATGCTCATATAATGGCAATTTGCCGTTTCATTTTAGAAACTGTTAAGTGCTCTATCGAGTTGGTCATGCATCATTTGGCTGATATAAAAGAAGCTTTTACAACTGGCACGATTCTTGTATTTGTAGCAAGAACAGTTTTATGTGAGAAAGAGAGAGAGAGAGAGGAGAGAGAGAGAACACACTTTTGTTATAGTTTTATGTGATAAAGGTTAGCATCTGCAGCAGGAATTAATAGTGTGAAGTCCATAAGTGAAATTATGTTCAGCCTGGCTTTTCAGTCCACCCTGTTCTAAACTGGTTGAATGATGAGTAAATAAGACATTTCTGTATCATATTTAGTATAAAATGATTTATGCATTGTGATAACCTTAATTTAAATCATGCATTAAAATCTGAAATGAATATGACCTATCAAAAGAAAATGTTCACCCAAGTTTCAGTAACCATGAAAACATTGTTTTGTTTGTAGTCAGTTGTGCACGTCGCTGAAAGAAGGTGGACGACAATTTATTTATTCATACATATATGTTCTGTAAGTGTAAAATATTTTAAGCATCTCATGGTTTAAAACATGGAAGATATGTTGTTTTTGATTAATACTGACCCTGAGGTATCTAGAGCAGTATCTCACCATGGCCAACTTGCCGTAGCCAACTCACTGCTATCAACATGGTCAACTCACTGTGGCTAGCTCGCCATGGCCAACGTGCCATGGGACAACTTACTGCAGGACAATTCAACAATTTTATTTAATTATTTAAAATAATTAAAACAATATTTTTTTAATTCCACCATTTCTTTGATGTTATGTAACTTTTGTCCTGCGGCAAGTTGTTCTGCGGTGAGTTGGCTGTGGTGAATTGTCCTGTGGCGAGTTGGTTGTGGTGAGTTGGCCATGCCAAGCTGACTGCGGTGAATTGGCTGTGGCGAGTTGTCCTAGAGTCTCTAGACCCTCAGTCTGAGAATGTTAATGGACACAGAAAATATGGGATAGAAATTTCCCAAAAATAGACATATTATGGAAGTGACACATAAAGCAATTTTAGACTGGTCCCCAATAGAAATTATAGGGCAGCAACACTTTGCCCAAATTAGCAGTTATAGGAAAAATAGTGGTTCCGTAAAGTGATGTAAAAGTAAAAAAAAAAACTCCTTTTTTTCAATTGTATCTCCTCTTATCAGTGCCATAAACCTGCAAACTCAGAAAACAATGATTGAAAACTCAAATAAAAGCATTTGCTAAAGAACTACATGTGGGAGCTAAACCAATTACCTAGCTGCACTCCATATATTACATTTGACAGCCACTAATGAAGGATTTAGTTGATAATGTGCGAAGATTGGACTGGAGGCCTGAGAGCTTTATGGTTTGTTTTTTTTAAAGTTTGCAAACAGCAGACCATGTATTTTTTAGGTCAGTCATCAAGAACATTGGAGGGGGGAAACTACCTGCAGACTGACTTTTCTTATTCAACAATTGATTTGAGTTTAATCTACTGACAAACCTATTCGGGATTTACAATGATTAGCAAAGGTTTTTGACTCCTACCTGTGAACAGTAGCAAGAGTAGCACAATTCTCCTTGTCTGCCTCCCCAGATTATGCTGCTGAGATGAAAAATGTTTGGAGGATAGCCAAGAGTACTAAAGTCTATTCAGTTTGCATATTTACAAAGAGTAGCAATCAATATCTGGTTTTAGATTTCTTTGGCTCTGCCAGCCTACTCAAGCACATGGCTCAGGATGGTGGATCTTTGTAGCCTAATAAAAAAAGAAAGTAGTTCCCGCAAAACTGAGATTTACCTGTTTTTGGCATTGGAGGCTTTGTTGGATTTGGCAACCCTAGCTTAAAATAACCCTGGTATAATTCTGGGGGAATGAGTGGATTCTGTGACTGAGGTGGAAACTGTAAAGGCAGGAATCCTTATGTGAGAATAAAGCTTGCTCCAACCACTGGGGACCCATTCAGAGAAAATGGCGAATGAACTCTAGAGTCATTCTTTGCAAGGACTTGCACTCTGCCAGACATGCAAAATTAGCTTCCCCCCCCACCTCCAGCTTGTATTATTATCTCCTGGGCTTTTGTGCACTAAGGAAATAGAACATGAAGAACTAATAAATCCAATTAAACTCTGACATTAATTCAGTAAATCACACAGCAGCAGTGTTTTTGCAATAATATGGATTTTTTTTCCGGCGGCCTTACAGATTCTCTTAGGAGAAGAATTAATCCCTTTTCTTCTCATTTTATCTCTTTCCAGACATTTACAGCATGGTGTAACTCTCACCTCCGCAAGGCTGGCACCCAGATTGATAACATAGAAGAAGACTTCCGAGATGGCCTGAAGCTCATGCTACTCCTGGAAGTTATATCAGGTGAGACCATTGTTTTGCAATAGTTAATGAGCTGGAGTGGAGAAACCTGTGCTTCAAGCTTTCCCTGTGGTACAAAAGAAGAGCCAAGATGGCCATTGTTGAATCAGTGTCCCATGTGCACACAGTTCATGTTGTGAAATTTATGGAGAGAAGGAACTCCAGAAAGGCAAATAAATGGGAATCTATTCATATCCAGTATTCATTACCACATGAAGCAAAGCACTTGCTTCATCAGCATCTCTCTGTTATCAGGACATGAAGCATCCAAATACAAACTGGTGCCTTCTAGACTGGTCAAGCCAGCCTGGGATATTGAGAGCCACAATCCAGAATATCTGAATAGTGTCAGCTGGGGAAGGGTGTATCAGCATTACTTATCCAGTCACAATGTACTTTCTCAGGGTTGGAAACCAAGTCAGTCAAAGCAATAGTGTCGCTTCACTTCCATATGTTTTTGTCGGGACACCTTTCCCACTTAAGCTTCATTGTGCTATCCTCTGTAGCTACCTATACAGGTAGTCCTCGACTTACGACCACAATCAACCCCAAGATTTCTGTTGTTAAGTGATTTTTGTCCCATTTTACGATCTTTCTTGCCACAGTTGTTAAGTGAATCATTGCAGTTGTTAAATTAGTAACACGGTTGTTAAGTGAATCTGGCTTCCCCATTGACTTTGCTTGTCAGAAGTTTGCAAAAGGAGATCACATGACACCAGGACTCTGCAACCATCATAAATAAGAACCAGTTGCCATGCATCCAAATTTTGATCACATGACCATGGGGATCCTGCAACGGTCGTAAGTGTGAAAAGCGGTCATAAGTCACTTTTTTCTGTGTCGTAACTTCGAACAGTCGCTGAACGAAAAGTTGTAAGTTGAGGATTACCTGTATAGAACTTTGATTGCTCTTCTACAACCAAAGGCCTTGGAGAAAGCCACAAGTAGTCCTCCTTCCTCTGCAGAATTTAAAAGCAAAATGTTGAATGGTACATGTCCTGTGGCTTTCTTTGAAGTCTTCCAGAACCAGCTGAAATTGTCTCTTGTGTTATTTATTCCTGACTTGTTTATCTTGCTAGTGAAGTGCTCGCTCATGCATCGGGAAGGAGAGGAAAGCCAAGAGGAAGCAGTTTACAGACAGTGATAGGCAGAGGGCAAATAACCAACCCTTGGTGTTTTTATTTACAGAATTCTGCCATGGAATATATTTCCTTGATGTTGCATTCTCCTCTCTGTCTTCATCTCTTTGCCCTTATTGTGTTTTGTTTTGAATGTTGCCTTTCTCTGCAGTGCCTTCCAGGTTTTCTTTAGGACTCTGGCTTGAACAATTCTTCACCTTTGACTATCCAGGAATTCTGGAAACTATAGTACCAACAAATCTAGGGATCACTGGTCATGGAGAAGCTGGTTATACACACTGCACAGCCAAAATGCTTCAAAATATTTTTTGCTGCGATTTAACATGGTGGTTTGCCACATATGTAAGCAGGTTCCATGGTCTCTTAAAATCTCAATGATTCCCATTTTCCCCCAGTAGAAGCCCTTTTAAACATGTACAGTTGGCATGAGCTCTTGAAAGTGTAGGACAAGCCCTCACTTTGTTGTGGCATCGTCTGGTAAAGATTACTGTGACTGCCAAAGGAGAGTCAGTTCGTTCTTGTCTGAAGGAAAGGCGGCTATTCTCCTGCCTCTTTGAACTTCAGGTTCAGTTGCTTTTGGCAGCAGTTCAAAGTAAACACAGTTATAACGGCTGGACATGCTGTATTTTGGAAAGAAAAGACACATAACTGAAGAAAAGCAAGGGATTGTAGACTGAATCCTTTGCAAGAAAGGAGATGCCATTTATCTCCCTCCAACTTTTTTTTTTTTTTTAACTATAAGGTTTATTGTTGCTGCTGTGTATGAATGATGTTTTGACATAAGATAGCCTTTGGGGAATATCAAAGTAGAATATTGGAAACGTACAATAAAAATAATTAGAAATAGCCCCAAAGGGAAAAAAAGTGGTGTGATTCAAGCCCACCAGGTCCCAGAGGTTCTGTTTCAGATAAGGACGTTTGCTCCTTTTTTGCCTGCCATTAGAGCTAAAATCTCATGTTTGAAAAAAAATTTGCCCACCTCAGATGTAATTCATTGATATGATATCTTTGGGATTACGGTGCGGATATATAAATTTGCCACCAATTGATAACCCTAACTCATTTGAGGGGGAAACGGTACAAGTACAAGTCAGCTGCAATAAGCAGAGTAATCAGTTGGTCTGTGGCAGGCAAAAAAAATCCTTTTTGATGGGCAAAAAGAAACTAGAACCCTCATAAGCCGTGGTTTAGTAGAACAAAACCCAGAATGTTTTAGTAGTTCTGGGTTTCACATAAAACAAAATCCAGAGGAGTGACTAGGACAAGCTTGCCCTATCCTCCTCTGTGGTTCCCAGTACAGCATACTGTAGCAGCCTGCCCACCCCTTTTATTTTCCAGAGCCCTCCCTTCCTCATTTCTGCTCTGCCACCCCTGATATTGTTGCAGCACAGCACGTTTCCTGGGCCAGCCTGTCCCCAGATCTTCCCATGTTTCTCCTTAGCCATTAATGTCCTTGGCTTTTTCCCTGCTTCCCCCTCCCCCCTGCCCCCAACTCCAAACCATTTGTGTCTGGATAAAAACAGCTTCATTTTGTTCTCTGCATGGGCCAAAACTCCCGAAGTGTGTATGTTTCCATTCAGGCATAGACCACCCATAGTCAGCTGTTCCATGCACCAAACATTTTGCACATCTTTAGAAAAAAATAATCCCAATGAAAACTGCCATGACAACTTAGTTCTGCTTTTATTTACTTCTGTACATACTTCCATTTCCCCACTATGAAGATAATTGAGCACATTTGTTTAGGCACTTTATTCTGTCTGGGCTAAACCCTTAGAAACAATATCGGCACTGAATGTCATATTGTACAGGGGGAAAAAGCATTATTGCTTTTAGGACCTATGTATTGAAATACATATTAGGGAAAATCATGAGGTCAGTCCTTCTGAAACAATACCACTTTGGAATAAGAGGCAATTGTATACTTAAATATTCCCTATATAAAGTGTTCCCCCTTTTATTTTTATTCGTTTTATAATTTACTTCATTACATAGTTATAAACCTTACATTATATTGCTTTGCTACAGTATTGACTATATTGATTAATACAATATTGAGTAAACATTATCAGCACTGTAATATTTAGATAACTTAGACCATTTAGGATTCAAAACAAGAAAGAAATATCAATGTTAATTATGATTTCAAATGTTAATAAGCATAAAATTATTTGGATTTTTCATCCAGAATTGAATACAACATTAAGAAAACACTGCATGCTGTATCAAAGTATTTGTTGTACAATAAAGGTTTTGATCTCAACTTACTATTAAGATCTCCGCTGTTGGAAAAGGAAAAGAGAAAAAATAAACAAAGCAAATTTGAAAACAGTTTAATCTCATTCCTGCTTGTGACCATGGTATGATTATTTTAGTTTATTGTTCCCCAAAGGGCTGCTTAGTATGTGTATAACTTGTCACTTGAGGGAAATAGTCAAATACATGATCCCCCTATATGATTAAGTGATACTATCAGGTATTTATAAAATTACGACTGTAAACAAATCCTAATGGATCAGCAGAGAAGCAACTGTTTTCTTTGTGTGGTATATGAATTCTTGGTAGAGGTGAAATGAAGGACTTAATTTTTTAAAAAATAATCATGTCTTCTTTTCTCAACCTGACTAGGTGAACGTTTGGCTAAACCGGAAAGAGGCAAAATGCGAGTGCACAAAATCTCAAATGTGAACAAAGCTCTGGATTTTATTGCTAGCAAAGGAGTCAAGCTGGTCTCCATTGGAGCTGAAGGTAAGCAGCATGCACTTCAAGCAAGGAACTGGACAGTAGCAATAATGAACCTGCTTTTATTTGATACATATTTAATATTAGATGCATTGCTAGAAAATAATGTATTTGCTTAACTCATTCTTTGCATCAGTCTTCACACAAAAAGAAATTACAACCCAAAATACCAAAAAATAAATAAACCTACTGCAAAAGACAAACTAGAAACAAAAATTAAAATAAGCAAGAAAATAGTAAGAGAACACCTATCCAACCTTGACAAATATAAATCACCGGGACCCGACAGATTACATCCCAGAGTTCTGAAAGAGCTGGCAGATGTTATCTCAGAACCGTTGTACCCCATCTTTCATAAATCCTGGAGCACCAGGGAAGTACTTGAGGATTGGAGAAGGGCTGATGTGGTTCCCATCTTCAAGAAAGGAAAAAAAACAGACCCAGGAAACTACAGACCAATCAGTCTAACTATCAATACCTGGCAAGATCCTAGAAAAGATAATCAAAAAACAGATCTGCAAATAACTAGAAGCAAACAAAGTTATAACTAGTAGCCAGCACGGGTTTGTTAAAAACAGATCATGCCAAACCAATCTACACCCACATGGAGAGAAGTAAGCAGTGGGGTACCACAAGGTTCCGCCTTAGGCCTAGTATTCTTCAATATCTTTATAAATGACTTAGATGAAGAAATTGAAGGGGAACTCATCAAATTTGCAGATTACACTAAACTGGCAGGAATAGCCAACACCCCAGAAGACAAACTCAGGATCCAAAAAGATCTTGACAAACTTGAACAATGGGTCCTATCCAACAAAATGAGTTTCAATGTGGAGAAAAGCAAAAGTTTTACATTTAGGCAGGAAAAATCAAAGTTACAAGTACAGATTGGGCAAGACCTGGCTTAAAAACAGTAACTGTGAGAGGGACCTTGGAGTCCTAGTGGACGATCACTTGACTATGAGCCAGCAGTGTGTAGCTGCCGCCAAAAAAGCTAATACAATCCTGGGTTGTATAAACAGAGGCATAGAATCAAGATCACATGAAGTATTAGTACCGCTTTATAAAACCCTAGTAAGACCACACCTGTAATACTGCAACCAATTTTGGTCACCATACTACAAAAAAGATGTTGAGAGTTTGGAAAAAGTTCAGAGAAGAGCAGCTAAGATGATCAAAGGCCTGGAGACTAAAACATATGAAGAATGGCTACGGGACTTGAGTTTGGTTCGTCTAAAGAAAAGAAGAAATAGGGGAGACATGATAGCAGTGTTCCAGTATCTGAGGGGCTGCCACAAGGCAGAGGGGGTCAGGTTGTTCACCAAAGCACCAGAGGGAAAGATGAGAAACAATGGTTGGAAACTGATCAAAGAGAGAAGCAACCTGGAATTAAGGAGAAACTTCCTGACAGTGAGGACAATCAACCAGTGGAACAGCTTACCCCAGAAATCGTGGGCACTCCATCACCGGATATTTTTAAGAAGAGGCTAGACAATCACTTGTCAGATGGTATAGGTTCTCCTGCTTGAGCAGTGGACTGGACTAGAAGACAGTTCTATTCTATTCTATTCTATTCTATTCTATTCTATTCTATTCTATTCTATTCTATTCTATTCCTATTCCTATTCCTATTCCTATTCTATTCTATTCTATTCTATTCTATTCTATTCTATTCTATTCTATTCTATTCTATTCTATTCTATTCTATTCTATGACTTCACATTTGAAGACCAACCAATTAAGGAGTCTTAGAATAGCTGGACGCAGTTTTTGGCTTCTATCCATCCATTCATTCATTTGTTACATTCATTTGTATCCTGCCCAGTCACCAAGAACCAGGTATATGGATATATGCTCTCTGTGTTCCTTCTAATGGATTATTATCCTGTCTCATTATCTTTGATTTGGGGGAAGAAGAGAAAAGAAAGAATCCTATGCCTTTGTTCATCTTAGGAAAAAAAATTGCTTATGGATTCTCTAATCCAAGAACATGATGAGCCAAATTGTCTTCTTACACATCACAAACTTTTCCCCAAAATACTTGAGTGAAACAATGTTATGCATGATTACAACTTGATATATCTGAGTAAGGGGAAGGAAAGAAGCAGTCTCTGAAAATGCACAATGTGCAATAGGAATAGACAGCATTTCAAAGTTAAGAAAGATTTATTTATTCAATTTCTCTAGCTGCCCAACTCAACCAAGTGAATGTGTTTAGTTTATCTGTGCTGTCTGTTATTCTTTAGATTCAGCATGAGATATAACAAGAACGTAGATATGATTAGGTCATCAAGTTTCATTATTATATCAAACACATATAATTTAACACATGCACACACACACACACACACACACACACACACATTGTCAAAAGATCCCTGATATCACTTGACTACAAGTGATATCATCACTAAATCATTTCCCAATCATCATCTTGGCTCCAGAATGTCCAAGGAACTATATCGGAAGTTTGGAAAAACAAGAGAAAACACTGGAATTCTATATTGATACTAGGTTGGCAATGCTAACATTTCTTACTGTGGCGCAAAAAGGAAACTGTAAGGAAGAGACACTGACATTTGGAACAATTTTTAAAAATTGTATTTATACAAGTGAAATCATAAATAGTGAAATTATTGTTTTCATTGGCTAAATTAAAGGCACCTTCTTTATATGGTTTACAGTACTGTTCATATTCTGCAAATTCTGCAGGTTCAAGAAAGCATTCCCTTTAGTTGCTTATACTGCATGACCTCTCACACTTAGTAATGGAGTTTTTTAATCCAAATTCTTCTCAATGGCACAAAAATAGTCCACATTTCGTAATAAAATGAACTGCAATATAGAGTGTAAACACATTTTCATTCTCTTTTGATGCATTTCCACCATATTTCCTATTTACATATGAAATAACTTCATAAATCCTCTTTGAAATCCTGATGAAAAAAAAAATCCTGTGATCCTCCTATGTAAAACAAGGAGATAATAGAATATCAGAATTAAACAGGGCTATACATATCAATGCATTTTAGAGTCCTTTTAAAGAACCCAGTTTTATTATGAACATTCAGTGGTTATTTTCCTTTTGAAACAACTGAGCACCAAAGGGATGGATATTGTATCTTTATTTGTATATTCTGTTCACAAAGACTTATTGTAGTAAAACCAATTATATGGAAATATACTCACTAGAGCAGAACACTTGGTTTCCTCTTTCCAGCTGTTCCTGTTCTTCAAACAGCAGTCTGTATCTTTTCACAGGCTGAATGCAGATCTATCTGAACATTTTTCCTTGTTGAGTGTGCTGTGAACAGCACTCTGAGATCGTGAGAAAGGAGAGTGACAACTGTTCTAGAATTCACACCTGAGATATTTTTGCTTGACTTTTTAAGGATCCTTCGTTACATGTTTTCACTATTACTTCTTGGAGAATTCATATCATCATCCTTAGTCTTCAGCCCGTATTTCATGTCTCTGTCAACTCCTTTTTCTTTTAATGGAGAAGCTTCGTGAAGTGTGAAAGATGCAGAACAGAATCTCAATTCTCCATTGGTATGAACCTCCTAAAAGGGCCCCATTGATTTTGGAGGAAAGGGGGAGTCCATCAGCTGTACTAAAGATTGTTTAGTACCCACATCTCTCCTATTCCGTACCCCAAACACCTTTAAGAACTATTAGCCTTTTCTTTGTTATATCAGAATTCTGGAATTTCAAGATAAAACAGATTCGCTCCATGCTTAACCCCTGCAACCGAATGAATGTTTTGCATACGAACATATCTTCACATTTGATATAAAGATATATTCCTGACACCAGGGCGATAACATTGGTTTTGTGGCGGAGAACAAGACATACAAGATAGTTACCAACTTTAGCAAATAAAATCCAAACTGTTGCTCCCTAGCAACAGTTCTTTTATTCATGAATCTGTCTTAAAAGATTTCTTTGTCACTTACCACATTTTTATTGTTGCAAAATTGTGGAATATTGGAATGAGGTGATAGAATCTGACAGGATCACATTTTGGATGCAAATTGTTAACCCTCACTGTTTCCTTCAGAATTTGTTTTTAATTATTTCCATTGCTGCTGCTGCTACTGCTGCTGCCACTGCCCAGTCATAGATAATACAAAGAACTAAACTAACATTTGAATGAAGACTTCTGTTGGCATAATTGTTAATCAGTCCTGCTGTCCATCATGAATTTGCTGTCTTATTTCTCTTGGAATGCTTTTGGACTGTTGGTTGACTTTGTTTGCCACACACTAAAGCCAGATGTTTAGACTGGATTTGGCATTTTTATCTACTTATTGAGTCATTCCCAAGGACGTAGGATAGGCAGCTGTTGATATTTGATAGTGTTAAATGTTAAACAAGGTATTGTTGCAAGATGTAAGCTATTCCAATAAAGCTGCCTTTTGCAATTGACTGATGGTGAATTTGTCAATGCTGATGGTGTTCAGATTGTGCTCTAATTGTTTGGAATTACACCCAAGGCACCTATTACTATTGATACTACCTTTGCTTTCTTTTGTTGTTGTTATGATTCATTGCACAGTCTGCCAGATGTTCAGACTGGATTTGGCATTTTTGTCTATCGAATCCTTTCCAATGACCTGGGGTAGGCAGATGTGGATATTTGATGGTATTGTTATGGTTCATCACACAGCAAGATGTTCAGACTGGACTTTCTGAAATTTACATCTCACCATATTTTTTATGGGAGAGACACTCTTTGTCTGACTCCTTGGATGAGACCTGTCTAGTATGGTTGAACTTTTGGCATAGCTCTCATTTTCCTCAGAGCAGGCAAGGCCCACAACCACATCAAGGTAGTGCCTCACTGGGAGTATTATTAGTATCAGTATCATCATCATCATCATTATTATTATTCCTGAATTAGGAGCTTTATATATGCACCTGCTGTTAACACTGACATGATTCATTGAGTGAATCCTTCAGGTGATCTAGGCAATTATTTTGAACTACTGAACATCTCAGAACAATAGTGTCTGTCTGCTAGGCAGGTGGATATAAACACCTTAACACTCTTTAATATAGCGTAAGGTGGTGTTAATTTGGATTGGGGTGGACTTGATAGACCTTTTTTCATGTAAGAGAGTAATCAAGTTTGAATTAATTAAAAGAATTAACACCTTTCTCGATTAAACAGAAAAGTTTTTTTTCTTATCACATTACACTGTTAGTTTGATGCAAAAATATCTCTTATATCCCAAACTGTATAATGAATGTCTACATAAATAAATTCAGTGATTTTACCACCTGCATTTCATTTCTTCACTTTTATTCTCTCTGTTCCTACCATCCATAGCAACAGTGGATTTCTATATATTCCTTTCTCAGGGCAATACTCCATGAATCTCATTAGTGATCCAGGAAATCTTATGCAATAATACATAGATGAGTCTTTAAGAAACCACAAGATTCTGTTGTTTTGCTGTAAAGAAGGATATAGCTGCTTCTCTATGGAGTTCTAAGTGGAGCAGAAATGTGAATGGAAGTGCCCGCATTTTATTGTTAATTTTCAGCTGCAGTGTCACAGCTATTAGAGGAACTGACTAGCTGATATCCTGGGGGAAACCAAGATCTGATGGGAATCTCTGAGCATCAGATTGGCCAGAAAGACAATCTAATTTCTTTCTCTTGACTACCCTAAAGATTCTTCTACCAATTAATAGGAACTGAACTTCCTTTTATGTGCTGATGTGGACACAGGCATTGTGTAACACCAGTAAACAACCAGCCTATTTCTAAATATTACAAATTGTGAAAGGGGGCTAATTGTACCAAACCAGATCATATTTTTTAAATATTGACTGAGCCCAGCTGTTGTTTCTGGTTTTAAAAAACAAGTTCTCATGCCAACACTCTGAAATGTACTAATGTACAGGGTGTACTAAAACTTAAACTGTAAACTGGCTTGAGCAATCAAACAGGAAGGCATCATATGCATCAGTCAAATAAATAAATGGAAAGATATTAAAAAGAAAACCAAACAGTTCAAATTAGACCAGAGAAGTAATATGCATTCAGAGGATTTTGATATTTTTCTCCTCAGTGGATGATTTCTGATCTTCATCATAAGTCCAGAGAGTTTTTATGTACCCTCTGCCCCTCTTCTCATCATAGGTTTCAGGGGGTGTCTAGCTCTGTTGTTGGATTAATAAGTTTTTTTTAAAGAACATGCTTATTTATTTCTGGTTGTTCAATTGCTACATTTCTTTTTTACAGAGATTGTTGATGGGAATGCAAAAATGACCCTTGGCATGATTTGGACCATCATCCTTCGTTTTGCCATTCAGGATATCTCAGTAGAAGGTAAATCCCAACAGGTTCTTATCTCTTTCAAGGATAGTTATGATGGGGAAGAGTTTGTATATTATGAATTGCCTCAAGGGAAAGAACATGAAACCTATACTCTGAATGAAGGATACTTGCACATCGGCGAGAAGTTAGTGTTTCTGCTTGATTAATTGCACAGAGGTATCGGAACGTTGCTGATTCTATTTACAAAATGCAGAGTTAAGGAATTCCAAGTTTGCATTCCCTGTCTTGACAGAAGAGTGGTGAACATAGGCTGACAGCTTTCATGACATTGTAGACCCAGGCTTCTCTTTATTGTTAGGGAACCTGCCTAGGCATTAAGGTCTGCAGGGGAGGCAGAGTTCTCTTTCAAAGAACTTTTCTGCCTGTCCACACTTTGGAATTCGCTTCCTTAGGAGTCTCGGTTAGTTTAGCTTTCTGAAAGAGCTTCAAGAGACACCTCTTCAGTTTGGCCTTTTTATTCATTTAGTATTATTTCATACTTGGTTCATCTTTGTAACTATTGGGCTACGTTAATAATTTTGAACTGATTTGTTTTATATGCGGCAGCATATTGACAGTATTGATAAAAAGAGGGGAGGATCTGATCTCAGGGCATAGCTGCATAGCTCTTGGATGTGAGACCACTAAATATTAATTAGAGGGCTGGGAAGTTGAAAACAGCCCTAGAAAAAACAGTAACAAATTAATTCCATGTTATTGTCCAGAAAACTACACGGGCATGTTCACATAATCACTGAGTATTTGCATTTGACAGAAAGGAAATTTGACTTTATCTCTCTGTATTATTTTACTCAATTGAGTGCTTTTGGGAAAAGTTGAAAGAATCGCATTCCAGATTTATAATCTATTTTTGAAAAAAGTTTAAAGAAACTTTAAAGAAAGAGCATTTCAAATGAATACTGTGCTATGGAAATGCAGCATCAGTAGCAGTTGCCAACTGCCAAAAACGTCATAAAATCTCAGGGAAGGAAAGGGGTATGGGAAAAATACTGGTGACTGTACTTTAAATTCTTTAAACAAGGCTGATGTACCTTAAATATTTAATACTGAAGTCTATATTTGGTTAAGGCATCAGGCTAGAAACCAGGCTTAGGCATGAAAGCCAGCTGGGTGGCTTTGAACCAGTCACTCATTCTCTTCCCAAGCTACCTCACAGGGTGGTTGTTTTGAAAATAGGAGTAGGAAGGAGTATTGGATATGTTTGTCACCTTGAGTTGTTTATAAAAAATAATGAAGGATGGATGTAAATAGAAATAAATAAACATAAACATTTCTTTTTAAAAATTAAATGCTGCAATCTCTTGAGTCACTAAAATAATATAACGCACATAATCAAATTGATCGTAAGACTTGTCAACCATTCACATCACAGCAATATTTTTATTAAGGCAGTTCATCTTAAATAGTTCTTGAGCATTCTAAAGCTTGTACCTCATTATCATAACTTTTAAGTTGAGTAAACTGTTATTTTTTTATTGCTAAGTTGTTAATTTTAGTTTGTATTTTATTATTAGGGTCATTATTATTAATTAAAATTTGCTATGGCTGTCCAATGCAGAAGGCCCTGGGCTGCTTACTTTTACTTTACTTTTACTATTTTACTCTGGGCTTTCAACATAAAACTGGTTCTTGGGAGATTCTGAAGTGCATATGGAAGGTGCCATCCAGGTTCTCCTCAGTGGCTTTAAAGGTCAGAATGATCAAGGAAAACTTGGAACTAATGCTTTTATCTTTTGTTCTGTAGAGACATCTGCGAAAGAAGGGCTTTTGCTGTGGTGCCAGAGGAAAACTGCCCCTTACAAAAACGTGAACATCCAAAACTTCCATATTAGGTAAAGAGCATTAAGAGCAGTTCCCTAAAAATATTACTTTTCTGATATGTCACATATACCAGTTGCACAGCCAGTGCCTGTCCCAGGTTGGAGAAAAATCTCATTTAAAAGATTTGGATGCTGCATAATGCTCAACTCAGCTGTCCTTAAACCTTATGCTAAGAACATTCACAATTAACATCACAACTTAGATGGAGGAGGATGGAGTGTTTGTGCTTTGAACCTACCTGCCAGTTCAGGATTTGAGGGCCACAATTGGCTAAAGGTTTCTTACTTTGTTACCATGGCATCAGACACATCTTCAGGACTGGGATTTCTGTCAAACAACATGGCATTGATGCAACAGAAATTTTGCCCCTTTTTACATGTGTGTGACAATAACCCTACGAAACAGTTGGACCTAGTATCACAACAACACAATGCTGCTTTCATAATTTGTTTTTCGTTGACCCATATGCAATTCCCCCTAGTAATGTTAAAATGCTGAAGCTTTTTTTTTTTTTAACTTTTATCCAGCCAAAACAAGATAAAGATAGGACCGGTTCAGACTATATTCCCACTTTGCTAAACTAAAGGTTGTCAAGATAAAAATGAATGCTGGGCTCATCTTTCTTTCCTCATCATTTCATCTGTTGTTAACCTAAACAACAGTTCTTTGTTATACTTGAAACATGAAGGCAATGTCGCTTCATGTTGGTTTATTCAACATGCAAATGGAAAATTAATGTTATGCTGTGGTTTAGCAATCTATGGAGAGATGATGAAAATAACTTTTATAGGATTTGAACTATGTACAGTGACATGTAAAATGGGTTTTACATTACTTACGAAGTAATTAATGCAAACTAATGGGTTGAGGAACCAAAGAAGGGAATGTAGTGCTACTGTATCGAGGTTTCACTCAGATAACACATTCATTTAAAAATACACATTTCTCTAGCAGACTTTTTTCTACCTATGTTTCTGTATACTTCAGCACTGAAAAGTTTCAATGATAAAGCTAGACCTGAGTTGATCATTAACTGTGGTTGATTACAGCAGTCCAGGCAATGGAGACAAGATGGAAGCAATGCATCATGTTCTAATGACAGTGTTTGTGTATTTACTTTCTCTACTGCTCTCTTCCTTCTGACCCATAGAAATACAGTTAGTCAACACAACTGTCAAAAATCTATAAAGAAGAAGAATGAAAAGGAATATTATACCTTGAAACTCAGCAAGAGATGCTGATGTCCTTATTCTTTCCCCTCTCACCTCAGTTCTGTTAAAGAAAATATATTTCACTCATTTGAAGAAAATAGCTCTTGTCGTGTGTCACACTGTATTCCTTTTTATATCTGTAGACAAACTGGAATCATTATTTGCCAAAATCTGACAATAGAAAGAGCAAACAACATTTTAACATTATTTTACTGGATATATCCATTAGTGATTGATAAAACAATATACCTTCTTTATTTTTATTCCTTCCTACCAGGTCCTTCTAAATATGAAACTGGCTGACTTTTCAAAAATGCTTATGAATAGAAATTTTGATTAAATCCAAATACAATTAATCTCTAGATGGCCGACTTGTTTTTTCCCCACATGTTGGCCCACAGTTTGAATTGCCCCTGATTGTTAGTTGTGCTGGCTCAGATGAAAAGATTTGTAAGTTAATAGCATTTGTAATTTTGGAAGATGCCATCTAAATCAACTATATTTTCTCTGCCCAATTGTATGCACAGGGAACACTGTTGATTTAGACTTTCTTCAGTTTGCTTTCTTGAAGAATATAACTAATTCTGTTTTGTCTCTTTTATAGCTGGAAGGATGGTCTTGGTTTTTGTGCATTGATTCATAGACATCGTCCAGAACTTATTGACTATGGAAAACTAAGAAAGGTACTGTGTTATGTTTTGAGATGTCTCAGGTTCATAGATCCCAAAAGAATAAAACTTTTGGATAATTTTACCTAAGATAAAATAGATTCTCTGAAAAGCTCAGATATATTGATTTGAGGCAGTCTTTTTTTTTTTTAAAGAATTTTATTGGATTTTAGGGTTAGGAATAAAATGGGGTCGGGAATGGGGTTAGGGTTTAAGCTGGGGTTGGGGTAGGGTTTGGGATTAGGACAGGGTTAGGGTCAACATTGGGGTTATCCCCCAGTAACATTTTCAATATTTAGCAAACAGAATATTGTCTGGGTACATACGTATAGTTAACAATAATTAATATAGTAATAGATAACAGTAGTGAGTATAATTGGTTATCATAAACAGTATTAATTAATCAATCCATTACATTCTTCTTACTAGTATGTATTCAAAATAACATATCACGTTCCTTTCTCCCTGATTCGTTTTCCTAGCCATTGATAGAAATTATCCCATGTTCTAAATCTAAAGTAAACTGAATCTTCTTTCTCTTTAATCTCTAAAGTCAATCTATCCATTTCTGAACATTCTAAAATTTTCTTGATTAATACTTCTTCAGTTGGTAAATTTTCATTTTTCCAATATTGGGCAAATGCAATTCTCGCTGCTGTTAATACAGGTAATAGTAAATATTCACTCTCCTTCTCATAATTAGCTCCTAATATTCCTAACAAAAACAGTTCTGGTTTAAAATCTATCTGTTTTTTAGTCATCTTTTCTAACCATACATGTATCTTAACCCAAAACTTTTTTGCTTTAGGGCATGTCCACCAGATATGATAATAAGTACCTGGCCTTTGTTTACATTTCCAACAGTTACTTGAAGTATTTTTAAACATTTTCGCTAATCTCACTGGTGTCATAGATTTGAGGCAGTCTTTTTTGACCTGGTGTTCTCCAAATGTGTTGGATTGACTCCCAGAGCACATGTGGAAGGCAGCAGGTTGGAAAAGGAAGTAGTTATATGCTGATGAAGATCTAGATTAACAGCAGATTGACAGTTCCTTGGCCTTCAGAATTCTAACTCAGGTAATTCAAATGCTTGTTTTGATTTGCAAAAGTTAGAAGGATAGCAATTGGTGACATTTCAATAATGTTTAACATGCGTTTGTACAAATGTGTATTTAGTGTATTTAAACCTCCTAATACAGTTAAATGGACTTTTCAGGAGGAAAGCATGGCTGCTAAAGCTGAATATCTATTACATCTGAATTTATTTGGTTCAATTTACAGATTATACATAATTACACCAAAGATGTAAATTCAGTCAACTGTTGAAATTATTTTTGATATAATTGGATTTATCCATCATTTCAGGAAGGTATCTGAATGGAAAATATGTCCACAGTTTCTGAAGTTCACTTAACTGAGGTCTGATAAATCACTGTGATTATAATGCTTGTTAAATAGTGGCCATTTCCAATTTAAATCCTATTGCCCATTCTGACTATACGTTTTGATACCCATTTATCAGTAAGTTCTAAAAATGCTTTTCCTCAACTGTTACTAAATTAAAAGAAATGGAGATATTTCAGATAACAGGTCATATATGTTAAAAAAGAATAAAATAGCATATTGGAAAATCAAGTTAATCTAATCTTTCTTTGCTTAACCTTTATAAAAGGAGGAACAATTTAAACAAAAATGCAGTGATTGTATGCTTGCTCCAAATGTTATTTATAATATAATTAGTAGTTAACTAAAATGGATGTTTCAGCAGCTTTTTAAAAGGTCCTTTTTGTTCCTTGAACATTGTTATATTGAGTTCCCCAAATTAAGGGCAAAAGGATTTCATTTTCCTCTTTTAGAAGAAATGTCTTAATTGTCAGCTCCTAGAATGTTCTTCTTCATAGAAGGGTGTTTATGAGTCTACCTATGCAAATCGTGCAAAGTTCTCCTGTTTCCCCCCTCTTTCTTTAAATGTGAAAATAGTGGAGTTAATGGCAAGACGATGTCATCTGTTTCTTGCAGTATACATAGCCTGAACTGAGATTTATGTATATTTATTTGTATGTGACAGTCAAGATCAGCATAAAATAAAAAGCAAAACCCATGTTAACCCATACTATAGGCAAAACTAAACATCAAAAGTATACATTTTGTCAAGTATCAAAATAAAAAATAGTTATGACCACACCAGATTCCAACCTTCACTCAACAATATGCCCTCTTCCTGTGCTAAATGAAATAAATAGATCTTAATTGTTTTCCTGAGATCTACAAGAGTAGGAACAGTGTGAGTCTCCATTGGAAGGGAATTCCACAAGCAATGGGGGTATCAATCAAAATGCCTATTTCCGAGGTTCAGCCAAATGATAATCTTGAATGTGCAGGACTTGAAGAGAGTTGACTTTATTTGACTATTAGACGATTATGTGAGAAAGCAGGGCCACCGAAAACCATCCTTATCCATCAGAGGGGTTAGTGGGGGGAAAATAAGGAAGTATAATAATTTTTACAAGAAATTTAAAAGCATAGCAATCCTCTCTATATAAGACAGTAATACAAATTATTATTAAAATACCCAAAAAGCTAAATAAAAAAAATGTGTCTGTAGGTTATTTATAAACTAGAGAAAATAGAAAGTAGTCTTTCCTGAAGAAATACGCTAGATAAGACCATTGTCCTTTAGTTAAATTTGTTTTCTCTGTCTTCTTTGAGTCAGCTAATCTAGCTTTTCAATGAAATATACTATGCAACTGAAGGTTATTGAAGTATTTTCTTGTATTATGTATTTACTGCTAATAAAACCATTCTTTTTCTTAGGATGATCCTCTTACAAATCTGAATACAGCTTTTGATGTGGCTGAAAGATTCTTAGATATTCCAAAGATGTTGGATGCAGAAGGTATAGTAAAATCCGATTTTGTTTCCCTTCTCTTCCTCCCACTCCCCGCAAAGATTCCTCAAAATGCCTTCATGTATTTACTAGAACTTTCAGGTTCTTACTAGATCATTCCTTCCTTATCACACATTTAGACACATTTAGACCAGACTAAGTTCTGATACACCTACAGCAATCACAATCTTAAAATATTGGTCTAATTTTTGGATCCTGCACAATACTAATGCCATTTGATTAATAGGATAACAGAGAAAACATTTGTGTGTATCAGTAGGAGCAGCACAGATTTGGGACTTTCTAACGTCCTTCATGATTTTGTTCCAGTCATGAGATCCTGTCATGGACATTAGCTCCATGTAGTAGCAAAATAATGTGAGCTGGGCTAAGACAAATAATAGCAAAGTGGTATTAGCACTTTCTTTCACTCGTCCCTAGTGTGCTTTTTGGGACCTCAGTAATAGCTGCACACCTTTCTTTGGCTAACTCAGTGTTCCACCTTGGGCAAACAAGTTGAATTCTCACCAAACAGTGATATGATAGCAATCTACAATACATAAAAAGAAAATAGAACAAAGGACTAGTCATCCTTCATTGTCTTTTGCCTTTTTAAATAGTTTATCTTGACATTTTATTTCTTAGGCCACTGCCCTTTAAATGGGATCAGCACAGTTCAGTATAACCTTCTGTTCTTGGATATCTGCTTCTAGATACTGATGTTAAATATTCATTTTTGCTGTGTTGTCCCCTCCTGTATTTTAGAAATCAACACTGGCAACTGAATTCTAGTTTTATCATTGCCTTTGTTTTTCAGGCCCTTTACACTGCCTTTTTTTTTTAATCTTAAAGTTTGGGAGAACATTTTAATGTTTGCCTAGGCTCTTTCTAGTTGTTTCTTTCTATCTAAGTCATGAATTTTGAGAACTGTTTCTAGAGTGGATCTTAGCTATATACAGAAGCTTAGAACATACTCTGCAGGGTGTGACTGCCAGCCTGTCCACTGTTTAATTTGCTTAAGCCTTCTCTAATTTGGTATTAAGATATCTCAGAACTACATCTCCCAGAATTCTCCAGTTATCAGGTCATTGGCTGAGGGGCTCGGGGAGTTGTAGATCAAAATATTAGGAGGCACCACTTTGGGGGACAATCAAAATTAAACAATTATTTTAATGTTCAACTTTATGCCCTGCAAGTAGTTTTAGCTGAGATTCCCAAGACCCCATGCTCTTATACAGAGCGCCTCTGGACTTGCTATCTCAAGTTTTATTGCTTTATCCAATAAAACTCTTAGAAAAAATGAATGGTTAGACTCTCATCAAACTTTTTTTTCCTTGTTGTGCTCTAGAGATTACCTTTCATGCCTTGTCTTCCCCTTCAAAGCAGCAAGGAGATGCTGTGAAAAACATTAACATTTGTCTGAAAAATGATCAGCACCTACTCCTATAATCAGTTTGATCTAGTGGTTAAAACACCAGGCTAGAAAGCAGGAGACTGTGAGTTCAAGTCCCATCTTAGCCATGAAAGCCAGCTGGGTGACTTTGACCCAGTCACTCTCTGTCCGCCCAACTCATTTCACAGGATTGTTGTGGGGAAAATAGGAGGAGGAAGATATGGTAGATATGTTCGCCAACTTGAATTATTTGTAAAAAAAAATAAAAGTGGGATACAAGTAAATACAATAGTAATAAATAATAATAACTCCTTATCAAATGCTTGGAACACTCAGACCAACAGCAGATAAAAATACTTCACAAGTTTTGGGTGGAGGGACAATAGCAGTTTCATTTAGATAAGATCAGATAACCTTTATTGTCATTTTTTTACTGTGGACACACTGGCACACATAAATGAAATTCTGTTGCCTGCTCTCAAAAGTGTACACATACATAACACACATATAAACATGCTATATACAACATATGTATATACCTACACCCTTACATATAAATACATGTAAATATTAATCACTGTCCATCTTGAATATATAGCAGAAAGAGGAAGCTTGAGAGTTCACAAGCTTAATCCTGTATGGGACAAAACTGTGACTGAATCTGGATGTAGTACAGTAATCATCTAGAGGTCATATGTTCCATCTTTTTGCTGACCTAATAGACACTTATCCTTTTGGAAGTGCTAATCTGCACATTTTTCAAAACCCTTTTTTTTAAAGCAGGGGAAAAGAAGCCCTTCAACATAGGGGAACCTTCTCCTAAGTACATCCAAAGAGGCCTTTGTTAAAAACATGCAGGAGCTAAAAAGTAATTCCACTCTTCACTTGATGCCCCTCATACCTCACTTTTCTCACTTCCCCTAAGTTAAGATGCTCTTTAACTTCAGGTTTTCTTTGACAGACATTGTTGGAACAGCCCGTCCTGACGAGAAGGCCATCATGACCTATGTTTCTAGCTTCTACCACGCCTTCTCAGGAGCCCAGAAGGTATCGCAGGATTCCAAGCTCCTTCCACACAGCGCACCTGGTCCTCTTGCTAATGTTCAAGCCTCTTTCTTGCTCTCCCTTTTCTCTATCTCTGTTTCTCTCTCTTTCTCTTTCCTATCCAGCTACGGGCATCTTTGTTATTATTATTTGAGAGCACTGTTGTCTTAGTGGTACTCCAAGTGTGTAGCAATCTGGGAGTGCACATTAATTAAATACAGTTCTACAGTCAGTGATGCAATGCCAAGCCATTCTCCATATAGGTCTTGTGGCCTCCTTGAAAGCACTAGGAACTCACCCTTGACCTACTCAGTGCAAGCATTTCTCCTGAGGTGAGCTTCAGGAACACTAACTTTAACCAGGAAAATAAATAACTGGGCTTCTGCAAAGATGTTTTTTATCCACGATGCCTCAGCAATACAACTTTGTGAATGAAATACTGTAGAAGTTGACAAATAGCCATCATGTCACTTTGTGCAGAATTGTTTTGCTGACGTCAGAAGACCTTACCCTTTCAAAAGAAATTGTAATAGGGTAGTTCTACTTGTTTTGTAAAACTGCACAGTCTTCCAAAGCCTGGATTTCCTAGATAAGTATGTGTGCATTCTTTTCTTTTAATCCACTGAAATGTTGCTCATTCCCCAAGTAAGAACTTGACACTGAAGATTATAATTTAATGAATCAATTGTTCCTCGTTGTCTCATAGTTTGTTATGGATTAAAGGGGTTGTGCAGTACTATTCACATTTGCTTAGAAGTAAATTTGATTGAATTCAGCAAGAACTAATCCTGAATAACTGCAATGAACTGCGGTATAAATAAAAAACTGATATTTCATGTCAGGTGCATGGATGATTTAGTATCAAGATTCAGGCTGACAGATGCTCCCCATCTTTCATTTAGAAGACACAGATGTGTACCGGGTATAAGAGCATGAAAACAGAAATTTGGAAAATTAACTGTACAATTCCAAACAAAGATGTAGCATGAAAGTGGATTAGATAAGCTTGCCTTTCTCAGTTTGAACTTGCAAACTACTTCAAAATTTATTAAAAACCCACATGAAATTCAGCTCAAGGCAGCAATAAGTAGAAGAGTCACCAAAATCCCTTTAAATGTTTGGGGAATATTTGCAAAATAATTCTGGACTAAATGGGCTTGAGCTTACTCTACAAAAATGTATGTTCTTAAACATACATGCATATTCCAGATCTTATAGGAATTCAAACAGTTTCATCAACCTGGTGACTGTCAAACCTGTTGAACTGTTTTGAACTCAATTTTAAAATAGGCCTCTCACTTTTGGTTTGAGAGATATATGTCTTCTAAAATAAAGCAGAAGCAAATCTAAAACATTTGTTATTGTGTTTCAAACCTTCAAAATGATTAAATACTTTCAGTATGAAATACATTTCCAGAATTCCCCTATGATATCACTGATCTTGTAATTGTGTTCAGTCTACCATTTCTTGGATAGCAATCCAATATCCAATCTGATTATGCGGCATAGTTGATTTATGATATTTCTATATTGGGCAAGGGATTGATCTAGAGCTTTTTTGCTGCACATTTCTGAAATAATAAGCATTCAGTATCTCTCCCCCCCCCCCCTTCTGCAGTTACAAACATGAGATTTCTGGAGATTGGGCGTATTTCATAAGATGACATTAAGGGCTGATCTCTCTGACCAGAAGAATCACACAGTGCATATAATCCATTTCCATGAGTGGTTGGCAATAACCACTCTTTAAGGATAACCACCTTGGCAATAACTCTCTCTTTAACGAAAGTTAACATGTTGGAGAAAAAGCAAGACTTCTTTTGTTTTGATATAGTAAGGCTTAGTAAGAGAGTAGTTCTGTTTATCAGGAATATTCATGATAGCCATACAACTTTGAAGTTACACTGTTTTAGAAGGGAGTGCTGGCAATATTTCCCAAGATATAGCTTGGCTCTAATTTGCCAAACGGTTTATTCACTCAAAAGAGGGCTATAGCTATCAAGGTTTTTCATGAACACAAAGTTTAATAAACAAATAACTCCTCCAAAGAAGTTATAATCTTGTTTTGCTTTGATAGATCTACTTTATACCAGGAGTTGGTTTCCTAGAAATTTAATTTTGCCTATTTCCAAGTGGGCTGAATATACTGACTGTGGAGGTGTGTAAAAAACAAAAACAAAATGAAGTTCAATAGTGTCATGTAAAACTGACAGGTGGTGATAACAGGTTCCTGGAGTCCACAAAGCCAATTCTGCCAGTCACATTCTGATTCAAATTCCCAGCACTCCGCATGGAAATCTGTTTGGCCTGTCCTGCAATGCATGATGGGAAGTTTTTCCCCTCTCTTATCACCCATGACTGTTTTATTTTATTCTGTGTGCTGCTTCTTACTTTATCCTTTCAACCTCTTCTCCTTCTTTGCACAGATATTATAGGCACGCTAAGGCCGGATGAGAAGGCCATTATGACCTATGTTTCATGTTACTACCACGCCTTCTCAGGTGCGCAGAAGGTGAGCCTTTACTCCTAACCACTCCCTCCTCCTTCTCCTATTTCCTGCCCATCAAATTTAGAGAAAAATATTATAAACTCTGTCATTTTGAGCTCTAAAATTACCATTCTTAATATCTTGGGGATTAAAAAAAAAAGACCATTAACTTTGCTGAGCCCTCTATTTCTTTCTTGCAACATAGAAGATCTCTGCTTTTTCCTGGACATAGTGTCCTGCCTACAGCTTCTAGGCTGTATTCACACTAATCCAAATTAAGGAAACTTTGCAAAGTTTATGTCTTCTCCAACTGGGAAGTTTCCTCTAAGTCTCACTTTTCCCTGCAGGTTTTAGAATCCCTTGCAGCCTCTTAAACCTGATCGTTCTTCAAGTCTGATATAGCACTAGTTTACTATTTACAGTAGTGAAACTGTTGGGGGTGTTTAAAAAGGCCAGTTTACAGGTGTTTTAGTAGTGTGGCTATAACTACCATTGCACTAGACAGTTGAGACCCTGATGCAAGTAGAGCTCGGCCACAGTTCTTCTTTTTAGATGTTTTGCAAGTGCAACCACACAGACTTCAATGTGGAGTGAAATGCCCAATTAAACCTGTACAGAGGGGTCCTTTTTAAACTCTTCCAATGTTTTTCTTCTTCTAAAGAAATGGTTTCATCTCAAACTGAATCTTTATCCCGGTTCTTGTGGAGGATAAATTAGAAATATCCCTTAAAGGGAAGGAACCATGACTCGTTTTTCCCGAGAGAGGGGCAGAATAGAGAACAGACAAACTTTGGCAGAAAAATGTTAAAAGGAGCAAGGATGAGCAGAGCCGTCATTCTGAGTTTGCCCTCCCAGGTTATTGTTTCGGTATCTATATTGAAAAAAACTGTAAATGAATGCCATTGTTTATGATTTGTTTCCTGTAGTGAAAAAAAAACCAGCCGTTCCAAAGGTTTTATTTCTGTTTTTTGTTCAATAAGCAAGAGGATTCCATTGCTATTGGCTATACATACGAATAGTAGAGTTATAGATTCCAGCTTATTTACAATTGTAGACATAAACTTGCTCTTTAGAATATATGTAATCATAAAAAAACAAAATCCCCTCTCTCCTGTTGATAGTGTTTTAATATCAATGTGATCAGAACATGCCTATATGGATCCCCCCAAAACAACTTTTTTTTTAAAGAAGAGAAATGTGTCCAGTTTGCCGGATCCACCCTCAGCAAAAGACTTCTCGGGGGTCATTCTGAAAGTCCCAGAGCTTTCCTCCACATTAGATATTCTTCCAGGGTGAGGAGAAAACTCTAAGGCCACCTTAATACTTAAATGCAGTTTTAAGTCCTGTCCTATTTTGCTTTCCCAAACCTGGAACTCACCTTTTATGTGCTGGAAACCCTACATTGGAGTGAAGAATTACATTTACACTCCAACACGCTTTGGAGGGCAACTAGTTGGGGTACAGCTGTATTAATATCTAGTCCTAAGGCTAGATTGAATTACGCCAGTTTCTGCATACTCCTTCTTTTTCTTGCTTATCCTTGCTTCCACCTCTTTGTCTTCTTCTGCCACTCAGTGGTGTTCCTGGCATTATTTTTACTTTGTGTCATTTGTGATGTTTTCTTATCCTTTCAGCTTTATTTTGGTTTTTAAATCCTCTATAAACATCTCGCCATTTTTTTTTTCCTTCCATGCCATACTAGCTAGCTGCTCTTCCCTTGACTTTTTTGTACTCGGGCACAGCCTGTATTTGCTTTCTACTGATTGTGTGCAGTTTGTAGAAATACAACAGCTTATGTGTGTCATTCAGAATTGGCATTAATGCATTTATCCATACCTGAGTATAAGCTACCAAGGGGAAAGCAGCCTTTAGTCCGTGTACTTATATAGCTTCACATTGGATCCTTGTGCTCACTTGAGGACAGTTGTTGTGAGGCTTAATCTTGCTCACTATACAAGGCAATCTTAGAAATTTCCCCCTAACTTTCCATTATGTAATCTTCTTATAATAACAATTAGCATGCACATATTTTTTTTCAAATTAATTATCAAGCCTATATGGTTTTGAGGTTTTCATTAAACTAAAATATTATAAACTAAGTTGAAAGTACAGGGCCAGTTCAAGTGTAGCTGATAAGTTGCATTAGATTCTGATTGAGTTGTTTCTAGTAGTATCTCATTGTCACCTTGGAATTGATAGAATTGGGCAAAAAGTGATTATTTAGAGAATATACTTTGCAGAAGGATGTTACTGATAGATCTTCTTAATTTGTGCAGATATGTGTGTGTTTTAAAAGAACACATTTCACTCATTCTCCTTTTAATATGAAAAATGTTTAGTTTGAGAAAAATGGGATATAAATCTTCAGATTTTCAAACACCTGTGTTACCAGTTTACTTACCTTCAACTTTTCTAAAGCTGTTTCAGTGCTTAAGAGACAACATGGATTATAAATACAACATGCTTAGAATGGTGCAGAAAACTTTGCTTAGTTCTGCTTGAGACTGATGGAAAATCCTCTTCTGTAAATCCTCTGAAATGTAGCAGAAGGCAGAGTATACATCAACATATACAGAGTTGGTTTTTAAACTTACCATATTTACAATTAAGAGTTTTGTTTGAATACATAGATTCAGTTTCATTTCTTTGGAAAGTAGCAATTTGATAGAAGTTTTTCAGCAGGTTTCAATATGTTAACTGAAACCCTTGTCAGTAAAATAGAAAAATATACTTTTTACTACTCATTTTAAATAACAATTCAATATTCCATTTCTTTAAGTGATAGGTGAACACAACTGTTAAAATAACGTTTCCACCCACCAGTGATTAGATCCTACGTTTAGCTGCAATTAACATTGTTATCCATCTTGTTAGAAAGCTTTTCCCAGTTAGAAGGTATTTCTCACGGAACAAATAACTGGTATAAAGTTTATTAAAAATAATTGATTGATATCTGCCTCCCCCAATCTAATAGCCATGAGAGGAATTGGACAAAACCATGAGTTGGATGGGGACAGTGGGAGTTGAAGTCTAACAAGTTAACCATGTTCATATAACATGATGAATCTGGCCCAAATCATAAGTAACTGTCTTACCTGGAATTGGTTATCAGTCAAAACAGAACTGTTGGCTGACTTAGTTATATCAGAAACCAGTCACTTTGGGTAGAATTCCCTACACCTTTGTGTAGTTGATAGTTCCCTGTTTTAACATTTCACAAAAATTGTGGTTACTGACAAACTCATGCTTCCTGTTTTGTTTCACAAAAAGCCCCAGACCATGTAAATGATGCAAAAGTGGGAGTGGGGGTAGAAAGCCTTAAGTTTCACATCCCCACCATCTACCTGCAAGAAAGTGGTAAAATTAAGAAATACACAGTCACTCTAGCTTTTTCCTTTTGTGTCTTAGGACTGGAAGAGAGGATTCAAGTTTGCTTTCTTTCAGAATCTCAAATAATGCAAAGATCCTTGGTTTAGTTGAAGGCTTAGCCCACTGGTTAACCCTAGGTACACAAGAGGCACAATCAGGATGAATCTGACTCAGAAATGGCCTGGCTATAGGGTGTGCATGACATCTTGGGTCTTTCATTGGCTTTGGAATGGGATAACTTGCTGCGGTCGACTCGCCCCAGCTGACTCGCATGGCCTCCTTATCATGGGACAATTCAACACAGGATAATTCAAGAGGAGGATAAAAGGGACTCCACGCTCTGGCTCACCCCAGCCTCGAGGACTTCTGACTTGAGAAGGTTCAAACCTAAAGCAAGACAAGGCCCACTGCAATTCACTTGGCCCTCTCTTGACTTATCCTTGGCGAGTTGACTGCGGCAAGACGCCTGGGGTGAGTTGGCCAGGGCGAGTTGTCCTAGACCGCATTGGCTTGATTAAGGGTCTCTCAAACTATGACCATTTTAGAGGATTGGGGTGGGGAGGCTGGCCTCAAGGATTTGGTTCCTCTGAAGCTTTTTCTTGGCCCATTTCTGTAGCCAGCGGGGCTAATTCACAGTGAGTGTGTAGCGTTTTGGTGCTGGCCTAGGAGCACATGGTTATCTTTTCAGGCTCCACCCTCATTCTTGACTAGGTGATTTACTGTGATGTCACTCCATTTCTCATTCAGATTTCTCATTACTGCTACCAGCTCTGAAGGGGAGGTCACATGATCAACTTTCTGCTTCTTTCATTCTGTTATACTGAGTCACAGGTACAGGGCCCCTGCCTGTCATGATATGTGTGTGTATGTAGGATTGCTTTTCCTTCATTTGATTTGTATGTGTGTATGGGGATGGGGGGTGTTATCTGAGTGTTTCTCTAAATATACACTTGCTATGGTCAGTTTGCTTCCTTTCCTCCCCAACTGCTTCTAACTTTCATAACTCTAAAGTGCATGAGCATTTTTAATTGCTAAATTGGTACTTATACCATGTTTTTAATACTTTACTTTGTGGATTTCTGGAAATAAAGCCTTTTAATTCAGCTTTAGTATTTTTTACGTTTCCTGAACAGATGGATATAATAACATTGACTTTCACTTATGGATTAACTTAAGAGCAAAGTGCATTCTGCAGTAACCATGTTTATTCTGTATTTTCTTAATTTCTTAATGAAGCAAAGAGGTGAGCAAAACTTGTAAAATCTGCAGCTCTCAGAGGCACTGCAATCTGGCATCTTTCAGGGAAATTCTGTGGATGAGTCTCTGTCCAAGCTATTCCCATGCTTAGCTCATTAATTAAAATACCCTTTTTAAAAAACTGGACAATGACCCAGAAAAATGGTGCATTCTGATGAGTGAAATTTTAGGACAAACATAGCTTGGAAGAAAACTTTTTACCGCCAAAATACAGTAGAAAAATACAGTTGAAAAAACCCCTTCAAAATAATTGGATCCTTAATAGAGAAAACAATCAGTTCACATAAAGTCCATAGATCAGTATTTTTCACTCTGTATTATACATATACAGTACAATATATTTTATGAGCAGTTAATGTGAAGAAGTGAATTTTGTAACACAGAAAGCTAATTTCTATCTTCCCGAACCAATGCCTCAAGAATATAAGCTAATTACAGCTGGAATTTTAACCTCCTTCTTAATTAAAATGGTTAAAAGTATTTGCATGAGCCAAAGCACAGTGTTCTGTAAACAGCTGAGAATTTAATTACTGTATATTATGTGACCTAACTAAAACATTATTTAATAATAATAATAACAACAAAACAGTTGCTCTTGTTTTTAAAATAAAATTATTGTCTAGTGAAATTTTGGAAATAATTCAGTTGAAATAAAATTGCAGCATAGATAGCTCCTGACCATCAGCATTTTGCTGGATGTACAAAAGGACAAGTGATGTTACATGTTATGAGAGTATCATTTGCATAATTTGCCTGATGACCTTATGACTCACGTGGCATCGTTATATGGTTTGTGCCAAATGCCTATCCTCATAACAATTGTTTTTAACTGGGGTCTGAATTCAGGGCTTATTGCTTTTCTTCCTCTTCCTTCCATTGGTTACTTCAGGCCCTTTTAACTTTGATTATTTGGTTTTAAAGGATGAAAAAAAAACACTATTTCAGGTTGGACAAGTTCACATTCAAATTGAAATTCCCAAAATGTGCCTCTTGTCCTAATCTCCCAGAAGCAGTGGTTCTAACGAGTTTTTGAAATATTAAAAAAAATGGGACAAGTAACATTCTCTTAGAAATGGATTGGACTTTCTCTTATACTGTAATAGGAAGAAACATGGAACATCTTTGCTAATGATAGCGTTTTTTTCCTCTTGTTCTCTTTCTCTCTTGTTAACAGGCTGAAACAGCAGCCAATCGTATCTGCAAAGTGCTGGCTGTGAATCAAGAGAATGAACAGCTAATGGAAGACTATGAGAAGTTGGCCAGTGATGTAGGTAGCCTTGCTTTCAATTTCTTTGGTATAGCCAGGAGAGTTCTTTAGAACAGTTTAATTTACTGGAGTGGAGTAGCAAATGTGCGAGGAAGGAAGAAACAGAGCTGCATCGTTATTTACAGCATGCTATTTTTATTATTTAGTAGATTTATATGGCCTCCTATTTCAACTCTGGGCAGCGAACAATATTTTTTAAAAGCTAAACACATATAGAATAAACATGAAACATTTAACGACCCCAGGAAAAATTATAAAAACACTAGTTCAACATTCAACATAATCAGAAGATGGGCTCTGCACCCCCAGGGTCCCAGGCTTCAGAACAGAGCCAAGTCTTCAAGGTCTTTGAGCAGGGCAACAGCAGCAGGATCAAACTAATCTCCAAAGGGACGATATTCTAGAGTGCAGACCCCATGAAAGAAAAAGCTCTCCTCTGAGCCCTATCAGCCAACACACAGTTGGGATCTGAAGCATGCTCCTCTTTACGGTCCAGATGGGACAGGTAGAGACAACTGGAGAGCCCCTGTCTCAGGGAAGTCAGTATAGAATATAACAATCAAAATCTTTGTGAACAATTGCAAAGGGGGTATGCTACTGCCATGGCTCTTGGGATGGTTCCTGGAACTGTGGCTTCATAGAAAATTTCTCGGTATTTTATCCAAGTGGATTTTAAATCTATAATGAGTACTGATATCAGCAGTTCATATTACTAAAATATCTGAGTTCCCTAGTAATCTAAAAACAGTATGCATAGAACCAAGGTTAAGTAGCCAGCTATTAATTGATAAATATAATAACAGATCGTTCAGATTCAATCTGTAAGATAAACAGATGCACATTATGACCCAGAATCAGCTTTGTGGGGTAAAGTAGATAGAAAAAAATGGGCAGATGAGCTATTTCTACTTTATTGTAGGATTACATTAACAGAATTCCCATCCTCTTTATAGCCCAAGAAACTAGCGAGGGTCTCTTCTGAACCTCTTGCCTCGCCCACATTGCTTCAGGCTGTCTTTGACCATTCCCTTGGCTGCATTTCTTTGCCTTGTCTCCCAAGGTCATTCTCACATACCATTACACTCAGAGAATCTTTGGTCTTCTAAATGTTTCAGCAGTTATCTTTAATCAAGACAGTTCCACATGATCTGAAGAACTGCTGCCTCTCCCCTCATGCTGTAAATATACAAGTCCTCTCTTCAGATAGGTCCCTACCTAATACTAAGCCTGCCTCCCAAAACCAGTCTCAGAGATGAATGAACAAATATGTCATGCGGCTGTAAAGACAAAAGGGAAAAAGGCTCCCTCGAGCTGAATTTAATGTCTCTCCATGTGATTTGCCTGGCAGTGATAAAGAAGAGGTTTGTTGTGGCCTCCTTCCAGAATATTTTTAAGACTTCCCAATCTAGCCAGAGTCTTGACATTTCCAAATAACCTTCCATCCAAATAACTAGTCAGGTTCACTCAACTTAATTTGGGGGAACCAGCCAAGCTTGGCCGGGTGCTGCTACCTGCTACGGAAGAAAATGCAAAATTTCCCAACAGAAATCAAAAGTCTCAGCCAAATTTAGTACTAGCTATGATTTTAGTTTCCAGCAATTCTGACTTTTCCCTTCTTGGTATTTTCAGCTTTTGGAATGGATCCGACGCACCATACCATGGTTGGAGAATCGAACGCCTGAGAACACCATGCAAGCCATGCAGCAGAAACTGGAAGATTTCCGAGATTACCGCCGCCTTCACAAGCCTCCCAAAGTCCAAGAGAAGTGCCAGCTGGAAATCAACTTCAACACATTGCAAACCAAGCTGAGGCTTAGCAACAGGCCAGCCTTCATGCCTTCGGAAGGGAAAATGGTTTCAGTGAGTGTGTTAGATTAATGAGTTCGTACACAATAACTTGGCAAAGTGGGTTTCCTACTGCTGCTGCTTTCATGGGCCAGTGGAACTCAGTTTCCTAGAACTCAATATATATTGGTTGCTATGGGCCTTATTATAATTTATAGTACCCACAGATTATAAATTGCCAAGTGATGCTATTCTAACAGATTGCCCTTTATAGCTATTTAGAAAACACCCCCCCCCAGCTTCCCATGAATTAGCTTGAGCAGTAGAATGAGCTTCCATGGTCAATAGGGGACTTGAATCTGAATCTCTTAGTCCTATACCATGTTATACCATGGTGGCTGTTTTAGAACAGAAATCTCATAGCACCAAAGAGCTATATATTAGAGAAGGCAGACGGCATCTTCCTAGATCAGGGGCGTCCAATCTTGGAAACTTTAAAACCTATGGATTTCAACTCCAAGAATTCCCCAGCCAGTATCCACAAGTCTTAAAGTTGCCAAAGTTGGACACCCCTCCTCTAGATGATGACAGGAAGTGACCTCTTTTTAGACAAACTTAGATAAAGAGGAAACTCTAAGAATCACTGGAGGGGATTATATTACTAAAATCTCTGAGCAAATTCTTCCCCGTCATATCAGTCCCAGGAGAGAAATGAAAATACATCCCTCTGCAGGAGAATTTCAGGCCTTATCAACTTAAAACATTTGCTAGGGAATCTCTCCAAATAATCTGTTATCTGGCCCAGTCCTTTCTGATTACAGTAGTTAACTGCCTTTAGCTCCGACCTTGTACTGTCTCAGATCTCCTTGCCAGAGCTTCATTATTTGCCTGCCGATCTATCTGCCAGTTGTTGCCACCCATTCATAGTGCGATTGTAGAGGCTCCCCAAACTTAATTCTCACGGTGTTGAGAAATGTTTCAATTATTCTGAATCCATCTGCCTTTTGTTGATAGTGTTATACTTCTGCTGTGGTTACTACAGGATATAAATAATGCCTGGGGTGGCCTGGAGCAGGCTGAGAAAGGCTATGAAGAGTGGATGTTGAATGACATTCGACGATTAGAACGACTGGAACATCTGGCACAGAAGTTCCGGCAAAAAGCTTCCATTCATGAATCCTGGACAGACGGTAACACGACATCTAAAAGTGTCCCATTATTATTAGAGATTTGTGTAGTCTAGACAAGATAGAAATGGGGAATGATAAAAACCATCAAGTTAGTAGGAACAAAACTTTGAGACTGCTTTAACTTGCAGGAGTGATGCATATGCATTAGAATACAATTAGAATACAATTGTTTATCTACATAAATGTCAGTATATTAATATATTATACATACTTCAATAGAAGAATAGGGAAAAGCTTTCTACTAATAGAACTTTTAGGGTGTCTCCAGATCCCAGTTCTTAAACAACCTCCCCACTCCAGCCAAAAAAAGCCCATTATCTGAGTTCTGTACATCTGCTTCTCAGGACCTGTGTCAGTTCATTATCCTATAATTTCAATTGTTCATTTAGTCAAAGCATTTTTGAGAAGAAAACATTCTCTGTGCTTAATATACATTCAACAGTGACAAAGTTGTCCAATATTTATCTTCCCAGATCAAGTCAGGACATCCTATAATGGGTATCCTCTTCCCACTGGCTCCCAGAGGCGGGGCTAAAATGTTTTAATCTTGCTTGGTGTGGGAAGGGGGAGGCGACCAGGACCCCCTTAATTGAATCACCATCCTTGAGCCAAGTGTTATTTTCAGCCTTCACTGGCTTATCATTGCTCCAGAGAGCCTGCAAAACACACATTCAATCCACCACTAAAGGCAGGGAAGCACTTGATTTGATCAGATAGCTCCATCAAGAAATTTGCCTCCTGGAGATGCTACAATTTTTAAACATCAGATATTCCTCACAGGGAAAGCCATGTAAGCATTAATTGGATCATACCGCAATGAATTTAGGCTACCCTAGTCATCACCCATCCCACTGGGGTGTGGAAGGTGTGGAACAATAAGAAGGGACAACTTGTGACTTTCTAGCCAGTTGTCAAGAGCAGGCCTCTCACCAGCCTGCAGCACCAGATGGTAGCTCCATAGATTCATTCCCATGGACAACCCCCAATGGATTCCCCTCCTCTTCCAGAACTGAAGGATGTAATAACCCCAGAATCAGCCTTTTGAGGCAGGCTAAGCCAAGAAACAGGAAATCCAGAAATGCTACTTTATTGTTACAGGATTCATTAACAGAGTCTTGAAACCTTGTCCAAGATTCTTTCCATCTAGTCTTATACCAAACAAAATCAAGGCTGGAGTTCTTCTGAATTTCTTTCTTATGCTTTCCTGTGTTTCTGGACAAGGTAATATCTTTTCTAAGTCCTTCTTCAACAGCTCACTCCTTCTTTCTCCCCTTAATACACTCTTATACCTTCAGCAACCTGAAATTCCTTTACACCCAGTGAAGTTGAAGAGCTCCCTCAAGTGGTGGCTCCCATCTGACTGAAAGACAAAAAGGACAAGTACAAAAAGTGGAAAGAGGGACACATAACTAAGGCTGATTATCAGCAGACAGCCAGAACATGCAAAGATGAAGTCAGGAAAGCAAGGGCTCAGAATGAACAAAGATTTACAACAGAAATCAAGGATAATTAAAAAAAAGTTTCTTTCAACATATTAATAACAAGAAAAAAGTCAAGGAAACTGTAGGTCCACTAAAGAGAGAAGATGGCAAGGAAGTAACAGGCAATAGGGAGAAAGCAGAGCTGCTTAACTCATTCTTTGCATCAGTCTTCACACAAAAAGAAATTACAACCCAAAATACCAAAAAATAAATAAACCTACTGCAAAAAACAAACTAGAAACAAAAATTAAAATAAGCAAGAAAATAATAAGAGAATACCTATCCAACCTTGACGAATATAAATCACCTGGACCCGACAGATTACATCCTAGAGTTCTGAAGGAGCTGGCAGATATTATCTCAGAACCATTGCACCACATCTTTCATAAATCCTGGAGCACTGGGGAAGTACGCGAGGATTGGAAAAGGGCTGATGTGGTTCCCATCTTCAAGAAAGGGGAAAAAACAGACCCAGGAAACTACAGACCAATCAGTCTAACTTCAATACCTGGGAAGACCTTAGAAAAGATAATCAAAAAACAGATCTGCGAACAACTAGAAGCAAACAAAGTTATAACTGGTAGCCAGCACGGGTTTGTTAAAAACAGATCATGCCAAACCAATCTTGTTTCATTCTTTCATAAAGAATTATCAAAATTAGTAGACCAGCAAAATGCTGTGGACATAGTATACTTATATTTCAGTAAGGCATTTGACAAAGTAGACCACAATCTACTGCTTGGTAAGCTAGAAAAAGGTGGAATAATAGACATCACCACCAGATGGATTTGTAGCTAGCTGACAAGCTGTACTCAACGAGTAGTCCTCAATGGTACTACATCCACATGGAGAGAAGTAAGCAGTGGGGTACCACAAGGCCCAGTTAGGCTCAATACTCTTCAATATCTTCATCAATGACTTAGATGAGGGAATTGAAGGGGAACTAATCAAATTTGCAGATGACACTAACCTGGCAGGAATAGCCAACACCCCAGAAGAAAAGCTCAGGATCCAAAAAATTCTTGACAAACTTGAACAATGGGCCCTATCCAACAAAATGAATTTTAATGTGGAGAAAAGCAAAGTTTTACATTTAGGCAGGAAAAATCAAAGGTACAAGTACAGATTAGGCAAGACCTGACTCAAAAACAGAAACTGTGAGAGGGACCTTGGAGTCCTAGTGGACGATCACTTGACTATGAGCCAGCAGTGTGCAGCAGCAGCCAAAAAAGCTAATACAATCCTGGGTTTTATAAACAGAGGCATAGAATCAAGATTACACAAAGTATTAGTACCGCTTTATAAAACCCTAGTAAGACCACACCTGGAATACTGCAACCAATTTTGGTCACCATACTACAAAAAAGATGTTGAGACTTTGGAAAAAGTTCAGAGAAGAGCAACTAAGATGATCAAAGACCTGGAGACTAAAACATATGAAGAACGGCTGCAGGACTTGGGTTTGGCTAGTCTAAAGTAAAGAAGAAATGGGGTGACATGATAGCAGTATTCCAGTATTCCACAAAGAAGAGGGGGTCAAATTATTCTCCAAAGCACCAGATGGCCGGGCAAGAAACAATGGTTGGAAACTGATCAAAGAGAGAAGCAACCTGGAATTAAGGAGAAACTTCCTAACAGCGAGAACAATTAACCAGTGGAACAGCTTGCCTTCAGAAATCGTGGGCACTCCATACTAGAGGTTTTTAAGAAGAGACCAGACAGTCACTTGTCTGAGATGGTATAGGTTCTCCTGCTTGAACAGAGGGCTGGACTAGAAGACCTCCAAGGTCCCTTCCAGCTCTATTCTATTCTATCTTACAGGAGGATCTTTACAGCCTTCTCACCAGATCCAACTCTCACAGATGTCAGGCTGATGACCATGCTTAGTAGCCTGGGGAGTCTAGCAAAAGCAACAGCAAAGACCAAAATAAGCTTTCTGGAGCTGCATACAATATCTTCAACAAATTCCATATCAGGCAATGGGGAATCAGCAGTTTAATTCAACTAATGAAGGAAGCAACTGAGCTCTATCCTGATTGAAGAAAATATACCATGGCTTATGGCAGAGTATGAATAAGGAATCCATGACATATCTGCATACCGGCTCAGTTGCAAAGAACCTGGTGAATGAAGTCTTGATCTCAGGGTGTTCAAGAATTTGTTTTTTTATGTTTGGTTGACCAGCAGCGCATCTTTGGTCAACTTCAACCAATTACAGGCTGGAAAGCTTCATTTCATGTTTTCCAGCCAGAGAGAAAAGGCCACAAATCTTTTTAATTGGCACCAAAGATCTACCACAGACTTTCTGCAACTCCTATTAATTTCTAATGCTCTCATTATTGCAATTATAAGTGAGGAGAATGACAGGACCAGCTTCTGTTTCAAATAGCAAAGAGTTAGAGCTTGAGCTTGGGAGGAAGCTAAGCCTCCCAACTAAAAAGGGTCAAGTAGCAAGATTAGCACAAATGCTCAGGAAGAAGGGCATTAATTCTCCTGGCCCCATGCCCCACAAATGGAACTTTGTCTTATTACTCCTGGAATGGATATTGTGGATATCTTCCATTCTAGATTATCAGAGTACAGTAGATCTCCTCTTGTCCGTACTTAAAACCTAGCTGCAAGTAACAGGGAAGAAACTGTCCATTGATTGTTCTTTGCCTAATTTATAGCTCAGTCGGTTTTAGTGATACATGCTAATTGGTTTGCAACCATGCACATTGGAAATGTGCTAATTGCCTTTGCTTTTTTGCTGCTGTAGGACACTTAGTCTGCAAAGCTTTATTGACCCTGGTCTCCAGGTGGTTCAAAACTTGCATCAAATTAACACTTACCGTGATCTTTGAAACTCTTACTGGATTACACCTATAAGACTTCCACATGATCTTCCTCTTACTTCTTTAAGTCAGTTCTTACATTTCAGTCAAAGTTTCCTTTGGTGGAAGTTGTGGCTGTAAATGACACCTAGCAAGGACTTGGGGTGCTTTGGATATAATACCCTGCCTCCAAATATGTCCCATTATAAGACATCTTGACTTTGCTATATGAAAATAGTACATTAAATCATACCATGAAGGTCAATTTTTTTTCACAGGGACAGGGCATCCACCTTATCAGGCATGGCAAAGTAGAGGGAAGATGTGCAGGGACCGTCAGTTGTACAAGTGTCATATATCACACTTTATGCTTACCTTTCTCAAGTGTATTTCCTTTTATGTCTCTTTTTTGGGCTGTCGTGGTGAAACTGGAAAATTGGCTATCCTCTTCCACACTCAGCAACACTGAAAGAGTTTTAGCATTCCAGTCCCACCCCTGGAATAAATGGAAGGAAGATAACCTCCAATAGGATAGCTTATGTCAGTTCCATAAAATGGGAGGGCTGAAAAATGATTGAACTTAAAGGGGATCAGACATAACAAAATAAATATGGTGGCTTTGAGTCAGTATTTCACAGAACAAACCTTATTTCTTGCTAATATGATTAGCTGCTATAAAGGAACTTCTATTAGAAGATACGTCTTATATAAATTGATCACTTTTAGGCCCTTTATTCATTCATCTTTGTTGTCCACCTCTTGATAGGCAAAGAAGCCATGTTGCAACAGAAGGATTATGAAACTGCCACCCTCTCGGAGATCAAGGCTCTGCTAAAGAAACACGAGGCATTTGAAAGTGATCTTGCTGCTCACCAGGACCGTGTAGAACAGATTGCTGCTATTGCACAAGAACTTAAGTATGACTTCCATATGCACGCTGTTTAGTTTTTGCTGGTTGATGCTCTTCTTCTCAAATTCAATTCTGCTCCTTTTTAAATCAGAAGTTTAGAGAAGCACACACTTGAGCACCAAAAAAAAGAACTGTTGAGACGAGAGAGGGAACTATACACTAACAAACCATGGGAGATACATGGCTGGTGTGCATAGATTACATATTTCATCATTCATTTGTGAGACTTAATTTTCTGCAAGCTGAAATAAGGATATCCAAGCCCATAAATCAGCCCTCCTCAATCTAGTGTCATTCCCAGCATTCCCAACCAGTGTGGAAATAATAGTAATTATCTCTTGGGCATCAAGTTAACAAAGACAACTATCAAGAGGAGATTAATAATTTGCTTTGACCTGAACTCCATTTTTTATGATTTTGCAAACATTTATGTTGTTTCCAGTCTACCTTACATCCTAAGGATGTATTAAGCAGGTATGGCTCATTTCAGCTTTTTGAGCTCAGCTAAGGCAGTAGAGTTATCCTCTCAGTGGGCAAGAGATAATTTAAGTTCAGGTACAATAGAATTAAAACTTAATTGGGTGTAGACAAGGCTGGTAACTACATGGCTCTCACTAGTACTTGGATTTTCATACAACCAATGACTAAGAAATTCAAGGCAGATAGAAAAAAAATGATGTGATTTGCTGCTACAAAATTATGGGGGATAAAAACTATGAAAATATGTCAGAAGAAATCTTTATATGTAAAAGTATTCTGGACAAAGCTGGTCAGAATGGACAGCAGGATCTTGGGTTAGATGGACTTTGTTTTCTCCAGCATAACTATTTTTTGACTTTTGTGTATCATCAATTATTTACATTGTTTCATAAAATATTTTATATTAATCTTCTATCAATGGGTTGGATGAAAGGTTTTTCTTTTCTCTCTTATTTTAAATTCTTATTTTTGTTAGTGAGCTGGATTATTATGATTCACCAAGTGTCAATGCCAGATGCCAGAAAATATGTGACCAGTGGGATAACCTTGGAGCTCTAACCCAAAAACGAAGAGAAGCATTGGAGGTAAAAGATGTTTACGCATTCTAGGCCTGCAATGTATTTTTCCTAGTTTTTCTGAGTGTTCCTCTCTTAAACTTTGGGAACATGCAAGTAAAAATTGACTTAATCAATTATCTGTGGTAGTTGCTAGGGGAAACTATCCAAGGTTTAGTACTTGGGCTCCCCTGATATTGCTGAGCTGTGAATATCATTTTCAGCAGCCCTAGCGAACCTAACCAATGGTGAAGATAGAGAAAATGGTATTGCAGTAACTCCGGAGAATCTCAAGCCATGATTCCCCAAATGTGGAAGGTAGTTTAAAAGTGGTTCTTTTAAAAGACACTTCAGAAATCAAAGTTCTATCCATGTAAGATTGGAAGATGTTTAATTGGATTCATAATAAGAACTTGTTCTGCTATCTTGCATTCCATTTCTGGATCCAGTGAATTCTTGTTTTGACTTTAATATTCCAAAAATTAGCTGTATATTTCATATATATATTATCTGAAGGGCATCAGGTTAACAAAGACAACTGCCAAGAGGAGATTATAAAAGTTTGCTTTGACCTGAGCTCAAATTAGATGGATATCTAATTCCAATTTATTTGATTTCATTTTCTCAGATTTATATTTATATTATATTTATAATCTCAAGTCAGGAGATTCCATGTCATTTAAGTGTCAAGCAAATAGTTTCTATTTTCCATGATCTTTATTTGGCACTTAGCTATTTCATTATTTATTGATTGTGTTTATTTCATGGAGACTTTTATAATTATTTTGTGTGTCCTCTTTTTGTTCAGGTTGTGGTAATTTCTGTTAAATGGTGATAGAGAGATTTAGAAGGAAGGAATGAAGAATGTGTACATTGCTGAGATCAGATTTTAAAACTTATCAGACATTTGACACTACTTGCAGAACTAATTTATTACGCACACATACACACACACACAACTTAAGAATCTATGAAGTAGTTTGCTGTGTATTCCCCCATTTTTATCCTCAGAGTACCACTCCAGATCATTGCTTATTCTTTACATAAATTCAAATTTAATGTATCTTGTCTAGCTGGTTTGTGGACTGAGTAAGAGAGGAACATAATTTTGAAAATATCCTTCTTTAGAATAAAGGAAAAAAGATAAGCAAGAAAAATACCCCAATGATATAGTTATTAGGGGTGTGTGGTAAAATGTTCCATCCTTATCAGGATTGTTCAAAATTGGAACAATTCTGAGATGGATAAAGCAGGGTTGAACCACTTCTGGTAAGGTCAGAACATTTTGCACCTCACCATGTAGGTCGCTCATGGTTCAAAATAATATAATACTTACATTTTTATCTTATCATGCATTATTTTTCTGTCGACTCATTACAGAGAACAGAAAAACTGCTGGAGACGATTGATCAGCTGTATCTAGAGTATGCCAAACGAGCTGCACCTTTCAATAATTGGATGGAGGGGGCTATGGAGGACCTTCAGGACACCTTTATTGTCCATGCAATTGAGGAGATTCAGGTATGTATGTTTGAAATACCACATTTTCAGTCTCTGATTATGGTAGGTTCATTACATTAGCTGATTCTAACACTGTCTGCCAACAAGAAATAGCTTCTCTTCTCCCACAGATACAGGCAAGTGACAGCAGCTATCCCTAAATGAATAAGTATTGGTGTCCATACCAATCTGTACCAGTCCATACCAGATATACAACTGGGAGTAAATGCAGAATATGAAGGAAAAAGAGAGTTTCCCAGTCCCTTGCCCATGCCCCAGATCTATTTTCTGATATTTGTAGGGGTCTAAATCAGTTTTTCTGATGATACCCCATCTGCCACTAAAGTAAGATGTCATGATTCAGTAAAACTAGGGAGACAGTTATACAGGATAACCATTCTTCTTTTCCATGGGTCATTGTTAAGAGTATCATGTCAGAAGAGTGGCTATTAAGATCAAGTCATAATATGTATGTGCCAAATATGTTTTCCCTTTAATGCAGGGGTCCCCAACCTATGGCCCACAGCCCGGTACTGGGCCGCAGCCTGTTGGCCACCGGGCCCCGGGAATAGCCGGCGAGCCCCACTCCACTTGCAGCAGCACCTTTGCGCAGGCACTAGCGGCCCCATTTGCGCATGCGTGGGGACGCTATCACCGCTGCCAGCGTCATGTAGACACCTGCAGCCCATTTGCGCATGCACATGGATGCCAGCATGTGTGCCATGGGCGTGCGGCCCATATGCACGTGGGCACCAGTGCGTGTGCCAAGGGCGCGCGCACGCTAGCCCCACCGTTGCGCATGCACCCATTTGCGTATGCGGGCCGCGCACGTGCACATTTCCCTGCTGCTCCCTTTCCTTCTGGGCCATCAAGCCAGAAAGGTTGGGGAACTCTGTTTTAATGCATACAAGTAAAATTCTTAAACCCAGATCTAATACTCAAAGGAGAGATGAGCTATTTCATTTGAAAACATTAGTCTGGATATCTAAAACTGTCAATAGTTGGTAAGCCATGGGACATGACTATTTTGGATGTCCCTGGACTTGATAGAATCAAAATGCAAGTTTGGCTGTAGTGTGTCATGGATTTTCGTTGAATGAATATGTGAAAAGGTGGCCTTAGTCAAAAATGCAGAGGTATGCTTTTATGTTAAAAAGAAAAAAATCGTATTCCTGCATCAGAAAGAATTAGCTGTAATCTTAAATTTATCCCTTAAATGATATAAAACTTTAGCCTCCAAAGTTATTAAAGAGAAGGTATGTTTTTAGCAAACTTGTCTTATACTGTTTCTGGCATATCCTTAAGCAGCCACACTATAGAAAATTGTATTTGCATCAATTAAATTTTCTCTTTCCAAATTGTTTTTAAAAATTCTAATCTCTGGGAAAGAATGATGCCATGTAATTCTCTGTTGATCTGTTATATATAGATTTTTCTGTGCTGTGCAAGGGTTTATAATGTTATATTTAAGAAAGTGTGTCATTTCTCATGATTATGTAATTTTGTTTTGTCAGGGACTGACCACAGCCCATGAACAGTTTAAAGCTACCTTGCCAGATGCTGACAAAGAGCGACAAGCTATCCTAGGCATCCACAATGAAGTGTCAAAAATTGTCCAGACCTACCATGTCAATATGGCAGGAAACAATCCCTACACCACTATCAGCCCACAGGAAATCAATGGCAAATGGGACCATGTGAGTTGCTTTCAAGATTAAGCTGTTTGTCTCTCTGGGCATTCTGGCACCTTTTTAGTGGTTCATCCCTTGCATCTTCTTTGTGGAGTAAATCTTCCTGAGTTCGGTGGGATTTTATACTGCATAAGTATATATTAGATCTGCAACTTCCATGTAAATTCTCTCAGGTGCCCAATATTTTGTGCAACTTTTCTGTTGCGCATCTCTTGTTTTATAGGAAAGAAATCTTTGGTGTTGATTTTAAAAGCTAATTCTGAATTATGTCTTATTCTTGACCTGTCAAAGGATAGGTATTTACTGAGAGGCATGATGGATTAAACCAGCCTTTCTCTATCTGTTGCCCTACAGGTATTAATAATGCACATACCAGAATTCTTAGCTAGCATGGCCAAAAACTGGGAGATTTCAGTAGAAGTGGTCTGAATATTTTTGATAGGCACTAGATTGTGGAAAGGTAGTTATAGCTATTAGCGTTATTGCAGATTAAAAATGATTTATTTGGAATTTATATAGAAACTTTGGTATTTGTACTGGCTGATTTCCTAATGTGTTTAGTGTGTGCCTCATCTGTGGAGATTGTATTATCTGTGGGTATGAGTTCAGTTAAACTGAAGACCTTATGGTAATAATGGCTTTATTTTCAGTCAATGTAGCAAATATTGCTTTACCTATTTCAGAATCCTTTTTGTTTGTTCATGTTTGACAATACTGAGCAAAAGATTCTGAGTTTTTATGTTTTTGCTAAAGGTGAGACAACTTGTACCCAGGAGAGATCAGGCCCTGATGGAAGAACATGCACGCCAACAGCATAACGAGAAACTCCGCAAACAATTTGGGGCTCAGGCCAATGTCATTGGGCCCTGGATCCAAACCAAGATGGAGGTAAAACCTGGATGTTTAATTGGGTGCTTTTCTGCTGAAGAACTTACTGTATTGAAACATATTCCAAAAACAGAAAGAAAAATCTCCTAAGCTGCTTCCATACTTGATTTGGGGACATTTTGGGCCCTCACATCAACTACACTCTTTGGGGATTAATGCCCGTCTTCTTACTTCATAAGGCGCCATTGGTTTGGGGGAGGTTTTCAGCTGCTGAACCTCAGCTGCTACTCCATAAAAAATGCTGAAAGAAGGTATTGTAAGGGGGGCTTCCAGTTAATATGGTGACATGAGAAGCTGAGCCTTGCGATAGCTCCTCTATTAAAAATAAGTTAAATATTCTACTTCCGGCCAAATTTATGTCAAAGTTAAGACTATTTGAAAAGCTATTTTACAAAAATGTTTAAGGGACTTGACTTAACATAACATTATCATTCATGGAAAATGCCATATTGTAGCAATTCTTCTGGTGCTGATGGTTTCCCATGGTGGCAACTGTCGCCTCATCCTCATCCTCATCCTGGCTTCTCTTCTGAAGACGGGTCACCCAGCACCTGGCTGTCATCCCCTGTCCTCTTGTGAATAAAGGAGATCTTTGCCTACACCACAAAATGTGATGAGGCAACAAAGTGTAGGGGTGGGAACAATGCTTGCAGGACAGCACACTTTCAGGCTTCATAAATATTGATGCTTAATTTCATATTTGTTTGCTTACAGTAAAAGCTCATAGATTAGATTAGCTGCTTTATTGCAGGCACCAAAAAGTCATTTACACAAAAAAGCGTTCCTGAATATATATAGGTTACATATACACTCTACTTCTTTACCTCACAGTCTTTTGAATCAACAGAAACTCAGCTGTTCTCTTCTGAACCTTGACATCAATCAATTATGTTTTCGACTTCACCAGTTTCTAGCCTTATAAACTATCCTTGGAAAGTTTGGAGGGACAAAATGCTGGCTCTGCCATTTGCTTATTTTTAACCCAGGGTCTCTATTGTCATGAAATGTTTAAGGATGCGCTAGTAGGAGGGAATCCCGCTCTCATTTGTACCATTCTCATAGAATTGGAATAGCATCTGAATGGGCCTTTACGATCAATTGGTTTAAAATAATCAACAATAAATTCATTATGCCACCACCATTGTGAACTAGGCAAGCCAAAATAATTTCAGCAGAATATTGAGGCATCTGTTTGTCCACAGAGCATTGGTATTCAGAATGATCTCTTCAGAAATCTGTTTGGGGGAATTTGACCAAGGATTGTGGAGAAATGAACACGAGATACATGTTGGGGCCACATTGAACTTTTGTATTTTAAGTATATTTTTTCCAGATTTGTTCCTTTTTAATTAGCTTTTGATTAACTTTATAATGACTCACAATTGGATGCATCTCTACATTGACTGCAAACCATCTTGTGTGCTTTGCCTTTTATTGCATTTTGCAATAATTTTATTGCCTCTATTGCATTTTATCTGAAAAGAAGTTACTGCCAATTATGAATTAAGGATTTAAAACAGGTTTCCTCCATATGGTGCCCTTCAGATGCATTGGAGAGGATGGGAAATGCAGTTCAATATACTTGTGTCAAGTTAGACAGCAGTTTCAGTGATTAATGTCTGAGATAAGAACTGCACTATATTTTTCTGTAGTGAAATAAGTATGAAGACGTCCTTCAGTGGTAGGGGAAGCCCCAAGGTAGATATTCTCCATCCACACCAGAAAAGACATAAGATCTAGTGTTCTGTTCTGTTTACCTTTCCTCTAAAAAAGCTTGCAAGTCAATTGAATTCTTTTGAGACCGCAAGGCCTGTGGTTAAAGCATTTTAGTTCATTTAGGGAACAGTTGGAGCAAATGCCTTTCATGTTGGAACTTGTTACTTACTTTTCCTTTGGGCTACTACAGGAGATTGGCCGCATCTCCATAGAGATGCATGGGACTCTGGAGGACCAGCTGAATCACCTGCGGCAGTACGAGAAGAGCATCGTGAACTATAAACCAAAGATTGATCAGCTGGAAGGAGATCACCAGTTGATTCAGGAGGCTCTGATCTTTGATAATAAGCACACCAACTACACTATGGAGGTAAAGACTGGAGTATTGTATAAGCTTGCAAGGAAAGGATCTTTGAAGAGAATGAATGTTTGTATTACACACTCCTGCTGTGTGAAAAGAATTCCTTGCCAAAGGATGGCAGACCAATATCATTGGTTGACACTGACATTATGTATAAATATAAATAAATGCAATGCAATATTTGCTGTACTGTAAGCAAAGGCATGTTAGGGAGACCTCGAAAGCCCAGAGTTTCTACTTGGATCTGCTGAGTTTAAGATAAACATAGGAATGTGGTGCGGTTGGCAGCTGCTGTTCTCATACAATGAAGGTTTTACAGCACTTAAAGATTATTTTAGGCAGAGGAATCCTAGAGTTTAGAGCAAGGGTGCACTTTTTCAGAGCATAGTGTGGTTGTTGAAACAAATGGCTACCATGGAAGTCTTATCCATTCACAAAATAGCAATCATTGTAAGTGTGGCCAATTACAAAGCACCCATTTGTCACTTCATCCTTTACCAAATCGATGAGTTTGTTTCCCTTTACATTCTGTAACCCTGCAGGATGCTCACTCAATCCTCAATTTACCACAAAATTATTTTGGGGGGGTTGGGGGAGGTGAAGTGGGCACATTTTCAAACAAAGCAGTTAACTGCCTTTGCTTACCCTTTTTATTTTCTGAAAATACTTAAAGTTTCCTGTATGGAATATAAGGATGTTCTAGTGGCTTAGTTTGGAGCCTGCCAGCTTCCTTTCTAATTTTGTCTAAAAGTAAGTAATATTTGAAATATTTCAAAACGAGTGTAGAACAGAAAGCTTGGCAGGCCCCAAGTGAGGTGTCTTTAGGCTTGTTCGTCTCCATGACCACCATGTTGGAGATCCCAGGGGTAAAGCAAAAGCCCTCAGAGAATTAAAAAAGGCTTTGCCATCACTGTGTCTGGCAGTAATTACAATATGTCAGCTGTTGTTTCCAAGACTGTCTCAGGCACCAGTCATCTGCTTTAGAGAAACAGGATTTTTTTTTGATTGCCAGAATGTTGAAATACAGTACTGTTGCATCAACTTCTCTTAAAAGGACACAGGGAGCAAAGATTTAATCCTTTTTATCTATATATACAGAAATAGAAAACAGAAATGGAGCCAATAGAAAGATGTTTTGTGTGTGTATGTGCAATTAATGAAAAAGCTGGTTTGTGTATGGCCCAATTCCAAATCGGCATGTTCTATAAAGCGAAGAGTTACATGCTCACATTTAATAGAACGAATAACCTGGCCATAAAATCTAGAAATAACTTTATCCCTAAGGTGTGTTTCTTTTTTTAGATTACTGACATTGGTGTTGATTCTTAGCCACATATGTAGCACTTTCTCCAGGAAGTCTATCCTCAACTGGGCCCTTCAGTACTCTCAGTGATGTACTCATCTTCACTGTAACTCAGTTGTTCTCTTCTTCTCTTTCCTTCCATTTTCCTAGCATTATGGATTTCTGAAGGAAGCTGGGTCTTCATATAAAGTAGCATCCTTTTCCTATTAACGAATTTTATTCAATGGCATACGTTTTTTTTCGCTGCAATTTACAGTAGTTTATGCCTTTTTATAAAATTTGTTAAGTCAGAAAAGGTGCTACCAAACTCTTGATATTTTGCTAACACAGTTTTCTCCTACAGGGTTTTCACATAATATCGCTAGCTAAGGAACATTTGTTTCAAGATTTTTTGACTTTTTGGACTAGGCATTAAATACTGCCCCTCAGCTTAAAATGTCTGGAAATAAGATATCTTTGTTGTTGTTTTTTCCTTCCAGCACATCAGAGTGGGTTGGGAGCAGCTTCTCACAACAATTGCTAGAACTATCAATGAAGTGGAGAACCAGATTTTGACTCGGGATGCCAAAGGAATTAGCCAGGAACAGATGAATGAATTCCGTGCCTCCTTCAATCACTTTGACAGGGTAAGAAGGAAAAAAAATAGCAATACTTGTAAGCACTCAGAGGGAGTCTCCTTGGGCTGAATGAAAATTGAAATCCCAAATCCTAGTGTCAGTCCAAATATTATTTTTAAATTCTTTGTGAAACCCTTAAAACCAGCATCTTTCAGAGGAAAGGTTAATAGAAACAATTGAACTTGAAATCCTCAATTTGTGGCTCAATATTTCTTCTCAGATGAAACGTTAAAGGCCCAGATTCATTGGGTGAGTCTAGTTCTTAGTAGCTAATGATCACAGAGTTGTTTTATTATTTATCAACAATTTATTTATATGTAATTCCATAGCTAGGTTTATATATATTAGTTGTAAAACTGTCCTTAGGGAATGCACTTTGGTCATGTATTTCAATATTTTACACTTAAACAGTATTATTTCCCGTTTATAAGCTTTTTTGCGAGATTTAAGCCAAATCTCAGAAAAGAATTCTTCATTTTAAAGCATATATACCACTAAAATCAGAGCAAATTGGTTTTGCTATGGGCAAGCAATTGTGTCTTCCTTTCAGAAACAGTCTCTGTTCTTGGCTGTATCTCCTGTTTCACATTTGCTTTTACCTCAGGAGGGTTTTTAGAACTTTTTCTCAAAAAGACCACGGGCAACTTTCATATTATAACTCGCCCCCCAACTGATCTAGGTTACATGCCTTATTCATTATGACCACAAGGGGCACTTAGTCTGGCTTCTCATGTAGTTACAAGACCAGAAGTCAGATCATGATCTTAACAGTATGCACTAAAACTCGACTCTGTTTAATTCTTTGCCTTAGCTGCAGTTCAATAGAGTTTATATGTTCTGTAGGATTTCTTGATTTCCATTTTAATACTGTGCTGGTTCACGTGATGCAACAAATCAACACTCTACCATTACCGTATCTATTGACTTCTCCTGTGATTGTGTGTGGCTAAGATAATACAGACTGCTCAATCTGTAGTTTGTTTAGCATTTGTTATGAACCATAAATTCTGAGTTGTTTCTGTAGAATTTTTTTCTGGCTTCTTCATTTGATTTGATTTGTTTTAAGATGAATAAGTAGGAACTGTTGGTTCAGACAACAGGGTGAAAAATCTGCATCCATTCACAGGAAAATCCAGTGCTATGCCATGTGAACCATTTTTTAAATAGCTATATGTATGTATTTCTAAATTGAAGATGAACATTGAAAATATCAAACAGAATTCTAATGCAGATTCAGGTTTTTTGATTAAAAATTACTGCACCTGGTTAAAATGTAGTTACTTGTAAAAGAATATCCTTTCTGATATTACTACAGCTTCTTAGGTCCTATAATTTACTTCAGAAGATTTTATTCTTATTTTGAGAGCACGATTTTGAATTCATTGTCTTTGTGTGCTTGGCTGCTGCGTAAACATGGCAATTCTAAAGTTATATAATCAATGATAAGGGGTGATATGAGGGGCAGAGCCACCTTCAACGCTTGCTATTAGCAGTGGTTGTTATGCGCACACTTGGCTAGTCAGGTCACATTTTATGAATAATAATATATATATTTTTAATGCATTGGCACAATGAAATGGTAACACGGTGTCTAACCTGTGCACTTTTTATTCTCCCTCCCTCTGTCTTTTTCTGCATGCTATTCTTCCATGAATCTTCCTTCATTCACTGCATGGTGCACTTCTGTTTCCCCCCCCCCCCACACCTCCTTTCTGTTTCTTGGTTTTACATCACCATCAATGCATGTCCTGCTATCTGATACACTGCATAACCAGGACCACTCCGGCACTCTTGGCCCTGAAGAATTTAAAGCCTGCCTCATCAGCTTGGGTTACGATATTGGAAACGATGCGCAGGTACTGAATGCTAGTGGGAACATCTCCAGATATTGAAAAATGAGGAAATAACCATTTTTTCTCCTCTTTTTTTTGGTTTTCTTTTAATCCATCTCTTGTCAATGCTCTTATATTTTGTTGCACATATTTCCATGTATTACTTTCCGGTTTTTCCCACAACTCCACTCTGCTATTTCTTTTTATGCATTTTCAAACTTTCGTGTTAAACTTTCAATTTGCCTAATTCCCTAAAATCTTGCTGTCTTGCCTTCACTTTTTCATTTCTTTTATATCCCCATAACTATTTTTCTGTTTGTCTACATTTAAACTTCCATTTCATCTTTATGAAAAATGTCCAAATCTTTTTTTCTCAATTAATTTTAATGTTCATTACATGCAATGCTTTATCTTCCATTCCTTCTTAATGCGTATCCATTGCTTATAACATCTTCTATGAGTTCATCTCTTCTTGGACTTTTCTCCCCATTTCTATTTCTTCCCTCTCCCCCCCCCCTTTTTTTCTCTCTTCTTCTTCTGTTTTTAAATTACTCTTTGTAGAAGAAGACTGGCATGATGGATGCTGAAGATTTCCACACCTTCCTTATCTCCATTGGTTACAATATGGTAATGTAGCATCAACAGCACTTTTTTTCTTATTGGTATATTTGGCCCTTAAAAAGCAAAAGGGCATACATCAAAAAGTTTAAGGTAAAAATTCATCAGTCCATGATTTTCAAACAGAAAATTATTTAAAATCTTACATTTTAAAATTGTGCTTTACGGAAAGAATTGTATAAATGCGAGCTATGTTTTTCAAAAGAAACAGAATGTTGCCTGACGTTAGTTCCTTTGGGAATCTTATGAATTAAAGAAGTAATATAGTAAAGACTGAATCAAAATTATATAAGGTCTATTCTCACAGGCTGTTTTTCTGAAATAATTGGTTTCATTACTAGACCATCATGCAAGTGCATAACATTTCCTTTCAAGACCATACTTCTGCTGAAGGAGTAATTTTATTTTTCCAGATTGAAATGTCTAATAGTGTTAATTCCTTTAAACATTGGGAATGTAGAGATATTCTGTCACTGCTCTAGAAGATATCTAGTTGTGCATTTAACATGTAAATCCAAGAATCACATTAGTAGAAAATATTAAAATGACAACAGCATGTCCAGAATCTCTGAAGTCCACTAATGCCTACTAATCAGAGCAGTGACACCCACATGCCATTGGCATTCAGAAGGAGCCAGCACACATTTCTGCACCACCATATGTATGGTGTGTAATGTAGCACCTGTAATCCAGTGACAACTCCAGCAATGGCCGCATCTGGGCAGTTCAGCTTCTGTTTAGATCATAGTGGCAGTGTTTCCATACTAATGGAATTTGCCCCCACTCCTGCAATTCCTCAGCCAAGACATTTTTGGCACATTTTGTGTTGTCAGCGTCTTACAGTTCAGTAGTTATGTATTCCACCAGCAGCAGCTGACTGCTCTAACATTTCCAGTGCACACATAGAGGTAAGCCATGGTGATCAAATTAAAGTTCGCCGTGATTTTTGGACAGCTTTCTGATCTCATTCCATTTGCAGCTAATCATGGTATGACTGTGAAATTTTACTGGAGAGGATGCTTTATGGAACTTGATATAAAAACATCTGAATGTTTTTCTGTCAAGTCAGAAGATCAGGCCAGATGTCTCAGTAGAAATGATAAAATACATTACTTGTGAATGAACTTACCTTGATTTTTGGATTTCAGTGACTGCTACGGGCTGACTTTATAGGTAGCGACTCAGAAGTTATTTTATCAAATCCGTTGGTTTCTAGTCCTTCTAACCCTTAATACAACCAGTTGTCACCTGTATTGGGCTAATCCTCATAATTTTCAATGAGTTAAACTAAACAATACGTTAGTATCAGGTTATGAAACTGGGTATGAACTGATTTACAATGTGCATATAGCTATACTTTAGCAACAGTAAAATATTACATGTTATAACTTATAAGTAAAGCATCTAGTTGTTCCACCAATGGCATTGCAGAGAAAAATGGTCTTTAAAACAAAGATTTGAAAAGTCCATAGATAGAAATCTCAGTAGCCCTTAATTTGGAAATTATGCCTCATTTGAATGATATGGGTAAAAAAACTGGAGGCAGAGTTGAAAAGGAACCTCTAGGAAGAGTAAAAAAAGAAAACAGTTATGAGGTTACAAATGCAGAGTGCTGAAAAACTGGAGACAGGCAAAAGATGAAGAGGGCAGAACCTGTCAGAGCTTTCTTTTCGCTGAAGTCACAGCATCTTCTAGGGAGAAATTTCAGGTTGAATGGGATTTGTGTATTCCTGTTGGGAAGCAGTACAGAGGGGGAAAGACAGAATCTGACCTTTCCTTTCCTGCAGCCATGCGAGTCTCTAACCCTAATCCTTCCCCCTTTTCCCTTTATGTCAGTTTGTATTTTATTGTTGGGGGGAGGGGAGTTGAAATTTAATAAAGCTATATTTTAAAAAAGGGAAAACAAATCAGCTTCAGACATGTTGGATTTGGGTCCCTTGCATCTTCAAAATGCATTCAGATTCATTCTAGCTTGGACTGAGCATAGTGCTCTTTGCATTAGTTCACAGGTAGGCAACCTTGGCTCTTTTATGACTCGTGGACTTCAACTCCCAGAATTCCTGAGCCAGCCATTAGTTGATCTTCAATCTGGTTAAAACCCATGCTGATTGGAGATGATGGGCATTTTAGACCCATGCATTTAAAGGGTAGGGAAATTACCCTAGGGAATAGTGTTAAAAGTGCAACAAATTTCTATTCGATTATTTCCTGCCATCTTTGGATTAAATTGTTGCTGAATTTTATTTCCTGGCCCAGGGTGAGGCAGAATTTGCTCGAATCATGAGCATTGTGGATCCCAATCGCATTGGAGTGGTGACGTTCCAGGCCTTCATTGATTTCATGTCCCGGGAAACAGCAGATACTGATACAGCTGACCAAGTTATGGCCTCTTTCAAGATCCTGGCTGGAGATAAAGTGAGTTCAGGTTGAGTGAAAAGAATGCTGACTTGTAGCAAAATTATAAGCTTGATTTCAGGCTCCTAAAATATAAATACAAAAGAAACATTGCGGTGGCCACTATCCTACAGTGAACAAATAATGTGGTTTTTTATTGAACTACCTAAGCATCTGGAACTTTCCTTCAATTCACCAATATTTTATTTTGGTTTGGAGCAATGGAAAAAATAGTGGAATTGAAAGTTTAATAACAGATTGAATGCCTTACACATTCTCTTAAATATGCTTATTGAATTCATATCACTACAATAAGTCAAAACAACTCTGTATACATATGCACACTCAGGCATTCAAGCCAGTATTTTGCCTGATCCCTCTCTAGATACATGCTCTAGCTATTCTGCTGTTATTATGGGATGGGGAGAGGCAATCCATGTCTTTGGCATTTATGACAAGGATTCAAAGGCCAAGTGTGAATAAATGTCTCAAGTTTTTAGTTGTCAGTTATTTTTGTGCTATAGACTTGTGCTGATAATTTTCAACTTAGGGCCACAACTTGAACCAGAATTTTGGTCACTAAGCAAAATTAAAATTGTGACCAGACACAATTTTACAACTATTTTCATTGTGGTCATTAAGTGAATCGTGGTAGTTAAGTGAATTACATGGTGTCAGACACAAATAAACAGATCCATACATGAAGAGCTACTTTATTGCTCATGTCTATTTCTTTCAGGAATCTTTCAGACTGGTAGTCTGCACCTGGGCCACACTTGATAAGGTCCAGTGGCATTCAGGGAATGGGGGGATCAGACCATACCATCTTATGCCTATGTAATGACTCCAGATTAATTCCCCTCTTGACTCTTCTCCATAGCTTGGCCAGTGTCTCTGTCTCTCTCTGTCTCTGTCTCTCTCTTTCCCTCCCTCTCTCTCTGACATATGTTCATTAAGCAAATCCAAGTTCTCCAATTGACTTTATTTATTGGAAGCCAACTGGAGAAGTCACAAATTTTGATCACATGCCCACAAAACTCTGCAACCATCATAAATGTGAACTGGTTGCAATCATGTGTCCGCAGGGATGGTGCAACAGTCAAAACTTTGAGGACGGGTTATAAGTTACGTTTCCTGAAGCTGTCATAAACTTCAAAACTTTGTTAAATGAATGGTCATAAGTCAAGGACTACCTATGGAAGAAGGCCTGTGATAACCTGCTTTAGGTTCTGGCAAGTCTACCTGTCTCTCCTAGCACATTTCCCAAATTCTGTAGCAAACTTTTGGGAATCAATTGAAGTATTCTTCAGCCATTCCAGTAGGATAATGAATTATTTAAATGGGATTTCTTCTAGCAAGGGACTGAATTCCAAACCAGAAAGTGCCTGCTTTGAATTTAACATCTGTCATAAATTCTTTAGGTGTTTTTTGGGAGATCTTTTTTGTTCTACTTCAGCTGCTCTGTTTACAAGACCTAGTTGACATCATTTGGGTATCATGGACCCTCTGCCTAGTCTCTCTCTCTCTCTCTCTCTCTCTCTCTCTCTCTCTCTCTCTCTCTCTCTCTCTCTCTCTCTCTCTCTGTGTGTGTGTGTGTGTGTGTGTGTGTGTGTGTGTGTCTGTCTCTCTCTCTCACACACACACACACGCAGCTTACATTTTAAAAAAGTATGAATTTTAAAAAAGAAACACATCCTAAGCCTCCCTAAGGCAAAACCTGGTATCTTTCATTTAAGTTTCACCCAGCCCTCTTGTTTTCATTTTAAAAACAACAAATTAACCTACACCCTCAACTGGAGTTTTCTGTAATCCAATTAAAGAGAAAAGGATTTGAATTGAACTGTTTAGCAAACAATGACTGCTTGATGTCAATAAGCTAAAGCCTTTAATAAGCTAAAATGGAAAATGGGCATCTGTGTATTCTCTTCCAGAACTATATCACTGTGGATGAATTACGGCGGGAACTGCCTCCAGATCAAGCTGAATATTGCATTGCTAGAATGGCACCTTACACTGGGCTGGATTCTGTACCTGGTGCCCTGGACTACATGTCTTTCTCGACAGCTCTCTATGGCGAAAGTGACCTTTAATTAACACCTCTCTATCCACCACAGCACCTGACCCTGTTCCATCCAGGGGCACTTTTCATTCTGTCTGCAAACAGGCTCTGAGCTACCTTCTTGGTCCCCCCCTTCTTGCTTCCACATCAAAGAACAGCTTCCTTTGGGATGGGTGAGGAAGGTCTTGGAATGAAATAGGCAATCGCAGCCTTGAAAAAAGGCAGTTTCCAAAATTTGAAGGGGGAGGCGGGATGAGGTTACATTTAAGCAAACTTATTTTATTACAGAAAAAGTATTTTTCTCCAAGGTTGAAGCATAAATAGAAAAATGTTTAAAAGTATTACACCAAATATGGCTGGTGAGGAAGTTCCCCTTCCCCCTTTTTTTCTTTTATTCCAACATGGGAAATGGAGGTCAGTGTTGTATTCCATTCTTATACCTGAAGCCTGGCACGCTTCTTCTATCCTGAATCAACTTTCTCACCTGTCTCTTATTTCTTTATCATATTGTTTTACAGAGAGGGAGATGCGCAAGTGCATGTATTGCTGGTTCACTCATTTCATGAAAATATTTTACAATAAAACTTTTTGAGATTGCTGTGTTTTTTTTAGGGAAAAATAATGTACACAGCTCATGTTTTCATATTTAATTAAAATTACAATCTGCCTACCTGTGTATTGTTGCTGAAACTTGTCTGGTCTCCAAATATGGCGCTTGAGAGTTGGCATCTTTGATATTGCTAGTCACAGACCATATTAAAAAAAATCTTGTAATAACAAATCTAGACTTCATTATTTTGTCTATTTCACTTAACCTAACTCTGTTTAGCTACATTTTAAATACATATTTGATAATGTGGGAAGGGGCTGGTACAATATTCAAACATCTTTTTTTAAAACAGCAGGACACCAAAATGTATCTCTCTTTCTCCTTTGAATGTGTTGATGTTTATATCACTAGTGTTACCAGGTCTACGCTGAGAAGCTAAACAGCTTGCATAGTGTGTGGCTGAGAAACTCCTAGGGAATATCAGGGCAGTATGCTAGACAGGAGGTCAAAGAAATACCCTGGAAAACAGCAGCTACACTTCCATGTTGTTGCCAAGAGAACTATATGGAGATATCATTGAAACCATCCTGAGACAGGAGAAAGAGAAAGGAAGAAATATGAGAGTTAGTGGAACACAGGGGTAAAGGTGCTGGCTGGGTGTAGTTCTCCTTTTAGATCCATAAGCGGCTAGGTGATTTTGGATCAGGGACTTTCAGTTCTTGATTGGGAAGTCAAAACACTACACTAGGTCAGTGTGATGGATTACGGTCCCTAATTTTCACAGGACTTTATCCTGCAGTGGATTAATTTAAGATAATAATAGTAACTTGTATTAGCATAATAGCATATTAGCATAAAAAAATAGAAAAGTATACTATTGAGACAATATCTTAACTTACTCAGTGTGTTTATGTATATATTCAAGAGTAGACGTGTACTATTTTATTCAGTAAAACCAATTCCTTAGTAAGTGCATAGTACAGGGTTAACTGTTTCTCCCATCTGCTGTGATAAATTACCCAGTATCTTTCATTCTTGTCATTCAATGACAAAGATCTTAATCTCCCATACTCTTACTATTCTACATTTGATTCTGAATAAGAAAATACAATGCATAAAAGTTAGATTTTAGAAAATATATTATCAACATGCATCTCTACTAAATAAATAAATATAGTATTTGTGAGGAAGAAGTGTTTTTCTCCTTTACTAGATTTTCCCCCAAGAGTATTTGGGTCTGTGTAGGTGATATGGATTCTTGTTAGAGTGCTGTAATTTAATTGTTCCAAAAATAAGATTCCTGCTTAAGCAGTAATCTACAAATCCATAGGGGGCACCTGTTTTTCCCCCCCTTGGCTTTATCCAAATAACACAATGCCTGATTATAAGAATCCTGCTTCTGAATACTCTCAACTGTTTTATCTTTACTGTGATAACATCCTTTATTATGTATTATGTCATTGCAATATATATTGCTTGTTCTTAAGGCAATAATAGATTTAAGATAATTATCTGGTAGAAGCTCAGGAAAATATTTGTGAGAAAATCTAGGAGAAGGGAACATCTTGACAATCCAAGATACTTTGCTTTGATATATATATACAAACTTCAGATATTTTATTTCTTCCATCAGTTTAGCAATGCTCTTAGTTAACTATTTATTATGCCTTATATCAGTGATGGCGAACCTTTTAGAGACTGAGTGCCCAAACTGCAATCCAAAACCCACTTATGTATCGTCGGGTGCTGAGTGGGTGTGGCCCATTGGGTGGGCATGGCCCATTTGGTGGGCGTGGTTGCAGTGGTAACGGCAGACTGGGTGGGACTAAAAAGTTCAATCAATCAATTCCAACTTTGCGAGATCTTTTTTTTCCCCGTGAGAAGTTGAAATTGATTGATCGAACCTTTTTTTTTTTGCACACGGCGGCGGAGGCCTAAAGTGAAAAGATTTTATAAAACCCAGCTGAAGGCCGAGTACTAGGGCGACGGCGCGCGTGCCCACAAAGAGGACTCTGCGTGCCACCTATGGCACGCGTGACATAGGTTCGCCACCACGGCCTTATATGATCTAAAGGTGGTTTATTTAAAATAAAAGTTGAATGCAGCCTAGTTCAATTACAAACTTCCACAAAAGCTCATTGTAGCTATATCAAGCAGTTTTCTTTCATAATTTCATGAGGCTTACTTTCAAACACAGTTGAGTTGCAGGTAGCTAAACAAACAGGCAAATAGGTTATACATGCAAATCATGTGAAGCTAATCATGTTTCAAACCCCATGTTTCATGTAATAGAGAAGGATAGCATTTTCCAGATACTGCTAAACTGCAACAATAAGCAACCCCAACCAGCATTGCCAGTAAGTAAATATACTGAAATAACATATAGTTGAGCAGTATCTGGAGGGCCACCTGTTGCTTATTCCTCCATACAGTCTAATCTGTTAAGGGGAGGGGTATTGGATACCAAATATTTGAGGAATAAGTGAGCGTATTTGTGTATTTAAAATTATCCCCCTTCTATCACTTCTGAGCACTCAATAATAACACAAAATGGCATTAAAATTTCAAAAATTGAAATAAAATAATAGGGATGGAAGATTATTCCAAACAAATGGTTGTCCAACCTTTGAAAACTTGAAACGGAGCACCTGGGACTGCCAAAGGCAGGCAGGAAGAAAGCAGAAGGAAGGAAACAAATTCCTCCTCATTTTGAACATGGATCTCCCTCTGTAAAGCTTCCACCCATTGGTTCTGGTCCTATCCTCGGGTGCTACGGAGAATGAAGTTACGCTTTCACTGTGATAGCCCTTTATCAGGATATGGTTGTTGTCTCCCTTTTGCCTTTTCTTAAGGCTAAACACACTCAGTTCCTTTAACCATTCTTCTTAGGATTAACCTCTCCATCTCTGATCCTCTACATTCTTTCCAGTGCTGAACATCCTCTTTATATTATGATAACCCAAACTGACACAGTATTCCAGGTGTAATCTGACCAGCACAGTGTGGAAGTAGATTTCCCCTGATCTTGACATTATACTCCTGTTGGTGCAGCCCAGGGTTGCACAGACTCAACAGCTGCAGTGCACTGCTGGCTCATACTTTAATCTGTGGTCTACCAGGACACCCAGATCCTTTTCACAAGTACTATCACCTATCTTATGCTTGCATCTCTGATTTTTTTTCTAATTGCAAAATATTACAGTTCTCACTATTGAACCATATATTCTTGGATCTTCAATGTTATATATCTAGTATAAATACACACACACAAACACACACACACGCAAATAAACAGCTTGTAGCTTTTCCAGGGATACTCCAGTAATCTCTTTGGTCCCATCAATTCAAATTATCCATTGATTTTCCATCCTATTTCCCTCAATTTTGCCTAAAATAATTATTTTTTCTCATCCATAATCTGGTCATAACCACATTCTCAAAGTAATAAGTTTCAGCTTGCTTGCTCTTCACCCCTATGGAACAATCTTACTTTATTTGGTTAGGATTGGGTAGCTGCTTGTTCTTGAAGCTCATTGACTTCTCAATAAACATTTCCAAAACTATAATCTGAAGGCATCGTAATTCTCTCACTCTTTCTTGGTCTTCAGCATGCAACTCTTCTGATCTTTGTTGTCCTTAAATGTCCTTATCCTTTAAAGCAGGGGTCTCCTAACTTGGCAATTTTAAGACTTGGCTAGCTGAGGAATTCTGGGAGCTGAAGTCCACAAGTCTTAAAGTTGCCAAATTTGGAGACCCCTGCTTTAAGGTCTTGTCTTTCTAGAAACTGGGCTGATAGAACATTCCAGCCAGAATCTTACATTCTTCTCAGACCTGTTTTACTTTGTTTGGCTTCTATTTTAATCAGTATGGCATTTTCCTATGCTTGTAAGCTGAATATGAGACTGGACTACAAGAAACCACATTATGTGCTGACATTTTCCATAAAATGAAGTTCTAAGTGCATTTGTGCTCTTGCCAAGTATTTGCTGGTCCAAAGAATAAAAATGTTGAGACAAAAATTTCTATGTTTGTTTGTTTAAGGAAAAGGTTCTTTTAACAGTTGTGACAGTTATGAAGGTTGCGTCACTACAGCAAGCCTATAATAGGAATAAAAGAGCTCTGTTGCATCAGCTATTGGCCTATCTAGACCAACATTCAGAAATGGGCCAGTTGAATTTATTTGGGAAACTCTGAAGCTTCAGCTATAGCTTTCCAACAGCCAGTATTTAAGGATGCTAATGCTGCCTCAGTACACAAGTGGGTCAAGAACTCTCCCAAATATCAATTAAATCACATTCAGCCTGACTCAAAGGTGCTATTTCATCATTTGTTAGACTCTAGTAAATTCTGATGGTATCAATTCTTACCAATATTCTTTTCATAGATAGTTGACATTTGTGGAACCACTAACATTTTAGAAAAAAATACCAAATTTACTATAGGAATATTTGAAATGCTTACTTGAACCAGCAGAGCAAAAACCTTCAATCAATGCCATATTGCATAAATCTTATTGCCGTAGGACTACTTGTTTTAGACTGCAGAAAGTAATCAGTGACAACAGAAAAATAGAAAACAACCTCCAACCATTCTTTTTTTGCAGGGCTGAGCTGGTGATCCCTAGATATGGAAGTATCAGTACATTTCTGAATGTTAACTGTATTTATTAATACATAAGTATTCATTTTTTGCTTCCAGACTTAACGTATATCTTAAATACAAAACTTAAGCCAGACAAAATATCAAGTACTGATTATTTTTATACATTCAGCCTTTTCTTCAAATTGCCATAACTACTGAGAGCAACCACGCAAATTTGAAACGAGTAAATTCAATTGGATGGTGACAATAATCTTTATTTTTGGCCAAAAGACAAATACCATCACCTCTGTTCCTAAAATCAGTTAGGTCACTTAGCCCAATTTTCTCAAAACTAAAGCAATATCTCTAAGCTAGGCAGGGAACTTTTTCCACCTAATTTTTAGTATTGCATTTTGTGAATTAGAGAAACCAAGGATTCAGCCATACACATGTATATATTTATTTTAGTATACTGCTGGTGCCAGTCACACCAAGTTGTACAACTGAACTAGGGATAAAGCAACAATCCGTGATAATCAGAAGAAAAGGTATCTTTCTTCAAGCTTTAGCGAGTCTCCAAGAAAATAGCATTGTAGAGATGCCTCTTTCTGCAGGACAAAGATGAAAACATTTTTTTTCCTATTGCCTGAAAGCGCTTAATCGTAGGAGGATTTAGACTGCTTACCAAATACAAATAGGAGTGAATAATTAATCTGGAATAAAAGCAATATTTGTGTAATTTCCTTTCAAGGTTCGAAAACTGCTTGTTCGCATCATGTTTCTTACTCTCAGCTAGCTAGCTAGCCGGGAAATTCTGGGAATTGAAGTCCATATAACTTTGCTAAGATTGAGAAGCTCTGACTTAGAAGAACAAGGTAACTGTTCGCTCTTCTAATAACAACATTTCCCACCCTCCCTTTCTCCCGTACACAGACACTCCCCCTTTCTCCACGCGGCCCTATTAGGTAACTTCCGCCTGTAAGTCCCACAGAGGAAAACCTCCCCTCCACCCGGGTTTACCCGAGCACAGAATGGTCACGCGCTGAAGTCTGGGAATCGCAGTCCGCAAGCGGGTTGGCGCTAAAGGGTCTGCGCAGGCGCAGTTGCCTTGCTTGCCGCTTCTCTTAAGGGAAGTAGCGCCGCCATTTTCTCTGGCGGACTGAAGTGAACGTTGCGGTTCCGCACGGGCGAAACGAGTTTCCTTAAACGCTGCCATTGCTGTGAGCGTCGGTCTCCTTTCAGGCGATAGAGCGGAGACGAAGGCGGAGGCGGAAGCGAAGGTGAGTCGGCCAAAACTTCTGCAGTAACGATTGTTCGTCTTAATGGCTCCGTAGTGGCAGGTGGAATTGAGGCTGAAGCTCAGCCTAGCCTGGGCCGTTCCCTTATCAGTTGTTCAGCCTGGTCTTAGCTTCCTTTCCCCCCCCCTCCCAGCCGCCTCGCCTCTTCCTTTCCGTCACTGTTGCCGTTAAGTTTCTCTTTTCTCCCGCCCTCCCACCCGTTTCCTTTCTTGAGCTTCCTCGTTGCTTCCCTCCCAAGTTCTGCACCCCGGATGATCTCCTGACTCTAAAACTAAACAGATTACGTCCAGGGCGAAAGCAGAGGTGATTTTTTTAAAATGACCTCTATTATTCCCCTCTGAGCGCTTATGTTTTCCTCTGTATAAGTAATGCATTTTTAAAAAAACTTTTTTATCGCTGCTTTTCTACAATCTTGAGAGCTACCTCTGAAGGAGATTTTTTTTTTAGTGATTTCTGGTCTGTCGGAATTGGGCATCGGAGTGTGTTTACTTAAATGGGGTAGAATGATCTGGGAACTTCCCTGTTTATTTTGGAGGCACTTACCAAGCTTAGAGATAGTGACCCAAGGGTTATATGAACCTCCATGTTAGTACCTAGCAATTGGGGTACAATAGAAAGGCAGAATCTCTTTCTTTAGAGTTAGCTGTTCACTTGTTGGTTCATTAGGTGCATTTTTGACAACATTGCATCCAGGTTCCAGGAAAAAAATCCAGGAAATTTCCCAAAAGAACAATTAATCAGTGGAACAACTTGCCTCCAGAAGTTGTGACTGCTCCAAGACTGGAAGTTTTTAAGAAAGAGATTGGATAACCATTTGTCTGAAATGGTATAGGGCAGGGGTCCCCAACCCCCGGTGCGTCATACCAGCAACCGGTCCACACAGACAAGCAAAACCCCCATCCGTGGGATGCAGGCAGCACAGAAAACCATGCCCCCTCCGGTCGGTGGAAAAACCTCTCTCCAGGTAACTGATCCCTGGTGCCCAAAAGGTTTGGGACCTCTGGTATAGGGCTTCCTGCCTGAGCAGGAGGTTGGACTAGAAGGCCTCCAAGGTCCCTTCCAATTCTGTTATTCTCATATGAATTCTTACAGACATGGGGAAAAGAAAGAAAATAGAATTTGGAAAAAAAACAAGCTTTAAAATATAGCCCCCTATTTTAAGACTTCTGAGCTTGGATTTATTTAAACAGCAGTTTTAACTAGAATTCCTGAACTTTATTTTTTGCAGTTTGGAAGAGAATGAGTGGCTGTCGTGTCTTTGTTGGACGTTTAAGTCCCCATGCTCGGGAACGAGATGTAGAGAAATTTTTCAAAGGATATGGCCGTATACGTGAGATTAATCTCAAAAATGGCTTTGGTTTTGTGGTAAGTATATCTACTCAGACATATTTTCTGTATTAAGCAGCTACTGGAGCAACTTACTCATATAAGTGTCTTACTGTACCCTCAACTTTTTAATTCAAGAATACAGGAACAATCAGGCTGAAAACAATACCCTACTCACAGAATTACCAAGGAGAAAACCACCACCCCACCAACACTGGCAGGGCAAGCTAATGTATATAAATGGGGAGCAACCCGACACTAGATGTTACTAATTGGGTAATTTAATGTCTGCAAGCAAATAACCAAACTCAGAGAGCACCAAGGACTCCAAAGTTCAATCCTGAGCTACAGATAGTATGAACTAGAAGTAGGAGAGTCTCTATAATTGTATTTCCTGCAGTTTTGCTTCATAATATTGCTGTTAAAAATTGGAGATAAGCTGGAAAGAAACCGACCCACTTCTTCATTCTCTCAAAAGAATAAAGAATACAGTACTGATAGAAGTGCATACCTGTCCCATTTTTAACTGGAGAAAAAAAATTAATAAATTGTTAGCAATGTTTTTAACAAGCAAATTCTAAGTTATATGGCCTTGTCTTTTCTATTCTGCTGCTAGAGACAGAAACAGATAACCAACCTGCTCCATTGTAGGCAACAATATATTTGACGCTTTCTCTCTTGCTGCATATTATTGCAGCTGATCAGAGAACAGAAAGTGTTTAATGTTGGAAATGTCATATAATTTCTCTCATCCCTGAAAGGTGAAGAAAATGGGCAAATTGAGCAGTTTATTGTTCTTCCAAGCAACAGTGTCCCTTTACATTTAGTCTTCCATGTTTATGGAAGCTGCAAGTAGTTGATCTTTAAATGTATAACTTGGTCTTTATATAAATGGTTATCAAAAGCTATATATTGCATAAAATGTTGATTAAAAGTTATATTATGAAATTCCATTAATGCCTTTTATTTGGGTATTTGAAAATGTATTTAAATATTATCAACACGGTTTTACTGGTGAAATTTTGAAGACAATGCCAATATTTTTATAGATTTTCAAAATAAAGTACAGGATTTAGAAGAACCTTATTTAATTTCCAATCTTTTGATACAATCCTTGCATATGCTGGATATACATATAAATAAGATATCTTTTATTTTAGTTATTTGTTATAATGAATAGATTTTTTTTTTTTAAATCATGTAGCAGCCTTCTCAGTCCTGGTGGAAACCAGATGTGTGGGACTGCATGTTCCATCATCGGTCACTCCTGCAGATGTAGTCATATAAATGTGTAGCACAGTCTTTATCAAGCATGAGGAACCCATATATGTTAAGGTTTTTTCTGAACTACATCTTATGCAGGTAGCCCTTACTTAGTGACCATAATTGGGACCATCAATTTGATTGCTAAACAGAAAATCATGTAATCATGACAGCTTTACAATCTCAGTTCTCCTTTGGTCGCTAAGTGAAAAATTGTGTGACCCCGATTTACGATCTTACTTCCTCCTTTTCTATTAACTTTGTTTTTTGCAAGCCAGTTGCAGTGCACATGTATATTGGACACTGTAACAGTTATAAATGTTAAGATTGATTGCAAAGTTTTTTTTAAAAAAAATCTTTATTTCACTAAATGAGGGAGTTAGTAAGCAAGGACTACCATTTATACCAATAGGGAGAAATGCTGAGAATTGAGAGCATAATATGAGTTTTCCATATCTGATACAATGCAATTGATAAAAATTATCTCAGGAATTAAAATCAGGCTTAGGCAAACGGTCACATTTTAAATTATAGCTCCCAGAATGACCAGAGCAATAGCTGATAGAATTTTTAATGGCAAAAATATTTTACTTTTTTCATTTCATTATTTTGCTTTCCTAGGAATTTGAGGATCACAGAGATGCAGATGATGCAGTTTATGAACTGAATGGCAAAGAGCTGTGTAATGAAAGGTAGTATTTAATTTCAAGTCATATGACAATGCAATTGCAAAGTGTGACTTTTTAAATTTCATTCTAATGTACTTTATGGGGCTATTGTGATGATAAAATGAAAGGGGACCAAACTATGTCTGCCAATTCATATGTCTGCCAATTCAAAATGTGCAGTCAAGCAGTATGTTTATTAGGACCAATTACATTTGCACAGAAATTATGGAGTAATATTTGAGAATTAAAAGATATTTTTAAAAATGTTTGGGGAGGAAGGAGTGGGTAAAAGCAATCTCAAGTGATTTTGAAGCACAAAGTCTTAAATCAGGATTAATGAAAGAGAATGAAGTGTCATAGGCAGGATTTCAGATTATATTTGAGACAAACACACAGTGTATTTGTAACAAAATTAATAAATATACCATTTTCTGAAGCAGCTGTAAAGCATTATTGATCTATATCAGAGATGTGTGGCTTCTCTGATACAGAGAACTTCTTCAAGTCTTAGAGGTACCCCCTAGAACTCCTTAAGCACAAATGGGATTCACTTGTGCAGAAGCTTGATAAATTAAGAAACATCAGGAATGTCTTTTACTGAATCATCTTTATTCTTTAGCACAGACAGTAGATAATCTTTCTTTTTCTCCCAAGTCCTCTGTGTATACCTTGATGGAAGAGTTAGTGGAGAGTAATATGCTGTTTATGAAATTGGCTTTTCAGCTAATTTCTTGGCCTAACTAAATAAATGCTGTAGAAATGAATGCACATCATTTAGTCATCTTACATATCTTTTTACTTTTCAGTTATAAATGTCTGAAGAACTTAATTTAGGCAGTGAGAGATTTTCTTGATTGTAATTGTCTGAGTTTCCAAGTATTTGCTTTTGTTCTTAAGTATCCAAAATTATCACCATTATATTTGACTGTTTAATATGTTCTTTTCCACTAGAAAAAGACCAAAATACTAAATTTACTTATTTTTAATAGGGTCACAATTGAACATGCCAGAGCCCGAAGAGGGGGTAGGGGCAGATACCCACAACGGTTCAATTATTACCAGTCTTATGGGGGTGGATCTAGGTAAGAAGGAAATTTCGTTTACTGCACTGTTACAAGTGGTTTTGAAATATCTCAGTCCTTAGCTTCAGGGTTGTAATATAGTTGATATTTCTAGATACATTTTAAGATACTTCTCCATTAAGACAATAAAAACATCTTTTTTATTTTTGTAATTCCATGCTAATGTAATTGCAAACAATTTTGGTGTAGGCACTTAATTAAAGATGCTAGGTTTCAAATAATTTGAACACTGAGAAGAGACATATCTAATGCTTGTAACTGTCTTAAGTGTTTACAGATTGCATATAATTGGTTCTACAAATTATTCACAGCTTCTACTTGGTCTCAAAAGGAGAAGTTTATCATTTGGGTTTCGTAAAGTTTACATTTCAATCTGTAAAGCTTGTTCTCATATGAGCATCACTGAATAGAATGCTATTGTAAGCTGTGTGGCCTTATCTAATTTTGAGCTGAAACATATAGCTGTAAAAGTTAGCAGTATCCTAAGGCTATATCACACCTTACAGCAAAACTGAAATTTGAGATCTTAAGTAATGTTTGTTTTGACATGTATAGGAGCTATTGAAGAATGTATATTTGTGATACATATTTGATAGTATCTTTAAAAATAACTCTCATGTTTCTTAGATTCTCTGGTATGAACTGTTATTGGAAGTAGCTAGTACATATTCAGACCCTTGTATTGATGGTTATATAAAATATAACATTTGTATTGCATCACATTCTGAGGCAAATTTCTTGCCATCCACAAGTACAAAACATTGAGAATTTGTACTTTTGCATATTGAAATGTCCTGTTCAGCTTCTCTTTTTTTTAATGCAGTGAAATTGCTGCAGTAGGAATGATCCAAGGTCCAGGCTAAAAATGAACTTTTAAAGTAGGATATGTGACTGATTTTCATGGGTATCTGGCATGGTAGTAAACGTTCATGACAGATAGTGCCAGACAAGAAGAGACTACTATTTCCAATGCCTCAGCCTGCCAGTTGGGGGATTCTGAGACTTCTGTTTAAATGCTCTGAAGATCTGGATATTCTGAAAAAGGGGGCATTTAGAGGTATGCAAATTAAATTGTGTGCAACTAAATTGCCTCTTCTTTGATTGTTGCATTTGCTGTGATATGACAAAGTGATCACTTTGAAGATAGACTGAATAAACAAATGTGGAGGCTTCAATTATTCATACACGTCTCTTATAACGCCTTGGGGTTTGATGGCAACAAGCCAACTCTTGTAGTAGCACAGCTGTTATAATGTCAATGAACTCAGTAGTTCCTGAGCTTACTGCAGCTTATTGAAAAGCACATATAACCCACAACCTTATCCTTTCAGGGCTGATTTGTTCATATGTATTCATTATTTGTGCCAAAGGTATAAATTCCTTGGAAACTGTTGTACTAGGTGATATATTTCAATATGAAAGTTTTCAGTATTAAAATGTTGTACAGGTAGTCCTTGGAACTACAATGGAATCGAGAATTTTGGTTGCAAGCCCTTGCAGTCATAAATTGAGGCACCATATGACCAGACTTGATTTTATGACAGTTTTTATGACAGTTGTAATGAATGTAAATTGAATCACATGGTTCTAAGTAAATAATGTGATCATTAAGTACATCCAGTCTTCTGAATATGCTTTTTTTTTTTTTTTTGGCTGGAAACCAGCAAACAAATGTTGCTAACCGCAGTCATGTAAGCATAGGACACTGCAACCAGTCGTAAATGCGAGCCAGTGGCCAATTATCACATGACTGAGAGGTTGGCAGTCATAAGTTGTTCTGCTTGCTTTCATAATGTAAACTAGTAAACTAGTAACAACTCTCTGCTATCCTTATCATTATTTAAATACAGAGTAGCTATATTTCTTAGAAAAGAAAATTTTTGAGGAGATAAAATCTGACAAAAGTAGAAAGTATTTAAATTTTCTGCTGGAAATATAGTAAAGAGTAACGGTAAATGTTTTCCATTTGTAGTCAGTATGGTCCACCTCTTCGTACTGAACACAGACTTATAGTTGAAAATCTTTCTTCACGTGTCAGCTGGCAGGTGAGTTGGACCTTACTTTAAATAACATGTTTTTTAAAAATGGTGGGTTTTGGTTTCCTAAAAGAGGCAACATAAAGCATTAGCACTTTTTTTTAAGTAAGAGGCTTAAAGTTCTTTCATTTGCATTACCAACAGGCAAACAATGCTTATATTTTTAAAACTGCTGATTAGTGTTTCTTGGACAAATGAAATCTTCACCTAATAAGATTGTTAGAAAAAAAGCTCTCAATGCTTAAACATCCAATATATTAAATAAAAGGCTGGTCTCATTGAGTGATAAAGCTGCAGGTTGCTTCCAATTTTATATCTGGCTTCAATAGAATGAACAGAATTATTCACATGTTTAAAAGTATTGTGTTATGTTCTAATGCAGGATGTTTCGTGCATTATGTTATCTGTATTCTGAAAGGGACTTGTGGCTTACAGTGAGTAGCTAACATGATTTTAAATATCCAATTTGTGCATGTATTTGGGCATAAGTATTGTCAGTGAAACAAACTGTTTGGGGTTGTTTTTGGATAGTCATTTGGGAGAGAAAGTTTAAACTGCAGGTTTGTTTTTCTCTAACATGTCCTTGAGTTGGTGTATTTCTTCTACTAATGGGATTGTTTTGGCCCTTAACAACCGTTTGGAATTACTTAAAACTTTTTTTTTTTTTAACAAACCCTATACCCCCCTCAACAGGTTTGTAAACAATTATATGATGTAACCTTTCATTCTCCCATTCAATTCTGAAAAAATAGCATTCGAGTTTACTAAGCCATTCTTCTCCAACCTTCTATTTCTGTATGTGCTTCTTATAGCATAAATTCTGTTGTCAGTGTATAAAAAAGTATACATTTCCAAATTTTTTTAAAAATAGAACTGTTGATTATGCTAGATTGAAAGAATGGATGTTAAGAGGGCAGAAGTAGGAAAACTTATTAAATTGTAAATCTGTATTATATTTTAATACCAATAGCGCATAGAGTTATATATCACTTCATAGTGCTTTACAGCCCCCTCTAAGCAGTTTACAGACTCAGCATATTGCCCCCAACAATCTGGGTTCTCATTTTACCGACCTCAGAAGGATGGAAGGCTGAGTCAACCTTGAGCCAGTCAGGATCAAACTACTGGCTGTGGACAGAATTCGTCTACAGTACTGCATTCTAACCACTGCACCTTCATAGCTCTTTAACCAATTCTGTTTAGATTTTATCCATAATTTTTCTGTAATTCTATCCTGTATGTAGAACTATATTATGCATAAACCAATACAATTCTAATACATTTTTGACATCATGATACCATTATATGGCCATCATTTTTATTGAATTTCATTTTTATGTCCTTTTTGCATAAGTGTAAAAAAATGATTGAAAGAGACAGCAATCAAATTTCTACACTGCCAGTCTTACTTAAGTGACTGACTGGGTGGTTTACAGTAAAAAGTCTGCCTTGAAACATTTCGAGTGCTATTATTTTTTTACTCTATAAATTTCAATATCTATTCTTTAATTTTCCACCATCTAAAGGAAGGAAGAACAAATAAAAGATTGGAAGTAAAATAAACTCTTAGTTAACAGACTAATGGGGAAAAGAGGTATCTATTAAAATAAAAAAATTATTAAATCCATTGGGATTTTATATATATATAAAGTGGCAGATGGGATTTAATACACAAAAATAGAATTTTGTGCAGGGAATATATAACATCAACAGATTCATCTGAAATCTACTAAACCAATATCTGTTACATCAAGATTTATTGTAATTTCACAAGTATGAACTGGAGAGCTGTAAAGAGATTTTAGCAATTTAATATATTGCACAATAATTTTAGGTCAACATAGAGATAGGTCATATCATCTGGAGGAGATGATCATCTGATTGAGTAGCATAACATGCGACATTTGCTCTAATATGAGAAATTCACATGGAAGAAATCAGGAAGTTTGGAACTTTGATTATCTTGGGGAGCCAAACTTAACTTTAATATAAGAATGGTAGTGTAGCTGTCCACAACTAAAAACATTTTGTTTAATAGGTGCAGCTCTGACCTTCCAGGTTTGCAGTGTCATCTCTAAAATCTTACGACATGAATATGAAACTTGTCTTATATAGAGATTACATATAGCCCTCTTTCAGGGAAAAGTGAATAAAGTTGTTTGAAAAAAGTTACCTTGCATCTTTTATGAGTGTTAACAGCAAGAACATAATCTGCAACCCCTGCCAAAATGATTCACAGGCTAACAGACCCAATGCAGAAGGAAATAAAATCTATGAAGAGAAAAATGGCTTAGAGTTTAAGTATGTAATGTTCTTTTTATAAAAACCCAGGTGGAAAGAACTTTGATAAGGAGGCTTCCAATGGCAATAATATTTTAAAATAGAAGAATGCTGCTTAATCACACCTACTTGGCCCAGCATTTGATTTCCAGTATGGACCATCCATGTTTTTTAGCGTGTATATAAATAGGGAATGAAGTTAACAGCCCTTATTTATGTTATCACAGCATCTGAGATTCAGCACTCTTGTTACTTGTAACATTTAACTACAAGAGGTGACCTTCCATTATTTTAGTCCTGAAGAAAGCCTCTTTCATCCCGTTTAGTCACCTGTCAACTGCCAGATTCAATTGCCTGTTGATACTACTTAGCATAGGAGGCACGGTGGCCTAGTGGTTAAGATGCTGGGCTTGTCGATCAGAAGGTTGGCAGTTTGAGACCCAAGTAGCACATAATGGGGTGAGCTCCCATTCCTGCCCCAGCTCCTGCCCACCTCACAGTTTGAAAGCATGCAAACGTGAGCAGAAAAATAGGTATCACTTTGGTGGGAAGGTAAAAGTGTTCCATTGCCTCAGCGTATAGTATTGCTGGCCACATAACCATGGAAATGTCTTTGGAGAAGGCTGCTCCCTTGGCTAAAAACCAGAGATGAGCACCGCCCCCTAGTGTCAGACACGACTGGACAGGGGAAATCTTTACCGTTACTACTTAGCATGTTGTCTTTTTGACATTTTAGCCAGAGAAGGATTGTTTCACAATTCATTTTCTGAAATGTATGCATGTTTTGTTTGCTATTCCTGGCATGATGGTTTCTAAATACCTTTCTGTGTATTTTTATAGTGAAAGCTAATGTGACAGTTTTCACTGGGCAACATCAAACACTGTATACTTCTGCTGAAATGCATGCAAAAACCACAACAATCATTTTGTCAGTTTAAGTGTATGCCATCCTCCCCATTTGTGAATGATCCTCACCTTATAGCAAATTATAGACGGGATCCATGTGGTTCTTCTTTCTAAACAACTTTTTAAAAGTTCCTTGCTTTTAAACTATAAAGTGATTTTCTGTTCAAATCTATTTTGCTTCCATGATACAGACAGCTAATTGTTTTGAAGGAAGGTATTAAAGTTTTGATTTAGATGAGATTATCAATTGTATAAGAAACACTAAGTTATTGCAGATATTATTTATTTGATGTCAGTTAGTGCTTAGAGTTCATACTATGCTTGAAAGAAAGTAGATAGTTTAACCTAGTACATGTTATGTCTGCCTTCTACTGGCAGAAAGAAAACATATTTACCATAATGCATCCATCCGTTTCTTAATTAGCTTGTTTGCCTAGCTTAATTTCCTTTGAACAAAGGAGACACTTGAATAGCAACCACCTACTTTTCTATTTTCCTAATTAAACATAATGGAATATAGTATGAGATTGTCATAAGATATACTTTGTAAGATCTCAGCAATTATAATTGGAACAGGAAAATCCTAGGGTAAATCTAACATAAGCTAAGTTTCATAGTCCTTTGAAATCACTTTCCCTCCTGTTTAATTTGAGTGGGAGGGGTGCTTAATTGTTTACATGATGTGACTAGCAAGGGACACAAAGCCAATACTTGAATCTTGCTAATAGAAGTCAGCAATCATGACTGAGGCAAGATTTTACTTAAGTTCACAAATTCAGTAAAATAGCTTGAATTTAGCTAGCATTTAATGGATTCCAACCTTTAAGTGACAGCCTGATATAGTGTTTAAAGGAGTTAGTTTCCCACTGATATATGTCTTTAAAATCCAGATGCTACTAACTCCTAAGGGTGTATATACTATGTATGCTCTGATATAACTTATTTTCCTCCCCTTTAAAAATTCTCCACCAATCTAGGATAAGTAAAATAAAAATACTTTTTAAATAAAAATATTAATATAAAGTTATTTCAGTTTTCCTTCTAATTTCTAAAAAAAAAATAATTGAATGTATTGTGACACTGACATATGGAGAACTAATTTAACATTAATCTTAATGAACTTTCACACCAGGTAATCAAATTGGAAATATGATATAATCAGATTTATAGATAAATAGGTGTCTTATCTTATTTCACAATTAATGAATTAAAAAGTGTGCAAGGGTTGTTTAAATACACCTTTTACTGTGATGTACTCATTTGAATCGCTGTTCCCATCATACTGCATTATGTGTTATAAGCTTTATATTGAGAGGATTCATTCAAGTGTATGCTAATTACTCCCATCTTGATTTCAAAGTTCTTCTATTGTTTAAATATTTAAAAAATCACTTATCTATTATGGAGAATTTTGACTGGAGTATTCAGTATACTATAATTGAATCTTGCTTTGAAGGAATGTCTGCTCTTCGAGTTTGTTTTGTGTTAGGATGAAGGCTCAGGTGTTTGAACTGTTTGATTCACATGCTAGTTTGTAAAATCTGAGCAGAACTTTATTAAACACTATATATCTTGAGGTATCCTGTAATCTAGTTCAACTTTAGGCTTTTTGTTTGTATATTTTTTTTTCACAAATATACTCTAACCAAGTTCATTTTGAACCTCTTTTAACAGCCTTGCTTTGGGTTAGCCCTCGTTTCTCTTGTGTGGAGGAGAAAGAACCCACGAGGTTGGGGTTCCTAGTGGCTGAATTTCTAGGGCTTGGCCTGTTCTGAGTTTTCCCTTTGGTGCCCATGACACAGCTATCATGGCGATGTAGATCCTGGTTGGCTCACAGCTCGATTGGCTAGCACAGGTCAACCTCAGGTTCTAGAGCCACTTCCGGAGACTTTCCAATGCTTTCAGGGTCTTTGGTACCTCCCCTTGAAGCACATTGCTATGCTCCATTCCTCTGCCCCTCCCATGTAAGGGAGTTCCTCTTGAGCTGCTAGGCAATTATTGGACAAGCGACTGTTTGCTTAAGGTACCTGCTTATATCATCTGACCGCTTGTGGTATGTTATGGTAAGTAGCCTCTGGCTATAAAATGTCAGCTATTATTGGGACATTTTGTAAAAATTAAGAAGTAATGCATAAACGACTTTTTAAAAACGTCTTTAACACTTAGTTACATAACATTGCAAAATAAACACCGTCTCAATTACATTAAATGCAAGTCTCTGTTAAAATAACACTAAGGTTGTGGCACGGACTGACAAAAGCCATAAAAATTTTAATGCTATCTTTTGACAGGTTGTGACAGAATCTTAGCATTAACTTAATAAAGACATTTGTGTTTAATTTTTTTATAGAATGGGACATAGAATGTTTCTAGGCAAACCTTGACTATACAAGTGAACTGAGATTACAGACGATCAAATGCTTGCATTTAATAACACCATGCATACATTACATAGTTAAAATACATGTTATAATACTTTAGGTGTTATTATAAGGTATGTCTTAACTGTACAAATTAGTTTAATATTTCTCAGAGTTAAAGCATATGACATTTGGCTATAGTTTGTTAACTATGAAGTCCTGTTTAACAATGCATCTTGAATCTTACGCTCATTTCCTAACCTGCACTATAACTCTTACTGCAGGATTTGAAAGACTTCATGAGGAAAGCTGGGGAAGTTACTTTTGTGGATGCTCACAGAAACAATCCAAATGAAGGGTAAGTTGAAATTTCACATCTACTGAGGCTGGGAGGGCTTTAAACCCCAGACTTTCCACCATACTGTTTAACAGACAGTTTTGTTGCAGAATATAACTGAAAATGCTGCTATTAAAATTAGATTCCAGAATCAGTACAGAATTATTCAGTTCATATTTGCATCCTACCTATTGGGATGATGGAATTTTTCTGAACGTTATTAACTAGAAACTAAAAATCAGTTAACTGTTTTTATTATATGTAGAATCAGTAGAAAAAAAACTAAGGGAGACAACTCCTTTTCATCTCTGTTTAAAAAAAAATTCCTACACAATCATTTGCTAGAAACAGTAAAATTTCCATGGAGAAGTTCTAAAGAACATACAGTGAGGGAAAAATTATTTGATCCCTTGCTGATTTTGTACGTTTGCCCACTGACAAAGAAATGATCAGTCTATAATTTTAATGGTAAGTTTATTTTAACAGTGAGAGACAGAATATTAACAAAAAAATCCAGAAAAACGCATTTCAAAAAAGTTATAAATTGATTTGCATTTTAATGAGTGAAATAAGTATTTGATCCCCTATCAATCAGCAAGATTTCTGGCTCTCAGGTGTCTTTTATACAGGAAACAAGCTGAGATTAGGAACACTTTCTTACAGGGAGTGCTCCTAATCTCAGTTTGTTACCTATATAAAAAACACCTGTCCATAGAAGCAATCAATCAGATTCCAAACTCCACCATGGCCAAGACCAAAGAGCTGTCCAAGGATGTCAGGGACAAGATTGTAGACCTACACAAGGTGGAATGAGCTACAAGACTATCGCCAAGCAGCTTGGTGAGAAGATGACAACAGTTGGTGCAATTATTCGCAAATGGAAGAAACACAAAATAACTGTCAATCTCCCTTGGTCTTGGGGCTCCATGCAAGATCTCACTTGTGGAGTTTAAATGATCGTAAGAACGGTGGGGAATCTTGGGAGGATCTTGTCAATGATCTCAAGGCAGCTGGGACCATAGTCACCAAGAAAACAATTGGTAACACACTATGCCGTGAAGGATTGAAATCATGCAGCGCCTGCAAGGTCACCCTGCTCAAGAAAGCACATGTATAGGCCCGTCTGAAGTTTGCTAATGAACATCTGAATGATGAGAGAACTGGGTGAAAGTGTTGTGGTCAGATGAGACCAAAATCAAGCTCTTTGGCATCAACTCGCTGTGTTTGGAGGAGGAGGAATGCTGCCTATGACCCCAAAAACACTATCTCCACCATCAAACATGAAGGTGGAAACATTATGCTTTGGGGGTGTTTTTCTGCTAAGGGGACAGGACAACTTCACTGCATCAAAGGGACGATAGACGGGGCCATATACCGTCAAATCTTGGGTGAGAACCTCCTTCCCTCAACCAGGGCATTGAAAATGGGTCGTGGATGGGTATCCAGCATGGCAATGACCCAAAACACACGGCCAAGGCAACAAAGGAGTGGCTCAAGAAGAAGCACATTAAAGTCCTGGAGTGGCTAGCCCACAGGTCGGCAACCTGCGGCTCCGGAGCCACATGTGGCTCTTTGAGCCTTACCCTGCGGCTCCCAGCCTCCTCTGCCATTTGCACAGAGAGACAGAGACACAGAGAGGCACTTGCGCTTCCCTTCTCTCTCTCTCTCTCTGTGTGTGTGTGTGTAAAAAAGAGAGTGGACTCTGTTCTCCGATGAGCTGAAAAGCTTATTGAGCGGGGCTCCTCCCTTTGCTGCGTCTCTGCAGGAAGCAGGAAGGGCAGGAGAGAGCTAGCTAGCCCAGCTATGCTGACTCAGGAATTCTGGGAGTTGAAGTCCATGAGTCATAAAAGAGCCAAGGTTGCCTACCCCTGAGCTTGTTGGAGAACAGCTTGAAGCCAGCTTGCCAGGTGAGCAGAAGATCGGAGAGAGGAGGGGAAGAGAGAAAGAGAGGGAGAGGAGAGAGAGACAGAGAGACCCTTTTGACATTAAAATGAAGATAACACTGCATATATCCTTTTTTTACCTTTATGATATATACATACACATACATACATACATATACATATAATAAAGGTAAAAAAGGATATATGCAGTGTTATCTTCATTTTAGATATCAAAAGGGTTTTGCGGCTCCCAGTGTTTTGTTTTCGGTGGGAAACGGGTCCAAGTGGCTCTTTGAGTGTTTTGGGTTGCCTACCCCTGGGCTAGCCAGTCTCCAGACCTTAATCCCATAGAAAATCTGTGGAGGGAGCTGAAGGTTCGAGCTGCCAAACGTCAGCCTCAAAACCTTAATGACTTGGAGAGGATCTGCAAAGAGGAGTGGGACAAAATCCCTCCTGAGATGTGTGCAAACCTGGTGGCCAACTACAAGAAACATCTGACCTCTGTGATTGCCAACAAGGATTTTGCCACCAAGTACTAAGTCATGTTTTGCGAAGGGGTCAAGTACCTATTTCTCTCATTAAAATGCAAATCAATTTATAACTTTTTTGAAATGCGCTTTTTTGGATTTTTTTTTTTTTTATTCTGTCTCTCACTGTTAAAATAAACCTACCATTACAATTATAGACTGATCATTTCTTTGTTAGTGGGCAAACTTACAAAATCAGCAGGGGAATCAAATAATTTTTTCCCTCACCGTACAAAGAAAATATTTCACATGTCTATTTTGTATTGAAATTCTAATAACTTTAGACTTAAGTATTGGGAGTTACTGTAATAGTGACACTTGCTTATAAGTTTTGGGAGAAACTAAGATAACCAGTAATATATTTTTAATTCTGTGAAAGAAGAAATGTAATATACGTTTGTCACCACTAATAATTTCTATTGTAATTTTGCTATTGAATCAACAGAGTGGTAGAGTTTGCATCATCCAGTGACATGAAGAGTGCAATGGATAAATTGGATGGCAGTGAGTTGAATGGACGTAGAATTAAACTAATTGAAGATCGCAAAAGGCGCAGGTATTTTGTTAGATTAAAAAAATACGAACGGCAGTAAAATTATAATTTGTAATAGTTATATGATCATTCAGGGAATGTTGCAGAAGAAGCATTATTGTATCCCCAGATTTTTCTATCAAAGCATAAATTTTCTGTCATTTTTCATTGGATATTAATAGATTTTGTACTTATCCTCTAGAGCACAGGTCGGCAACCTGCGGCTCCGGAGCCGCATGTGGCTCTTTGAGCCTTCCCCTGCGGCTCCCAGCCTCCTCTGCCATTTGCAGAGAGAGACAGAGACAGAGCTTACTTCTCTCTCTCTGTGTGTGTGTGTGTGTGTGTGTGTGTGTGTGTGTAAAAGAGAGTAGCCTCACCCTGTTCCGAAGAGCCGACAAGCTTACTGGCGAGGCTCCTCCCTTTCCTGCGTCTCTGCAGGAAGCAGGAAAGGCAGGAGAGAGCTAGCTAGCCCAGCTATGTTGACTCAGGAATTCTGGGAGTTGAAGTCCATGAGTCATAAAAGAGCCGAGCTTGCCTACCCCTGAGCTTGTTGCAGAACAGCTTGAAGCCAGCTTGCCAGGTGAGCAGAAGATCGGAGGGGGGGGGGAGAGAGAGAGAGAGACCCTTTTGACATCTAAAATGAAGATAACACTGCATATATCCTTTTTTACCTTTATTTTATATGTGTGTGTGTGTATATATATATGTGTGTGTGTATATATATACACATACATATATATACACACACACACATATATAAACACACACACATATATATACATATACACACACACACATACACACATATAGGTAAAAAATAAAGGTAAAAAAGGATATATGCAGTGTTATCTTCATTTTAGATATCAAAAGAGTTTTTCGGCTCCCAGTGTTTTGTTTTTGGTGGGAAACGGGTCCAAGTGGCTCTTTGAGTGTTTTGGGTTGCCTACCCCTGCTCTAGAGGTTCCATTTCACAGTTCAGGCAGCATCTTTTGTACATTGTTGGCTAAGACAAGTATGGCAGAACATACAGGAAAGAGAGAGTGATGTGAGACATGAATAGTTAATATATTGTTCAAAAATTTAGGAAAGGGAAAAACCCATAAAACACAAATGAAAGCAACTAACTTTAGTGCTGCTCCAATCATTTGTGAGCCACCCAGAGTAGATTAAAAGATTTGTATGGCTGCCCATGTTAAATACGTACACTATGCCCAGGTTTAAGGGAAGGAAACCTTTCCTTTCCCTCTTAAATTGTGGAATAAATGATAATCAATAAAAACTAATAGCACCTTTCTACTTGATTTTTTTACTGAGTTAGGGTTGCATTTGGGCTTATTATTATTATTATTATTATTACTGTTAATGGATAAATGAATGGATTTATGGAATTCTGCTAAGGTTGCAGAACAAAGCATTGCAAAGTTATTTTTATTTTAAATGTGGTGGTGGATGTATTATACTCTAATCTGAAATTGAAATCCAAATGTGTAATTCTTGGGAAATAGATTAGGAGAGACAAATTAGTTATGACCTGAAGAGTGTATTCTTGGTGCTTTAAGAAGCAGTAAGTCCAGTGAAGTTGAACGAGAAATCAAAAGAGAAACCTGCATTTTCAGGATTTTCTGTAACTGCTTTTCTAGACAGAGATAAACTGTAAAGAAAGTTCTTTAAGGACTTAGATCTTCAGACTTCTATATGATAGAAATTCTATGATAAAGACGTGCAAAATTGCATGCAAACATATTTGGTGAATATGAAGACCAATAATAGACTATTATGCACAATGAAAACTAATTGCTGAATATTTATTAGGAGCCGATCTCGTTCTCGAAGTTATTCAAGGTCTCGCAGCAAGTCAAGATCTGCAAGATCCTCTAAGTCAACCAGCAAGTCTCGTTCTAGAAGCCGCACCCCTGAAAAAAGGAGCTCTCGAAGCCGTACACCTGAAAGAAAAGGCTCTGAAAAAAACCACTCTGGCACGCAGAATTCCTCTCCATCTCCTCCGCCAAAGAAGAGGTCTCGCTCTAGGTCAAGTTCAGCTGAAAGCTGCACTTAAGATATTTTGAGAAATGTATAGATGTTTAATTTCCAAATCAAATTTTCTACAAGCTTAAATAAGTTGTGGATGGGGGTGTTCTCAAATGAGCACAGACATCTGAAGTGTGCACGTAGGTAGGTAAATTGTAAACAGTAAAACAAAAACCCAATAAATTGGCAAATTATAATGACTCAAATGTACTATGCACTGTGTTGAGGCCTTGCTGAATAAAGTAGGACACATTGGGAGTGTTTTCTTCATTGGTGTATCCAATGAATTTAAGACCTAGACTGTGGTGTTGCTTTTCAGAGTGCTTTGTGCTTTGCACATAGATTGTTTTGTACTTAGCAACCAGTAAACCAAGTTGACTACCAATGTGAAGTTTGAAGGTGGACCTAGCAGCTCTGTTTAATAGTGCACAGAAAAGTATGTTGATCTTGAATAATTAGTTGCTTATACTACACTAATATTTATATATCAAAATAGCAAATTTCAGAAATGTTTAATGTTACCAGGTTAACTTGCAATACATTTTGGAATGCTAGTTTAAATTGGTTGAGAAGCGTGTTTCCACTTTGAGTTTGCTCTGGACTGGTAATGAATTTTTCATAATATTCCAATTAGAAAAGAATCTTCAATACAGCAGTTGAGGAAAATATTTAATCCATTTTATGAGAATGCTGTCATTTTGTAGAGGATGCCCTTAAAAATTTAAAGACATGCCCTTCTTACTGAAGCTCCAAGTTTTTATTTTAATAGCATACAAAGAGTATTGTTCTATATGGCTTCCAGTACAAAAGACTAATTGTTAGAGGTACATGAGGTATCGGAAGCAGTAAATTGTCAAATATAATGGAAGATAATATTCAGTTGTCAAGGTAAGTAAAAGCTTAATGTATTGTGATTTTATGAATGCTAAATTGTGAAATGGCATTTTTCTTAGTTTTACAAAATATGATTTAGTTTTTGTTAATAGCTAGTACTTTGCTAATACTTAGCTTTGAGATCAACTAAATTATCTGGCTTCCATGTAGTTAAAATGAGGGAATCCATTTGAAATATTTGTAAGCAACCTTAAAAAATGTTTAAATGTACCAATGTGCTATAGTATATAAAATAAATCTCCCCTATATCTCCCGTGCTTTCTGCAGCTTTGGCGGTCTTTGTGTTGCTCATTTAAGCTACATTGGTAAACTTTTCTTTGTTAACAACAGTTTTTGTTTCCAATAAAATTGATAAACAAATCCTGATTTGTCAGTCATTGTTCAAACATGGATACAAGACATATCTCTCCTCTCATTAGGTCTAGTGTCGTAATAGCATTTCATCAATTCCAGGTTCTCTTGTCCAGATTTTTCCTGGTTCCCCAACCTCTAGTGCAGATCTTGTTAATTTAGGTGGTATCTGAGCTGGCGTGACTTTCCTAGTTCATGTCACTCTCATATCTGAGGTAGGGAGATGAAGCCCCAAGACCTCTCTATTGGTAAGATAGGTACCAGCTAGGATTTGAACTCCAGAGTCCCACATCAAAGGCAGCATTGTAACCACTACATACCCAATTAGATATGTATGACTTCATGCAAAAATGAAGTATATATATATAACTTCATGCATGTATATGATAGGTGGATGGATCCCCAATTTCTTGACATTTCCATAGAACTGCATGCACCATTCCCCCAGTTTAAAGACCACCTTCTGAAACTCTTCAGTCACACTTGGTTTCTACCACTCTAGTTTCTGAAAAATGGGCAAGCTCATTGATTACTATTCATTCATAAAAACAAAATCTGCCACTCTAGTCATAGGTTCCTGAGGGATTCTTCTAAAATTCCCTGCTGAATAAGCTGTCCGTTTATTCCTATGCTTTTTTTTGTTTAAGCTTGTTAAAATTGATAAAAAGATAAATCTTCCAAGTTCCCATAGACATTCTGAACTTCAAAAATGTCGTCAGGATGGATTTACTTGCCTTTGGAAAGCTATTTTGGCTTTTTCCTCAGCAAGATTTGTCTCTTTTTTTTTTAGGCTTAGTTACACTTTTATTTTGATTAGACCATTTTCACTAACATGCCTGATTCAGAAGCTGACTAGTTTACTTCTCCCCACATCCCTTTGAAAATCACAGGGAGAAAATCCATGAACAATCATGTGGATCTGGCTTTGGATATATTCCGTATTTTTCCGTGTATAAGACGCTATTTTTTCCTGCAAACACCCTGTTCAAAAATCAGGTGCGTCTTATACACGGAAAAATAATGGTAACCTCCGCAGCCCAGGGCATGCCTGTGTGGGTTGCCATGCCGCCTGGTGTAGGTGTCAAGCCCCTGTGGGGTTGCCACTAATAGGGGGGAGGGGGCAAAATCGTTGGTTGGCTGAACTTCCGGATTTGCCGGCTCAGCTGTTTGGCGCTCCACCAAACAGCTGATTGGCGTGGAGAAACTCGCCTGCCAGAGCGTCGTATACAAGGGTGTGTCTTATAGACGGAAAAATACGGTACTTGTGGATGACTGCAGAGAAGTTTCTTGTGCTTCGTTGTCATTGCTTTGTGTTCACGTGGGAAATGGGGAATATGATAAAATTGCAGAAGAGGGTCTGTATCAGTAGCTTGATCAAAAACTTTAAAAAGGCAAACACGATCCCCTTGCCTGCTTCCTTTCTTGGGCTTGAGTTATTTCTTCTAGACTCTGCTAGCTATGATTTTGTTCTTTTGGGTTCTTAGGAAAAGCAGCAAAGGTTCTGCTTGGTAGTATTCCTTACAACATACAACTGTCACTTTAACCTTTTTTGCTCTGCATGGTTCCTCTTGCTCGCCAATAGCCAGAATCTCCTATTACCTTCTTCCTATATTATCTGCCTTGAGAAGCACTGTGTAGAAAAGGTATCTTCATCTACCACCAGCTGGTTTTGCCTCGCAAAACTAAACTCGGATCTGTTGTAAATTCTTTTTCAGTTGGAGACTTTATCACTTCTCATTTATAAGCCTATTCAATCACTAGACATGTCGCTGCATCTGTTTCTTACCTGGCCTACTGGTAGTGAAATGAGTCTGTTTTTAAGAGACAAAAGAGAATTTCCTCCCTCCCTCGTACATATAGAGATAGGCCTTGTTTAACAACTACTTGTTGAGCAACCAAGCTTATGACGGCATTGAACAAATGGTACAAGTAGCCTTCGTATTTATGTCAGCATCCCCATAATCACTTGACCACCCTCCAGGCACACAGCACATGGCTCGCACCTGCAACATTGCAGTGTTCCACGGTTGCACGATCGTCATTTTCCTGCTTCTTTGCTGGCTTCCTACTTGCAAGGTGAACAGGGAAGCCAGCAGGAGGTCTCAACTGACGACCGTGCAACATCCTCATTTAACAATCCAGTGATTCACTTAATGATGGTGAGCAGAAGTGCTGGGATTTCTGTTGGTCAGTGGTGTGGACACACGATATCGTACTTTACAACTGCATCACTTAGCGACAGAAATTCTGGTCCCAATTACATTATTAAGTGAGGATTACTTATCTAGTTTAAGGCAGAAGCAAGGCCTTTTTGTCTTTATGCATTTCTTAATAAACAGCATTTATTTCAAATACAATGAATTTGTCTTAGCATTCATTACCAACTGAGCTAAAAAAAACTTTTTTTTTTTTTTAGAAAATGGGAAGTTCTGCTATTGAATTATTCACTATTCTTTCAGCACTCTACTTATATTAAGCAGCATATCCTCTAACAGGGTTTGCTGGTGAATTAAACCCCTCTAGCATCTTCTACACACTTTAAGAATACCCTTCCTTGACTGAAGGCTCCAGATGTATGTATTAGACCAGTGATGGCGAACCTTTTAGAGACCGAGTGCCCAAACTGCAACCCAAAACCCACTTATTTATCGTCGGGTGCCAGGTGGGTGTGGCCCCCTGGGTGGGCGTGGCTGTGGTGGTCATGGCAGAATGGGTGGGTGTGGCCAAGGTGGGCGTGGTCACCTCGATGTTGCTCGTGGGGAGGGACTCCTGTGGGGGCCGGACAGGGTTGGGGGAGATCCAGGGGGTCTCTGATGGGTGGGACAGTGGGCAGGAGGCTCATCCTGCAGGGTGAGGGGAGGCGAGGCAGGGCGGGGGTGCCATTGTCGCAGGGCAAGGCGATGCAGGGGCCGGGGCGGCTGCTGCCTGACACCATCGGCCCCCGCACACAGAGGCCAGTGAGTGCATGGGGGCCGACAGTGTCCATCAGCAGCCACAGCCTGCCGGCCCCTCAACCGGTGCACTCTGGAGTTCCGCAGCCCGCTGCCAGCAGTTCAGAGAAGCCGCCTCTGAGCTCGACGGCCGGCTGACAGCTGAGGAGGCGATGCAGTGGGTCGTGCCCGGGAAAAGGAGAGCATGCGAGGCCAGGAGGGATGGGGAGGGAGGGAAACCAGCCGTGCTGGGATGCATCCGGCCATGTGGGACCTCAGTGAGTTAGCGGGCGGCTGCTTGAAGAGGGATGGTTGCCATCTCCGGGGCATGGCGCGCGTGCCCACAGAGAGGGCTCTGAGTGCTGCCTCTGGCACCCGTGCCATAGGTTAGCCACCACTGTATTAGACTATAGATCCCATCATTTTTAGTTATGGTTGATGGGGCACTATAAATACTTTGAAATATACCAGGGAGAAAGAATAAAAGTATACAATTCCTGTTCATATAAACTTGTCTTTCCTGGCTTTTCAAAAAGTATAACCTGTTTAATTTAATTCTTTAGCCACAAGCCCTACTGCCCTGCTTACATACACAAATACAACTCAAAAGTCAACACACAAATATGGTGCTATATGTTTATGAAAATATATTTATAAACAATTGTTCCTGAAGACATTAAAGATTTTAATATCTCTGGATATTTTTCAGTAAAATAACATCTCGCAAAGGAAAATAACATTTCCTGTCCTTAACAAGATGTCCAAGAAATTCTTAATAATTACTATATTTTTTTCTTAAACCAAAATTAGAATAGGGATGTGTTAAATTTCTCAGGAAAAACCCTGACTGCTGTCTTCTTCCTTGCAAATATATTGGCTTGTTGATAACAGCTTCTGCCTCTCCTTGTTTATTAGATGGAAATAATTTTTGACCAATTGTGATGCATCACAAAATCCCCTAAGTTACATTACCTTTAATGTAAGGTTGAGTGTAGGCTATCTTGGACATCCCAGGACATCTTCAGCTGTGATCATATATTGTCCAAAGCAATAAGGGATTCTCTAGGTTTTCGTTTAGTATGTTATGTAAACCCATCTAATTATGGTTTATTCACTAAATGCTATCTTAGTGCATCGTGGAGAATTAGGACTTTTCATTTTTTTTTTTAGTGTGATGCTACTGCAAGTTTCATAATGTCTCTGCACAGAATTTAACATTTTGAATAATGTACATCCACACAGTGTCTTACTGTTGATCACATAGGTTCCAAATGCATCTTTCCCCAATAAACTGAAGATTTCAGTAATCCCTTTCTGCATAAAAATAATTTAAGAACTTTTATTATAGGTTATGATTGTTTTCTCGAGTTAAGGATTAATCCTAGCATATGCTTGATAAAATATTTTCAACCAGTTTCAGGTAACTGCAGTCTTTTAGTACTATTTCACTGGTCTATATAACACGATTCCTTTCAAAGAGCTTCAAAATTGTCTAGTATTCAAGCTTCAATAGACAGACATTTCTTTAATCTTAATCTTTAAACCAGCTAGCTTTTCCAAATTGCTGTTCTCCCTGTATGTTAAACATGCTAGTTTCTCATTTTCATTGTTTTTCCCACTGTAGGGTTTTTGTGTGGCCTTTTGAATGCCACTAGAGGACGCCCTTGCTCTTTCGTGCAGAGCAAGTATCTCAACACAACAGGCACAAGCATATCCAATAAAAGAGTGTTGTTTTATTTTTCTACTTGTTATTTAATGTTCATGCCAACACACCCATGTCTAGAATAGAAGCTGTATAAGCTTCTATATAAACATAGAAGCTAAGCCAACACAATTTGCTTTTCAGTTGCAGACTCACATAGTACTCTACAAGGTTTCCCTCCTCTCCTCACTTCCCATTGTACAGTGCACTTTTCCAGGAATTAAAGGGAAAAAGAGTTGTCGTAAAAATCATCCGTTCTCTCCAACAGTTTTTGGATAAGCAGGTTTTGTTCACACAAATGTTGCTTTGAAGTCACTCAACTGGTTATAGGAAGGGATCCATGTTACAATGTTTTCAAAAAATATGTACCTCTGAAATAAGAGCACCATATAAATATATTCTCCTTGCAGGCACACGGATCGTGCTTCATATACTCAGCAGCTTCACAAGCATGTATAAGCTTCATAAAGATGGTAGAATACATCACAGAATTTTCTCCTTTTTGGTCCCCAGGGCCTCCCTCTCCTTCTAAACCACCTATCCAGGCATCCCTTGAAACAAGCTGTGATGTGTCTTCTATCTTTACACACATAAACATAAACACACACACACACACACACATAAGCCACACAATCAATAGCAACCTCATAGCATTCAATCTTATCCGAAAGATGCTTTTTCATGAGGCAACTGAACTTTCTTGTTTTTCTTTGAAGACGTTTCACTTCTCATCCAAGAGGCTTCTTGAGAGAAGCGAAACGTCTTCAAAAAAAAAACCAAGAAAGTCCAGTTGCCTCATGAAAAAGCATCTTTGGGATAACTATGACCTGGATGACTGAGAATCTCCTTAGACATTTCATTTTGAAATAGCAGCGAAGGTGCCATGAAATTGAGAGGTTAAGATTACCTTGTTTCTACCACTGGCTTGATGGAACTATATTCTGTGCAGGAAAATTAAAAAAGATAGTTTAACCACTAGATGGGACTCACACTGCAACTAAAGATTGATACTGCTGCAACTGCAAACACTTTTTTTAAACTTAAAAATAGAACACAGGTTGTAAAGTTCAGTAGTTCACCTATAAGTAGCCACAATTAATGAGAAATAGATTGAGTAGCCTTTTCAGCTTTTATGTTTTTTGGGGAGAAATACTTTTTACTTTTAAAAAGAACAAAAAGGCTGAATAACGATTCTAATGCAAAACTTAAGTCAAACAGATATAGAAGTAGAAAATGTGGGGTCCTTGGTGCTCTCTGAGCTTGCTTGTTTTCTTGCAGACGTTTCATTACCCTAACTAGGTAACATCATCAGTACTAGTAAGGTGTGCTGTTTGCTGTCTGTTTATATTCTGGTGTCTTGCCTGTCTGGGTGGGCAGGGGCGGTCTTAGGGATTCTTTTGTTGGGCTGTTTACTAGTGGCTTTGTGGCAGTTACTTGATTGTTGGTCTGAAGGTGACCTTAGAGTTAATCTATGCTGATCTGAGTGCTGATTACTGGTGGAGAAGTGCTGGAGTCTTTTTCTCTTTTGAGCTGGTTTGATTGTCTCTTTTGCATAATCTATAGATGTTGTTAATGTATATGTGCCTATTGATGGCTGATTTATCAGAGTGCCAGGTTTCTAGAAATTCCCTGGCATTTTTGGATTTGGCCTGGTCTAAGATTATCACATTTTCCCAATTGAAATTATGGCTAAATCTGTCTATATGTTGTGAAATTAAAGAATTTTCACCATGCCTTTTGACTGCCAGTTGGTGTTCATGGATGCTTTTTGCCAGTCTTCTGCCTGCTTGTCCTACGTAGTGGTTATTGCAGTTCTTACACTGTATATTTTAGATCAGGGGTCCCCCAATCCCCGGTCCATGGACCGGCACCGGGCCACGGCATGCCAGAAACTGGTCCACGCAAACAAGCAAAGCCCCATCCATGGGATGCAGGCAGTACATGAAATCACGCCCCCTCCAGTGCTCAGAAAAACCTCTCTCCACGGAACCGGTCCCTGGTGCTCAAAAGGTTGGGGACCTCTGTTGTAGATGACTCCCGTTTTTTCTTCTGGGGTTGCTGGGTCTTTGGGTTTACTTAGGATGTTTTGAAGGGCTTTAGTTGGCTTATGTGCTATGTTGATTCCATGTGGTTGTAGTAGTCTATTTGCAGTTTCTGAGATATTCTTGATGTATGGCAGTGTAATTCTTTGTAGGGTTTGTGTTGGTTGTGCTAAATTGGGTTGAGTGGTCAGGGACTTTTTTATGAAGTTGCGTGGGTATCCGTTTTGTTGGAACATGTTGTATAGATGCTCCACTTCCTTTTTCTACTGTTCTGGGTTGCTGCAGTGAGTTTTGGCTCATTTAAAGTCCTTACACAGCTTCTCTTGTGGGAGGTTAGGTTGTTGCTTTGGTAGTGAAGCACCTGGTTAGTATGGCTGGTTGTGTTTCTAGTTTGCCATTGTGGTCTCTGCTGACCAGGATGTCTAGGAAGGGAAGCAAGTTGTTTTCTTCTTCTCTAGTAAACTGGATTCCTTTAAAAATGTTATTGATGGTTCTGTGGGTGTTCTCTAATTGGTCCTTTTTTATTATGGTGAAGGTGTCATCTATATATCTGATCCATATTTTCAATTGTATTTATGGAAAATGTATGGTCGTATTCTATGCAATGGTTTCTCTAGATAAATCTGATGTCATAAGATTTCCACTAAGTAAGAAATCTGTTAAGATGGCGGCGCCTGGATCGGCTGCGGCTGCATTGGCTCTCGAAGGTGAAAAGTTTTTGGAGGGATATGAGGGATATAGGCCACATGATTGGGAAGGTTTTAATGTGCTTGAGCAACATGGTGGGACTAAGCTAACATACGACCGACACTTTGCTGGTATGGCGAGTTTTTAGTTGTTTCGGAACTGTTGGTGAGACTGTTAAAAGTCGTTTGCACTGTTTTGAAATTGTTCTGCTGGCAGCAAGATCTGACTGCTGGCACAGCGACGGATTCTATTGCAAATCAGGGCTGTTTCCAAAGGTGGCAGAGGAGGAGAGGTCCCGGGGCTTATGGAGCGAAGGAACTGGATGAGGCTGTTGGCAGGCCCAGAGGAAGAGAGAGAGGCTTTTGGAGGAGTTGGAGGCGGCGGCAGCATGCTCCAGGGGCGAAAAGGAGTTTTAAGGAAACTTTAAGGAAAAGGTGGAAGAGACAGGATCAGAAAAAGGACAGGAGGCGAGGTTGTCGTGCAGGAATACAAGCTAATTTGAGGGCTAATCCACATGGAGCTCCATTTCCATCTGTCCTGTTTGCCATCATTCGCTCCCTAGAGACTAAAATGAACATTCTAAAACTTGAGCTGGCCACGAACAAGGACTGTATATCGGCGGTGGTGACCCTTTGAGAGCTGTATGCAACGAAATTTCATTTTGATGTACGCCGATTGGTGTACATTCAAAGTGACAATAAAGTTATTATTATTATTAAGTAGAGTTAAGACCCTGTGAGTATCCAAAATGGGGAGGGGGGGCAGCATAAATGCTAATGTGGTGTATTTTGCTGGATTATGAATGTTCCCTAAGCTGTCATTTTTATTTTTTGGAATTAGGCGGGAAGCAAAGCAAGGACTTCGTACAATGAAGAAAAAAGTCCATGACAATCAATATTTGCCACAGTTCCTAAGTTCGTCGTCATTACATCTAAATATATATACCAATGGAAATAACAATAGCACTTAAGACTTATATACTGCTTCACAATGCTTTACAGCCCCCTCTAAGCGGTTTACAGAGTCAGACTATTGCCCCCAACAATCTGGGTCCTCATTTTACCGACCTCAGAAGGATGGCAGCCGGGAGTCAACCTAATCAAACAAAATTATTACCTCATTTCTTTGACATCAGCTTTGACTAGTTACGGACATCTTAATATGTTATATACAGATTTTTATTTTTGCAATTATGTAAATAACTGTGTGATTAGTGTCAGTCTTCAGCCATAACAAAACCACAATGCTAAATAATTATATGGTCCACTCAGATACTAACCCAGACCTGGGTGTTTTACAGCCCTTGGGTCACATCCGGCCCTGTGACTGTCCCTGTCCAGCTCACAGTGGCAATGGGGGGGGCAGTAGTAGTGCAGGGGGGCAGTGGAGGCCGCCCTCCACAACAGTCCCAGTTTCTCATGTGGCTCCTTGGGAAGATTAAGTGCCCAGCCCTGTGCTAACCCATTAAGCAAAAAGGAAATTCAGTTTTAAACTGACCAAAACTTAAAGTATGATATTAATACCTTTTCAATTCCAATCGAATATGTTATTTTTTAAATTAAGTTCATTTGATTTTAAAAATTCCTACTCTCTGGAAACCCTACTGCGCAACCTGCTCAGGTACAAAATTCACGGAGTGGCTTCAGCTCAATCAACATCTCTCATTTTAACCTCTCAGGGTTGTTGGAAAAATAAAATGAATGCGAAGAATGAAAACATGAATTCTTGATGGAAGGTTATTATGCAAACATCACAATTAAAACAGAGACACACAGACACAAATAACTGCATATAAGCGCATTACTTTTTACAACTTGCAAATCAGAGGAAGTCACTGAAACAAAGCATAAACACTCATATAGATGCCAGGTTTTAGACAAACTGCAGCTTCTGTATGTCTTTAGGGACAGCCCCACATATAAAGCATAATAATGTAGAACGCAGACAAATAATGGCACAGATTTCATATTTGCTACATTATGACTTACAATATTTAACAATGCTAGAAACAACTTTCTCCCGGGCAGGCAAAGCTGAGGGCAGTTCCAAGATGCAAAGTTTGCCTTTTTAGAGAAGAAAAGACCACTGTCATTAGAATGTATCCAGAAAATCCAGACAATCGAGAGCATCCTGTCATACAGCATCACAGTCTGGTTTGGAGGCATCACTGCTTCAGACAGGAAGATGGTGCAGAGAGTGGTGAGAATGGCCGAAAAGATCATTGGCAGTTCCCTCCCTCCCATCCAGGACATAGCACAGAAGCGTTGCTTGAGCAGGGTCCGTAAGATTATCTGGGACACTACACATCCTCTTCACGACCTGTTTTCCTTGTTACCTTCTGGGAGGAGGCTTCGTGGTATCCGTAGCAGAACATCCAGATTCAGCCATAGTTTCATTCCATACAGCATTAACCTTGCGAACTCTCAAACTTCCTCCTTGCGTTATATATTCAAGATGGACAGTATTTAATATTTATTTGCTATGTATATGTAGGGATGTGGGTCTATATATATGTTGTACATAGTATGTTTAGGTGTGTGTCATGTATATGTTTCACTTTGAGAGCAGGCAACTAAATTTCATTTTTTATGTGTGCCATTGTGCCCACAATATAAAAATGACAATAAAGGTTATCTATCTATCTATCTATCTATCTATCTATCTATCTATCTATCTATCTATCTATCTATCTAAAATGTCAACTTCCATATTCTCCTCCTGCTTTTGCTTAGAAAGTTCTCAGCCGTTTTCCATCTTGTGCATCTAAAATAAATATTTCAGAGAAGAAAATGACAACAAACTGGGATAAAAAAGAAGACCTATGCAGTGGTTCACTTTTTTTCAGTTAAAATAGTGAACAATGATGACAACAGTAGGTTAAGAGGGCAGGATAATATTTGTCATTTTAAAAGTGACATAGTTATCATCATTCTTTTTCATGATTTTTTTTAAAAATGGAAAAGCCAAAGAAAGAAGCAGAAGCAGATCTGCCACTCACCATCTACTTACTGGCTATATTTGTATAACATACTAACCATCACATGGTTTGACTCCTTTTGACTTACCGTGTTGTGTACATTCAGTCATTTGAGGTTTGTTGAATTAACTATAGTTAAACTATTACTCAACTTCTGCATTCAAATATTTGAATGCTAATCATAAAGTGGTTTCTTTTGGCTTTCTATAGTGTGTGAACTGTCTGAAGAGAGAAACTATGGTTTACAACTATACTGGATGGGTTCACAGACTAAACACATACTAATATAGTCATATTTCTTTCTTTTAATTGAAGGAGTGAGATACAAATGTAAGGAGCCAGCTACTGTCCAACCATCAGTTGATGATAAGGAACCACCATTTTTTAAAAAATATTTGACAGAAGATTCTTATTTCTATAGAAATCTACTGGGGCAAAAGATAGCAGGCAACATTTTACTTTCAAGTACTTTTGGACATTCCCCAAAATATTCAATTGAAAATTAAACCAGAAGTCATCATAAGCAAATGCATGTATCAGCAGGCACAGTATTTGTGGAAGAGAGAAGAAACATAGATGAACTGTTATCATTTTAATGCTTCATAAGGATCCATCTCATTTTTAATTTAATATTTTAAAAAATAAGCTGGTTGCAAATAAGCTGGTTGCGCGCGCAACCTTTTTTTCTAGACTGTGGGTAAAAGTAAATATTTGTAGGGGATAAACTAATAAATTCTATGCTGCATGATGTAATAGCAAAAGAAGGTGAATGAACTGATATCTTGTTGATGAAATGCTTTTTGTTTGTACATATTAAACCAATCAATCTTACTGTCTAAGCAAAGTTAAGCGAAGAGAATGCAGTTAGTAATTAACCCTACTTGAATCATTTTACCTCCAAACTATCAATGTATTTAAATCCCCAAAACCTCTACAAATGTCTTAGTTTCCTATTTGTAAATAAAGTGCTTAACAACTCATTGTGGGGGGAAAAGGATAATTGTACATAAGACCTCAGGTCATAAATGGACATTGAGTCAGTAATGTAGGCAGAGGAAAAGTCCAGCAGTTAACCTAAGCAACATACTTTTTATGTTCAGGACAAACTCTTATAAAACTGAAAGAATGGCAGATTCCCACCCATCCCCAACTTTCCACAAGTAGAGATAAATACCAAAAAAACATCCTTTGAAATGACCCACAGAGAGTTCACTAAGAAGGCACTGTACAACTACTGTTATTTTTTAATCTTGATCTGATTGGCCATTCCTGTCCATTCTGAAAGTTTTGCTTCTGTGACAATCCCCATCAAACAGTGTAATAGGGCCCCCAAAGCATCAGATAAATTGACCCTATGCTAAATGGCCTGAATAGATGGATTTCAGCTGTAGTCATTCTTCTACTCCCCCCACCAGCCTCTCCCATGTAATCTTATTTATACAATATCACAGCTGGCAATAAACTAGACTGAGCCTTTATCATTCCACCAAGGGTTTTTAAGAACAGATGTTTAATTGTTACAAGGTTTATGAATTGCTGATTAGACCCAGGGCATTAGAGATGTAGGATTTTTCTTCACTAGGCATACAGCTGGTTTTCAATTATCCCTTTCATTCTGTGAAATTGTGGCAGAAGGAAGGAAGGAAGGAAGGAAGGAAGGAAGGAAGGAAGGAAGGAAGGAAGGAAGGAAGGAAGGAAGGAAGGAAGGAAGGAAGGAAGGAAGGAAGGAAGGAAGGAAGGAAGGAGTTATCTATCCTTATTCCAGAGGTGGACCAGATTTTTTCCAATCATTCTATCTGCAATAAATTGTAAGCATGTCCTGAAATCCCAACGCTTACCAGAAATTTCTCATCTTTATCTCTGTATTCTTAAAAAAAAAATGTTCTCAGAAAGCATGAGGAAGAGCAAGGAGAGGCCTGCTTTTTTAACATCTAGGCAGGTGATCGAGAGGACCTCTTTTCAACCATCTTCTCTGCAAAAAGACCCTAAACCTGTAGCTTGTTTTGCAGGGACTAACTGTATTTATCTGAAATTTTGAGCCTGTGAATGTTCTTCCCTTCATTTTTCCAGTTTCCCTTTTCCCAAAAGACTCCTTTTAATACCATGGTGTTTAAAAGTTTGCAAATCCTTTTGAATTTTCAATATTTCTGCATGAATAAGACTTAGCTTATGATTTGTTCTTCACACAGATAAAGAGAACCAAGTAAACAAATGAATAAAAAACATCCTTATTCGTTTATTTATTTATTTATTGAGGAAAATGATCCAAAGCTGCATATTTATATGGTAAAAGTATCTGAACATTTGCTTTTAATAATTGGTTGCACTCCATTCCCAGCCTCTGAGCAACAATAACTGGAACTAAACATTTCCAATAATTGATTATCAGTCCTGCACATCGCCTCGGAGGAATTTGAGCTCATTCTTTCTTATAGAACAGCTTCAACTCAGGGGTGTTATGGGCTTGTATGAGCTGCCCACTTCAGGTCCTTCCACATTTCTATAGAACAAAGGTCGGAGGTTTGGCTTGGCCATTCCAAAACAATACCTTTCTCTGCTTTAAGTATTCTTTGTTGACTTGCTGCACACCCACTTTCTCTTCAGCTTCAGTTCACAGACACAATTCATAGTTCCATAAATGGCAAATTATAGAATTTATAGTTCCAGCAATGATGGCAAGCCATCCTGGTCAAGGCAGAAAAACAAGCCCAAATCATGATACTGCCATCATCATGTTTCATAGATGGAATAAGGTTTTCATGCTAGAATGCAGTGCTCATCTTTCATTTTCAAGCCATTTTCATTTTTTTATTCAAGCCAGAAAGTTCAATTTGGTCTCATCCATCCACAGAACATTCTTCCAATAGCCTTCTGGCTTATCCACATGGTCTTTTGCAAACTACAGACCAGGCATGTCCAACCTGTGACCAATGGGTTGCATACAGCCTTGGACAGCTACTGTAGTAATGAGGCCCCACAAGATTATAAACTTCTAACATTATTATGTGATTTATACACATTATTATATATTATATATTTTATATGCAGCCCAAGACAACTCTTCTTCACTCAGTGTGGCCCAGGTAAGCCAAAAGGTTGGACACCTATGCTGTAGATGGCCAGCATTATTATTTCTGGAGAGTAATAGATTCCTCCTTGACCTGACTCTAATTTCCCCTTCTAAGGAACTGATAATCCTAGAGATTCACACACTTTTGCCACAGATAAGTATGTAACTTTCGTTCATTTCCCTCAATAAATAAACAACTATAGGTAGTCCTCAACTTACAACAATTCATTTAGTTCAAAGTTACAATGGTGCTGAAAAAAGTGACTTATGACCATTTTTCATAGTTACAACCTTTTCAGCATCCCATGGTCACAAGATCAAAAGTCAGATGCTTGGCAACTGGTTCATATTTATGACGGTTGCAGTGTCCTAGTGTCAGGTGATCCCCTTTTGTGACCTCCTGACAAGCAAAGACAATGGGGAAGCCAGGTTCACTTAACAACTGGGTTACTAACTTATCAACTGCAGTGATTCACTTAACAACTGAGGCAAGAAAAATTGGTGAAATGGGACAAAACTCATTTAACAAATGTCTCACTAAACAACAGAAATTTGGGGCTCAATTGTGGTGGTAAGTCGAGGACTACCTGTACAATGTTTTGACCCACTTCTTTAATTGAATTCTCTTTATTTGATTTTAGGACTTGTGTGAAGAACTGATCACATTTTAGATCATATTTATGCAGAAATAATAATCACATAGGGTTCACAAACTTTTAAATGTCACCATATTTAGAGATTTGGCTTCATTGGTTTAATGACTGGCGAAATAATCCTTTAGATGGGGTTCCATTTGAGGAGGAGGTCTGCACATAAAGTTTTCAATGACTCTCCCTCCCAATTTCTAACAATTGGTTGCTGGTGGTGGCCTCTGTTTTGAAGAGCTTAATGAGAAATTCCAAATTGGAAAAGGTGTTAAACCAATTTCCCCAAGAGATCTTGAACCCGAAACGAGATTCACACAAGATGTGTATGTGTCTGTCTTTGTATATCTATGTATGTGTGTATGTGTGGGTGGCACTGCTGTCAGTTTTACTGAGTGTTAGCCATAAAGAAAATGGGGAAAGGAGCTACTGTCACCTGCTTTCCAGTGGGGCCAGACATAACTGAGAAGAGATGCAAGAACTGCATGGAAAAGATTCCCTTTGCATCTAGTACTGCAGAATGGTATCAACTGGTTATCCAGGGCTGTGACAAAAATAACCGATTTTATACAGTTAGCACTTCTTTCCTCTCCTTTCCTACTACCAGAACTACCACATAGTATTCACTGTGTGTTCATATATGCTGTTCAATGCTGTTTTATATATGTAAGATAAAACTCTAACCATATTGCTGGGAAGCTTATCTTCCTAAGTTTTGTTCTGCCTACATCAGCCTACCATCCTTTCTGCCTCACCCCATTTGCAAAAAAGGCGAGCATGAATATTCCAACAGATGCAATTGCTTTTCTTTTTTCTTGTTTATATAACTCCAAAACTCAAGAAGAGAAGTACATTAGTAATTTGAATGCTTTCCCCCTGACTTAAGTGTATGAAATGCTTTAGCAAAGTTTATACAGAAAGTTTGTGCTTATAACTTTCGTCAGAGCTCTGGAACTCTAAAGGGCTACTTCAGCCTTCTTGTGAGTTTGTCTTGTCATTTTCAGTTCAAACATTTATTTTCTTTTATAACCAAGATATCCGGGAAATCCCCCAGCGTACTGCAATTCCAGAACAAGAGACAAAAGAGAGACACACATACACTCAAATGTGCATATCACTGCAATACTAGCACATGCCATATGAGAGAGACTGAATAAAGGAGAAGAACCTCAGTCCCTTATAACTGTGCCCAAAACCTACCAAAACAAGATGAAATTTTGCACGAAAGTCTTCTTAGCCACAAAAGTCTCCAGGTTTTGGGTTATTTTTTTTTTTAACCTAAATGGTGCAGAAGCAGTGTATGCCTTTGATTCTTTAAATTTTAAAACTCCAGAGGATGTCTTGAAGAGAAACTCTTGGTCTCTTTCTGCCAAGGCTGACTAGTTGCAACACAATTCTTGCCACACCTTAATCATATACTATGAGCCATATCTTGAACCTAAATCTGTCTGGCTTCATCATACATATGTATCCCACATTTTTCAACAATTTTCACTATGTCTTGCTCAGTGCAACTTTTCTTCTTGATTTTTGAAAAGTTCTTCCCACATCCAAGTTCATTGTTGAAATCTTCAGTAAAGCCCTGTATCATTTGAAGTAACATCTGTGGTTTTCCTCCCAAAACAATGTGGAGGAAGCAATACTGTAGCCTATATATAATGATAAAATTAAGAATACACAAGAGAGATGCTAAGAAAAGGGCAAAATGGATCAGATTTAGATAGCATTCCTGCCCAGATTAAACCAAGTAAGAAGTGGGAATGAACAGCTTCAATGAAGAAAAAGTTAAAGACAGAAATGTGGTATCGGGAGTGTTGGAATATTTCATTAGAGCCTTGCATGTGATGAGTAAGGAAAAAAGCTCTGCAATGTTTGAGGAGCCAGTTGGACTTTGTCAACAGAGTTGCATCACTTATGTACAATCAAGAGATGTTGTCATATGTATAAATGCAGACTTTCAGAGGGAAGAGTGGGAGGAGCTTATTTAATAACAAAAGGCTCTACACCATCATAATCATTGCTAATCTGTTTTGAGCCTGATTCTAGAATAGACGTGGGCATTTTATGGCCTGTGAGCCACATCCAGCACTTTGACTATCCCTGTCTGGCCCACAGCGGGGGTGGTGGTAGTGGCAGCCCTCCACAACAGTCCCAGTTTCTCATGTGGCCCCTTAGGAAAATTAATTGCCGACCTCTGTCCTATTCACATACATAAACATGCATGTACAAATTTCGGGACATATAATAATGGATTTGAATAGCAGCAGGAAAGGCTTGATACCCTTGGATTAATAAAGGTACCTATATATTTCTGCCCATAAAGGAAAAAAAATAAAAATCTGAGTCTCTTTTATCAATGCCCTTTTCTAGCCTCAACAGTTCAGAAAAACTTCCTCTGCAAACACTAATTTTAAAATATTTTTTTTAAAGTTAATGCAAAGAAGACTCAGACTAACAAGGTTTTGTCATTAAGTTAGAAAACAGGAAAATGTGAAACTTTCCATAGATTATTTTTACTTTTGCTTCTGTACTGCATGCTTTAACTTAAGAGTCCATTAAGACTGGGATAGGATGTACATGTTAGAAAATAAATGAAAAAAACATTCCAGAAACATTATGGCAACCCAATTCAAAGCTAGTGAGGAAGACACAATATTCCTTATTGCATGAACACTCACTGTTCAGAGAATCCATCTATTTATGTTGTCATACTTGCATCCAGCTTGCAAAGAATTTATAGCTAGAATTGTAGTTTCTGTTTTACAATTCTGACAACCAAACACCTGTAACTTGCTGATTAGTTAGCACCATCTTTGGTTGTGTGGTTTTAATATATATATATATATAGCAGTACAGTACTATAGAAACTACCCTTCAAGTAAAGGTTTTAAAGTACTCGGAAACTGTAAAAAAGAACATAATACAATGGTGGAACTGATTAAAACTCTGCCTAAAAATGGAAGTAAAATCATTTTGAATCTTTCACTTAATATAGCAAGTATTTGTTTATTTATGGCAGTTCACATACCACATACACACATATAAACTCATACATGCCCATCTGCTACTCTCTTCTGGAGTAATCAATGTTATGCAAATAATAATCTTATGTTAAATGTAAAGCAAAGAAACTGAAAATGTAAGATGAAGAAAAAGGAAATATATCTAAGTTTATTTTATATTAAGACCATCTATTATATATCTCTGTTCCTTTCTATCCTTTTAAACTTTCTTGCTTTTATGGTGTCCATTACACCACTTTGTACATTGCATATACAGATATATATATATACATTTAAAGTTCCCAGCGCTCTCTCTTTTTGAGGCTACTGTCAATGCCATCAAATTGTTTTTGTCTTTAATTTCCTCTTAATCGTGCGCCATTCAGTCTTTGCAGGATCCAATCTGGGCCGGTCACCATGAACAGAGGTTTTGTCTTCTGATGGGCTCCAGCACAAGTCCGAAAGCTCGGAAGACTAAACCTGTTGTCCCAGTGACCGACCCAGATTGGATCCTGCAACATTATCCTGGGACACGTATATTTGCCTTTGTTTGTCATTCATTCTCTCTATATGACTAAACCACTTCAATAGTTTTTTTGTATTGGACGCTTATATTTTTGTTCAATTCACTTTCAATACCCATTCACTACTGACCTATTTTTACTTCATATAAGACAGTAAGCAAAAACGTAGTCTTGTACACAGCCATTTTCACTTCTGATAAAACATTTATGCCTTATCATTCACCACTTACTATTCCTTACCTTGCTAGTAGCATTTGCACATTTAAAAAAATTCTCCATCCATTTCTCCAGGAAAACATTCTACCAGATTACACATATTTATCTGCCTGCTCTAATTTTTCATACACACACACACACACACACACATGTAATGAATACACACACACATACACAATGCACAATAAAATTTGCTATGATTCACTCTATCTTCCTTGTCAAAAACAATTACTTTGGCCTTTGACTCATTAATTTTCAGATCCAGACTTCCTCTTGCATCATACAACTAATATTTACTGAAAATTATTCACATTCTTAATCAATAACATGACATTCTCTGCATACAAAAGTACACAAACATTTACATCCTTAATATCATTACAAGCATTTCTTATACATTTATCCATAAGCTATTAGATGCCCTTGTGTTACTTCCTCCTAAATGTCAAACCGTTTGCTAAACTTTCCTTTTGTGTGTGTGTCTGTGTGCCTTTGAGTCAATGACTGCATGGAGAAGTGCCTGCAGTTTTTCTGGGAACATCTTTCAGAGGTGGTTTGCCATGGCCTTTTCTTCATAGAACTGAGAGAGAATAGCCTACAGTCACCCAGCTGGTTTTGTGCCTAAGGCAGGAATCACCTCTCCCAGTTTCTAGCCTGGCACCAAACTGGCTCTCTAAATATACCTATTTCTATTATATATTACTCTCATCACATTCAGCAATGCTATTTCACTCCATATTTGAGCAAAGCGCTCTGTTATTCTAGCCTGTTATCTTTATTAAATGCTTTCTCTACACCAACAAAAGGACATCTTTCTCACATTCATACATTCCTCAATGACATGCTGAAAAGTCTGGTCTGCCACCACCTGTTTTACATAAACCCATACAGCACTTCTTACATTTTGTTCATTGCCGTTTTTCATACTTTTTGATCATAATTCTGCCAAGCATCTTCCAGGCACGCTTAATAAAAACCCCTCCAGTGGTTTTTGATGTGCTCCTGATACTTCTTTTGTACAGGATAATAACATCACTCATCAGACGTAGATGCATTTTTCACACACACATTTTAGCAAGTCACATAGTCATTGAGAAATAAATTCTTTCCATAATTTAACATCTCTTCAGTTATATTATCTATTCCTGCAGGCTTGTATCTTTTCAACATTCTTGTAGTATTCATAATTTTCTTTTCATCATGTTTTTCTTCACTAACATTCGCATATAACTCTCTAATGCAAATACACACAAATACATAATTTAAATATTCTCCATTAATATTTTGATTCATTGCTGAGGCTCAGTAAGATTCCTGAATTTTTAAGAACCTTATATTTAGGTTCTAAGCTAATCTACTGTTTCAATTATAGTCCTTTCTTCAGATCTTAATAGTAATTAAGACTTTAAAAGACTGAGGCTCAATTACAAGGTGGATCTAACATTTATGAAATGAGGACAATTAGGTTATCACTGGGATCTTGACATATTATTTGACTGTTCAATTGCACCCCGGAAGAATCATAACACCCCAATTATACATGAGACATTAGTTGATAGATAAATGCTTTATCCCATGTTGACCGCACCTGGTCTGGCTTTGCCTATTATTATACATATGGAAGTAATGCTTAGATACAATAATGATTAATTATATTAAAGAAAACAATGGCTTTTAAACGCTTTATAAGGTTCAGTAGATTGTCTGTGTAAGTTCAAATATTTTCAGAGAGCATGGAAAAACTTCTACATCTTTACAGTCACTAGAAGCAAGTGAACAAAATACTGGATATCGCCAAAGAAACTTTAAATTAATCCAACTAATTATCAGATTTGTCTTTCTGTAGTCTTCTGTTTAATTGGTAACTACATTTTTCTCATTTGTATTTCACTAGGGCCGTTCTGCTAGTGATCTACTCACTGGTTCCTTGATCTTTCTTGAGGTTGTCAGCTCCACTTTCGCAGAGCCATCTTCAGTTTGCCATACCGCCTCCAGAAGTTACTCTATTTCATCCTCTTCCCCAGAACTTATTTTCAGCAAGCTGTTTTCCAATATAGATTCACTTTCATTATGCTACCATTATTACATTTTCCTTATCTTTTTTTATATTTAAAATGGCATTATAAATTACTGCCCTATCCTGGCCAGTGGACAGGAAGTATGTTCCATCCATTTCTCAGAATTAGTGCTAAATAAATAGGCATAATAGAACAAAGAGCATTTAACACCATTTGTTTAGAATTGGCATTAGCTTCTAAGTAAGAATTCAGTTCATATAGTGACAAGAAATCCAAGTGGCACATCCATTATATAACAGCTATTATATCCCACATTTGGACATCACCCCCACTAGGACTTGTAGCATAATTCATCCATCATTATGCCAAAATGATGCTGATGAGAACAAGCTTTATGGTGTCTCAGTGATGACTGGGCAATGCTAGAAGGTATTTTTTTCCCCATTAAATTTCTATAGTTATCCAACTCAACCAAGTGACTCTGGGCGACTTACAATTCTAAAATTATAAAACAATTTAAAAACATTAAAACAATAATAACATCCCCAAGCTAAATGCCTTATTAGAAATATTTTGTTTCTCTTATTTAAGGTGGCAAAACTTTGAGAGAGAGAGACAGAGACAGAGAGAGACTGAATATACTTCATAGGATTAATTGCCATGGAAAGCATCCCCTCTACAATCTTACTACAGGTGGCCCTCAGTTTACGACCACAATTGAACCCAAAATTTCTGTTGCTAAGTGAGACAGTTGTTAAGTGAGTTTTGCCCAATTTTACGATCTTTGCTGCCAGAGTTGTTAAGTGAATCACTGCAGCTATTAAGTTAGCAACACGGTTATTAAGTGAACCTGACTTCCCCATTGACTTTGCTTGTCAGAAGGTTGCAAAAAGTGATCACATGACCCCCCCAGGACACTGCAACCATCATAAATATGAGTCGGTTGCCAAGTGTCTGAATTTTGATCACGTGATCATGGGGATGCGGCAATGGTCATAAGTGTGAAAAATGGTCATGGGTCACTTTTTTCAGTGCTGTTGTAACTTTGAACGGTCACTAAATGAACTGTTGTAAACTGAGGATTGCCTGTATAAATTATCACATTGTATTGTTATGCTAGACTGGAGGAAGTTGTGTGGTCCCCATAAACCTTCTCCTGTCAAGCAAGTTATTCTTAATTATGTGTTTGAAATATCAACACCTAGTTCTGAACTGTTCAAATTGCATGTTACCTTCACTGAAAATAACTACATGAAGCCCACCACACACCATGATTTCCTTGATTAACAATACGGAAGTAGTTTTCTACTATTACTATTGGTCTACCCAGGGGTAGGCAACCTTGGCTCTTTTATGACTCGTGGACTTCAACTCCCAGAATTCCTGAGCCAGCCATGCTGGCTCAGGAATTCTGGGAGTTGAAGTCCACGAGTCATAAAAGAGCCAAGGTTGCCTACCCCTGGCCTACACTTCTGGAATTTTCTGAAGCTTCCCTTCAAAGTAGACTTCACTCTACTTAGGTTCTAAGTCCAGAAAAGACCAGCGAGATACTGCTTTTTACAGCACTATTAAATCAACCAAAATGACACAAAAGAGTATGCAAGCATTTGAATTTTTCAGAATTTTTAATTAGGTAATTACATTACGAAAAAAGAGAGAATAGAGAAGAGACCAAAACAGCTCAAAAATTAAGTCAGAAGTTACAATCATGAACCATGAAATTAAAGCTAATCCTGTCACAAAAAATCTGTGCTTGCAAAATCTGTTTATAATGCAACAAGTTTTGTAACTTGTTTATAAGTATGACCACTAGTGGTTTCTTGAAGTTTATGTCTTAAAAGATATTTGTCTGCTTTCACTTCTAGCCTTTACCTACTAAGCTATTTGTCTGCTTTCACTTCTAGCCGTTGGTGCAACCAGCAAGATGGCCTCTTGCTGGTTGCGCCAACGGTCATTATCAAAGATGTAGTTTGGATTTCAGTATACAGTGCAAGCCTGAGGTCATTACACGCCTCCTTAAGCAAACAGGGATCCACGCCAATTGATAAATCATTTACAAGGATAAGTCAAAAGTGAAGAACGAGAGATTAACCAGGTCACCGCTGTCCTGACTGAATGACGTGCTGGAAGAGCTGAACCAGCAGATCCTAGAAACCTAGCCAATAAGATCCCCATGAGCAGATAGAAATGCATGAGAAACGCAAGACAACTTTTTACCAGTCTGGATTAGCAGCTAAAGTATTCAGCACTGAACTCAGCGACCGAAGATCAGTACTTTGCTCAAACATAAAAATCTCATATGATTTTAGTCACTGATTCCAACATGAGATTTGAAAGACAGAACTTGAAAAAACAGTCACAGGAAGGAAACAACAGGGGGGAAATATCAATTAGTATTTCTGTTGCTTCTGTGGCATAATTTTAAACTCTTTTTCCCTTCCTTCATCAAAGCTACACCTGCTATCCTTCAACACTGACTAGAAAAACCTCTTTTAATGGGTAAAATGGGGAATATGGAAAAGAACAGAACAGAAATTGTTAGGGATAGAACATAAGGGAAGAACTATTAAACATAGATCAGCATTGTAAGTATTTCTGTCTGCAGTAGTACAGGTAGTCCTTGATTTACAACCACAACGGACCCCAAAATTTCTGTGGCTAAGCGCAACAGTTAAGTGAGTTTTGACTCATTTTATGACCTTTCTTGTTATAGTTTTTAAGTGAATCATTGCAGTTGTTAAGTTAGTATCACAGTTGTTAAGTGACTCTAGTTTCCCCATTAACTTTGCTTGTCAGAAGTTAGCAAAAGGTGATCACATGATTCCAGGACATTGCAACCATCATAAATATGAGTCAGTTGCCAAGTGTCTGAATTTTGATCATGTGACCATGGGGATGCTGCAACGGTCGTTAAATGTGAAAAATGGTCATAAGTAACTTTTTTTCAGTGCCGCTGTAACTTTGAATGGTCACTAAATGAATTTGTACTTGTTTATTTATGCACAAGAATCATGAAATACTGTAGGATGGCTGGATCACTTGACTGTGATTCTATGATTTAATTTCTGCTTTACAGTCAATCATATTCTTTAGACCCCAAGTTTCAAAACCAGGAGCAATTGCTGGCATTATTACTTCAGTCAAGAATAAACTTATGTACTGTATTATTTATATGTTGACAACACTGAGCATGGCACTTGAGTATGTTCTACTCCCCTGAGATGGTTTATTTAAATTGCTAGTGAAACAAATGTTACATTCAAAAGAAAAAGTTCAGGTTTAAAAATATTTACCAGCAAATGGCTATTTTTCCATGCAGATAGTAGCGTGAGGCCACCTATTTGACATCTTAAGGAAAATATAATAACCATTCAAGGCAGAGAGAGATTAATTAAGAAAAAAAAACACCAAAATTTTCTTACATGCAATGTGAAGATTTGCAAAGACTACCAACCTCAGCGTGATGTTCCTACCACTGAGAGAATAAGTTTAGGGTCTATTTTAAGCTCCAAATCCAGAAATAACCAAGTAATCTATCCTATTCTTACACAAATTCTGTTACTCTGGATTCCCCTCAATGTGAGCTTTTTAATTTAAAATATACTTGTCGGAATGTAGCAATCGTTGTGAGCACTTCCAGTAAATGTTGGCTACGATGGCTTTCCGAAACAGTTGTCCATTTTGTGCGGCCAACCATAAAGAGGCCATTTCCCAGAACCAGAATGATGAGGCCTAAGGAAGGGAACTTGTCAAAGAAGTGGAATACAAGGCAGACGTAACATGTGGGCTCCAAATCACTGAATGGAGAACGATTGGCCTTTCTTTCTGTTTTCTGTTTTGCAAAGTGATGAGACTAAAAGCAAAGGAATTTGTTGAGAAACTGAATGCAACAGTGGAACAGGAATAAGATGGCAGGAAAGTATCAGAGCACTAAAAGTATTGGCTATTTGTCCTTATAAAGCATATAATAAAAGTTGTTTTACGGTAGGGAAATGTGCGAAGTTCAGAGTGTACCCCTACCAATTTAAAAAAAACAAACCCATGGAAAACATACATGCTAGGCCAGGGGTAGGCAACCTTGGCTCTTTTATGACTCGTGGACTTCAACTCCCAGAATTCCTGAGCCAGCCATGCTGGCTCAGGAATTCTGGGAGTTGAAGTCCACGAGTCATAAAAGAGCCAAGGTTGCCTACCCCTGTGCTAGGCAAAATGAACATTTTTTTTAAAAAAAATCTACACTTCTCTTAAAGCAACACCTAACACACACCTCACTTCCCACAATCTCCTCTGGCTGCCCTCTCTAGGTTCCTTAAGACCCCTTTATCCCCTGCCTCCAACTTTCCTATATCCGGCAGCTTACCTGGATGGGTGAGTCCATCAGAATTTAGCACTAGATCTCCTTTCTATTCAAGGAATGACTCAGAGGCCACAGAATAGTACTCTTAGCAGAATTGGGAATAAAGGAGCTGCCCTTTACAGTCTCCCGGAGCAGAGTGATGCTTTCAGATCACAGATCCCTACATTAAGGAAACCAACAGACAGACTGGTCAGCTCAGCCTTGGGGGGAAGTTCTGTTTTACTTGAGGATCCTTTGGAATTCTTTCAAATTAAAAAAAAACCCTGCATCTTCAGTGGATTATAGGTAAAAATTACACTCTCTCTCCCCTTCACGTCTCTCTCTCACATACACACACACGCATTTACATACACACGAACCTTTTGTTTAAATGTCTTACATTTTCATAACGTTGTACTCATTTACTTTACAAAAAAAAAAGTTTTAAGCCATGAAACATGGCTAAATTTCTTCCTCCTCCTCCTCGATTTGGATCATGTTTTGCCTTATCACTTCCCTCTTATCTCAGCAGTAATCTTTGTGGGGCTGCAGTAAATGACTTTTTACAACCAGAGCAGTCCCAGGGTGACATACCAGCTATTAGTTATTTCAGAACAACTTACATAAGCAGCAGCTAATTCAGTCCATTTGATAAAAGTGGGTTGTGAAGGATTTACGGGCTGTTTTCTATTTTAATTAAAAGAGAGCCAAAGAAATGTTTCCGTGTTATGGGATTTTGGATGGGAGATCTAAAAGAAAAGGGAGGGTTTCTTCACTGTGCCTCTTTAATTGTAATCAGATCCAACAGGTAACTTATTAAGCCCTTTGCCTTTTGCACTGCAAAGGGATAAGAGCAGGTAAAGTCCAGTAATTCTTTAACTAGGAGATGGAGCATTTCTTTAGTTGAACAACAAATACTCTTTTGTTTCTTTGGCTCAAAGTTGCTGACCGGATTATCTGCTACACAGTCAACAATACCTCAAAGTAAAGATTGTTAATGTTGCCAAAAAGACAACAAATGCCCTTTTGTTTCCTTGGCCCAAAGTTGCTGACCCAAGTATCTGCTTCACAGCCAAGCACTACAATGGAAAGAGCATCTGCTCTGCCAAAGATAGACTTGTGATAATCTGTTTCTTCGCTATGTGAGGGCTTTGGGAAGATTCTTCCCTCCAGTTTTTATCTTGTATTTGTGGGAGGAAGCATTGCCATGTTCTCCTTCTCCAGATTTTGGAGCAGCTTCTTTTTTAGTTGCTGTTTTAAGATTGTTTGCAGAATGCAAAAATCCTCCTGGGATATCTGGAATATTTTTGCTTTTGGCCTCCAGGAGCTATGAGGACAAAAAGATTTGGTTTGGAAAACTAGCTGGAGTCTCATCCAAATTGTAGATTAAGTTGATCGTTAGTCTTGCATGAAACTCCCCAGTTGGCATGCCAAAAAAGCTGTACTGTATCTATTTGTAATCCCTGGAAGATGTTATGTCTGATGAAAGAAAAGGCTGGCCAGTATATATCAAGTGGATCAGATAAGTAGCTGTTAAAACAGAATTCGTCAACCAGATGTGTTGGATTTCAACTGCCATAATTCTTCAATTGCCACCTCCCTAGATCAGATTAAGGCCATTGCATTCAAAGGGCACACATCTAGAAAGATGATTTCAGAAGAACATAAGATGCATCTAACTTCCATCAGTATTTTTTAATGGGATGGGATGAACAAAATGTTTTCAGAAGATGTAAAGATTCTCAGTATTTTCGAAACCTGCTTATTACAGTATTAAATTAAAATCTAACAATAAAAGCAAACAGTCTGAGCTTGGGTGGGAAAACAGAAGAGTCCCTGGGTTCATTAAGAAACCTCTTTGCTGAGACAGAACCAGTGCATTCTAATATGAGAGAACAGATTTTCACTAAATCACAGTACTTTTTCACTTCTTTTCAACTGTATCTGACTCTCATCAACTGCCTGGGAAAGTGCAGTTTTCTTGACAAGGTTTTTCAGATGGGCTTTGCCATTGCCTCCTTCCTAGGGTTGAGAGAGAGTGACTGGCCTGAAGTCACTCAGCTGGCTTTGTGCCTAAGATGGGACTAGAACTCATGGTGTCCTGATTGCTAGCCTGATGCCTTAACCGCTACTCCAACTGGCTGTTAGATCACAGTACTGTATAGCAAATTATTCAAACCACTAATGATAAAATACAAAATAGGTAAGGCAAGATCATTTGTAGATCTCATTTCAGTTCATGAAAGAATACGTACATACGCTTTCGGGTTATGGCATTTTTATATTGATATAGAGAGTCATTCTTAATACCAAGCTAGCAGAAATCAAACTGATTACAGGTACTGCAAAAAAACTTGAAGTATGCATGCACTTCATAGAACATACAGTATTTGTTGAACATTTGAAAAACAATAGTTTATTGATACACTGAAAGATAAATTGAAAGAAGTGTAACTTTTTGAACATTTTTCAAAGCACAATCATTTTCCTTTGACAAAAAAGCTACTGCATGTGACAAATTTAAAGTAAAGAATTTAGACATGGTATCTTAAGCCGAGGTTTCACTTCCTAAATGGAAAAGCAAAGAGGGAAGTGAATAGTTTTGAAATAAAACTCAAGTATCTAATGGGAGGAGCACAGCTGTAGGCCACATCCTGACTGGGTCATGATACTTCTAGCTGGTAAAAGTCCCTCTTAAGTTAATTACCTACCGATTTAAACCAACATTATTAGTTTTGCACATTAATAAGCAAAATCTCTTCTCCATTCTTCTGTGGTGTTTTTCTTATTCAAAGCTTAACAGTTTAGATCCAAACTTGCCACTCTAAAAATAGACCTCCCCCTGTCTACAGAAGATATTGGGAGTTTTCCTGCTGAGGAATAGGGCCGGTTGATCTCTAGGGCCAGATCCCAGGCTGTTGCAACGGTTCCCCTCACAAGAGAAATCAGTGAAAGTCATCACCTCACTTTTTTTTCTCCAACCCTAGTGGATCTCCTCTGAACTCAGCATATCCCATAGCATTAAATATAAATGTTCCTCCTCACAAGGTCAGTTATAGTTTTTACAAAAATCATAAGCCACGTCTGCAGAAGTAGAATGCCAGAACATGCAAGACCTTTATCATTATTAATCCCATCAATAGTAAGAACTTCCCAAGTACATAAGATAACATAGTGGAAATATGCCTTTGATTTTACATTAAAGAAAAAAAGCCTGCTATCTTACAAAAGATCATTCAGGCCGTAATAAGTGTAAAATTCTGAGTTCCTGATTCTACTGTTCAACTCAGTTAATTTTCAAGATGAATTGCTAGTTTACATTTCTAAATTGTTTGTTGAAAACAGTACTAGATTAAACATGCAATAGCATGAATTACAAATTAATTCATGCTACAAACTAACATTCACTTTAGCATGAACCCAAATTCCATTAGTACTAATTTTTTAGACTTTCCAGTAAGAAGAGATAGTTTTAAAGTTAACTTCTTTGGTATACTCACTCTGAATATAGCACCTTTAATCATTTTTTAAAAAACCCTAAAAACCTCTGTATTCTAGCAGTGTCATTCTGCCAGATCTGTGAAGACAACAGCCTCTCATGACATTTTAGTAAAGCTGCTGGAATAAGGCCTGTTAAATCAGTATGGGAAGAGTATCATAGGGGATCCCCACTGATGCTAACAGAATCTTTAATTTTAGCATACAGCAGGGCAAAGGTCTAGAAGCTTTTCCTAGACATTATCAGGAACCGTTTGATAAATGTTCACCTGCCGTGTAGTTATTAAAGACACCGCAGAAAAATGGCTAATTAGTTAAAGGTTAACTTGGAATTAAATCCTGATTCTGATTTTGAAAATGATAGTCTTAAGATTTCAGACTATGCTCTGACACTTGACACGAAGGTTCGAGATAGCAGAGGATGGATCTGGGCCATAGAAACCCTACTTCCTAAATAATTTCATTTCAGTCTACTTACCGTCTTTCACCCTAATCTAACCTATACGGCAGACCTGGGCGTTTTACAGCCCACAGGCCACATCTGGCGCTTTGACTGTCTCCCTCTGGCTCGTGGCGGCAAGGGATAGCACTGGCCCCCCACAACAGTCCCAGTTTCTCACGTGGCTCCTTGGGAAAATTAATTGCCCATCCCTGTTGTAAAAGTAGTTGGAAGCCTGAAAGAAAGAGAAATCAAAAATACTGCCTTGAATTTCTAGGAAAAAGTATAAATAGTCAAGTAATAAATAAGCAATTACATACATGCAACAAAAAATTGAAAGGGCCTTTAAAAGAAAACAAAATGTCACTGAACCAAAGCCTAGATGTTCAACCAGTGGACTACAGAAGCCCTCTTGAGTCAACTCTCTACTGTTGGAACTTGAGGTTGTGTTCTTTTTCAACTGTGTGTGTCTCTGTATGTGTGTGTGTGTGTGTATGCATGCACGTGCACACATACATGCAACTGTGGATGTTCCTCGCTTGTACAATGATTACTGAAGCACTCAAAGTGCTTTTTCAAGAGGCAACTGGACTTTCTTGTTTTTCTTTGAAGACATTTCACTTCTCATCCGAGAAGCGTCTCATCCAAGAGCTGAAGAAGCTTCTTGGATGAGAAGCAAAATGTCTTCAAAGAAAAACAAGAACATCCAGTTGCCTCTTGAAAAAGCACCTTTGGAACAACCATGAGCTGGATGACTGAGAATCCCCATGGACGATTAGTGAAGCAGATTTTATAATTGTAAAAGAAAGGGATTTATTTACACGACACAGATTATAGGGCAAGTAAAACTTAACACTTAGTTAACATCCTACTAGGAAGAAGGCCCCAAAGCCCATGCTCTATGCATGTGTCCCTGGAAAGGCAGAAGGAAGTGACCTCAGATTAGCATTTTCTAATCAGGCAAGTGAAATACAAAGAGGCAACAGACTACATACATAAAATTCTATTAACTCCCTCCTGCCTTCTTGCTGAAGAGTACTTGAGAGCATTTGGACGCTCATCAATACTCCCTTCTCTGTTTAGTATACACAGAAATTTGAAAGGGTCCTCAGCTGAGTTTCTGCCCTTCTCAAAGGCAAATAATAAGATTTCTCATGAAAGAAACAGTAACCCTAGTTTCTAAACTACCCCTGACATGGCTGCAATGCAACCCATTTTCTCCTTCATACAATCTAATAACTGGACATTTTAAAGGAATTTTTAAGGATGAATGAACTTGAGACATTTCTGTCAGGACCTTCCTTCAAATCACTGTAAATCACTGTAAAGGTTCTGCTTCCCAAAGGTTTGGCTGCTCTCCACTGATGGCAGAGATAGGGTTTCAAAAGAGAGAAAATCTCTACTTTACATGGAAACTCATTTGGTAGGAAATAAGTTGTGTTTGCAGATGGACATCCAGGGCCAAATTCTGCTGCAAACTACTGGTCACTAAGTAGACGGAATACTAAAAGGAAGACTCTGAAGTTAATCAATGGTTTTCCAAGCTTTGATTGCACTCATGTCTCTTTAAAGCTTATTTAGTAACTAAATAAGTTCAACCTATTTATCTGGAATAATCTATGAGTCACTGTTGAAAATCTTATTACTCTGCTTCAAAAGAGTTTTAATATCTAATAATCAGCTGCAAGAGAGGGAAGGGCAATCTCTGCTCTCATTTGTTATGGTTTTAATGGTCTTGGTTTATCAATTGTACCTAAAGGAATTAATCAGCTGCTACATAGTTTACTTGATTCAGCTTTTTTAATGTTGGTTTTATCAGTTTCACCTGGTTATACAGTTTTTTTCTAGCCATGAAAATATCCAAACACATTTCAGCAGATAAAAAGCGCACTGGGCTGTTTTTAATTGGCTTGTTTAGAAAATAGTAAACTCCAGCAAGAGCACTAATGCCAATCCAGATTTCTGGCATTATTTTTTTCTGGCTGATAAAAAATTGGCCCCACAAATCAACCAACCTTGCATCAAATGGAAATTACAAATACCAGGCTACTGATTGGCCCAAACATGGCATTTTTAGCATCTTCAACTTCTGTCTCAGAAAAGAAGTATAGATAGCCTTATGTTCCTGTTCTAATGAACTAAGGAGAAACTTCCTGATAGTGAGAACAATTAACCAGTGAACTGGCTTGCCTTCAGAAGTTGTGGGTGCTCCATCACTGGAGGCTTTTAAGAAGAGACTGGACAGTCACTTGTCCAGAGTGGTGTAGGATTTCCTGCTTGAGCAGCGGGTTGGATAGAAGACCTCCAAGGTCCCTTCCAACTCTATTGTTCTATGTTCTGTGTTCTAATGTTCGTGCATATTATGCAGTAGTCTTTGTCCCATGTTTAACTGAACATCAATCAAATTTTGAAAGATGACGATCATCACAAATAAAGCAAGTGCAAACCTTGCTATAAATGACTAAACAATGCCATCAATGGATTAGTGTTTTGTAAGGGTGTGTTCAAACCACTTTTGTATTGTAGTCAAGAAAATCATATGAACATTTTTATGAAGTCACAATGAGTCAAAGTTACTCAGTGAACGCTGTGTACTTTTTTCCTGGTTAGAAATCGCAAGAGGTGCCTGACACAATATTTCCAAAGTACATGTATAAATTCAGAGTGTCCTTCATTTTCACCGAATAAAACAACTCAGTGAAGCTCTGCTGCATTTTAGCTAGAGTTTAGATTTTATCTAGATTTTCCAAACCTAACTTTTAACAGCAAGAAAAGAATGTAAATGCATTGGATTTCCAATTTCAATGTTTCTTTTTACTCTTTCTCACATGTATTCCTTTCTTTCCCTTTGGAATGTTCCATTGTCACATCTTGCATGGCAAATACATATACTGCATACTGTATATACTGGCTTGCAAAAGAATGAATTCAACACATCCTCAATAATTTTGCAGAGTCATAAAAACCTGGATCAATATATCTCCAAAACATTTGGTATCTGACATGCATGCCATCATGCTAACACCACTGTAAAATGCAAATATTGGTTTAAACACGTAACAGATGATGCTTAATGAGGACCAATGTAGAGGAGACTCCCCCCTTTCTATATTCTACCAGGCTTTTGGCTTTCTGGCTGGAACTACTGGAAGTGCATTCTGGAAGGCAGTTCTTTGGGAAAAGCTACCTTATGTCTTTAATGTTTGATGATCAACCATGGCGATAAACAATAGGGCAGTGCTTACAAGCGCACAGTTGTTCAAACATAGCACCTGTGTACAATTCTTTAAAGCAGCTGTGCTTTTCCCCCTGGGATTATATACTAGCTGTACAAAGCAATCTGGAAAAAGATGTGGCTCCTTTAAAGAATTATACACGGGGGCTACATTGCACCTCTGCAGACTCCAATGCCTCTTTTTGGAATCTACTTCAACATAAAAGCCTATTAAATAATGATTAGAGAACGTTTGACTAGGTAAAATGAAAAGAAATATTTGTTTACTTATTTATCACATTTAGAATTCTGCAGTGAAAACTTAATCATTTTTAACTTGTTCAGAGGGGAAGAGAATCATACATGTAAAACAAGTATTCCAACTGCATTATTCTTAGGCAACGTGTCTAAAGTGAAGCAGATCAAGTCCCTACAAATAAAATAGCCTAGGGAATATAAGCTTCACAATGACCTTCCCTACTTAGTTTACAGTTATATTTTCATCACAAAGGAAAAGTAACAATTCACCTTTCACCAATGGTGCAGTGCAAGCAACAGTTGGCATGTCACACTCATCAAATTTAGAAGAATTGTTAGAACAGTGCTAGGGGACTATTCTAACAATTCTTTTGTATGGGACAGGAAAGGACTTTCTCAACCATCTTCCTTTCCCATTTGAATTAAGTCTATCCCTTCCCATTAAATCCTGTTGCAGCTTCTAGTCTGGGAGGGGTATAGAAGCACTGCCGATAGAGGGTATTACTTTGGGGCAGGGTTAGAACTGATTCTAGCTCTTGAAAAAGGAGGTAAATCTGAGGATAAGCCCTTGTAGCAGTATTGAAGCTCAGAGCCAGTTTCTATCTTCTGCCCGAGACTTTCTGCACAGCATAGGGCAAAGGTATATGTGAGCTTCAATTAATTATTTGGTCTGGCCTACATACACTTGAAGAGAATATGCATAGTTGATCAAGAGCCAGGATTCTGTTTTGGCCATGAGTATTAATGCCAGATGTATATAACCATTATTTTACTCACAGATGAAAACAAACCAAGCAAGGTTACTGTTGGACACCTTTTACTCAGAAAGGCACCCAACCCTTGTTACAATAATAGTAATTATTATTACATAGTCTCTTATTATGCTCCCAGCCCAGGTAGCTTTTTCCCACACATCACTACTTGTCTCTTGTAATTCACCCACGATGATTTCCCAACTATTCAGAATTGCTTCTATATGTTCTCCTGAATGCTATAGCTACATTAATGAGTAAGAGATGTAGAGATAAAATGACACTTCCATGTCTCAATCCTTTTAATGGGTTTGGTGTCTGGGTTAGTTAAACTGGCCATGTCAGCTGGCAATTCTGGGAGCTCCAGTCCTAATAGTGGGGTACTGGACATGACTAACCCAAACACTAACTAAATAAACATAGATATATATACACATCAGAACTGTTTTGTGCTCATTCTGTGTGTAGTGGTTGAATTGAGGATAATGGTGAGCCTGGGCTATGCAAAGCATGGATTAATAATGATTAATAAAAAAACAGGAGGTATAGTGTGCCTTTGAGCAAAAACCGGAGCATTCTGACTATCTTGACTTAGCAGCTGGAAAAACAGATTTGAAAACACATAGCAACACCAACTGAAATCTTGGGAGATTAAAATGGGTAAATTATGTTCATGAAAAGCTAACAAACTAATCCCTATCCATTCAAACTATGCAGAGGAGAAAACAACTAAATATCACCCATTAAAACAAATGTGTTCCCTTAGAGCCTTTAAAATATTGTTCCAAATTATAGTACTAACTATGGGACATGCTTATAATAAGGTTTATTAAAAAATAATAAAAATCAAACCCTAGATCTCCTCATCTCCAAGCAGTTGTGCAAAAGGCTCCATGTAAATTCAGTTTCATTTAGATAGGATTTCAAAAGAGTAGCAAGAGACATTCTAGCAATCCAGCAACACACACTCACCTGCACACCCAGAGTTTGGAAACATTTCAACACTGGCTTAAAAATCGTCTTAAATTCTTTCACTTGCCTTCTTGGAAACTGCGATAGCATTCTGACTGAAATTATAAAAGAACTATTGTTACTGGCGAACAGTTCTACTATGGAAAGTTTTAGCACAAAGAAAATACCATTCTTCCAAAGAAAAAGTCCTATGCGACCATTCTAAGTTTATAAATAAAACTTTATATTCGATCTCTCTTCAAAAGAACCCTAACCCTAACCCAATTGTAATCTTCAAAACTCTTGAAAGTGGCCTGCTTAAGCAAGCATTAGATTTGAATTCAAATTTCTCTGCTCTAAGGCCAAGGTAGTATCATTACATCATACTGCCAGTAAGTAGAGGATTGTTACAAAGCTTCTACAGTTGACAGAGGCAGGATCCTTCAAGCTTACAAATCTGCTTCTGCAAATTCACATTTATTTTACAGATAGGAAATTCCTTTATAACTTTTGGTATGACCTTAATTAAAGAAAAAAAATTGCAGGGGCTTAAAGCAGCAATCCTGAAGAATATTTATTTAATTTAAAAGACTTACATAGCCACCTGTATTATGAACCACAACCCTGGGTGTCTCACAAAACAATAAAAACATCAAGAAATCAAACAACCACTATAAAATCTCCTGATATAATGGGTGACATTGGCCACATTGAAATCCCCCAATCTTACTTTTCCCGCTTTCAACAAGGCTGGGGTGGGGAAGCTTTGATTCTCCAGCGGTTGCTGGGCATTAACCAGCATGGTCTAGGACTAGGGAAAATTAAACCATCAAAGTGCAACAGCTTTATCCCTCTTACTTATATATTTAATCTGCTGCTGATGTTGACCCTATGTTTGCCAACCAGTTTGCTGGTTAGTAAGCAAAGTCGTTTTAAAATTGACTATAATAGTGTCCTATAGGACAGGGCTTTTCAACCTGTGGTACGCGTACCACTTGTGGTACATTAACAAGTGGCAGGTGGTACGCAGCCCTGCCTAGCCAAGTGTAGTGGGGGAGGGAAAGAGCCAGCACAGGCAAGGACTTACAGTGAGAGAGTCCTCTGGAGCTGCAGAGTGGCTGGGCAAGACAAAGGCCCCAGGCTCACTTCTGGCTCACCCTCCCCCATGAGAAAGGAGGAGGAGGGGGTGGAGACCTATAAAAGGAGGCAGTTTGGGCGGGAGAGGGAGAGAGAAAAAAAAGCAGCAGCCTTGGGAGGAGGCGGAGTCAGCTCTAGCTGCACCGAAGGGGAAGAAGGAGGAGGAGGGTGGGGGGAGAGGAGACCAAATCAAGCAGGCCGGCCATGAGCTGATTTGCAACTGCTGTGGCAGCCACCTGTGCTGGCAGCAGCAAACGCAAGAAATGCAGTGGGGGAGGGGTCGCCCTCCAAGAGAAATGAAAGGCAGCAATGGCTGGAGGTGAGGCACGGAGAAGGGAGGGAGGGAGATGGAGAATGGAAGGATTCTTATGTGCTTTTGTGACTTTGAAGTTCTGGGATTTGTGCAATGTGGGCTTTGTGTTCTTAAGGAGTGTTTGGCAATTTCTATTTGGCTGATGTCTGGTGTTAGCTTCTATTGCTCTGCTATTGTTAGCTGTAAGTTTTGCTGCAAGGGATTTTGAAGTATTTTTCTCCTGAATGGATTTTTCCTGTAGATTCCTTTACTTATGAATAGAGCCATTTGGGGAGGCTGCCTTAGCCAGGCAGCCAATACTTACTACATTTTTTTTCTTCCTTAAGTGCCGGCTGCCGGCTCCTTACTTTCCTTTCTAGCCAGTAGCTAATTCTTAAAGGGGAATGTGCCTTTTTAAGCTAGTTCACTCAGCAGTTTGTCTTTTCTGTTTCTGGAGGCTTTTCCTTGTTTGATGAATATATGGAAGAGAGAAAATATGGGGGGGGGGTTTTCAAATTCTTCCTTCAGAAGGAGGTGTGCATGAGAAAGAGGGAGGCAGGGAAGGAGGGAGGGAGGGAACTTAGCACTTGGCCACCAGCAGCCCTGCCATTGACTTTGCTTGTCAAAAGGCTGCAAAAGGGGATCACATGACCCTGGGACAGTGACCATCATAAATATGAATCAGTTGCCAAGTATCCAAATATAAATCACATGACCCTGGGCATGCTGCAATGGTCATAAGTGTGAAAAATGGTCATAAGTCATTTCAGTGCAATTGCAACTTTGAACAGGGTTTTTTTTTTGGTCATCACGTTTTTGACACCTTGCTAGGTGGTACTCGAATATTTCCATATCCTAAAAGTGGTACAATTGGTGAAAAGGTTGAAAAGCCCTGCCCTATACTATACCTGTACATTTGGTTTTTCTTACCTAAATGTAGAACCTTGCTTTTTTCACCATTGAATTTCATTTTGTTAGATAGTGCCCAGTGTTCAAGTCTGTCCAGATCCTTCTGTATCTTAAGCCTGTCTTCTGGAGTGTTGGCTATTCCTGCCAGCTTGGTGTCGTCTGCAAATTTGATGAGTTCCCCATCTATCCCCTCGTCCAAATCGTCATAGCTGCTTCTTGCAAGGTTAAAAAAAATTAACAGAAGTATGGAGTTGACCTACCCTCTCATCTCCCTATAGCTTCTTTTTCTAAAGTGACCTATTTTACAGTTGTGGATTGTTGAAAACACTTATATTGGCCCATGAACTTGCAGAGGGCTTGACAAACAGAGATAAAGCTAGCTCCCTGCCCTGAAGCATTTACAGTTTAAATAAGAGCAAACAAACATAAGATAACACTTTGGGACAACAATACCAGCAGAGCTGGGTGTGGTGATTATTAGCTATGAGGAAAAGGGTGCGTTTGTGTTCTCCACATAGCAAACTAAAGAGAAGGTAACTAAGAGACAAAGAAGACAGCAGAACTGTTGAAAAATACAGAAGGCACCGAAGAACAGAATGACTGGGTTCACAACATCACATTTAACCATGCTTGACTTATCCACAACTATTTACTAAGCCACAAAAAACAAATAAACCATATTATAGCTTAACACAATCTGTGAATCCAGTCAATTAGTGTGATCAGTTAGAGAAAGCATTGTATTTTATATGTCTTGGGCATACTGATATATCAGTAGTTGGAATTTAGCAGAATTGTTTATAAAAAAAAGAAACCGGTCCCTTCTCCCAAATAACTTACATTCTAAATGGTGGCAGTGGGAAGGCAAATGAGGAAGGGGAATAGCGACAAGGGCAGTAGGCATGGAACATAAGTAATTTACTTATCCGTGGTTATGCTAAGCATTAGAGTTGTGAGTGAGCAGACTCACAGACTCATAGAATCATATTAAGGTTTTTAGATTCTGCATAAAACTGTTCAATGAAGAGAACCCACCCACCTTGGGTAATTAATCAAATTATTCTGTTGGGATTCCCCCCCCCCCAACATTCAGAATTCTAAACATTCAATCAGTATCTGAATGTAATTTTCTTAAACCTCTGGCCAGGGTTTTACTTACTCAACTTTCTTATTGATTAGTGTAATGTAGCTAATCATCATTTCTTTTCTCCACCCTCTCTGAAAGATATCAGGAACTTCCTGGAAGGACTGTGCCTGGCAGGTAATTAAATTCCCCTGTTGCTACTACTTTATGCCTCTTGGAAAGATCTTTAATTTTCTATTGAGAAACATCATCAAAACTTTATCCTTGACTGTCCAATCAACATGGGCCCCCAATGGTAATACTGTTTTCATTTATAACTTTATACAACATGCTTCCTATAGCATTGCTGGGTTCATTCGTGTTTCCTCGACTTGCAACTGTTGATTTAGTGCCTGTTCAAGGTTACAATGGCACTGAAAAAAGTGACTTATGGCCGTTTTTCACACTTATGACCATTGCAGCCTCCCTGTGGTCATGTGACCAAAATTCAGATGCTTGGCAACTGACTCATATTTATGACGGTTGCAATGCCTTGGGGTCATGTCAACAGCTTCTGTGACCTTCTGACAAGCAAAGCCAATGGGGAAATCAGATGCACTTAACAACTATATTATTAACAACTGCAACGATTCACTTAACAACCGGAGCAAGAAAGATCGTAAAATGGGACAAAACTCACTTAACAAATGTTTCACTTAGCAACTGAAATTTTGGGCTCAATTGTGGTCGTATGTTGAGGACTACCTGTGGTGTACTATAGAACAGCCTACTGCTGTCCCAGCAAGGGATAAAGTGAGGGTTGGGTTACTTTAAGAGTCCTATTGAGGAACATCTACTTCCTTGAAATACCTTTTGCAGGAATTTCCAGTTTTCCAAGACACCTATCTTTGAATGAATCTATCCAGTTCTTAACTTCAAATCTTGTGGGGGGTTTTGAAAGAGCATTTAAATATTCTCTTTAGTCCATGTGTGGACTTTGTTTTAATACTATAATTTTATAGAATTCGTATCTTTATATATTTTTTTAAACTTTATTTTGTAGTGCTTATAGTTGTCATATGGTGGTGTGGTGGCTCAGTGGTTAAAAAGCTGGGCTTGTCGGCTGGAAAGCCAGTAGCCCAGGTACAAGACTGGAGTGCCATACAACAGGTTGAGCTCCCATCCTCGCCCCAGTTCCTGCGAACCTAGCAGTTCGAAAGCATGCAAATGCGAGTAAATAAATAGGTACAGCTCAGTGGGAAGGTAACAGCGCTCCATGATGTCATGCTGGCCACATGACCATGGAAACGACTTCAGACAGCATTGGCTCATTGGCTTAAAGAAACTGAGATGAGCCTTGCCCCCTAAAATCGGCTACAACTAGTAGAGTAAAACCTGTGGGACACCTTTACCTTTACTGCTTATAGAAAATAGGCCATTACTTCAGTACTATTATTCTAGAAATTACAATATGTGCCTTAGCAGCAACCTCCATTGTTAAAGGTGCAATCAGAGACTTTCCTATGCATCAACTCAAGCTGCGAAGTCAGACACTAAAAGGAGACTGAGGTGATTTTATTTTAAAATAATGAACAGAAAGAAGTCACAAAATGACAGCAGATTGATTGGAGAAAAAAAGTGGAAGCGGGAATAAAGCCAACAAAGTGGACAATGATATTTTCTTAAGGGCATGTAGAAATTGTGACAGAGAAATAGAAAGCAGTGTGTAAGAGAAACATCATTCTGGCCTATAGAGAGCAGTATAGGAAAAGGCAGCAGTCAAGAAAATGAAAAAAAAAACCCAATGAAAACAAGATTTCTGATTAAAACTCAGAAATAGCTGTTATAATCTTAAAAGGGAATTACTGTATAAAGGCCCTGCTACCAGTGGTCTAGCTGAATTTTACATACATGCCAAATAGGAAGTAGTACTGATGGAGATTAATTACCCTGATATCTACTGACAAATCAACTCAGCCAAGTATAGGCTTCCAGGAAATGCCTCAACTTTCTCCTTTAGAGAGTAAGGAAAGCACATGTATTATTTGTACTCTATTTACTTGGTATTAACTTAGCTGAGAAAGTGGAAGTAGCAAGAACATAGGAGAAAAATGATCTTGATTTTAAGGGAAATCAAATTCTTTTGATTTTAAAGGAAACTGCAGATGAGTGTAATGAAACATTTTGAATTCCGGAGAAGTTCAAAGAGCAAAGTTAAGTAAGACTCCATGGCAGAAGTAATGGGAAACAAAGCTTCAAATGAATGGAGTTCCTAGGGGAAAAAAAGAGGGAGAATAATAAAAGCACAATTCCAAATGAATTGGACCTCAGTGAGAAAAAGAATGAAGGGCAAGGAAGAATCCAGCATGCAACATAAAAAATCAATGAAAATTTAAAAACAAAAAGAGACACAAGTAACTGAGAACTTTTGGATCAGGAAAGCTAAGCTTAAAATGAGCTGACGTTGGTAAAGGATTTTAAGACCATCCCCAAAATGTTTGTTCTGGATATATTTTATGTAAAAGGAAATGAAAAAAGCATACCAAAGAAGCACCAAATACAGAAAAGACAAAGGCTTATTTGTCTTAATCTTCTTCAACAAAAGAAAGTATGTTCCACCGGACAACTGTGAAGAGCAAAAAGAGCGGTATTGAAACCTGAGGATCATTCTCCATTGCTGAGTTGAAGTATTATGATTAATTAATCTTTGATCTGACATAAAACTATATTGGCATGGCATTTGCTATTCACACTGCTGAACCACATCCTACCTCTATTGCTTGTTTCAGTTGCACTCTGCAATCTGACTGCCAACGTAATGGCATTATAGTCAAACAGATGGTAGATAGTACCAGAACAAGACAGGAAGTGCTATTTGAACCCCAGTAAAGCTGAGGATTGCTAAGTCTATCTCATTCCTGGATTTGGGATGAGAAGACAACATTATGAGGATGTTGCTGCAGGAAGTTTGTTTCATAGTTGGATGCAAGTAGAGAAAACCCTCTGAAATTGATAGAAAATGATCAGAGATTGCCTTCTTACTGTGAATAATTTTTAAATCTCTAAGCCAGGGGTCTCCAAACTTGGCAACTTTAAGACTTCTGAACTTCCAACTCCCAGAATTCCTCAGTCAGCCTTGGAGTTGAAGGCCACAAGTCTTAAAAGTTGCCAAGTTTGGAGACCCCTACTCTAAGCCATATGAATTGCACTGTAGACTTCTGAAGAAACTATGATGGTTTGGTGAAGTATTTTATTTCGTTACTTATTCATTCATTCATTCATTCATTCATTCATTCATTCATTCATTCATTCATTCATTCCCAAAAAACTAGTGAAATGCCGGATGATTGAAGAGCCAATGTTGCCTCTATTTCAGAAAGGTAGAAAAAGAGGACCCAGGGAAGTGCAGACAAGTCTGTCTGACAACAGAAGATTCTCATAATCATTAAGTGATTTAGCTAGAAGCCTCTTGAAAAACACATCCAGCAAAGATTGCCCAAGAACAGCTTTTGCCAGACTAATCTTACATTATTTTGGTTAATAACTTCCATAGTAAACTGTGGGAATGTTATAGATGTATTCCATCTATATTCCACCTCCTAATATTATGATCAGCAAGCTAGTTATATGTGGGCTGTATGGCAATTAAGTAACTATATAGCTGGCTCAAAAAGTAGTAAATAATGTTTTTTAATAATGCCTCATCAAACTGGATTGACATACTGAGTAGGATGTCAAACTCCAGTCCTGGGCCATTACTTTTCAACATTAATGATGTGGACAGAATAACTTATTAAACAAAGTGGTTAGTTAATACCCTAGTATAGAAGCGCAAACAGTACATTCAGCCCATCAGCAGCCTTTTTGTTGTACCACAAACTCCCAGGAGAGGTAGACATCACTTTTTTATCGTTCCCCCCCCCTTTTTTTTTGCATTTTTAAACATGGAGGAAAATCAAATCCCTTAAATCCCAGAACATAGAAATTTAAATCAAAATGATATTTATTAGAGAACAGGACTAAAAATAAAATAACAAAATTAAGTCAAACTGAAACAAATGCAAACAAATCAATTACATAGGTATATTCTAGGGAGATACCTGGTTTGGTAGAAATATATAGGAGAGGCTGGCAGAACCAGGGGAAGGAGTCAAGTGGGGCATTGTTTTAAAGTCTCTACATAGTCACAAGAAGAACAAAGTCCAACCCCCCTTGAATGCCTATTGGCCCTTATCTAGTTTTATCCAGGTGCAAATCACTAGTCCGCAAAGATTCCTGTGCACAATAAATTAATAATTTTGAATCTTCAAGTGTGGACCTGGTTGTTTGTTCTTGAAAAAAATGTGTGAAAACAATCTTGGAATGCTGCTTGATGATATACTTAGGATGAATCAAAAGAATACAAAAGCAAATATAAAGTTAGTCTTAAGACAAGTATAATCTTTAAATCACAGGGGTAATCATTCCAGTTTATTCTGAATTGAACAGATCGCTTCTTGAGCACTGTGACCAGTTTGGAGCACCATTCTTTTAAGAAGAATTCAGGCAAACTGGAACTGGTTAAGAGAGGTCATCCAAAATGATCAGAAACTCCCGTCCTATAAAGAAAAAGACTGACGGAAGTAAGAATGTTTACCCATGAGAAGACTGAGTAGGCGTTATGACAGAAATAACTCCTCCTCAAAATACCTGAAAGGAAGTTAGACAGAATAAGGTCAAGATCTGTTCTCTCAAGATTCTGACTGAATGCTATAAAAACAATTTGACAATGGAACCTGTTACTTGAGAAGTGGTTGGTTCCCCCTCACTGGAGATTTTCAGAAGGGGCCTAGACAGCCAACTGTCAGCAATATTTTATAAGCAGGGGGTTGGACCTGGCCTCAAGTAGTCGCTTTCAGCTGCCTGATTCTGTGACATTTTGTCTCTACTCTAGAAGTATATTATTTATCCATATTTACTCATGTAGAGTAAGACAATTAAATTGTCTGACTTTCAACAACAAAAATCAGAAAGTAGAAAGAGCACTGTAAATATTCCCCAGTGAAACTCCAAAGTCACTGGCCAGCAGCTATTTTGGACTCTATTTCCCCTGAGGAAGTAGAGAAATGGACTGACGTTTCCACCAGACCTCTTGCCACAAAAAATACGGAAACAAAATACAACTCTAAAGTGCTGTAGGAACACACCAGAAAGCCTTGCAACTCTTCTGGCAACAATTCAAGATTGAAAGTTTTGCTGAAAGTGTCATAGTAGCCATGTCCCAACCTTTTCTACCAAAGGCTACCCTGGTGTTTTGACTGGTATGCAAAAGATTTTGAAAGGGCCCCAAAATGAGTAAGGTCAAGACTACAATTAAATTTGAATGTACATTTAATGGAATTAGAATAGCAACATTATTATAGTTAAATTTGTACAACACTTTGGATCTGATTTCCTGGGATGTTTTGGAGCACACAAGAGCTGCTGGCAGCATCTTAAAAACAGCCATGTCTTTCTCAGAAGCCTGAGAAAGCAGAAATCCTGGGAATGGCTGTTTTAAAGTATACAGTACTTGCATTTATGCATACCCTGAAACATCTTTCAGGACTTAATCCAGAGTATCCAGAGAGCACTCAAATGATTGATCTGATTATTTTATGATTATTCCCCCATTGTTTATTAGCTTGTTTCTTTTATTATACTGAAAAATATAATTTAATTGTAACAAGAAGAGAAGTTCTGGGGACTGTTTCTACAGTAAATCTTCAAGGACCATGTGAACGATGAGGGCCTGAATTATGAATCTTTGCTTGACAGAGAACATTCACGAACACCATACTTATTTCCTTTCCCCGTCTTTTTCCTTCCTTCATAATGAAAGCTTTTATAATATATAGGAAATTAATTAAATGCACAATGGTTTAGTGCAATAGTTTGATTATTAGGAACAGAGATGAAACAATGTAAGGAATGAAATCTAATATCAGGAAAAGATAAATGATACCTTGTTATAAAGTTATTTGATAATTGTATTAACTATCTGATAAATGGATCAATTCTTATGAAACTTAAGAAAAAATATTATGAATTTCCATAGGTATACAAAGAATAGCAGGAAATATAGCTTAGCTAACCAATGCTGCTATCAATGAAATAAGAAATGGCATCACATTTGATAGGTGTTAAATCCATTTTTTTCAACACATATTTGTCGAGTATCTAACTAAAAGATTTAAAAATACAGATCAAGTATAAAGGTGAAAAAGTAAAGTCTTTAAAAGAAAGATGGGGAAAAATAAATTTGAAAATAGAGGGCACTATAGCAAAGCTAAATATATAGGATGTAAAATTTAAGGAAGCAGCGAAGTTAACAAAGAAAATCACAATAAAAATAAATATTATCAAAACTGATACAGGAAGGAAATGGAAGAACGGAGGGAGGGGAGCCCCATAGAAAATGAAGTTAAATAAACATGAACAGGGAAGAAGAAAATGGTTTTGAAACAAGGAAACAAGACAAACTAAAAGGCTTACCAGAATAGTACTATCAACTCTTTGTATTAACATTAGGGGAAAAATTAACTGCCTTTAAGAAAGTGGAGTTTGTTCTGTTGATATTTAACATGCATATATAATGAAATTCTTTCCACATGTGCACCTGAAACAGAGGTTCTCACACGTAGTGTTTCTGAGAGGAGAAATAAAACATTTTACTTAGAAGTCATATTCAAGCAGATATAAGGATAAGGAATTCTGCTATTATGTTTAAGAAAACTGAAAATTCAAACTTGCTGAGTATTCAACTTGAAGGCTACTGAAACAGAGTGGTTAAGTGTTGAAATTTTAAATGAGGCATCTGATCAATATGAATTTATTCAGTCTTGCAAAAGTTCAATTTCAGTAATTAAAGTTAAGATTAATTAAATAATGTTGGCATAATTCTGTTATAGAATCCCAACTTCAATAAATAATAATAAAAAATAACACAAATAGTTTAAAAAACCCAAATTGAAAATGGAAAGATGCCATAAAGGATTTAATCATCTTGCCAACTGTTAGATATTAAATCATTTTAAATGTCTGCCAGGTTCCACTCCACAAAGTCGAGAAATGTAATGCTAAAGCCGATATCCTAATGGTCAGTGACAGGATTATACAATCTCCAAATTGTATTAGAAAGCCAGTGTGGTATAGTGGTTAAAGGCTACCAGGTTAGGAACCAGGAGACCACGAGTTTTAGTCCTATCTTAGGCATGAAGCCAGCTGGGAAACTTTGCGCCAGTTACTTTTTCTCAACTCTAAGAAGAAGGCAGTAGCAAACCATGTGTCAAGAAAACTGCATTAGCCTACTTTTTTGCTCTGCAAATGATGACACACTTTCCCTTGGTCCAAATCCAGCTGGGGAGAATGAACATAATAGGCTGGAACTAATGATGATGGTCAAATTGTTCTCATCTGTCCTTTCTTATGAAGCATCTAAGACTTCCTAGATGGCTCGGACAAATGGTAGTTATTAATGGAAACATTAGAAACTGCAGAATGCATAAATCCATTTTCCCCCAAATGTGTGCCTTTCAGTTTCCACAATCACTATACTGTCCTTTGGATTAGCTAGTAATTATGGAGATTGAAGGACGTCAGGTCAGGGAAAAATAAATTAAAAGCCTGGAGCAAACCAGCCTGCAGATCATGAAAGCCAGAAAGGCAGACACAGAACACTTCAAAAAGGTGTTACTTTTAATGTGACATAAGAAGTAAATTATTGAACAAGCAGGAAGTAGTATTATCTTCATTTAATTTCCTTAATTTGAATTCAAAGTTAATTACATATTGCATTCTTGTAGAACTAGAGAAACCATGGTTAACATAAGGACATTTTCATTCAAGTGAAAATGTTTTAACTTTTGGACTAAAAAAATGGAAAGATAGTATTTGCAATCGTTATTTTATATATTTAATTATTTCCCTTTCAATCACATTTCAATCTTACCATTTGAAGGTAACTTTTGTAGACTGCCTGTGGACTTTGAGATAGCTCCAGGTCATACCTATTGATATTATTTCAGTAATTATAATTGTATTGCTATCATAAAAAAGCCCTACTGTAACTAAAACACCAGTCTTCTTCCTTGCAAGTCACCATCCAGTTGTATTATGATCACAGCTCTCAGAATTCATTGGCAGCTACTCCGTTCCATTACTTACATGTATGAGTGCTTCTGCCTGTAACCTCACTTGTTGGAAAGTTTGACAGACTGTGTTTGGAGACCCAATCTGGTATCTGATATCTGGTGGAACTGAGAAACGTTAACAGTTTCCAGACATTCTTGCGCCTGTCAGCCTAGACTATTAAAACTGTTCTTTCTCCCTGCCATCTTTCACCAACATCCCCCTTATAAGCATACATAATCTCAAGGAATAAAATTCTCTAGTCTAGTATCTGAGTTATGATTTCTCTGTATGTTGACAATGGTCCAGTACTTTGATTCAACTGCATATTATGGGAGAGGCACTTTTGAGAAAAATTCAGGTACAGAGTTTTTCCAGGTCTCTGTCATTGGCTGGGACATGACCATGGCATCAAGGTGCTTCTTTCCTTTCTGGTATCTTTGTGCCCCATTTCAGCCATACCGCCAATGTATGTTTGTTTCCTAATTGGCTATTTCTGTCCACTCATTTCTCTAGCTGGCAAAGCATTTTAAATTTAAATTAAATTTCCCACTAAATCTTGAATTCTTCAGCCAGCACAATTCATGTTTAAAAACAAGGAAACTACATTTTAAACATCTTGCTGTACAGAAAGCCATAAACTGTTGTTACTATTTCCACTGGAACATATTATGCCCCTTTCTGTTCTTTAGTTAATTGACCAATTAACCACATTTTCCCTTGTGTATTTTGTGATGACCCCTAACCTCGGTGCTTAGTTTATGTGATTCAACCTCTCATACAAACCGCAAAATAGGTTAATTCTATGACCCATGGTTAATTTAAACATGGATAAGAATTCCATGTAAACATGGTTTGTTCATCTGTTATTGTGGAGAAATGATTCTAGAATTGCTTGTAAAGGGCATGTCTTGGAATTATGTTCTAATCCTACTGGCTAAAATTGTTGCTACTTAATGTTGCCAAACAATTACTGTATTTGCAAATCTTAATTTATGAAGTGTTATCCACATAATACAGAAAATTGGTTCCCAAAAGGAACATATGATGCCCTTTATTTTTATTTTTTTTCTTTCTTTCAAAACAACACCTCTGCAGTTTCCATCATTATCTTCTTGTAACCACGGTAACGTGTTTCATGGTTTGGGTTATACAGCTTCCTGTCAGACCATCAACTTCTTCAGTTACCATCAATGCCCTTCCAATACTGCCCTCCACAGTATTTACACATTGAATTTAAAATCTTTATAAAGTATTATGTAAAATAAATAAGCTGTTAAGTGCTACACCTGCCCTTTCCATTATCATGCAGCAGAAGTATCGCTTCTCGGCCTTTTGACTAAGATCAAATGTAGTAGTATGCAGCAGAAGCCAATAGGGCTTCATTTGGATTGTGAAGATAGAATTTTGCAAACTCTAAAATGTTGGCTCAGAGCATAAGAACAGAAAAAGATTCCGTTTCTGTTTTCCTGAATGATTGTTACTGATATCAATTAGGTGGCCATTTATTTATTTCATTTATATGTTCATTGCATACAAACAATCCTAAATCTTTACATCTGGGCTTTCCCGCTGCTGTAATGAATATACGTTAAGACTATGCAATTTCTCTGACCAGAGTTCTTCAGAATGTGCAAGAACACGTACAAAGAATATGTTTTCAAACTGTTAAAGAAGGCCTTATCTTAAAGAGTCTCATGTGGTTGCTTCGGAAGCTGCTTCCAGCTGCGTAATACATGTGTATTCATGCACAGCCACTCAGCTCTGCTTTTTTCTCAGCATGCAGAAAACACCCAGGGGCAGCTTCTGAAACAGCCACATGGTCCTGAAAAAAAGAGGTCCCCGAGTTCTCTCTGCATGCTGGGAAAAGTGAAGCTGTACATGCACATACATGCAGACACAGCTGAAAAGAGCTTCCAAAGCAACCAAAGAAGCCTTGGGAAAAAATGAGACCACTTTATTAATCTGAAAGAGATGACTCGTATGCATTCCTGCATGTTCCAAGCCAGTCTGTTGAAGGGCTTGCATTTATAATTTGTGAAAAATTATCAAAATTTATTGCTGGAGGGGTGTGAGGGAGCCGAGTCTTGTGGCTTGCCTACAGGCATTTTCTAAAAATCGTGGCATAAAGACAATTTTAAAGAACAGTTTTCAATTGCTTAGTACGCTATTGAAAGTTTTTGCCTTTTATATTTGATAAAAGCTCCCGTAATTCCCAGCTAGAGCTTCCAGCTTCTGAGAAATTGGTGAGTCCTGTTACAATCAGTTGGCTTAAGAACATCATTTGTTATTAAGTCATCTAATCTGTTCTTCTTTGAGATACTTTTGTATTATTCACAGGTGTTGTCAACAGAATTACAGTGCATGATTTTTCTATAAAGATTCTTCCAAAAATGACCAGGTTGACTCAGTACCTCCTGACATATTCGTAATGCTTGACTCACAGAAATGTAGCAACGTAAGAGAAATGGGCACTTTCCAGAGATGCAGCATGCCTGAAACATGAACATTTAAAGAAGTTTAGTGAAAATATAATCAGGCTGCATGCATCAGGTAAGTTTCTGTCTCCTTTGCATCATGCTGAATGTACAGACATTGGCTGGTTAAATGGAAGTTGAAATCCAGAGAAGTGTTCTTTCTTCCCAAATGGCATATTCTTCTTGGGGATGTCCTTCCAGCTGCATTAATTCTGAACCTTTTTCAATTAAGCTTTGATTCAACAATGTTCTTTGTCACTGCTATGTACAGGACTTCCACACACCAAACAAAACCCTAGGTTTTCATGACCAACTTATGGTTTAGTTAAGTGAGTGTTCAAATGGCCCAGCACATTCCTTTGTACAAAATGCAAGACAAAGCCCTGCCACAAACATTATCTTGGAGAAATTCCTCAGGACCATTTCTGTATTTTAAGTTAGCAGCAGGAAATATTTGCTATGTAAATTACAAAGGCAGGACACTTACACAAATACCTCTTGTCCCCCAAATTCATAGGCACCTGCAGATTTGGGGACATGGAAAACAAAAACATGAATCCCATCCCTCCTGGGGTACTCAAAAGGCAAAACCAATTTTAGAACACCAATGGTTATCTAATGGTTGCTCTACTCCTCCATACATCTCCACACCTTTTGCTTCTCCCTCTTACTTCCCTCCCCCCAATGGACACACATGGAAGTTAATAATAATAATAAAGTTGGAAGGGACCTTGGAGGTCATCTAGTCCAACCCCCTGCTCAGGCAGGAAACCCTATACCATTTCGGACAAATGGCTGTCCAGTCTCTTCTTAAAAACTTCCAGTGTTGGAGCATTCACTGCTTCTGGAGGCAGGTTGTTCCACTGGTTAATTGTTCTGTCAGGAAGTTTTCTCCTTAGTTCTAGGTTGCTTCTCTCCTTGATTAGTTTCCATCCGTTGCTTCTTGTCCTGCCTTCAAGCGCCTTGGAGAATAGCTTGACTCCCTCTTCTTTGTGGCAGCCCCTGAGATATTGGAACACTGCTATCATATACCCCCTCGTCCTTCTCTTCATTAAACTAGACATACCCAATTCCAGCAGCCGTTCCTTATATGCTTTAGCCTCCAGTCCCCTAATCATCTTTGTTGCTCTTCTCTGTATTCTTTCTAGAGTCTCGACATCTTTTTTACATCGTGGTGACCAAAACTGGATGCAGTATTCCAAGTGTGGCCTTTCCCATATTAGGGTAACTATAAGCCTCTGCATCAGGATGTAGCTGCAATTTGTAAAGAACTTTCTGGCTACACACTACCTTTCTTCTGCCAATCCTTTTATTCTTGGGAATTTTATTTTTTCCCCAATGATGAATGGATATTCAGGTTGCACACTGCCATCTTTACACTTTCACTCCTGCAGGCAAATTCCTGGCCTGGAAAGGTCTCCCGTCTTTCAAAGCTCCCCTAGCTCTAAACTATTCAGCTTTACATACTTTCTTGGGAACTCTTCAGCCATTCCACCCCAGTTGCTTTTGTAGTTGGGCTTCTGGAACAGACGTTAACTCATTGAAGCAGCTGATCGTATTCTATTACTAGTGCCTCCACTATGAGACTTAAGTACTGCAGAAATATTTTCGTTTAGTTTAGGAATGTTCCTCTTGTTTATTCTAGCAGGGCATACAGGTAGTCCTTGATTTACAGCCACAATTGAGCCCAAAATTTATGTTGCTAAGTGAAACATTTAAGTTAATTTTGCCCCACTTTACGACCTTTGCCAGAGTTTGTTCAGTGAATCACTAGTAACTTAACTAGTTAGTAATATGGTTATTAAGTGAATCTGGCTTGTCAGAAGTTGCAAAAGGTGATTTACAAGACCCAACAACACTGCAACCATCATAAACATGAGTCAGTTGCCAAGTGTCTGAATTTTGTTTAGGTGACCATGGGGATGCTGCAATGGTCTTGTGAAAAATGAGTCACTTTTTTCAGTGATGTTGTAACTTTGAATAGTCTCTAAATGAACCTTTGTAAGCTGATGATTACTTATATTGTAGCTCCTGGAACCTCTTCTACGGAAGCTCATCCCATTGTTAACTTTAGCATTTTGCACACGCAATTAAAATTTAAATGGGTTTCTTGAAGTTAAGGTCACTGGAAATGCTTATCATTTTTGTGACATTAAGATTCATAATATGGAGATTCCAATGGATTCTGGTTTTTCATCAAATATTTAGGAGAGCCAAACCCTGAGGAGAGCCAGTTTGGTGTATGATAGGCATCAGGCTAGGAACTGGGAGACCGTGAGCTCTAGTCCTGCCTTAGGCAGAAAGCCAGCTGGGTGATCTTGGGCAAGTCACACTCTTTCAGTCCTAGACAAGAAGCAATGTCTTTAACACTGTAAGCCGCCCAGAGTCACCTCATGGTAAGATGGGCGGCAAATAAATTAAATATAAATAAATGGCGACTTCTGAAATCTTGCCAAGAAAACTGTAGGCCAGTGATGGCAAACCTTTTAGAGACCGAGTGCCCAAAAACCGTCCCCTGCCCCGCCTCCCACCCTGCCTGTTCCGCCCCCACCCGCCCCCTGCCCCGCCCACCCGCAGGGACACGCACCGCCTCCATAGCCCGCAGATCACCCTGGCAACCCTGCAGCGCCATGGCAGCCACGCCCTCCGCCCACACCCCGCAGAATCATCTGCACCCTATGGGGCGCGAGGGCGGAGTCTTGTCCCTGCTGCCCGGCTATGTCCTTGGCTGCGCTGCTTCGTGCGGGCTGCACCCGGGGGCGACTCTCCTCCAGGGGGGCTGCTGGGGAGGGGGCTTTGGGGGGAGGCGGGGCTGGGGCGATGGGACGCGTGCCCACAGTGAGGGCTCCGAGTGCCATCTCTGGCACGCATGCCATAGGTTCGCCACCACTGCTGTAGGCCCTAGTCTAGGCCGTTGTCAAGAGTCAAAAACTGATTTGAAGGTCACCATACAAACACACACACTCCATATCCTAAAGAAATCATAGGATTTTTACAGAGGGTAAATTACTACAAGAGGATAAGACTTTAAACATGGCTTAAAAACAAATCAGTTTTTAAAGATATAATCCAAGCAGAAATTTTAGAAGACATCGCCTGCACTGCTGAAATATTTTCTCAAGATTTGTTAGAAACGATTCAGACTAATCCCAAGTAACAGAAATTAGAAGTCTTTTTTCTGAACTGGGTCCAGGTATCTCTGGAGGCAACTTAGCCTTGCAAATAACTATTCTCGTGGGCTAACTACTGATGAAGCAAGTCAAACCTACTGATGTAGTCAAGCTTATTTCATATTTGTTAAAAATTGCAAGCTTTACACACAGGTTATTCCTCCTATGCCAAAGTCATGCTTGCGCTATCCAAGTCACAATTTGTTCCACAATTGAGATAGCTATACAGCTGTTGTTATTGTACAACCATTGTACAATGACAACATTTACACTGGGTATTATCATGTAGATACCAATAGTGCTTACTTCTGCATGAATGCTGTCAAGCTATGAACACTACTTAAGTGCTCCTGTGGGGGGCTACCAAGTAGTATTAAGCAGCTGAGGAAGGGGCTTGCAGAAGTATTCATTTGTTGCCAGACTGAAACAAACAGGAAGTTGGAACAAGGTCTATTTGATGACATTCCTGTCTTCCTAGAACTGACATTTAACAGAACTTATGCCTTCTTGAAAGTTTTAGAAATCAGTACAGAAGAACATTCTTACACAGAAGCAAGAGTCACTACATTCTGAGGATGCATTTCTGAGTAAGCTTCCGTTTTTCTGTTAAGGTCTTCAAGCAGAAATATTGTGTCTGGACTGTAAAACTCTGGATGGCTGTGAAATGGCAGTAGAGTTTTCAGTTTTCTGTTATTTCTTCACCGCCAGTTCACATCTGGATTTTTAACAACTCAGGCATAGTTCAAGGGTTGGGTGACAAGGTTTTAGCCTTTCAATCAAGTTTTTGTTCTAGAACATACACTTTTTTTCTTTCTCCGATTGCTTTTTCGGAGTCGCTGGTTCTTCTCATTTTCCACTGTCACCAAAGTAAGTCTGGCATCAGCTCTCCGTTAGGCAGTACATTCCAAAAGGGAGGGATCATTTCCGAGTTTCTCATTTTCTGTAAATCTTTATTTGAAGGGTTTCCTCAGCATAGAATTAAATTCAGTGTCCAGGTTCTCCTGCACCTGTTGAAGTGTAAATATTCTCCAATGTAACAACAAAAACTAAAAGTTAAATCATGCTCTTGCCTAGCGGAAAGGGGGGGGGGGAAGACAGTGAAATTCGCAAAGGCCAACATCCTCTTTAATTAACCAGTAAGAAGTATCCCATGTTTTGAGACACTGAAATGGGAGGGTTTTTTTCCCCCCTGCAACAGTCTTATACACATACAATGAGACAGAAAAGGGGAACGCTGGGAGGGAGGGAAAAAGGCAACGCCTGAGTATGTATCGAGGCAGTAGAATTAAATCAAAGCCGAGATGCAAGCCAGCCCAAGGCGGGAAGCTTTTAGGCGATGGAAAAAGGAGATATAACCTGCATTATGTACACATGCTTCAGACGTACCCGGGAGAGGGGGCGGAGAGAGGAAACCAAAATGGTGCGCTCTACAGCGAGCGCGAAAATGCGGCTAGCAAGTGGCTTCATTACGCAGCGATGGAAACGGCGCCGCGTTTCCTAACAGGCCGAGAGCTCTGAAGTGTTGTGCCACAATCATCTCTGGAGGTGAGGCTTCAGTTGCGAGGTCACATGGAAAGAGGAAGGAAATATTACCAGCTCCGCTTCAGTCTACTAGCCCTTTCTTCCACAACTTAAAAGGCTGCGGGGGAACAAATTCAGTCAAGGTCCTTCCCCTCCCAGATGCAAATCGCGGTGTCAGTCACGTTCCGACGCATGTATCCCTTCCCCAGTTCGAATAGCGCCAAAAGGAACAAAACTCAACTCGGTCGGGAAACCATCCGACATAATACTCAATTAAAAAAGTGGAGGAAAGGCCAGTTAAAAATGCAACCATTGGAAGTCAGCTATTCAAATAAAACATGGAAGCACTTTTTTTTTTTAAAAAAAATGCCTTTGCAGGAACGCACGTTAGCAATGTGGCAATAGAATAATCTCTGTAAAAACGTCGGGGGGGGAGGGGGACACAAAAACTCCACAAGTCATTTTCCAGCGGGAATTTTAGACAAAATGGTTCGTGGAATTTTCTCGAAATTTCTTCTTTCCTCCCAAAATCGATTTTTTTTTTTACATTACAACACACAAACGATTCTGGGGCCAGACCTTTTCAGAATTCACTTATAAGATTATTAATACAAAAGGCTGGGGGCGGGACTCTAGATTGATATAGTGGCTTCATACCCTGGTCGGCGCGAAGAAACGCATGCGAGTTCCTTATTTTTAATGTTGTGATCCTATCGAAATTTATAATGATCTCCAACCTTGCTTTGACCAGAACCTATTTCAGAGTAAAAACGTTTAGAAAGAAAGCACGCAGCCAGCTCCCATTCCTGCTTTGCTTACTCGGAAGCAAGTCCTGTGGGATTCAGCTAGCCTGGCTCCCTTAAAAGATGGGCGTCCAGCAACCCCCGCCTTCAAGATGACTGCACTGTATAGACCCGGCAGTCAGAAAAAACAAATCTTCTCGGCGGCGGCGGGCGGGGGGAGGAGGAAGAGGAAAGTGAAAGAGCCCAAACTTTGCCTGAGCCCTCGCACCCGCTCACAAGCCCGAAGGAACCCTCCAAACCTTCTCAAGGAAACAATTGATCCCGCCTTAAGTAGAGGAGGAGGGGAGCCGCCGCATCGGGTGCAGCGAATAGCGTCACATGTTACATTCAAGTCCCGACAAAAGAGGCTTAACTAGCCCTTCCTTCGTCGCCTAATTAGAGGTAACTTGTACAAACACTACTCTCTTCAAAACTTTTTCCCCAAATTAAAAACGAGCTTCAAGGCCCTTCCCCTTCTTCCCTTCCCCCCCCCCCGTCTTCCCGAAGGGCTTTCGGTCGGTTTGACCCCACTGGGTGATTTCCCCCTCTCCCTTCGTCGTCGGCTCCCTCCGCCTCTCTCATTTAAATGAAGTTAGAACTCCTCCCACGGCGTAAGAGCTGAAACTTTATAAATCGAGCTTTTTGGTAAGTTCTTCTGGAAGGAACGAGAAAGGGGAATTGTTGGAGCTGGAGGGGGCAAAAGGGAGTCCGTCCCAGGGAAACTGGAGGCTGTGCCTTACAACACTGAATCATTTTTTCTGTTAAAGAGTTACTCCAATTTTTTTTTTCATTCCTCTTTTTACTAGTTGAAGATGTCTACAGCCCTCGTGTCTCCAACAATCTTCGACTTGAGTGAAGTTTTATGCAAAGTAAGTTACCTCCCGCATTATCTTCTAAAACTTTTTAAATAAAGCTTTTGTTTCATTTGCTTCGGGAGAGCAAACAGGGTTTCTCTCGTTCGACATCTAATGCCCTCTGCCTTTTTCCCCCCCTCCAAATTCAACAGTTTGAAAAAAGTTGGAGAGGACGTGCGTTGCTTTAAAACAGCACAAGCTGTATTTTGGCCTTAATAAGTGCTCAGAGAGCTGAGAACTTAACTTGAGAAAGTTGTCCAGTGAGCCCCAAATCTTAGTTGAATTGCTGGAGCGCTAAGTCTTTTATGGGGTGAGTGGGTGGGGAGGTGTTTTGACTTTGGGTAGTTCAGCTTATTGTTTTGCTCGACTCCCTTGAATTATTTCGCGATTTAAAAAATTGGATCTCCTAGGATTTTTCAGTTTTCAATAACTTCGCCCGTGTTTTTTTTTTTTTTTTTTGAAAGAAGTGTGGAATGGTTTGCGCCATTCACCCGAAAAGTTCGGAAAAAAAGTTTTCCATTTTAAAAACCTTGCACTGATAAAAAAAAAAACTGTGCACGAAGCAGCCGATTTTGGTGGAAGCGTCCCTTCATCCTAAATTGTGTACTTTGGGACCAAGGCGTGTTTCCTCTCGACCGCCCTCCCCTCCCCTCCCCCCCCCATGTGGTGGAATGCAACAAAGCCTTTTGCAGCCCTGCGGTCGGGTTCTGGGATTTATTGGGGTCGCTTTATGTCCTGCTTTGGAAAAGTTGCTGGGATTTACTTACTCGGCTGCACGCCACGTTTGTTCGGGGTGGAGAAAGATGGCTGTTGCCACGAATTTCCCGCAAGCTTGGTGCGCCGCTGCTTCACGCTTACGGTCTCGGCTTGCTGGAAAGGGAACTCGAGCCGTGCGTGATGGGCGACGGAAAGGTAGGGGGAGGAAGTTCTGGCTTCAGGCTTTGGCAAAATACCGTTTACAGGCTAGTCACCCCGCCCCCTCCCGCCTCCCCGGTTTCTGCCCTGCTTACTTAGCTCGCTTTTTCTGCAGTTTGCTTTTCTTATCTCTCAGCCCACTCATGTGGCTACGTTTTTCTCGTTCTCGCTAGCTTATCTTTGTTTAGCCGAAGTCGCTGGGTGGATGCATTTCTTAAGTTTGTGAAGAGTTGTTGATTGCTTTAGTGTGTAAGGCAGTGGGAAGAGCCTGTAACTTCCTCAATTTGAGAAGCGGAATTCACAACCTGGGCTGTTGTTTCTGCGTTCTTTGGTATTGCTAACCGCTTGCAAAAGTGAGTGGTGTGGGAGTTGTTCTGCATTTGGTTTCCCTCTTTTTTTTGTTAAATGTGTATAATACAGACACAAAATCAGTTTTGAAATAAAGTGTTTTAGGTTGAGTGTCACGTGTACCCCAAACTAAAAGTTGCTTGAACTTTTTTTTTTTTTTAAAGATTCCCCCGCAGGGTCAGAAAACTAATTGGAAAGGAATTTTTAGAGATATGAAGTCATGTATGAATCACGTGAAATGTAATTTCTTTGCAGAAAGTGAGGTGGCACAATGATACTAATTGAGAAATTCTAACTTAACATCTTTCCCCAAGCTCACATCTTACAAAAAGCTTGCATAGACTCTCCTCACCAAGAAATACATTTCAGGTTCCTGGAAAAATACACTTGAAAGTATTAGTGGAAAAGATCTGATTCTTCCTGTCTAGAGGTTTGGGAAAGAATTGTGTTGAAATGAGGTTTGGCTCTTGTGCATAAATTATTAAGGAAGTCTACAGCCAGTATTCAGAAAAGTACTATGGTATGATGGTCAGATTATGGCTGATACTTCTTCCTGTTGTATAGTCATACACTTTTGTGTAGGACAAATAAAAAATGTGTTTCATTGATACAATAAATATGAACCTGTGGGAAAGCCATTGAAAATCTGAGTTGCTTGCTACTTCATGCTTGTGATTAGTGGTGTGTGCTTTCTACAGTTTGACCTGTCTGGGACAGAAGAGATCTTTAGTCATTTTACTGTTGGCAAATCAGTTGTGCAGCTGTGGAAAAAGGGTAGTACAGTGGTCAGGTTTAAGGGCATAAACGAGTCAAACTGAAAGCTGGATTGCTGACTGCTTTTTTACTTCCTCCTTCCAGAGTAACAAGATGCTGAATTACAACCCCTCTGCTGCTGGAGGGTGTCTTTTGGACAGGAAGGCGGTAGGAACTCCGGCTGGCGGGGGTTTCCCCAGGAGGCATTCTGTCACCCTGCCCAATTCTAAGTTCCATCAGACCCATCTCCTTAACGGGCTTAAGGGAGAGCCAGCCCCAGCCTTGGGGCCCAGGGAGAACCGCTTTCGAGACCGCTCCTTCTCCGAAGGTGGAGAGCGCCTGCTTCAGCAAAAGCAGCCCGGTGGGCAAGTCAACTCAAGTCGCTACAAGACAGAGCTCTGCCGCCCGTTTGAGGAGAATGGGACCTGCAAATACGGAGACAAGTGCCAGTTTGCCCACGGCATCCATGAGCTGCGAAGTTTGACCCGCCATCCCAAGTACAAGACGGAGCTCTGTCGCACTTTCCATACCATTGGCTTCTGCCCTTATGGGCCTCGCTGTCATTTCATCCACAATGCTGAGGAGCGCCGGGCTGTAGCTGGTGGAGGTCGAGAGCCTGTGATTGCTGAAAGACCCCGCCTCCAACACAGTTTCAGCTTTGCTGGCTTCCCAAGTGCCGTTGCTGCCAATGGGCTGCTGGACAGCCCCACCTCAATAACCCCTCCGCCCATCATAAGTGCTGATGACCTCCTGGGTTCTCCCACTCTGCCTGACTGTGCCAGCAATCCATTCACCTTCTCCAGCCAGGAGCTGACCAATCTCTTTGCTCCTAGTATGGGGGTGCAGGTGCCTGGGGGGGGCTCACCCACTGCTTTCCTTCTTAGACCCATGTCTGAGTCCCCAAACATGTTTGACTCTCCTCCGAGTCCACAGGGCTCCCTCTCTGACCAGGAAGGTTATCTGAGCAGCTCTAGCAGTAGCCACAGTGGCTCGGATTCACCTCTCCTGGACACCTCAAGACGTCTTCCCATCTTCAGCAGACTGTCCATCTCTGACGAATAATCTGGTATTGCCTTTTGGCCTCTTCCCACATGTATTACAATGTTAAGCTTGTAGCCCCCTTTCTCTCCTAAATCTCCCTTAGCATCTTTGGGTTTGATGTTAACTCCAAGGTTGTCCACCTGCCTAGAGTCCAGACACTGGCTGAAACCGCAAGTGCCAAATTACGAAAAAAGTGATAACGTTTACAAGTGTAGTGCCTTTTAATATGTTCACTGTGACTATATTACCTCTCCAGCTGCAGAGGGCACCAGCAGCATCTATAGAGCTCTGCATTTCCAGATGTGCAGGAATATCTAGAACTATAACAACTCCTGTCATGAGCAGTAGTTCAGATGCAGAAACCTCTTCCCTTTCTTTGTCTTCCCTTCCTTTGCCTGTGTTCAGTAGACATATGGCAGGTGGACATCTGTTAACATCCAGCCCTCTTCCACATTTTATAAAGGCTTGTTGCCTGAATCAACTCAGGTCAGCCAGAAGAACAGCTGAGAATGGACAGTTCACTCTAACATGCGTGGGACTTGGTAAATGGAGAGTTAAGCCAGATGGACATTGAACGACTTGCTTTTGGTGCTACAGGTTCTCCGCATGTACATGTGACATCTTCCGCAAAAAGTGGGGAGGGGAGGGGTATCTAACGGTGTTCATTCCACACATGCAAGTTCAGTGTAAACAAAGTTCCAGTAGTCATAGCTTTAATGGTTTTGCTCTAGAGTACAATAGACCTATCCATAGAGCACTCACGCCAAGCTTTTTATTTTATTTTTTTTCTGGGTTTTTAATTTTGTATAACTTCAGAAATTGGAGAGCAAATTTTGCTTGTCACTGCACAACAATATAAAGCTTATTTAACTTATCAAAAACGTATTTATTGCTGAAACCTATGCTTTTTTTGTTAATTTTGTTCATATTTATCTGGATGATGAATTCATAGAATATATTCTTTTATGTTTAAATTATGATCTTCCATATTAATCTTAAGATTGTGAAGTCTTTTTCTTTTCCCCCTCCCCCACAGTTTAATATATTATACTACAATGACATTTTTGTAACTTTACACTTTTTTTGGTTATTTTATTTTTAAAAAAATGAAAATTTAATTTAAAAAATGCAACAACTGTGTTCGGATTATTTATTTTAGATCGTTCCCCTTTTTGTGTCAGACTGCAAATTGAGTTTCATGTGCTTCTTTGCCTTCCTTTGCCCAACAAGGCCTCTCCCCAGGTGGGGTGAAATTCTGGCCCTACTGATGTCATTGGAGTATTTTGTCAGTGACTTCAGTAGAATGCGAATTTCACTGCTGGCCTCTAGAATGTATAAGCATAAGCTGTGCTGTGAGACGATGAAAAGGAAGATCTTTTGCTTCCTTTTTTTTGTAAGTATTTAAAGGAAAAGAAAATTACCCTTTGGTTTCAAGTGCCTGTCTAAAGACATTCCAAATGTAGTTTGTCTTTGCATTTCTGTATTCCAAGAATGGAGTGTTTCCTCTTTTAAAGGTAAACATTGCTGGCACAAAGAACACATTGAATGTAATTTTTCCCATTACTGTTCACTACATTGCTTTTTTTTTTCTTCCTTTTTCCTTTTATGTGAGTTTATTTAAGAGAATCTTTTGTAACGACTGTTTGCAGTTTAAATCAATAAATCCCAAGTGTTTTTTCAAGAATTTACAGTGAAACTGGTTTTACTTGCAAAGAAAAGGTAAAAGAAAGCTGCTGAGAATGAGATAACTACTTTACCAAATCCTCCTAACATCAGATTTGCACACATGTTTAAGAAAGCTGAAGTTCCAAACATCTATATGAAAATAAGTCAAACTAATGTTATCGTTGGTTTTTACTTCTGTTTGTAGAAAAACACTATTTTAATATAGCAAATTCTTTTAATACTTTAATACCTAAAATAATACTTAATTCAGCAGATGGGATTCCTGCTTTCAAAGCAAATTATACCATACAAAATACAGAAAGTACACTTTAAAGGCCAGATAGTTCCTCTCCAATGGAAAACGTTGAATGGCTTGCTTCCTAATCTGAACCTTATCTCTCATGCTTCCAGGAATTGTTGATAGTATGTCACTATTTTACTTTCTTCCTGAACCAAATTCCCCAGAACTTTGAAGTCATCCTCATCTTGTATTTTGCCAAGTTGAATGACTACATACACACTGTGGATGAAAAATTATCCTAAATATCTAAGGAAATCCACCCCACCCCACCCCCCTAATAACCCTTCTTACATGGGCACACGTATTTCTGAGTAATGGTGTTCCTGTAAGTCTGGGATTTATCCTTTCCAGTGGTACAGTGCAGTGGCACAGCTCTCATCCCCCCCCCCCCCCAAAATAGACAAGCTTCAAAACTGTTACAGAGAGCATTAAGCAGATATGATATACTTGTGCACTCAACTATTTTAGAAATGTAGAAGAACCTTGCATTTTTTTTGAGCTGTATCCTGATTTTCATTCAGGAACTCAAGGCCTACCTAAGCACTCCTTCCAGTTTTCCCCCCAATACATACAAGGTAGGTTGGGCTAAAAGTGAGCTTCCATAGCTGAGAGTGGTTTTGAACTTAGGAGTTCCCCAGTCTTCACCCAACAGTTTATATATTAAACTGACAAAAGTGCAGCCTTTAGCCTGAACGCTGTCTAATATATTTGAGTGTGTGGTGGTTAGGAATTCTGAGAGTTCTTTACACCTGGGCCGCAGGCCTCTGTTACTATGGCTCCAGCAGAATCCTGTTACCTTTAATATGCAGACAGGCAGGAAAAGAGAAGAAATCAGATACATAATAGTCATGTCTCATAAACTAATGCATTCAGTCCTATTGTAAAAGAGGCTTAATTAGCAAAAGGAACTATACAGTCTAGAGTTCAGGGGTAGGCAACCTTGGCTCTTTTATGACTCGTGGACTTCAACTCCCAGAATTCCTGAGCCAGCCATGCTGGCTCAGGAATTCTGGGAGTTGAAGTCTACGAGTCATAAAAGAGCCAAGATTGCCTACCCCTGACCTAGTTTTTTAAAGGACCTTATTATATATTTTCTCGGATCTAAAAATGAAACAATAGTTCTGATCCGAGAAAGTATCTGCTATAATAAGGCCCTTTAAAAATCTAGGCTGTATAGTTCCTTCTGCTAATTAAGCCTCTTTTACAATAGGACTGAATGCATTTGGTTATGCACTCAGCCCCCGGTCATCTATTTCACTTGCATGTGAATTAAGGGCACTCTGATGTAAGGAGGGAAATAAAGGGTTGATCAAGATCTATTGGATTTGGGTTAGTTTGTGCATTGCCCCAGTCTACGTGCTCAGATATAGGCTGATACCTGGTGGAAGAACATCAGTGCAATTCTTTGTTTCTATATCTACTATACATTAACACAATAATGGGATGAAGTATCTGATGATATACAGTATTTTCAAAATATCCATCTATTAGCAGTCCTGCAATTGAACCTTTGCAGTCCAGATTCCACCAGGAAAGGAAAAATCTGTTTGGCACGGGCTTTGCCATAAATCTTAAAAGAGCAGCTCAGAAAGAACCAGTACTGGGGAGTTGATGTGATGGTGCAGAGATGAATAGGGAGGAGATGCTATGTGAATAATCTAGGACAGCTGAAGGAAGTGGAAAACCTGCAAATAGCAGATAGGTAAGGATGACCTGTAGGTCATAAATGTAGCATTGAATTATTATGAGTTATGTAAAGAAGCAATGTTTGAGCTGTGACTGGTTGCAATATATGGCCTGACAGAAGCAGCCACCTCTCATCTGGTATTGCCCAAGGGTGTTGAAATTTCAATTTTTAGAATTTCCAATGATCATACAAGGTGAAGGCCAATGTATTTGGTGCCCCAATCTACAAAAGAGATTACTTAAGAGTTGAGAACTGGTACCTAAGCAGCTAATTGAATCTCCTTTGGCTTCAGAAAGAATGCTCAAGTAGGTGGCGAACAAGCCTTTTATGAAGAAATTCCATAACAGTTTTTTCAGGGGGAGGGATATGTCTGGTAAGTAAATGGGTTTCTTACAATACGGTAATACCATTTATGTAGCAAGGAGGTAAAATCTATTCTGAGTTAACTTTTTACCATGGCAAGATGCAAGTAACCAATAAGACCATAACTTTCAGAAATACATGGCAGATGAGAAAATGTGGTTACAAATTGTAGCAGGCCATAGTATGGTTTTCCAGAAAGAAGTGAGTAGTACACAGCACAAATACTGGTATGTTTAGCTTGTGACAGAAGGGCAGCTTGGGAAATCAGTTACTATACAGTAGTTTCAGCACTCAATTAATTAAGATAAAAGTTGGGTGTATACAGTAAGAAAGGTACAAAGTATACACTTGTTTATTTATTTTCTACACCACCTGACTCCCAAAACTAGGACTTAAATCAGCTTGTGTTTCAATCCCTTACTAGAAGCTTCAGGCCTCAGAATGAAAAAGTAAGCCAATGCCTTTGCTTAAAACTTCTCCTTGCAAGTCATTTCTAAAGGAAATGATGAGATAACAAAAGCATGTGAACTGTTTGCAATACATTAACCTACCACCAGATCAGTTTCATTGTTCCTGCATCTGACTTTTTTTTTTTAATCTACAAGATTGTTGTGCTTGAGTGATAAGCATGCTTTACAAAGAACATATTTTTCTTAATGAAGGTTGTGTTTTAGTAATTACTGCATCCAGAGTCATTGGATATGAGACGTGCAGCAAATAAAATTTCATAAATAATAATACTGCTCCAAATTGAGTAGGAAATAACTTCTTGTTTAGCTTCTCTGGAGAAAAGCTTTTTTGTTAATCCCATCTTGTAAGGATAATTTGACTACAGTATACTAACATGCTAGAACAGAAAAAGGCTCAGATCTACATTCGCCTATTATCCTGTAGAGCTTTAGTCCAAAGGTGAACAGGAAGAACACAAACTGTCACTTCTTTGGGAATCAGTGGCATGACTTTGGCCTGCCTTGGTGTTTTATAATTTGCTGCTGCCTGTTTTTTAAAAAATGGATATAGCCATGACATGCAAATTGAAGCTGGAATTTTCTGTTGTTGGGTTTTGTTTTGGTTTTTGTGGAAAAGAAGGGGGAGGAGGTTTGACCTGTTTTCTATTATTTTTGCTATATCTTTTGGCCAAAAAACAATTGCTAAACTAATTTTGCCCTATTGCACAGGCATTTTGTATGCTTCTTTTTTCAAAATGGTGGGAGATCTTGTTTTCAGTTGGCAGTGGCACCAGTGAGAAGTTCTAAGAGGCTCAGAAACCATGTTTAGGAGTTAGTTACAGAGTGCCCAACCCTCTCCTAAATGAATACTGATGAAGGAAAGTAGGGCTCTTGATTTATACTCTTTCCATTAAACTAAAGAGGCTAGGAAGGAAAACCACTGCAGTGTTTAAATACCACTAAGGTGATTATGGAACACAATTTTGCAATAACAGAGGAAACAGGACTGTGGACCAGTTGCTTTCAGGCGAAATGTGGTTTATTACATTTCCTCATAGTTATAACAGAATTCCCATTTGCTCTCGCTGTTTTATAAGCTAGCCTGGGTTGCACTGAATTGATTGCATTGCAAATGTTTTGAATACCACTGTTCCATCTGCATATTTTCCCCCATATTTTGACACTTAAATTTTTAGGACCTGTCAGAGACTTGGAAAAAGTTTCCTTTAGGATTAAGGCTTTATAATAATGTCGAGGCACACAAGAGCTTTTGCTCCTTTAATAGCTGCCAGAAATTAATCTTTAAAAAAATAGTTTCATTTGTTTCCACTACCCTCGCCCTCTTGCTCAACACGCAGAAGTGAAACCTCCACTTAACTGCCTCCAGATTTTTTAACTGTCTTCAACAAACATCTGGCTACTATCTTCAGAAGAGTCTTGAGGACCAGAGGATACCATCTGGCATTTCCTTACTTTGCTTAAATGCTGGGAAAATAATTGGAACGGCTCAAGTCAAATAAAACAAACAAGGGAACCTATCAAAATCTCTAGGTATCAAGAGGATTGATTGTGGATGCTTTATGATAAACATTCTCTGGTTTGTTTTTTCCTATGCTAGGTTTAATTGTATGCATAGTGCATTGGCAGCCTCGTTCCACATTCTTCAGCAATGATGCAAGAGTAGTCACGATTACTTCGTACTGGGAACTTAAAGCTAGTCAAGTTTTTTGCTGCTGGGCTGCCTGCTTCTTCCACAAGCATGTTTTGCCCTTCAGCTACACTACCACCAGACGAACAAGATACAAATCAAAGCTTTGCTAGCATTTTTCTTCACAATCAACCATTTGTTCTACTTCTAGGAGGCCATGGAATAGGTCTGTGCATACTGTTTCTAATTCATGCTGCACCACCTTTCTATGTGTTTCCTGGCCTTATGCAAACCTTTAGTAGTGTTGAAGTCTTTGGAGAAAGACAGATGGAAACAAGCTCCCCTCAGCATTGGTTAAGGGGCCAAAAGGTACGCAATGACTCAGCATCAGGCCTAGGAGTAGCAGTTCTGTCCATTACTCTGCTCCATCCCTCCTCCTTGACATCCGGCATCATCTCATCAACAGGAAATATTTCTTCTGAACATTCTGGATGATTAGAATGAATAAATACTGAAGCTGATTCACAGAGTAATGCTATAAAACTTGAAACAGGGAGCATATATAGATACAGTTTCTGGAGAGGGAAAGGGAATAAAAGAAATATCAGCTATCAAAGCTATAAGGAGTCCCTGTAGCAGATGGAAGTTAGTCATTTTCAGCCATGGGGGGGGGAGGAGAAGTTTTAGTTTATTTGTATTAAGCAACATTGCTCTTATTATGCTAAAGTTTGCCTCTGAAAAGCAGTTGAACTCTGCACATAGAGTTGGCAGTGCCAACCATCTGAAAGGCATTGCATTTACTTTCTATTAATGCAGTAGACTACAGCTATGTTTAGTAGACTAGGGAACCATAAACTAAGAGCGTGAGCAATGAGGTGGAATTATGCATTCACTGTAGGTTGCCCTAGATAACTAATTCTGTCTCAAGCCCTCATCTCTCTGTAATGTGGGATAATATACTACAAACGAGCATTAAAGAGTGGATCCAAGTGTTGCTGAAATAATGTATGTGCAGCAATATATTCTAACACTAAAGTTTGTTATGGGACTCTTGTGAATCCCATCGTGCCATAACATTTCCAGGACAATTAATAAGAAAGAAGCAATAATGATAAGATAATGTAAAATTAAGAAACCTTACATTTTATTTTCCCTGAAAACTTGGGCAGATAAAATAGTATTGCCTTAGTGCCCAAAATAGTAAGTCATCAATCAACCTTTCTGGAAAGAGTATTCAACAGCTGTGATGCCCCACTACAGCGAAGACTCTCTGGCAGCTCCTGCTGAAGATCTTAAAGTATGGATAGATCAGAGGAAGATCTTATTTAAGTATTAAATATTTAATTACTTTATACTGTAATCAAGAGCCATGGTGGCACAGTGGTTAAAATGCAGTATTGCTGGCTAACTCTGCTGACTGCAGCAGTTTGATCCTGAATGGCTCAAGCCTTCCATCCTGAGGTGGGTAAAATGAGGACCCAAATTGTTGGGAGCAATATGCTGACTCTAAACCACTCAGAGAGGACTGTAAAGCACTATGAAGTGGTATATAAGTCTTAAGTGCTATTGCTACTGATGGCACTTATTTTGCTGATTGACAATCTATAAAAGTGGATGGTATAGTGCCCATTGGCATTATTATACTGGTGAAACTTCCTTGACACCTACCAATTTTCCTGCCTAATATTTTTATGACATCATTTTCAAATAGCTAGTAATTCCAAGTGCCAATCTCCAGCATCATTCTTTGTTCTGTAGGCATTCTTAAAAAATACGTGCAGAGTCTACTATAGTTATTGTTTGGCATTGCCATCCAAATAGCTTCTCCTTTAGAAGATTCCTGTTGTTGTTCTTGATCATTTTAGGCAAGAATAATCTAAGTCTGGCTTATATTTAATTCTGGGAAACATGGAAGACCCATTACAAACTATTACCTTATCTGAAACCTTACAATTTCTGAACTTCCTTTTCCAAGGGCTTACAGCTAAGGATTTGTCAAATAAAGTACGTTACCCAAGTCCTTGGGAAAGTTCTACTTAAATCACTTTCCAGCAATAACAAACCAACCCCTACCAGTACCACTGCACAAATATAGCCCCTTATATTTGTTTCCTTAGTGTTGTATCATTGCACTAAATATTGACTGTAATGCTCAATTTCTGGCAACTGCATTGTTTACATGTATGAAACAGCTGCCATTGACCAAGAACTTCCATACTACCTCAGACCAAATACATGCACACACACCATTTTCAGCTGAAGGAATTTCCATGTATAAGGAACTCTTTTTAAATGTCGCTGATATGGACTGAAACCCAATCAGAATAGAGCTGGAAAGGACCTTGGAGGTCTTCTAGTCCAACCCCCTGCTCAAGCAGGAGATCCTATACCATTTCAGAAAAAGTGACTGTCTAGTCTTTTCTTAAAAACCTTCAGTGATGAAGCACTTACAACTTCTGAAGGCAAGCTGTTGCACTGGTTAATTGTCCTCGCTGTTAGGAAGTTTCTCCTTAGTTCTAGGTTGCTTCTCTCCTTGATTAGTTTCCATCCATTGTCTCTTGTCTTGCCTTCTGATGCTTTGGAAAATAAGCTGACCCCTTCTTCTTTGTGGCAGCCCCTCAAATATTAGAATACTGCTATCATGTCACCCCCAGTCCTTCCTTTCTCTAGACTGGACATACCCAAGTCCCGCAACTGTTCTTCATATGTTTTTGTCTCCAGGTCCTTAATCATCTTAATTGCTCTTCTTTTCACTTTTTCCAAAGTCTCAGCATCTTTTTTGTAATGTGGTGACCAAAACTGGATGCAGTATTCCAGGTGTGGCCTTATTAAGGATTTATAAATTGGTACTAATACTTCCTGTGATTTTGATTCTATGCCTCTGTTTATGCAACTAAGGATTGTATTAGCATTTTTGGCTGCTGCCGCACACTGTTGGCTTGTGTTTAAGTGATCGTCCACTAGGACTCCAAGGTTCCTCTCACAGTTTCTGTTTTTGAGCCAGATTTTGCCTAATCTGACTTCACTCAAAAGATCTCAATAACAGGAGAAGCAAACTTCTAATGGCTACATTTAGCATGAGACTGGGGATCTCATAGAGTATTCAAGTCTGTCATGGCTTAATTAGTACCATGGGTTTTCTCTCCCCCTCCAAGTATAGGTGTGAATAGAACAACACGGTTGGAGATTGTAATCTCTCCAGTCTGCTGTTGCTTACCTCATCCTTTCTTTACATATATTTGGGTTCTGCAGAGGTATACCACAGGCTTATTGCTATGCTTTGCACTTTGTAGCCTTTGCAACTACCCTTGTTTATCATCTGCCTTCTCTGTACTGTGTCACACATCTATATCTGCCAACTGCTTCACAGTGCATGAACGTGTAATTTGTTTAGCAAGCTGCTTATTGACTTATGGTATATTCTCACTGCAAGCAACTTGCGATCAGCCTGAAAGCAGATACCATTTCCCCCTCGTTTCAGATTCATATTGATTCTGCCTATCCTGAATATGGATGATAACGAAACAATAGCAGGAGCTTTCCTGAGATATTGTAATGTGAAGAAGAAAGAAAAGAAAAGAAATAAGAACCGTAAGAGATGAGACAAATACAGCTACACTGGGGAATGATGTTCTACATAGGTTGGATCTACATGTGGCATCTATCTCTGCTTCAGCATTAAGGTGAGGCATGCCACCACATAGTGCAAACCTTGGCTTGTTGTAGCATGCTCCGTTCCCACAGATTAATCTCACCCTCCTTTCTATAAAGCACAGAATCACAAGGCCCCCACCCATCCCCAAATGCCACACAGAACTGTATGTTCTACTGGGTGTTTTTAACCACATATTTCCTCTAACAGTTTTATTTTGTTTCTGCACTGGAGCTGAGGCTTGACTGGTGGTAGAGGGCGTGGGGTTTGTGGCATTGACTAAATCTACCACTTCTTCATGCAGATTGCTGTTTCAGCAGTCAGACAGCTACCGTTGTTATTGGTTTTTTTCTTTAGCCCAGCTGTCCCAGAACAAATCTTTCCTGTAGCTGATAAGAGACATACCAGACAAAACCAAAGGCTCTGTAGTCCGTTGTCTTATCCTTCCCCGTGGCTAATGAGAGGAAGACTGCTGACATTCAGAAAAATGTCTTACTTGGGTAATGGAAAGGGGAAAGAAAACGATTATTTAGCTTGAGGAAGAAAATAATATGTTATGCAAAGTTTATTACAGTTAATTACACCTTTACAGTTCTCCTACAACCAACTGGGTTGAGATTGTCAGATGACCTAAAATATAAGAACCATGCTGTCTATGTAATAAGTTGTTAAACTATGTGCCTCTTCCATAAATAAATGAACTGGGGGTACTAATGCTAATAGTAGGTTGACTAACACATACGTCCATAAGTTCCTTAGTTACATAAACAGAACACTCAAATAGTAAACCCACTTAAATTTTAATAACTCCAGCTATTTAAGCTTTTTTTCAGTATGGCTATTATTCAGCCCCATGAAATGTGTATACTTTGCCTTTCCCATAAAGAGAACCATATCTCTTGGAAGTCCATCTAACTGAAGATACTAAAGCTGAGGCCCATAAGCTTTGAGAACCAATCATTTCATGTATCAGAATCAGGTGGTTTGGTTCTCATTTCTAAAATGGTATTATGATATACCACATTTAAATCATGCTCTGGGAATTCAGTAATCCAAAAAGTACAAATTTTGCACAGGGGTTTTAAAAATGGAGAAAAGAACCAGAGGTAGGCAGCTACATAATACAATCCTTATTGATGTCAATTCTTTCAGTAAAATTAATTGGAGTTTGTTTAGATTAAATCAATTTATATGGCTGCCCATCTCAAAGATACAACTCCGTGAAGCATATAACATTTTAAAAACGATAAGAACAACAATATCAGTGAAGCATAAAGCATCTACAATAGGTGCTAAGAAAAATTAACCAGCAGGACAATGACAATGTGCAGGCTGGCTAACCTCACAACTTTCATGCTATGGAGCATATCAAGGTCTTCCCTATTCTGGAATTGTGCCAGAAAGTGCCTGCTTTCTAGGTCCCATTAGGTGGCACTCCTTAATTGAGGAACCCAGAAGCAAACCTCTCCTATTGGAGCTAGTGGGATGAATAGAAGCAACCAGAGAGAAGAAATAACCTGGCCCCATGCTGTGATAAGTTTTATAAGTGACAATCAGCACTTTGAAGTACACTGGGAGTTGGTGCACTCACAGAGCAGAAATCATATACTGAGGTGCATCCATAACTTTACCTGTGTCACCACATACTGGAAGAGTTGCAGCTTCCAGATGGTCTCTAAGCCCAAGGTACAGCATATTGCAATAATCCACTTGGGAGGCAAAACATGAGTGACTAGGAGTAGTGTCTCCCAGTTCAGGAATGGGCACAACTGGGGCACAAAAGAAATTTCTGCAAAAGTCCTCCTGGCCACAGCTGTCACTTACTTTTCCAATAGGAGCCATGAACCTAGGAAGACATGTCTCACCCCGATGGGACTGGCCTGCCCCACTCATGCCAGCAGAGGGGACATACTGTGGATCCCATCAGCCAAGGAATTTTGGCTGGCAGGATCCAGAAGAAGAGCCTTCTCTTCTGCAGCTCCTGCCCTCTGGAACATCTTACTCCTTGAGAGGACACGAGGAGGGCTCCCACCCTCCTGACGTTTTGTAAGGGCCTTAAGACCTGGCTCTGCCAGATGTCTTGGGTACCCAGTGAGGGAGCTTCTTACTGGAGGTGGTTGACTAATTAAAAGTCAACCCCACCTCTTCCCCTATGTGCCCGGCTCCCTTCTTTGTCATCGTGTGCCCATGATTTTAGCTGTTAATTAATGTTTTTAATCCGCTGTGTTTTTTATAATGGATGATTTTAATGTTTTCCAATGTTTTTATGTTGTAAGCCACCCAGAGTCATTGGATATGAGCTTGGCAGCAAATAAATTTCACAAACAAACAAATAAATACTCCCAAGGTGTGCACTGGTTGTATTTGGTAGTGCAGCATTATCCAGAACAAGAGATGGAAAATCCCTGGATCTAGGCGAGCGGGGGAGGGCTAAAATCCACAGCCAATCAGTCTTGCCAGGATTGAGCTAAAGCCTGTTTCTCCCCATCCAGACTCTCACAGTCTCTAAATGCTGAGACAGAACCTCCATGGCATCATTCGGCCTGGAGCAGACATGTAGAGCTGTCATCATCAGAACAGTTTTGGTATCGCCACATACTGCTCAATGATCTTGCCCAGTGTCTTCACAGATAAATAGGAGTCGGAAGAGCATTGAGCCTGAAGGACCTCACAAAGAATGGGCTCCATTTCTCCGCCTTTATTAACACAAAACTTGAATTGGCCCTGGGAAGAGGAGAAAAAAATAGCACAAAAGCATGCCTTCCACTCCCAATCCTTGGAACCAGTCCAGAAGGATGCCAGATTGAAAGCCACAAAGAGATCAAGGAGAGCCACAATGGACACACACACACACACACACACACACACACACAAAACACATGTTCCTGTTAGAGATCATTCACAAATGCAATCATTTCTATTTTAGTTCTGTATCCTGTCGGGTCTAAAACTCATCTGAAAAGGGGCTCAAATAATTTCTTAATAAATAATAATTTCTTTCAGGATTCTCTGAAGCTGCAGTTCAACCACTTTTTCCAATAACTTCTCTAAGAAGGGAAGATTTGAAATGAGATGAAAGATACCCCAAATGGTCAGATCAAGAGATGTCTTCTTGAGGAGGGGCTTGTCACTTTAAGCAGAGATGGGACCACTCCCTCTCTCAAGAATGAATCCATCAGTGCCACAATTCAGCTACCAGGAGGGACATGGGTCCAACACACAAATGGCCAACCACCATTCCAAAAACCCTGTGTAATTAATCAGAGCCAGTAAGACCAAATTCATCCCAGATAACCAGGCCTAATTGGGTCTTGGTCAGGTCCATGAGAACTGGCTCACAGCCTGGAGTCAATCTAAGCAACTTTATCCAATAGATCAGGGGTCCTCAACCCTTGAGCCGTGGACCAGCATGGCCTCCAGGAACCAGGCCATGCAAGCGAGCAAACCCCCAGGCAGCACATGAAACCACGCCCCCCCCTCCGTGGAAAAACTGGTCTCTGGTGCTCCAAATTTTTTTTTTTTGGGGGGTGGGGAGTCCTGTGATAGATGCTCAGCATATTCCTCACAGTGTCTCTGAAGAAAAATAACCCTGGAAGAGCAGGATCACACTAAGCAGGGCTACCGGATGGCTGTCTGTAGTAAGGGCAAAGAAATATTGAGTTACATAGCCCCTATGTCACCAGGCAGGTCTTAACAGCAACTCTAAATTAAACTAGCTTTGTTTATGCCTGGTTTGAAATAATGGGAACATGTAGAAGTTTCAGGTTAAGCATGTAGATTAAATCCATTTTCTCACCTAGTTGCACAACCCCTCCTTCCTTCCTTCCTTCCTTCCTTCCTTCCTTCCTTCCTTCCTTCCTTCCTTCCTTCCTTCCTTCCTTCCTTCCTTCCTTCCTTCCTTCCTTCCTCCCTCCCTCCCTCCCTCCCTCCCTCCCTCCCTTCCTTCCAAAAGCTATTCTTTTCTATATTGTGATGAGCATCCTTACCCCCATGCTATTTCTATCCAGGAAATCACCGCTTACTAAACAAAGTACATGGGGGATGCACAATCTTCTTCCTCACAAAGTCTTGGATGTGGCCTCAAGGATTGTCCACCTTAGTACTGATGTTAATCCACAGGTCAGAAATAAATAATAAAAAAAAAACTTTTAAGAGCTGCAGAAATAAACAAAGCACAACATCCCTTAGAAATGAGGAAGAAACAGTCAGAAATATTACATATTGTGCCTCTCTGTAAGTCCTCTCACTATGCAGTGGTCAATATATTCATAGCCTTCAAGTACCGTGTTTCCCCGAAAATAAGACCCAACCGGAAAATAAGCCCTAGCATGATTTGTCAGGATGCTCGTAATATAAGCCCCACCCCCAATATAGCCCTAGTTAAGATTGTCAGTCAGACGGGCGCATTTAGTACTGTATTTTCCCAAACATAAGACCTAACCAGAAAATAAGCCCTAATGCATCTTTTGGAGCAAACATTAATATAAGACCTGGTCTTATTTTGGGGGAAACATGGTAGCAGGTCTCTATTCTGTTGATTGTAGACTTTTGAAGAATGTAGCATATAGATTCCCAGGCAAACCTCAACTCTACCTAAAAGAAAACCTCGCAGGTAATTCTTTTAACTAATTCACAAAGCTACTTTTTGTGACTGAGTGACGAAGCAAAGCCCAAGTGCTAAATTAAATCCTGTCTCTGGGGGGGGGGGAGTTTTCTGAGCCTAACTTGCTTAATTTAGTTTACATAGTCATAACTGATTATACTAGCTGGGATTACTGGAAGTAATGTGAATGGTGGAAAAAGAATTATTATGCATTGAGAGTTAGAGGGAAAGATGGCATTAGGAATTACCGTTGATTTTTATATGTGTGTGTTGTGTACTTTGGCTCTAAAAATATGTTTATGCTGAATCACCTTAATTAACTAGAGTTTATTATTTCAGCCACACTGTAGAAATACTGTTCCCAGTTTTGGAACAAGAAAAGTTAAACCATAGTTTGAAGCTGGTTTGTGAATTTAGATTATTTTAAAACTGGTAACCAGGACTTCCTGCTAAGACAAAGTGGCAACTATGACTGTTAAGAAATTCTGATGAGGAATGAAGAGGCTATACGTGCAGATCAAAGATTCATTTGTATTTTGACTTACAGTAGGCTGAATGATGCTTTTTCTGAATACAGCCATTATTAATCTACCCCAACTATATTTACTGGTGTTATTATTTTAAACTAGACTTGAACTTGGAACTTTCTACAGATGGCTGAGTATATCTTCATCAGCCAGCCTGCTGCATCCCAAACCCAGCAATCCAGACACCCACCCTCAAAAGCCACAACTTCTCAGTTCTGATTCATCACCACATAATGAAAAACAACTATTTAGAAAAATGACACAAAAGTGAAAGAATTTGTCATCTGGGAAAAGAGACCAATATAAAATAACTTCACCAAATTACAAGGAACAAATGCTATTAATCCCCACGTCATTTTACTAGCCAGTATATAACTTGTTTTGCAGAAAATAATTGTGTGTGATACATTTCTGAAGCACAATAGAGCTGCAGGTTTCCTTTCCAACCAGGGAAGTTCTCCTCCCCTGTTGTTGATCCATCCTCTACTCTTTCACATATTCTGTTATGTGCAGCTGAAAGGAGTTAGGAGTTCTAACTCCCCACTGCAGAGGGCTAATAAAATAGGTATTAAGAGAGCAGTGGTAAGAGGCATAATATGTGCTCTTGCAGTCTCTTAAAAACTTAAGCACGTAGAGTCTGACTGTGAAGCAAATCACATTCAGTTCTGTGTAAAAATATTGAAAAGCTCTCTATTCTTCTATATTTCCTCTTCCGAGTGTGAGTTAGAGTTGCTTTCCATAGTGCAACAGTTCATAATGTACTTTGGCTTGTACTCCAAGTCACTGCTAGTCTAAGTAAGAGGAACATCCAGGATCCAAAAACTGACTTCATTTTCGGGATAGATGCTAAGACTTTTTAAACTCAGTGTTAATGTTTGCGCTGTGTTTTCTCCAAACCTTCAACTGAATAAAGTGCAGGAAGGCAAATGTAATTTTTGTCAAACTTTCACTGGCTTCATAACCTTACAGGATATTAATTACATTTCTTCACATACCCAACAAGTTGGAAATGTTTTGTGTTGTATTAGTATTCACAAACCAACATTTGGGTGGTTTGATACTGTCTAAAATTATTTTGGATGCTAGAACTTCCCAATTTATTAGGGGCCAGCACATAAGAACATCTGGATAATGTCTTCAAGCAAAAATGAAGAAAGTCCAGTTGCCTTTAAAAAAAGCACCTTTGGGACAACCATGACCTGGATGACTGAGAATCTCCATAGACATTTAAGTAACATAAAAATGGAAACCTAATTTTTTTCTAGCGCAACAGAGAAGGGAGAAGTTACCGCTTCAAGAAAGAGCAGCTTGCAGTCAAAACAATATTGGGTCTCCAAACTTGCTCACATCCAGACCATTCTCAAGTCTACCTATGCTTATATTACTTTCTTGTTTTGTCTCTCTTCTATGAACCAAGAGAAACTGTAGCATGGAAACTAATCATAGTTATATGCAGGTGCCTGATGCAGGAAGACCATGTAATTAATTGCTACTTATGGATCCAGTATTATTGGATGTCAAGGATTTATAGTTGGATTCAGTAATGGATGTAATTTGTGAACTACAGTAATCAACTAACAGTTGATAATGTTAGAATTTAGAGAAATAGCTGCAATTGCTTAGAGAAAGTGTGTACAGTACACCTTTCAGCTCTATCACCGAAGCCCACTCTATATTATTCACACATTTAAACTCTGTTTGTCCTGGACTCTAATTCATAGGATTATATACAAACAAAAAGGGATTGCAAAGAATTACAAAGAAACGTACAAGAGTTACCCAAAGGCCTATTTAAGGAATAGACAACTCTGAACCAGCAGTAGATCTTCAACTTTGAAAGCATGCTGTGGGTCTTCTGAAAATGGTCAAGGCAAATGGTTTATCTGTTTACAAAATGGCTTCCATAGCAGGCAACAGTAGCCTCTAAGCACCTCTTTATACATCTGATGTCCCAAGATACTTTCTCTTAGTTTATCTTTGGCTTTCTAAAAATTTCTGGGCACAAGTGCTGACTGCGGTTGAGATCATGAATTGTTGTGGCAAAGATTAAAGTCAAACTATTCACCATCCAAAAGGCAGTCCCTGCAAAGACGTTTGGTGTCACCAAAATCCCTACTACATATGCAACTGAGGTGTAAAATAGGTTTAAACTACTAGACACTGCTGAGAGGGCACCTGATGAACTGTACTACATATGCAACTGAGGTGTAAAATAGGTTTGAACTACTAGACACTGCTGAGAGGGCACCTGATGAACTGTACTACATATGCAACTGAGGTGTAAAATAGGTTTGAACTACTAGACACTGCTGAGAGGGCACCTGATGAACTGTACTACATATGCAACTGAGGTGTAAAATAGGTTTGAACTACTAGACACTGCTGAGAGGGCACCTGATGAACTGTTGTAGGCAATTCAATCGACCATTACTGGAATTGTGCAAGGGGCTCTCAAATGAAACCATCAAAATAGCTGAGCAGAGAAAATCAGCCAAGGCAGCAGGCAAAAACAGGAAAGAGCATGAAGACCGAATGCAGCTTTCCAGAGGGCAGCAAGGAAGGATAATGAAGTTTACTGGGACTAGTGATGTAAACAGCTTGAAGTGTACTACATGAAGGGGCACACCAGGAATGCATTTATGCCAAAAGATCTGAGCACCATTTATTGCTTGTAAAGGCGCCATTAAAAATAAGCAAGGGAAATAATTGTTCGACCAACAGGACATCAGGAACAGAAGGCGAGAATATACAGAAGAGCTACATGCAGGTAGCAAAGGGCCCCATTGTTAGGATGACGAGGAAAGAGAGGTAGAAATAGAACCAGCCATCCTTGAGGAAAAGATCATATGGGCGATGAGCCAACTGCCAAACAACAAGACTCCAGGCGTGACACTATCCCTGCAGAATTACTGAGACCTGTAGCACTCACAATCATTAGAGACCTGTTGCAGAAAATTTGGGAAACCAACACTTGGCCACGGAATTGGAAATGCTCAGTGTTCATTCTACTGCCAAAATGGTTGACTCTAAAGATTGCTCCAATTGTTGCACAATTGCTCTCATCCCTCACACCAACAAGATTCTGCTTAAAATTATAGAACAACATCTGGCACCAACCATCAAAAGGGAATTACCAGATTTCCAAGATGGCTTCCAAAGGGGTCGTGGTGACTCACAACCATATTGCAAATCTGCGCTAGATCGTGGAAAAATCTCACAAATATCAAAAGATCATTTACATGTGCTTCATTGACTGCAAGAAAGCCTTTGATTGTGTTGATCATGAGGAGCTATGGACAGCCCTAAAAGACCTGGGGGTAACAGTACATCAGGTCAAGTTGATGTAATCACTGTACACAAATCAGGAAGCCACTGTGCGAATACCATATGGAGACACTAATGGTTTTAAGATAGAGAAAGAATTTCCAAGAGTTGGACACAATTGAATGGATATCATCATCATCATTATCATCAAATTTCTGAGCAGATGTATGAACTTTAAACAGAGAATGAGACTGCAACTGTCTACAATGTATTTCTAGGAATATAAAAGTTCCCATGTTTTAAACTAAAAGAATAACTTTAATAGTTAGATGAGGCAGAGAGGGTTATGAGGTTAAAGGAAGTGTCTTTTCCGAGAAATGCACTTATCAGATAAAGCATTTTACAAATTGAGCTCAACTTCTTACAAGTGGGTCTCTAGATCCTCTGCCCACAATCTCTGGTAAGAGCTTTTTTGGGGTACTGCCACCAACTGCTCTCTTCCAGAAGATGGACTTATCTGCACAGGTGTTATTTACGAAGAACAGAGTAGCAAACCTCCTCTGACCTTTCTCAGTAGCTTAGTCCATTGTTTCTCAACCTCAGCAGCTTTAAGAATTCAGCTCCCAGAATTTCCCAGCTAAAAAAAATAAATAAATAAAGTTTTTTTTTAATTATGTATAAAAAAACTAGGAAATTATCAGGAGTTAAAGACAAAGGGAAAAAGGAAAATAAAAAGGAAAGTAAGCAACTAATTTGAAGAGATTTTTCCCAGCCCATCAGAAACGCACAGGCACAGATCCAGGGCAGAAGGAAATAGGATGGGATAATAAGATAAAACAAAGATATGCAAAAAAACAAATTCCCAACAGCCCATTTCATTCCATAAAATAAACCCTCTCAAACTAATCTAGCTCCACTGTTCCCGAGACTGATATATTTTTCTGGTTAACCTGTTCCAGATTCCATTGCTTATTTGGCTTTATGACAGCTGAGAAAGAGTGACTCCATTGCTCCTTGCAAGAGGGAAGGTACAATGAAAACAAAATGGAATTTTCCTGTCCATTTTTAAAAGTCCACCTGAAAGAGGGAATTGGAGTTCTTTCTCCCCAATCTCAGATGGTCAGTCTCTACAGTGATAGATCCAATTTAAACTTTTTCTTAACTCTTTGTGTCTGACCCTCTTGAGATGGGATTTTTCTCCATCCATTATAATCATGTTTATATCATTTTCATGGCAATAATATGGAAATAGTTTGCCATTGCTTTCTTCAGCTCCCCACTTGAAGCTCTGGAATTTCCTGGGGCTCCCTGCATCCAGAACTGACTAGTCTGACCATTCTTGACTTTTGAGAATCAGCCAAGATTATCTATCTAGGCACAATGGAATGCACAAATATAAAGTTTTGAGCATAATCAGTTGTTCCATTGTCTGTAACCAGTGAAAAACCTGATGAGTGAGAATGAGGAAGAGAAATATTAGCAAAAGTTTAAAAGGTCCCTCAGAGGGAAGTGGAAAGAATGATGCAAACAGCACAAATAACCAAAAAGAAAAGAGAAAACAGGAATAATTTTACATTAACCAGTGCCTGTAAGGAAATATCCTATCCAAAACTATCCAAGACTTTAAACAACAAGGATTTTTTAAATCTCTCACCAGCATGACCAGTTAGTACTATAAGGATTTATAAAGATTGCTTTGCTGCTTCAAAATATTAAAAATGAATTCTAGTTATTCATTGAAAGTTATTCTTACTTTTAATTTACATTTAGAAAAGCTGCTAATGCTACACAGAAGGTTATGTTAGCTTATTGATTGTGGCACTCACACAATCACATTCATCAGTACAACTCAACAGCGGTACATGCATTGATGGAAAAGGTGGTTATTCTATGGAAGGAAGCAAAGAGCAGTCTCTACTAAGGAAATAAGGTTGCTTCCAATAAGCAGCACTAAGTCTTTTAGTATGAAAAGTATCAGAATGATGGGAAACTAAGCCACTGATTTTTGGCAATTGTGGTCAGGATTTTGAGGATTGCCTAAAGGGTACTGAGGTCACATATGGCTCTTGGATCTTGGATTTCCCCCCTCCCCGTATTCAGTTCAAAGAAAGACTACGTTCACACCACAAATGTACTTATGCTGCCCGATCTCTCCACTGTTAGCATTTTTTGTAGTAAGATAATAAATTATTTACTTTTACTATTACAATATACAGAATGAACTGTTCTCTGCTGGAATGAAGATGAGGAATAAGAACAACAATGGCATAAAGAATGAAAACAAAGCTAAAATAAGTCAAAGGAAGAGCTCAGAAACGCAAACAAATGCCAGACGTTCTAAACAACTTAAAATAGAAGACATGGTGCTGCATAAAAAAGTTATTTTGAGCACATTGGGGGTTCAGGTGGGAATGGGAGTCATTTTCCTGACATCCCCATTCTTCCCATTCTTACTTGGGGAAGAGGGAAGGAAAAAAACAACACATGGCTGAAATTTGCCCACCTTGTCTCAGGTTGATAGTGGACTTCATGAAGCATAACGGCTGTGGGCTGCCTGACCCTGTTTTGAGCTGAGCCTGCTGTCCTCAACTATGATTGGCAGGGCTGAAGTTGGATCTGGCAAGCGCACTAGTTCATTTCTACATATGGACCACAGGGAAAGGTTCATCTTGTTCTTGCCTCAGTCAACAAAAAGCTTTGGCCCTGCACTAAACTCTTTGTTGCCATCTCAAAGTCATCTGGATTTTTGCTGTGCCGATATTGTGGCCTTGGTTATGGTAGTGATCCAGGATTTTTTTTACTTTCCCTATCTCTGTTTGTAATGCTCATTTTGTCCATTTCATTTTCTTTATCTTTGTTTACGGTAGACTTCCTCCAAGCTCTCTCCAGTTTTATCTGAGACGGAAACTTTGTCATTATCAGGTTTTGTAATCACAATGCTAATCTTTAAAAGCCAATTGTTATTCCTATATTTTTTCTTAAAGAAACCATTCTGTGCATTTTAGCTGATTTTGTCTATATGTGAATGTCTACTTCATTGGCTGAAGTTCTGGTAGCCTAAACAGGCTTAAAATTACACACTACCATTGTAACTGTTGGCGTTTGCAGCTGCTGCAAGGCTCAGACATGAATACACATATAGTTTTACACATCCCATTGGGTGCTGGGAAAATCCTTAATAGGGATACAGGTCTAGAGATTATATGTATCTATAAGACACAATATGTACTCTAATGCGAATAACCTTGAACCCTAATCTTCTACTTTGAAAAGTGAACTTACCTATTAACAGTTGAAGCACACTAGTGTTCTGCTAGAGAGAAGTTCCCTGAAAATGGGCTCCAGCAAGAGTCTGAGAGCTCAGAAGACAAAACCCCTGGTCCCAGTGACCGACCCAGATTGAATCCTGCAACATTATCCTGGGATACGTATATTCGCCTTCATTCGTGACATGAAGAATTTTTGCCTCCAAGAGAAGGACTTGTTACTGCTGCTTGCTTTGACCAAAATATTGTCCTCATATATGCTTTTCCTTCATTACTGAATGTGTTTATATAGTTTCTGCATGTAAGAACATCAGAAGAACCCTGATGGATCACATCAAAACTTCTCTAATTACAATGGAAGAAGCTGGAGGAGATGGCAAATAAGTGAAGAAAAAGAAATGCAGCTGATCAAGTGAGCCCTACAAAAAAATAGAAAATGAATATATACAGAATATATACAGAACTGCCATATTTGGAATCCCCAAATCTGGACTAGTATTAGATAACAGCACAGAGTTAGTTTTCTGAATCTCTTTGCTGTCACTGATTCAGATTGTTGCAACCCAGATCTGAGAGTTCTACTATAGTTGATTAAATTATATAAGATCCTTTCATACAAACACAGTATTTCCCTATAGTTTTCTCTTGCCCTCTGCTTGCATTTCCAAAGCTAAATTAAAACATGCCAAATTATCTACTTGCCATTTGATTTTTCTCTTGCATGTTATTTAAGGTAAAAAGTTTAGCAAATTTTCTTAGGGGTGCTGTATAGGAGGTTAAAGAATTTAAATGTAAATCTGCAGGTAAGAGAAGAAGCAAGGTCTAAAATTATTCTGAAATAGCTTTGTTTTACTTTATTTTACAGATTTATTAATTTCAAGGCTGTCAACTCCACTGTGACTCTGAGTGGCTTATAGATAAAAATTAAAATGAGATATATCAAGAGGAAAAAAGAAGACAGCGGAAACCCCAAAAGCCAAACAGCCAGGAACTAACTAATCAAGCAACCAAGGAGGCGTTCCTCATTCTAGTCCAGGGCCTGGGAGAACAACCAGGTGTCATTCAATTTATGAAAGGTCAGAAGGATAAGAGTAGTACAAATTTCCAAGGGGACACGATTCCCCAGGCAGAGCCATCACGGAGAAGACATGCTTCCTAGATCCCAAAGACGACACTGCCTAATCGACAGAACCTGGAGCATGCCCCCTCTAGTTGCCGTATCTGGACAAATGGAAACATATGGAGATAGGCAGATAAGATTTAGGGGTCTGGATTTACTTGAGGTCCATGGTGTGATCTCAAAAGCCTTTTGAAAAATTCAAACCACCCGTAAGAACTATTTTTTCATTCCCCACAGCTTATTGCTTGGGAGAAAGAGAAAAAGCTGTGAGAAATAGAACGAGAGGAAAAGCTGGTTATCAAACCAGAGAGAAAGCATCAGAGAAAGAATGGGTACTCTCCACCTACTTTTGGATATTTTCTATTTGTTTATAAATTAGATTTATATTGACCTTTCCCTCCAGAAGCTCAGAATGGTACTTACTTCCTCCAGTTTTCCCCATAATCGCAAATCCATTTGTGCAGAGACTCCCTGAGTGACCCAAGGTCACTCAGGGAGCTTCCTTGGCTGAGAGTAGACTTAAACCTTGGCCATTTGTCCTAATCCAACATCTTAACCTTAAATTATCTTTGTTATGTATGAAATTTAATGATAGTGTAATATACCCTGATATACCTTTTCATCCTATTGTGACGGGAGCCCCATCAATCCCCACATTTTACCTTCCCATGAAGGTGAGAGCATATAAATTAGCCTCTCCAATGATACCCTCTGCATGATTTGAGATAGAGATTTTCTCTTTTTATCACTTTCTTTAACAGGCACAGTTATGCCCATTGGTACATCTCCTAGGTAGAATTATGAGCAGACAGCTATTTTTGCAAGTTCAATTGTTCTATTTTTGTTTTGCAGGTGCCAAGACTCTCCCAGAGTTACACTGTCCAGCAAATGCTCCAAAGGTTTCTTAGCAACTGCAAGGCCTTTGTCCAAAATCTTTATGGATTCCTTCAACCTTCACATAAGTTGAAATCCAAACTTTCAGTACTTTACAGCACATGCTTTTTTACAGTTCTCATAAATTTAATTTGTAATCAAAATTTAACTCATACGTGAATTCATTTAATCAATTTAAATTTAATGAATTAATTAATCTTAATTAATTAAATTAATTAATCTTAATTACAATTCATTTTAATGAATTAATGGTTTTAATTCATAGATATTACGATATCATAATTTTAAGGAGTAGATTGCGCATTTGGGTTCAAAAATCCATGAAACCCCTAAATGGCAGGAAAGAATTCAAATATTCTGCAACATTTTACTAACATCTTGTGGGCATCCAGATTTTTGCAGCTCAGCTATTGCAATCCTACACTGGAATCTTAACCAGAAGTCCCTTTTTATGACTTTCACTAGATTCTTAGTTGGTTTGTCTGACCATTTCAGGAAAGAGCACCAGTTATTACAGCACTGTTAATATTATTTGTACCTTAATTAGCAATGTATTATATATGAATGCCAGATCATTTGTGATTCCCATGCTCATAATTCCCCAATAATTAAATTAAAATTAAAAAAAAAATGATCCAAAACTCATGAATCAGCCATGTTTTAGTAACTTCTGCAGTCTTGTATAAGAGTTTACGCAATGTTGATCTCATGAGATTTCAAATAATTTGGGAGGGGCACCTGATCCATAGTATGAGAATGCATGATGGCTGCCAAATTCTGAAAAAGTTGTTAGCCTTTCATTTAATGACTTCAGTACCAGATGAAAGCAGGTTCTTTATTTTCAGTCGCACCCATCTTCCATTAATATTTCCAAGAATAAAGCATATTTGCTTTTAGTTCAGAGACTGTGTTTAAGATTGCAAAGTCCTAACAGTATTTAGAACAAAGTTGTAACAAAGTTCTAACAGGGTGCGCACCATTTACTTGGCTAGACAACCCATCTGCTAATAACATATACACATACACACGCTACTAGGTGTAATTAAAAAGACAGCGTTGTATGCCATCTCATACTCATGATACTTCACTGCAAATATCCAAATGATCTCCACCAGCAGCTTCATTTTAGACAGTTGCAGGAAATCAAATGAAAATTAATGAAACCCCCACAATATAAATGCCACGAGGTTGACCAGAAATCTTCCTCCATTACCACCTGAAGACAATTATCCAGGTCTGAATGGAATTACTGCAAAATAGTTTTATCCACCTTTAACTCAGGCAACCTTAGCAGAAGAATACCATGGTTAATGGTACTGAAAGCCTCTAAGAAGTCTAACAGACAACAAGTGAAGAAACTTTAGCAACTAAAACAAAGCCAACTGAATATTACAAAATGTCATGAGTCTCTGGTGTTCTCATTTCCAAATGCAACCAGTATTGGCTGACTGGTTCTAAAGAGAGAGTTTCTCCAAAATATGCCAGCTTTGTTTTGGTTTCGGTTCTCTTTGGAGATTACAAATGGATTTGCATTTGTAAGTGTATCTATAAATTAGTTTAGATTAATTGCTTTTAGAGCATGAGGGAATTCTAGAACTCAATGCTAGATTACTAATGTCAATGATGCCCCTACTCTCACCAGTTTTGACAGTCCTGGAGAGATGTGCCTGACAGTAAAACAACCTTCCCCAAGGTGGAATCCAGATATTTCAGACTACAACTCCTATGGGTTGGCTAGATGGCATTTATGGGATTTGAAATCCAACAACAATTGGAAGACTGTTGACCCGGCATACAGTGCCTTTTTATGGTACTTCCTCTGTCTCAAGGACAAATATCACTAAATAGCTTTTGACATTTCAGCATTTTCACTTCCAGTCAAGAACTTTGATGCAATAAGTACAAAAAGTGTGAAGCACAGCAATATGTATCTTGAACTCATAGTAGCTTCTGAGAATCCACATTTGCTAACAAAGTATGTTTTTCATCAGATATAAAGAGAAGCATCAACAATGCAGTAGTTTGCAGAAATGGATGACTTATATGTAAATTGAACATAAAGGCAAGTTTCCAAAGTTCTTTATATATGAGGATGTATTCAACCATCTTGTTATAGTGCCTCTTGCTGTTCTTCCTTACAGCAGAGCAGGGAGAAATATTTGTTAACATGGCTCATTTTGACAATTTGAAGATGTCACTTACAAAATCCAAGACTCTTGAAATATTGCTTGGCCCATAGCAAATCCATTGTATTTCTGTAACAGTAGACTGTACATCCATTTATTGTGCTTGTGTTAAACTATTTGATACCACTTTCCATAAAAAATGATCAATTATCTATTAATAAGAGGGATTTTTTTTTATTTCTAAGGATCCTGTACCAATCCCCTGATTTGAATCTGCCTCTTATGCGCTTTAACTTGAATTATATTATGAAATTATATTATGGAACCTATCAAGAACAAACTTTGGGTATTAATGTCTTCTTTCCTTGGGGAAAGATCCATGATGAGACAGATTTCATTTAATATTGTAAAGCATAAAGAAGCCAAGGGATCTTTTCATCCTTCTTTAACTTTTAAAAAGTTCAGTATGGTTAGAAAAGTGTCAGTTTTCTGGAGAAAAGAAGTCTCTTTCTGCATACTTTCTGGACTGACCTTGTGATCTCATAACTTTACTTGATCACATAGACAATTCTGAGAAGGCTGAAGAAAATTCTACTCTTCAAAGAGCTTGAAGATCTCTGGTGGTGCAGTGGTTAGAATGCAGTACTTGCAGGCTACTTCTGCTGACTCCTGGCTGCCAGCGGTTCGGCAGTTCGAATCTCACCGGCTCAAGGTTGACTCAGCCTCCCATCCTTCCGAGGTCGGTAAAATGAGGGCCCAGATTGTTTGGGGCAATATGCTGACTCTGTAAACCGCTTAGAGAGGGCTGTAAAGCACTGTGAAGCGGTATATAAGTCTAAAACATATGAAGAATGGTTGCAGGATTTGGGAATGGCCAGTCTAGAGAAAAGAAGGACTAGGGGGGACATGATAGCAGTAGTCCAGTATTTGAGAGGCTGCCACAAGGAGGAGGGGGTCAATTTATTTCCCAAAGCACCAGAAAGCAAGACAAGAAACAATGGATGGAAACTAATCAAGGAGAGAAGCAACCTGGAATTAAGGAGAAACTTCCTAACAGTGAGGACAATTAACCAGTGGAACAGCTTGCCTTCATACATTGTGGGTGCTTCATCACTTGAGGTTTTTAAGAAGAGACTGGACAACTACTTGTCTGAAATGATATAGGGACTCCTGCTTGAGCAGGGGGCTGGACTAGAAGACCTCCTAGTTCCCTTCCAGCTCTATTCTGATTCATTGAAGTGCTATTGCTATGGATGCGCTGGTATATACAATACAGTGTTAGCAAAGATTCTTCAGACTCATCATACATTTTAGAAAATAAATCCCATTCTTTCTGTAAATCTGATCTGGAGATTGTTTGATATGGGATGAAAAATAGTTACAAAATTGGCTCTCTCAGAAATTTGCCCCAAATGCAGACAGATAATGTGGTGATCCAACTTTGCTTCATCGATACAATAACATTTGGTCAGAAAACATTTGGTCAGAAAACATTTGGTCAGAAAACATTTGGTCAAAAATTGAATAATATTAGATCAGAAAAGGCTACTTTTCCTTCTGAAAGAACCTTAAGAAGCTGAATTCACCTCTTTTTTAAAAAAAATGGTTCTTCCCATACTTCAGTTGAAGGATTTGGTCTCAGAAGCCTCAGTACTGAAGTTCCTGCTCCTGAACTCCTGAAATAATTTGTTTCATCTTGATGCTTGTTTGCCTTTTTTTAAACTGATAATTTCTGTCTCAATCTGCATTTCTTAAAAGAAAGTGCATTTGAAACTGAGCTCCTGCTATTGTCATTGCTTTTTTGCACACTGTTCTGTCTGCAGCTTCATTAGTAAACTTTTCCCTGTTGATTCCTCCCTATTGCTAGGACACACGAATGTGTACCAGCAATATGAGTTTCAGGGTAATGTGTGGGATTATGGAGAAAGAAGGTTGTTTAAACAGTTTGTGTGTGTGTATATGTTTTTTGTTTTTTTTAAACCCAGCTAGTTTGGTAAGGCTGAAAAGTTTACAAAGGGAGAGGAGCGAGTGATACAGTTTTAAAAAGCTGATTAATGTAAGGAAGCTGCCTAAGTTATCCTATCCTTCTTTGAAATAAAAGATTTTTATGAAATCTTGCGGGAAGACCTTGCTCCATAAACAATATACTATAACTAGACCTTATGTAATGTGCGTGTTTGTGTGTTTGTGTGTGAATGTATTAAAAGCTTTCTAGTTTTTTATTTCTTTTCAAGATGGAAGTGGATGCCTAGTGATCAACAAGCTTTGAGATTTTAATTATACAGGAATAATTAAAGTCTCATTTGACTGTCATGCCTACACCTACATATCTCTGTTGAAGTTCTTCAATGGCTGTCTGAGATCCTGCATTCTTGTCTACCACAGAAAGTAGTTTGTGAAAACTATGGGCAGGGTCTGGTCTGGGTTATAGAAGAAATGCTCCCTTCGGAGAAATTAATGACGTCTGTTGGCCTTTAGGAAAAACTTCTTAAAACCGTATCTGAGTCAGTATTTAGATGATTTTAAACTTGCTATTTTTGCTATTATTGTCATTCTGTTAGAGGCCCATTGCTGTTACTTTAACTTTTAATAACTTAATACTGTATTTTAGGATTTCTTATTAGGGAATTTATGTACTGTGAAAATTCTACAAGAATATAGTGATGATAACAGCAGTAGCCACTTCTAATAATGATGACTGAGAAGATTATGGGTATTGGTCCATTATATGTGTAGGCATCAGACTCTAGAAGGCTGTTTCATTATATTCTTGCAGTAAATATTGACTGCCAAGTAGTGAAGGGTTTAGGGATGGAAGATAAAATTTCTCATTCTTCTACTCTCCAGAAGAATTTAACTGCAACACTTATCATTCCTTTCCAGCCTGGCTACGATTATGTAGCTGTTGATACCTGTATTCTTTCTTCATAGCAGGTTATAGCAGATTTATGGGCATGATTATGAATATGACTCCTCCAATTGCAATGAATTTGTGCCCAGGCACTGCTGCTTTTAATCAAAGAGAACGGTGCCAGGAAATCTCTCATGTTTCATCTTTTTTATCCTCAGCAAGAGCATAGAGGCCCAGAAGGAGCTGGAGATGAGGTCAGCATTACCTTGAAGAAATGAGTGAACAAACAAGTTGTGAGGAAGGTCTGCACACATCACCTTGTGTGTATAGATAGTTTTCATTTAATGGTATTGAATCTCTTTGGCCAAAAGGGAGAACCAGATAACTGCCATGGAAACTTAGTGGCACTAGCAGCCCCAAGTCACTCCTAGGCAAGATACCCTGGGATATCCATTTGAATTGCTAACCACATTATATGCTCACCAGTTTATCTCCTTGTTTCTCCTTCTTGGCATTCTTTCCTTTCTTCCTGGAACTCTTATTATTTTCCTTTGCTTTTCAAATAAGCAATAGCACCAATACAGCCTCTTTGTCTTTTCCTAATGATTAAATTTAATTTAATTTTTGGAATATATAAAGATGCAGATGCTCTGCAGCATTTTCTCAGTGCTCACTCCAAATGAGTGCAAATTTATATATCCCATTAATGTATAGAATCCATACATTAAATATAGGATAAAACAAGGAGTATTATTAAAACATGTTTCACTCCCCCATTTTTAAAAGAAACAGATGTTTATCATGTATAGATTGCATGGTCTTGAAAAGTTTAAAAAACACTGGCATGGGGGCCACTGGAGGAATCAAGATGCTAGAAGTTACTGCAACTTTATTTTGCAATGTTCTCCAGATTTGTTAAAATATTAGAGGAAAAGAAAAGGTGCTGATACAGCCGCCTGATGATAAAAACTAAAGACTAAGCACAATGGAGAGCAACAAAGGGAGGGGGTGAGAGAGCTGGGAAGGAAGTGGAAGAAAGAAAAGAAGGACAACTCATTTGGGGGACATGTCATATCTGAACTTGAAAGCTTTCTAAGCTTTATGCACCTTATGGTCCACTTCTATAGCAATGCTGTCTTAGAGCCCTGGCAATTCTGTGGCATTCATTTCTTGGAGCCCTGTTCCCTCATTCTCCCCAGACAAATAACATGAGTCAGTTTCAGAATTTCATCTCTGTTGTTATTCATGAATTTGTTAGCTGCTTTGCAATGCACCCATAGAATCATATTCTCTATGTGAACAGGGCAAAAGGTAGTTTGGCTGATGGCTTGCGAAGGCACCTGCATTCTCTCGGAATGCAAGATGCTGGATTACTTTCAAGAGACTCCCTCTCTCCCTCCCTTTTCTGCTAATCCTTTCTGTTCTGTTGTAGGAACAAGCAGCCTCCCTTGTTGCAGAAGGGGGCCAGGATTTTCTGCATGGCAGCTCAGCCTGAGAACGGTGCTGGAGCTGAGCATTTGATCTTGTTCAGTTATCACCAACTGTAAAGCAATCCATTCCAGTTGAAAGAGTTTATCTAAAGGATGATCAGTTGTCAAAAGAGACAAGCTGCAACAAGGAGTTGGAAATGCCAGGGAGGAAAGACTCCACCGCCAGGATCTTCTCTCAGGCTTGCTTACCCATCATTAACTAATCCATAGTTTATTCAATTAACTCATTTATTTTGAGTTTGCATGATTGCCGAATTCTACATTAACCACATGGGCTGGTTATCTATAATTGATTAGACTAAAATCTATTAGCTGTGATGATCAGAGCCTATGATATATAGTTCATAGGCCATTTCTAAACTGATTCATCATTGTTATCAGGAATTGAATGCAACTCAAGAGCGTCTTTATCTTGATCATTCTCTAACTCAGCTTTCTGTAACCTTTCGGCCTCTCAGCAGCCCAGCTTGAGCTCAAATTCCTAGGCCCGGAAAAGCTGATCTAAATAAATACTCTTGGTATTTAAACAGACCGCTTGTACATGATCTCCATGATTGCTGGAGATGGTTTATAGGAAGGATTTCTTTTAGCTTTTAACTCAGAGCCAAACTAGATCTTATTAGGGCTAAAATACTAGTGAAGTTGCCTGGGGTCACTCAGCACATTGAGCTACAGTATATACTAGCCATATTGTCTGAATCCATATGACATACTACAATGAATCACAAACTAGCTAACCACATTTTAGCCTAGTGTATGCTGCGGAGTCAGCCACTGGGTTGCATAGACTTTCTGTTCTCCCCCATGCTTTGTTAGGTTTGTTTATTAGTTAGTTTGTTTGTTTATTACACAGCGAATTCAATATACTTCCTAAAATCCTTAGCTGCTTTTCCACCACCAGCCCCATAGGGAAGGCAATGGCTTCCAGCCTTGTTCCACGTCTTTCCTTTGTAAAGTCTAACCCCAACAAGCATGACATGATGTTATACTGTAGGCCATGTGCAGGGAGACAGCGGTCTGAAGAAGCAATTGCACCTGACTCCATTAGCAGGAGAGGCCACAAGGTACATATTGAGGGCAGTCTCATGCCTTTGCTAACTTTCTGGTTTTCAGCTCATGTGTACTTGCTTCTGTGAAACAAGATTGTTCAGAATGTGGACTTAAATTCTGAGATTTAGGCTAGCATCTATCCTTGCTTTTTGTCATAAGATGCAATGCTGGTTGAGTAGCCTCTTTCTACAGTTTAGAAAAAAGGAAGCTTAAAAAAGCTTACTCATATGCTGAAAAAGGAAACCATGTCCGTTATAATTTTTTTCTGTTCCTTTTCTCTTAAAGTAGCCTTTTCCAAACAGGAGCTTTCTAGATGTTTTGGGCTCACAGTACCCATACTCCCCAGACAAAAGTGTTGTCCTGCAACTTCTGCCATTCCCAGCCAGCGATCGCTGTGTCTGGTTGGAAGTAATGTCGTCCAAGGCAATGAAGCTCTTTATAGACCTGATGACATGATGTCATCCCTTCCTCCTAATGTTTGTGGGCACGCTCCAGTTGTAGAGCCAGCTGACATTTCTTTCAAGCTCAGAACGGATCCTGGCTGAGGGATAAAGGATAGTGTCACTAGCATTAAGTCATTCAGGGCCTTACCTGACCAAAGTGAATCAGTCATGATGGCATAGTCACCTGACCTGTCCCCAGTCATGGTAGAGCTCTTAAGACTGTCCGCTGTAAATCACCCTTTTTTAATCTGGTATGTGATGGAGCACGTCTCTCATTATTGCTGCCCAACAAGGCCTTTGTTATTTGGAACAGTAGGAGTCATAAACCAATACATCTGGAGAGCATCAGTTGGGATACAGATCAGAAGAATGGGGCAGCAAATGATTGAGTTTTAGGTCAGAGTAATGGCCCTTTCTTCTATTTTGACTTTTTAGTGTGTGACTCAGACTTCTGTTATTCAATTCCACTTCTTCTTTGCACAGGCTCTACTAGATGGAAGGATTTTTTAAAAATGCCACAACTCGGCCTCAGATACTAAAACATTCAGTTTCTTGCTCCAAGAATGATCTCTGGCATTTCCATCTTAAAACCTGCAAGGACAGGGATGATCAGCTGCTAGGCACATTAGATGAATCAATTCTGGATTACATGGCAGTTTGAGAAAGCCCCCAGTTTAGAGTAAGAGGGAATTGGGTCCAAAATGTCATGATCAATTCCTAAAATTGGGAACACGTAAAACTGTGTTTGTTAGAAATAAAAAAGAAGCATGAAGTCCTAATATGTGAAGTGAGCTATAGAGCTTTATATATATGTATATATATGTGCCAAGGAAGCAAAGAAGTAGAAGCAAAACCTTATAGAGTTACAAGAGATTATGGGATCCTATAGTATAGTATAATATTTTAAAAAATAAATAGAAGTGCCAACATGGCCCATACTACAATTTAGTCAGAAAAGTAAAATGTTCCATTTGCTCAAAAGCATGTGAGAGAGCGTCCACTCTTTCTCTTGCTTCTCTTATTTTTGTTAGCACATTACTCAAAGGTTTGAACTGCTCTATTTTGTCTGTTGATTAATCATCAGCTATGGCAGGATGGGGGGGGATCTAAAGGGTAGAGAGGAACTGAGCAAACAAAATAAATCCATTGTTCCTTATCCAGAGTGTCCCTCTTTGGATGTGTTGCCTTTGAGCTCCCTTTCTCTGTTGTCATGCTGTAGTGAGGGGAATGTTGGGTTGTATAATGCGCCTGCTCTCAAACAGCTCCTTTTCAGATTAGTAACCAAGATTCTTTCATCTGGGGATAATAGGCAGACTCTCAATGCAAGAATGTGATACAAGACACTGGCCTTCAGAAAATATAAGAGTTGAGACACAAATTGAACTGAGGCTGAAAAGAGCCAAAAGAGATCAATTAAAACTAACCTGGAATATTGTCACCCCCAAGCAACCACAATAACTGGCATTTCCATTCCCAGGATACTTGTTTCAAGGATTCCTGAGATGCATCTCTTGAATCGAGGTTGACACTCCTACAAATATAGCCCACAATCTAGCAGCTAGTGAAGAGATTGTGCTGTCTAGCCAACCCCATGGATATCAAAGGGATGATTATCTAATGGAAGTCACTGGGACAAGGCTTAATATGGGCCAGACTGCTGGAAAGGTAAATAAAAGGGGCTGTTTCATACAGCAGTTTAAAATATTGCAAAGTCATCCCATAACTCTTTTTGCATGCTGCGGAGGCTTGGTCAGGAATTAGGAGAAATTCTAACGGAACTATTGTTTTACTTAGTTGATTCCAAACATAGAAACTCATGTTTATATAACTACAAGATGCTTTGTAAAGTTCCAAAAATAGGCTCAACTTTTAACTCCAAGGATAGCATTGAGTCTATTCCCTAGAAAGGGGGTGTAGTCAGAACTATTTTTCCAGTGCTTGTAGATATGGCTGGGAAGTAGAGGAGACATTTAGCTATATAGAGACACTTTTTTGCTTATTTTAACATAAGTATTTTAGTCAGTGATGTTATGCTTTTTTGAGAGAGAGAGAGAGAGAGAGAGAGGGAGGGAGGGAGGGAGGGAGTTGCTGAAAAATCCTTTCATAAATGGATACCATGTGACAGATGCTACTTAAGGGAGGGGAAACCAACAAGATGAAAATGCAAATCTTCCAACATTGTTGGTCTGTGATTCCAGTTTTTTGGATTAAACTAAGTTATGCAGTGAAAGGAAAATATGTGGGCATGCACATTGCATCTGTTGGCAACCCCTTAAAGAAGATAAAGCTTGTCCCGAACTTAAATATTGGTGCTCCAAAATTGCACCATAATCTCAGGAAAAATGCACTTAGGTTAAGGAGTTGCCAATAGGTGCTACATTTGAGCTCATACAGGCTTGGAAATACCCTTTCCCCTTTAAATCTGGATCGCTACATTGGGATTACCACTACATGATTCCAGAGCCTCATGTTGTGATGGAATGATCAACTATTCCTAAAACAGAGATGTCTTCCAGAGATACTAGATCTGGTAGCTGGCTAGTAATTCTGGGAGCAGTACTTATAGCACATCTGGAGCAACTGAAGGCAGAACAAGAAGCAAAGGATGGAAACTAATCAAGGAGAGAAGCAACCTAAAACTAAGGAGAAATTTCCTGACAGTTAGAACAATTAATCAGTGGAATGACTTGTCTCCGGAAATTGTGGGTACTTCTAAGACTGGAAGTTTTTAAGAAGAGCTTGGACAAAAAATTGTCTGAAATGCTGTAGGGTTTCCTGCTAGGAAACCTCCAAGGTCCCTTCCAACTCTGTTATTCTGTTATTTTGGATGAAGCTAGGTTAGGGAAGGCTGCGCTAGATAACGATTAGTTTTGACAGCTGGTCAATTGTTGAACAATTTTTATGAGATCTATCTTTCTCCAACTACCCAAGTTTGAGACATATAGGTTCAGATCAGAATTTAGGGGGGGAAACCCTCATGACACACAATATTTTTAATATTTGTTTATTTAGTGGTATAAGAGTTGGAAAGGGAATGCTGGCAAGCATAAAGACAGACAATGGATCTCAGAAATGGTAGTCAATGAGCCAGTGTGGTACACTCGTTCAGATGTTGATTAGAACCAAGTCTGTGTTCGTCACTGAAGCTCACTGGGGGACATTGGACTAATTACTGTATTCTCTGTCAGCCCAACTCATAAGCTTGCTGTGAGGAAAAATTGGAGGAAAGCACAACATATACCACCTTGAGCTGTCTCAGGAAAGATAAGATATAAATCTATCTAATAATTAAACATATAAAATAAATAAATCTTCTGAGCAACATTATATCTTTGGAGCCCTTCATCCCAGTCAAGTGAGTAGACCAAATAGCTGGGGTTTCACCAGCCATCAAAGCGTGTCAAAAACATCTCTTCAGCTGCTGATAATTTTGAGTAAAGAGATCCTTTCCCTTAGTCAAAGAACATAAATGTTGTATAAATGTGCTCGTGTTCAGACTGTCAGCCTCAACTAGGCCTTTTTCTTTTTCTTTTAGGGTATTTCAGTACATCCTGATTACATCCAATTTTCTAAACTTTGGCTTGTACTTGTGGCAGTCCTGACATAAAACTAAAATCATGATTGGCTTTTGAAGCATTATTATTTCTTTTCCATTACATATCCATCTAGTAAATCCCAGAAGAAGAAATGTTGCAGATTTATAACTTTACCTAGGAACTAAATTATGCATGTTGCAACACTACAGAGCAAGGCCCAAAGAAGTTGAATAGAAGGGCAGGTTTTCAGGGCCAGCTGAAGAACAGATTTCTGTGCTTGAGAGATTGCCTTGGAAATAGATGATTTATGCCCTCCAGGATGGTCCTAGCAACTGATGGGTGATGAATCATCTTTCTCACTCCTGTACTGCTGTCTCAGCAAAAATTCACTTCCTGCTGTTAAAGACATCGTTCTCATCTTTCATCACAGAAGTGAATAAAAGTTAGATCAGATCTTCCAGTAGATTTCCTGACAATTTGCAGTTGATCACAAAGGTTTTTCTCTTTCAACAAATTTAAATTTGTCCACAAAAGTGAAGAAAGCTTGATGGAAATCGGAGAAGGTTTGTATATAGAAGGGATTGGGTGTGACCCAATGTCATATCATAAACTATTATTTGAAGCCTCCCTCAGTTTCAAAAGAGGCCTGGCCATGCAGCTATTATTGAGAAAAGACAAGTTCAGTGCTCTGAGGAACATGCAAAACTAGTTGTGCAGTGCTTTGGATCCTGGCCAATAGCTATAACATCCCAGCTTAAAGATTTTAGCATTATTACTGAGTGAGCATAAGTTAAAAATGCCATATTATTCAACTCTGCTAAAAAAAAATTCCATAAGCATTAAAGCAGAACTTTAGAACATAAGTATAGAGTGTCAAACAATTGCATATCTCACTTGATATTTTTTTTCTGAAGCTCTAAGAAGCCCAGCACAAAGATTGCTTCTGAATGCGGTTGCTTCTCTGAAGCCAGGTAGTCCAACAGGACCTGACTGGTTCAGGCACACCAATTCCTTGAAGCCTAACTTGTACAAGGAGAGTATGGCACCAGGACCATCTGCCTCATGACATTGCTCTCCCAAACCCAGCAAATCACACTTCACCTTCTGTCCATTCTCAGTTCTGGTTAGCAGATAATGTGTGATGTTGAAATATCCATTTCCTTCATAGATGATCACTCCTGGCCATTTGCGTATTCCAGAACATCCAGATATCCTATGCAAAGTGCTTGCATAGCTGGGCTCTCACTAACAGCATTCTCTCCCTGCCCCAATAATGCCGTGGGCTAAGGAGGTTTTAACTTAGAGGCAGAGCACATGCTTTGCATGCCCCAGATCATAGGGCTTAATCCCTGGCTTCTCCAGTTAAAAAGATGCTTCTAGTCAGAGTGTACCATACTACAGATGTACCAGTGTTTCGATCAAAATAAGGCACTTTCATCAATCTTTGAAACTAAGAAATGCCATTATAATTCAGTTGAGGGTATAGTTTGCTACGGCCACCAAGAGTTGTTGGCTACAAGATGGGCAGCAAATAAATTTCCTAAATAAATTAATAAAATGGAGTCTCCTCTCTTTCCTTACCAACCTCAGATGATTACTTTTACCATTGTTATTTTTTGATGGAACTGCCAACATAGGATGAAGATCCATTTGACTCAAGCATTGTTTTTTGAAATACATAGTAGCCTTTCTCAATTTGCATTACTGTATTGGAATTCACTTAATAACGAACTGCCCTTAAAAACTCCTTGGAAATGGATGCAAAATGTCCTAATGCAACAGTCTCATCACCATTCAGGAGTAATTCAAGGTATTTGTTATCACCTATAAGGTTCTACAGGGCTCATTCCCACACAACTTTGACCATCCAGGCTATGCAAATACTTCTGGAAGGCCCTCGGTCTTTTGAGAGCTGAAACAGGAGGGGGCACTGAAGTGAGTATTTAGCATCTGGGCAGTAGTGACATTCAGATATGTGAACAACCGGTTCTCTGTGTGGATGCCACTTCCAGAAGTCCATTCTGGGCCTGGGCAACAAAAAATTAGCTACCGGTTCTGCTGAAGTGGTGCGAACTGGCTGAATCCCACCACTGTATCTGGGACCCGGTGGCCTGCCTTCCCTCTGGCACTGCCTGCCCTTGCGATTATAAGATTGGTCCCAAACTTGCAGGCCTTTGGAAAGGCAGCTAACAGTTGGCTCTTTCCTTGGGCATTTGGGTCAGGATGATCAGAATTCACATTAAGAGGAACAGAACAAATTTTGGGCTCTGAACCACAATTATTTTTAGTTTTATGCAGTTGATTTTCTATTGTTGTTATTGTTCACTTGTTTTTGAATACTTGTTTTGTGACTTTGGGCTTTCATGCTTCTTCTGCATCTCTCTCTCTTTCTCTTGTCTGATGAAAAGTTCTGAAGAACTTGAAAATTTGTTCATGCCTTTGTTCTTTTTTCATTGGTCCTAAAAGAGATATTTTTGCCCTTCCTTTTTCTCATTGACCAATATAGTCATTTTGTTCCTTATGCTATTTCTTGGCAGTTAGTGTCCTTCCAGGAAATGATATCACCCAAAGCATCAATTGAAATATCCTTAGGCGTCTCGTGCCAAGGGGCTACAAATCTATCAGGGCAAGATTTTCAAGTCCACGCATTGCATTCGATGGGTGAACTGCTCTAGTTAAAACATTAAACTGGCACATTGTACCATCAACGATCCTCTTTTTCAGTAGCTGAATAGTGGATTTCTGTTGGTTTCAACATTAGAGGCTTAGCTATCTACCCTCAGATCAAATGCTAGCTGCTGCTGCTCGGGAGGACAAGGCATATGGGGTGATTTGGCTCAGCTGGGCAGTATGTATTTGGTTAGCACATGGGGACTAGATAATATGCAGTTGCCTTACTACTGATTCACTGAACTTTAGTTTACCAAGGTCAAAGAGTAAAGTTTCCAAGCAGGCTTGAGATTCCACACATCTCTTTCTGCAAATAAAACACTGGCTTCTGGGCATCAACTGGCATTTAGAAACTAAACAATGTGGCCGTATAAAACACGCACAGCTCCAAACCAAATCATATCAGAATGATCCCTAAACCGATCAGATATAGAAATACAGAAAGCAGCTTTAGCATACCGGTAGGGCTACATGTGATAAGTTCCTAGGTGGTATAAACGTAGGTGCTTCTATGATGAACATTTGAACTATTGCATATGTGGGTTTCTAGGCTACATGTTGAGTAGCAGGAGCTGTGCCTTATTTTTCCATGATTAAATATGAATCACAGAAAACTAGAGGACTTTTTTGTCCCACTCTAGCTACAGGACACAATCCGTGGGAACTGTGAAAGGTGATTTCATGAGCAGTTCTGCTACTGGTCCAGTCCCAATAATTCAATATGTATATCTGCATGTATATCTATCTCCTTGTAGGCAGTTCTATGGAATTAGCCTTGTTATTTTTTAAAACTTTGGAATAAAAACTGACAGCAACTTCCCAGAACTAAATGTTTGCCAAAAAACATTCAAAAGGCCTCACTGTATACACAGTTTCACAGTTCTGTCCTTTGACATCTATTCTCACGGGGACCTCAAATGTCTCAGTACTTGGTTGTGGGAATGGACAGATGCTGAGGCCAACTGTTGCCTTTTCCCCAAAAGGAAATGAAGTCATTTGTTGGTAGAAAGACCACTTCAGAGGTCTGGATTTGCTGAAAGAAAATATTGCTACAGATTCTGAAATGCCCATTTTATAAGTTTTGGAATGTCAGTTAAGATCTTTTGGAAATATCTACAGTGGATCCAAAAAGCGCCACAGGTGGAAATAGACCTTATGTAGAAGAGACAAAAAATGGTCTTGAGACACATTCTGATACAGGCCGATATAAACAGTTGATTAAGGCAGCATGAGCACAGAACAGAGCAAGCAAAGTAATAATAATAATAATAATAATAATAAAGTTGGAAGGGACCTTGGAGGTCATCGAGTCCAACCCCCTGCTCAGGCAGGAAACCCTATACCATTTCGGACATGTGGCTGTCCAGTCTCTTCTTAAAAACTTCCAGTGTTGGAGCATTCACCGCTTCTGGAGGCAGGTTGTTCCACTGGTTAATTGTTCTAACTGTCAGGAAGTTTCTCCTCAGTTCCAGGTTGCTTCTCTCCTTGACTAGTTTCCATCCATTACTTCTTGTCCTGCCCTCAGGCGCCTGGAGAATAGCTTGACTCCCTCTTCTTTGTGGCAACCCCTGAGATATTGAATACTGCTATCATGTCACCCCTAGTTTCTTCTTTTCATTAAACTAGACATACCCAATTCCAGCAAACGTTCCTGATATGCTTTAGCCTCCCCCCTAATCATCTTTGTTGCCCTTCTTTGCACTCTTTCTAGAGTCTCAACATCTTTTTTACATCGTGGTGACCAAAACTGGATGCAGTATTCCAAGTGTGCCTTACCAAGGCATTGTAAAGTGGTATTAATACTTCACGTGATCTTGATTCTATCCCTCTGTTAATGCAGCCAGCACTGTGTTGGCTTTTTTGGCAGCTGCAGCACACTGCTGGCTCATATTTAAGTGATTGTCCAATAGGACTCCGAGATCCCTCTCACAGTTACTACTATTGAGCAAGGTACCCCCTATACTATACCTGTACATTTGGTTTTTCTTGCCTAAATGTAGAACCTTACTTTTTTCACCATTGAATTTCATTTTGTTAGATAGCGCCCAATGTTCAAGTCTGTCCAGGTCCTCCTGTATCTTAAGCCTGTCTTCTGGAGTGTTGGCTATTCCTGCCAGGTTGGTGTCATCCGCAAATTTGATGAGTTCCCCAGCTATCCCCTCATCCAAATCGTTGATGAAGATGTTGAAGAGCACTGGCCCCAGAACAGAGCCCTGGGGCACCCCACTGCACACTTCCCTCCCTGTAGATGCGGTTCCAATGTCTTTTTTGTGGAAGCCCCAAAAGGAGGAGAAAGAGCAGCAGCAACCAGTAAATATCTTGGTATTTGCTACAGGTTCCAAATTATTAAATCATTCCATGATGTGGGACAGATGTTGTGGCAAAGAAATTCAAAACAAACATCAGGCTGAGAAAGGCAATAGAGACCAACATGACACTGCTCTATAATTCCCTATGGGTCAGTTCCATACAGTTTCCAAATGACTGGACCAATGAGTAATAGGAGATTGAGCAAGTCATATAAACAGAGCAAATCCCAAGGTCTGCAATCAGTTCAGTGGAGTGTCTACAGTAAGCAGCGGTTCCCAACTGGGGAAGGCGGGTGGGGAAAGATCTTTGCTCCAGTGTCTTCCAAACGTTCCTCGCAATATTCTATCCAGATCTGTTTGCATAACACAATGTACTCTTTAAAAAAAAGTTATCCATGTTCCCACTGATTCTTAGGTTCTTAGAGCAACAAAAGAATAGTAAATTAATTCAGAGGAAAGAATTCCTTCTTGCGAAGAATTAATCCTGCAGTGGAAGCAAAATTACAGCAGACAAGAGACCAATAATTAGGGATGTATTCTTTCCCCCCTCAAAATGAAGAAAAATGAAGACATGAAGAAGAATAAATCACAATGGGAGCTAAAGAGGATGAAATGAGCCTGTTATATGGATAGGTAGGCCAAAGTAGCTTAAGATATTTCACTATTCTTTTGGCCACCTGGGCTTGGAAATTCGCTCCCAAAGTACTGTTAAGCACTTACTGCAAATAAATTATTCAGTGTGTCATGCAACAACTTCTACCACCCCAGGTAGCAGCCCAATGAATATACTGGAACAGAGTCATGAGAATTTTATTTCATCTTCTCAGGAGGAGGAGGATTTGTGGAAGACTGCCCTAACATGACAGTCCTAAGACTGCCCTAACATGACAGTCCTAAAAGCAGTCCTAAGCATGACAGTCCTAAGCAACTTTTCCTTCTTATTCAGAACTGAGCCATAAACATACTAGAGATAAGAATGATCTTTCAGAAGATAGCAATCCATTTTGACATTCTTATGAATAAAGCTACATAATAATACACCCATGAAGTCACAAGGGATTAAGATGAAAGTGAAAAGAGACTCTACTGTTAGTATGATTTCTCTTCCTGGTCTTCTGCAGTGGTTCGATGATACTTAGAGTACTGAGTCCAGGGGCAGGTACCAGAAAACTCAAGAAACATCACACTTTAAAAAGGACATGGAAAAGCAATATCTGCAGTGCAAGGCAAAAGGTGGGGTCAGCCTGATGAAATTAGCATTGGGCTGTTGTGACACATAACCCCACAGCTGTTTTGCATGAATTATGATGTTGCACATTGATGCCACAGTATCATTTTTGTCCCTCTGTCTTTACCGCATGCCCTACTAGGAATGATTGAAAAAGAAGACATGTTTAGCTTGAAAAGGGGGAAGACTGATTGCTGATAAGAGTGTACAAACATCTAAAAGGTTGCCACATATACAACCTGCTGTTTGTTGAAACTGGGAGTATGTCAAGGACCAAAGGGCTGAAATCCAAAGAAAGGTGATTCAGGCTGAGTATTAGGATGAATTTGATGGTAAGCTGTTGAGCAGTGGAATTGTTTGCCAAGAACAGTGGTAGACTCTCTCCTGCTGGAGGCTTTCTAATGGGAGCTGGATGAGGATGGTTCAGCGTAGGAAACTCAACATCAAATTGTCAACATGCAGGATGAGAACTGTAGACTGAGGACGCAATACAGAAGCTTTGTCCTACATTGATGCAAACTTTTCTGTGGAGTAAACAACAAAGACAATGCATACAGGTAGTCCTTCACTTAGGACCACAATTGAACCCAAAATTTCTGTTGCAAAGTGAGACATTTGTTAAGTGAGTTTTTGCCCCATTTTATGACCTTCCTTGCCACAGTTGCTAAGTGAATCGCTGCAGTTGATAAGTTAGTAACACGGTTGTTAAGTGAATCCGGCTTCCCTGTTGATTTTGCTTGTCAAAAGGTTGCAAAAGGTGACCTTGGGACACAGCAATGGTCATAAGTATGACCAAGCATCTGAATTTTGATCACGTGATCATGGGGAATGCTACAAAAGTCGTAAATGTGAAAAATGGTCATAAGTCACTTTTTTCACTGCCGTTGTAACTTTGAACGGTTACTAAATGAACTTGTTGTAAGTCGAGGACTACGTGTATTATTATGCTATGCTATTAATATACATTTATTAAATAATATTTAAAAAAAAACCTTTACCATAAAAGTAGAGCTACTTGTAAACCAGAGCTTTGAAAGAGCTCTTTTACTTTGATCACTTTGCTGGTTATGTTTTTTCACTAACTGGGACACCAATAGTTTTAAAATTTCAGAGGCACCCATATTGTGCTTCTCTATTTTTACTTCCTCCTTGCTAAGTAGAGAGACTTTTCTTCCATTTGTCTTTGCTTGCTTTCTGTTCTCTGGTCTTCCATAGACACCACCCTGAGCTGAGCTGGAAGTTCAGCTAGTGCTGCTAGTATTTTTGCAGAAATCCCTTAAAGCAGAAGAGAATAGCTTTCATTTAAAATAGATACCCTTGTTATTTCTTTATGGAATCCAGTATTTAATTTGGGTTTTTGAGGAGACTTCTGTGAGCCACTTCAGAACAATCCTGGATGTGGCCCCACAATGTTGACTGTGTTTGACACCTGTTTATTTCTGGTGCCAAATACTATGGTAATCAGAATCAAGTAAAACTAGCATTTTCTTTGAAACACTGAGTTTTGTAAGTAGTCTGTTCCATCATTTGTCTCACTCTAGCTTCTAACACTAGCAGATTTTTCCAGGAGAAAGTGAGGCTTTCAACTTTGTAGAGACCTCCAAGGTCTACACATTGTATGTATCTAGAAGACCGCCAAGGTCCCTTCCAACTCTATTATTCTATGTTCAATGGAATAATGCCTTGTGTGGTGCATTGGGATCTGTTCAAGAGATTTCATTTAATTTCAACTTATAGGGGTTTGGGGGTTGAGATTGTGGGGAGTTCCAATTGCCACCACAGTGGAAGTGAATCAATGAAGAAGCGTCTGTGCTCTTATTCGCAACATATTGAGGTTGAAAGCGGTGAAGAGAATCTACTTTTAATAGAATGGGGAGTGGAAATGCCCAAAGCATCACAAGTAGCCAAGCAGGAGATGTTTGTTTGTATAGCAACTCACCCAAATATAACTGAATGACACGGATTATGAACTTCATAAATTTGGTCAGTTACATTTCTGTATGATGCTGCCAAAAGTCAAAACCAACTAAACAAAAATCCAAGGGTGTGTGTGCATGTGTGGTGGTAGGGATTCTCTTTTAATTTCCAAAGGCTAATGCCTTTTTATAAAGAAATCACCCTGCTTCTATTTGATTTGAGCTCCACAGTTCTTTCCTTAGAGCTAAACTTCATGTTTTAAACCTAAAAATGTGTGAATTCCCTTCTTGGAAGTTCCCATAGCATAAAAACAGGGCCAAGCTTTTCAGCTCTTCAAGGTTGCAGCCACACTGCTGGTCATTGCTGAGAGTTCTCACCTGTTGGCTTTGTAGTTCTGCAATGAGTCAAACTTCCCTCTTCTTTGAGATGGTATGGCACTGGAAAACCTTTGACTAAAAATGATTGTCACAATGTCTGAGGATCATTTCAGGTAGACTGCTCCTAGTTCTGCTCCTCAGAAAATTTGGATGCCTCCCTATCCTTCAAGGTAATGTAAAAGATAAAAGAAATGACGAAAGCTTCACCTCGAAGAGCTTTCAATGCTGCGGACCATGGCTTTTGCCATTCCTTCACACAGCTATTTAATATACTTGCAACCTGAATACTGTAGGAGTTGCATTTGAATGACCAATTAATGACTGTCTTGGAAAAAACCCAGCGATTTATAATTTTTATTAGCATCCTGATATCTCTTGAATCCATATTTGATCTAGACCAGGGGTGTCAAACTGGCGGGCCTGATGCGTCATGGGCAGGCCACACCCACCCCGGCTCCGCAAAGGCAAAAAACGTCATGATACGTCAAATGAGGCAATAGAGTTTGACACCCATAATCTAGTGTCATGGTTCTGACTAATGAAACACTTCAAAGAACTTCCAGGCATTGTTTATCCTAAAAAGTCTTTATTCATGTAACAAAGTGTCGGCAGGGCATGGAGGGATGCCAAGATCTGAATTCCCCTCCCCTGAGCACATGTTTTGCCAGCATATTTCCCTCCCTTAATTTGCTGTCATAAATCACGTTCTCCAATCAGTTTGAAGGCCAAAGGTTCTCTTCCTTTTCTCACACACATTCTTTCTCCTCCCCTCCCAGCATCATCTAAGTTAACTCTAAAAATACCACACAGCTCTGCATATTTTGTCTAAGCAAGAACATCCAATGTTAGCAGCGTTGACATCTAGACTGTATGCTTTGAAAATACTTTGAAGTGTATCGTTAAGGCAGTTAGTATTTGTAGGCGATGAAATTGCATTTCCTAAACAGGAAATCTCTTTGTATATATTTTTTTTGCTCAATCATTTCACCCTAATTAAAAATGGAAGTGTTTCAAAATTGCTTCTTAAAAAGTAAAATTTGACAAGAATGCTGGTTTAGAAAAAGGATGTGTCTAATCAAGATATCTTGGAAGTGGCCTTGTATGATTTCAGAATTATAAGGCTGGAATAACTATAATCCTCAATTACTGTAATGCTCAATTACTGTAATGCTCAATTTAAGTGCAATTTTAGGATGTACATTAAAGTAGCATACCATGCCAGAGAAAAACATTTTTAATCTAATCTTTTTCTAATTGCAGGGACTTTTTTTAACACTGGGGAAGCATCTGGATATGGGATTTCATCCCTTTATTTTGAAATAAGGATAATATCTTGGGCTTGTTCTGAACATGCAGATTAGTGATCAAGATCATAGCAGCAGATGACTTGAAAAGATAATTTACACTTAGCTCAAGGTCCTGTGATGAGGCAACATTTGCAATATCCAAGCTAGCTTTTTCTGAGGTTCATAATCTCATTAATCGCTATCTGCAACTCACAAATTTCCCTAAGTGAGTTATTTGCTTGCATCTCCATTTCCAAGACAAAATAATTTCCCAGTCCTTGAATCTCCATCATTCATCATGATGTATACATTTCATTATATCTTCTATAGTTTGTCTTTCTTTGAAAATTGAATTTCCAATGAAATGCTGTACTCCATTTCTAGTCTGAAAAATAAATAAAAATAAAAATAAAAAATAGGTTTTTCCCATGTGTCAGTTATTTTATATTTCTATGCATGGAACACAAAATTGTATTTGGTGATCTGAAACAAGCTCACATTGCTGACACATTTGTGTTCACATGACTAATCCAGAGATTTCTTAACAAGACATATCCCCCCCCCCCACACACACACCTGCCCTCCTTGTTTGTATAAACACAGTTTAGCTTACCTTTCATACAATGGCACTGCCAGGATTGAATGGAACTAGGCAACTTACCACCTGGGGAAAGCCAACATCACAACTCTCTCTGTGGAATTGCACAGCCATGGTTCTCTTATTTTAAAAGAAATAAAAGGAGTCTCCCTTCCTGGCACTTCAGAAGAAAATGAATGGATCTCCCTTCCCTGCAACCCCATTTCCTCCTCTTAATTCTTATTGGATGGATAGTGATAGCAGCAATACCAGTTTCCTTCTTGGATCCTAGTAAGGGGACTGAATATGTTATTGAAAACTTTCTAGGCCTTTACTCTGCAATACTCCCATTTCCTACACACACAGAGACACACAGACACACACACACCACCACCACCACCACCACCACCACCACCAATTTGGTGAGATTTGCTTGAAACTGTCCTTTGGGAGACCATGGATTATCCGATCCATGAATCTGTGCCAACCAATCAAGCCCTAAGTGTCCCAATACTTTTCGGAGAGATAAAACCTGTTGTTCATTGTCCAGAACTGTGGACTGAGCACAGTGAAGCTGTTCTGCTTGCAGAAAGCCCCAGTTTTAAGCCAAAGGCTCTCAGGCTTTGCAAAATTATTACCATTCAAATTCAGAAAGCTGGCACACCAGGTGTTTTAGTGGCAAGACTGGTTATAGGACACTTTCATGAGATGCTCCAACTTATCAAAAAGCAATAGTATTGCACTTGGTAACTTCCCAAGTCTTCTCAAGATTACCTTGTTTTTGCTGTTATCTTTGTCATAACTTTGAATACTAGCTTTTTCAGTTCTTCACATGTTCCTAATATCAATGTTAACTACTCAACATAACAAAGTCGGATGGAGTTTGAGAATTAATATGAGTGCTTGTTTAAAACACAAGGGTAGGAATTGCACATTTTAAAAAATAAAAGTAATTGCTCTATCTTGTTCTGCCAAAATATTTATTTTCTAGATCATCAAGAACAATAATAGTTCAGCACAATTTTTAAGGTTAGTTTTTTTCAGGCAGCTCACAGATATCTTTCCTGTGCACACATTCAAGAGAAGTACCTATAGTTTTGCTGAGCCCTCAACCTCCTTTGATCAACCTCGAATGGATATTCCAGGGCAAAGGATGATACACACATTAGATACAGGCTGTAAAATGGAGACATACAAATATGCTGGTGTAGAAAGAAAAATCTTCATCAGGGTCCAGTCCAAGCTGGGAATAAACAAAATGTAGACTGCTTTAGAAGGAAGGTTGTAGTTTATTGAAGAGGAGAGCCAGACAGAAAGATGGCTCTGGAAAATCTGACCACATGTAGTAGGGAGTGGTGGGTTTTTATACCTTCTTGAGCTTATGTTTGGAGTTGTTCCTGTGGCATAAACTTTGACCTGAGTCTGAGTGTGCCTTTCTGGTATTCTGATGGTGGTGGATTAATACTATTATGTCCCAAAGGTCATATCCTGCTTCCCTGGGGCTGTGGCTGATGACTGTTGGATTTTTTGGTGTGAGGGATTGTTGATTCTAGGGATCTTTGTCTTTCTAATCCAAGTTTCCTGGCTCCAATTTTTCTGACAAGATTATCACATCTGCATTTCTGCAGACCTGGTTTCTGTTTGGGGCAGAGAGACTTGGGGAGGGAGGCTTGGTTTCTGCCTTTAAGATCCTTTGGGAAAATATAATATTCTGCCTTTTAATATTCCCAAAAATATTTCTTTCCTCAGGGGGCGGCTGACTTCCTACACTGGTTTCATGTATATTAGTCCCCCCCCCAAAGAGGAAGAGAATCTATACTTTTTAAAGAACTCATGCTGTCTTATTGTCATACAGTTGTGGAAAGAGGAACTTGGGTGTGACTTGAGTAAGAACAAACAGCTTTAGGATGAAACATCTGGTTCCTCTTTAATATTATGGACTACTTCTGAATTAAATGCCAGTTGCCATATACATATTGGTTGCCTAAAACATATATATATGTTGCCTTGAATGGAAGTTTATGGAATTCTTTGACTCTGTGGAAATATACATTGTATATTGATTGCAGATAACTATTGCACAAGAATAGAAAATTAAATGGACCTCATAAATAATATTTTTCAAAACTGAATACGTAACAACACGCTTCAGGTTATCCAGTCATGCATACAATATTAAGGCCCCTTTTCTGCCTACTGCTAGCAGATCTGGACTGCAAAAACCAGCATGGTCACTTGATGGCAGCAAAGAGGGTTTTTCTAATTTCCACTGAATCTGATCCAGACTTTTGTATTAAATCTGAATTTTCTGGTAGCTATGTACTATACAAGCACCTAGCCATTTCCCAGGCACCACAGAAACTTTTATGCACAGGCAGCACACAAATGGGAATGCTCTGGCCTGTTTTTACAGACTTCTCAGACATCACAAAGGATCTGGAAAACTGTCTGCCCGACTCCTCATTTATCCTCTAAGCTAGAATGATTTTTGTTTGTTTGTTTGTTTGTTTATTCATTCAGTTCTGATCCTGCACAACTTCAACTTCTGAGTGGCTCAAAGATAGCATTATCCTAGACAGGTCTAGGGAGCTGATCTTACTTCCCATAGGTTTTGCTTACTTTCCATTCCATGTCGCATGTGATTGCATGGAAGAGATGCTGAAACAATGTATGCCTAGCAAAGATTTACTTCCATGGAACCTCAACAACTTCAGCTTCATTTAGAGGAAGTCAGGGTTAATTAATCCTATATTCAGCAGTTCTCATGATATGGCTAATTGTTGGAGGTTGTATAGTTCAATGCAAGAGTGGATTTGTTTAGGCTAAACATAACTCATTTAGTTTGGTTTAGTTGGATAGGTCAATCTACTGCCACAACACAATAACCCCCACTAGACTCTCAGTTAAATGTGTCATATAAGCAAAGCCAAATGGTATTGTGTGTTTGTGCATTTGATCTCCATAATTCCATAATTCCTCTCTGCCTGTTGATAGTTCAACACTTCACCTGTTATTCTACATGTAAGAGCTGCAGAAATAAACCTTACAACATAGGCAATTACTTAATATAAGTTTCTTGTTAATGTAATTTCTCCAAAGCCAGAAGCACTTTCATACTTCCATATTGTTCCCAAGACAACCATATGGATGTGTCCATTAAATCATTAGAAATAATCTCGATTTGAAGGAGGTTAACTTTTCACCCTATATTGTTCCACTGTTTTAGTGAAAGTTGTTAGAGGTCATTAGCTGGAATTTAATTCTAACACAGAAGCTCTGTCTCCAAAAACAGAAAGACATGGGACCTTTAGGGCTAATATATATATATATATATATCAACACTAATAAACAATGCTACAATAAAGTTAGAACCAACTTCCTTCAACCTGGTAGTCTCCAGATGTCCTGGATTACAACTTCCAACAATACCAGGGGGTCCCCCCTCAGGCCATGACAGAAGATATGGATATAGCAAAGGGATTTCCAGGTGAAACAAATCATTAACGAAGTATAGTAATGTATGCAGTCTTCAGGTGAAAGGATCTGGTAACAGAAAGCAAATGCTTCTTTGAATAGAAAAGTCTCATCATCTCTTTCTATATTTACTTGTAGGACTTCTTCATCTGGATTGCAAAAATCCAAATGGCCCCTACCTTGTAGCAAGGAAATATGAAAACCAAGCTTTTTGCTCCCATCCAGTTGACTGGATTATTGCTGCCCCAAATTAGAAGATTGATTGATTGATGATTGATTGATTGATTGATTAGCAAGCCATCTCCCCTACAAGGTGACTCTGAGAGGCTTACAAATTATAAAACAAGTAAAAAAGAGGTAAAAGAGTAAAAGATTAAAATGACACAGATTAAAATATTATTTAAAACTGTACTAAAACCGATCTAAGAGAGGTAAGAGATGGATGGGACAGGGGTGAGGTCTCAGCCACTTCCAGCAGTAAGCACCCCCCTTGGGCCCCCAGGCCTTCCAGAAGGCCAAAAGGGAGGGGGCAGTTCTCACCACCAATGGTAGAATGTTCCACAGGGATGGGGCCACAGCAGAAAAGACTCTTCTCCTTGGTTTTGCCTGCTTTGATTCCTTACCAGAGGGGATCCGTAGCAGGCCTCTTCTGCTGGTGGGATGGGGTGGGGAGAGAGGGCTCCTCAGCTACCCTAGTCTAGATGGACCCATGCCATCTAGGGCTTTAAAGGTAACAACGAACACCTTGAATTGGATCCAGAAGCAAACTTTTAACTGGTTGCCAGAGATCAACCCACAAATGCAATCAATGCCTTTTCTGTCCCATAACCTGATCTGAAACCAGACTGAAAGGGGTCAGATCAAGATTGTTTATTAACAATCTCTGTTGATCTCAAAGTTCAGCAGAGGTATATCTAGTTAACACTGGGGGTTGGGGTGTTCTCTAACCACTGAAGTGGTATTGGCTAGATTGGGAAACTAAACAATCATCCTGGAAAAATGTAATGGGAAACCACTTCTGTAAAAGTCCCAAGAAAACTGCATTGATGCTCTCTTCAGAAGTCAAGGGAGTTCATACACTGACATTTTAGCTCAAAAATAACTTGGGCAGGATATTGGACAAGAAGACCCACCCCCCCGCAAAGTCCCTTCCAATTCTATGATTCTATGACTTACGAGACCACTGAAAACAATTTTAAAAAGCTAACATTTTAGTTGGGCAAATAGAAATGAAGAAGCAATTGGCCCTTGGTCATACTGGTTGGAGGACTATGGAATCTGAAATCTCAAGAGTCATGTTTAGGGAAGGTTGATTTTCGGTTTCTCTTGTTCCTAATTTGAGGATGTGATGTTCCCTGTTTGCTCTTTAATAAAACATGAGGCCCCTAGTGTTAGCAGAGAGAGTGATAAATTCATGTCATATTGGAGCAGCATCTGAAAAATATTTTTGAGAAATGGTAGGAGGGAACAGGAAGTCTGTTTCCTAGGTGCATGATGGTTAAGGCCTTGGACTGGCATTGGGGCACCCAAATTCTAGTCTATCCTCATCCATGGAAACCCACTGAATAATTATGAACCTGTTACTGTTTCTCAGTCCAGCCTATCTCACAGGGTTGTGGTTGCAAGGAAAAAAATGGAGGAGAAAAATTGTCTCCTTCAGCTCCTGAACAAAAGATCTAACCATTGAAATAAACAAGCACATAAAAAGTACATTTTCCTTTTACCTGATGTAGTGAAAAATAGATGCTCTATAGCACTTCCAAGTATGCCCAACATTCTGGATTTTTCACAGCTCTTCTTTTGTAATTTGCAACATCCTGGAGCACTAACCCAAGGCTACATTTCTCTAGTATGTTTGCTTTTCAGACTTTGTTTTTTATTTAATGCTTAACTGGTTCTGCTCTGCTTTCTATATGTTTACTTCTTTACTTCAGTCACCGCCTATCTTTCTGTTCAAACTGAACTCTCAGGGCAGCTTATTTCTAAAAAACTAAAGAATAATATACAAAACTGCAAAAGGTGAAATAAAATAAAATGAAAGCATAATAGTGGATATGTAAGCAATGATCAGTGTGGCAAGATAACAAGGACAGATGAGAGAGTTGGAAGGGAAATGTTTAGGGTCACAGACACAAGAAGACAACTGTGTCATTGAACTGTGTCATTGAACTGTTACTGTTTTTACTGGATTGTTGTATATCATCCAGAGTTACTTTCCATGAAATGAGAAACCATAATAATGAATAAGAAGGCAGTGTCCCTGAGATACTTGTAATACTGTGTGTATTTGGGCTACGTCATCAGCGCTGCATTACAGATCAGTTGTAAAATGATCAGACCCAGCCCTACCATTACAAGGAGGAAAGCAACTGCCTTCAATAGCAGATGTTTGAAGACAGAGTGGTCCCAAGAAATTAGAGACTAAAGCTGTGGGTGTATCACATGGCTTGCTCTGTAGCCTGTAAAGTAGCCTACCAGGGCTGAATTAAAGATTCATCTATCTAGATGTGAAATCAGAGAGTGCCATCTTGTCTTTCATCTCAGGCAATAAAATGAACCATTTGCCCTAGAGATTAGCCTGTTAGAACAAATGTATTGTTGCTAACTTCCTTGTGTTAGAAAAAAATATTCCTTTTTGGCTCACGACCTATTTGTTGTTTATTAAGCAGTTCTATTTTGTCCCCTGTGAGAATACCATAAGCTTAAAAAAGGGAAAGCAGTTTCTCATTTCCATTGTTATGACTGAGGCGAGGATGTCAAGCTATACTAAGGAATAGCAACCTCAAAGTCAGTATCTAGATGTACATACAAGTTAGTGCAATCATTGATTCATTTGGGGACAGAAGCCCCACGCACAAATCAACCAATGACTTCAGAGGGTTAACAGAGGATGTATGTGGAATTTGGCACGCACTAGCTATAAACAGGATTGGCTGCATTTCAAGAGCATATATTCTTTATTGAAAAGATATTTGTCTCCAAACGCTCATGAGGCAATGAGTCATGCTGAGTTCCCTTCCAGGCAGAAATTCCCCTTCGTATCATGATCAGTTCAGTTGCACTGATCAGTGAAAAGTGTATTTCTAGAGGAATATAAAACACAATTCTGTATTTCCTCTGTGTGTATGTGTGTGCGTTATACAACACCTCCCATATGCAGAGAAGGCCCACCTTAGTTCACAATTATAGTAACATAACAGTGGCTTTGGGCCTGCCACTCACGGCCATCCCAACTACAATAGCTCTAAAACAGAAGAAATTTGCTTCACATGCCAGTGTTAGACTGCCGTAGCAGAAGTAATTGTTCCATTTTACTCTGGTTTGGCCAGATCCCACCTTTAAATATTGTGTTTAATTCTGGGCATCTATTTTAAGAAGGATCAGAGAATGCAAAGATGAGCTGTGAGGACAATCAGGAGTCTGGCATTGAAGAGAGACCAAAAAGTTTAGCCTATAAAAAGATGAATCACTGAGGAGATGTGATAGCATATAAAAAGGTCAAGACTTGTTTTCTTGTTGAGGAGGATGGGACATAGAATAATAAATCAAAGTTCCAGGAAGGCAGATTCTAATTAACTATTTGGAAACAAAATGCTGACAGTAAGAAGAGTGTTCTTGGTTGATGGTGGAGTCAATTACTCACAGAGTGGTGGGCTTGCTAAATGTTCATTTGATTATATTCAAGTAGAGGCCAGGCAGCCATGAGACTGGAATGCCTGAATTCGGCTATGACATTGAGCAATAGATTGGACTCAATGGTCAAAATGGCTTCTTCCTCTATAATTGCAGTAATTGTTCTACAAGTGTGATTTTGGAAAGAAACAGCTAATATATAGGAGAGCAGTTGTGAAAATATAAGGGTCTTTAATGCAGCCGTCCTCGATCAGGCATCCTCTAAATATATTTAGACCACAGCTCCCAGAATTCCTAGCTACCATGGCATGAAAATACTGAGAGTTGCGATTCCATGAGACCTGGAAGAGGTCAAGCCAAGGAAAGTTATTCCCATGAATGCTTGGCCAGCCAAATTTTCAGAAGTCCCACTTAGGTTCAATATGCTTGCTGACTTGGTTCATCCACTAAACTGATACAAGGAAACTGGAAACTCTTATATTAATCTAGATAGCAAAACAGTTGTGTGGGGAAAAAAGCAACAGGAAGCCAAGTCAGTCTTATACCAATTATAATCAGTCTTATATTAGGTGAACACATGCACAGTATCAGTGCTCTTGGTCACATTAAGGTCACTAGATTTATTCCAGTTTTGCGTCTGATGCAATGTGATTATTGGATAACTCTGAGATATATTACCATCTCAGGAGAAATGGTTACAATCTCCTTCCCCATACATACAGTAGATGTAGATAGTCAAACTCTTTTCTGACTGAAGTAACATGCTTTAGCTTAACATACAGGTAGTCCTCGACTTATGACCACAATTGAGCCCAAAATTTCTGTTGTTGAGTGAGACATTTGTTAAGTGAGTTTAGCTTCTTTTTGCGACCTTTTTTGTCTTAGTTGTTAAGTGAACAACTGCAGTTGATAAGTGAGTAACTTGGTTGTTAAGTGAATCTGGCTTCCCCATTGACTTTGCTTGTCAGAAGGTCACAAAAGGTGATCACATGACTTTGGGACACTGCTGTGGTCATAAGTATGAACCAGTTGCCAAACATCTGAATTTTGATCACGTGACCATGAGAGATGCTGCAAAGGTTGTAACTGTGAAAAACGGCCAGTGCCGTTGTAACTTTGAATGATCACTAAATGAACTTTTGTAAGTTGTAAACTACCTGTACTGTAGGGCAATCAGAGTTTCCAACTGCACCTCACATTTAGCCTAAAAAGGTATATCAGGAGAAAAATAAAAATGATATAATGAATAATTGCCTAAAGCCTCATTCTTCATATGCACATTATCCGACATTTCTTTTCTTTAATGGTTATTTATAGTTTACCTACTCCCTACCCTCAAGGCAGTCTGTGTATTTCTTGATTCTGATTCTTGAATTGGCCTTGCAGAAATCTCCCCAGATATATTAGTCTTAATCCAACATTTATTATTATTATTATGGTTTGTGGCATAGTTAGCCAGATGCTGAGATTACATTTGGCATTTTTATCCACCTATTGAGTCCTTCTCAAGGATCTGGAATAGGCAGATGTTGTTGTTTGGTGGTGTTAAAGGTAGCGTTGTGGCATTTAAACTGTTCCAAGTAAAGCTGCCTTTTGCATTGACTGATTGTGATTTTGTCAATGCCTAAAGTGTTCAAGTGGTGCTCTAGATTTTTCGGGACTGCACTCAAAGCATCTATTACTATTGTTTCTTTCCTTTCCAAAAGTGATTAGAAAAGGAAATGTGTTCACCCAGTGTCCTTTTTGTGCTTGTAATATACTGGACATATTCTGTCCAAAACAACTAAGTACTGGATTCACTGTTGCAGGGAATCTGCACGTGGCAAGGATATGACTAAGGTTAATAACCTAATTTATATTTAGTTTATCCTACTAAAAGGAATTATGTGAAAGCCTTGATTGACCAAAGCCACAAAGGGTAATGGAGGTCAAACTCGGGCTTCTAGGGTGATTTGGTGATCATGACTTATGGAAACTGTAGAATACAGAATACAGGAGAGATAAGATCCAGGGGAAAAATATATATTCAGTTGGGTGACATGAATGGATGGAGGGGTATGAGATGAGAGAGTACAGAAAAATGGTGCAGACATTCAAAGACCCAAGAATAAACAAAAACACTGATTGCTTGATGAGTATCTGCTTACTAAAAATCTGTTTTAAATCTGTGGTTTAGGCATATAGCTGTTTATCCTCATACACGGCAAAAGGTTTATTTATTTTAAAATTAATAAATTAATAAGTGGCTGCCCACCTCTATATGCCTCCTGGCAGTATGCAAGAATTAATGAATAAAAGCAAGACTCTGGAAAGTGAAAGAGAATAAAAAGAACCAAAACAGGAAAGAAAACATGCCAATCTTAAGTGACAAGAGTGATTAAGCCAGAGGGAAAAGCCCACATTCTTATAACACAATCTGATCTTCAAAAAAGCCACACACTCATCCTAGCCTGAAGCCTTAAGGCTCATCTAAAGGAGAAAAGCATGGAGGCTAGTCAAAGTTCTGGAGGGATAGCATTCCTGGGGGAAGGTGCTGTAACAACAAATTCTAGTTTGGGGGGGGGCATGTTACCATGATAAAAAATGGAAATTGTCAACAAGGGTCATGAAAGTGGGATAGACCATCTTTTTGGTGGTTATCCCAAAGGTGCTTTTTCAAGAGGCAACTGGACTTCCTTGTTTTTCTTTGAAGATGTTTCATTTCTCATCCAAGAAGCTTCTTCAGCTCTGAAGAAGCAGCTTCTTGGATGAGAAGCGAAAAGTCTTCAAAGAAAAACAAGAAAGTCCAGTTGCCTCTTTAAAAAGCACCTTTGGGACAACCATGACCTGGATGACTGGGAATCTCCATAGACATCTTTTGGTGGTGTTAAGAGTGGATCTTGGATACAAATGCACTTGGAAGAAAGAGTAAAGATGTAATCCTTTATAAAAATATTAGAAGACCGATTAATCTCTCAAAAGAACAAATCAAAAGTAGATATAAATAAACATCAAGTAGAAGCTTCATTGGAAAGGATGAAAAGAATTATGTTGTAAAATGCCCCAGATGTATATGAAGGTTCACTAATGGGAAATGTGAAAAAGGATGTTTGGTGGAATAAGAAAATGTTAGAAGCTGTGACTATGAAAAAAATCCTTATCCCAGTATGATTACTCTCCAAATGAGGATGAGTGAATTATATTCTGTCATCTACAGTATATAGGGAGAAAAAAAATATAGTTGCAAAGAATGTAGTCCAGGAGAGCAAGGATTATCCTAAGACAGTGTTTCTCAATCTTAGCAAAATGAAGATTTGTGGATTTCAGCTCCCAGAATTCCTTAGCCAGCCTGTTTTATTATAAATAAGCAGATGTTTTAGAAGCAAGTGAAGACAGTAATGTAAGTAACAGTAATAAAAATAAAAGAGATGAAATGATTTTGGACAAAGTGAGGGAATGCATGCTGCAGGAATATTTTAAAGATTTGTAGGGGATAACAGTGACATATGGGAGACCGGAACTTAAACCAGTGCTGTAAATGTTCTCATTCAAGAAATGTATATATATATATGTGTAAAGGAGGTTATAAGTGCTGTGGGAATATTGAAAAAGGTAAGGCTGTAGGTATAGATAGAGTGACTGCAGTAAAATGTAGGCATGCTATGCTTATGAAGTGGCTGCAACACTTCTCTAATGTGTTTGTGAATTCTACACCTGGGCTTGGTGGCTGGAAGAATGCTTTTATTACCTCTATTCAAAGGAGATGAAGAATAATTTGGGATTAGTTTATGTCTGCCTAAAAATGTTTGACAGAACTCTGATCAAAAGGGGTTGTGAGGTGACAATACACAAAATTTGGGAAGTGCAATGAGGCTTTATGTCAGCAGGGGATGTACAGACCAGGTTTTGCTCTGCAGCAGATCACTGAGAAACGTAAGAAAGTTTATTGATTTTTTTAAATGTAGATAAAACATATGATGCAGGCTTGAATTATGGAATTTTTTTTGCAGGGATATGGAACTGATGTTTTGTTGCTGAAGACAGTAAGAGTAGTATTTTTTTTTTTAAAAGCATGCAAAACAAACAAAAGCACAATGGGTCACTTAGCACATTTAGCAGGGATGTACAATCACTGTTTGAAGTATTTATGGATGAATGTATAAAGAAAATTTGTAATGTTAGAGATATTGGGATGCTGGGATGTTGTCTAAGAACCTGGTAATTTGCAACAAATCGAAGATTAACTGTATGATGCAGTGGTGATATGGATCTGAAAAATTTGTATCAAAGACCAAGTTTGTTGTGTTTAAGAAGGAAAATGTAGTATATGATTGCAGGTTATACATAAATGGCAAAAAACTAGAGCAAGTAGATCAAGCATGTCAAACTCGCGACGTCGCGTGACGTATCGCGACTTTTTCCCCATTGCCAGCAATGGGGTGGGCGCGGTTTCAGAGTGATGCATCCGGCCCACAGGCCGGCAGTTTGACATGCCTGAAGTAGATGAAAACCAACAAAGCCAATGAGTTGTGGTGGTCCTGGTGATAATAGCAATTATAAATGTCAGATTCTCTAAAGGTAAACATTTCCCCTGTCCAGTTGTTTCTGATTCAGGGGGCAGTGCTCATCTCCATTTCTTGGCTGAGGGAGCCAGCGTTGTCTGAAAACCCTTTCTGTGGTCATGTGGCCAGCATGAGTATATGCCAAAGGTGCCTGGAACGCTGTTGCCTTCCCACCAAATTGGTACCTATTAATCTACTTACATTTGCATGCTTTCGAACTGCTAGATTTGCAGGAGCTGGGGCAAGTAATGGGAGATCTCACTGGAGGTCTCGAACCCCGTCAGACTCTATAGTAATAGCCTAATTTTTAATCACACTGGTTCAAAAGTCAACATGGAGGATTTCATTTTTTAAATATATAAGAAATGATAATTGATCTATATAAGTGTGGCATCTATTTCTATAAAGAACAATATTGAAATCATATCAAATTTATTGTTACAGGTTAGTGACCCAGACTAAATAAGACTTACTAATATAATCTACTTAATACAACTTACAAAATAGAATGTACACAACAACATATTCAGGGTGAAAAATGTACAGTCCTGCTTGCACTATTTTGCTAAAAAAAGAAATTATAGGAATTTTTTCACTGTCTAAACAAATCATTTCCTCTCTGTTTTTTATCCTTCCCTGATTAGAGAAGCCCTTCCTTTTTTTCCTTTTTTGAAATATTTCCTGAAGGCAGCTACAAGAAGGTAAGCCATTCCACTGGTTTATTATTCTCACTGTCAGGAAATTTCTCCTTAGTTCTAGGTTGTTTCTCTCCTTGATTAGTTTCCATCCATTGTTTCTTGTTCTGCCTTCAGGTGATTTGGAAAATAGGTTGACCCCTCTTCTTTGTGGCAGCCCCTCAAATATTAGAACACTGCTATCATGTCGCCTCAATTCCTTCTTTTCATTAGACTAGACACACCCAATTCCTGCAAATGTTCTTCATATGTTTTATCATATGAAGATCTCAGAAGTCAGTTGCATAATGTGAACATGGCTTTGCCAGCCCTGTGCTAGCTTAACTATCATGTATCATTACCAAATGTGCTTTCATCTATGCCATTGGTATATGAATGTCTTGTGGGTAAAATAATCCTTGTTTTCTGCTGTTACAAAGCACAGGCTGAAAAAGAAAATGATCGGGGCACCAATTAGATCCAATCCGGAAACTCAAACTTTTTCAGTCTTCTCTATGTAGTTTCTAATGTTTTACCCAGCTGTCTTCCCAAAGATGGAACACAACCTATTGTCTTGCTCAAAGCTCTGATTCTCCACCTGAAATTACCTTTGATTCTTCAGGTTGATCGATTCCACCTGAAGCAGAGAACCGATTCCTTTACTTGCTCTGGATGCCTCTGTTAATCCATCCATCTTACTCTCCATCCATTGTCTCCTCTGCAGTCTTTCCAACTTATGATAGCAGACTGGCCTCCAAGTGAACCCAGATTAATGTAAATATTTGGCTTTCATTGGGAGGAAATGTGACATGCGTTTGGGATGGAAGCTATCCAGAGACCGCAAGCTTAAAGCCAAGCTTTTGGAAAAAGCAGATGTTGTGGTGGTCACTGCAAGGTATTTTTATTACTAAGGCTTTAGAATACTCATCCCCTCACTCTTTCTTTTGCATCTATAAAGAGCAGCCTTTCTAGGGCTGCCAAATAACCTTAATTTGTTGGCCAGACACAAGAGATGGGAGGGTCCTTTGCTAAGTATAATTTTTCTCTGATTGGTTTCCATTGTCTGGGAAGACATGCTTACCTGAACAAAGGGGAATGTCATCTGGTATTACTCGAGGTTTCAAGAAGAAATATAATTTCTTGGAATTTATGGTTTCCAGGGTCCTTGCTAGCATCAGCAATTCTGAAGTAAGAACTAGTCTAAAATATTCTTAGTAGCCACGAACAATAGTCAGAGATGATTGGTACTGTAATACACTCAGAAGGGCCTCAGGTTCTTCATTCTTGGCAAAGACATTTGTTGTTGTTGTTGTTAGTTGCGAAGTCGTGTCTGACCCATCGCGACCCCATGGACAACGTTCCTCCAGGCCTTCCTGTCCTCTACCATCTTCTGGAGTCCACTTAAGCTCACGCCTACTGCTTCAATGACTCCATCCAGCCACCTCATTCTCTGTCGTCCCCTTCTTCTATTGCCCTCAATCTTTCCCAGCATTAGGCTCTTCTCCAGTGAGTCCTTCCTTCTCATTAGGTGGCCAAAGTACTTGAGTTTCAACTTCAGTATCTGGCCTTCTAAGGAGCAGTCAGGGTTGATCTCCTCTAGGACTGACCGGTTTGATCGCCTTGCAGTCCAAGGGACTCGCAGGAGTCTTCTCCAGCACCATAGTTCAAAGGCCTCAATTCTTTTGCGTTCAGCCTTTCTTATGGTCCAACTTTCACAGCCATACATTGCAACTGGGAAAACCATGGCCTTGACTATACGTACTTTTGTTGGCAGGGTGATGTCTCTGCTTTTTAGTATGCTGTCTAAATTTGCCATAGCTTTCCTCCCCAGGAGCAAGCGTCTTTTAATTTCTTGGCTGCAGTCCCCATCTGTGGTGATCTTAGAGCCCAGGAAGATAAAATCTGTCACTACCTCCATTTCTTCCCCATCTATTTGCCAGGAATTGAGAGGGCCGGATGCCATGATTTGGTTTTCTTAATGTTGAGTTTCAAGCCAACTTTTGCACTCTCCTTCTTCACCCGCATCAAGAGGCTCTTTAGTTCCTCTTCACTTTCTGCCATTAGAGTGGTATCATCTGCATATCTTAGGTTGTTGATATTTCTCCCGGCAATCTTAATTCCAACTTTTGATTCATCTAGCCCTGCCTTTCTCATGATGTGCTCTGCATATAAGTTAAATAGGCAGGGCGACAGAATACAGCCTTGCCGGACTCCTTTCCCAATTTTGAACCAATCAGTGGTTCCGTGTCCAGTTCTCACTGTTGCTTCTTGACCCGCATATAGGTTTCTCAAGAGACAAATAAGATGGTCTGGTACTCCCATCTCTTTAAGAACTTGCCACAATTTGTTGTGATCCACACAATCAAAGGCTTTAGCATAGTCAATGAAGCAGAAGTAGATGTTTTTCTGGAACTCCCTAGCTTTCTCCATATCCAGCGTATGTTGGCAATTTGATCTCTAGTTCCTCTGCCTCTTCGAAATCCTGCCTGTACTTCTGGAAGTTCTCGATCCACATACTGCTGGAGTCTAGCTTGTAGGATTTTAAGCATAACTTTACTTGCATGTGAAATGAGTGCAATGGTGCGATAGTTTGAACATTCTTTGGCATTGCCTTTCTTTGGAATTGGAATGTAAACTGACCTTTTCCAATCCTGTGGCCACTGTTGAGTTTTCCAAATTTGCTGGCAAATTGAGTGTAGCACTTTTACTGCATCGTTTTTAAGATTTTGAATAGCTCAGCTGGAATACTGTCACCTCCACTAGCTTTGTTGTTGCTCAGCTTTCCTAAGGCCCATTTCACTTCACATTCTAGGATGTCTGGCTTGAGGTCAGTGACCACCCCATCGTGGTTATCAGGGATGCTAAGCTCGTTCTTGTATAGTTCTTCTGTGTAATTTTGCCACCTCTTCTTAATCTCTTCTGCCTCTGTTAGGTCCCTGCCATTTTGGTCCTTTATCATGCCCATCTTTGCATGAAATGTTCCCTTCATATCTCCAATTTTCTTGAAGAGATCTCTGGTTCTCCCTATTCTATTGTTCTCTTCTATTTCTTTGCACTGTTCATTTAAGAAGGCATTCTTATCTCTTCTAGCTATTCTCTGGAATTCTGCATTCAATTGGGTGTATCTTTCTCTTTCTCCCTTGCCTTTCGCTTCCTTCTTTCCTCAGCTATTTGCAAAGCTTCCTCAGACAGCCATTTTGCTTTCTTGCATTTCTTTTTCTTTGGGATGGTTTTAGTTGCTACTTCTTGTACAATGTTGCGAACCTCCGTCCATAGTTCTTCAGGCACTCTGTCTATCAGATCTAATTCCTTAAATCTATTTGTCACCTCTACTGTATATTCATCAGGGATATGATTTAGTTCATACTTGAGTGGCCTAGTGTTTTTCCCTACTTTCTTCAATTTAAGCCTAAATTTTGCAAATTTTGCAAAATGTTGATGTTACCACAATTAGTCTGACTTTAGTTTGCTATAGCACCTATGCTGTTTGGATCTGTGTAACCAGCAAAGAGACAGACTATAGGTGCTCTGTGAATTGAGGATACTACACATTGCAAAGTATTTTTTTATCCATAGGCACACTTAAGCTATATTAATATACGACTGACATTTTACAAGTACTTACTAGACTTTTACTCTGCTTGGTTTCTGGAGAGTGCTTATAGAAGTCCATGACACCCATTAGAAGTTTTGATCATGTTTCCAAGGAAGATGCACATTGGTGCAAGCTATTTACACTGTTTAAAAGTCTATAATTTCTGATTTATTTTTTCCACAGAAAATGAAGACAATTCATGTGCATAGTCAACATTTACTTGGTACATTGCTAATGCACAAAACTGTGGAGTAATGACATATTCCAAAAGGCAACTGGACTTCCTTGATTTTTTTTTTGTTTGAAAATGTTTCACTTCTCATCCAAGTTTCTTCAGTAATGATATAAGCCATCTGTGACAGTATACAAAGCTATAAACCAAGAACTCAGTAAACTATGCAATGGTTCACAGCTAAACCATGAAATCTTTATTGTGCACATTGACATTTTGATAGTTTAGTGACAACTATGTTAAGATATTTGTTTGGATTTCCTTCTACTACTGACCAGAATCAATGCATTATTTTATATTGCAAGCAAAGATAGTTTAACAGTACATGCGAGCTGCATAATAGTGGGGGTTTTTTTGTTTTGTTTTGTTTTTTAAAAAAGAAGGCTCTTGAAAATGAATGAACCAAGAAAGAGGTTTGATTTTTCCTTTATTAAAAGTCACGTACTTAAACAATAGTTTAAATTCTTCAGGGGCTGGATAATTCCTGCTCATCCACCACCTGCAATTCCAGCACATGTACAGTCAAACTGTCATAAAAATATACCTATAATTTTATTGAAAGTCACGGAGATCAGGCTTTTGTTAGTTTTGATATACAAATTGCTCTTTTCATGCTTAAGTTGTAGTCTGGAAAGAATCCAGCCAGATTTAAAACTATTTTGAGTTATCATGAGTTGAAGTTCAGTGAAACATAGTGAAATGCATCTCAAATTGGTTGTCAGGAACAAGGCTGTAGTGGAAAATGACTGATGACTGAAAAATGGATCTTGACGAGTAATGGATGGCAGAAGGCTTTCTATGAACCTGAAAAGATGCTGGGTGTGACTGAGCTGCTCACGTCTGCATTCAAGTGCAACAGACCTCTTGGGTTCTGCTATGTCTTAAGATCTATATGCTTGCACAATGTAAAAGGGGAGGGAATGGTTGGTTGCAACATTTAGCCTGGTGATATGTGCAAGCCCTCACACACAGATAGGTCAGGGTCATGTTCTTTTTCAGTAATGCAAGTCATGTCGATAACAAGCATCGCATGGGTGAGTGAAAATATCCATGTTGTGTAAGAGAGGAGCATAGCTTCATTGCTAACTATATAAGGAGTTTAGGAGGTTCAAAATGCATCAGACTATTTGAGAGAACAAGCACATGTTCAACCTAGCACCCCTGAAAGGATCTTTTTCTATGCCAGAAACCAAGTCTCTCCCCACCTCCCCACCCTCCACAATGCAGTATATGAGGAATTGCTAAAGCCCTGAGCTAGGCCTAACTTGGAGGAGAATGGAGAAGACCGGCTTTCCTTTCCTTCTTGTTCTGTTTATCAACAGGATATAAATGCTTGAAGACTGTACGCCTTCTGAAGCCTCCTCTTCCTTGACGGAGTGATAAGCAAACAAGTCTCTGCCTGCTGCCTGCAGGGAAATGGGTTTTGTTATGAAGGGCAAGCCCAGCACTATAACAACAAACAGAAAAAGGGCTGTGTTTGTTTTTCCGTGGACTGGAGGTGAGGGTGCAGCCACCCCAGGCCTCCTTCCACATCCTCTCCAATGGGCAGAGAGGGATGAGGCAGAGGTGTAAGTAAACAGGCAGCCTAACCTGGAGTAACTGAAGTGAGGAACAGAGAGCCCTTCACCCGTTTTTCTAGATAATCTCATCTGAGAGGCAGGGTTACCTTTGCACATATTTTATATTTGACAGATTGGTTTCCTTGCCAAGTCCATACAATTATAAAAACAACGCCCTGGCTTATGGTATACCCAATTCAAACTCCAGAAACGCTACTCATATGCATGGTTCAGAATGTTCAACATACATTCGTTACAACAGTTGTATGCCAGTCCATTCCTTACACTATGCTTTGCAAAATCTTTGAACCTACATTCGATTAAGCATGCATTTCATTTTCATTATATTTTATTAAAGTTTCATCGAATGAATCCAATCTCTGTAACAGATACACAATAAAAACATAATACAATCACTTTAATCACAATATAAACATTCAAAGAAGACCACATAATTGTATGAAAAAGGCATTGAGTTAAATAATTAAATCATGTGTTGCACAGAATGCCTTGTGCCTTGGCTTATATAGACAAAAATTCATTCAGCAAGCTCTAGTGGGTTGTTTAAGCCAAGGGCTTTCTGTCTCTCTCTTACCCTGCATTTTCACTAGTTTTTGGGTTTGCTCAGTATACCATGCTAGTAGATTTCAGATCCTAAATGTAAACACATCTGTTCCACATCTGCTCATCCTAGAAGGAATAGTGTGTGTGAGATGGGAGGGCAAAGGACAACATATATATATGGAGTCATCATACAAATGAGATTTATTCCCGACATAGTCTCTAATTGTAGGGTGTGCATGATTACATCATCCCAAGCATCATCATTTTGGCATTGTTGCAGCTTGCTGCAGATGCTTCGGTGTACAAGATCCCTCTATCTTTGCCTAGAGCAAAAGATGTACTTCCGTGTGTCATCCACAACCATGAAAGGAGTCTTTGTGATAAAAGCCTTAGGGGATGAGGGTGGCAACTTGAAGACTGTGGACTTCAACTCCCAGAATTCCACAGCCAGCCATATCATATAAATAATATATTCTGCTACCATTATGAACATCAAGTCTCAAGATAATTGATCTTTACATTGTTAGATAAATCATTTGCAACTTTCCCCTTTCTATCTTTGAGAAAAAACTTCACTGCAGACCCGGAAAAGCTATAGACAAGAATGGGATGCCGTCAGTTATCTACAGAGAGGCCCTTTTTCTGACTACAACCCATAGCTTCCACTTTTTGAGAGTGATTAGGGAAAAAGCATTAAGGCTAGAGGCTGATGCTTATCAAACATTTTGAGGCTCTGCACATCTCACTGAAAAAAAAGAGAGGTTCATGCTTTCTGCATACAATTTCTCTAGGTGTGCTGGGTTGACATCCCAGTCACCAATTACATGGAAAAAATGGAATATTTTCATATTTGAGAGATGGCTCCCTGATCAGTATAGGTACCAGTGGATTTTTTTTTACTTGTAATGTGTTTACTTACACATTGGATGGATGGGTATCAAAGTGGCAATTTTTACATAAGTGAGTTTTACATAAGCAAATAAAAAATAATGTGTGCTGGTACAAATACTGTACATACATAAATGTTTTTCTAATTGTACACCTATATTAGAAACACCTGAGATGGCAGAGATTGATTTTCAAAAGGATTTTGAAATAGTAGTGACAGTTCAAAAAAAAAAAATCAACCTAGGTATACTGCTGTCCAAAAGCCAATTTTGTGCTAGGAATTATTAAGAAGGAAACTGCAAAATAGTTGCCAATAGAATAAAATGCTTATATACATTTATATTGCTTTTGAGGTGCTTGTATAATTCTAATAACCATGCCTTTAACAAGATACTGTGGATCTAGAAAAAAACCTAATTTGTTAGAGAGGTAGAACAGATCTCTTTTGATATTGCACTGCAATATTTAGACTAGGATGCATAGAAGTAAAGGTAACCATGTACAATTAGTTTGTGATGTTGCAAATGTGGACAGAGAGAAACACTTCTCTTTGTTCCCTTGAACTCACAGTCATCAACTGAAACAAAATATGGGGAGAATCAGATCTGATGATAGAAGCCATTCTTTACTTAACATACAGGTGGCATTCATTGCCACCAGTTGTACTGATGGCTGCCATTTTAAAATGGGTTTAATGAGGGATGAGACAAATCAACAGAATATCAGACTACCAGGTAACCTATCTTAAGGGTCAGTGGTTAGATAGTGAGAGTGAAAGAGAGCAAAAGTGTTTCTCTATGTTTGTGAGTTGTTGATTGGTCAACATGTGACAAAGAATACTGGAAAAATTGGCTGTGGAGGTGGCTGACCACTATGAGCAGGGGTGTCAAACTGTTAGCCCGTGGGCCGGAGGTGTCATGCCAAAACCGCACCCACTCCATTGCCGGCAATGGGAAAAAACATCACGTGACGTTGCGAGTTTGACACACGTGACTATGAGAGTTGCTGGATTAGATGGGCCAGTCCAGCAGAACTTTGCTTACATCCTCATGTTCTTTATTTTTATGCTACTTCTTACAAAGCGCCATCGCACACAATGTGGGGAATATTAAGTTGAAAAAATACTAAATAATCCCAAAGCTTTCCAGATGAACATTAACTAAACTGATATGCTTAATTTCTACCATATTCTGGTTCTCAAATACCTCTAGAAGCCAACCTTAAGTATTTTGTGCATTCCATCTTGAAAGAAAGCTGCTATAATTCATGTAGAATCTGATTATTAGAGACTGATGTCTCTGTATTTTCACTGAACACAGGGCTGTTGCACTAGCTATCCTCTGAATAAAACTGTATGTTTTTCAGGCCTTTGCAATGAAAAACAACGAAGTGTTTATTCACTTATCTTGGCATGAGACTACCCCAGTTGGAAACAAGGTTATGGGGGAGGAAGGAATCAACAGACTTTGTGCTAGAGATTCTTTCACACTTCCGTGTTATGGCTAGTTCAGTTATAACATGAGCAGTGATTTATGCTGAGTTGGTAGCAATGAGAGAAGGCCAACAAGACAGCCCAGAGGGGGTTGTGAGTGATAAAAGCCATCCCACTCCCCAGCCTTTGCAAGAATAAAGCAGTCTGGATTGAGAGAAAGCAGTTACAAAAAGAAGGCATTTTAAAAACAACTTGTTTTGTCTCACAACTGTTGTTTAAAATTAGAAATGGAAAGTCACTATGATCTGCAGAGTAAGAACAACTGTAAGACTTATGGATTGGATGTGAATAACTGGGGAGTGAATATTTTCCTCCTTTTGAAAGGAGGAAAAAGTGATTCTTTTTATCCCACTTCCCTTTTGAACAGTCTTTTCTTGAGTTAACTGAAAATATTGAAACCAACTGCATAGATTCAAGTCTTCTACTTTTGGAGTTATATAATATGTTCCTGGATCAAATGTAAATATATCCAGAGATTTGCACTTAAGCAATAGATCAGTTAATTATGTTGAATTGTGAACAGGCTCTACACGTGGAAATTTCTGCAGCCTAGAGCTGTGCTTTTGGGGGGAGGCCTAATATTGGTGCAGTATTCATTTATGGTGGGGAATAGTGATTTTGGATTTTTTAAAAGACATAATACAAATGCTAAACTTTAATGTAGTATACCTATTTAAGTTCTCAGCTGTGCAGCTGAAAATCAACGAACTACCACTCTTGTGATCTTGGAGTTTGGGTGATCATCAAATAAGGCTAAGGGGACCACATACAATTGGTTGCCTGCTCTTGTGTTCAAGGATGACAGCTGTCTTCAGTGCAGATTGAATCAAAATGTCTTCTTTGGCTTCACTGACATTATTTTGGGTGTGCATTTTTGAATCAATAGTATCCATTGGTTCATGAATGACAAGCCGCTCTGATCTTGCCAGCTCCGATCAATCTTGCATTACTCTGCAAATTACTCTGCACACATTTGGTCATCCAGAAAAAGACAAAAGGCCTCCCAAGTCATCAACAATACAAGGAGAATATGTTCAAACTGAAGTTCCCACGAAAGACACATTTCCTCCCTGAGGTTTGGCCAGCGTCTGACAGTTTCAGGAACAGTCAAGGTGACATATAGGTAATCTTTGACTTATGACCACAATTTGAGTCCAACATTTCTGTTGCTAAGTGAGATAGTTGTTAAGTGATTTTTTTCCTCATTTTATGATCTTGTTTGCCATAGTTGTTAAGTGAATCACTGCAGTTGTTAAGTTAGTAACACAGTTGTTAAGTGAAACTGGCTTGTCCATTGACTTGGCTTGTCAGAAGGTAGCAAAAGGTGATCACATGACCCTGGGGACACTGCAACCGTCATAAAGCTGAGTCAGTTGCCAAGCTTCTGAATTTTGATCATGTGAACATGGGGATGCTGCAATAGTCGTAAATGTGAAAAATGGTCATAATTCACTTTTTTCAGTGCTGTTGTAACTTTGACCAGTCACTAAATGAACTATTGTAAGTGGAGGACTTCTTGTATTTATTTGGGAAGTTGCTTAGTGACTAAAGTTATTTGTTAAAAAAATAATAATAAAGGCGGGATACAAATAAATAATAATTATTAAAAGTCTGGCACTGCTGTTGCTTCCCGTCAATCAGTATTTAAGTCATGTTTCAGGCCTATTAATAAATGAACACCATTATGAATAACCATGTATAATCAGATCTATCACGAACCAGTCCTGTTCACTTGTGAAGCTATCCAAGCCAACTCATTATAACTGCTGGCAATGCTATCCTATGTTTAAAAAAAAATTCACAATTTTGAATCTCTCAGCATTTAGTTTCAATGAATGACCTCAAGTTCTGACTTTGTGAGAGAGAAAACTCTCTCTTTTCACATCATCTAGGTCAGGGGTGTCAAACTCGCAACATCACGTGACGTGTCGCGACGTATTGCGACTTTTCCATTGCCGGCAATGGGGTGGGCGTGGTTTCGCCATGATGCATCTGGCCCGTGGGCTAGCAGTTTGACACCCCTGATGTAGGTCATACATGATCTTAAATACCTTCCTCATACTTTCCCTTATTTTCCTTCATTCCAAGCCAAAGAGTGAATTGCACACTGATCCTTTCGGTTATCCCTGTTTGGCAATTCTAGCTGTATAATATCCTTCCTAAGGGGCCAGACATTTCATAATTTTTGAAAAAATGCCACATGGCACAAGAGAACCTTTTAATCCCCCCTACACACACACACACAAGCAGATAATACACTTATCTCAAAGAAGCCATCGCCTTTGGGGTAACACTTGTAAACCAACCCAATTCAATACACTATGGTTTCAATTTAAACACTGAAATAGTTCAATATAAAAGGGGGGGGGAGTAGTCTACACCCTCCTTGACTTTTTTTAGTCTCCCTGCAGACATCCAAATACAAAACAGCTTCTTGCATCTTGACTGTTTGACTCCCAATGCTAACAAAAATCCAAAGAAATACAAATAGTGTAACTTGACCACATGGGAGCCACTAGCTCTGCCCCTTGAGAAGCACCCAGAATGGATTGGACCTTTTTTAAACATGTTTTGAGGCTTTGAGGCAAGTTAAGAGACAAAATGGTTATACTGTTCTTGTTTACTCTGTTAGAGTGCAACTGGCTCTTATACACAAATGACTTGTGTATTCTTACTGGGGAACAGCTGCTCTCTGCTTTGGATTTCTCCAACTCTTTTTTCTATGATTTTCTAGGCTGCCTGGTGGGGGTTGAACTAGTTTACTGTCTTAAACCCATCCTCAACATACATCGAATGCCACACATGGAGCTAAAAAGCAACATGGCAGACAGAGAGGAGCAATTTTTCTTCACTGCCATTGCTTTTCCTCCACTCTATTCGCTTTCTCTTTTTAATTAAATAAAACAAGCAACAAAAGAAAGCAAAAGAGGGAATCTTATATTAAGAATCAGATATTTTTGAGCTGAGAGCCAGTTTGGTCTAGTGGTGGAGGCATCAGGTTACAAACCAGGGTAACTTTAGGACTGTTACTCTCTCCCAGCCCAACCCACTTACAAGGTTGTTGTAGGGAAAGTAGGAGGAGGAAAGAGTATTAGGTATGTTTACTGCCTTGAGTTATTTATAAAAATAATGAATTCAGGATACAAATAAACAAATCTGTGGCATCACAAACATTCTGCAAATGGTCTTTAAGTACCACATGTAGTTTGGTCTTTGCAATCAGATCAGGAATTACTGGGAACTATAAGCACACTGTTTTAATGAATCAGCAAGTATGAGAAGAACAGTTGCAATATTTTCATTCTACACATCAATGTTGTTATCTCATATATTCATTCTCATAGGCTTTTAAACTAGAGCTAAAATTTACTGTTGGGAATATACAAAGTATAGTATTCACATTTCCTTTTCATTGAAAAAAATAATTGTTTTTGTTGTATTAAATGCTGATATAGTTATTAAATGTCATTGTCTCCTCCAGCTAAGGAAGTCTAGCTTTCCCACCTTCTCATAAAAATATTCCTTTCAGCTTCATTGGAAACTGTATTAAAGGAATGTATATTCTAGATAGAAATAAACTGCGTATACCAAGTCAAACTCCCTCCTTTTATAGCCTGATCAAACCATTAGTTCCAGGTTTATTTTCCAGGAAAGCAAAAGGATTTTCTCACAAAAAACAATGATTTTTTTCCTGCTTTTTTGTATTTAATATACTATTTGCAATATAGCCACTAGGAATATATATAACGCATTAAATTATATACTTAGTCATGTATAGTGGTCAACAAGGGAGATAGTTTCATTTTTTCTGGCTTACAGTTGCAACCATTTTAAATGCATCCCTCCTACCTGTCCAGAAAATGTACTTTATGGTGGTTATGGTTTTGGAATGGTTATTTTTGGTAGACCATGTTTTATTCACTTTCACTCATGGATGAATAACCTATCTTCCACTTCCACAAACCACATTTCACCCCCAAGCTCCATTTTGGCAGCCCTCCAAAGCCCTCAGGTTTATGCTGTTGAAATTCAAGGACAAAACAATATGTTTTTGGGTGGCATGATTTTTTGTTTATCATACAGTTTAAATTGTTGCAGTAAATCTCCCTCCAATGGGGGAAAATGCTGAAATTTCCATCTGTTGCAGACACAGTCATTGCATCATCAGCCATGTCTCCTGCATTCCTTGAAAGCCTTTTAAAGGAAAGTGTATCCCAGCTGCAAAAAAAATAAAAAATAAAAATGGTTGCCTCTAAAACTGTTTTCTGGAAATATTCCTATAACTACATAATTGCAATTTCACCAGAGCTAGTTGAACTAATTTTTTTATTTCTGTTGGAGGACACAACCCTATTGCTAAGATTTGGTAGGAAAGAACATTGCAGATGGATCCAGAAATTAGATTTAAAGTGACATTTTTGGCAGCACCCTTTTGTGTGTGAAATTAGTAAGTACTATTTATCTGCGTACAATTAATTTCTCAACTTGAAGTATAACATATGCCAGTTCATTGGGGGGAAAAGAATTTCTGGGGAATTCTGCCGTGCAAGAAATGAAATGTTATTACAAAAGAGAGCTCCAAAATGAAGTAAAATAGACAGCTCAGTTTAATAAACATGCTAGAGAACAATGTGTAGCCTTTTAATGTCTGCAAGCAACAGATCTAATGCAATCAATCGTATAAAAACTCAAATAAAAACAGGCAGAATTAAACTCCAACATATATTGTCCAATGTGGAATTTTTGTCCAGTGACCAATGAATTTTTGTTCATTTTATCCAATGAAGTTTTGTCCAATTGTCCAAAGTGAAATTTTGGAATTAAATGAAACAGTGGGATCACCAGCATTTCCTGCTTACCTCGGGGAAAGAACAAACCACAAATGGTTTTTCCAGGTTAGGAACCCACCACTTATCTGATACAAACGGATAATTCTCTGTCTGCCTTTCCATGTTCCATGTCAAATGTTTTGTTGCCTAACTCTGTGGAAGCAATCTCTAAAGTGCCTTCTAATTCCTTCCATGTCTAAGACCCCTGATATTGTTTGCTCACACAAATGTAATCCTTGCGTTCTCCAAGAATGCCCACTGAAAGGAAAGTGCTTGCTTTCCCAACATGGTGAAGATGCAGAAAAACCCATCTGGCCATCAATATTCCCAAAGCTTGACACAACACACAACACACAACACAACACACATGCAGAGCAAAGGCTTTGGCCTAGTTTGTTCACTTCAGGGCTAAAGAGCCTGTAGCCTTAGGGCCGCACGTACCCTTCCCCTATGTTCGTGTGGACCTCAGCCTAATTTTAAAAGTCCTCGGGAATCAATCAATTCAGGTCTTTGATAAGCAATCCAGACTGTTCCTGTCCTGACAGCCGGGTTGGGTTTGAAAATGAATGAATCAGAAAAATGCCATAAAAGTGTCAGAAAGACAGACAAATGGCTGCCCTGACACATTTGGTTTGGGCCTATCTGCACTTTCAGGTCAGCTGTCATTGCACCCTGCTTCCAAACGTTTTCGCTGAGAAAGTGCAATCATAAAAGAAAAAAAAGGCCTACTTTTTCTTAATCTATCACTACTTCATGAGTGGGCCACACCCTTTTTTATAAAACAAAAAACTGTATGTGACAGTCACAGAGAGATCTGACAATGATGCAGAGAGATGTCATTGGAGTGGCCTGGAATTAATTTTTATTTTATTTCAGGGAGGATGTTTTGGAGGAAGTTACACCAAAGACAGGCATTTAAGGGATTAATGCATTTTACAGGATTATTTGCCAGGGTGAGGAGAACACCAAACAATCGCATTCAAAGTTCCCTTTTGGGATTGAACTGGTCTTGGATTTTGTAATGGCTGAAAGGGATAAGAAGCATGATGTATCACAAACACAAGGGGACGGGTACTAGAAGCCAAGTTTTTTGCCTACCTTTATCTCTAGGCAATGTTGGACAGTATATGCTAACAACAAACAGCTGACTGTTAATATAACTGGCAGTAGATTACAGGAGATATAATTATTTTGATACATAGCTGGGCTGGGAATCCCTATTGTTAGCTCTTGGAAGATAACATAAACATCACTTAGAAAGCTGAGATTGCTGACGCAAAGCCCTTTTCTTGGCATTTCTTCACTGACGGAAGGTGTTCCTCTGCTTCTAATCAGTGTTTTGACTGTGAGCCTTCCTGATTAAGAGGCAGTCTTTGAAAGGGCTTCCTGTAGTGTTGTAGATGGTGGAGAGCTTGGCATTTGGGGGTAAACACAAAGCACTGAAGTTCTGGAGCAAGCATTGGCTTAAAAGTAAGTGGAGACCTTAAGTCTGGATGGAGCAAAAGAACATCCCATGCAAAACTTTTTGGGGAAAGGTCCTTTGAAGTGATGCATTCAGGACTACTACACATTTGGCTAAAATGCTTTTCTGAAACTAGCAATGTGTAAAACTTCTGAGTTCACTGTTATATAGTTATAAGAAAAAAAAACCTGTGTAATATTTGAGTAATCATGTAACATTTATTTCACTGTATATACGTGTGTGTGTGTGAGGTGTATAAATAAAAGCACTGATCAAAAGCTGTTCAGCAACTGTCTTATACAGAATGTTTGCAGTTATAATGGTGATGAAAAAGTAATTTTGCAACTAATCCTCATATTTATTACCATCGTGGGTTTGTAAAGCAAAGCAAAGCTTTAAGTAAGATAATAAGTCCAGTTTCACTTGGTGACTGCTTCACTTAACGACCAAGCTCAGGTCCCAGTTGTGATTACTAAACAGGGTATTCTATTTTAATTCTACTGAATAGCCTTAAGCAAGCATCCTATCAAATATTTCAAGCATTGCATAAGCACCTTATTTATGAAATTAGATCTTCAACTTGCAGCCCATGTAGCATTGATGGCCCTTGATCTCTTAAGTTTGCCAACTTCACTTCCTTTGCAATGATGACACCAAATGGAACTGTAATGTCCCTCCCCCTCCCCTCTTCATTTCCCTTCATTACTTTTCATTTTGATAGTGTCAGATTTCAACAACATTTATGCTGGAATCCCCTTTGTTTGCATCTCTGATAAAATCATTTTGCAGTAGAATCTCCTGACAGCAATTGCTTATAAAATATGTATAGTATATTCTGGTGCCTGACTTTTTCCTATCAGACTTCAGGTCAGGTCCAACTACAAATTGATATTGTTCCAGAAAGTTAATCCAGCATTTAGGAACTATTTAACAATGACTTTGTTGCTAGATTAATTACTTTATGGCAGACAAAAATAAGTCATCTATACATAGAATACTTGCCTGGTGCAGAACACAGAAACCAAGCCCTATAAATCTTAGACCTTTTCCTCTTGCCATTTCTGGTCATGAGTCTTGGTCATTCTTCCAGGATTGAGACTGGAAGTTTTCATATTTAGACAGCAATTCTGGTCTAAGCAGCGCTGGTTCATATCTCGCCAGTTATGCCTCTGTGTGCTTGTGTGTGTGTAATTTTAAAAAGATTGTTTGCACTGGGGAAATAGAAAATAGGGAGATATTATCACCTACGGTAACATTTTCATTTGTTCCTGTAGCAGGGAGAATTATATTAGAGCCTATTATTTGGGCTCCAAATCAGGAAAGATTCAGCTTGAAAAACAACTTGAGAAGCCTTTATTTTTAAAAATCTTTTTAGACTTATATTATTATCAGGGAACTGTCTTCTTGAGTCACAAATTCACTTTAAAGTACTTTAGGGAAACCAGAAATTCTTGTGTTGTGAGTCAGTGTCATCTATTTCTTTAAAGGATGTATCAGAACATACTTGACAAAACACCCAGGAGAAAAGCCATGGCAAACTGCTTCCCCACTGCTGCCAGGAAAACAAGAGTTGAACTTGGCTGGAAGGACATTTTTCCCTTCATCAGGAGTAGGGGCTGATCTATGCTTCCGTGTGGCCAGGAGATAATAGGGAAGGAAGGAGAGATGGAGAGAGTGTTCCAAGAGAAAGAATAAAATCATGACAAAATAAAGATCAGAAAGTGCTCTTTTAAAGCACCAGTCGTAGAAACAGAGGGTTGAATGTCATGGGTGAGTGGACATCACGTCATGCAATAAGCATTTCTGCAGTGGGGGCATAGCTTAAAAACCTGCTTCAGAGATTTTAGCATTTTCCTTTCTACAAATATGCTCCCAGCTCTTTGGCCTTATTTGTATGACATCCTTACCTGGGAAGAGAGTAAGTGTATTGTACGAAATCCCAAACTCTGGAGGTTTCTTGCCAATTAACTTAGATGGGGTTAGATTTGTTCCCAACCGATCTGATCTTGTTTTGGCTAAACCAGTGTTTTTTAAACTTGGACTTTTTAAGGTTTGTGAACTTCAACTCATGCTGGCAGGTGAACTCTGGGAGCTGAAGGCCACACATCTTTGAAAAAAAATTGAACTAAACAAAGAATCTCCTGGGCTAGGCCCTCATATCAGCTGCCCCTGCTAGTCTTCCGGGCAGGTAGTACCTCCCAGCCTTCTTTTCAGCAGAACAGCAGTGCAGATTTAGCTGGTGGCAAGTTGACCCCCTCATCCTGGTTCATGAGCTGTCAGAGGGAGAACGTGAGCCAAGTGACTGGGGGGGGGAGGGGAATCTCTGGGTTGGCTTTGTTGTGCAAAAGGGGCCTTGATGATTTTAAGAGCCAGTTACTCCACCATGAAATAGCAAGATGTCATTTAAGTGAGAGAAGGAGCAATGCTTTGAATTATTTGTGTTTACAGACTATTGCTGTGGGCGGAATATCTTGGAAGAAAAAGAAAACCATTGGGGAAAATATCCAGAGCTTCAGTCTTGCAAAATCACCATGTTCTGTTGGGACAGGAGAATCTGGTTAAACAACTTTTGCATTTTAAAAAAAGCGGCTACGTTTCCCCCCTCCCCTCTGCACACACTTTCTACCCCTCTGAAGACTTTTGCCTTAAATAGGTCACAGCAGTTCCCTGGAGACCTTGCGTTCCTCGGTGGAATTTTCCTTGCCATTCAACTGCTCCTGAAAGGGCTGAGAATTAGACCTGGGATTCTCCCCCCACCTCGCCTCTGACTGTTTCCACAAAATCTCAAATGTTTATCCAGAAGAACTGCTGCCTTTGCTCTCTCCGCTTAAAAGGATGGGCTGCCCCATCAAAGGAGGCTCTATTTCTGATTTAAGCCTCCCTGACAGGTAATCCAAAGATGGCAAGAAGTTTCCCCCACTCACCAAGACTTCATTTGCAATGTTAATAACGATTTTGGTAGCTGTAGCAACAGTTGTGACTGAGAAGGAAAACAAGGGCCAGGGGAATGTTGTTAAAAGAGCCTCTCTGAATCCTGCTTACATGGGCACTTGAAAATGCTGCCTGTTGCCTTGAACACAAATTGTCTGTCACTGAACAAAGATGGTTTTTTACTACATTGGGTTAATGCTGAGTCATTGCCCTAGTGCAATCTGCAATTAAGCGCATGTAGTACCAACACCCATACAGAGCTCTTGTGCGTTCCCCTCCAGCAAAGTAATGTTCTGTGCATTTAAATCTAAGAGATCTGTGCAATTTTTATATTCTTTTTTAGTTGCTCAACATTGAAAGAAGGGGGAATAACCTTCAACTTAAAGCTGCAATTTGCAGTGTAGTAGATAACATTCAGCTTTGGACTTGATCCTCTTACAGAAGCCTAGGGCCTATTTGACAGCCATAGGTTTTGGTTCCATTCTGAGGCACCACAATTAACAGTATTATTAATCAGGAAAAGATCACATGTCCATGGTCTGCGCAGAACCTATTTTTTATTGGGTTTATTCATTCTTTTCCTGAAGTGAAGAGTTTCGTAGAATATACAGGTAGTATATTCTGGGATTGGGATGTCTGTTGCTAAGTGATGCGGTTGTTAAGTGAGTTCCACCTGATTTTACAACTTTTTTGCCATGGCTGTTAACTGAATCAGTGTGATCATTAAGTGGATCTGGCTTCGCCCTTTGACTTTGCTTGTTGGAGGTCTCCTGGGAAGATTGCAAATGGCAATCATGTGACCCCATTGCAAAGTACCCAAATTTTGATCATGTGACTGTAGGGATATAGCAACAGTTGTAAGTGTAAGAACCAATGGTAAGTCACATTTTTAATGCTGTAACTTTGAATGGCTGTTACATAAATGGTTGCAAATAAAGACTATGTACTCTAAATGCTTATAAGAGGAACTGGAAAGCAACTTGAATGTGGTAATGCTGTACAGTATTGCTGTGATAAGTCTCTCTTGCTTATTTAACAAAATAAGTCTCTCTTGCTTATTTAACAAAAGACAATCCATTCTTTAAGAAAGCCTTCCCTCAACAAGGTATTTTCCAAATTTCTTGGGACTGTGACTTCCATAATTAATTGTTGATGTAGTCTGGAAATTTTGAGTTTGGGGACAGATGCTTGACCTACTTTCCAGTATGTTTCATTTAGTTGGACTGCACAGCACTTCAACTCCAATCTTTAGATGATTCTTCCAAGCATATGATTCCCAGAAAAAGATGTGGCTGCTTTAAAGTGCTACACCAAGTTATCATGTTCATGCTCCCATATGTTCTAAAACATTTTTAGAGACTGAGTCAAAGCCTATATAGTCCTATCATTTAGCACCAAGGTGTTGAACCAGAAATAGAAGAAACAAATCAGCAATAGAATAGAAGCTATATTTTCATCTGAACATTTCTGCTATCGCAGTGCCTGGTTGATGAGCCCTGCTTTTGCTATAAATCCACATTAAATAAGTGATCCTGTTTTAACTATAGACCCACAATATGAAATACATGAGCAGCGTTGCTGCAAAAACTATAATACTGCATTTATGAAATGCTTTGAACATTCCAAGTCATTAGGCCTAGGAATTTGTTATTGTTAATAGTTGTACCATCCATGCTGGTTTTATCCTAGCTATTCTAGTTGACAAGTAGGACATATCACAGATGAATGTGGTATTGGATACATGAGAATATGGATCTTTTTGGTGAAGTGTTGTTATAGTACATAATTTTCTCTCATTAAGCTGCTTCATTTTGATATAGCAAGATTATATGATATTAAGTAATATCTCTAAGAACATTCTGGAGATGTTAGTTAAATGGCAGCAATGCATATGACTGTCGTGTGCTTTGAATATCATGTTAAACACACACTCTTCAAACCTGACTGCATTCACCAGACCATACCCTAATATCAAGCTAAAATTGAGAGAGGAGGAGCAGGGAGAGAGAGACAGACAGAGACAGAGTGAGCAAGAGAGAGCGCAACCCTTTGAACAAGTCTTATTGTATTTAACCAATAAAGGACATTAGACATCAACCAACAGGATTTGAGAATGTTCCTGATCACTTTGTTTATGATAATGTTATTTAAAGAAAAGCTGTAAGATCACAAATGCCAGAGTCAAGCTTGAAAAAAAACTGGAAGTTGTAATCAAAACTGAAAGGAACCTATGTAGAAGTTACTCTAGATCAAGAAAATCATGACATCAGTTCAAAAACATGAAGCTTTTCTTCTTCAGTATTCTGTTTTTCTGGTTGCTGCTGATGTGACTTACAGGGTAAAACTGGATAAAGCTATTTCAGCTTCATTGTGAAAAGTATCTTTCCTCACTTTTATTGCTTGCAGTGCTGGGTTTATTCCTTCCCAATTATTACAGGGCTTCTCCTTTGGATCCATTTCTGAAATTGTGAGCAAATAAAACCAGTTCAATAACAATACAATGTGCTTGCCTGAAATACTTTTAAGAATTAATGAACAAAACCCCTATTCAGTTATTTAGGTACATTTCTACAAGTAAATACTAGATTCTTTACACAATTTAAATATATATATCACAATTTGAGACAGTAGCATACAGTCTGTTTTCCTATGCCAGTTTGGCTGCCTGAAAAGTTGCTCCTTATCTTTCTTCTGCTTCTTATTGATGAATCATTACGTCTTTCAACAGTCTGATCAACTATTTCAGAGGCTTCTAGGCAACAGATTACCTGGCAGGGAATTTGTTTGAAAGACTAATTTAAATTGACTAGACTTTAAATGACTCACAATTTTCCTATCTTGTTTGGCTGTCTTCTCCAAAGCAATGAGAACCTCATCTTCAATGATAAAAGGAGACATTTTATTCCGGGGGTGGGGTGGGGGCTCTCAACTTCCTTTGGATGTATTAAAAATCATTCTGGGTTAGGATCATTCTCAGTGTAGTAGGAAAATGTTCTGCCTTTGTCAGCAATCCACCCAGTACATTCTATGAACAATGGGGCCAGAATAAGGAAATTGACGATTTCTCCTCCTTGGATGATCTGAGCCATTCTTCTGTCCATGAGCCAGCCTTGAGTGGGTGTGGGCTGGTATGTCTCTGTTGAAATTAATGCAACACTGCTGATTTGTATCTGCTGAAGAGGTGAATCTAGGCATATTCTGCACGTATGTCACCCCTTAGAGAATACAGGAGGATAGGCAAACAGCCTCCTCTGCTAATCTATCCAATCTCTGCACTACAGATTTTCTAAAGGCAAAAGTATTTACTGAGTTTGGACAGAGCCAGGAGAGCTTAAAACAAACTGATATTGCAATCTTTCATCAAACTCTTCTGGAATAATAGTCAGTATTGTATTGTATAAATAGTGGCCAATCTCTTCCCAATCTTCTCTTCGTGTAGGAAATCACGTCATACCTCCTTGATCGTCGGTGTAAGTTCTGTCAGTCATTCACAACTGGCCATAACATTATGTGTATCTGTGCAAAAATTAAGTTTATGAATTCCCTTTCCCTGTTTAGAAGAGAGCTGGTTTGCTGTTAATAATTGCACTGCTAGGTGACACAGACCTCAGCAAACTTACTCACTTTGGATTTCTCCACCTGATCAAACTGAACAAACAAAGTTTTTCAAAGGACCCTACAGGGCAACATGTACCTAGGTGAACCAACTGCCATTGTTTAGGAACAAAGCCTTGAAGTTTGTCAATAAAGCAAGTAAAGATGCAGTTTAAAGGGAAGAGGAAGGTTGTAAAGGGATTATAAACTAGCCGGCTGATGCAGGGTAAAAAGTCAGCTGGAAAGTTGAGAGAGGAAAAATGGGGAAACAGAAGGAAGGGAACCAATACGTGATCCTTTTTTTAAAAAACCAAGAAAAATATTTATTTTTATTTGCTTGCTGTTAATAAAACAATATTTTCCATACAAGATGAAATAGATACAGTATTTGAAAAATATCAAGAGTCAGCCTGAAGTCTTTTTCAAGAATCAGGAATGATGTTTAGAGACACATTCAGACCATAGATAATAAAATGTTTCTAATCTTATTGAGAGCCTGTTTGGCCTAGTGGTTAAGGCACCAGACTAGAAACTAGGAGATCATGAGTTCTAGTCCCATCTAGTCACGAAAGCCAGGTAGGCAACCTTCGGTCAGTCATTCTTTGTCCACTCACCTCACAGGGTTGTTGTGGGGAAAATAGGAGGAAGGAGTATTAGATGTGTGTTCGCTGCCTTGAGTTGTTTATAAAAAAATAATAAAGCTGGGATATAAATAAATACTAGGAACAGCTCATACAGAGTCAGCTTGCACTTCCAATAATGAGGGTGTGAAAGGAAAATACCATTTTCTTTCAGATCCCAACTTGAACACAGAGATAGACAAAATGAACTCCATTTCTGCAATGGGACTTCCCTTCTTCCAGCCTCTCATGATTAAATCCTTGGGAGCTTGGAAACTTCATGGGGAATGAGGGAAGGAAAAGAAAGCCTACCATCCCCATTTCCCAAGCATGAGAATAGTGAGCCCACGCTGCTGGTGGATGGGATTTGTAGGAGTCATTTTGGGTTTATTTGTTCGGGAAGTGCATTTTTTAAATAAATCGTATGTATAATGTTAATCTTTATCTACTGCCCAGAATCTCACTTCTGAGATTGGCAACCATATATATTGATTTAAATAAATAAATAAATACTGAATTGAATTGGCTTCTGTGCATAAAAATGATTTTCTGCTTTCTCCGGACAACATAGTTACACTATTTGGGCTGAGAGATTGGGAATGTCCCAAAATCTCACAATCTATTTTATAGAATTGTTAGGATGAAAAGAAGGGAGAATCCCTTGCCTACCAACCTGAGCTCCAAACACCAAAGTGGGTTAGAAATATAATAATTAAATAAAAAATCTGTATTGCAACCATTACGATGGAGAAATATCATAAAGTGAATGTTAACCTGGGAATAGTTGCATAACTGGTTTAGATGATTTTTCTGAATTTTCCATCCTAATCATTACCTCAGGTCTATTTTACTTTTATTGTTCCTATAAAAATAGTTCAAAATTTAAGGGAAAACATTACAGTTTTAAACATTACTTAATATTTGACATATTTCTCCATTCTGAAGATAACTGTTCTATCTCTTAGAGTTTAAGTATTAAAAAAATGGGATAATTATGATTGGATGAACATTGTACAGTGATTTTGTTTTACAGTTTATAATGTTGATACAAAAGGAATAATCAAACATCATGGACTTTAGATAAGATATACAATTTGATATACATTCTGGACTGGACATAGCCATATAGAATGGAAACAATAATATGGGAGGCTTCATTACTGCTCTAATGTTATCAATTAATGATCCCTGTAAGGAGAACTGCTTTTCCAGAACAATTACCTTGTTCTAGCACTTAAGGTGAGTCAAGAATACATCAGAAATAGGAAAAACTTCTTACGACCTGTTTCTGTGAAGACTTTTGGTCATGAACAAAAGCTAGTTTAGCTCATGAGGATTGAGCGTAACAGAAAATTTCTTCAAGGAAAAAACAAAGTCCAGTTGCCTTTTGAAAAGCACCTTTGGGACAACCATGGATGACTGAGAATCTTTATAGATACTGAGCTTAACACTTCTTCATGAAGAAAAGGGCTGCAATTAGAGAAGAAAATGGGCTCTGCAAATAAATAACCTTCCTTGGTTACAAGAATTTGTCTCCTTCTCAGATCCTACAAACGCAGAACTTCTTGATGCTGTTTTCAACTGTGATAGCCTTTTGACAAAGGTATTCTAGTGAAAGCTTTTGTGTGCCACTATTTACTTCATTATTCATCATCAAAAGTTTATCTCATAGTATCTTTATTGGAATTTAAGATATCATAAGATTTTTCAGCATTCAAGCAGACTATTTGACCAAACTAAGCAACCCATGTGGGATCTAGGCAATAGAGCTAGCTAGCCTCATCTTTGCCCAGCTTGGAGTTTTCGATCCTAGCTTGGCACTGCCGATTTAGGAATAATTTCTACAAATTAAGAGGCATAATGACATTTTCCAGTTTCACTATTGAAATTCACAGGATTCTCTTGTATGTAGCAGTAACTTATTTTGAACATTTATGGCATTATTGGAATTGTGGGGTAGGATAGGGAATTTCCTTGCCTGTATAACTGCTATTGGATTTAGTATAGTCATGAAGCAAAAGTGCAGGTTTTCACTCAAACAATAAGGCAACCAATGGTGATAATCTGCCCAATACTCAGTCATCCTGCATGCACCCAATTCTAGTTAGCCAAAGAGTTAAACAGAGAAAAGTCTAATACTGATAGCAAGCGATGGTTTTACTACTAAAATTACACTGAAATCTGGCTTTATCTTTCTTGACATTTATTATCTGATACCTTCATAGAGTTATTTTCTCTAATTCAGGGGTCCCCAACCTGTGGGCCGTGGCCCACTACCAGGCTGAAGCCTATTGGCCACTGGACCAGGTGAGTGGCTGGCCGGTGTCTGCATGTGCGCGCGCTCACAGCCCAACACATGCGAGCAATGCCATGAGCATCTCAGGCGTTCACGGCCCTACTCGCACGAGCGTTGACGCAAGTGTCGTTGATGTTCACGGCTCCACTCGCGCAAGTATCATCGTGGACGTTCGCAGCCCCACTCGTGTGAGCGTTGCAGGTGTTTGCAGCCCCATTTGCGTGAGCGTTGCAGGCATTCCCGGCCCCACTCAGCTGAACCCCCCACAAAACCATCCCTTCTTTCCCCCTCCCCTCCACTCTGGGCCCCCAACCCCAAAAGGTTGGGGAACTCTGCTCTAATTCTATTGAGAAAAAACACAAATAAGAGATGGAAGTACTGAAAGATCAGATAGAAAACAGAATAAAAAGAAATTTATATTTAGTGGTGACCTAACCTTTTCATAAATTTTTACTGCTTTTAAAATAATAAAAGCAAAAAAAAGCAAAAGGAACAAAACACAAAAATACTATACATTATAAAAGTGCTTCAAAAAAGTATGTGAAAACAATACAGCAGAAAAAAATAAAGTGTAATATGTTATTAGAACAATAAACAGTTACAATTCTATATATAATTAATTATATATATAATTCAAACATATGGCATAATAATATAGTATTATTCAAAATCATGATAATCATATAACTGTATTCTATACACATATGCATATATACTTATATGATTATCATGCTTTTTAAAAACCTATTGTACTTTATATAAATGATTTATATTTCCAATGTTGCAATATCTGTCTTTTAGCTATAACAAGGGCACAGAGAATCCATTTATGTTGTCCAGTTGTCAAATTCCATATACCAGGTATGTAGATCAAGAGAATATTATTCTCTGAAAATTGTAGTTTTTGGTGCACAGTCACATTTATATATATATCACTAGGCAATGGGAGACTGACTTAATTTCTGTATCTAGAATGTCAATGGATCAACAGAAAATAATAAATATTGGACTTAGTTTGTATAGAAAAGGTTTGTCTAGGACAGCATCTTGTCGGAGATATAATAAGGGCAATGCTTCTTTAAAAGACATGTTTTTATGATGACCTATCCTAATGATTGCTTCACTCACTTAACCATTATCTCATTCTTGCATGTAGATTTATTAGACCAGGGGTGTCAAACTCAATTTCATTGAGGGCCGCATCAGCATTGCAGTTGCCCTCGGGGGTGTGTGTGTGGCCAGGGTGTGTGTGGCATACTGGGTGGGCGTGGATGGAGTGGGTGTGGAGTGGCCAGTTCTACATCGTTCGTGTCAAGGGGGCCTGTGGGGGCCTGGGCAGGAGTGGGACAGATCTGAGGGTCTCTGGCAGAAGGGGGTGGGACCAGGGCAAGTGCCAAGGCATGGTCCACTGGAGAAGCCTCCCCAGCATGCACCCAGGGGGCAGGGCCGACGCGGCAGGGGCTGATTCCTCGCTGTTTCCAGACGGCCTTGTGGAGCTAAGACTAAATGCATTTCAGCATAGATGGCCACAAAATTGTACATTGGCTCCCGGCCGGCCTGGGCCAGGGCCAAGACAGCGGGGGCCGTTCCCTCACTGTTTCCAGGATGGCTTCGCGGGCCACATGAAACCACTTCGTGGGCCGCATCCGGCCCCCGGGCCTTGTGTTTGACATGTCTGTATTAGACTAAAAGATGATCTGCATTTCTCCTTATTGCTAAACAGGGCACTTATTGATATTTGAATTTTGATTCCAGTAGACCAAGACACCTGACTAAAGGCATCTGCAGGATAGTCAAGAGGGGGCAAGCGATAAAAGCAGCATTATGCCACAAGCTCCACCCCTTTTGTACATGCTTTGTGTCATCTCATACACCTATGAAAGGAATAAATCTGTAGCACAACTCTGCTTTCATAATTTTAAGGAAACCGTTGTTTCCTGCAGATGCTTCTGAGTGGGACTCTGTTAACCATTTGATCTTTCATTGGCTTTTGATGCTTTTGGCTATAGCAGGGGTCTTCAAACTTGGCCCTTTTATGACTTGTGGACTTCATCTCCCAGAATTCCTCAGCCAGCATGCCTGGCTGAGCAATTCTGGGAGTTGAAGTCCACAAGTCATAAAAGGGCCAAGTTTGAAGACCCCTGGGCTATAGTATCCTCTAGAGATTGCTTTTTTGTTGTTGTTGTTGGGTTTGGATGATATTAGAGTGGTTGAGGGTGCCATTGCCCCCTGCATTGTATTAAGCATCTAAATGAAGCCACTGAAAGTAGCTTTCAGAGTTTGGGAACTGGGTGTCATCAGTAAGTACACTGATGATTTTCACCTCAAGTTCTTGACAAGTGAATGAGGAGAGGTTATGCATGTTCTGAACCACTGCCTGGATGCCATGATGGAGTAGACAGGGCTGATTAAAAAACCTAGATCCGGAGAAGATCGGTAGGTGGTTTCCACGAATGGAAATTGGAGAGTTTGCCTGTTTTGAAGAAGTCTGTATTGTCTCCATGAGGACAGGGAAGTAATTTGGGAATGCTCATAGAGTCATTGTCACTGGAGGTCCAAGTAACTCTCTGGTTAAGACTACCAATTATCAGCTTTCCAGAAGGAAACATCTTAGCTCCCATGATTCATTACACTGGGAACCTCATTTTTAGGCAACTGTCATATGCTCAGTATGAGACTGCCCTTGTGCTTGGTCCAAAAGACACAGCTGGTATTCTTCTCTTCCTCTCTTTTTAAAAGTGAACTTGTTATTTTATACCTGAATTTATTTTCATTTATTTTAAAATGCTGTTTGTATGGTATTTATTTGATTGTAATCTCTTTTGCAATTTGTAATAACAGGAAATTGCATACAATTGCAGCAATAAATACTGAAATCATTTAAAAACAAAAGTTTAAAATTATGACTTGTCTAAAATAACTGAGTCTAAAGGAAAGAATGTGGAACACATCTGGCTTTGAAGGACATGGAGCATATGGTATTAAGGTCTCTTCTTCCAACTAAGTGATAGGCTCTTTAGGTCATATTATTTCTAAAATAGCAATGTACAAATCATTGTACATTAAGTGACTTCTGTGCCGATTAGGCCAGAAAGAGACAGAAATAGAATATAGGACTGCTTGACCTATCAGTTATCATGATTTAATATTGTAAGCAAGATCTGGTGTCCTTTAAATTTCTTTTTTTTTTCCTCTGTAAAACTTTGTGCTTTCCAGATTGATTTATTTTTTCCTCCCCCTCCCCCTCCCCCTCCCTGAATATAACAGAAACTGTCATGCCCCCAAGCATAAGATAATCAGGTATTTTATCTTGCACAACTACATGATTTCTAGTAGCCATAGAGCCACCACATGGACTGCAAGTAATCTCACTAATGGCTGCCTGCATTAAGTGATCTCACCTGTCCATATTGCCCAAGGAAAGAACTAGATACTGTAACTAATCTCTAAATTTCCAGTATAGAGAATAGTAGAAGCTTTGGTGGAGCATTTTGGCCACGAAAAAATAATCATCACACACTTCAAGGCAGAGTTGTTTTTAAGTCTTCTCCCTTCCCCACACTGATCTGCCACTTGTATAAAGACCATATAAATATCTGTCAGATTTTTTCTTTTATCTGAAAATTATTACCCATGAAAACATACCAGTATTTTATTTGATAGAAATGCCTTTGCTATTAACACTAGAGGATATGTTTAAACAGTTTTTTATTTCCCTATGTCTTGGCACACATGTGAGACTGTAATATATAACATAAGAAGTGAGTACCTCGTTAAATGTGAAAACACCCCAAAGCAGAAAAAAAATGTTGGATTGTACAAATAATAATATAAGCAATAATGCAGTGAGTCACAATACTCACTGCTCCAACCTTTGGGGCACCATGGACTGGTTCTGTGGAGAGCAGTTTTTCTGCGGACCGGGGGGGGGGGGGGCGTGGTTTTGTGGTTCTGCATGTGCATGGATGGGGCTTTGCTTACTTGCACGGACCAGTTCCTGGCAGGCTGTGGACCAGTGCCGGTCCACGGACTGGGGGTTGGGGACTCCTGCTCTAAAGGATATTCAATCACTTGAGTGCTAAACTTTGCAACCTTGCACAAATATTACTTAGAGATGACTACAGTGCTGGGTTATTTTGGAAAACAGATCAAATTAAGAAAAGATCAATGTCTCTGGTTAGGTTATTTATGTAAAAACGGAAGGGATATAGAACTCAACACAAGATACTAGTCCATTCTAGATATTTTAACATGTTTTCTTTCTTGGTGTGGGAAACCAATTGCCCTGGGACTTGCTTCAAACATTAAAAAGTATCCCTTTTGCTGTTTATTTTGAAAACAGTTTTAGATGACAGCAGCACAGGGGGACAAAGGAGCCCCTTCTGATTCACCAGTATTTTTGCACCATGTTGCAAATTGTTTTGAAATATGTTCTCTGCTCATGGTGAATTCTGTGTGCTCATGGTTTAGCTTATCTTGAACATACTTGCAGAAAACCCAAGGGTTTGGCAAGGTTTAAGCTCTGTAGAATACAGTTGGGACACGTTTTCTCTAATACCTGTTAGAATGGGGATTATCATTATCTGTACTAAACCTGGCTCTGTACAGAAATGCAGGAACAAAACATCAGAAAGAGAATTGCTCAGTTATCAGAATTGCTTCATGATAAGATGGAAAAAGCTTTAATGATTCTGTGTAGTTCCGCCTTCTTTGCAACACATTCCTCACTATGTTTACTTAGAAGGAAATTTGAGCAAGTTCAATGGCACTTATTCCTTACAAAACGTGTTTAAGATTGTTGACTTAAGAGCTTATTCCAAGGCAAGTCAAAACATATCTCCCCCCCCCACATTCCTTATATAGAAACAGCTAGAGTGATTAGTATGTCCAGTTTAGGAGGCTAGGACCGCCTTATAAGTCTGTGTAGCACATGTAATTCTCTCTTCCAACACCACTCCATTAGGGCTGCAAAACATCAAAGAATCATAATTGAGAGTTAATGTTTTCTTTCTCTTTGCTGCCATCTAGTGTTCATCTGGAGTTTTGTAATCTAAATATGATAGCTCTACATTTTTCTTCACCCCATTTCTAGCAGTGTCTAACTTGCTTAATATTAGAACTGTTCCTAGTTAAGCATGCTATCTTATCCCATAGTTAAACTATATTTATTCAATTTATGTAAATCATTTTGCCCCAACCTGGTGACTTCAAGATATAGCGTGTTTGGTTATAATGTCTTTATCCACAGGTTGATGGGAATTGAAATCCTTACATGAGGAAGGTACCAGTTGAAAAGGGCTGGTGTAAGTGTACTAGAATCTGGCAGATCTTGTTCCCCACCCCATGCCCCGGCCAGGCTGGTTCTGTTTCAACGGATTGGTTGTGGTCCTTGTTATCTCCCTCCAGCTTTTCCTGTCAAATTTTCAATTCATTATTCCACTGATTATCTGCAAAATATGAAACAACCACCGGAAAGAAATAAAGAAAATGCATGACACACATTTATAAAAAGAGCAAGCTGGGAACTGTTCAGTTCTTGAAGGGGGAACCAGTGTGGGGGCAGAGAAGCAAGAAAGTATTTCTGTGACCATGACAAAACCCAAAAGTAACGAAATATTTATGAAGTCTAAGCCAAGAGATACCAGGATACCCTGACTTTCCCAACAGATCCTTGGACATTTCCTTGTTTGACTGATGTTTGCTAAGTCCATGAACTTTAATGGCTTTTTAAAAATAATTTGTCTTGAAAACGGATCCTGTATCCTGTAACGAATGAAAGGATAGCAAATAATTTCCATTTTAGAAGTCTGAGAGGGCAAATACATCTAGCACAGATTTCTAGAGAGAAATAAATGGAGAAATGGTTAAATAAAAGCAGGTGAAGGACTATGAGAGCAAAGCAGGAAATAGCAGAGGTCTGAATGCTCTAAAAAGAATGTTTGGGCTTTCCACTACCTACCCTTGGGCACTTGCAGTGAGATGCTCTCCACCCACTCCTCCTCCTTATCTCTATCAGGCCCTGAAGAAACACAGTTCTGAAGGCCACAAACTCCATCGGCCTGAGTAAATCCTCAGCAATGCTGAGCAGGCTCAGGGAGTCTTAGGTTAAGCAGCTTGCAAGTAGGAAAAGTAAGCAGTAAGATCCATCCATTTCAATAAGGATGAATGAATAAGAAACATCTTCAGGTGCCAGAAACAGTCTTTAAGCAACCTAATACCATTCTACCGAGCATTAAAAAAATATCAAAAGCCAGGAAAATGTACTCTTGGCATACAGTTCTTCTAAGCTGCACATTTTTTTTTATTTTTTTTTACAAAAATCATTTTCTTTAAGGAAGAGACTAGAAAGCCATCTCTGAGGTAAAACTGAGGCTGTACTTTGTTTTTCTCTTGGAATGTGTTTTTTTTTAATTAGAGCTCAAGGTAACACATCAAAACAGCTGGTAACTCTGATGTACACTGAAGCATGGAGTTGCAGCAAAGGGTCTATTGCTTGAGGCATCTTAACCTAGACACCTTTGGAAAGAGCAAGGCGTAAAATCCTCCCCAGTTGGGCTTTCTCTCCTCCTTACAGAAGTTTTATTGCTAATGGGGACCCCCACCCCAGTTATTTTTATATTTTAATTTTGTTTTTCTGATTGTTGTTACTTTTAAGCTGCTTTGGCAAGGTTTCCGTCTTGAAAGGCAGGATATAAATAACAGCAATCATCCTTGTCCTCATAAAATCAAGAATTATTTGCCCAATTAGCTTGAAATTGGACATGGAAAATCTTCTATGTGACAGTAAAGTTTCTCTGGCTAGTTTACAGAAAAACTCAGGAAAAACTGGTAAAGCTAGAGTTATGTAGCTTTTATGTTCTGAAAGGCTTTCCTATGATGAATTGCTTGTGCATTTGTGGCCTGCTTGAGAAGGCCACCAAAGAAAGCATTTCCCTATTAAATAATATGGTTCTTTAAAAAGGAGACAGTAAGAATAAGGCCATAGAAGAAGGATTTAAAACATTAGTTGGTTGATATGAGAACAGCTTCTTCAAAATTCTTCAGAATTAATCTACACACACCCAAGTTCAAAAGTTAAGTATTAATGCTATCTAGACAACCAAGTTCAAATAGATACAATATGCCAAACCACAGTGAAGTTAGACTTCAAGTAGGTGCATTTTGTACTAATGGAAATCTTTAAATTGTATTCCAACAATGCAGCCTAACTGCTCTGCCATCACTGGAAGTGAAGTACAAGTTGGATGGATTCAGTCACAAACAGCATGCCCATCATGCTGGCAGACTGGGCTTTAAACTTCTTTCCTCTTGTAATCTCCCAATTCCTGCTATCTTGCCCTTGATTTTTGTCTTCTCTGTCACTGATAGTGTCAGTTGACTTGCACTAATAATTGATTTTAATTGATAATTTGCTGATTTGCTGTCATGACCAGTTATCATTGCTGATGGTGCTGATTAGCTAAACTGTTTAGATTAGCTAATGATAGTCTGATTTTGCAGTTGGCACTAAGCTGTGTTTCAGTAGGCATGTCCTTTTTTTTTTTGCAACTACTCTTCTTTTGACAACTATTTGACTTAGCTGCTTGATGTAAAAGTGCTTCTGAAGTTGGGAAAACAAAACTATTTCATCCACTGGGTTAGAAATGGTAGCTTGAGTAGGCTATAGATCCTGGAATGCAAATGAGAGAGATGACATTTGCTATTTAGATTAATATTTAAACATACCTCAAATGGATTTAGCCTTAAGAAGTAGATACATTTTAGCTTTCAAACTATCCTCTACATGTAAGAGAAAGGACGTCTTCTATATGCTTCTATATACCTTTTAAATGTTTTATCCTGACAAATCATGAATCCTGAAAGGAATGGTCAAATCCACATCTTTTGGCTGTAGGGATATTTATTTATTATTTTAATTTTGAGGCTACCTGATTCCATAGCAACTGGGGTTCTTTACTGATAAAAATTAAAAAAAAATACATAAAGAGACAGAAAAAAGAAGATAGTTAACATCCAATACCATCCAATGTTGCTTGAGCCCATTCTAAGTCAGGACCTGGGAGAATAACCAGATGTGGGGTCCTTGGTGCCCTCTGAACATAGTTGTTTTCTTGCAGACCAAACTAGGTAACATCATCAGTACTGGTAGGGACAGGGGTTTGCTCTCCCTACTAGCATTGAAGATATTACCTAGTTTGGTAATGAAACATCTGCAAAAAACCAACCAAGCTCAGAGAGCATCAAGGACCACACATTTCAACCCTGATCTACAAATATTCGGAACAAACACATCTTAAGCAATTTGTGAAAGGTCAAAGGGTGAGAACCGTACAAATTTCTGGTGGACATCCAACAGGGTACTGAGAAGATATGCTTCCTAGGTCCCATAGATGGAGCATGCCCATCTAGATCAGCGCTTTTCAACCTTTTCACCCATTGTACCACTTTTAGGATATGGCAATATCCGAGTACCACCAGTCGCCTAGCAAGGTGTCAAAAACTTGATGACCAAAAAAGAAAAAAAAAGAAAAAAGCGATAAAGTACAGGTAGTCCTCGACTTACAACAGTTCGCTTAGTGACTGTTCGAAGTTACAATGGCATTGAAAAAGGTGCCCCCCAAGCTACAGCCGAGCAAGACACCTGCCTGCCCACCTGGTGGCGCTCTTCCTCCTGTCGGAGGTTTTCATTGTTGTGAGCATTTCTGTTGAGGATTGGCAGCGGGGTGGGGTGGGGGGTGTTTGGTTTTTATTCCCCCCATCTGCTGGGTGGTTGCAGCAGGTTTTGGTCACTTCACATGACCCTGGGACACTGTGACCATCATAAATATGAATCAGTTGCCAAGCATCTGAATGTAAATCACAAGACCCTGGAAATGCTGCAACATTCCAGCTGATCGGTGCTTCTTCTGGGCTCAGCAGAAGTGCCAGGATCAGTGCTGCTTTCAGCTGATTGGTGCTTCTTCAGGGCTCAGCAGAAGCACCAGGATCAGCGCCGAGCTCCAGCTGGAGCCTGGAGCTGATCCTGGTGCTTCCACTGAGCCCTGACAGCCTCAAAGAAGCGCTGATCAGCTGGAAAGCGGCACTGATCCTGGCGCTTCCGCTGAGCCCTGACAGCCCTGCAGCTCCAGCCATCTCTCACTCAGGCTTGTGCAGTGCTGCCACCGGTTCAGCTCATTCCCCTCCCCCACTACCACTTTTCTAGGATGGTCGCGTACCACCTGCCAGGTGCCAATGTACCACAGGTGGTACCTGTACCACTGTTTGAAAAGCCCTGATCTAGATGACTTGATTAGATGGGTAGAAATATGCAGCTGAAACAGTCTTCAAAAATAGCCATTTTCTCCATTCCAGCTTTCCTCTAGGTTTTTCCTACTGTGGCCTAGTAACTGTAGGAAGTAACTAGTAAACTTCCTTTCAAAAGAAAGGAAGTCTGTCTGTTTTCCCTTGAATCATCATCATTCCTTTTCTGTCCACATATTGTCCTGTATTCTCAGAAACTGACATCTCTCAAGTTCTGCATGTTCTCTCCCCCCTCCCCAGTGGTTTGGGAAGTAAAGTTATGTTTGTGTCTGGTACAATCACATTGCTGGAAACCCCGGAAATCAGCATAATGCCTGATTTCAATCCTACATTCTACAGTGGTGGCTGAGATTGGTCCTCTTTCTTTACACTGGTTCTAAAGTAAGTATTTTATTATCTGAAATTTGACAAGTGCTTGCTTGTAACTGCTCTCGATATAAGTTAACCAAGAAGCTTTTGAACACAAAAACAACAACCAAAATAACTCAGTCTGTTTGCAAATCTCACATGGTGTTTGCACACTGGGTTCATTCGTTTATATCCATGCTTTCAATAAGATTCTGAATGCAGTGGCTAAGTCTAAGAAAGGGTGAGAAAATGAAAACTACTCTTTAAATCACTGCCTGTTTCAGAGCAGGCCCAACTATGGAAAGAATGGAAGATATGCATGGGTTGCCTAGTCCCTCTGACCTTGTGACCTCTGAGTTCTATATACTAGGAAATGTGTTCTTCCTTTGCTATGCTTTTCTTTTCTAAACAAAAATGTGTTTGTATTTACCAGGTTCCTTCTGGGATCCGGTTGTCTTCTTTTTTGAGTGACTGTTGCCTTCTGGTGTTATGGAAATACCATTATTCGTGGATCAGTATTCAGATAGCATGGGTTAGTATTGCAAGCAATCTTTAATTAAATGTTTATGCAGTCTCCTGCAATTCTTCCAAAGAAAAGAAAAGCAACTTTGTGTAATTTCAAACCATTCATCCCTTTTCCTGCAGTTTTGTGACTGAAAGATTATCTTGCGCTAATCTGTAGCTGTTCTCAGCCCCCCTGTAAGTCAAAAGACTTGGTCAGAATTCCATCTGTTCAAATTGTGCAATATATTGTGTATGCGCACGTGGACACATGCATGCACACACAGAGTTATATATAACTACTAAAATGTATACTGTTATAAATGTAAATGTTGTGCCACATGATAATACGAAAGCTATATACAATGTCAGATCCAGTAAATAAAATAATATTTTGAAGCATATACAGTGGTGTTTACTTGTGTTTGTTCTATTATTTATTTTTTAAAAATGAGTATGAAGGTTAATATTTTATGATTAAAACAGACATGCAAAAGAAAAAAAAACCTTTCCTTTTTATTCTTTAACCCCTAGAAAGCATATTCTACTTTATGTGCTGTACAGGGCATAAACATATAGTAAACACCTAACAAATTTTTAGGGAGGATTAAATTTGTTTGTTAAATCCAGATTTAAATTAATGATATCATTTACCACATTTGCAAAATTTATGTCATGCAAGTGGATAATATAAATGATGTAAAAACAACAATTGTGTGAATATGCAAATGATGGAAACTGATGCAAAAAGTGTAAACTGTTATCTGGACTACTTTGCTTTGCTCTGGAAACAATGGACTTTGTTGTTTGAGGATGAAGTTTGAAGTAATAGTTTCATTTATTGTGTCCACATTCTGCTGAATGAAGGTAACAGAAGTCCCAATAATCAAGGTTTTACTATAAGAACTTTCTACACAACTGAAACAAATACAGCTTCTTTTTTCATTATTAAGGAAACAGACGTGCCCTAACCTGGCCTCCCTCAACACAATCCCTCGTGTCTATGCTGGGCATAGAATCCTATAATGCTTAACCTTGTAGCTAGTTTTCAATCAATCCTATTAAGCTTGGCCTGGAATGTATGCCCCAAGATCCCTGTTATCTGATACTTGTCTTTGCTGTTCATTTTTGTTTTTGTTTTCCCTTTAGAAAGGGTATTTTGGGGTGGATAAAGATTGTGTCTCTGCTGCAGACTCTTTTATTGCTATTTTATAGACACACATAGTGGCAGAGGGAGGGGGGTCACACACACAAATTTCAGGGATTCCATTCTCAGGTCCTCCCAGTGATTGGCTCCAGCCTCAGAAACAGCCTCCTCCACATAGTCAGACCGCCCCCTCCTATTAGTTTTGAAGAGCCATGAAAAAAAATAGTTCTTTAGAGAGCCATTTGCAGACGGAAATTCTGCAAGATTCTGCTGTCCAAATATATGACATAACTGGGCCCTGTCATTGTTTATGTTACTACCTTTTTAACATTTGAGCTTTATGTTATTATTTGTAATAATAATTCAGTCTTCAGAAATGAAACAGCCTAATCTTGAAGTAAATAAATAAATGACTAATCAAAAGCATTAATTTTTCCCCATTCCTTTCCTTGTTGTTTCAACTGTATTCAACTAAACTGCATTTCAACTGTAGCTTTTATTTAATAAGTACAACAATCCATTGTGAAATAAACTTTTTTTAAAGGAAGTTGTTATATAAACTATCACAGCTGTACAAAACAAGCTATTGCAGTCTGAATGATGAAGCAGAATGCAGGCAGAGCCATTAGCAATATCAGGGGCACAGATACACTTCAGAGAAGCAACTAAGCATAACTTTAAGGCAGATTTAGAACAGCCTAAAAAGAGAAGACAAGAGGCTGAACCCTGGAAAGAACAATACAGGTCATCCTCGACTTACGACCACAATTGAGCTCAAAAGTTATGTTGCTAAGTGAGAAATTTGTAAAATGAGTTTTGCCCCATTTGACAACTTTTCTTGCCACAGTTGTTAAATGAATCATTTTATTTGTTAAGTTAGTAATATGGTTAAGTGAATCTGGATTTTCTTTGCTTGTCAGAAGGTCGCAAAAGCTGATCGTATGACCCCAGGACGCTGCAACCGTTATAAATATGAACCACTTGCCAAGCATTTGAATTTTGATCACGTGACCATGGGGATGCTGCAACGGTTGTAAGTGTGAAAAATGGTCATAAGTCACTTTTTCCAATGCCGTTGTAACTTTGAACGGTCACTAAATGAGCTGCTGTAAGTCGAGGACTACCTGTAGTCCATTTTTGTCATGCCTCTGCATGTGGTTCAGTCCGGGATCCTTCTTGTTAGCTAGAAAAGCTGAAAATCAATACTCCTTAGCTCCCCATGATCTTTGGCAGGCTACAAAAAAGTTTTAACCTGTGGTATTAAAAACATGGAATTTCTGGTCCATTTTCCAATTTCCCTGGGGCAGGAGCAAGCTTCAAACCTTACAGAGCACGTCCCCAAAGATTCTTTTAAATCTGGCTTGGGGAAAGTGGAAAAGGCATGTCATATCTTCCTATACAGTATATTCATGTTAAGACTTTTATCAGTATGATCGGTACCCTCTTCTCTGAAACACAGGAAACAGAATATGTGGGCAACTTTTTACTTTTGGGAGCTGAGTGATAGATGTCATGTGCTTAAATATGTGTGCGTGCTTCTCTTATGTGACAGAGCAATTATCTACGGGCTGAGTCCTAAATAGTCTTCTGCAAGTCAGTGGAAATGAGTAGCTTAAGTCCCACTGATTTCAATGGGTCTACTCTAAGTAAGACTAAGCCTTAATGCACACACACATACCCATATTAAATTAAAGATAAAAGCTAGGGAGAAAGAGAAATATAGCGAAAGGAACGTCAAGACTTAATTCTTGTTAATTTCATGTTGTCAGAGGAACAGTTCATGTAAGATTTATGTGTTTCCCCCCACCTGTGAACTTTAAGGTAAACCTCAGCCAGAGACTGCTACATTCCTCATAAACCCTTAATACAGCCCACTTCTGCTTTTCCAAACTGCTTGCTCATTATTCAATAGCACATTTTTCCATAGCACTCTGTTCTTGTTTATACATGCTCGCTGCAGTCCCAAATTGGATTTTTTGGTCCTGCAGTAAAAACACCTGTATTTTATTAAGACACAGAAATTATGTTCCTCCTCATTTTTCCTGAAGTTGAATTAACTCTTTACAGACCTTGCTTTTGTGTGTCTGCTCTTGCATCTGACCCAAAGTATTGTCAGAGATGTACTTGATGGCCAGGAAAGCATGGGATTTGAGAGGAGAAGAATGTATTGGAGTAGGAGGAGAAAAACTTATTCCCTCTTGGCTTGATTTATTTACTAGAAATCATATTCTAGCAAAGGTCTGGCTGGGAATCCCAGGACTAGCAGAAGTCTCAAAATTCAACATGATGAAACTTCAGTATTTTATCTGTGGAACCAACTTCAAAACTGTCCTTGAAAAAAGAAGGCTGAAATGCTTAAAACTGATGACAGACTCTAAAACTTTTTCATTCTCTCTTAAAAGAGGCAAATGAGGAGCAAAACAAAATGGCATGATCTATATATTACTAAAACTCTTATTCCCATAACTTTTAATTGGGTAAAAAGGTAAAGGTTTCCCCTGTCCAGTCGTGTCCGACTTCAGGGGGTGGTGCTCATCTCTGTTTCTTAGCTGAGGGAGCCAACATTTCTGTGGTCATGTGGCCAGCATGACTATATGCTGAGGTGCATAGAGTGCTGTTACCTTTCCACCAAAGTGGTACCTATTTATCTACTCACATTTGCATGCTTTCGAATTGCTAAGTGGGCAGGAGCTGGGATGAGTAACAGGAGTTCACCCTGTTGTATGGCACTTGGGTCTTGAACCCGAGCTGTCAGCTTTCCAGCAGAGAAGCTCAGCGTCTTTAATCGCTGAGCCATCATGCTCCCAAGTGGGTGAAATGGTGCATCAAATGATAACAATCAAATGGGTCCACTTAATGGACTCATGACTCCCATTAGAATTGAAATTTTGCCAATTTTATAAAACAATTTAAGACGTAACATTTATCATAAAACAGTTTATGACATAATACAAAATGCTATAAAACATTTCCTGTGCTGATATTTGACTGTGCTGTATAGTTCAACATGTGCTATTTCTAAGGCAGATGCATCTCTGAATGTATCCCAACTTTTCTAGTGAAGGAAGTTGGATCATTATTGAAGGCACTGAAGAATCTGGTAAGGAAATATCTCTGAAAAAATGACCCAATAGATCGTGGGTTGTCTAGTCTTTATATAAAAGCACTTAATACGTTCACACCCTAAATCTAAGACATGGTGGAGCTTTTCTTGTTTGGGCTATGAGTGGAGAATATACCAGAATTGGAAGTGCTCTGAATTTTGAGAACTGTGGGCACAATATATTTGGAAGTCATTAGTTATGGAAAAGTAAGAATACACCATCTGTATAGCTTTGTTATATGAAGTTTTCTTATGCTATATTATTATTAATTATTAATTATTAATTATTATTATTAATTATTATTATTAATTATTATTATTATATTATTATTATTATTATTATTATTATTATTATTATTATTATTATTATTATTATTATTATTATTATTATTATTATTATTTTCCCTGAATGTTGGTTCTAGATGGAGGGATGATAGAAAAAGCATTACTTTAAGTGTTCAAAACTCAAAAGATTAAGCCAGTACCAGAGAACTAATAGAAAACCTTTCACAATCATCCCCGCTCTAGTTTGATTTTTGGGGGTGGGCCCAATATAAGCCCTACCCTGAAAATAAGCCCTAGTTTTGGGGCGAGGCGCACGCCTAAAAATCAAGCTAGGGCGGGGGTGGGGTGGTGGAGCCGTCCAACACGCCCTGCACCTGCTTACCGTTGTAGCCAGGCCTCCCATGAATCAACACCTGCCTCGCCAGCCCACTTCTTCTGCATTGCCCCCTGGACTGCATTTTGCCATCAGAGGCCTTCCGGAAAGGCCTCTGACGGCGAAATGCAGGCCGGAGCTCCATTCTCAGCTGCAGAGGCATTTCCTTCAGCCGCAGAAGAAGTGGGCCAGCTGGGCGGGGTTGTCGGTGCTGCCACTGCAAGGTGAGACTGTGGAAAAGACACCCCCCGAAAATAAGACCTGGTGCCTCTTTTGGAGGCAAAAAAAAAAAGGACCGGGTCTTATTTTTGGGGAAATACGGTAGATGCTAATGGCTAAAAAATATAATTAAAGACAGTAAAAAAGCAGAAATGTGGAAACCATTATGATTTGAATGTTTTACTCTGAGCTGGAGTAGAATAAGGTACTGTTGCCTTCAAGATTTTTGGCAGTTGTTCCTTCGTCCACCTCCCCACTATAACTGTTGTCTTCAGCTAATCAAAACAATTAGTGTTTATGCCAAGAAATAAATAGTCACTTCTTGCATTTCTAGACAACATTCTTCCAGTCTCTTTTATTTTCAGACATTCTACAAAAACATATTTTAACAGGGAACTTATCAACTGGATGATAGATATCAACTGTTAAGGCATGTTTTCAAAATCTTCATACACAGTTGCAGTATCAAGAAAAAAATCTTATTTCGAGTTTATTATATTAAAATGTACTTTACAAAACAAGCATTTTGTCTGCAGCAAAACAACAACAACAATGGAAAATCTTAAAAACAAGCAGGATCCTTAAGCAAGAAAATGCAAAACGGAAATTTGAGATTGACAGAAATATGGTCAAAAATACATACTGTACTTATTTGGGACAAGTTTAAATCTCCAGGAGCAAATGAATTACATCCTACAGTATTGCTAGTGGCCTGGTGAACTGATTAGTTATAAGATGAATAGAGGAGGGCAGATGCTGCTCCTCTTTGTAAAAGAGGGAGAAGGAAAGATCCATGAAATATGGATCAGAAGAATAGCCTGGCATCAATATGTGGAAAAATTCTAAGAGATATATCTGTAATCCCTTTGAAAACAAATGCACATGGAATTGTTAGGAACAAGTCTTGCCTGATTAAACTTAACATATTTTTGGCCAACATAATGTCTTTCCTTGGGGAGATGTTCTAGATAAATTATATTTTGATTTCAGAAAATATTTTACAAAGTACCAAATGATATTCTGATGACCACTACTAAGTGAATATATAGGCGGCTCTCATACTCCAAATGTGTTCCTCAGTGTTTCCACATCACATTTGTATCAAGAGGGACGCTACACGTTTCAGCCCTAATTTCTGTATCTTCAACATGCTTCTTAATTATCTGAACGAGGAAGTGGAGAGAATACTTATCAAATCTGCAGAGCACATAATATTGGACAAAATAGATACATTTTGGAAAAGAGGAGTAATGTATTCTCATGCTGCTCGCGGCGTCCCCTCCCCCGGAGTCCACGGGTGTGTCAAGTGGGCGAGGGCCATTTGCTGGTCTCTTTCAGGGGATGCTGCCTTTCTTTATTCCTCCCAGAGGGCGACCCTTCCCCAGCTGCGGTCTTGCCTGTTTGTCGTTGCCACCTTTGTGCGTGGCCGGCACGGATGGCTACCACGAAGTAGGCCTGCCTGTTTTTTATCCTCTCCTCTCTCGCCCCTCCTCCTCCTCCTTCTTTTCTCTTCGGTGCAGTTCCATCTGACTCTTCCTCCTCCCAAGGCTGTGTCTTTTTTTTTCTCTGCCTCTCCTGCCAAAACTGCCTCCTTTTATATCCCTTCCTATCTCTGCCCACCTCCTCCTCCTTTCTCTTCTGAATGAGCCAGAAATGCCGATCCTGGGGTCTTTGCCTCGGCCCAGCAGCCCTGCAACTCCTGAGGACTCTCTCACAGCAAATCCTGTGCTGCGCCACTTTGGCTCGTTCCCTCCCCCGCTACACTTGGCTAGGCTGGGCTGGGCCGTGTACCACCTGCCACATGGCAATGTACCACTGGTGGTATGCGTACCACCAGTTGAAAAGCCCTGTTCTAGAGGGCCTTAAAGCCCTGTCTCTTCCTAGGCTTCAAGATAGGGCAGTGGGAGCCCTTTGGTGGATATATGATCTAGTTTGTTATTGCTGACCAGATTTGCTATTTTGTTTAATGTTTAACATATTCTAATTTGATTGTATATCTTGAAAATAAGACTGTGTCTTATATTAATTTTTGCGCCAAAAGGCGCATTAGGGCTTATTTTCCCATTAGGGGTTATATTCAGGGAAATACAGTACTAAATGTGTCTATCTGGCTTACAATCTTAACTAGCATCCTGAAAAATCATGCTAGGGCTTATTTCCCGGCTGGGTCTTATTTTGGGGGAAACACGGTATACTAATAATATCAGTTTATTGAAAACTGAATATGTAGTGGCAGTTATTATATGGTTGCAAAAATGGCAAATGCCATGTGAGTGGGCATCAGCTGGGAAGTTCATGGGAAGTAATTATTTCTACTTCAGACCCCAGCACAGATATTTTGGGCATGATACTTTAAAAGAAAACTTCAGACAAACTGTGACATATTCTAAGATGGGAAATGCAGATTATCATAGGACTAGAACAGATTTACGAAAAGAAACTGGGAGAATTGGGAATATTTAACACTTTTACATGAGAAGTTGCAGATAGATACTTTCTATATTGTCGCCGGATACCAGTACCCGTTCTTTTGTTATTACAAATTAATATAGATTTATGTTACAAGGGTATTACAAAAAAGTTGCTAAGAATAAGAGCTATTTCACAGTGGAGCCAGTTACCAATGAGCTGATCAACTTTCCTTCAGCTGATACAGGCAAGAGGCTGGACAGCCATCTATTGGAGATGCTTTAATTTGGATTCCTTACACTGAGCAGATATGATTTGATCATTAAAACAGTCCCTTTCAATTCTGTGATCCTACTATTTTAAATGTCTAAGTGCTGTCACAAATTGTTAACTTGCTGTTATACAATTAAGGGCAAGCACAAGCTAGTTGCTCCAGAAAGATCCAAGATTTATAAGCAGACAATGTATCTGGGAAATATCACATAAATATGGAATTGTAAACTGCTAAGCCGCAAACTATACACAAACAATTTTGATGACGCACATGAGTTGGGATTACTATTGCAAGTAGACTCTAGAGTACTTGGTTATTAAGAGGATCAGAGTGCTGGCTGAGGGAATCTTTGGTCTGATCCACTAGATCCTTTTAAATCTTTGATTATTGTTTGTCATCAATTGTAAAACCAACCAACCAACCAAACATCAACTGGTAGGCCAAGTTTGTTCTTTACAAAAATAGTAATTGCGAGACAAAGATAATATATACTTCCAAGTTCTCCAAATGTAGGTTCCCAAAGAAGCCAATAAGCAAAATGATGGAGTAAAAACAATGGACAATTAATGCAAAAAAAACCTGTCAATCAATATGAGATGAGAATCAAAGAACTGTCTGGCACAAGGAGCTGATCTTTATATTGCGACATGGAACAAGCAAAGGGGTTCAGGGAAGAATCCATGCTGTCTGATACATATGGATCTTCACTAGACTGCCTGCCTCACATCTTCAGAATCCAGAAATAAAATTGTTCTAGCCAATATACAAAACAATGCATGAATAGTCTCTTGTGGCCAATGATATCTGGGATACTAATTTCTTAAACACAGCCCACCAGTTCATATGTTGGGCCATTTTTTCATCTGAATGAGCTTCCAATATGGCATTGGGAAATGGTCTGCTATGTAATGGAACAAGAATAAAATTTCCTACTGGGCTGACTAAACTTAACTTCTGTATGCCTAAAATAAATTTTAAGATCCTGGCCTCCATTTAATCAATACCTTTTAAAGCACAGTACAAAATGTCTAAGTAAAACATAGAAATAAAAGAAAAACTTGGCAAAAGGCTCACAGTCTTAAACAACAAAATGAAAAAAGGAAGTTTTCCTCCAATATGATGAAAACTTGGGATGTACAAGATAGAAAATTATCCTACAGTTGATGACAGCAGAGCCTGCAAACAGCTTTCCTTAATCTAGTGCCTTCCAGATGTATTGGATTACAACTTCCATAATCCTCATCTAATCAGGAGAACACCTATTTGGAGAAGCCTGCCTTACTAGGCACAAAACTGTTAGTGCCACTTATACATGTGGACATTTTAAAAAATAAATCACATTGCTCAACACACATAAACAATCTTTCATAGTATTTCAGTATAATTGTATATAAAGCTGTCATTGGTTGTAAAAGCTATAATTTGCATTTGCTTGTAAACTGTGGCTTAGAATCATTTCGTATCAGAGATGCAAGATGTGTGCAGATTAAGAAAAGCACATGGCGTCACCACTAATTTACATACAAATGTAAACCTCACTACTTATGAAGTATGCAGAGCCTTGTTATTACAAAAAGTAAACTGCATTGATTCGTCTGTTATTTATGCAGCCACCCAAACAGGACATTTCCTTTCACTAATACCTCTTTGGGCAGAATAGTGAGGGTTATAAAAGCCAGTGACTGACATCTGTTCCACAACGGGCTTGTAAGCATTCTTCATAGGTGGCCTGGCCATTTGGATTAAAACCCAACAGTAATGTACACTTTGTCATTTCTGATGTGGGATTTTATGCCAGGTGGCAATCTATTCTATAGTCCCCCAACTTGTGCGTATGTATGTGTACATACATACATACATACAAAACAAACATAGAAAAATAAAGCAGTTTAGGGATTGCTTTTATTTAGTTCTCTGAGTGTATCTTATTGCAATATTAGAACTACTTTTACTATGTATGATTTCTCCGTGAAAGAATGCTGGAGGAAACAAACAACCTATTATATTCACATTTTATTCTACTGTACAGGATTACACTACAGCAAATTTGCAAGGAATGGCTACAGATTTTCAAGCATAGGATTGTTGTGCTGTACTGATGTTAAGAAAATGTGAGCAAGCTGCTAGCTAGAGAAGGTAATCCAAACTTAAAATATAAGTGACCATGTTTTGCTTTCATATTATTTTTGTCCCTTATTGTCCCCATTCTAAATTCTAGTACAGTTATTTTAAGTAGATATCTATGCCCTATCTATATAATTGCATACTGCTTTTCTTTCTTTTCAAAGAACTCTTGTAATAAACTTTTTATAACTGATTCCAATAGACCAATCAAGTTTCATCCAATTTGCTACAAAACATGATCAAAATATCTTGGAACAAGATGTTGAAATAGCCAAGTAGTTTCCTCTACAAGATATTAGTACCAAATATTCAATGTAATTTTTGGCTGAAAGGAAATAATGGCATAATTTTGTTTTTTAACACGAACAAGTAAAGAATAAAGGAGAGTGATCAGGAAGTGGGGCAATATAATCTGTCTACCAAGATCAGATTAATGTCTTAAAATATGATCCTCTTTAGTAAGATTAAGGTTTTGTGCAAAAACTTTATACTTTACAAATATTACATTTGGATTATGTTCTTCTTCATTCATTTCAATAAGAAATTACTCAGGAATTGTCTAGATATATCCTAACTTATAGGATATAAGTCTTATATACCGCTTCATAGTGCTTTATGGCACTCTCTGGGTAGTTTTCAAATGTCCGCAAATTGCTCCCAACAAACTGAGTCCTCATTTCACCAACCTTGGAAGGATGGAACGCTGAGTTAACTTTGAACCTGTCAGGATCGAAATCCAGGCTGTGGGCAGAGTTAGCCTGCAGTATTGCATTCTAACCACTGCACTGCCAGAAATGGCATTCGTGTGTGCAAAACGTACAGTCAGCTGATACAAGACATTCTGATCAGTTCGTCAATATGTCTTGCATTAGATAAGGCTAAAAGGGAACACCATAACTTTAGAGCATGATGAAAATTGATTTTTCTCATTACTTGCTGCATTTTAAATGTCTGGAATGCTTTCCTCTACAAAGATTCTTGATGAGCCTTAAGTAGAACAATTAATTTCACTTAGTGCATATGTGTGCATAAAATCCTAACTGGATTTTTTAAATCTAGGTCATGGGGTTCAATGGGTTTTATTTCCTAGAAAATGTGGAAATGTCTGTTACATGAGTAAATAACATTATCAGTCCTCCTCCTCCTCCTCCTCATTAATACTAGCACTGATGATGTTACCTAGTTGGATAATGAAACAACTGCAAGCAAACAACAGTTTGCTTGCAAGCAAACAACAAGCAAACAACAAGCTCAGAGAGCATCAAGGACTCCACAGTTCAACCCTGAGCTCTCTTCTATTGAAAAACATTCAGCTTTGATTTCCTTCTCCAAAACTAAAATATTGGCAGATTCAAACAGAATAAAAATAAAGCAGAAAATAGGCATATTTGGACAGATTACTCCAAGGAAGACATTTGTGACAGGAAGTGCAGCTGTGTGATTAATAGGGCTGACTTTCTCTTGGCTTTCTCCCTCCTTTAAAACTCTTGTTTATTACTCAAGATTGAAAAAAAAATGGTAAAAGCTAGCAATTTTCCTGGAAAAAAATGGTCACTGCCATAAGCAAAGGCAGTAAACCTGACACAGAAGCAGTGCTATGGAGCCCTCATCTAAATATTTTTTCCAGGCTCCTTACTTACATCATATCACTCTGCATGCTCAGAACATATGTCTGGCAGATCGCTCTTTTCTTCCCGAAGAGAAGTGAAGCATATGAATTGCATTTTTGAAGATTTAATTCAAGAATTCCTGACCAAAAAAAAACTCCGAACAGTACAACGGAAACAAAGAGATTCCTTACATTATGTACTTTATTCAACGCCATTGCTGATTTCTAAAACTTATACAAATTGGAAAGAAATTTTGTACACAATAAAGAGTCTGATCTTGATATGATGGGGTGATCCAGAGAACCTGAAATAAAAGTAAAGCTTAATTGCTGTTGAGAATGTCCACCAGATGAAAACTGAAAGTATTTCCACACAGCATAGTTTTCATTTTATTTCTAGCCCTCAGTCCCTTACAAACTAGTTTTAAACTGCCTTTCAATTTCATTTCTGCCAGTCTCAAAAGAGAACAGACAGGATCAGGTTTCCTTCCAACTGACAAACAGCAGTGGTTAAAGAAAAAAAAGAAGAATTCAAACAATGCCCTATTCCTTAAAACTACCATGGTTCCTGAACTAAAAATCCCGATCTCCACTCTATACAAAGGCAAATATATGCTAAGGTAAATCATGAGGTACAGCAGACATTAAAATGAACCTAGAGAAACCATCAGAGTCTTCTGGACTAAGGATGTGAATAGGGAACTTCTGTTTTATAAGGTCTGTTCTAGTAAGATTGATCCATACCCTACCTGGAGGACAACGTGGGGCTGGATTTGTGAGAAAAATAATGCTTCATTAAGAGAGAACTGTCCCCTTCTGAATAAACCATCTCTTGATTTGGCAAATATCAGCTCATTTCCAACACTTCTATTCCTAGGATGAAATGGATATTCTGAGTCTCTTGCAGTCTGGATTCAGGCCAAGAGCTGACAATGGTTTCCCCAGATGTGTGTGTATGTGTGTATTTATCAAACTTAACTTTTTAAATTATTTTTGTTAGGAAGGATGGAGCAAACACACCCCTCCTAGTTCTTTTGGATCTCCCAATAGCCTTCAATACCATTAATCACTGAACCCTTCTGGAATACCTACAAAGGTTGAAGCATAGAGGCACTATTTCACAGTGGTTCTGCTTCTTCCTAATTAGGCAGTTTCAACTAATGCCAGCCTTGTGAGGTAGTCCATACAGGAAACATACCCAGGTGCTTTATTGTAAAGTTACATTAACAAAATCTTTACAAGTCTGAAAGTACATTTCTTTCCCATTGTGTTTACAGTCCCAGAAACTACAGAGAGTCCCTTCTGAGACGGTTTCCCCACCCACAGTCCTTTTGCAAGCTCAGCTGCATTTTATCCAATTGTTCCCCTGCTAATGATTCTTCTCCCTCTCTCCCAAGGTCATTCCCACATACCATTACAATTGAGGAGTAGGGGGAAAAGTGACTGTGCTCATGGTTGCTCCAAATACCTTCCTAGTTTCTTAGAATTAGTCTGAAAAGACAAGATCTTGGCAAAAGGACTGGGAACTCTCTAACTGGACAGATAGGGAGTGTAAGGGACTAGTGGCAGCCTATCATAATTATTGTGTACTGAGGAATTCTTGGAAGGAAGGGGCTACCAATGAGGTTTTAAATTACCACTCCTCCTAGCTCATAACAACCAGCTGGTACTAAACAAAACTGCAATTCCAGGATTGTGTAATTTTTCACAATCATCCTAGAGTTCTGATCTAAGCAAAGTAATAACTGAGAAATGGGTTGATCCTAAGTAGTCAAATCACATGTTATGCAATCCACTGTGTATACATGCTTCTGCAATTTTTCTCTTTAGTAAATGTATCCTAAATTGGATTCTGGTACAGCAAAGAGAACTTGCTGTTTGGGAACAAAATATAACAAAACTCTTGATTCATTTGCTCATAAAATCTGCTGCAAAATGTGAATGGAAATCACACAGCTTAAAAAATTATATTTTTTCCTCGTAAAGCAGCATCTCAATCTGAATACCCTCCAGATGTGTAGACTATAAATTCCAGGATTCCCAAATTTATGTAGCAATTGTTAAATCTCCTGGACTTTGAAATTCATAGACCTGGATGACACCTAGCTTAGGGAAGATTGTCCTAAGGGAAACACAAGGATGAAATGAAAATCAACGTGTGGGTGTGATGAAAGAACAACATGATTATTTCCATGATAGTTTCCAAGAAGCTTGTTTGATTCCCACTATGTCTTACTTGCTTGACATGCTAGCTGTACAGAAAGCATGGGACTCATTCCAGGTGTTTCACCAAGTGTGGATTTTAGATGAATGAACAGAAATAATATGAAAATATGGCTTTTAAAAAGATTACCAATTCAGAAAGCCAGTTACAGTTTCTGGTCTGTGCAAACACAATGAATAAATCACGAGTATCTCTGTTTTTAAATTTGCTCAGAATGTATGTTTGCTTTATGTACCATTTAATGGCAACTGTTGCTATGAGATAAAATTCATGGATAGAACACTTGGCCAGAAGCCAGGACAGAAATCCTTGAATGCCCAACTCTGACAAAATGATGTAGAGCAATAGTCTACTCTAAAGTATCTGATCTCAGCTCCAGAAACAAACATCATGATGCTTAGCATTTGCCACCGACAGCACTTGTTTCAACTTGAGTAGTCATTTTTATATTCTTTCTGTTTCTAAGCAGAGTTAAAATATTACAATGAGCTAGGATGAATTATCCTCCAAAGTACATTTCCGCCACAGTGATCCATCGGTCTCTCTTTGGTAGAGGACTTAGGGATTCTGAAAATGAACCATGGTTTATGAAAAGCACAATAGTACATTCTATTTCAAATGGACTGTCTTTAAACCCTTGGTTTTGCCACAATCAGTAATTCCAGGTGTTTTTCTTCAGGATGGAGCATGACTGTGATATTTGGGCCTTTCAAGAATACCCACAGTTACAGTGGACACAGGCCATCATCAATCTGCTCAATCTTGGAGACTGCTAACAGTTCAGATCTCACTGAGTGGTTAATATAAGGGCTGACAATGTTTGTAATATGGTAGGAGTTGAGTACAGCAGTTTCCATGCACTGCATGGATCCAACATACCCTAGAAATAGCATTTCATGGGGGTTAAGCACCAATGAACCTTTAGCTGTTCCTTTTTTCCTTAGATTTAGTTCAGATGGTTTTCATGATAAATAATTTGTCTCTTTAAGATCTCTGATTTTGAGTTGCATTTAAAAAGATTATTCAGATCTACAGGTAGCCGTCAACTGACATCCAGAATTTAACCCAAAATTTCTGTTGCTAAGTGAGACATTTGTTAAGGGAATTTTGCCCCATTTTATGACCTTTCTTGTTGTTAAGTGAATCATTGGTTAAGTTAGTAAGATGGTTGGTTGTTAAGTGAATCCGGCTTCCCCATTGACTTTGCTTGCCAGAAGGTCGCAAAAGGGGATCACATGACCTGGGACACTGCAACCGTCATAAATACATGGCAATTGCCAAGTATCTGAATTTTGATCATGTGACCATGGGGATGCTGCAAGGGTCATAAGTTGAAAAGTCACTTTGTTCAGTGGTGATGTAACTTTGCATGGTCATAAATGAACTGTTGTAAGTCAAGGACTACCTCTATTTCCTTAGCTTTAAAACCCTGTCTGATCAATTTGACAAGGGTAACTGAATTTCTCCTTATGGACTCATTAAGGATGGAATGGACACTGTAGCCATCATTGAAGGTCTGATCCAGAAGGTCCAGTTAAACCTTGGAATAATGAATGGGAATCAAATGTAGTGTTGCCAGGGCAGAATGCAGCGTGGGTCTCAAATGCCACATGAGTTTCTCATGGTAGAGGGCTCAAAGGTAATCAAATAGCAAGCTAGAAGATCTGGTTCAGTCAAGATCTGTTTATTCTTACTGACTGGATTGCATTGTGATTCCCACCCCCAAGAAATACCTTTTTTAAACCTGCAAACAGGATTCACAAGGAAGTCAAGATAGTGGCTGCAATTGTGATTAAAGCCTTGCCTCTTTTTGCATTCAATGTATGGATGACACATATAAAAAAGGGTGCAGGCTTTCAAGTGCATGATCATGACTGCCATTTTTTGATTCCCCAGTCTTTCCAGTGATTATATTCTTTCTTTTCTCCATTTGGGTTTTTTTTCTTTTTGCTATCATGAAATTGGTGGTCTTGCCATCTATGGTCATAGAGCAATAAAATTCTTCTACACGGGTTCATCCATGATGAAGGCTAAAAGTGAACATTTCTCCAAAAGATTACTTTTATATAGAAAAGCAAATAACTGAGCTAATCCTTTTCTTCTTCTAAGGATCTTGGCATTTAGTTCTGTTACATGCAATGTATAGTTTGTCTGAGGCTCCCTTTACTCACTATTATTTGTTAACTTAGCTGGATAGCAGGAAAGAAATCTATGCCAATGATTATATCAGGGCTAAACTTTCCCATTCATCATACTAGCTATAGGGCAACAAATTAATTTCAGCAGTTTGGAGAAAATTGTGCTTGGCTGTCCTATCTGTAGTAAAAGAAGAGTGGGGCAGCTTCTCAAAACACTATGTGGAAATGTCCTTTAATCTGAAATGAGTGCAATTGCTATAGTAGAATAGAATAGAATAGAATAGAATAGAATAGAATAGAATAGAATAGGAGCTGGAAGGGACCTTGGAGGTCTTCTAGTCCAGCCCCCTGCTCGAGCAGGAGAACCTATACCATTTCAGACAAGTGACTGTCCAGTCTTTTCTTAAAAACCTCCAGTGATGGAGTGCCCACAATTTCTGAAGGCAAGTTGTTCCACTGGTTAACTGTCCTCACTGTTAGGAAGTTTCTCCTTAATTCCAGGTTGCTTCTCTCTTTGGTCAGTTTCCAACCATTGCTTCTTGTCCTGCCCTCTGCTGCTTTGGAGAATAGTTTGACCCCCTCTTCTTTGTAGCAGCCCCTCAAATACTGGAATACTGCTATCATGTCGCCCCTGTTTCTTCTTTTCTTTAGACTAGCCAAGCCCAAGTCCTGCAGCCGTTCTTCATATGTTTTAGTCTCCAGGCCTTTGATCATTTTAGTTGCTCTTCTCTGAACTTTTTCCAAGGTCTCAACATCTTTTTTGTAGTATGGTGACCAAAACTGGTTGCAGTATTAGTAGTACAGATGCGACATAACTCTACTAAAAAATGGGTAAGAGACAGCAGACTCCAGATTTATAATAAACTTCTCTCTACTGTGTTGATATATACATATACATACATATACACACATAAATATTTTTGCATGGATAGAGTAGATTAAAGGACCTCTAGTATAATGCATCCACATTTCAGTTATTTAAGACTGAGAAACTAACAAAAAAAAATCAGAAGATAATAGCAGCTAAGGAAGGGCCATGGATCTCAGGAGCAAGATAAAATTCAGTATTTAGATATTTCTTTTTTTATATATATAACAAGTTTTATTGAGTTTTTTTAATTTTACAGCCAAGTGCTTAGGACTCATCGTGGAGATAGGGCACTCCATAAAACAAAATAAAACATATAATCATACATAAACAATTTAGGTTACTTCTTTAAAATTTCCCTCTCTATTTTATCAATCAAAAAAACAAAACAAAAACAAAACAAAACAAAACTATCAATAATATTTTCACCCATTTCGAGCTTAATTAACTATTAACATATTCCGATTGGCATTACATAGACATATAGTATACAATTCGGGTATCCATTTAATACAGACCATATTACTCCAAATATTCACTTTATATTTCTCAATTAAATTCTATCTCTTATTCTATTTCACATAGATATTTTATAAACGAATATAACTTTACGTTTTTAAACCATTTTACATTAGCTTAAGTTATTTCTAATTATTTCTAAGCTAAACATATAGCTATTATATATATGTATATTTTAAAATTTCTCCACTATATTCTATTTCCTATACTCTATCAAACATTTTTATAAGTCAATCCATTCTTCAATCATTGCAAGTAAAAATATCATTAATATTTCACCAATCTCAATACAACTCCTTTAATTTTAACTTTTCCAGTTTTCCATAGTTGCCATTCCAAGCCATAATCAAATCCATAATTCAGATCAATATTAATCAGACTAAAATCTTAAACCTTAAAAATCTCAAAAATATTAGCTCACTTAAAGTCTCTAAAAACCATTTTACCCGTCAAATAAAGTTTTAACACTCATTTTTAAACCTAATTCTAGCTTTCTTTTTATGCCAAGCAGGTTTCCACAATAGGGCCTTTAGCTCCTCCCATCTTAATATTTGATTATACACATTTTCCCACAGTTGCGTCTGATCATAGTCTTCTTCTCTTTTTCCCAATATTGTCTGCACTATGTAATCAGTCTTAGTCAGTATGGTGATTATTCATTGTTTGTATGTATTGTCAGCATTTTTAATGTCTCGTATTAGAGAGTCCATTTCTATTGTTTTTAAATCTATAGATGTTTCAATTGAATTCTGCCTTTGGTCCTCAGAAATCTACGTCCTTTGTATATAAGGTGTAACATCTTCCTCTTCAGTAAATTGTAGATATAAATCCTCCATCTCATTAAGTTATAAATCCAATTGTGTATCATGATCAGTTGGAGTTTGAAATTCAGTTTTTAACTCTGAACCATCCTCATTCTTAAGTGTCCTGAAATGTTCTCTTAATTCTTCTCTCATTTTTGCTAATATGAGTCCATAATTAAGCTGTGGATAGGCTTCCATTCTTCTTCTCTCTCTCTTTTTTTTCTATAATAAAAATACAGCAATGTCTGGGCGTAGCGCCAAGTTCAGCAGTTCCGCTACCATGGATACAATGTTACGATAAGGCTTTCTGGGCTTCACGCCAATTTCCGAGATACATTGTAACCCTCCAATCCACATAACTCCACCCAGTAGCCAAGGTAGGTTTTTTTTCCCTTTTTAAAGTGGATAAAAATGTTCAGAAGGGGGGGGAGGAAAGAAAAACACTCCACCCCCTCCCTAAAAATTTCCACTTAAATTGAAAACAAGCAAACAGTGAGAAAGAGTCACAGTAAGGCTTTTTTCTTTTTTTTTCAGGATCCCCCGAATTCCAGCAGTTCAAATACACAATAAAGATTAGTTACTTTTTTCCCAAGTATTCAAATGCTGCTTTTTCAAGGGAGGGAATAGTTTCTAGAAGCTTTTCATAGGGAAGTAAAGAAAATAACAAGAGGGAAGGAAAGGTCTCACCCGGATCTTCCACGGTGGTTCTTTATGCTTAGATGTTGCTGTGACTTTCGGCTGGAGCAGCTAAGTGATCGGCCATGTTACTGGCCAATCTTTTCCCCGTCGGCCCAAAGGTGATTTCTCGGATCACGGAGGGAGCTGCCGCTCCCTCCGCAATCAACGAGTGCCCTCCTCTACGGTGGTCGCCCCTCCAGGGCGACTTTCGACCCTGTCCAGGGTCTACCGGCGGGGGGAAACCGGACGCCAAAGAGAGCAAGTTCTTTGCACATCCGCTGGTGCTGCAACCGGATCCGGAGGTCAGTATTTAGATATTTCTAATGGGCATGTAATTTAGATTCTTTTCCATTAAACATTTTTTTCTGAAGCGCGTTAGAGCCTACAGTGCCTTGATGGTGTTGAGTGTTGAAGTGCTGCAGTCACTTTGGAAATGACTTTGAGAGCAGGAATGACTCCACTCTACAAATTTAGTATAGCATTCAAAAAGGTATAAATTATCTTCCAAGTAGAATCTCACCATAGGTCCTGCAATTGAAGGCACAGCCAGACAGAATTTCATATTAAATCTGCAGTCCTCCATCCATTTGCATCACAGATCCTTTAGTTGTTTTACAAAAATAAGTTAAAAACTGCTTGCGGCTATATATCTAATAAAACACGTTTGGGACATGGTACAACAATAAGGAGAATTTTTTTTTTTTTAAGTGCAAGTAACAGTACTTTAGATTCCTAGCTATCTTGAAATATCAAATGGAATCCAACTGCATGGATGTCATCAGAGGTGGACTGAAAAAGATGGCATATAACCAGTGCTTTTTTTGTAAAAAGAAAAGGTGCCGGAACTCAACATGTCATACAACCTGCCTTGCCTACCCTACAAGGTTCCATCCAAAAAAGGTGCCGGAACTCCGTTCTGGGCGTTCTATGACAAAAAAAGCCCTGCATATAACCATAAGAAATTCTCACCTCAGTGGTACATGCAAGTAATTTTATGAATCTCTGGGCAGTGGGAGAGCATGATGTTAATGGAAAAAGTGGCCAAAGAAAGAGCACGGAAGAGGATGGAATCCTTACAAGGCACAGAAGTATAAAAGCCCCCACAATGAAACAAGCTGGATGAGGGGGAGACAAAGAGGCAGTGAAGTCATAGCCAAGGAAAGAGACAATATTTGGCAATTAGCAAAAAAGGAAAGATTTAGAGGGCCATGAATTAAGAAAAGTGGGGGGAACTCAGGGGAAAAGCTTCACACAGGACCAGCTATAAAAAGGCTTGGCTGGACATGACTGGAAGCAGAGAAATGTAGGAACTAGTTAAGGTACAAGGTCAGTGTGCTGGAAGGCTAACTTTCACATGCCAGATTCAGATAACCAGCTGAATGTTGGGCTCTAATTAAAATGGCATGTTTATTCTTCGGATTGCAATTTCTTTGTGGACTTTAAAAATATAGATACTTTAAAGGTCCTAGAACAGGCTTTGTTTTAAATACTTAACATATGGCGACTACCCTAAACCTAACAAGGCCAGTATTGGAGTCAGCAGAAAGATCCCTGAGGACACAGTGCACAACAAACAGCAACCCATTATTTGAGGCATACAAACTTGAGGGGGAGCGGGGTATGGTTTTAATTTCAGGCCTTCACTTTCTAGGTGCCCCTAAGGGGCATACATGTTTCCTACATAAAGTTCAGCCTGTTTGTAATTAAGTCCTCCCGCTCTGCTTATTCTGAACTAAATTAAAAATAGTAAAATCAGGATAACCTTGGACTTTTTGACATAAACAAGGCCACTGTTTCCAGAGATATAAACATACTAATCAAGTTTATGGATCTTGGAAAACTGAAACAGTCTTCTGACCTTTCTTATGCTAAAGACATGATACTTTTCAAAGAGCTAATGTGGATCTGGGTCTCCTTTTGAAACTTTCCTGTCTGAACTTCAAGTGTATTTAGAGTTGTGTAGAACACAAGTCCTGGATCTTGCTGTACTCAAGGTTTGCCTCCAAATCTCTGAAGGGCTCTTATCAAGGCAAGGTTTAGAGCCACATTTTTAGTTGGCTGGCTAAAATTCACTCTAAGTATAGGCTAACTAAAAATTAAGCATATGTGACATCTTCAATCCTTTTTAGGGCAATAGAGGATATGACAAAAGCCTTTTTACTATTTTATTATGCTTTATATTTCTAGTAGCGAGTAGGGTTAATTGGATAATTAATTGATAGCATCTATGCACAGGAGAGCAGTATCAGTAAATTTGGGGGAAACCCAAAGGTAACGGAAGTGCAAAACAAACAAATAAACAAACAAACTCACCTATGGGGACTGATTCTAAAATAAAAATTGAGTGGGGAGTAGATCAAAAGGAAGACCTTGTCTCTGTTTCCCCCCTGCATTTTAGAGCCAGTGTCCACACAAGTACGCTTGACCTCTTTATTCTTGACATATAGGAAGGAACTGAATAACTTTCTTGTGAAATAGGCTTTTCATGTGTAAAGAGTATTGAGCAGCTTATGTTTTATTTATTTTTTGGGGGGGTTACATATAGAATATGGGCATATTATGTGTCATTGTTTTTGCCTCCATGTTATTGTATCTGCCTTCAGACTCTAAGCATTTTTATTGCTTTGTATACTGGGTGAGGAATTCTGGGAGTTGAAGACGACACATCTTAAAGTTGCCAAGTTTGAAAAATACTGCACTGGAATGTCTCAGATAGACGAACACCCAGATCTTTAGAATAGAATAGAATAGAATAGAATAGAATAGAATAGAATAGAATAGAATAGAATAGAATAGAATAGAATAGAATAGAATAGAATAGAATAGAATAGAATAGAATAGAATAGGAGTAGAGTAGAGTAGAGTAGAGTAGAGTAGAGTAGAGTAGAGTAGAGTTGAATAGAATAGAATAGAATAGAATAGAATAGGACCATAGCAGTCTTCTAGTCCAGCCCCCTGCTCATGTAGGAGAACCTATACCATTTAGACAAGTGACTGTCTAGTCTCTTCTTAAAAATCTTCAGTGATGGAGCGCCCACGATTTCTGGAGGCAAGCTGTTCCACTGGTTAATTGTCCTCACTGTTAGGAAGTTTCTCCTTAATTCCAGGTTGCTTCTCTCTTTGATCAGTTTCCAACCATTGATTCTTGTCCTGCCTTCTGGTGCTTTGGAGAATAATTTGATCCCTTCTTCTTTGTGGCAGCCCCTCAAATCATAACAAAGAAGAATTCATCATTTAGTGTAGCAGCCTGATCCAGTACCTGGAATATGTAGGTTGATTCATTGGCTGGTATAGGACATTTACTCCTGATGTTTAGCCTGAACCTGTTTCCTTATAATTTTAATCCAATTATTTTGGTCCTGCCCTCTGGGACAACAGATTTGAATTGTAATATAGCTGCAAAGTTTTGTTATCTGTAGCGCTGGATCTCTGTGGGCATGGAGTATCTGCTTTTTATTTGCTCCATTCCAACTTTCCTCATTTGAACAGAAATACCAGTGTAATCTGGAAGACTTCATAGCCAACACAATTTTAATTCTTCCTGTCAGTTTCACGATCCCAATTCAAAAACCTAACAGAGCTTAATTTTCCGTTTTGTAAAACTATATGGTCCAACATTCCTTACTCTTACTCTCATCCTCTAGACTCAACAAAACCGTGCCTTCTCCCTCCATTAGCCAGATACAACAATTCTACATTGCAACTGTTGGCATGGTTGCAGTTGTTCCTGATGTCTATGACAATCAGGCAATTTTCCCCTTGCACCAATATCTCAATTGTTTTTTGCCAAAAGGCGAAGCGTACAGTGTATATTTAAAATGGATGGAAATCATAGTCCTTTATTTTGTTCTCTTTCAGATTGAAGCAGGAAAAGGAGAATGATCATGCTAATCGATCCTTACCTCTCCTGGCTGATTAAATCTGCCAGGATTGGACTCATTAATAATTAACAAAGGCAATCAATGCTTCCTTGCAGGAGTGATATGTCCCCACTGCCTAAATGAGGTCCTAAGCAGGACTTTTTAAAGAAATATTTCCTTAGGATCTGTACAATTACATGCTGGTTTCAAATGTTTCATTTCTCAGAAAGATGATTGAGAAAGCCTTGTATTTGCTCCCTTCTCTGTCAAGATTTAGGAAATCTATAAAGATGCAGAAAATCCAATCTCTAAATGAAGAATGCTTCTGCTTCTGCATGCTGGCAAACATAAAGTTCAAGGTTCAGTCTGAACGCCTATGAAAAATCAGAGAGCAGAATGCAACATAATGCAAGTAACATGCTGAGGACCCCTAAAGCAGAAAAGAGTATTTCATTCCTTCCTTCTGTGTATCCTTCTGTATAAAGTAGGATTTCTCATTCCATCGGCAATTACCAAGTATTTAATCCTTATAAGTAATCATGAAAGTAAATCTTCACTTAAAACCAAAAATTAACTTTCCCCTTCATTTTACAGATATAGCCCTCACCCACCCTTTCTTCCTTGCCATGTGTTTCTGAAACCTGGGACTCTTCCAAATTTTAAGCATATTGGAAAGTATATCCTTAGGCCAGCTGTGATCTGGTCATGCCGTAACAAATGAGAGAAAACAAAAAATCAACTCAAAGAGAGGCAAACAATAGATTTCCTTGTTCTAGCCTGGAAGTGATCTTCATCCTCCCCATCAAAGCATCCCACACAAAGCTGGGTTCTGTGAGGGTTATGCAATATGCCCTCTGTGCCCCTTGCTTTAGAGGAGACAACTCTTGCATTTCGAAACATATGGGACAGGAATTATTAGGAGAGTTTAAAGAGGTGAGTAGCAATGCCATCATCACTGCTGCTATTTATAAGCTATCTTAGAGGGGCTGGGGTTTGGGAGGGAGAATGGTGTCAGCAATGCATGGGAGGTTTTTATAAATCTCTAAAGCAAGAACTAGATGTCTCCTGGGAATGCTGTTTTTTATCTTGCTCAGAGCAGTTTTAGAAAAACCACAAATCTTGGAAACCAGACTTCAGTTGGGTCTTGAGTTCCACTGAGGCTTTGAATACTAAGAAACACATTTATCACTCCAAACAAATACATAAAGTCCTGCTGGTATCTAATTGACCTTGATTTTTTTTAAAAAGAAGTTTATTATAGATAGCAGTTCACAAATGATGCAAATTAACATGAAGACTTATGAATGTTACTTTGAAGTAATTTCTAACAAGTTCAGGGAGGCCTGCTATTGGGGATGTCTTAAATAATTGTTCCTTGAAAGCTTTTAATGTGGTCCATATGTAAACAGACTTCACATTCTCAGCCTAGCTTCTCTGCTCTCAGTCTCGGAAAATGTAGCAGTTAACCCAAGCAAGTTAACACTTTAGTAATAACAAAGGTTCATATACCGTATGTATCATGTACAGGACAGAAGGAAACTCTCTCTTGAAATGGTAACAGGACATTTTTAGCCTGGTGGGGGAGAAAAACCCTTCAATTTGCCCTAGAATACAATTCACTCCAGAGTTTGAAGGTACAGGCTCAAATCCAGAAGAGACAAAATGAATAGCTTCTTACCTTGTATCTATATTGAAATAATGGTTATAGAAGCTGATTTATTTGGTAGCTTGGACATCTTTATGGAAAATCTTTGTTCGGGCCTAGTGGTATGCTGTTAAATAAATCACAACTGACTCCACCAGTTCTGTTGCCACTGCTATACGATGTGCTAGTCACCAAACTGCCAATCATTGTTCTGGCTGTTGTGATTCAACCTTTTTTCTCAACTGGCTCACAAAATTCCTGAAGATTTAACAACTGATTCCTGCAAGCCAGTACAATCTGGATCTAGCACACCTCTGAGTGTATCTTTCCCGGTCCTTTTAAACCTCTCAGCAGTGTATGATGCCATTTACCATGTTGGCTTTCTGGATCATCTGAAAAGGTTGAAGGTGTTATAACAGTGCCACTTTCCTAAGTAGAGAGATCTAATCAGGGTGCATGGTGGAAGAGTCACACCTGTACCTACTTCAATACAGAGTCTTATTGGACTTGGCTCTTTCCCCCATCCTGTTTATTACCTAAGTTAAACCACAAACCATCTGTATCACCAGTATACTGATGTTATCCAGTTGTACATTGACACTCTTTGGCTGGTGCTCCAACTGCAATCCCGCAATAGTGACTCATGGTTTTATTATATTTTGTATAGTTTATTGTAATGGGGTCTATATTATTAAAAAGTCTTCAAGCTATAAAGTATTTTATTTCTAAAATACTTGCATTCATGTTGGTCCATTACAATTTTTACAATTGCAAACAATGTATTTATTGTAAATATATTATTTACAACTGTAAAATTGTAATGGACCAACATGAATGCAAGTATTTTAGAAATGAAATACTTTATAACTTACTGCCTATGAAATATTGCTCTGTTACTTCTTGAAATCTTCACACACAGTGCAACACAAATCTGTCTTAATCTATAAATCTATAAATCCTAGTTTATGATCTTTAGCATGGTGTTCGCAATATCCCTTGATGGCTGGTTATGTTTAGAAATATTTGGATTTAATACAAAAACCTGACAGGGATTTGTAAATATGTTCAATGCATTTACAATCCCATTTCAGATCTTCATACTGTGTGCATAAAACTTCTAAAAGCACCTGGGTACATGGGCACTTGGAGAAGGATATAGGTGGTTTCTTGTTGAATTCATGATATACCACAGGGATAGGGATTTCCTAACCTAGAGAATGACTTGTGTAGGAGAAGGGATGGTACAACCTGGCAGTGGAGTGAAAAGGGAGATCAGCCTAGAATCCCTACATAGCCGCCAAGCCCCCTTGAGTGCCGTTGACTCTTTTCTAATTCTAAGCAGATGCAGATCTGTCAGTTGAGAAGATTTTTATGCATAGGTTTTTAACAATAAATCAGTTTAATGGAAGCTTCTCGTGAGGACTTGGTCTTTCGTGCTGGGCATTAGAACCTACAAATCACTGAAATGTTTCTTCTTGTTGGTTACACTAATCTCACAAGACTTGGATAACAAATGAAAGCTACAGCAAAGTAAGTTTCTATCTTCAAACCTAACCAAACACAATGTTTGGAGACTCCCAGTCTTTGGAGGCTTATTTGCCATTGTAAGAACTTGTGAGTATTCTTGGAAAATGGCTACTGAGGGACATGGGACCTGCTCAACATTTTATGACAGGAATATAGCATTACAACAAAATTGCAACAAACCTGTATTTCATTCCACAGAATACAACAATTTGTATGCAGAGGAGACAGGAAAGAGTAGAAAAGTGAAGCCTGGATTAGACTGGAATGTAGCAAGGAAGCTTGCCAAGTTCTCAGCATATGGAAAACAGACTAAAGTGCTATATATAGTACACAGTGACTTGCAATAATTTATCTAACATTAAAAAAAAGAAAAGAAAAATGAGAATTCAGAATCACTAGGAAAATGAATAAGATGATCTTTTTCCATTACATCAGCCTAATGAGTTGGAAGCATTTATATGACTTGCTGCCATAAGACTGCTGGGGGGAAAAAATGCCACATGGAATTAGCAGATGTATTGATAGAGATGATGTGTAATTATAAAAATGCTTCTGGTCATTTGATAATAACTTATAACAGACTGACTTAGAATATTCACAGTATTACACGTACAATAGCTGTACAATGAATATACACATAATTGCGTACTGTGAGTTTATTTATCTAAAAAAGAAGCTCTATGTTTTGTAAAAAAAAAATTTAAGCATTTTGAGAAGCTAAAAAAAGAACGTGACAGTTTAAATAACTGATAGTGAAACCTCACTAGATCACTGATAAGAGAGGAATCTCAGAGGACGTGTGCATAATAAAATAGGGATTTCAAAGTTTAAGGACAGTATCACTGTGGAATCCTTTTTGCTCTCTGAGCTTGGTTGTTTGCTTGCAGAACTTTCATTATTCAACTAGTTAATCTCAGCAGTGCTAGTGAGTGTGAGGTTTGTTCCCTGTTTATATACAGCAGCTTGCACTATCAGCATTGCTGGGGGGTTTCTCCTTGGTAGGTCCTTGATTATTGTTTCCTGTTCAATTGTTTGTCTGGTGTTTAACCCTGCTTATCTAGTTGTCGACTGCTGGAGAAAATGTGCTCTGGTCATTTAAGGTATCAGGACCTTGAGCAATTCCTTTCATCTTTCAGTCATTATTAGGCACATATTAATAATTAAAAATTAATAATTTACTGGGGGAAAACACGACCAACGTACGACCACAATTGAGCCCAACACTTCTGTTGTTAAGTGAGACATTTGTTTAGTAACTTTTGCCCTATTTTACAACCTTTCTTACTACAGTTATTAAGTCAATCACTGCAGTTGTTAAGTTAGTGGCACTGTTGTTAAGTGAATCTGGCTTCCCCATTGACTTTGCTTGTCAGAAGGTCATAAAAGGTGATCACATGACCCCAGGATACTGCAACTGTCATAAATGTGAGTCAGTTGCCAAGAGTCTGAATTCTGATCGTATGACCATGGGGATGCTGCAACGGTCCTAAGTGTGAAAAATGGTCATAAGTCACTTTTTTCAGTGCCGTTGTAACTTTGAACGGTCACTAAATGAACTGTTGTAAGTCGAGGACTATCTGGATACAGTTTGCTTTTCCCCAGGTTTTCATGGTACTTCTTTCCATAAAGCATTTTCGTATATACATTTTCCTTCAATTAATCATGGACATTTTTTTCATCTGCAAGAATATTGAACTAATGGAATTGGAAATCCTGGTATCTGCAGAAATAGAAATATTAAAGTATAAAACATTTCTTAACATGCTTTATACCTTAATATTTTCATTTCTGCAGATACCAGAATTTCCAATTTCATTAGCTCAATGTTCTTGCAGATGAAAAAAATGTTCATGATTAATTCTTAATTCTACTTCTAGGCTACTGCTCTTTTCTTGCTCAGATCTTCTGATTACACCATTTAAATGAAGCAAGGCCTGAGAACAGATGGCTCCAACTATTTAAGGTGACCAGAACATTATCAAGACAAGCTTGTTTACTTATTTACTCTTGTAGAGGGCATACTACTCTTTCAATGAAGGAACACAGAGATGTCTTCGCCATTCAGAGCTAAGCTGCTGTCTAGTTAGGACTATGTTATCTATTCCCCTCACGGTTATACCTCCAAAAAGTAAAAATAAAAGCAAACAAAACACAAAAAACCTCTTATTCTTTCTTCTGTTTCCATGAGATTCACATATTTAGATCATTTTACTCAGTCATGCTATTTTTCTGCCGTGATAAGGAGCCAAGCGATAGATAAGCAGACAATTCTTTTGACCATTATCCAGTTTTCTTCATGCAAAAGAACTTTATGAGCCACTCCTGCTTCTGGAGTGAAATTTGCTGTCTGAAAACAGGAATTCCCTGTTTGCCAAAAACTTGGGGACAGCTGCAGGAGAACACCAGGGCATAGTGCAATGGCAGCTTCCCTATATTGTCATCAACCTATCAGCAGGGAGGCTCAGTTTGATTTAACGTTGCAATCCCCTGACCAACTGAAAGAACACTTTGGACTCACAGTAGACTTAACCATTTGTTAAACAAGCATCATGCTATCCAAAACCCATCCTCTCTGCTATAAAGTTATGCTTTATTGGTGGTCCTCCATAAGTAACAGCAGTTGCCTGGAGCTAGGAAACTGTCACAAACTGTATTACTTGAGGAGGACTGAGGACACGAGAGAAAGGTGGCTCACCTCTCCTTGAATACTACAAATCGTATCACATGAACATGGTTCACATGTTTAGCTAAAGTTTACCTAGGGTTTTGCTTGTGGGCTTAGAGGTTCTTAATCCATGGGTCTTATGCAATTTTCAACATTTCTCAATGCAGATTCCTCCCTCCCTCCTTTCACCATCTTCCAATCATGCTGTAAATAAAATAGATGGATAAGAAAGCATTAGGCATATTATCTCAGGTTTTAAAGAAGAGGATTTCTTTAAAAGTCTTCTTTGTATTAATGCAAGGTCCAAGACCAAACAACAGCACAAGATGGCTAGAGTTGTCTATTGTCCTTAAGCAGGACACTCTGGGCACTGTGCTCTGTGATTTAGCTTCAGGCCTGTGCCAGATACATCGATTCCTTTCAAAGCATTCCTTCCATGCTTGAACAGGAAAAAAGAGCCCTTTGAAAATGTAGATCAGTGTTTCTCAACCTTGGTGACTTTAAGATGTATGTACTCTACAATGCTGCCTAGGGAATTCTGAGAGTTGAAGTCCATATATCTTAAAGTTGCCAAGGTTGAGAAACACTGATGTAGATAGAACAGCTTGCCTCCTGGAGTTGTGGGTACTCAGTCACTAGAAGCTTGCAAGACAGGATTGGACAACCCTTTGCCCAGGATGATATAAGGACTCTGTCTTGGGCAGGGGGTTGGACTAGAAGACTCCAAGGTCCCTTCCAACCCTATGATTCTATTGCATGAGTGGAGAGATGTCTTGGACTTTAAGAGAGCTAATTTCAATAAACTTAGAGAGAGCTTGGGAAGAATTCCATGGATGAGAATCCTCAAGAGGAGCACAACTCAAGAAGCTTGGGAAATTTTGAAAAGTGAGATTATAAAAGCCCAGTCTAGCACAATACCAACGAAGAACAAAAATAACAGCTCTCAAAAGGAACCAGCATGGCTGCATAAAGAACTCTCTGATAAATTGAAAGATAAAAAGGACAAGTATAAAAATTAGAAAGGGGCACATAACTAAGGCAGAATATCAGCAAATAGCCCGAACCTGCAAGGATGAAGTGGGAAAGCTAAGGCTCAAAATGAACTAAGGCTTGTGACAAAAGTCAAAAATAACAAAAAAAAAAAAGCTTCTTTCAACATGTAAAAAACAAGAAAAAAGTTAAGGAAATGATTGGTCCATTAGTGGGAGAAAGTGGCAAGAAGGTGACAAGCAACAGGAAGAAAGCAGAACTACTTAACTTGTTTTTTGCATCTGTCTTTACACAAAGGGAAAAAACAGTCCAAAACAGTACCGTAAAAAACAGATTAGAAACACAAGTTAAGATAGGCAAGAAAATGGTAAGTGAGCACTTGTGCTCCCTAGATGAGTTCAAATCATCAGGACCAGATGGACTACACCCCAAGGTTCTGAAGGAACTGGCAGATGTGATCTCAGAACCATTGAACTATATCTTTCAAAGATCCTGGAGCACTGGGGAATTACCAGAGGACTGGAAAAGAGCTGATATAGTTCCCATCTTCAAAAAAGAAAAAAAAATGGATCCAGGAAACTACAGACCTATCAGCCTGACCTCAATACCTGGGAAGATTCTGGAAAAGATAATCAAGCAATGAATCAGCGAACACCTAGAGGCAAACAAAGTCATTACGAAAAGCCAACATGGATTTGTCAAAAACAGATCATGCCAGACAAATCAAATCTTTGAACAGGTGACAAAATTAGTGGACCAGAGGAATGCTGTGGATGTAATTTACTTGGAATTCAGTAAGGCATTTGATAAAGTAGACCACGACCTACTACTTGATAAGATAGAAAAATGTGGATTAGACTAGCATCACCATCAGATGGATTCGTAGCTGGCTGACCGGCCATACTCAGTGTGTGGTCCTCAATGAAACTGCATTTACATGGATGGAAGTGTGTACTGAGGTGCCCCAGGGCTCTGTTCTGGGCCCAGTGCTCTTCAACATCTTCATCAATGATTTGGATGAGGGGATAGATGGGGAACTCATCAAATTTGCAGACGACACCAAGCTGGCAGGAATAGCCAACACTCCAGAAGATAGGCTTAAGATACAGAAGGATCTTGACATACTTGAACATTGGGTGCTATCTAACAAAATGAAATTCAATGGTGAAAAAAGTAAGTTCTACACAGTGCTAGGCTGCATTAACAGAGGGATAGAATCAAGATCACGTGAAGTGTTAATACCACTTTACAATGCCTTGGTAAGGCCACACTTGGAATACTGCATCCAGTTTTGGTCACCATGATGTAAAAAAGATGTTGAGAATCTAAAAAGAGTACAGAGAAGAGCAACAAAGATGATTAGGGGACTGGAGGCTAAAACATATAAGGAATAGTTGCTGGAATTGGGTATGTCTAGTTTAATGAAGAGAAGGACGAGGGGTGACATGATAGCAGTGTTCCAATATCTCAGGGGTTGCCACATAGAAGAGGGAGTCAAGCTATTCTCCAAAGCACCTGAAGGCAGGACAAGAAGCAATGGATGGAAACTAACCAAAGGAAGAAGCAACCTAGAACTAAGGAGAAATTTCCTGACAGTCAGAACAATTAATTAGTGGAACAACCTGCCTCCAGAAGCTGTGAATGCTCCAACACTGGAAGTTTTTAAGGAGAGACTGGACAGCCATTTGTCTGAAATGGTATAGGGTTTCCTGCCTGAGCAGGGGGTTGGACTAGATGACCTCCAAGGTCCCTTCCAACTTGATGATGATGATGATGTTTTTTCTTCAGTGGGGCAAAGAGAAAGTACTTTGAAAGGCAAAAATTCCAGATATGGGATTGTGCGTTTTTTGAGCCTTCTGGTATCTACTTTTTCGTCTCTAAACCCCACAATGTACTAAGGTAGGGAAGCTGACTGATTTAAGGGAATTTCTTAACTTTTTAGCTCAATTTCTATTTTCTACAAGAATAGATTTAGGGTACAATATATTAATACTCCTTGTTTTTTTCTGGTATTCCATTCTGGTAGAAAGAATGAACATGACGACTGCCATTGCCGCAATTTAAGCCAGAGATTGTCAAAAAGTGAATAAGCAAATCACAGGGGCCAGATCAGACTCATGCATGCAAAGTGGGAACACTCTTAAAGTACATTCAAAGCTCCTCATTTTGCCTATAGAAACCCACACTTAGCAATGGCTGCGTTGCAAAATTTGACAAAACCTGTGATAGAAAGTTATACCATTAAAGGTGATAAACGTATTTCTAGCCCATTGATTGATTAATTATGTACTATCAATTTAGCGTTGTCTCTTAGCCATCACATAAAAAAACCTTCTCCAAGGTGATCCATCCCTAACCTGGCCCTTCAGGTTCTTCCAACGGTGCCACTTAGCTGTAAGTGAGTTCATCTACTCTACATCCTGTTTTCTCTTTCTTTTTCACCTTTCTCAGTGTTACAGATCTCTCAAAAGAGCTGGGTTGTCACATAATCTGACTAAAATACAATAATTTGACTCTAGTCTTTGTGCCTTCAGTGAGAGCACAGGATTGATTTGTTCTATTAGCCATTTGTTTGTTTATGACTGTACATAATATTCTCAAGTGTTATTTCAAATAGCTCAAATAGCTGAAGTTCAAAAGTGTCAATACGTTTTCTAAATTGATTTTTCAAACCCAGCTTTGTATGTGCATGAATGTTACTGTGCCTGCCTCTTGCAGATTTTAACTCACCCAGATTGGTGTCCATAATGCTAGAATGCCAGATGGATTTGATTCATTTAATTACTGTGTGAAAAATACAGGCAAGACTGTTAGGATGATTCCCTATATTGCATCAATTTCAATTTGTTCATCTTTGAGCAGAACAGATCATTCCTTTACTAACTTAATTGCTAAAATTCCTCCATTAGTTTTTCCAAAAGCCTGTTGCTCAATAAAACTTGCAAAAGAAGTTAACCCAATAAAAATCACACTAAGAATGTTCTCAAAAATACATTTTGCTCCCAGCCAAGAATAGATATGTGGAATCACCAGAAGGCAAAAACAAAAATTAAGTTCTATAACATAAAAGAAAATACAGAAGATATCATTTATTATGAATTGGTAGAACAGCATGTCCGACTAGTGAACATCACACTTTGATTCAATTTTCTGGAAGGAAGCTAACTTTTATGGGTTGCAATTCTCTACAATGTCTTTCCATGTGCACTTTTTCAGGGAGAAGAAGGAAATCTCAAAGCCAACATCTTCCTGCTCTGCTGGAAGGGGGGGGGTAAGTATTGCCAAGACTCCTGACTTTGCTTGAGATCCTTTTGCTATATGGTGGCTACCAAGATTTGGGAAGAGAAGGAGGAGAAGGCAGAACTTGTATTCCCTTTTCTATGCAGTGTAATCTAGACCCAACCCAGCTGGTGGGAGCTAGAAGATTGATTGTATCAGGAGTTTCTTCCTTTGAGAATGAGAACATGTGTGCGTTGTATGTGACCACTGTAGGTTAGTTACCTCCATCAACTGAGACTGCACAGTGTGGTGCCCCTATTCTGGCCACAGCAGAGGGAAAATTGGCTTCAGTTATACATGAACTTTCCTGAACTGTAGGAATGATGGAAACCCTCTCTGACCTCACCAAAGTGCAAGTGATAAAGTGCTGCCACAAGGAAATGAGACTTGATTTAACATCCAAAAGATATGCGTGGAAAGCTGAACTTCCCTGCTGAAACTCTGGGAAGACATTGGCCGAGGACTGGAGGAGAGCTAATTTGACAGAATAGGTCGTACTCTACCAAACAGTGAAAGAGCTAACATAGGCAGAAATTACTTCTTATTTTATGGTCAGAAATGCTCCAGTTGGGGCCTGATTCCTTCTTTAGTGTTGCCACTTGCAATCAGGGTCTTTAGATATTTACTACTGGCCTGGGAGACAGGCAGTGTAGTGTTGAACTTGGTTCAGGAAGAACAATGTTCAAATCCCTCTCTGTCAATGGAGTTCATTGAGTAATTGGGGGAGGGGAGAAGAGTCAGTCTCTTGCAACCCAATCTATCTCTCAAGGTTGTTCTAAAATAAAGGGATGTATGTTGCTTAGCATTCTTTAAAAAATGACAAGATATAAGTGTACTACATTAATATAGTAATGAAACCAAGCTCACTTATACAGTTCATTAGATACTCAGCCAATATCTTATCTAGGAAAGGAAACAAAATCTGGTAGAGTCTATAAGTGGTTCAATGTTTGCTCACAAACCACACTGCACAAAATACTTTACTTTGTGGTTCTCCACTTTAGTTTGCCACCCTGCCCCTAAAGAAAATGATTCATTTCCTTTTTATTCATAATAATATAATTCCACTAACTTCAGTGGAATTATCCAAACAGAAATATGAGCCTAGAAGAATAGATCAAGTTTTTTCATGCCTCTTAAACAGTTTGCAAAATAGACTTTCTATATTAAGATGAGTCAGTTAGCAAGAATTGTGCAAGATTTTGTTTGCAAGGACATCTGTAGCAGTTGTTTCATTTCTATTCTAAATGTGTGAAATGGCAAACAAATGGAACACAGGCTGTAACCGCCCTTGTGTGAAGCTCTGTAGGCCAAAAGGAATTATTAGAAAGTTGTGTTGTTTTCCCATTTTCCCGTTCTCTTACTTTTTAAAAGCAACAACTGAACTTAAAAAAATATTAATTAACCAACAAATTGCATCTCTTTCACAAGTCAACTCCCAAACTATTATAAATAAGAAGTTTACTGTTGCCATTGTTCTTGGGAGACCTTGTTATCATCATAAAAGTATAAAAAACCTTGTAAGTAGAAGTGATGATTGCAAAATTTAACTTTTTGGTTGCTTTGTTAAGCTCATGTGTTTTACATTGTAAAGATAGATTAACAGTATATGAGTGATGCCTGTTGCTATCATACAAGCGAGAAGGCCACTGATGTCCCAGTGCTTTACGCAGAATCTTCTCCGGCCCCAGGATAATAAAGCAGAATAAATGATATAAAATGTTAAGAAAGGCCAGAAAAAAATAAAATCTATTTACTTTATAACAAGTAACAGAACTGAGCTTTTATTTACAGCAAATTTGGGGTTTACTATTGATGATCTTTTTTAATATGGGTAGTTACTGGCAATTTTGGTTGTAGCTTACAATGGAAAATCAATTAACATTGATACCTAAGAATCTATTCTTTGGAAGCATAGTAGTTTAATTCCCAATCCAGCTATCTTTCAGTAGTTTTACAATTGCTAGTCCCAGAATTTTCAGTCCTACAGTACCAACATATTCAGGAACACCAGTGGGGAAATGCTGCCCTAGGATCTAAGAATTAAAATACATAGTTTGGATCTAGAGATGGCCTTTATATCAACAGAAATATATTTTTATATATTTGTGGAATATAAACTGTTTGAATGGGAGACTTTCATTTAAGAGAACTGCTGGGGGCTTGTCTTTGTAGAATACTGCTGTGTTAGCTATTGACAGGTTTGCAAGTGTGGGCAAGATGCTAGCCAGGTAAAAAGTATCAGTTGCTATCATTTTACACATCGGATCACATTCCTAAATCCTGGGTACAAAAGTTAACATTGCATTTTTCAGTTAGACGTTTGGTGGGAGCTAGCTTGTTTTCAGTACACTCAGGATCAACTGACATAATCTAGTGATAATGTAATGAAATAGCTTTTTAAATTTCCTAATCTTTTTCTCCCCACTTCTATAGAATCTACTGATAAATAGTTACATCCATTTAGAAGCAGCTTCTCTTTCTTCCCAAAAATATTTCATGTTGGGGGGGGGGGGGGAAATGGAGACAGAATTTTCCGGCTGCCCTCTACGAACACTTTCTCAGTACTTTTTTTTCTTCTTAAAATAAATAAATATGGTACTCATTCTATGTCAAGGTGCCAGGTATCAAGCAATAAATCTGCTTAGAACAAAGAAAATGGCATAATTTCCTGTTCCAGGAGCCTCCAGTTTTAATAATTCTGACATTGTCTTGCTGAGAAAACTCATTAAGAGGAAGGAGCTATGCCAGTAAGAGTACACTAGCAAAACCAAAACTGGAGGTCTTTTCCCACTTGGAAGAACATTGAATGAAAAAGTCATAGTCTCATATAATCATGTATCATGTCATTTCTTTAGAAATTAGCACCACAAGAACTGGATGGAGGAGCAGAAGAATTCAACTGGAGGCCATAAAGCAGGAATGGAATAAAATTATCATATGCTGTTACAGGTGAGTAACTTTTTGCAGAGTTTTGAGGCATCAATTTTCCCCTTTAAAACAATGAGTAAAATCTATTTGATTTATTTTTGAAGGGGGAGTTCTTAGGATTTTTAGGATGTCCTACATAACTGAAAATACCCATCCAAGTATCTGTAATTAAACTAGGTATTAACCCTCGGTATAATTCAAGCGGTCACTCTAGCCAAATTTTTAGATAGCCAGCTTTCCCAGAGATATTCTAGAAATCTACAGAAGGAACTATTGCAAGGAGAGAGAGCTGTATGAAGAAATAGCAAACATAAATTATAATCCAAGGCACACTTGAATATACCGAAGTGATTTTTTTTCTAAATAAACATATCCAGTTAATCTATATGCACCACTGAATGATGCATTAAATACCACTGTACCTTTGGGTGCCACTGTATCTTTGACTGAGTGAACTTGTTGAAGAGGGAATTCTCACTGTCCCCCTTCTGTGATCATAGCGGTGCATAGTTATGACCAGTGCTTTTTTGTAAAAAAAAAAAAAAAAAAAAGGTGCCGGAACTCCAGTAGAAAGCCCTTTACGGAGCAGGGGGGGGAAAGAAGAAGCCGCTTTAGGGAGCGATTTTGCGGTCCCCCAGCGGCCCGATCCGGGCTCTGGAGGCCTTTTCCAAACCTCCGGAGCCCGGATCCATGGCCACGGAGCGATTTGGCATACGAGTTTGTTAATAGCTTGAATAAAAGGAGAAGCTGAAGGAGGAGGCTTTGCTCTTAGTTCCTACTACTGGGCCCTACATTTCCTCCAGCAACCCATATTTCTAATTCAGCAACAATTGAAATGTGATCACAGAGTCAGGAGGTAAAGAAAGGACATATTAAGGCCCATTTGTCCTGTAACACATTACATTACCATATGTAACACTCTATCTTCATCTCCTTCAAGAATGGATCTGAGCAATGTAGGAGACACCATCCTTATCTCTGGGGCTACTTTAGTGACTACTTGCTGACAACAAAGGAACCACTCAAGATTTTTATTTTTTTTTAAAGAAAACCCTCCTTATAGAATCAGAATGTTTGATATGCCTGACACAGGCCACGCTTCAAACCATCCTGGTATGTTGCTGACATAACCCAGGCCATTTTTATCTAACAAAACATAGTGCCTTGCCAAACTTTTTTTTAAATTTCCCTTACCATTTAATTCTGAACAGTTTAGAAAAGTATAGCAATACTGACCATCAAATAAACATTCAGAATAAATAAAATTAAGACAACAGTGGAGCCAAGCATCTGAAGACTAAGTCTGGAATTTTAAGGTAGGGAGAATGAATACAGATTTGGCTGGGCACACCTATCATGGAAGAATGAAGAAGGAAAGGGAGAAGGTCCACCACCAAAAAGACGGTTTTTTTCCCAATGACTTTGAGATAGTGTTGATTCCTGGTGAATGCCTGGCTTAGTCTCTTAGTTTCCAAGTTTTCTTGGCACAGTTTTTAGAAGTAGTTTGCCCTTGCCATCTTTCTAGGGCTGAGAGTGGGTGGCAGGTCCAAGGTTACCCAGTTGACTTTGGGCCTAACGCTGGACTAGAACTCCTGCTCTCCCAGTATCTAGCCTTATGTCTTAACCACTGTACCAAATGAGCTTTCAAACAGAAGTGTGGGAACAAAATAAGAAAAACATACAGAATCTGGAAGCAACTTCTGGAAGGTGAAAAGAAGTGTGAAACAACTGCTAATAAAATTTGTTATAGTTGGGGTACCTTGCTCAATAGTAGTAACTGTGAGAGAGATCTTGGAGTCCTAGTGGACAATCACTTAAATATGAGCCAGCAATGTGCTGCAGCTGCCAAAAAAGCCAACACAGTGCTGGGCTACATTAACAGAGGGATAGAATCAAGATCACGTGAAGTATTAATACCACTTTACAATGCCTTGGTAAGGCCACACTTGGAATACTGCATCCAGTTTTGGTCACCACGATGTAAAAAAGATGTTGAGACTCTAGAAAGAGTGCAGAGAAGGGCAACAAAGATGATTAGGGGACTGGAGGCTAAAACATACAAGGAACGGTTGCTGGAATTGGGTATGTCTAGTTTAATGAAAAGAAGGACGAGGGGTGACATGATAGCAGTGTTCCAATATCTCAGGGGTTGCCACAAAGAAGAGGGAGTCAAGCTATTCTCCAAGGCGCCTGAGGCAGGACAAGAAGCAACGGATGGAAACTAGTCAAGGAGAGAAGCAACCTGGAACTGAGGAGAAACTTCCTGACAGTTAGAACAATTAACCAGTGGAACAACCTGCCTCCAGAAGCGGTGAATGCTCCAACACTGGAAGTTTTTAAGAAGCGACTGGACAGCCATTTGTCCGAAATGGTGTAGGGTTTCCTGCCTGAGCAGGGGGTTGGACTCGATGACCTCCAAGGTCCCTTCCAACTTTATTATTATTATTATAAAAAGAATAATGCTATCCATCTATTTTCTCGGTTTCTTTCAAGTTAAACCAGGTTATTTGCAGAGACAGCAGAAAGGAAGCACACAGAAATGCTGGCGTTCAATTTTATCAATGGTGTATACATTTTTGTGTTTCTTGTAATCCATGCTTTTGTACAATATTTTACATATTCAGCCTTTTTAAAGTAGTGTATTTCTTTTTCACTAATAAGACATTTTATTTATTTATTTATTTATTTATTTATTTTCTTCATGTGTGAATTTTTTATATTAGAAAACTATTATGCCATTTGGAGCAGCATAGTTTTGGAAAGAGTTGAGTTTAATTTTTGTAGTGGTTTGTAATAGAAATTAAAAGAATTGAATAGATTTGCTTTCCCACTTCCCTATAAAACTTAGCATAAATTTGAGCATGTATTTAATAATTCTAAGCTATTTAATAATTCTAAGCTATTTGTTACCCTATTTTTATAAGTATCTCTAAAACCTTTTTTTTAAAGTCCATCTCTAGAACTTTTTTTAATGCACATAAAATATGTGAAGCTTTGATCACACTGTTGTGACCACCATCTTGACTTTAAAACCACATCCTGCAAACTCCCCTGCAAAGATCTTATAATATTAAGTTATAATATACCTACCTGCATGGCTTTTACCTGAGATCATTTTATTTTTATATATATATGTGTGTGTGTGTGTGTGTGTGTGTGTATAATAGTATTATATCAAATGAGATGTATCTCATCATAGTATAATAACAACATGCAAATGGAATTACTGTACAACTTTGCATCAAACATGATTAATCAATTACTACCCAGTCAAAAAAACTGGGGAAAAAAGCCTCAATCATGAGAAATAATGTAATTTTTGTAAGGTTGCTTCATCTGTCTTGCTACAAACAGCCCAGACAGCCACACATTAAAGCCAGATGGCTCCAGTTTTCCTTGAGAATAGCATGTAGACTGTTTGCTTAAAGTGGAACAGAACAAGTTTCTCTAGGTTTGTGAATACTGCAGCATTGAAAGGGTTACATGTGTTCCTATATGCACCCACAAACAACATGCCAATGTGGAGCGTAAAACTTTCACACAGAAATGAAAAGGAAATATGTATTCCACTGTGTAATACATGCTCCAAGCAAGCCAGCTGGAGGGAAGGGCTTCCAGTGTGCCTTCTCACCACAAAAGCCTTCTTTGTTATTCCAGCTCTTTTTAAAATATCTGATCGCTCTTAGCCTGCCAATGCCAAGCTCCTGCTCTGCTGCATATTCTGAACAGCAGCAAGTGGGCAGGGAGGATCAGGAAATGCTGCTGCTACAGGTTATCTCCATTCCTTTCTCTTCTCAGGCAGCTTTGCTCATTGCCTTAACCATCATTTACCTTTTCTGTAATGTCCACAAAACTACCTGGCTTCTTTATGAGCAGAGGAAGGGAGCCAAGTTCAGATACAGCATGCCGGGATGAATGCAGTCATTAGCTAAGGAACCCAAACAGCTGAAGTATCCATAGCAATATTTTTTTTTAAAAAAAATCAAGGGACAGGTCTGAAAAGGTTTAGTATCTTGGAGGCTGTCTATTCCAAGGAAATTCCATCAGTCTGGTTTAGGTGAATAGTGACCATTTGCCCAAGGCCACTTCCTTTCAGTGCGCATACAGATGGATTCTCTGTGTAGCTGTTCCTCTCCTTTGGAACAGCTTACTTTCCTGAGGCAAGAATGACTCCCACACTTATTGGGGGATAGTTAAAACTTGCCTTTTCCAGAAGGCCTTTGGTGCTTAAGCAGATAGAGGAAGTTCCATGCAATTATTACATTTGCTTACAGTTTCATTGCTTTTTATTATATTGTTCTTTGTAATGTGCTTGACTCTGTATATTGTCTAAGGCAGGGCTTTTCAACCTTTGCACCGATTCTACCACTTTTAGGATATGGCAGTATTCGAGTACCACCTAGCAAGGTGTCAAAAACTTGACCAAAAAAAACCCCCAACCCTGTTCAAAGTTGCAATTGCACTGAAATGACTTATGACCATTTTTCACACTTATGACCATTGCAGCATGCCCAGGGCCATGTGATTTATATTTGGATGCTTGGCAACTGATTCATATTTATTATGGTCACAGTGTCCCAAGGTCATGTGATCCCCTTTTGCAACCTTTTGACAAGCAAAGTCAATGGCAGGGTTGCTGGTGGCCAAATGCTAAGGCGGGACTTCCTCCCTGCCTCCCTCTTTCTCATGCCCACCTCCTTCTGAAGGAAGAATTTGACCCCCCCCATATTTTCTCTCTTCCATATATTCATCAAACAAGGAAAAGCCTCCACAGACAGAAAAGAGAAGCCATTGAGGGAACTAGCTTAAAAAGGCGCATTCCCCTTTAAGAATTAGCTACTGGCTAGAAAAGAAATTTAAGGAGTGCAGCCGGCACTTAATGAAGAAAAAAAAATGTAGTTAAGTACTAGCTGCCGGCTAAGGCAGCCTCCCTAAATGGCTCCATTCATAAGTAAAGGAATGCTACAGGCAAAATCTATTCAGGAGAAAAATACTTCAAAATCCCTTGCAGCAAAACTTACAGCTAACAATAGCAGAGCAATAGAAGCTAACTTGAGACATCAGCCATCAGCCAAATAGAAATTGCCAAACACTCCTTAAGAACACAAAGCCCACATTGCACAAATCCCAGAACTTCAAAGTCACAAAAGCACATAAGAATCCTTCCACTCTCCATCTCCCTCCCTCCCTCCTCCGTGCCTCACCTCCAGCCATTGCTGCCTTTTTTCATTCCTCTTGCAGGGCGACCCCTCCCCCATTGCATTTCTTGCCTGTTTGCTGCTGCCAGCACAGGGGGCTGCCACAGCAGTTGTAGATCGGCTCATGGCCGGCCTGCTTGATCTCCTCTCCCCCCACCCTCCTCCTCCTTTCACTTCGGTGCAGCTAGAGCTGACTCCGCCTCTTCCCAAGGCTGCTGCTTTTTCTCTCTCTCCCTCTCCCGCCCAAACTGCCTCCTTTTATAGCCTCTCCTGTCTCCGCCCCCCTCCTTCTCCTTTCTCATGGGGGAGGGTGAGCCAGAAGTGAGCCTGGGGCCTTTGCCTGCCCCAGCCAATCTGCAGCTCCAGAGCACTCTCTCACTGTAAGTCCTTGCCTGCACTGGCTCTTTCCCTCCCCCACTACACTTGGCTAGGCAGGGCTGCGTACCACCTACCACTCATTAATGTACCACAAGTGGTACGCGTACCACCGGTTGAAAAGCCCTGGTCTAAGGCCTCCAGATAAGGCAATGTATAAATCAAATCCATCATCCTGGATCTTGTCCAACCTGGTCTTTTAAGTCTCCCAACTGTATATCCATCACTGTTGTAATTGAGTCCATTCACTTTGCTGCTGGTCACCCTCTTCTCTTGCATCTTTTCTAGCACTACAGCTTTTCAAGGGAGCTGGATCTTCACAGAATAAGTCCAAATTAATTTGAGCTTGGTCATTTGTGTCTGGAGAACCATGGAATAATTAGTTGTATGATCCATTTGTTTGTTTTCTTGCCATCCATAATATTCTCAATAGTCCTCTGAAACACCAATGTTCAAAAGTGTTAACTATCTTGCTTTAATAACACCAACTTTTGCTTCCACTGAATTCACAAGGAAAATCATTGCCTGCATGACTTTCAGTTTTGTTGTGTACAAACACATCATAACATCTGAATATCTTTCCCAAGGCCTACACTGATCCCCTACCACTTTCTAATCTATTATGTCTTTCTTGAATGCTGATTCCTTTAATTAGTATTTGATTCGAAAGTCAGAAGCCTTTAATATTTTCATTGTGAATTCTAAGGCTTGCTGCTGTATTTGTTGTTATTAGTTTGACTAATCCAATTTCCATTTTTTCATTGTACTCATTGACTTCCATCACTAGTTTTTCCAGATCATTTGCTTTTGCAGCTTCAGAATAGTGTCATCGGCATAGTTCAAGTGATTTAAATTTCTTCCTCCAATTTTAAAACTGCGCTCATCTTCTTCCATCCAGCCTCCTCCAATATATTCAGTATATCGACTGAATAAATAGGGAAAGAGTATGCAGCTTTGCCTCACTCCTTTGCCAAAGGGGAGCCAGTCTGCTTTGCCATATTCTCTATGATCTTTGGCTTCCAGTCTTGTGTATGGGTTTCTTATGGGACAATGGGAAGTTCTGAGGTCCCCATTTTTGTAAGGAGATTCCATAACTTGGATTAATACAACTGAAGGTCATAAGATGTCTTTAGATGAGGCAGATATATAACTGTACCTGATGTAAACCTGCTTTAGGTACAACTCTTATGTTCCATTTGATACATAGATTTATCACTAGAGATCTATCTTGGGATGTGGATTGGGCCTGATGTTCTTTTGGTACTTCAGACTTTATAATTTTACATCATTATATATCACAGTTATAAAAAGAGTCTCTCCATTAAGTACTTTAAGAACTGTTTTTTAAGTATGAGAATATCAAGTTGTACCTAATTTCAGATCCTATGCATTATACACTGTTCAATGTAGAATCTGCCGTGAAAATTACACTATCAACAATAATTCAGATTGTTTCACAAGCTCCAAAGAAAACTAATTTTCTCAATGATAGTTCATTTCTCTTACCTGCAGCTCAGAATGTGTACTGATGATGTCGGCCATGAGAAAGGTTAAGTTGGGTGTGAGCAATGGAAATACCTATAGCACCAAGCACCAACTGGGCAACAACTTGCGGTTGTTTCCTCCTCTTAGTGGAAAACTGTGGTTTGAATGCTTGAGGTGTACATATGAAAATTCAGGTGCTATTGCTAGTTAATCATTTAGTCAATCAGGGCTCCCACGCTTCTGGCCTTCAGGAAATGCCTTAAAATGTGGCTATGTGGGTTAGCATGGGGCCTGAAGGAGAAGTGGTTGGCTGAAGGAGACTATGTAATAACAGAGAAACCACCACCACCACCTCTTCACTCTAAACCCATGGTTTTTTAGTTTGTTTTAATCTCTTGTAATTTTAATCTGCTTTTATATCTATAATTGTTTTTATTCCCATATGTTTTATTATGTTGTAAGCCTCTCATAAGCAGCATATACATTTGATAAACAAACAAATAATCACCAAAGGTCATTGAGAATTAAGTCAGAAGTAATACAGGAGCAGTCATTGGATGTTGGTGAGCCAAAATCTTATCCTTCTCCTTACTCCCAGTTTTTTCTTTAAACCCATCGAAGTAGCAATACCAATAGCACTTAGACTTATACACTGCTTCATAGTGCTTTATAGTCCTCTCTAAGCAGTTTACAGAGTCAGCATATTGCCCCCAACAATCTGGCTCCTCATTTTACCGACATAGAAGGATGGAAGGCTGAGTCAACCTTGAGCCGGTCAGGATAGAAGGAATCGAACTCCTGGCAGTGTGAGCAGAGTTAGCCTGCAATACTGCATTCTAACCACTGCGCCACCACGGCTCAATGCATCCTATTATTCCTCCATTCATTTTTACAATCAGTTATATGCTTTTTGTTCACTGAATTCCCATCCTTGCAGAGCTCCTATTTCCCATATGAGAGAAGAATATTTGAATCTCTATGTTTCCCCAGATAGAGTAAAAATTCTATACAGATGATCTTAATGAACATAATCTCATGAACATGAACCCATATGTGTCTACTCTGAATCCCATCCCCATTGTCATCGCCTGTGGAGTCTTCCATTGTTTGCTTGCCACAGGTTCTAACAACTCATTCTTTCTTGCAACATGGCCACTGGATGAAATTCTTTGAACTGACAAAGGAGCTGAAAGAAAGGGACTGTTTCACTCTTCCTCTAGCAGTTTTCTCTCTCCAATTATTTTAATTACAGCAAAATTTGAGGTAAACTTAGTAGAAGGGAAAGTGCAACTGGAAGAAATATAAGGAACTGTTTTGGGTTTTCTTTTTTTCTGCAGCACAATCTTCTGCTACTGGTAATCTGGAAAAAAACTAGACAATGTGCAGCGTAAACTAAGCTGCTGTACTGTGGGGATTATCAGGATAGTCCCCCTTCATCTTTGGAGAAAGGACAAAAAAAATATGAATATAAAGATTGGCCTTCAATAGGGGAATTCCTCTATGTGTTGCAAGGTTGATCTCTGCATTGCAAATGAAAACCAAAACAGATTGTACTTTTAAAGTATACGCACTATTATTTCTGGCCATCTCTTAAGTTTTGCTTTCTTATCCTTTAAAAGTAAGCACAGCAAAACTACAATAAAAAGGCATAACTAAATCTCAAATGTTCTTCCCTTATAGAACTGGGGATCTCATACTGTTGAGCCTACCTTGAAATGCCATAGTTTGATATAGATTGTGCTTCTAGCTGCCATTCCATAGATGAACTAGTGTCCTTGATAAGATGTTGGACTGAGACCAAGGGAGACCCAGGTTTGAGACTCCACTTAACTACACAATGAACATTGAGAGAATTTGGATCAGTCAATATCTCTTAGCCCAATCTATCTCTCAAGGTTGTTGTGAAAATTTTAAAGGGAATTAAAATTTTGAGGGGAATTACAGATATCAGTATGATATCAAAAGAAAGGCCACATAAAATGTAATAAAGAAATAAATAAACTGATCAAAGGCAAAATGTGCTAACTTTTTTGCTGCATGATAAGATATGCCCGTAAGATAAGAAGTTAACCTATAATAGACCCAGCTTTTATATAGATGTTTTTATTTTAAAACTATATAAAAATCTAGGTGCACCATCCAGAATCACTTGGTGAGATGAGTGGACATGGACACACACATGCACACACACACGCACACACACACACAGACACACACACAGAGGGGGGAAGGTGTATCAAGGTTTTAAAATAAGAACAATTAAAATAAAACTGAAATTGAAATACCTAGCAGTTGAGAATAAATCATCCAGCACAATGACTAAATTAACCACAAAGTTTATGAGATAAGAAAAGAGGAAAGTCATCATGTGTTTTAAGTGGCTTTTTCTATCCTGCTTCATTATGTCCAAAGCTGAATCGCTGCAAGCTTTCTGATCAGGAAATTAATGAGAGATGGTAAAAAAAATAGGTCAGGGAGGTGTGGTGGTTATTGAGAGCTGTCACATGAGGATGTGGAGTGGTCAGGTATTAATTTCTTATGCAAGAAAAAAAATCTATGGGGAAATAACCAAATGCAAACAAATGCAGAGAGCTTAAGAAGCCTGAAAGGCTTGAGAGAACAATCTTGTTCATTAAGTTCTTCATAAGAAGTGCATTCTGGGGCACAAGAAACACAGTAAAGAATGAGGATGGACATTTACAGTTGAGTTGAAACCTCTTTTAGTTTTGTTTTCAGGTGCATGTCCTTTTTCATAGATTTTAGATAACCTTGATTTTTTTTGTATATCAGTATAAAAATTTGTTGTCCCAGTTTCTGATCTTCCTCAAGCCTCTATGCCTCTGTTCCAAATTATCTGAGTTCCCTTCAATAGTTGACAAAACCTATTAATTTTTATCTGGTTTGAGTTTGTCCTTGGATGATGCTAGAACAAGGGGGGAAATAGGTACAGCCAAGGACAACTTAAACCCGCCTGACCCATTGGCTGGGGATGAGATAAAGGCAATATTAAGGGGATGTGACAGAAAAAAAGTGTTACCAGAGCATGATTGTGCTCTGCTTAGATGAAAGTAGGGAAAGGCTGATTAGAATCTGATTCTACAGTTTATCTTCTCTTCATTTGCAGCTTTCTTTGTGGCTTCCAAGGTGCTCAAATTATTGCAGGCAAAAACTTTTGATTACTTGCAAAAGGGGAGAGATGAAAGTTTGTGATTAGCAGTTATGTCACCTGTATGTCATATGAGTACACAGGGCATCTCCTCTCTTAAAAGGACCTTCTCCGTGGTGGCTTGCTCCATGTAGAATTTCATCCCCAGAAAAGTAAGATTAGCCTCCACCTTGATACTATTTCAAAAGGCCCTGAAGACATGGTTTTGCCAACAGGCCTGGGGGCACCAGGCTGATTTGGAATCCATCAAATGGTTTGTTTGACTTTTGTCACCAGGGGTTCTGGTGATTTATTGCGTTTTATATTTGGGGTTTTGTTTCTATAAGCCTCCTGGAGTCACCGTGAATGTGTTAGGTGGCTGTATAAATTTTCTTTAAAAATAAATAAATAAAATGTCCACCCTAGCATCCCTTCTCATATAGCATCTTTAAGTAAATTCCTTTTTTGGAAAGTTCATTTCTGCTAATATTTATTTCACTTATTAATACTCAACACCCAAATAGAAATATATGACTAGACTTATGCAACAACTGCACATGCAAAAGCATTTGTGATCCCCAAAGTTGCCTCCAACTTGTGGAACTCAGTATTTTGTATCAATATTGCTTTGATTTACAGAGGCAAAGATGGAAAAGAATCAGGAATTCTCCTTATATTAAGAAGGTCTTGATTTCTAATCAATTAAGAAGAGGATTCGTTTTTTGTTTCAATCAGGATGTTTTGATGTTGTGAAAAGATTGTGACAGAAAAGCTATTGTGCTAATAGATTAAGGATGAAATCATTACTCATTTTTATCAGAGTGCAGACTTTATTCATGTAGACCAAGGAGGAAAAACACGGGATGCTGATTCAGAGAACAGTTATGATGGATTTGTAGCCAGCTTTGTGCCCCAGGATTCCAAATATTGTGGCCCAACAGCTGATGAATAATTTGGCCTGTACTAGTAAGACATTCTATACCTCTGAGGCATGATTCCTTGTGGAACCTTTTACTCTGGGGCCTCTTTTTGTGCATCACTTAAGATTGCCTAAGTTGAGCCAACAACCACAATGTTCCTGCTGGCATGTGAATAATTCATGAATAGTCCCAATTTAACCATCTTCATAAAATCATAATAGTAATGTGAGTAAACCGCCAAGAGGCCATTTAGGCCATCAAGCTGTGCTGCCTACTCAGGGACTTGAAATGTTTTTGATCTCTCCTGTTTTTGGAAATCAGGCATTTCCAAAGTAGCTTGTGAACTAGAGATTTTTTTCAAAGAATAAAAAAAGTCTTATTGTGCAGGCAGAAGCCCTTGGGTACATACAGCTGAGCTATCTGGATTGTAGCCACAATCACATGAAGGCAACCAAAACCAGCAAATGTGCATTACTTTCGAAAAGCAACACTTACAGCACCAAAGAGAAAAACATCAGGATATGTGTAAGAGAAGCATTGTTGCTCAAAAAAAAAAAAATGCTTTTTGAGATTTCTACATGAACATTACTGTTTATAAAATTGTATTAACTGTGATACTGTGAGAGGAACATTTGATTTTTAAGCACATAGGAATCTATTTCTATGGACCTTAAAGTAGCCATATCGAAAGATCATATGTCACAAAATCTTACATATACAAACACATACCTCTTCCTTTTGCCCTTGCTTATATTTCTTAATTTTTCCCCATCTGGTCTGCAACAGCATTTAACATTTATTGGAAATAAGACAACATAGGAAGAGGGCTTTCTGTAGCAGAACATATCCATGTGAGTGAGCCAGAAGAGCTTCACCCAAACCCAAAACAAATTCAAATACTAGGATGATCCAGTCAAATGAGTTAATATTGTGTTCAGAGATTATTTTCTCAGTAGCTCAGATCTTCCAAAATAGCAACTACACCCAAGTCATGCCTCAACAATGTCAACAAGGTGGTTAAGGTCTACAAAGAAGTGTCCAGTAGAAGATTATTTTTGCATGGATCAATCTGTAAAAGCCTGCTTAATCTTAAAAAACTGCACTATTTGGTATTTAGTTCTGTTCTCCTATCCAAACTCCTGAAGAATATTACTCCAAGGAACTTAGTGGGATTAATTCTATGTTTCTTACTTCCATTAACTGAGCTCCAACTTACCCTTAATACAGGGGTCCCCAACCCCCGGTCCGTGGACCAGCACCAGGCCGCAGCATACCAGCAACCGGGTCACACAAAAAAGTGAAGCCCCATCCACTGGATGCAGGCAGCACACGAAACCACACCCCTTCTGGTCCACGGAAAAACCTCTCTCCACAGAACCTGGTGCTCAAAAGGTTGGGGGCCTCTACCTTAATATATTGTAACAAGACCAAGAGACAGATAAAATCAAAGCTGTTACTGCATTTTTAGGAGCTCAAATTAATTCCATTAATCTACCATTGAATCCATAAATATATTCATGAACATACTGAAGCATTGGCACTAGTTACATACAGTATGTAAACAGAATCCACAATAGCTATTTTAATGTGATACTTTCAGCAACACTTGAGCTAAAATTTCCAGGGACAATGTGCAGTAAGTAGTACAGCTACGTAATTTTAGACTTTGGGCTTAATGTTCCAATGAGGTCCTTGTTAGATAATAATATTTGGAAACAAGTGCCATTTTGTATACATTAGAACAATGTGTGTGTGTGTGTGTGTGTGCTGAGCTACCAGCCTACATGATTATCAAATAATTTGAAAAAGAAAAAAAGGGGGAAAATACTACTCCAACCAGGATGCTAACATGCTATCACTATGTTTTCTGCTGTCTCCATCAGTGACATTCTCAAGATAGATAACTGGAGTTCCCTGGGCTATTGGATCTTAGTCTGTGTCCAGAAATCCAGCCCTATGTGTAGGAGAGCTGATCCCGATTATGGATTAAGATCAATGCATCTGGAGTTGGGGAAGACTGATCTACAGTTACTAAAACAATCCTTTGCAGTAATTCTTCTCCATAGTTTAAATGACATAACAGTATGATGAGGCTATGTTAGAAGAAAGAATCCTTCTATGGCTCTGGCAATAATACAACAAACTTAACAGGGTGGAATGAAATGGTTGGAATATCATGGAAACATAATACAGTTATCTGAACAACTAACCCAGAGGTGGCTAGTTTTGATCTGAAATTGTTTGGGCATATACTGTACCAATTCAACAAATCCACAGAGTAACCTAAACAGGGTCGAGAGGTTTAACAGATAATATACAATCTCTTTTTCTCTTTCTAAAACAGAGCCTTAGAGAGGCTACCAAGAGAGAATTTCTCTAGATACCCACCTTTTTTATTTTATTCCCTTTACCCATACAAAATGGTTGGAAAGGAGGAACAAAGGATGAGGGATAAATAAGTTCCGGAATGATTTATCAAGCTCATATTTATTTATTTATTGGATTTCTATGCCACCCTTCACATTAATACAGCAACTCTACCTACGGGTAGTCCTTGACTTACAAGTATAATGGCTGGACCCAATTTTAGGACCTTTTTTGCAGTGGTCGTTAAGGAAACTCACAACTGTTAAGCAAACCCATTGTTGGTTATGGGGTGTTCTTGCTGAAAACCTGAAGTAAATGTCAGTTTTCGGCAAAAACATAGTAAATTGCAGTCATGTGACTGTGGGATGCTGCAAACAGCTACAAATAAGGCCAGTTGCTGAACACCTCAAATTTGGGCAACTGACGTATTTGGGGGGAGGGGAAGGAATCTGCTGTAACTCTGAACAGTTGCTAAGTGACCCATTGTAAGTCAAGGACTACCTGCTTGTTGCAGGATGTCTACTAATAGCATTACGGCCGTTTAAAGGATTTCAGACACAGCTGCCATTTGCAAGTTGTTACAACGTTTGATTTAATTGCTCTGTGGAGCAACTAATTGAGTCAGTTGGGTCCCCTGAAGAGGGATGATTTGTTCACATTTTATCCAAATGTGAACTTGCCCCATGTCTCAAAGGTGCTTTTTCAAAAGGCAACTGGACTATGTTTTTTTCTTGAGGAAGATGTTTAACTTCTCATCCAAGAAGCTTCTTCAGTTCTGACTGAACTGAAATTAGAATTGAAGAAACTTCTTGAATGAGAAATGAAACTTCTTCCTCAAGGAAAAAACATATCCTTTTGAAAAAGCCCCTTTGAGACAACCATGACTTGGATGACTAAGAATTTCCATAGACATTCCTTACTCCATAAAAAGCGCAATTTTCAAACTGTACATCATCTGTTGTACATTGTTTTATTTGACTCAGCTATAGTGGGGAAATGTACAAACAAAAAGTGTAAGGAATTTGTATTTTTCCACATCTCTGTTTGATTGATACTATGGAGATCTCGCATTAATTTAATGAAAAACAATGCCTGAAGAAAAGAACTATTTGGGTTAAGATTAGCACATGCAAATTAAGAAGATGAACCTTCTCAAACAATGGCAGTTAGTAGGAAGGAGAATCTGAAAGGCAGAAAGTAACTACTAAAGGATATTGCACTTTAGGTATAACACCACAGAAACATGGAAAAAAGAGCATGCAATCACTATTACTTAATATTTTCCGTGTTCATTACATCTATTGCTCCTATAACACTGGCATACTATTACTCTAAATTTGGCAAACATTGATTCATCCATGCCTTGTTTCAAATGTATGCTGCAATTAACATACATATCAGTTTTCTTTTAAGCCTCATCAACAACTTATGCAACAGCTCATTTTGCCAGAACATCTTTGCTTGCTGATGAGCAATCATATGTATAACTATGGAAATGTAGTTTCTAAATGTAGTTACTAAAACAAGTTCTAGCTGAACCAGCAGAGGGAGCACGAAATACTGTCACTGTATGTATTGGAGGGGGAAAAAATAACCAGCTGATTGCATTACCCCAGCCTTCATTTTCTGATGAGTCCTGTAATTTACAAGGACATGAATTATACCCAATCACTTCTGCTCTGCAGTATCAAAGGGGAAAGAACCTCTTGAACTGAACCTTTCAGAGAAAGGAAGGGTAAGAAAGATTGTTGCTGATAATTCTGTTTTCAAAACACTTAAAGAGATAATTGATGTTTGACGGTGATAAGGGTTTACTAAGTAAAGCGGGGCAGAATGGAATTTTTCTGTCATGCAGCTTAAAAGCAAAACCAAAAAATTACACCAAGGAGAACAGGGAACAACAGAAAGGCTACTGTACTTGGGCTGCAAAAATCTGCACAGCAACTAGATGGCAGCAAGAGTTACATTTTGCAGCCAGCTAGTGACCATCTGGAATTTTGCAGTCTGTCCCAGAAGATAACAATCAATAAATGGAGATTTATTAATGTCTCTAGTTTTGAAATCTACTTTGTAATCCCATCATGTTTAGATGTGTATGAAACAGAAGGTAACGTTTGTTGTATTTTTTTTAATTTTGAATGCAGCCCACGATCAATTCCAGGGAGTATTAAACTATCACTCCCTTAATTCCCAGACAGCATGAGGAGATGTACCCTAAGTAATGGTCCATACAAGAAGATCCTGTACTGGTGCCTCACTCTTCCCCCTATTGCAGTAGATCTGAAGTCCTAATTTAGAGATGATGAAGTACACACACACACACACACACACACACACAAATGAACCCACACACAAACCCTATCCCAATGTACTGTATATGCTTGGAGTATTCTGACTCCCAGTGTGATTTCCTTATGGCATGAAATAGGGAGCCAGTGGTTGGTTGGAGAAAAAATGAAATTGGGTCACAGATTTGTAACAACACCAAAGAGGTTTCTTTCTGAAGAGCTCAGCTGGATCAACCTTCCTCTTCTCCATACTTGTGTATGTGTGCATACGTGACTACGTGAGCATTTCTTGGATGGGTTCATCCTTTAAGCTGCTATTTGAAAAACATCATACTGGGCTGTGCGCAAAAGATAAAACCACATTAAAGGAATCCACTATTATTGCAGAGGATTTATATTTTTAGCAGCAAGACAGACTAAAAGGGGAAGATAATATTGTTTATGTATTCCATTTTTTAAAATATAACCCCCCTTCCTGAAAATATCTGCCTTTAAATATTATCTGAATATTTAAATATTAAATTTAAGTTAAGGATTTTCTTAATAGCAGGAATGATTCAGTCAATAAATAACATACACATTTTTAAAAGAATAGTATGACCTCTGTCCTCAGTTGTATTTCAAGAGGCAAATTTCATGATATCCTGAGGAAGCAGAAATTAAATCAAAATAATTGTACTTGATGTCTGGCATAAGTAAGTCATGGTTTTAGTATTATGATGCATGATTGAACACTTGGCCATGGACGCCTGTGACAACTATGGAACCAGCGAGCTGCAAATACCCGTAGTAGTATCCATTAAAGAAGATCAGCAAGGAACAACTGAAAGGATTTAAAGTCAAAATGGCTTTTGGAACTCTGTGGATATTGATTTCTTGCAACCTTCATTTGATGAAGAAATGTAACAACCCAAATGGCACATAAAAACAACCAGCAATTGCTACCGGCTATAGGAGCCTTGAGCAAATACTACAGCTACAGGAACTTTGAGAAAAGAATGCTATTTACCAGCTAATTACTTGTCTTCAAAATGTATGTATATATTTGATATATGTTTGGGCCCATGTGAGATAGATTGTCAATATATTTGCATGCATATTTCTAAACAAATAACTGAACATGAGGGGAATGCTGAAACAAAAATTTCAAAAAGTTGATAATAGTAGAATCTGAGAGAATTGATTAATTTACTAGGGCAGTGGTGGCGAACCTATGGCACGGGTGCCAGAGGCGGCACTCAGAGCCCTCTCTGTGGGCACGTGCGCCATCGCCCCAGTCCTAGGCCTTCAGCTGGGTTTTATAAAATCTTTTCGCTTTAGGCCTCCGCCACCATGTGCAAAAAAAAAAAAAGGTTCAATCAGTCAATTTCAACTTCTCGCGGGAAAAAAAAGATCTTGCAAAGTTGGAATTGATTGATTGAACTTTTTAGTCCCACCCAGTCTGCTGTTACCACTGCAGCCACGCCCACCCAATTGGCCACACCCAGCCAATGGGCCACACCCACCCGGCACTCGACGATGCATAAGTGGGTTTTGGGTTGCAGTTTGGGCACTCAGTCTCTTAAAGGTTCGCCATCACTGTACTAGGGAATGATTTCAATCAGAAAAGTTTATTTTGAATGATGTACATCAGGGCTGATGTTCCCTACATTATTTTTGGAAATATAAGCCTATTTGTTATGAAAGGTTTCACAAATTATTTAATGAAACACTGCAGCTTCTTGACATTAAATCAACTGTATAGTACACTCTGGAAACACGAACAAGACAGGATTTGACCTGCCCGTGTCAACAAATCCATACACATCAATAGACCCACATGACTGCCGCAGCTTCAGTTTCTGCTGCCAATTCAGATTAAATTCCAATAACAAAACTGCACGAGAACACTGCCTTCTAGACTCAAGCTCCTCTTGGTAATTCAACAAAATTGAATAAATTCCATAAAAGAAATGCCTTTTCCCCCTTTTCAAGGACAGTTCATTCCTTGTACTCTCCAACTTCACCCTATTAGTCTGGAGAGAAGTCAGAGAATTGGTGATATGAATAAAAAATCATTACAAACTTAATATTTACTCAAGCTCCTAAAACTGTAATAGCTGCCATCCTATAGTCTTGGTTTTGCTTTTCTTAGATATAAAAAATAAGAGTACCAAAGCAATAAATATAAAATCTCAGATTCATGCCATCATAAGAGATGTAACTTATTCATTCTTAACCACCAGCTACATCTTCCCGATAATATCTTGCTGAACAAAGGAACTGACAATTGAAAAACTCCTTGACTTTCAAAAGCTGAAGAAAAAGGTCTCTCTGGGGAGGTTAAGCAACTTTTACATTCAGAGACTGAATCTCAAATGCATTTATTAAAACTTAGGCCTGAGTGAAAGTAATTGAAAAAATCGTGCATAGACCACTTCAAAGTAATTATGAGTAAATTACGCTATTGCCCTGCTTTTATGTTCAACTGGAACCACTGCTAGTCCAAGAAAGTAATTTGTCTTTTGAACATGTTCTAAGAGGTTTGAGACAAAAATCCACTACAAAGCAATATCATTACAAGAGCTTTCAATTTGCATAACTCAAACTAAAGTAATACAAATAGGTAACAAGAAAATTGTACATTAATAACTGCAAGAGAAACTACCCCTTTCCCTCTGGTAGCCCTCAACTCCTTGAAAACTGAGCAAAGATAAGGTCTTAAATAGCTTTGAAAAAATTAAAGAAGAGGGACAAAGTTGTTCTATAGAGCAGGGGCAAACATTGGAAATGAATGTTGATGAATTTCTTTCCACCGCTGCATTTGTGTGTATGTGTGTGTGGGGTGTAGGTAGACTTTAGCGTGGTAGACTATTCTAGCCATCGCCTTCACCTGTTGATGTAACAGGAGCCACAAGTGAAGGAAAATCCCTAGTTTGCAAACTTGCATTTTCAAAAGAATGCAACCCCATTCAGAATTATAGATGGAATTAACCTGAAACCAAGGGCTTCTGGACAAATACCAGTTCCACCTTGTGGGGATTCAATCTGAACATATTTCTTCCCATTTAATTCCTTACAGCTTCCAAAATTGGATAAGGACCCATGCCATCTCCTACTCAGCTCATAAAGGAGATATATACTTCATACCATCAGTATACTCATTGAACTTCAGTCTGAACTGATGGGTAATTTCTTTCAGTGGCTTCATGTAGATGTTAAGGCTACAAGAGAGTTGAGCTTTGAGGTGGCCCACGGTTGCGGGGGCCAAAGATTTGACATCACCTTCCCATCACTACTATATGGAACTTCACAAACACAAAGGAGAGAAGTATGGTAAAATAGTGCTCCAATCCCTGTAATTGAAGGACCGACCCTGGGTGTCAATGATATTGAATGCCACTAATAAATCTAGCAGGACCAGGAAGGACTGTCTTCCATCTACCCAGATCTTATCTCAGGTCTTCTATCTAAGCAACCAAAGCAGTTTTTGTTGCATGCTTGGGCTTCACCCCAGTCAGGGAGGAACATAAGTGTTTTGTAATTACTATCCTACCATCTTCCCCAGAAAGGAAACTTTAGAGACAGAAATTGTTCAAACTGGTTAGGCCCACAGAAGTGTGCCTATCAACCACCTCAAGTGCCAACAACACCAGCCCTTCACTCAAAGAGGCACTCACAACTTTTTGAATCCAACCCATCATCACCACCCAGGTAGCTCAAATAAGCTAATTTCTTATCTTATTTGCAAAAGTAATCCAGCAGATAAACTTGCCTATCAGAATCCATGGGATCAAAAGAATCCCTGTAATGGGACATGTCTCCAGATGTCTTGAATCACTCTCCTGTCCACAGTACTACCAACTTGATGACCTCCAGATGTTCTGGCCTATAACTCCCATCATCCCTAGCCAGCCTTCACTAGACTATTGGGAAATTATACAGACAGAATAATGTGAAACTGGATGTTGCAATGTCACCATCCACACAGGTCTCTTTATAAAGTACTTATTTCTTTCAAATAGAGGATTTAATTACTCAGCCTTGCATTATTTGTATGATGAAACAGAGACCATAATTAGGTAAGGGATCATAACTTCACAGCAACATTAAAAAGAGGATACAAGAATCCCGGCTTACAGTTATGTCCAACCATAACAAGATGACTCACATCATTACCGTAAAAGATTGCCCAACACAATAGTACAAAAAGGTATTTTATTATCCAAAGTACAAAGCATGTGTCTGTGTAATTGAATTAAATAGGTTCAGACTAGTATTCAGCATGAACACATATATAATTGAGTACATATATCAGTCCTTGGGAATTAATCTCTTACTCCTACAATTGGCAAGGGGAAGGGGAAGTAATAGAATTTGCCATTCTGGATGGAAACCATTGCTTGCTTCAGAGGTTTTTGCTTCCCAATTTTCCAGATATTTCCTACTTCCTGAAATTCAAACGGGAAACCAACTCAGATGCCAGCTACTTATGAACCATTCTTTCTGTGTTCTACACAGAACTACCTGGAAGAACACATGATGTTCTTTGAAAAAGAATGTTAATTCAGAAAGAATTACAACATGGAATCGCACCAATAGTGCCCAGAAATGGAGGGAGATCAGAGAAATGTGATTTTATAACAACATCATAATTTCTATGCTGCAAACCAGTGCTTCATAAACCTAATATATTTATCATGGCAAATCTGTGGCATTGGAGGAAAACTTGAGAAATTTGCCCAAAACCACACAGAAATCTTAATAGCTTTAGTAGCAATATGAAATGGATTGCCCTATTCTCCTTGTGGCAGCGCCAGTGAACTGTAAACACTGATCTAGATTTAATAATTACAGAAGACCTGTATTGCTAAGAAAGCTAATAAGAAATTTGCCAGATCAAAGTATCACAGAAGGGCTTCACCATCCCAAATCAAAGCCACGATATTTAAAAAAGGAGAGTAGAAGTAACAGAAGACAATGAAAGAAAAGAGAGGCAATGAAGGAAGGAGACAGGTCGGGCAAGTTGTCAAATGGAAGAAGAGAAGATTGACTGAAATATTTGCAGTTGGGGATGAGATGGGGATTGGAATAGGAGAGGAAGAATGCCATCTTCTGCTTCACAATAATTCTTTCTGTAACTTCTCAAGGACTACAATGTGCGGATGGAAAAATACAATTCTTTTAATAAAGCAACCTTAGTTATTTTTCACAAACAGCTGAGAAGCTGGTTATCTGGAACTAGTCTAGACAGAGCCTCACATAACTACATTTTCATTGAAAAGAAGAAAAATATTGTATGCAGGAAAGACATATTACAGAAGATTAGGCTTGCTTCTTGATTTTTTTAAAAGATGTATTCATCTGAGCCCTTACTTTTTTGTCAAAAGTTCATAAGTTCACAGTGTAACCTCCCTTCTGCTGTTTGTGAGAAGTAAAGTCTTAACCAGAAGTGTCGACCAATCAAATGTTATTTTCAGTACTGGGAAACTTCCTATATCTAGATACAGAAGTTAGACAATTGCATGTATAGGGAAAATCACACTTACTTTGTATCACGTATACACACATGTATACATGACACAAAGCAAGACGGGCAGATTCATGAAGCATATTTGCAATAATACTCGGATTGGAGGAATTGCTCTTCACAATTATTCAGATCCCAGAGTTGTCCTTCAATGTTAATTGGTCCTTGGTGTTATCTAAGGCAATTCCTTGGGTTTTTTTCCCACAGGCAGAATTCAGCACACCCAGGGTTAAAGTTCCTCTTCTCTGGCACTCTGACTTAGCTCAGAGTATTGATTACATCCCCCAACAATAGCAAGTCATTAGGAGAGATTTTCTTATTCCATCTCACAATTGCTCCTGACACTAAAGCCACAGCCGAGGGGCCAAAGGCACAGCAGGAATAATCCAGCAGGGTCAGAAGGAGGGGTCAAAGGTTAGAGGCCAGGACAGGTCAATGCTAGGCACCCAGAGCTCCAAGCCAGTGGAGCAGGTGAAAGATCCATTTCAGTTTCATACTAGCCCTCCTGCTGGAAACTTAAGATGCACTTTGGGAGACTCAGTGAACTGGTTCACAATAACTTGGAATCATAGACAGGACACAGCATATGTCCCATAGTTTTTCATTTTGAAGGAGAGTGAATAGTTGGAAATAGAAAGAAAAGGATAGTTTCATGTTTTTAACTTCCTGGATATAATCTTGCCAAATGCAGAGTAAAAAACTTATTAGTTAGCTTATTCCTGGAATCACAACCAGTTTGCATGAGTCTTGATGTTGGCTTCGGGCAAACGGGGTAGTTTTTCACCCCGGGAAAAATTTGATTTCTAGAAAATGACAATATCAATTGGATCTATGCATTCATATCTACATTGTATACAATGTCTACATTAATATGGAAGAATAAGATTTTAAAGTATGATTTCACTGAAATTTAATATAACAGTAAAACATGTTTCATTAAGTGATGAAGATAACATTTTCAAAACTTAATATATCATTCTTAAAATTTAAGAACTATTGTACTGTCAAATGCTTTATACCATTTCCTAGGAAATCCATTACTTTATCATTACTCAAAATAAATTTTATGTCATCCATAGTCCAATGAGTGATTACAATAATGAACTGTAAGAAATCTACCTGCAGAAAAAATATTTCTAGCTAAAAAAAGCTATGCTTTTATCAGATATTCTCAGGCTTATTTTATAGGTAAAAGTAATGTTTTTAAAATTAAATAATTATCATCAGGAGAACTCTGCATTATTCTCATCTTTGACAACTGAACCATGTTGCATTTGTATAGAAAAGGAGAGAGTAAATCATTCTGTTGTTGGAGATGTAGTGAAAACAATGCTTCATTCCATTGTGGGGGGAGATCTTGACATTGTTACATTGTGAAAACAATTCATTAAATATATTTGATTTTGAGAAAAATGTTAATATTTTTGGATGTCTGTACAGGTATTCTTTATTTGGATATCCAGGAATGGGTAGCCTATTGCTTTCACTGCTTGAAGATAGGAAATGTGGGGGGGGGGGGAATCCTGCATAGCAGCAATAAACTAAGGCTAGAAACTCATGGCTTTCTGGTATAGGGAGATCTTTTCAAAACTCTTTTACACAATGATTGAGAAAAGCGATGTGATTTAACTCATTCCTTACCAACATTGTTTGAATATATTTTCATTATCAGTTACTTTAACTATAAATACAAATAACATATACTTAAGTGCAAATCACTTCTTGAGATTTGTAACTATAGGCAAGTAATTATACTCCCAAGAACAAATGAATTGTGTGTATGAAAGAGATGACACATGAAAATCACCATGACAGAAAGCTTATATATAAGATCATTGGATTTGTTGTGTCATATTAAAGAAACAGCCTATTGATTTTAGGATCTCTCGTAACAATTCCCTCTATTCTATCATCTCCAAAGTGCTCTTGAAGTGGAACGTGGGGTTGCCATGTTGAAAATACTGACTATCAAATGATTAGAAAGCAGCCAGTGCTTTTTATGGTGTGGAGTTCAGCTTTATGAAAACTCTCAGCTTCACTCAAAGGAACAAGCAGGATCAGCCATCCTATAAACTTCTTTATCAATAGGCTTCTACTCTGCTGAAGGCAAGTTAACCTTCTCAGTCTGTCATTTTCTGGCTAGATATCCTACAATGCACCAGCCTGCAGACTGTGAATGCTAATAAGGAAAGTTGAGTTACTGAGTTATGACTAGATTTCAGTTAGAGAATCAGTCATTTTGCGTCTAACTACCTGATAGTTTTTAACTAACCATCTGCTGGTTTTACCAAATGGAAGTGAGCTGATGATCATGTTAATAATGGCTCACCTCTTGTCTCAGAAATATCAACATTGACACTAGACCTAATGTATTAGATTTAGATCAGTATTTGAGGCCTACAGTAACAAAGTGAAACTTGTCATACTTTAGTTTACCTATGGTCCAATATATGTAGCACATAATCCTTTTAATTTAATTTTCTGACCTATCAAAAAAATTTTTGTCATGAAGTTATGGTTATGCTTGAGAAAATCTCATCTTTGCAGGACAAGAGAGCTGTCCTTTTTATTCTGGTTTGAAGAAATGAGTTTACCCTCAAACTTTGAATTTGCTATCAACAAAATGGAAAGATTGATCAATATGATTCCATGTAGGCCAGATTTAATTTGTTATTTAAAGACTGAGTCTTTTTACATATTAATTGTAGTACTTGTTCTTGACTTATTTTGTTGCTGATGTTTAAACTTTTCCCTTCCTTTTTTGTTTTATATTTAATTGTAGTTTTGAGTTTTGCCTTTTTTATACATTATACCAATGACATTTTTACAAAATAAAAATAAAGATAGTATGACCAGTTACTGAATCTAAGGGGCTTTCTGAATGTTCAGATTTTCCTACTTACTTCCTTATTAGGTTTTCTGCTTAAGCAGGGGGTACCTCTAAGGCCTTTTCCAATTCTGTTATTCTTTTATTACCCCCATCTGTTGAGGAATCCCTAAAGATCTGCCACCAAACCTTTGAAAGTTATCAGGTTTTCCCTGTTTCAAATATCAAATTATTTCAATATTAATTTGATGCTTGTATTTTAATTTCCTTACTGTGGATAAGAGATACATTTGTTGATTTCAATCTATAATTTTTAAAATCCTGAAATACTTGGATTTAGAGAATAGATGAATTGCTGGGAGCAAATCATTAGGGTAAGGAAAAGGAACAGAAAAATGATCATAATTTTATTATTATCTGGTCTTATCTCTAATTTGAAATAATCTTCCTGATTACAAACTATATAAGTTCCTCGTATGAAAGAGAGAAGCTACAAATAAGAATCTTTATTCTTTGTACAAAGGCAAAAAAGCTATCATCTCCTTGTCAGATTCAGGTTTTCTCAAGGCAAATTGTCTTTGCTTTTAAGAGATAAAACCAATATGCTGAAGAGGTGCATGCTGGGTACAGCCATGGGGTCCCTTATGTAGGGGAGGAGAGGGAAGCTTCATTCAAGCAAACCGATTCCTGCAGATGAAGATCAAAGCCTTTATTTTTAGAAAACAATGTTAACCTCTGTATTTTTAATTACCATGCTGTGTGATGGATGTGATTTTTTTGTTGTTATTTAAATTGGGTCATAGCATTTTACTTTCTGCTCTCAGTTTTGGGAGTATTTGTTGTGTCAGTCTGTGGGGCATTAAAAATATGTGCACATCCTTTAAGCCCAGGACTGAAGTAATAAACTATTACTGACGTTGGCTCATTCCACTCCAGCAGCGTCTTTTTCATGAACAGACCAAGCATTCTGTGCTAACATGAGAACACTTGGCACTTTTCTTCTGCACTGCTGAAAGTTGCCAAGAAGACTATTACTGGTATGTATGGAGCTAGGATTGCCTATAGCCTTTCTAACAGTATGAGGATAAGAGAGTGGTTCTACCTGTAGGAATCTATGGTTTCTATCATGAGCTGCCTGTAATGCTGCTCAATCCTGTGATCTTTTGCTCCACAGAATTGCTTTTCATTGTTAGAATTATGCTTTAGAAATCACTCTGAAATGTAGATTCCAAGCCATACGTTTCTCAATCCCCTGCATGTAAAAGATTTCCAGGAGTGATAGAGACATGTAGGACAGCCACAACATTTTGCAGCTCAGTTTGCCAACAGGGTTACTGTTGTGTACAGTACAGGTGTGTACTGTTTCAGGATCTATGCTGGGTAGAAAGAGAAAGTATCAGAGGATCTTAGCACATCTGTGCAAGCTCTCCATCTATTACTTCACAAGCAAACCCAGATTCAAAATATTTATTTTATAGATTGATCTGTTTATGGTTTAGTGCTCCATTTAAGTGAGGATGGCTGAATAACACATAGTCAACAATTAAAAATAGGAAGATTGGCTCCTGTTTCCAATATATTGCTTTTTTCAACTGGGAAGGAAACACAGGTTTGAACTCATCAGCTGGTTAATGGTCCAGCTGAAGACAAACTGTTCCAGCATCTCTGACCTTGGCTGTAAAAGCCAGTCTCCTGTCACCTCTATTAGAGCATTCTGTATCTGCCCTCCTGCCCTCTTAGCCTTGAACAAGCTGCATATGCTTCTAACCACTATGAATGAGGGGCCCAGGTTAGAAGCTGAAGAACCAGCAGCTGATCAAAGCCTTTCACAGACCACGACTTTGAGTATTGCCACTCCTCCATCTCTCTAGTTTCTAATGTGCAATAATCACAATTTATTTTCTGTAGAACTTTTAGGTTACAACTTCTATGAACAACAGATCTCATTATGGAAATAAAAATCTCCTGACAAAAGTTCTGATAATCAGTTTCTCTTTCGACTTTTGTGAGTGGGATGACTGAGTAGTCAACAAAAATATACTGATTAAATATACATTCACTATTTATTCATCATTCACTTGAGTCTGAATGCATTCTCAAAGATCACACAGTAGCTGAGTTCGTATGTTAGTAATGCATGAATCTGAGCTCCAAACCCCAAATTGCTCCTTTGAACCAACAATATTGCTTTAGCACCCTTATAATATAAAAAAATAATAGTATAAAACAATAATACTTTGATCCTAGGAGTCACCAAGAAGCACATTATAAAAAGATATGGGAACCATGTATTTCCCACCTTTCACTTTGGGTATGATGCTGATGTTCAGGAAACTGATGAAGATCAAAATATCCACAGATCTCTTTCTCAGATACAAAAACAAGCAGACTCTACTCTTATTTCATACCACATCCTCTAAACCCCTAGATGCTGTCTGTCACCCATTACTTGTAAACCACATTTTAACAAAGTACTGGATTACTTCCATTCACTATTTTTTATTCTGTAAGATAACATTAGGAGGCAGGCCTTAAAATTTGTGGAACAATTTAACTATCTTGGCAGCATCATGGAAAGAGATGGGGGAATAGAAGCACTTATGAAATCTCGAATAGGTAAAGCAACTGCTGTCTTCCAACAAATGCACTCAATATGGACCACGTCCGCTATAAACACAGCAACCAAGATCAAATTATTTAATGCTATTGTCATACCAACTGCCATCTATGCCAGTGAGACCTGGAAATTATTCATAAAATCAAAGGCTTCCAACAACATTGAACCAGAAGGATTCTTCGTATTCATATCAGGACCATGTCACAAACTAGGAAATTCTACAAAGAAGTAATTCCCGAAGACTCTCTGACGTAGTGACAGAATGAAGAATGCCCTTTGCTGGACATGTGCTTTGCATGAGTGAACAATGTCCAGCAAAACCTGCAATCAATTGGATACTACCAGATGGTTGGAGAAAAAGAAGAATGTCAAAGAAAACCTGGCGCCAAGCATTTCAGGAAGATCTGAAAAACATCAACTTTAAATGGAAGGCTGCAGACTGTAGCTGTGGACCAAAAATTGTGAAGTATGCTTGTAGCCCAATGTGCTTAGCACAGGAGTGATGATGAGGAAGATTGCCTCTGGGACTCAGGATGGAACTTACATGTATTCTTGGAAATAAAACACCAATAGGGTTGGCATGTGCCTTTGTAGCAGGCATGTTTTTCATTAAATACATATCATAATAGTAAAATCTGAGGAAAAACTCAGTAAGGCAAAACAGCCAGGTATAATACCATCTCAAGTATAGTACAGCTGAATATGAGTCAGAAATGTGATTAAGCTGCCAAAAAAGCAAAAGTAATTCTATGAAGCAACAGATTCTATTTATTATAAATAAAGTTTAAACCTGCACTTTTGGGACATCTTATATATAATATACAGTACACTGGATTTGAATGCAAAAAGATGATTCACTTATACAGGGACACTCATATGGCACCTACTTGCACATCCTTAAAGCAGTCATGCTATCTGGGGGGTTTGCAAGACCATTTGCTGTGGCTGCTATCCCATCTCAGAAAATAAGCATTTACTTTAGAGACTTGTACCCAGTGCTGTTTGCATCTTTATATACCCCAAAGGATCCTTTTGCCTTTGAACCTGAGGTGCTGCAGGTAATGGTTTCACTATGTTCTGAGTCGGTCAGAACTCACTGTTAGTATTGTGTCCAATTCTAAGCACCAAATTTTAAGAAAGATTTAGAGAAAGAGAGGGAAATGGTGAGATGGACAATAGGCACCTGGAAACTAGGCCTTCTTTGAGGTAATTTATTTCATTTTGATGACTGACCACTCATAGAAGATTCTGAGCAGCTTACAAGAGTTAAAACCAACAATATGAACAAAATAAATACAACTATATTACAAAATAAAAGCCATGCCAATTCACAAAAGACTATTAAGAATCAATAGTGGTCTCACAGAACATCCTGGTCCAGAACCAGGGGGAAAAGTCAGGTCTTCAAGGCTCTCTTGAAGGATGGCTTGGTTGGATTTGTATGGATCTCAGGGGAATGGAAGTGAGAATAAGGATAGAGAAGGCATGGTTCTTTAGGTCCCATAAGAGAACCCTATTTAAGATAGTTCTATGCAAGTTTTTTTTATTGCTTTAGAGTGCCAAAAAAATGGATTTGTTCCAGGAAGGACAATTCTAGTTAAACGTTAGGAAATACATCCTCACAGTAAAAGCAGTCCAACAATGGAATCAATTACCAAGGAAGGAAATGAATTCTTCAATGCATGCAAGCAGAGGCTAGACAACCATTGCTAAAGAATACTTTACATTGGGATTAAACTTAGCATAAAGGGGCCCTTCCAACTCTAAGACTCCACATGTCTTCTTTACTTGATAAAGCAACAATCTGTCTTGTTAGGAAGAAAAACTGGGCATCAAAGGCAAGACGAAGCAGAGAGACAGAAAGCTTCTCCTTCTCAGCCTTTTTCACAACAGGCAGACACTTATAAAGGCCACTATATGCCTACAAGGCAGTTTCCTGTAGAATCCATAGAAGAAAACATTGAAAATGGTAGGACATGAGGTAGTGTTTTGACTAGGCATTATGCCACAGGGAATCTTGTATTTATGACTTTGAGATATGCACAATTTTAGTGGTCACATTGTGTAAGGGTAGAATTGGATTTCTCATGTTCCATCATTATGAGTGTCTGTAAGGACCCGCCTCAATCAATTCTCCCAAGAAAGCAGGATGGCATCATTTCAAAAGGAACTTTTATTGGGAGGCGTTGACAGCAGGAATAGAAGGCAGGATCTGAGGGTTTCCCGCGCAAATCAAGAAATTAAGTGTCCATAGTAACGCCACCCTAACTGTCCATCTGGACGGTTCAAACAGGCCAATCCACAGGTGTGAAAACGCTGTGGGAACAGAGTGATAAGGTGCCGCTTCCAAGGCTGTTAGGTGTCTGAGCCGTTTCTTCCGCACTCGGAGTTAAGATAGATGGCCAGAGGTACATTCCATTCTTACCCCGTTAGAGACACATCAAAGAAGATAGAGCAAGAGACAGAGCAAAGCAAATACACATCAGCACCTCAAGCTTCCCCGCTTCCCCCTCCCCCCAGGAGAATGGCAGAACCCGAAAAGAATAAGAAATACCATGCACACAGAACATAGGGTTCTGACAGTGTCTTTGCTTTATACATGCAGCACAACCATGTGCAAAGATTTCTTAGTTTCACCTATTAATAGTGAGGTTAGCAATACAATAGCAACATTTTCATTATCCTGACTCACTTTTATGTTGGAAAGAATTTTTAAAAAGTCTGCTTGTATACTTAGAAACAAATGTTGAATTGTTACCTATGAGGAATTTGCATTTAAATTTTCTGATCCAAGTTTCTAATTTCCCCTTCTTTCCCTAGTTCTCTAATACTTGGGTAGAAGGGAGACTATTAATAAAGTAGAAAATTTTCAGTGACTCAAAAAACAGTCATCAAGCATATCCTTCTCATCAGTTATTCCTTATCCACACACTGATTTATGAACAAAAGAAAAACAATCTAACCAGGATGTTACACATTAATTGCTTTTTTGTTGTTTCAGTTCAGACATATTTAAAATACACAGTAATTTTCATCTTGCAAGTAGACAGTTTAGGAATAAGATGACAGTGTCCTTTTTATTGTTCCTTATTCTCATGTTTTGGATTTTTTAATGCAGTGATGCACTGAGACAGAAGGTATTTCAGATATCGTGTGCACTGCATCCAATCTCCATTAATCATAGTGGAACTTTGCTAAACTTTGTTTTATGTGTTCTAGATCCATACAGATATATGTGTTCTAGGATCTGTACAGATAGCTACATCTGGAACAACAATTATTTACAAAAGTCTGGCATTACTTTTTAATGGGTCTGATTTCTATTGCCAATTCAATGGAAATTCCGTAGTGCAGAGAAATACCAACTGATCAAACTATATTTTTACTCTGCAGATTCTACTTCAGAAGAAAATAAACCTGATCAAAGGCTATTCTTCTATAATTTATTTACTGAATTTACATTCCACTTTTTCACCAAAGCATGGCCTCAAAATGACTGGTAATCATTTACAGAAATATATGCTTCATTGTCTGCCAACATTTTGATTCTTTCTCATCTGCAGATATTGTTCTGAATACCAATAATTAGTAACTCTAAATTGGCCAATATTTTTACAGCTCTTTGCTTTGGTTGGCAGTGATACTGAGTTACTTTCTTATCCGAGTAACTATATTCATCCCCAGCACTCTGTGCAAGTTAGCACTATTCTAGGTAGGCCAAAGGCTTTTTTTGTGACTAGATTTTGGCTCAGTTATTACATTGATAGTAAGTTGTTACGGAATACCAAGACTGTGGGTGCAACAGGGACAGCAGAACATTTGGGAAAGAAGGAAAGGAAGGACAAACCACTTTTGTACTGCTGCTAACGAAATGTACAGGTGTTTCTATGGAGTAATTGGAAAGGATGCTCAACTTGAGGGAAAATCTATTTCTAAAATAAGCAAAACAAAATAAGCAAAAATGTACCCCAAGAATCTCTTTATCTGTAGCAAGTGTGATGAATTCAGCTGGAGAGGCACTGAATACAGACCGTTCTGATTTGTAAATGCCATGTGGGAATGACCTTGGGAGACTGGGTCCAGAGTTATTGTCTAGGCAATAGCCAGATAAAAGGCAACTTAGTCTGCAGCTGGATAATGGGCAGGACAAGAAACTCAGAAGAGACCCTCCTTAATTTCTAGGGGTAAAGGAAGTGGGAGGAGACTTGTACTTTCAGATTTGCAAGATTCTGTTAATGTAACCTTGTAATAAAGTAGAATTAGCTGATCTGGTTTCCGGTTTCCAGTCCTGTCTACTTAATGAGGCTGATATGACTAGCAGCTTTCTAAGGAGTGCTTGGGCAGCATCCAGAGGAACTCTAAGCACAGTAAATCAAATAAAAGCTAATGCAGTTGCCACCCAGAGTCACTGGTTTGAGACGGGCAATCATACAAATTTAATTATTTTTAAGTAAATAAATAGATTTGCTTGCACTTAACTTCTGCCACAGTTTCAAACAAGCCCAGATAGGAATAATCCTCAAATTTTATTTAGGAAACTCGAGACCTGTCTGAAATGAAACACAGTGTAGTAGTCTGTTACTTCTCTTTCTTTGCTCTGACTGTCCTTTCCCTGACATTTTCTCTGATTGCTACTTTCTCTGTTCAGTGAATGTTCATTTGCCTTCCTTCTCTATATGGGCCTTGGCTTGTTATTGTGGGATTACTAATGAGCGCATATATGTGCTCGCTACCCCCAAAGGACAGCATTATGATTGATGGCTTGGTTATTCTAGTCTGTTTAGTAAAGGAAGGTATCAGCTTCCTCCCAGCAAAGAGGTAGTTATTTTAGGATGAGAAACATAAGAAATTATACAAATACTCAGTTTTGTGTGGGTGTGTATGTGGGTGTGCGTGCACATGTGCTTTTTTTTTCTTTTTTGCTTTTAATAAAAGAAAATTATTAGTAGTTTGAAAGGCAGGTCAATGCACCACTCACCTGTGCTAAAGTGTGTTTCACATGCTTTCCATTTTATGCAGGGTTAATGAAGAACAAAGGCTACAATGCTACCAAAGTTGTGAGCCTGTTTGCTTTGTTTGGCATGAGTAACCTGGATGCAACAAGCTGATTTGGGAAACTGTAAACAGGGAAAACCACTGGCCTGGATAGACATTGGCAGTTAGTGCAACAAGCCAAAGTTGGCTCCTTTCAATATTGAACATAAGTAGAGATATCCCCCTCCCTCCCCTATAAAATTCTCAAAATAGCTTTGCTGCATTTACAAATATCACATCCCCAAACTTCAAATTTGTATAGGATACTTTCCAAAAAGAAAATGATTTCAAAAGCAAACCCAAACTGAATCTTCCAGGCAGACTGTATTTCTGGTCTGTTTTGCATAACATCCTAATCTCACCCCTCCCCACTAAAGGAAAATAAAAATGAAATACAAGTTTTTGGCCAGTTTTTAAAAACCACAAGTCTTCCTCTGTATGTGTGTTCCTTAGGTGTATGGCAGAAATTTGGAGATACTTGAAACTCCATGTTTGGTGATTCCAGCAGCCAAAGGAAGAACATAAAACATGGAGTGAAAGAGGAGAGGTATGAATCCATCTATATTTTCTTCAAAAATCTTGCTATATGAGGGAAATCTTTTTTTCCCCTTAAGATATAAAAAATGTTGAAGCTGAGATGGAAAAACACAGCTTACTGAACATTCTGCAACACTCAAGAGTGGATTGCAAGTGATGACGTAAGTATTTGATCAATTTAATCTGTTTGAATAAGGATACCTCTCTTTCCAGAGCTATTTCTATTCATTCCAGTTGGGCATTTGTGCATTTTAGAAAGTCTTTTAGAATGTCCAGTTAAATTATATTTATAAGAATATCAATTAGTATTTGATTAATCAGCAGCATTTTTTTTCTTTTGGTGAGAAAGATCAGAGAGGATTGTCAGGTAACTATAGTTTTTTTATGAAAGAAAAAACTACAGCAGGGGTGTCAAACTCAATTTCATTGAGGGCCGCATCAGCATTATGGTTGCTCTCAAAGGGCCAGCAGGCGAGTCATGTGAAGGGGTGGTGGTCAGTCTTTTCCCAGCAGGCAGGTCACGTGATGGGATGGTATTCAGGTGGCTGGTTGGCTCTTCTTCTTCTCTCTTTGTCTCCTTGCTCTCACTTGCACTGCCTGCTGGGCTCTTCTTCCACAGTCCTGCTCCTTCGTTGATTCCTCTGCTTGCCGCTCTTTCACTCAAACTCTCTGCCTCAGGCTTGCCCCACAGAAGCCTCTCCTCTCTATTGCCTTCTCTCTCCCCTCACTCCTCCTCCTTCCCACTAAAACCCCTCCTTTTATATCCTCTCCTCTCCTCCCCCATGCATTCACTCACTGCCGAGCTGGCCTTTTCATGCAGCACTCATCAGCTGAGGTCCTCGATAAGCCCCAGCAGCCCCGCAGCTCCAGCTGACTCTTCCCCCAAAGACTGCGTGCGGCTGCTGGCCATCCCCAAGGCTGCTGGAAGCCCCTATCAGCTGGAGCCACATGCGTCAATCCCAGGGCCTCAGCAGAGCCCCAGCAACACCTCAACAGAGCCCCAGCAATACTCTCCACCAGGCCTCTCTGGAGCTGCCACCGCTTCAACTCAACCCCCCCCCCACTACATACTCAGTCACCTCCTCCTACTAGTTCGCTTGTGGGCCAGATCTAAACACATCACGGGCCTTGAGTTTGACATGTTTGGCCTACAGTATAAGCCAGTGGTGGCGAACCTATGGCACGGGTGCCAGAGGCGGCACTCAGAGCCCTCTCTGTGGGCACGCGTGCCGTCACCCCAGTTCTAGGCCTTCAGCTGGGTTTTATAAAACCTTTTCGCTTTAGGCCTCCGCCGCCATGTGCAAAAAAAAAAAAAAAGGTTCAATCAGTCAATTTCAACTTCTCGCGGGGAAAAAAAAAGATCTTGTAAAGTTGGAATTGATTGATTGAACTTTTTAGTCCCACCCAGTCTGCCGTTACCACCGCAGCCATGCCCAGCCAATGGGCCACGCCTGCCCGGCACTCGACGATGCATAAGTGGGTTTTGGGTTGCAGTTTGGGCACTCAGTCTCTAAAAGGTTCGCCATCACTGGTATAAGCCATAGGTTTATTTGCCTCCAGTCTCAAGAAATGCAATCATAGAAGCACCAAGCCTTGAGTTTTTCCCTTCTTTTATTTGTTATTATTTGTTAAATTTATTTGCCACCCATCTCGCCGTGGGGCTACTCTCGGCGGCTTACAACAATAAAACAAACCTGTCCTGTTCCTTGCAGCCAGGGAGCCGAGCAAATTCCTTTCTCCTGCTTTTGAGAGACCTCATGACCCACCCTCAGACCACTCCTCAGACCTACAGCTAGTCCTTTCAACCACTCATTTAACTAGGTTACGGCAGCCTTAGGAAAAGTGAATTATGACCTGTCTTTGAAGTTGCAAGCGTTGTACCACTCCCATAGTCACATAACTGCACGTCGGGTGCTTGAGAACCGGCTTGCATTGACAACAGTTGCAGCATCTTTGTTGCAGCAACAAAGCTGATTAGGGGACTGGAGGCTAAAACATATAAAGAATGGTTTCTGGAATTGGGTATGTATAGTTTACTGAAAAGAAGGACTAGGGGTGACATGATAGCATCTTCCAATATTTGAGGGGCTGTCACAGAGAGGAGGGGGTCAACCCAGTGGTGGGATTCAGCCAGTTCGCACCACTTCGGCAGAACCGGTAGCTAATTTTTTGTTGCCCAGGCCCAGAATGGACTTCCAGAAGCGGCATCCACACAGAGAACCAGTTGTTCACATATTTGAATCCCACCACTGGGTCAACCTAGTTTCCAAAAGCAGAACAAGAAGCAACGGATGGAAACTTATCAAGGAGAGAAGCAACCTAGAACTAAGGAGAAATTTCCTGACAGAACAATTTTTCAGTGGAACAAGTTGCCTCCAGAAGTTGTGGGTGGTCCAACACTGGAAGTTTTTAAGAAGAGATTGGACAACCATTTGTCCTGAGCAGGGGGTTGGACTAGAAGACCTGAAAGGTCCCTTCCAACTCTGTGATTCTGTTATTCAAAACAGAAAAAAAATGATAAAAAATGTAAACATAAAAATAGCAAAGAAATAAAAAAACCCGATGGAAATACAATAATATGGGGATGGATATGTGGCAGATATGTGGAGATGTGGGGCTCCCATATTTTTCACTTCTAGTGGGCAGTTAAAACAAAACAAAAACTTCAGGAGAATTGAAGGGAGAAAGTTGCAGATGTAAGTCTAAGGTTCTGTTATTCTTTCTAAAGTGCTGCTATGTCCCTGTAAGCTTGTGGCTTCCTGCATCCTGCTACAGTATTTAAAAAGATCTTTTCTATGATATCTTGAGGCAAATATCCAGTACTAACAGGAGGTCTTTTGTTCTCTTCATTTTTTAAGTGGACTTTAACCCAGTTACTACAGAGTGAGTCACTGTATAAACAACTAAAACAAAAACTCTCCTGTTTGGTCCTCTCTCTGCTCCCACTGACAGGTCAGAGACATGTTAGGCAGTGGTCAGCCCTGACCCTCTTTGTCCCTTGGGAATAGTAACTAGGGATAGCATAGCATCGCTGCCACAAGAAACACATTTAAAGTGGGCCTTTGATAGAAATGAAACAAACATGTAGACAAATTGTTCTTTTGAACTTTTTAAAACTCACTGCTAATATTCTTAACTAGGTTGTATTAAATGAAGAGGGGTGAAATTAATCAAAGAAAATGCACAGTATTAGGAAACTGTGTGTGTATGGGGGGGGGGAAAGGTCCATATTGACCATGAGTACGGAAAAACCTTGCCTAGCAGATGTGGCAATAGCTCTGTTGCAGAAATGTCAGCTAAAATTAAATCCAGCGTTAGAAAACTGAGCTTTATTGCTAGGGGGAAAGTGCTAGTTTAGACTGGATATTGGTTGAAAAAATTAGAAATGGAAGGGAACTGTTCTAGCTCTGCACACAATAAAAATAAGACAATTGGGATAAGACAACTCTGCAGGAGCCATTTCTGTAGTCAATTTGATTTTTAAAAAAGCAGCCATCTTTATGTACATCATACATACCCAACAAGCAATTATCTTAACCAATGTTATGTAAAGTGCAGGAGTACAAAATAGTAAACCAAATAAGTTACAGCCAAAATTAAGAAAAAAGAAAAGAAAATCTTGTGACATCTAATTTACTGCAGCCCTGTTTACACTTTTTGCTACCTTTCTTTCCTTGCTTCTAGTACATCTACAGTGTGTATTTTGTTCTTTATACTTCTCAGTTCTCTCATTTGGAGGATCTCATCAACTCCCTCTGGAACTTTCTCAGTCTTCCAAAACCTCTTATCCCACTCACTCTTCCTCTATATATTTGCTTTGCAATCTGGTCTTCATTCATTCTCTCTAAATGACCAAACCACCACAATGAATCTGCATTGGTCATTCATATTTGTTTTTAATCCATACAGATTCAATATCCATTTATGTTTACCCTGTCTCTTCTTGTTTTAACATATATGTGCGCCTAAACACACACACACACATTATTCTTTCCCATTACATTTCCACTGCTTTCAACTGGTATTTTTGTTTTTCCTCAACTCCCATTTCCACACAAATAAATTGACAGAAGCTAATTCTCATATACCATTTTTATTTCTTTCAGCAACCATTCTTCACAATAGACAACATATATATCCATTACCATTCTACCTGTATTTACATGTTTTAATTTTCTCCCCATTTCCTCCGATATTTATAAATTTTAAGATACACAAATCCATCTCTCTGCTATAGTTTTTTTTCCAATTTATGCAGACCTTGGAACTGTTCATTTTCCCTGTCAAGCATAATTACATTGGTTTTGATACATAAATTTTCAGTTCCACATTCCTCACTGTATCAAGAAATCTATTATTCACTGTAAATCATTTGGGTCCTCAACCAACAAATTGGTATCATCTACGTACAAAAGTGCATGCACACTCCCTTTGCCAACCATTTTCTTTAACATTGCCATAAGCAATCCACAGAGATTTATCCACAATAGATTAAACAACCTAGAGGATATGACACATGCATATCTTACTCCTGGCTCAGTGTTGAAGTATTTGCTTAGTTTTTCATTCATTTTCATGATGGTTTATTTCCACTACATATTGCTGTTAGCACATTCAGCAACCACTCTTCAACTATTCACACAAAATGTTCCGTATACAAAGCTTTATTAGCTTTATTATAACTTTTTTCTAATTTAATAAATATACAATAGAAATTATTTCTTCCATTCATACACTTCTCGGAGACCTGTTGAAAAGCAAAATATTTATTCAGTGTATTCTTTCATGCTCATTTAAACAAAATGTTGCCAAATAACTTCCCAGGCACACTTAATAGACACTGCAGTTGAAGGAGAAAAATGGTGTTGGTTAGGGCAACTAAAGGAAAACCAAACCATTCCTCTCCATAATCATCTTCCCAGGGATTTAAGAAACAATAAAACCGTGCTAGCTTAGCTATAAAACAATTAGAAGGCCAAGGGATACTGATAAAACTGGAAAAAGAGACTAGGAAGAGAGCACAGGCCCTGGAACCTAAGACCAGGAAAGATAAATCCTGTACTAATAAAAATTTAGGAAGCAACTATGTTCAGAAAATAAACGAATATATACTGTGTGTGTATGTATGTGTGTCTTCCATTCAATCATATCTGCCTGGATAATCCCTGCAGTTTTCTTGGCAAGTTTTTTTCCCCCAGAAGTGGCCTGCAATTTTCTTCCTATGGCTGAAAAAAAGTGACTGGCCCGAAGTCACTCAATTGCTTTGTGCTAAGGCAGGACTAGAAGTCATGGTGTCTATTTAGAAAGTAGATATTCTCTCTCTCTCTCTCTGTCTCTGTCTCTGTCTCTCTCTCCCTCCTTCTCCCTCTCCCTCTCTCTTCCTCTCTCATTGTGTTTTTCTCTCTGTTTGTATTCTCAAGTTATACCAAATGGTGCATGAAATCTGGGATCCATTACAACTATAGAATTGAAATTTCCATGATGTTCAAACCAGCTTTATTTGCAAAGTTGTGGCCATTTCGCAAAGCTGTGGCCATTTAAAATATTCCTCCCAACTGAGATAACAGGAGGAGTATTTTAGAGACACAAAATGTAGATTATGACTTTTGAAGTTGTAAATTCCCTAAATATTCATGAACCAAATGGTTAAAATGTTGGACTTGAGTGGGGAGACCCACGTTTTAATCTACTCTTAGCCACAGAAACATACTGAGTAACTTTGGGCCAATCATTCTCTTAGGCCAAGCTACTTTACAGAATGATTATAGCAAAGAAGGAAGGAAGGAAGGAAGGAAGGAAGGAAGGAAGGAAGGAAGGAAGGAAGGAAAGAAGGAAGGAAGGAAGGAAGAAAGGAAGGAAGGAAGGAAGGAAGGAAGGAAGGAAGGAAGGAAGGAAGGAAGGAAGGAAGGAAGGAAGGAAGGAAGGAAGGAAGAGCTGATGTAGTTCCCATCTTCAAAAAAGGAAAAAAAATGGACCCAGGAAACTGCAGACCTATCAGCCTGACCTCAATACCTGGGAAGATTCTGGAAAAGATAATCAAACAACGAATCAGTGAACATCTAGAGGCAAACAAAGTCATTACTAAAAGCCAACATGGGTTTGTCAAAAACAGATCATGCCAGACAAATCATATTGCATTTTTTGACCAAATGACAAAATTAGTGGATCAGAGGAATGCTGTGGATATAATTTACTTGGACTTCAGTAAGGCATTTGATAAAGTAGATCACAATCTACTACTTGATAACATAGAAAAATGTGGGTTAGACAGCATCACCACCAGATGGATCCGTAGCTGGCTGACCGGCCATACTCAGCGTGTGGTCCTCAATGGAACCGCATCTACATGGAGGGAAGTGTGTAGTGGGGTGCCCCAGGGCTCTGTTCTGGGCCAGTGCTCTTCAACTCTTCATCAACGATTTGGACGAGGGGGATAGATGGGGAAATCATCAAATTTGGGAGACGACACAAAGCTGGCAGGAATAGCCAACACTCCAGAAGACAGCTTAAGATACAGGAGGACCTGCAGACTTGAACACTGGCACTATCTAACAAAATGAAATTCAATGGTGAAAAAAGTAAGGTTCTACATTTCGGCAAGAAAAAACCAAATGTACAGGTATAGTATAGGGGGTACCTTGGCTCAATAGCAGTAACTGTGAGAGGGACCTCAGAGTCCCAGTGGACAATCACTTAAATATGAGCCAGCAGTGTGCTGCAGCTGCCAAAAAGGCCAACACAGTGCTAGGCTGCATTAACAGAGGATAGAATCAAGATCACGTGAAGTATTAATACCACTTTACAATGCCTTGGTAAGGCCACACTTGGAATACTGCATCCAGTTTTGGTCACCACGAAAAAAAAGATGTTGAGACTCTAGAAAGAGTACAGAGAAGAGCAACAAAGATGATTAGGGGACTGGAGGCTAAAGCATATAAGGAACGGTTGCTGGAATTGGGTATGTCTAGTTTAATGAAAAGGAGGAAGGGGGACATGATAGCAGTGTTCCATATCTCAGGGCTGCCACAAAGAAGAGGGAGTCAAGCTATTTTCCAAGGCGCCTGAAGGCAGGACAAGAAGCAACGGATGGAAACTAATCAAGGAGAGAAGCAACCTAGAACTAAGGAGAAACTTCCTGACAGTTAGAACAATTAACCAGTGGAACAACCTGCCTCCAGAAGCGGTGAATGCTCCAACACTTTTTAAGAAGAGACTGGACAGCCATTTGTCTGAAATGGTATAGGGTTTCCTGCCTGAGCAGGGGGTTGGACTAGATGACCTCCAAGGTCCCTTCCAACTTTATTATTATTATTATTAGGAAGGAAGGAAGGAAGGAAGGAAGGAAGGAAGGAAGGAAGGAAGGAAGGAAGGAAGGAAGGAAGGAAGGAAGGAAGGAAGGAATTTGTTCCTGATATAAGTAGAGAAACATTGATTATTGTTGACTTGATCATCTGTCAGTTCTTCAAGGTAGACCAGGTCAGGAAACAGATACTCAAAGGACTACAGGAGCTCTATTGTTGTAGGGTATAATTCCAGAATCTTGAAAGTCTGCCAGAGTTTTTCTTTTCCTCCTCTTTCACCATACCAAATCAAGGCACACTTATTTTGACTCTGTTTCTCACACTCTCTCCTTTTCCATGTCTGGGATGTTGTTCACTGTCTCTTTTATCAGCTATGGTTCTTGCTTACCTTTGTCAACTTTATCTCTGTTTACTTCTATATCCTCTTTCAAATTATCTATATTAAATAATTAATTTGTAAAAGAAGCTTTTGAGAGATGGCTAAGTATTAATATGTTTCACTTAAACCTGAACAATTCAGTCCTTCAGGTCCTCTTTAAAAAAAGATCTCAAGTAAAAGCAGTGGAAATTTTCTTTCTTGCCAAACAAATAACATGCTAAATACAGTGCTATAGAATACAGGGTCTCTACATTACACATGTAAACCTTCATGTAAGAAGCTTAGTTATTGAAAAGTTTGCCTTCCCATCCTCATTAGTAACTCCGTTTTTTAAATTTTTAGATGCAAGTAACATGCCAAAGACACTCTCTTGAAGAAGAAAAACTGCTGTCTTTTTAGCTCCAAGAGGATGCATTAAGATTTCTTTGTGAAATCTTCATGGACTCATATATCACAGAAAGCCAGAGAGAAATAATGAAACAAAGGCTATTTTTTTCAAGTTCTGTTTAGAAGCTTTAAATTGTCAACTGGTAATTAAGATACTACTCTAAATAGACTTTAGATATGATCCAGCAGGAGTCTTCTTATGCTCTAATACTCTATTAATTTCAGCATAAATCCATTTATGATAGCATGCGCTGTTTTATTTCCTTCATATTTACAGGACTGCATCATGCTATCACAACAAGATTTTATCAATAGGCCATTGGTTATTCTTTATTCATAAATGAATCTTTTTTGAGCTTTGCATTTTAAAAAGAAGACACTAGTTCAGCTGTTGTTCACATTGCAAGATACTTGCTCAGTCCTATTCATTTTAGAAACTGACTGAATTATCAGTTCCACTCCAATGCGTGTAAGTTGAATGCTTTAGATTCATTACATACTCAGATGTGGTTTCTTTTCTGTTAATAAATATATCAGAAAGCATCTTGGAAACTTTTTGGTAATGGGTGTGGAAAAGCTTAGCAGTAAATTCTACTGATTTGGAACTGAAGCTTAAAAGACAGCCTTATAGCTCTGTTTAAAGCTATATTTTATTTTTGTCAGAGGTCTGGCCAACACTGGGTAGCAGCACTTGCAGAAATGGATTATTATTTTCTCTGGGTGAGCACCCACGGCTAGAGAAAAGGAGAACCTCTTTTACAACTATTAATTGGACAATGAATGGTGGTGTAACTGTAAAGCCCCATAAAAAGAATAATAGTATTGTATCTCTGGCTTGTTTCCCACATTTCAAAGGCTACTAAGCAGCAGCATCTTTGCCCTTAGGTTACTGAGAAGGCAGAGTCCTGTGCTTATTATGATGGCTTTCCCTAATGATCTGAAACAAAAAATGCACACAGTGATGTGCGTGTTTAGAGCTTCTGCGGCCACAAGGTCAAACACATTAAAAAAACAACCGAAAGTTTGGCTCTACAGTATTAAAAGAGAACCATTTGTCCCCGCCCCCTACCCTGTTTTTTTCTGTGGGCTGAGGCCCCGCTTTCCACTACAATTAACCGGAGGGCCAATAGGATTTGTGCCACCCCTTCTTCCACTTGGCTTCACTGCTGAGAAACAGCCTTGGTTGGCAGGGAGGTGGGAGAGAGCTTGACTGAATAGCCTTTAAGCATTCATTATCTGGCTCCTAATTATACGGCCGACATAGTGTTGTCTCTGCCTACATGGGAACACTGCATCCCATTAATCAGCAGGGGGATATGCTGAGATGAAAGGACCTCCTTGTATATGTCCTTTGCTGTGGGAGAGAGGGATGAGGGTTGGATAAAAAGGAGATTTATCAAGTCCCAGAGGGGGGAAAAAACACAGCAGGTGAATTGCAACTCCATCCCTAAACCAATTCAACACCTCAGCTTCACTTTACTGTGTTCCCATGCAGGCCTGCAAAAATAATTCACAAGCCTAGTCTTAGGGAATTTGTCCTGCCAAGGTTATGAGGCCAATGGCCAAGCGGCTTCCATGCAGAAGGGCAGGCAGATATAAACCAAACCCCAAACTGTAAGCCTCCTAAGTCAGCAGAAAAGGAAATCCTCACTCTTTATGTGCAAATACTGTGAGAAGAGCACAGTTGGTATTCTCTGGGAATGCACCTGTGCAGCTCATTCCTAAGTCTACATAAATTTGCAGTCTTGCACCTGAGAAATTTGATTATAAGATTACCCTTTGGTCACATGGTGTCCAAATGATGCTTGTTTTAAACCCTTAAGACTGCAGTTTTAAGAGATGAAAGTGGACAATGGAGATGCAAAAGCAGTGATGGGAATTAACAGTTACTCTTTTTCCTATCACCCATAGCTCTTCCAGGGTTTCAACCTGTGATGCAGAGAAGTATGTTCAGAAGTGAAGGAGTAAAAGTACAACAGAAAAAAATCACATGGAGGAAGAGATTGGGTGCATTATTTCTACCACCTCTTTTACTCTTGACAGCCTCTTTCTTGAAGACGTTTTTCTGAATACAAGGATGCATATATTTATTTGCTTGCTTGCTTGTTTTTCATATTTCTTAACTGCCTATCTCCCTTGGATGATACAATACATTTAACGATTGGGAACCTACTAATAAATTCACTTGGACACATGGACGACTTTTGTTTTTATCATGTTTAGATAAACAAAACCTTGTTGGTGATATACAACTGCTCTAATACTAATCTGAAAAACCGAGTCCGAAGTTTTAGAAAGAAACATTTAAATGTTATAATCTATATACACATTGTCACTTGACCGTCTGTCAGTGGATGCACAAAGAATTTGATGGAGGTCTTGTGATTGCAGTGGCTCAATTGCAAAGGCCCTTTTTCAAGATGTTCTACTCAATCTGCGACAGTTGCTGCAATTTTGACAATCCTATGACTCCCTGTTTACAAACTAACTAAATCTAGGATGCATCTGAATCAGGCCAAGCTAACCAATTCATTTTTACTCAGGTGCCTCTGTCAGATTTATAAAGGTAGTGCTCAAATTATGACCATAATTGGGTCTAGAATTTCTGTTGCTAAGCAAGGCAGCTGTTAAGGGAGTCATATCCAATTTTAAGAACTATTTGCCATTGTTGTCAAATGAATCACTGCAGTTGTTATGTGAATACATGTAGTCATTAAGCAAATCCAGCTTCCCTCATTAACTTTGCTTGTCAGAAGCCACCTGGGAAGGTCACAAAGGCAGTCATATGACCCCAGGATGCTGCAACCGCCATAAATACATGTCAGTTGCCAAGTGCCCGAATTCTGATCACATGACCCTGGGAATGCTGTAGCGGTCATTAAGTATGAGGATCAGTTATAGCAGTTCTGTTGCGGTAACTTCAAATGGTTGTAAGTCCGAGAACTATCTGTATTCTGGTTAAAAACAAATTATAAGTATAATTCTATAAGCATTTACCATCATTAATACTGATAGGCAACAACAATGGAGAAAGGATCTCACAATCCTGTGGCCTTTGTCCTTTGTAACAGCTAAAGGAGTGGAAGCATTACATCTGTAGGAATCCAACAGCTACACTAATGCTAGCCAGGAATAAGATTTTTCATGCTTGCCTTAAGGAAAAATCAGAGCAGTTTAAAGGTAGACTATCTGTGAGAAAATATTCTGAGTGTAATTTTATTAACATAAATATGTTAAGGGGATATTTCTGATTTCTACATGTCCAAGAGGAGATGTGGATGCATTTCATAGTAATATGTCTGCCAGAATATTAATAAGAAAAGGGCAGGAATGTAATCTTACATAATTCATTGCTGCTGAGAAAGGAGAGAGGTTGAATGGAAAAATAGTTCATAAAGATGCCAGCAGTCTCTAAGCAGAAACAGCTGTTGAAGTCATAAAAAAGAGGTCAAGTCTTCAACAAACCCAACAACAGGAAAGTCTGCAATAAATCATTTCTACCTTCATCTCTCCTCTGAGCTGTAACTCCCCTGGGATCGATAGAGATGCTTATGCAATAATTTACAAGATGCCCTGAACTTTTTTTGGGGTGGGGGTGGGGATTGAAGAAACAAAATCCAGGGCCTCCTAATTAGGAAAGAATACTGGTCTGCTCAAAGGGAGCTGAAAGCTGATCGGAAAGCAGAGAGCATACAGGAAAACAAAACAACAAATAAATCAGACTACTCAGTCCACCCTAGATGTGCTTTTAGATAAATGACAGGGCTTTCTCTACTTTCCCTAAGAGACTGCACTCTCTCAAGGGTTTCCCTTTGCTCTCTCTATAATGGGTCCTCCTTTTATGTTTATTCATCCTACACAGCACTCATTGCTACCTCTACACAGCCTCCATTTTCTTCTAGAATATCTTCTCCCAGAAAGGAATTATACTTCAAGCACATGTTCCTTTTTCAAAAACTCTTTTTTATGAAACCATTTCATAATAATTATTACAGCTTTATCCCACCTTTTTTCCATGCATTCAGAGTATTATTTTAGTGTTACACTAATCACACAAATTGGTTTAGTTTTTAAACATTTTCCTAATTTTTTTCTCTCCTAATGTCTAAAGTGATCATTATCAAATTTAAATTCAATAAATCTAATTGACCTTTTTGATCTACTACCATGTCCGATATCCCCATATAGTATACTGTTTGATTCAAAACCTTAGATAAAAATAATCCAGTTCTTCTTTCTCCAATTTGTTTCAAAAGAAACAAACAGGAGGAGCTGATTAAGATAGCATGATCAAACCATGATCAGAAGTGCCTATGAGACTAAATGGTAAGAACAGTCTGAGCAACATACCACTTGTTTGTTCTTAAACCAAATTATTTAAACTTGGCACAATCTTTTTGAAAGTAGTTGGTAAGCCTTGCTTCAGACTGATATTCTAGAAATACGTCTCAGTTTAATAAATGTAGTTCCAGTGACCAAAATATTTCACTGTATCAACTCCTTAGAGCAAATTTATATGGTGAACATCTAAATTTGGTTCCAGGGCCACAACAGAAAAGACTAAGCCCTTTCATAGAAAAAAAGAGAGGAACATGCGTTACTATCAACAGTTTACAGTTCCTTGATGACATTTCATTTCCTTCATGGCCACACAATTTGGCTTTTAAGTATATCATAACTTCAAAGCACAAGAACAAACAAACCCTACATGCATCATGTCATTCCCAACAAATAGGCTATGAGTTTTAATCAATTTGGAATACTAAAGTTTTGGTTTCTACAATTGGTCTTTTTTTGTTAACACAAGAAGTCTAATCTCTGAAATTAAGGTTTAAGAGATGTTTTAAACATTTAGCTAGAGCTTCTGGAAAATAAATGGAGGGGCATCTCTGATATTTTATCTCTCAGTTGACAGATTAAAAATAGTCCCTTTAGATCAAAGGCACAATACATTCTTTCTTAATTCTTGTCAAACTTTGCATTTGGCCTAGTCTCCAAAGGAAGGAAGGTTGAAATGTCTTGTTAGGTCAGTCATTAAACGCAAGGAGCCCAGAAGTCACCAGAGACCATAAACCAGAAAAAGATTCTGCCATCCATCAGACAGCATGACCTCTGACCCCTTTAATTCCCTCTCCCTTCCCTCCTCCCTCCTATTACTATAAAAGGAGAGCCACTCTGGTTTATGTATAAGATCCTGCCATAACAACTAGCAAAAAGGACAGCCTTGTGTTGGCACTGATCCTGTCTTTGTCTCACTGCATTCATTGTCCGTGGGAAAATAAGGCAGATTAAAGGATTTTATTATTTTTTTTGGAGTGCAGCAAAGCTGAAAGATTAATAACTGCTCTGATTCATGATCAATGGAATATACACATGAGGGATGAATCTTTGTACATAATCTGCAATGGGAAGGGTGAGGATGCTTACAAAATAGAAAATAAAACAGATTAAAATTTAATTGCTCTGATTTTCAATTACTCCAATTTATCAATTGCCGTGTACAGAGTGAACCATTTTTTTCTTATTTCAGGATGATGCATATATTTAACTAAAGAGAAACGCATGGAAGGGAACTTTTCCAGGACAAATGAAGATGGTGGGAGTTGTTTGAAATCATTTTGCTTGGAGCTATTCAAGAAAAAAGACAGCCCATATTCATAACATCAGTATGATTTCCTATAAAATGCAATTGAGTTGCGTTTTCTTTCTCCTAATCCTAGTACCTTCAAACTGAACTATTAAAAAGGGTTTCTGTAAAAAATCAAATGCAATGTTGGGGTTGAGATGCTGCTTTCCAGCACTAGGAATGTACATATTATTGCATTTTCTTCCAAAACATGCAAACTGGTTCTCAAACCCTGATGGAGCTTTTGAAAGAAATTTAGTGAATTGTAGCAGATGTGCTAACTATTTAAGTTAGCCGCTCTGTGTGTGAGGTCTAACATCACTTTGGAATTATATATACCTTTTTTCTATTCTACCTCAAGCATTCTAGATAATAAATTTTGTAGTGAGGAGTCCTTGATGCTCTCTGAACTTGTTTGTTTTCTTTTCAAACAATTCATTACCCCATCATTAGTGTTGACTTTGATTTTAATTTTCAATAATTTTGATATGTTTCGGAAAAATCTATCTTTGTGGAGTGCAGCATGAATTTGGTAGTCCTGTTCATGTGTGAACTCAGGTATTAGCAGAGCCTTTTGTAATATAGTGGCTCCAAATATTTCAGACTACAGTAACCCTATGTTACAGTCATCACAGTGAACAGTAATGTGTGTCTAAATTGCATAGTCCAATGCATTGGTGAAAGCTATGTTAGCATGAAGAGACATTTTTTTTATGACATGATCTTCTATAGTTTTTTCCTCTTGGCACAGCTCCCTACATAAATAAATAGTTGAAGCTAATTTGTAAAAAGCTATATGCACTATAAAGTGTTCTCCTTTGAGAATTCAAGATAAGAATGTGAACACATACTCATGTAAATTGATGGCTTGCCAACCCTCCACCTCATTTTAGGGAGGATGTAGTTGCATCAAATTTTAAGAACGGCTAGAGATAACATATCCATTTTCCTGCTAACATTGGACTTGGGAATTCACCTGGGAAGAAGTCATAAATGATTCATATTTTTTTATTTTTCTTCTTTTAATTGCCAGTATATATTCTAAATCTATTGATGGCTTATTTAATCATCTACCCCCCCGAAAGACAATACTATAAAATTTATTTTTTTAAATATACAGTAGTTGATACTTTTATAGAAATGTGGAACACCCTATGTTTTGAGGGGAGAAATTTTAACAGGACAACAGAGTTGGAAGGGACCTTGGAGGTCTTTTAGTCCAACCCACTGTCAAGCAGGAAACCCTATATCATTTCACACAAATGGTTGTCCAATCTCTTCTTAAAAACCCCTAGTGTTGGAGTACCCACAACTTCTGAAGGCAAGTTGTTCCACTGATTAATTGTTCTAATTGTCAGGAAAATTCTCCTTCTAGGTTGGTTCTCTCCTTGATTAGTTTCCATCCATTGCTTCTTGTCCTGCTTTCAGGTGCTTTGGAGAATAGCTTGACCCCCTCTTCTTTGTGGCAGCCCCTCAAATATTGGAACATTGCTATCATGTCATCCCTAATCCTTCTTTTCATTAAACTAGATATACCCAATTCCTGAAATTATTCTTCATATGTTTTAACTTCCAGTCCCTAATCAATTTTGTTGCTCTTCTCTGCACTTTCTAGAGTCTCAACATCTTTTTTATATCATGGCGACCAAAACTGGATGCAATATTCCAAGTGTGGTCTTATTAAAGCATTATAAAGTAGTACTAACACTTCACGTGATCTTGATTCTATCCCTCTATTAATGCAGCCTAGGACTGCGTTGGCTTTTTTGGTAGCTGCAGCATACCGCTGGCTCATATTCAAGTGATCGTCCATTAGGACTCCAAGATTGACCACAGCTTCTTTACTATGTGAAGAACCATAGAGGAAGTATTTCCCCAAAATATAATTGCTTCTTGGTAGCAACATACAATAAATAAAATAGGATATTTTATTTTAAAATGTAAATATGCACACACTATTTTTCCCTACACGTAAGAAGAGTAGGAAATCTTTGAAAAATAATGCTTCTCCTACATCCTTTTAAGCTCTAATTGCCACGAATCATGTGTCTCATAAGAAAATCAGTTCTCATAGTAATGGAATAGAAAGTGTGCATAAACCCGTAATTTTGGATATAGTAGCAGCTCTTTAAACGTTATAACATTATGAATTGTATTATATGAAATTTAAGAAAGGACTTACTAAATGGAAACAACTCATTTAGAACTCAGATACTTTTAGTATGGCAACACCATGGAGACTGCTTAGCTTTCAGATTGCGTACCAAAACAAACATCCATCATCTAGTTCACACTTTATGGCAACCAAAAATAATGGCGTTAAGAATTCAAGGGAATTATTCCAACTGTCTTTAATGACTTATACAACAAATGTTCAGAGCTGGACTGAAATTATGCAGTTAACTGAGGAATTAGATATAGTACTACCAGTGGCAAGCTCCCCAAACTTAGGATTTTAGAAGTCTCATACTTCCGAAGAAGCTAGACTGGCCTGCTATATTCACTCTTTTATTCTGTTAGGATCTATTTATGGTAGGTAAGGATCAAGAGCCCAATACTAACTCCTCAAAAGTGAAGTTTAAAAAGCCAGAAAATAGAATTCATTCTCTCACTACAAAATTCCTATCTGGATTTTCTAAAGCGAATCTTTCTTGAGAAAGAGGTTATTTTATTTAAACTTTCTTGTTTTTTCTTTGAAGATGTTTTGCTTCTCATCCAAGAAGCTTCTTTAGCTCTGACTGGATGGTGGGGTTCAGAGCTGAAGTAGCTTCTTGGATAGGAAGCGAAAGGTCTTCAAAGAAAAAACAAGGAAGTCCAGTTACCTCCTGAAAAAGCACATGACCTGGATGACTGAGAATCTCCATAGACATTTGTTTTATCTAATGTTCTTATACAGCAGGATATTTGCTTGCCATGTTTTTATCTCATCTTTTCATCTAGAGCTCAAAAAAGCTTACATGAATGTTCAGGTGCATCTGATCCCCAGCACAACCTCCATGATCAAATGAAGACCTAAACATGAATCTCCCCAACAACCAACACATTTATTCACACATATACACATACTCACACATTACACAAACACAGGTTCAGATGCAGTAACATACTCACCACTGCAATTTTCCAAACTACATCTTATGTTGTAGTAATAGCAGCAGCAGTAAGAATAACAATGGAAACTGGAACATGGGCTGGGGTCTGAAAAGCAGGACTAGCTGCTATGTTGATGCCAGAAAGAAAAGAAGAGAGTTTGATCCTGGAATGTGGAAATCTAAATATGAAATGGGGAAGGGGGGGGAGAAAAGAAAAAGGATTGAATTCTGGGCCAGGGAGCAGGAAGAGAGATGGGATTCTTGAATGTCTGGATATTAAGTTGTGGGGGACAGAAATGAGAGAAAAAGATTGAATCCTGACCTGAGAAGAATGATGTAAAAGCGAACATATGGACAGCAATAGGGACATAGCTAGGGAGCAATATGATGAGCAGTCTTGAAAATTTTCACTCATTTTAAATTCCTGGTCAGGCAGGTCATTCATAATAGCAACAGCAATAGCACTTAGACTTATATACCGCTTCACAGTGCTTTACAGCTTTCTCTAAGCAGTTTACAGAGTCAGCATATTGCCCCCAACAATCTGGGTCCTCGTTTAATACTACTACTACTATTACTACTACTACTACTACTACTAATAATAATAATAATAATAATAATATTGGAAGGGACCTTGAAGTCATCTAGTCCAACCCTCTGCTCAGGCAGGAAACCCTATACCATTTCAGACAAATGGCTGTCCAGCCTCTTCTTAAAAACTTCCAGTGTTGGAGCATTCACCGCTTCTGGAGGCAGGTTGTTCCACTGATTAATTGTTCTAACTGTCAGGAAATTTCTCCTTAGTTCTAGGTTGCTTCTCTCTTTGGTTAGTTTCTTTTATTGACCTCGGAAGGATGGAAGGCTGCGTGAACCTTGAACTGATCAGGACTGAACTGCCGAACTGTTGTAAACTGCCCAGAGTTGCCTTGCGGCAAATGGGCGGCAAACAAATTTAATAAATAATAACAATAATCTAAAAACTGTTATGGAAATGTCTATACATTGTTATCAAATTTCCACCAATCCAGTCAACAAATGAATGCACCAAGGCATGCAGGGTAAATGTGATATGTTCAAGGAATAGGTACTGTAGGTAGATGTTTTAGTTTGGGAACTAAAAACTAAGAGGTTGCCACACACAGCTCTTACTCTCTGTGATTCTATTACCTACCTACATTTTGGCTCTCTGTGGCTGCTACAAAAAGGCTTGGAGTCTGCATTTGTATAAAGGTTTCCATGCATCTGTGTTTTTTGGCTTTTTGTTCCTTTACAGATGTGCAAAATGATAGATGGACTTTTGCCCATTTGTAAAGTACATTTTTCAAGATCTTGTAATTTATGGTTTTATTTTTCCATAGTTGCCTGGCTGGTATGGAATCCCTGTAAAATATCAAGGCTTCCTGTGCCATATGGATCCAAATACCCCCCCCCCCATTCCCTTATCTGTGACTTGAAGGAGTCCTTGGACTTGATGGAAATAAAGGAGAGGGTAATAAATGCAGAGGACTGTATATCTGCTGCTGAAAAGTGTAGATACCTTTGAAGATTAGCTGTTGCTTGGAAGAAGCTACTTGGCTGCTGAATTTAACTTTTTTGTTAAGCCTGATGTGAGGCTTCTCTACCCAGTGACCTTGTGTCCTTGCCTCATCTTCATCCTCTTGTTCTTCTTTGCTGAACAAGGCAGGAAGGGAAAGTGCAGATACATTGTATGAGAAAGTTGTCTGTGTAATAGAAAATACTTGGCATATGCAGATGAGGGATTAATTTTAGAAAGTTTATTTCTCAGGCAATTACATTAGTAGTTATTAATTTAATTATCATTTTTTTTCTCCAGGTGGTCCCCCTTTGTGGATGTGGCTTCAGTGCTCAAACATGTGACACATACATACATCTATTGTGAAGGGAGACATCTTTCAAACAAGTTTTAAACTAGAGAGAAGATAGAAAAGCTGCACAGTGTATACTAATTGCTTGTTTGCTTGAGTGAATGATCGATTTCTGACTTGGTTTTGAAGGGTCATCTAAAATTCCTGGTCATCTTCCTTTTGGATAAATATCATCTTCCCTCACCAAATGTTTTCTTTTATATGTGCACAACTATATCTTCAACAGGGGTCCCCAACCCCCGGTCCGTGGACCGGTACCGGGCCGCGGCATGCCAGCAACTGGGCCGCACAAACAAGCAAAGCCCTATCTGCGGGATGCAGGCAGCACACAAAACCACGTCCCCTCCAGTCCGGGGAAAAACCTCTCTCCATGTAATCGGTCCCTGGTGCCCAAAAGGTTGGTGACCTCTGTCTTACAAATCCAAATACAAGAGTCACTTTTTCTGGCATGATTTAAATAAGTACAACAAAAAAAGTCAGGACAATATTTCTGCCCTTATAAACTACTGGAGTAAAAGAACTTTTCTTTTTCCTCCAAAGTGAATAGAAAGCAGAGATTGGATGACGAGTTCCAAAAAACCAAAATGCTTTTCTATTCTGATTCCTTAAAATGCAGTAAGAGAGGCAGAACAACAAGAACTTTTTTTTTTAATATATTTTTTTTTAAAACAACAAAACATAACACACATAAACACACAGTGTATACTCCTTTTTTTTTAAACAGCAATTTCGTAACAGTAATCTTCTATTATTTACATTTTCCCCCCTTATTCTTCTTTAAAAAATATTTGTCCTTGTTGTCCCGTTGTTTCTTATTTCCATTTTCTTCCTTCATACTATACTTCATACTTAAAATAATACATATTATTACTATACATTATTATACATTATTATACACATATTTTCCCTTTCTTGACCTTTCCATGTTTATTTTCATTTATTATTTCTAATCTCCAACCAATCATACCACTTATTCCATATTACATAGTACTCTGTGTCTTCCTTTTAGAACAACAAGAACTTATCTGTAAAAATATATACTCCAATTAATGAGCTGACCCTTACAATTCCCCAATCAATTTTTCTTCAAAACTACTTTCCAAAATATTGACCTTCCCTTCCACTCTTGTTTCCTTTTTTATTTTACTTTGTTTTCTGCCAGGTAGTACAAATCTTTTCTTTCACTTTTAAAGGAAGCATGAGCATCTGCAGAGGGAGTGGGGAAGTGGTGTCACAATTGTCATTGTCCAAATGGTGTAAATTACATAATTCAAGAGTCATACAGTAGAAGTCTCCACTATTAAATCAGGGCGAGACTAACCTTGTTTGCACATTGTACTAAGCCATAATTTATGGTTTGTTTTATTTGGGCTTAGCACGTTATTTGAAGCCAGCCATTCTAGTTTTTAAGCTATACTGTGGGGTATAATTGGTTGTAAATGTAGATTCGTTGAATATGCCATGACTACATGGACATGGTCATTAATATTTTTTTTTAGCAATAATTTGAAAATGGGTTGTTACTGGTTTCTTCCAGAATGTTTCCATTTTTCTTTCTAATCTAAAGCCCTGAGTTTCCTGGTGATTTCCCATCCAAATGCTAACCATAGTTGTTGGGATGTTTTTTGTTTTAATCAGCCAAGATCAACTAGGTGTTGTTACCTGAACTGGGCAGATAACCTATTCCAAATGGCCTTCATAAATGCACACCTCCATCTTGTTATGGCCTGTTGCAAATCTTAAACTCCTCAGGAATGCTAAGAGGAGAAATAACTATTGTTTATTTTGTTTTTAGTATTGTCCTCTGAGAATATAATTTTCACTCCGGGGGTGGGGGGAACAATTTGAGTCCCAGAGTTTGAAACAAAATGAATATTTATTGTGGGAGAAGAACATTACAAAGTTGGAATCAAATTCAAAACAGACATTCCCTAGGCCTAGCTAGTTAATGTATATATAATATTCTCCCGAGCTCCCAGGGTGAATGCTCAGAGCTAATTTAGAGTTACTGGCACCAAATAAGGTACCATGAAGTCTAAAACCAGACTGCGCTGGTACTTCTCTTTCACATAAGGAGGAAACAAAAGCTGCAAAGTCAAAGAATGGATCACTTCCAAGCACTTCAGGAAGGCAGAATTGTCAAAAGATCTCATGCCAGCCCTGTTTTGTTTCTGGTGGGATCACAGTAAATACAGATGGCAGGCTGCATAGGGGAGAGAAGAGAGATAATTTGGGGGCCCATGGAGCACATGGTTTCAGGCCTGGTTTTCATTAGTCCTGCTTCATAGCCACCCATCTTCTGCAAATGTCATCACACCCTGGCAAAGCATCTGTGGCATGTTAATCTTTTCTCTTAATAGAAAAGCTGTTGTGATCTTTCTTCCATTTTTCCTCTTAAAGGGCAGACAGCAATAATAGTAACTGCAGCTCCATTCCACTTAACTGCTCTCCCCTCCTAGAAATTTTTCAAATCTAATTCTAGAGACGTTCCCATGGATGGTGTGTGTGTTCATGCACACACACTCTGGTTAATAACTACCAACTGCAAAAGGAAATCTGTTAAATTTGCTACATAAAATGAAAGTAACTGGTACTGGGATGGGAGATGAAGCAATCTAAAGTCAGTTTCCAGCTAAATGTCTCAGCTCAGATACTGCAACCAAAGCTAACAAGCAAGCAAGAAGCTTTCTTCAGGGTACTTCACAGACAAATACTGAATTCTTTCTGAAAACTGTTGTAGTTCATGCTAATCAGCAGAACTTGTCTCTTTTTGTGTTATTACGTATGATAGCATAACACATACAAGATGCAAAAGATGGTTCACTTGTGAATTGGGATGTCTGTCAAGAGAGAATGCATATTTGTCTGATGTGTACAGGGGCAAAATGGATTCACTCCCTTCCTCAATACTTACTGAAAGTGATTTCATTGCAGTGATTCATAACTCTTTTATTATGAATGGATATTTGTTGTTTTCCGTACTGACTCAGATTCAACATTCTGCAAAACAGTAATCTGATCTCTGAAGAATTTATTTCCCAGCTGTGGCTCATACACAGATCATTATGTTCCTTTTAAAGAGATCCCATCTACCACAAGATGGTTGCTTTGACCTCAGAATTGTAATTATAGCAGCCTTCAGGTAGCCTTCTGTCCTGTGTCTACAGGCTACAGAACCGGTTAGTTTTTGCAGATACACAGAAACATCCATCCATCCATCCACCCACCCATCCACTCATTCCCAGAACTCCTGATCAAGAGGTAGAATTCTAAGTGATAAAATGAGCTTTTTTCCTCCTCGTAGCCTTTCATGGAACTCCATCTAGTTGAAAGATCCTGTTTTAATCCATCACATGGGATGAAAGGCTTCCCCTATTGCTTTTGTTAATTGCAAGAATAAATTAAAGCAAGAGAAAAATGCATTTTGTGGCTTTTGTGGGTGATTTGGAGCAGGCTGATGGAGACCAATGAAGATATTTCCTTGGGTTTTTCTGACTCTCAGAAAAATGCATGAATTGTTGTGTTAATTCAAGGAGCATCTAGGCGAGCATTCTGAACTCAATGTGCAAATTGAGGCCAACAAAACAAGAGGGACTATTTGCAACTGTCTTCTTTATTCTCAATACAAATATGAAATTAAACTCCTGCAGGTTTACAATAAAGCCTGTTGTGTGGGGGCTTTTTTGGCTGGCACCCATCTCACATTGGTTTAATTCTTAAAAATGATGACATGTTATCATTTGGAAAATAAAAAAGGGACTAGTATAAGAAAACAAGAAGCAATGTTTCTAAAAACAATGGGCAAAGAGATGAGAAGAACACCTCCCAGGACAGCTTTAAGTAAGTTCAAGACAAACTCTGGGTGATGAAATTGTACAACAGGTTTCCCCCCACCCCTTTGATTTATTTGAAATTGTAACAAAGCTGCAGTTTTCTTTGCAGTGCTTTAACTCTATAGTTCTTGGGAGTCCTTCTGGCCAGAATTTTTATTCTCTTCCACCTTCCACTTCCTGGTTTCTAGACTCAAAGCACATTCAGACATTCAATACCATGTTTGTTTAGAATGCTATCTCCCCCAGTCCAGCTGCCATGATTAGGCTGAATGATACCATCAAAGTGCATCTCACCCTGTACTGTCTTCCTGATCTCTCTAGTTAGCAAGCAAGACCTCCAGGCTAGGGGAAAATGGCTGCAGGGGTGGACAGTGTTTCTATTCACTTATCTGTTTCTCTATCACACAACCATCCAGTGTTGAACATAGTCATATTAATATATTCTCAGCCATCATTTAATTGGGCAGAAAGTATGGGTAGTACTCAACTTACAAACATCGTTTAGTGCATTTACAGCCATTTGCAGCATCCTGCGGTCACATGACCATGGTTAGGACATTTTTGCTGAAACCAGTGTTTAGTTACGAAATAATGGGTTCACTTAACAACCACAGTATTTGCTTTACAACTGCTGCAAAAAAGAACATAAAATTGAGGAGATCACAGTCACATGATCCTCTCCTTAATGTCACAACCTATGACCGTAATTGCAGTTCATAAATTGTACTGCCCCCATGGCCTAATCCAGGGGTCTTCAAACTTGGCCCTTTTATGACTTGTGGACTTCAACTCCCAGAATTCCTCAGCCAGCATGCCTGGCTGAGGAATTCTGGGAGTTGAAGTCCACAAGTCATAAAAGGACCAAGTTTGAAGACCCCTGGCCTAATCATACCATTTCTTAGCAACCAGGCCAAGTGTTATTGTTCCCATCACATAGTTTACTGGTGGGTATTTTCAAGGCAGTGTTTGGTGGATTCCCTGCCACCTCTCCCCCCCCCCATGCCACCTCTTTACGAGAAAGACAATCACCATTTGCTCTTCTGAATGCATGCCACAGTGAGGATGGGGCTTCAAGCTTTAATTTGATTGCTCACAATGAACTTCTGAGGAGACAGTTGATCTCCTAGGGAACTGATCGTCCTTTGAAGCAATTTTAGTACTTTTCTACTTTTTATTGATTTGTAATGATTAACTAAATAAAAAGTTGATCAATAAACATAGCCGTATAATTTTCTTCTGATGCATATATATATATTCAGGGAAATTAGCAGCAGAAAAATACATACAATATTAAACAAAATTCAAAAATTACGAAGTATATAATCAAGCATTTAGAGAGCATGTTGAAAAAAAATTATAATGTTTAAGGAAGAAAAAATAGGAGTGTCCTAACTAGTCAGCAAAAGACCATCAGAGAGGATGCCAGCCTAGCCTCCTACAATGACGAGTATGATTACTGGACAGAAGTCAGAAAGCTTTCTTTCTGGCTGCTTCCATTCTTTGGAACTTTTTGCAAAGCTTGTACTTTCTCTGTTGTATTTCTCCTGGCAGGCAAAAATGTTCTTATTGAGGCAGGCATTTGGCCTTTAAGCTACACTATTTCTCAATATTTTAAATCTTTTTTGTTGTTGTTGTTGATGTGTTTAAACTGCGTGTTTCCTTGTGTTTTCACCTTTACTTTTACTGGCTTACCTGTACTTTATGGTCATTTTTACTGACATTTTTATTTTTATATCCTTTATTTATCAGAGTTATTCCTGCTACAATCAAGACAGATGCTTTGCTGTTTACATACATTCATAAAAATAGAAGTATAGCTAAGGTATAAATATAAAGGAAACAAACAATTACCACAAAACACACAATTCATCAACAACCGATGACATAAATACACTGAAAGACCCCCAACATAATTCTGTTTTAATAACTTATGGAAAGCGAATTATAGAGTGCTGATTAAATTTCTGGACGGAAATTATTTCAAAGGGTAGGTGCCTCAATAGAGTGCCTCCACCCAGCTCTCCTTACAATAGTGGTGAACCCACAACCAAGTTCTTCTAGGACATTTGTGATGAGCAGGTCATAACTGGTTCAAGGAAGAGGTCTTACAAGTACTCCATCAGGTACCAAGCCAAGTAGGGATTTACATGTCATACAGAGCAATTTTATTATTAACACTGCTGCCTTAAGCACCATTTTTAGTGCTTCAACACAAGCCATCTCTCCCTAGCCCTCTTTTTTATGCTGCTTATCATCAAAATGAGGCAGAAACTTAATATCATGGTCAGTAAATGAATACCGCAGACCCACACGTTTTATCAAAGTGACACAAATGTGTAGGGAGGAGAGATTTCTAAGAGAGTATTAGCAGGAAGGAGACTTGGAATTACTCCCATGTCTGCTAATTTCACCCTCCCTTTTCCCCAGGACTTCAGTCAGCCTTATATCTAAATTTGGATTTGACTTGAGAAAATGCACATTGTGAACAGAAAAAGGAGGCATTAACTGATGAAAATGTGTAGATAGTAAAATGATTAATTGCTCTTTCCCATTACCTGATTCCACTGCACAACACCCTCAAGGGGAGGGGGGTTGCTTTGGCAGTCAGGATACTAAAAAGTTAATAGGCCATTGAGAATTAATTTCTCACAAAACAATTCTGCTTTTAAGCTAAAGGTACCGTGGGATGAAAAGAGGCAATTTTGCTTCCATCTTTATTTTAATCTAATATATAACAAAGTATGTCTATCATTAAAACATTTTTCCTATTTAATTTTATAAGGAAACAATTAGAGGCAATATGACTTCCCCAACCAAAACTAAGAGTCCTTAGGCTGGTTATGGGTCTGGTCATTTGAGATGCAATATTTGAGACTAGACAGCAATGAGGGCTGGCATTTTCTGGTTGCTAAGAATGTAAGAGCACTGCATCTTATTCTTCATAATAGAATTGTTGGACCTTGCAACGGTGACTGTGTTGCAAGGATTCCAGAGGACAGGGGTGGAAGGACTGTATATATTCCAGATAAAGGGAGTAATTTGGAAATTTTGACAGCACTGCAATGGTGAGGCAAAGGAAAGTCCTGTGGTCCAGATTAATACTGCTGCTGCACTGTATCCAAAAAGGATATCAGACAGCAAATCAATCATGAGAAACTAGTCATAGGGACTGAGATCTTAAACATATCCAGATGGCTTTAATCATGAAAGTCATTCACTAGGATGGAGTCAATGTATTGAATATCAACAGAGATGGTCTACACAAACAGTATTTCTATGTGCAACATCAATATGGAGGCGGTTAGCAGAAGAATAATAGTGAGGAAGGGCAGTGGATTAGATGGACCTAGCTCTTCCACTACCTGTAGAATCAACCTTGACACTGGGTCTTCTGAGTAATTAACCTTATTGAAACCCTGCTTCCTAGGAGATACCTGAAGTGAGAGAAACTGTTATGACAACTGTGCTTAATACAGATTGGACAATGAAGATATTGCCGTCTACATGAAACCTGGTTAGACAAATTTGGTGCAAAGGATGACTAGTGGGTGGCAGAATTTTATTACAACCACTCTGGCACTTCTTTAAAGGAGTGGATAGGCCATGCATCATTGAGAGATTGCATTGGATCCTGCCCACAGTTTTAGACACTGCAATATTTCAACTAGGCTGTTATGCAGTCATAAAAGTCTAGGGATGAATCAGATACTCCATGATAAAGAATGTAGCAGTTTTCCTATACTGTTTACTGATTACATTTTTCTAGATATTCACCCAGTTGGCCCTGATTTTTAAAAATCATCATCCTACAGTATGGATTATAAAGGAAGCTGTGCCCACAGTGTCCTGCTTTGTTATGTTTGATGCTTGGTTGCAGTCAGGAACATTCTTATCATTGTATTTGAGTGTGGGGATCTTCCACCACTCCTTCCAGTAATAAGTACATTTATCACTTTTTGTAATTGTTGTGTCTTATGCCTCCCTATTACATGTCTCATGATTGTTGAGGATAGGGGTAAAAATGGAAATGGGAAAGAAATGTGAAGGAAACAAAGAACAAGAAGAGAAAGTAAGGACTCATGAAGCAAGATGAAATAACTGAGCTTTCAAAAGCTCCTATATAAGTCCAGCATACCTGACAAAGCAGTTCCTATTTTTTAATTAGAGAAAATCACCATCCTGAGTGATAGACTGTGCTTTGATCTCAGGAAAACATGGATGGTCAACTTGGAAACATGGATGGTCAACTTGGAAATTGCTCTGTTATCTTAACCACATCAGTACAGTGTGGAATGCTGACTGAAGGCACACTTACTTGCTGCTAAAATGTATTTGAAATTGTTAAAAATAGTGCACTTCATGGGAAAGATGTCGGGTACAGAATCATGTCTCTAAGTTTCTAGTGACTGCCAAATGCCACCTGGTTGTAGAAAAACAGAGAATAAATATAAGTGGTACCTATATTATGTAAATATAGAAAAAAGTAAGCATCTGTATAGTTTATTATGCATATAAAATCTTTCTTATGCATAAACACAACAGAGTTAATCAGCCATTATATTTTCTAATATTCAGCTATAATAGTATACTTTCAGATGGTTTTTGAATTCAAAAAGGAAAATGTTTGTCAAGTTAGCAGGACGTTTGCTAAGTGCAGGAAGAGGCATGGAGTTGCCCTCATAATCAATGTTATACAGGTGCTGCTACTTCAAGCTGCAGAAAAAAAATAAATGTTCATGTGTTTGAAGAGGATGGAAAAAAATCTAACATGATACTTGGATCCTCTCACTGTAGAGACGTCTTACCACAAATTTGCTTCAACAACACTGATTTCCTTTAGCCAGCCAAACATCACATTGAAATTCTTTCACTGAGTTGTGGTTTCTAGATACTGCTATAGGCAAAGCTGAGGTCTGCTCAGTTCTTAGAATCAGTAACTGTTTGTGTACATTTTGGTACACTTTTAGACTCAACATGCAAAGTAAATCTCCCATGTAAAAAGTCTGGACTTGGGGGTTTATTATATAGATTGGTAAAACTTCACAGCTTTACTATTTAGAAAACTGTCCCAGTGACTCTTTCAATATGAACAATGGAAAAATTAAAACTGATTTGATTTTGGCAGCAGCCACCATAATGACATCGGTAAGGTAGCTTGGATCTGTTACTAGAGGAATGGAACCTAAAGAGTGAACAAGCTCAAACTAGGAGATAGATTTAGGACTAGGTGGTAAGGAACTGTTTGGAGGGGTGGCATTTCCACTTCCATAATGCAACAAGAATCAGGCTCAGAGACAAATAGGATTATGGACTATGGGGAACTAGCCTCTTTTATACTTTCAAGCAGCATTCCTATTTGCTGGCATTACTCTTTCACATGTGTTCATTCAAGGTTAAGTGCAAGTCTTTTAAAAAAGTTTGAAGTCCAACACATTTCACTTCAGACACCTAATTGTTGAGCTCAAAACACAAAACCCACAGAGTCATGTCTGTAAAATAGTGGTCCTTTTGAAGCAGTCTCTCTTTTCTCCTTTCAGGACTTATTTTTTATGGCTTAGGAACCAGAGGTACAACAACATTTGTCACAATCTTATTTACTACCCTTCAAAGACTTGAAGGCTTGTACATTTCAATATCCTACTTGCTTGAAAGAATAGAAGAAAGCTGGAGTAGAGGGAGGAAAGGGAGCCTCTTGTGATTCAAAGGACAGGATTTAACTCTTGCTTTATCAGCCTGGATGCAGGGTCTCCCTTTCCTTCACTGAAATAAACCGGAAAGAAAACATTGTAGGGCACCTGTTCACTGTGCAACGAAGGCTATTAAATGAGAAATAAAAGTCTTTTGTTTAATGTTACAAAATTTGTGTTAAGCAACGGAAGAAATGGAAAAAAGAAAAATACCTCTACATAACACACTGGTCTCCAGGGAGAGATGAACTTTAGCACATTAGGACCTTTCCTTTTCATAAACTATGAGTGCATTTTGCTTCTTCTCTTCCAGAGACCCTAAACCTCCTCCTCTAGCAATGGGGATCCTGGGACTTGAAATTTTTAATCAGACATAATGAAACTATTAAACATTCAGTTTCTGTTTCAGTTTCTGGAAATATGTTTTCTCATAGACAGTTATGCTAAATTGGCATTACACGTCCCCTTAGGACTGCTTCTTTCTTTCAGATCTGTCTGAATCATGCTAGTAAGGCACACTGGCTGATATGTCACCCACCTTAATAACCTGATCAAACTTAGAAAACAAAACCGCAAAAAAGTTGCCTCTACCATTTTTGTGCCATGATCCTTCCAAGGTTTTACAGAACTGAAGTTTCGGTGCTCTAATAATACCTGTTCTTGAATATTCATTCTCATATTGAATAGCATTCTTGATTCTCCCTTCGGCTTGCTAATTATGAGATCAACATCCTCCTTTGTTCTAGGGCCCTAATTCTTAATGAGATCCTGTGCTGAATAGCTATGGAATTTTATTTTTTTGCAAGCAAAAGGGTTTCTCTCTTGAAGTGAACCTCAGGACAGAGGTGAAATATATTTATTCTTTCTATAAGGAGGGTAACTAACTATTCTTACAGTAAATTCACTTAACAGGCCTGCACGGTTCAACAAATAAATTTTGCAATGAATGGTTAATTACCCTGGTTATTAGTGAAGCAGATTCTATATGCTAAAGTCTGGCAGAATATTACAGAATTATTCCTGCGTTAAAATGTTTTCTCTTGCAGACTGCAGAGGGACTTACTTTTCCACACTGACAAGAAGACATTTGTTTTCATGCTACACTGAGCAAGCAATGAGCTAATTCAGTAACTGAACTTTAATAGTCCATATGTGACTGGAAAAATAAAATTATGTGTTCAAGAATCTGGTACCAGTTTAGAAAAGCAAAAAAAGAAAAAAAATGGGGCATTTTAATCCATCTTCAAGAAATCTAGTTCTTGTTTTTGTGCAAACAATTTGACTTATGAACCCATTTTCTTCAAACTTGATCCTGTTTCCAGCCAGCTGTGTAGCAATCACAGTAGTTCATGAGAAACCCTTGGTTGTAATTTAGAGGAACAAGGTGATGACAAAATGTTACTATTTTTCCACTATCTGCCACTATATTTGCCTAAGGTATGGACTCTGCTATTTTTCTGATTAACATCTTTGATTTGAAAGAAAAGGGCCCGGGGGTCATACTTTTAAGGTGAACTCAACTTGATACATGGCCTTTGAATTAAATTTATACACTGAGGCCACAGAAAGGAAATATAGCTATTTTAGATCTCAGTATTACTAACATTAGGCCCGATGCTGCCTGTAGTCATGAGTGGAGCTCTGGCCCCTTCCTCACCAGATGGTTAGGGCCTCCTGGAAAAGGCTCCTACCACCTTGTTTGAAAATGCCCAAATGTCAGAACTGTTTTCAACAGACAAAGAAATGGATGGCAGAGGGCCCTTCAACATATTTTAGATATAGTTGGAATGAAAGGTTAATTAATGTTAAAAGCTCTTTTATTTGGTTAGAAAGAAGCAGTGCTTCCAATCTATGGGAATGTGCAAGGCTTCTGATGTTTTGCCAGGGAATTTATTTAGGGAGATGATAAAGATAGATTACTTGATTGTAGACTGCACTGTTTGGCCTTAACCTACAAATAAGAAAGTGAGAAGAGACAGAAAGCAAAATAAGGCTTTAAAGGAATTTTTCATTTAAGTATAGCAGGCCTGCGATACAACAGATTGGTTTGTTGTAAACATATGCTTCTTGACTGTAGCTTCAAAAAATCAGGAAACTGGCAGCGTCAGGATATAAGAAAATAATTACTTTTTTATTGTGACTATGTTCCCAGCAATCGTTTCCCCCTTCAGGGGAAAAATGCTCCTCAGCGAATAACAAATACACAAGAAAGCATATACTGTACTATGGTTTCTTGTGCACCAAAAAACAGTAACTCGGGAGAACTTTGGTAAAGAAAACTTTCAAAGGTCTAGTGACAAATGCTTTATCATTTAAAGAATATTTATGAATTTCTCAACTATACCTGTTATACATTAATGCATTTACATTCAATTACCTCTTCAGCAAGCGTTAGCACCTAGCTGTCCTCGGCTAATCAAAGAAGCAACTCTTGAGAATTCCAGGACCAATGCCTAGGCTGGAACATAACACACCCATACACACCCACATACATAGCCCTAGGGGAAGACAATGGCAAATATCACCATGTTTTGGTAATACTTCCACGGTAGCCTTCAGGAGTTGAGCTTTGCCTTTGTATTTCCACCCAAAGATAAATTTTCTAATTCAATTTATAACACCATACTCAAGAGTGTCAGAATATCCAATAGACTCCCAAACAACACTTGCTAAATCTTTACAGGACTGATGAATTTAGCGCTCATTCACACATTTACCATTGGAGAAAGACACCAGGCAGTAAACGTATGTCATCCCTCATCTCATTCCTGTAAAGAACCTAATGATGCTAATTAGGAGATCACAAGACATCCTTCAGTTAACTACAGTATGTGTAATCCCATCACTTTCATAATGTGAAAGCACATTTAACAACATAAAAGCTATTTTTTTTCCTCTAGGCAAAATAGCCATTTCCCCAGAGATATAATAATAATAATAATAATAATAATAATAATAATAATAATAATAATAATAATAATAATAATAATAATAATAATAATAATAATAATAAAGTTGGAAGGGACCTTGGAGGTCATCGAGTCCAACCCCCTGCTCAGGCAGGAAAACCCTACACCATTTCGGAACAAGGTGTCCAGTCTATTCTTAAAAACTTTTCCAGTGTTGGAGCATTCACGCCTTCTGGAGGAGGTTGTTCCACTGGTTAATTGTTCTAACTGTCAGGAGTTTTCCTCAGTTCCAGGTGCTTCTCTCCTTGACAAGTTTCCATACGTTGCGTCTTGTTCCTGCCATCAGGCGCCCTCGGAGAATAGCTTGAACTCCTTCTTCTTTGTGGCAACCCCTGGAGATATTGAATACTGCTAATATGTCACCTAGCCTTCTTTTCATTAAACTAGACATACCCAATTCCAGCAACCGCCTTATATGTTTAGCCTCCCAGTCCCCTAATCATTCTGTGTTGCCTTCTCTGCAATCTTTTCTAGAGTCTCAATTTTAACATCTTTTTTACATCGTGGTGACCAAAACGGAGCAGTATCCAAGTGTGGCCTTACCAAGGCATTGTAAAGTGTGGTATTACTACTTCACGTGATCTTGATTCTATCCCTCTGTTAATGCAGCCCAGCACTGTGTTGGCTTTTTTGGCAGCTGCAGCACACTGCTGGCTCATATTTAAGTGATTGTCCACTAGGACTCCGAGATTCCTCTCACAGTTACTACTATTGAGCAAGGTACCCCCTATACTATACCTGTACATTTGGTTTTTCTTGCCTAAATGTAGAACTTTACTTTTTTCACCATTGAATTTCATTTTGTTAGATAGCGCCCAGTGTTCAAGTCTGTCCAGGTCCTCTTGTATCTTAACCCTGTCTTCTGGAGTGTTGGCTATTCCTGCCAGCTTGGTGTCATCCGCAAATTTGATGATTTCCCCATCTATCCCCTCGGCCAAATCGTTGATGAAGATGTTGAAGAGCACTGGGCCCAGAACAGAGCCCTGGGGCACCCCACTACACACTTCCCTCCATGTAGATGCGGTTCCATTGAGGACCACACGCTGAGTATGGCCAGTCAGCCAGCTACGAATCCATCTGGTGGTGATGCTGTCTAACCCACATTTTTCTATCTTATCGAGTAGTAGGTTGTGATCTACTTTATCAAATGCCTTACTGAAGTCCAAGTAAATTATATCCACAGCATTCCTCTGATCCACTAATTTTGTCACTTGGTCAAAGAATGCAATAAGGTTTGTCTGGCATGATCTGTTTTTGACAAACCCATGTTGGCTTTTAGTAGTGATTTTTTTTGCCTCTAGGTGTTCGCTGATTCGTTTGTTTGTTATCTTTCCAGAATCTCCCAGGTATTTTAGTGCAGGCATATAGGTCTGTAATTTTTCCCTGGATTCCATTTTTTTTCCTTTTTGAAGATGGGAACTACATCAGCTCTTTTCCAGTCCTCTGTAGTTCCCTCAGTGCTCCCGGATCTTTGAAAAATATAGTTCAGTGGTTCTGAGATCACATCTGCCAGTTCCTTGAGAACCTTGGGGTGTAATCCATCTGGTCCTGGTGATTTGAACTCGTCTAGGCTGGACAGATGCTCACTTACCATTTTCTTGCCTATCTTAACTTGTGTTTCTATTCTGTTTTTTATGGCACTATTTTTGATAGGTTGGTCTGTTTTTTTCCTTTGTGTAAAGACAGATGCAAAAAACGAGTTAAATAGTTCTGCTTTCTCACTATTGCTTGTCACCTTCTTGCCACTTGCACCCACTAATGGACCAATCATTTCCTTCACTTTTTTCTTATTTTTTACATGTTGAAAGCAGCTTTTTTTGTTATTTTTGACTTTGGTCGCAAGCCTTAGTTCATTATGAGCCTTAGCTTTCCTTACTTCATCTTTGCAGGCTCGGGCTATTTGCTGATATTCTGACTTTGTTATGTGCCCCTCTTTCCACTTTCTATACTTGTCCTTTTTATCTTTCAATTTATCAGAGAGTTCTTTATGCAGCCATGCTGGTCTCTTTTAGCTTAGCATTTCCACTTCTTGGAGCACATTGTACTGCATTCCCCTCTTGGGGTGTCTGTAGTGGGATCAAAATAATCAAAATGGAAGCCTCACCACACAACTGAAGTCTTACCCCTTTTTCACATCTTCACTGTTTGACCTGCCAAAAGCCAAGTCCAGTTGTGTCCCTGGTCTACAGAAACTTTATTGAAGAAGTTATTGTACTGATAAAGGAGAATATTTGTGGCTCAGGGTTCAAATGAAGGATCCTTGGTGCTCTCTGAGCTTGGTTGCTTTCTTGCAGACATTTGATTATCCAAACTAGGTAACATCATCAGTGCTCTCATATCACAAGTTGTTGTGCCCCCATAAACTTGAAAGAGATGGTGCTGTGTTTATTAATGATGTATATCTGGTTGTCAAGGGTTACAAGAGGCTTCTGGCTACTGAAATTCCAAGCAGGAGAATGGGCCAATGCACAAGTCACTCCATGAAGAAAGGAGAGTTAGAAGAATATCAGGTAAGAGACATCCGTTCTTCAACTCCAACCATTGGTTCTCATCATTATTCATGCCTTGTCAAAGGCAGACATGTAGAACAGTGACCTCCAATCTTTCTGGTACCAGGGAGTGATTCTGTGGGGGGGGGGGAATGGTTTCACGCATTACCTAGATCCCGCACATGCGCAGATGAAGCTTCATTCACTTGCGCCACCTGGTTCATGACAGGCCATGGATTGGTACTGGTTTGCAGCCCAGCGGTTGGGGACCCCTGATATAGAACACAAAATCATATTCAGCTAAGTGGTGTCAAGTCATCTTGACAAAAACCCAGAACCCATTCCATATTCAACCAGTAGGAAGCCATAACTAGCTATGATGTGATTGAAATGTCTGCCTCACTTGTATGTTCAACTATAGTATCGGTAGGCTGATTCAATTATGATTTCTCCAGAATAAATGAATGAGGCCCAGATAAATTAAGGCAGACATGGGCAACTGGTTGACCCAGAACTTGTTCCCATTTTCTCCCTGCTTCAAGGTTTTGGGAAGCAGAACGCCACAGTGCCATTGATTCAGTAGGGTCATCAAGATAGATAGGTCACAGAATATCATGTTTTGAAGCTTATGTAATGCTTTGTTTTCAACCACAAGGAAAGTATCTCTTTGTTTTTCAGTAGCCCAGTTTCTGGAAATAAAGGAACATATGCAGTCCGTTGTCTGCAAGTTGCCCATCCTACAGTTAGGGATACTCAAATCTTTCATGCAGCCTACTGAACAGGATCCTATTCCTCCCTTTCAGGAGGTCACATGACTCTGAATATGAGTAACTGAGGAACAACAGGATAACAAGAATATTGCTTTAATGCTATGCTCCTGGGCTTCGCAGACATTCCCAGATAATTAAACAGGATGCTGCAATAGGTAGGCTTTTTATTAATGCAGCTTAAATCTTCTGAGATGGCTCTATCCAGAACAGGGAGATTGTGTTCAGTCCTCCATCTTTATAGCAGAATACTTGTTTTGTTTCTCTTGACACATTGAGGAACGTCTCCTAAAGCCACATGACTATTCTCTTACCTCTCTGATAAATTCCACACATTTTATGAAAACATTATTTTAACTTTCCTAGGATATCAGAAATAATGGCCAAGGAAAGCTTTTCAAATTTATCTTATGTATTCCTATGTGCAAAACCAGGTGATTTCTGCCAACATTGGCTGATAGGCCAAATGTATGGTTGTGTTTGCATTCATTTTTTTGTGTCTGTGTGTGTTTAAAAGAAGCAGGTAGGTTCTCTCTATCCCTCACCCTGGCAATGAAAATAAGGATGTCTCATTTTGTAGTACGACATCTTTGTCATTTCCTGCAGGTGTTGACATTTCTCACCAAAGGAGAAATACTTCGGTAAGTTGATCTTTAATTTTATTTCACATAGTCTGAGTCTTGCTATAAGTAAAGAAGACCAATCCAGATCATAACAACAGTGGGTGCAAGAAGCTGACATTAGTATTCTAATTTAAATTGGGTGCACAGTTTTTGTTAGGGTTTAAAAAAAAGTGGGGAAGTCATAGATGCTAAGGTCATCTTTAAAATCAAAGCAGTTTTGCCCTGGGTTAGTGATTTGAGTCATCAAGTGTAGGGTTATATGGCTCCTGTTTAATGAGAAATAATAAACTCTTGATCTCACAGTAGAACTTGGAATCATGCTTTGCTTTTCTGGTTTGCCAGGGGGTTACAAAAATTGCAGCCAATTAGCCATGAAGTTACTATAGAATTATTGGTGTGAAATGTTTGGTCTTTTGTTGTTTGTTTTGAGGAGGGCTTTCAAAGTGTGAAATCAATCCCTTAAACCATTGCAAAACTAGTCATTAATTTTGACCTTCAGGTGCTGAAAACACATAATATTGATATTTTGGCTACATCCTGAGGGAGTGAGGAGGTAGGCAAATACATCTATCATACATACTTCTTGCATGGTGTTAAGTTGCTTGAATTTTAGGAGCTATAATTGCCTTTCATAGTTACCTGGGAAGATCCAATCCATTAACCATCCAAGGGTTATTTACACTCTTATTGATGAAAGCAGGTAGCTCAATTTGAAGCCATATACTAGTTAGCACACAGGTTTAGTTCTCAGGCAGAGGATTCACCCAGCTTGAACTAATCTGTGATATAATTGAGGGTCATGGTGTCAGCAGAGGGCTTTCTAACAAGTAGATTGATCCAGTAAATTAGGACCTTGGCAAAATTTTCTTAGTTCCGAAATAAGTAACAGCTTATTCAAAACAAACAAACAAAAGCATTTGATGGAATTCCAGGAAATGAAGTCAGGATAGGCTTATTCCAGAGCAAAAATAGTGCTATTAGAAGACACTGTTTCTAAGTAATATGAAATCAGAGGTTCTTAGTTAATTGGGAAGCTGACTAATATTTTTTACCTTTGAATTAATTTTGATTCCTGATGACAATATGTACCAGTCCATTAGGTTTTCCAAGTAATGTTTGTACTACTTACAAAATATTTGCCATTGTCTTCTTCCTAAAATTGAGAGAACATGAATGGCCCAAAGTACCTTAATTTGATAGCATGTGTTGGATTTTATGGTTACAATGAAATTATTCAGTTAATAAAGTGGAGGTTTGCAAAAACCAGCTTTTCTGGTTAGTTATTTCCTATTTTCCCTTCTAAAAATACAAAAGAGAAAAAAAATCTGTTTTGAAACATTCATGAGCTAGCATCAGTAAATGCCTGAGCAAACTCTGAAATAAGAAACTTATTTGAGTTCAGCGGATTTGGTAGTTTCATATCTTGCTTCAGGTATTGGTTTTACTTCTTCATGTTTCACCAAGACACCCAGATCCTTTGCAAATGTACTGTTATCCCTCATTGGATGCTTTTAATTAGTCCTACCCAAATATGGTACTTGTATTTGTCCTTCTGAAATCCCTGTTGTTGGCCTTTGCCCATTCTTTTAAGTGTTCCAGATCTTCCTGAATCTTGATATTGTTCTTTAAGAGATTTGTTAACTTAATAATCAGTTTTTGTAACTCTTTATCTAAGTGGCTTATAAATATGTTGAACATTACAAGTGCTAAAATGGAGTCCCGCATTGTGTCACTTGCCCCTTCCTTGTACCTTGATGTGGAACCATTGGTAAACACTCAATGGGTATGGTTTGTTAAACCAATTCTGCATCCATATAACGGTAGAATAATTCAGGTCACATTTTGTGATCCTCTTTACAAGGCTCTTAAGAGAGACTTTGTTAAATTCTTTGGCAGAGTTAAGGTTATTACAGAATCCAAAAAGTACTTATAAGAACTATCTTTTCAATCAGTTGCTTGCTTTTGATATTCTTCTCTCTTTTCCCAGGCTAGATCCTTCACTAGGAAGGAGTGAGTAAAACACTAATTATTCCCCCAGCTCCTTCAATCTCCTGGCCTGTTCTTTCTAATATCTTTCAGCATCTTTGAATCTGTAACTATCTATATTATTTGTTCCCAGGTGGATCTGTAGATATTTGTCAAAGGGCTTAAATAATCTTTGAAGCTTTTTTATTACATCTTGAATATGTGCCCAGGAAGGGAACACACTTCTCTTGATATGGAAGTAATGGAGTAGGCAAAATGGTGTAGCAGTAGACAAAATTTAATCCCTAAACCATTAATAAAAACACTATGTCAATGTTCTTATTAGCAGAAGCAGCATAAAAAGTGTTGTTCATTAGTGACAGAACCAGCAACACAGAGCTAGCAGAATTTATTTCTTTTTCTTTTTTTATATCAACAATCTGTGCCATCCAGAATTGGTGTGTTATGGGGTGGGGTAACAGAAAGGGAGAAAACCTTCAAAAAAAGTGTTAAATCTTTTTTTAAAAAAAAATAGGAGTAGAGCTCATTCAAAAGGAGCATTAAACATGTGTATATAAAAATGGCCCCATGAATCCAATAAGTACTTTGGTCAAGCATCATGAGACAAAGTATTACATGGCCTCTACACACAAACACACACACACACACACACACACACACCAATAGCAGGCAAGAAGATAAAGATCTGGCAATGGTTAAGAGCAGGAAAGTTGAAGAAAGAGACAGAGGGCCTAATTATGGCTGCACAAGACCAAACCTTAAGAACAAATGCATACAAAACTAGAATTTAGAAGAAGCAACAGATAGCAAATGTCATCTCCACAAAGAAGCTGAAGAAACCTAGTTAGCTGCTGTAAGAAGATCACACAGACTGGTTATAAACAACAGCATGACAAAGCAATAACAATAGTGCATTGGAATAGCTACAAGAAATACCACTTGCCTGAAAAGAAGAATTGGTGGGAAAACAAAATAGACAGCTTAATAAAAAATGAAGAAGTGTTGTGGGACAAGCATTTGCCACATAACATCTCAGACTTAACAATTGTCAATAAGAAAGACAAAAATGTCTGTATAGTGGACATGGCAGTATGTGGAGACAATAGAATACAAGAGAAAGAACTGGGGGGGGGGAATCAAACAATAGCATTTGCCTATCCCAGGTCCTTAGAAAAGACTCTGTAACTGGATAAAAAGGCCAAATCTAGTATAAACATCTGGCTGACTGTACAACCATAATTAAAACAATAATAGATCCCCAGCGAGGCACTACCTTGATGTGGCTGAGGACTTGTGTGCTCAAGGATGAGAGAGCTATGCCAAGGTTCAGTCATACCGGATAGGTCTCATCAGAGGATAATAATATAATAGTGGTCTGGAAACCCTGGATAGTTTTGGCAGAAAATTAATGACAATGAATCATGCCCTTCATCCAGCCAGCAATGTTGACAGTTTCTCTTTACCAAGGATCATAATGGGTGTGGAATGTTGTAAGTACCCCAATCAGTTAAAGAAGAAAAAGGGACATTGGAAGAATATCTGAAGAACAGTGAAGAAGATGCGTTGAAGGCAGTACACCAGGAAGGCTTATTGAATACCAGTGAGACCAAACTAGCCTATGAGAAAGATCAGATGAAAAACAGAAAATAAACATGATGAGGCAAAGTATTACATGGCAAGTAGACACAAACACAACTAGCAGGAAAAGCTAGGTTTTTTAAAAAAAAATTCTTTTCTTAAGTCACACCTTCAATTTCTTTGGTTCACTGTTTCTTCTTTTTCCATCCTCTGTGTAACTGCTTATTGTCAAAAGAATTACGTAAAGGGCATGAATGAATGTCTGTGATTTAGTCCTGTTATTTTATTTTGAGTTTTGATGGCTTCAAATTGTTGGGAATTTGGTGAATTTTAACATGTTAAATATTCATGTAATTGCTGTTTTAGTTTGATGTTTTTATAAGTAGCCCGAGGGGGGAGAGGGGGCTTTACAAAGCCTTGTGAAAGGAGTTCAGAATTTAAAAATTATAAAATCAACATACAAAATACAGTTTATGGCAGCCTTGACAGCTAAAGACTGTATCAGCCCACCAACTGTTTTCTTCCATTTGCAGCATCCATGAAATGTTTTGTAGTTCATGCCCCCAAGGAAAAGATTACAGGAAAGAAAAACTCACAGCAGAGCAAGTGTGTAGCTGGCCACAGCTGAAGGTAAGCCTGGACATTTGCCAGCAAAAAAGAAGACTCTATGGACAGTATTCTCTGAATAAGAAGTTAAATTGTTTCTCAGTATAAGGTGAAGGAGAGATATGATGGGTAACTTTTCCTGCTGCCAAGGAAGGCAGAATCATACAAACCAGATACTTGATAAATTGTTCTTTTCCTTCTGTTGCCTAGAAAACTTCTACCAGTCAACCCCCTTTTTCTAACAGAAGCATTTCTTTTCAACACTGAGCCGTGGTGGCACAGTGGTTAGAATGCAGCACTGCAGGCAAATTCTGCCCATAGCCAGGAGTTTGATCTTGACCAGCTCAAGGTTGACTCAGACTTCTATCTTCCAAAGTCAGTAAAATGAGGAGTCAGGTTGTTGGGGGCAATACACTGACACTGTAAACCCCTCAAGGTGTGCTGTAAAGCACTATGAAGCAGTATATAAGTCTAAGCACTATTGCTATTTACTGAACTGTAAAGTTCATGGAATCAACTTATGAACGAGGACCATTGTTGTATATTCTTTCATAGCCATGAAGGAAGCATGTAGCCTTCCTACATGCTAGCATTTGTTACTATACATACTATTCTTGGATACCTTTTCACAGCAAACTGAAAAGAAGCTCAGTTTGGCATTATGGAGGCATATACTATATGTCACACAATAATCCAGGAGAAGACTATGCATGGTCATCCATATGATCTCCTATTAGCTCTAATAAGCATCGGCTGTGTGATGACAGATGATAGGACTTACAGTCCAAAATTAACCTATCACATTTATACAGTAGTACAAGAAGAATGAAGCCACAGACACTCTATTCAGCAATTCAGTTTATGCTACAGGTAATCTTCAATTTAATGACCACAACTGAACCCAGAATTTTGGTTGTAAGTTTTGATCATTAAGTGATTGCCTTTGCTAGTTTCGTGGCCAGAAAGCTAGTGAAGGCAATCTTCCTCAAGTCTAGAGAAGCAATCTTTCTCAAGGCTATTCAGGAACAAGGAAGTCAGCTAGCAGAGTTCCAGTTCCTGGCTAGCCTTGAGAAAGATTGTAAGTGATAACTTTCTAACTATGCTTTGCATGGGGTGGGTGTGCCTGTCAGCAGCTGCAGGGAAAGAGAAGGGTTAGCGGACCTAGATGTGGTGGGGCAGGGAGAAAGCTCAGGCCTCTTGGAAATGTGGGCAGGCAGGGGAGAGAAAAGGCCATGTTAGGAAGGGGGAGAAGTTGCAACCGCTCCCACAGTTATTAGGGTAGGTGCTCAGCCAAGTACCCAAATTTTGATCATGTGATTGCAGGAATATTGCAAAGGTCAGAACTTCTGGCAGGGGTCGTAAATCCCTTTGTTCAGCAGTTGCTGAGTTAACTGTTGTTAAGTCAAGAACTATCTGTATTCACAGTTGGGGAAGAGATTCTTCTTTCCCTCTTCTTCTTTTTGTTATTTTATGAACTCCTTAGATGATAATGTCATCTGAAACACAGCTGTAAGAATGAACTGGACATAGTGGATCAATACTAAACTTAATTCCCCATGGCAAAGCATGTGCATATTAATTCCACTTACAAAACTACATTCAGCTCTAGTTTGTTTCCATCAAAATATTTGGTCTTTTTCCTTCATCACAATTAAAATGGTGTTTCCCCAAGCTCCAAACTACTTATATTCCTTCCACATGGACCCATGTACAAGAAGAATATCTTGATCCATGTTGCAGATAAAAGGCCCATTAAAACAACACTTCCCCCACCATTGTTAGTTTAACAAAAGACCAAACCTAGGTTGTTTTGTCATCTGACGCCATGTAACAGTGTTCTCCTGACAATATTGCAATCTCAACATTTGCAGTTTACAATCCAATTTTATCAAGGACAGTCCTTGATTTTTTTAAAAAATGAAAAGTTCTTTGGGGTGCTTTTGGAATTATATTTCTGATTACTTTGTGAATGCATTGTGTCACCAGTGCACACATACCGCTTAATGAATCCACATGAACATTAAAAGGTCCTATGCACTGTTCACACCTTGCCATTTCACACATCACAGATGCTGAAGGATATTTTGAACTTGATAACACATTGTAGAACATTTATATTTTTGCAGCATATTTTCCACTAAAGAGCATTAATTTCGTTGGCTTTTTAAAGCACAGAGAGAAAGCTTGTATAGCAAAGGAATACAGCAGCAGCTAACAGAACTGAAATACAGATTCAGATCATATCTCCTATTTAATGCAGGAAATCTAAAGCTTGATAATCTTAACAAATGGCTGTCTAATCCCTGATAAAAACCTTGCCTCCAGTGCAAATGGAGATGTATATCTTGGAGATAGGCTGAATATGAGACTATAAGCTTGTCCTACTTTCATCGGTAAAGTGTCAGAGAGAGATGGCACAGTCCTCAGATACTTGTACCTTTAACAGCCCATAAACTCTACTGGCCTTGGAAACAGCTTCAAAAAAAAAAGGCTGTAATGGAACATTGATTGATTGACTGATTAATTACGTGCCACATAATTCTTGTTGATTCTTAGCAACCACATAGATTTTCTCCATGCTGATCTGTTTTTAATCTGGTCTTTCAGGTCTTGCACTCAGAGCCATTGTAACTCACTCCACCCACTTTGCTGTTGGTTGTCCTCTTCTACTTTTCCCAGCATTAGAATCTTCTCCAAAGAGTTAGATCTTCTCACAATGTGTTCTAAATAGGATAATTTGAGCTTGGTAATTTGTGCTTCAAGTGAGCCTACTATATCCCGGCAGCTTGTAAGGTTTTTCAAGCTAAGGTGGTCCTTCAGCTCCTTTATGGCTTGCAAATATGTTCACTAGCAAAGCTTAATGTTATAGAAATTATTCAAAATAAGTTTATTAGAGCCATACTGATGGTACCTAAAAGTATCAAAAATGCCATCCTACGGGTAGAAATAGGTATGGTTTCATTAGAAGCTAGAGCATGGTTCCTTCTTCTTACATTTTGGCTAAAGTTAACTTTGATGCCTGTGGGTTTAGCCCCATTAGTATTTATAGACCATTTTAAATTGTCGTGGGGGAAAAAAGCCCTAGATAAAATTAAATCACTGGGCTTTTCTATGGAAAGTCTGTGTTCATTAGGATTTGATAATGCTAGAACTGCCTTGGAACAACGAATCTGGGATATTGACCTTCAAACAAACCTAAGTAAGATGGCACATTCCAACATTTGTCACTTGCTTCCAGAAGGATTGTTCCCAGCTTCTTATCTATTTTCTATTACAATTTTGAAATTTCATAAAGCTTTCACCTTAGCCAGGCTGGATGCATTGCCCTCGGCAGTCCTTTTTGGACGGTTTAAGGGCATTCCTATGCACCTTCGGTTGTGTCCATGTGGCGATGGCTCTATAGAAACTCTAAGCCATATGCTGCTTCATTGTTCTCTATATAATGACTCTAGACAGATTCTTATATATCCGATATTGAAGAAATTTCCAGGCAGGGGATATGAATTTTATTTGAAGTTGCTGCTTTCAGATAAGGATCCGAAAATATCAATTCAGGTTGCCCAATTTTGTGCCACCATTTGCACAATACGTCGCACCACTATTAAGGGGGTTTTACTTTGAGAATTTTGGATTATATTATATTGATTGTTTGGTGGTTTTATATCTTGTAAATATGGAAGTAAGATTGTTACTATTGTTATACATTTTGATTGTGTCTGGCCTTACGGCTGTAATAAACAGATTGATTGATTGCTTCAAGTGAGACCACTGAATTGACTGATGGAACAATTTAGCAGTTAAATTAAGTTGTAATATTATTTGTTTGACTACTTTGATGTGGGAATTCAATCATTGTGGTTAGTTAACTAGAATTTATAGCTCAGAGTTATGTGTGACTCTACGTGTGAATGTGTGCATTAGGCTCTCTTCGTCCCCATCTTTCTTAATTTTAAACTAATTTAATGATTATGTATTGCTTTTATATTTTAATGTTTTTATTGGCTTTTAATGATTGTAAGCCATTTAGAGTTGCCTCCAGGCATAAGATGATGAATGAATGAATGAATGAATGAATGAATGAACGAATGAATGAATGAATGAAAAACCTACCCATTCTGAGTATCATTCAAGTACCACATTTGGCTGCAAAATCTGGGCACAATGCTAAATCAGAGGCAACAGAAGGCTAATCATAGACCATAGACCCAGCTGTCCCAACGAGTTGTTATAGTTTCTTAACAACATCAATCGGCAAATCCATTGTTGTCTAATGTATTAGGGAAGGTTGGAGAGGCAGTGTAGGCAACCACATAAACTCCATTATAGTGTATTACCCTTTTATTTGCTATGGGTCTTCTGACACACAGAAAATAGTGAGTGGATGTTATATTTGCCTATATCTAAAGGAAAACTAAGATTGTGCAATAATAAAATCCTGATGTCTGCTCAAATCTTGGCAAATATTTCAAAATGTGGATTTAGGATAATTCATGTTGGAAACTCTAAAAATGAAAACAGGAAAGAATAAATCTGTGTTTTTAACCTAATAAAAAATCCCCCTGTGAAAATATAATATTTCTTCAAACGTCTTTTTTTCTTTGATTGTCTCCTATTCATATTTCATTCATGTAATCCTCTACTGAAAACTCAACACTTTCAATTAACTCAAAGCAACCTTCCATCTAGAGGCAAACACAAAAATAAGTTTAAAAAAATACTGCAGTTTAATGTTTATTTAATTACCTTCTTCAAATATGGAACCCTGCCAGAGGACAGTTTGGATGTTGGGGAGAGAATTTGTTATTTATGAGTGTTCCAATTTCTCTATAAGTTGGGATCCAAATTAGACTGCATAAGAAATTCTATTCCAAATCCTTTTTTTTTCCCTATAAAAGTTTTATTATTATTTTTTTAAAAAATAGTCTTTAGTGCTTAGTAAACAACATGTCTGGATTCAAATATTTCACTTTAACTTCTTCAATATAAATCTGTTCAATACTACACAATCCAGTATTTTTTCCCTGATCCTCCTTTCTTCTTCATATTTTTTTTCCATTTTCCCCTCATTATACCGTTACAATTTTTAATACTATTAATGTATACAAAGTTAGATATAAGCATCTTCATCATATTTTACTAATATCATACAAATAACAATAATATCAATTCACAGATCTATAATGTCAATTCATTAATCAATATCCTGTTTTTCGTGCTCTTATTAGGGTTTGATTTCCCATCAGTATTTGAAATATCTTTATCAGTTATGATTTTCTCAATATTAATTACATTTATATAGCTAAAAGTTTTATTCGAATCAATCCTCCTCTTATCTTCATATTTCCCATATCAAAATAGAGAGAAAAAAATGCTATCTTAATTCTAAGTCATATCTTTCATTATAAAAGTATAATTATATCTAAGGGTCATCCATTCTTTTAATCTTATTCAAACAAGTATTTAAACATATAATGCCCCCCCCAAAAGGTCAAATCTTCTGTTTTTTAAATCTGACTCTCGCTTGCTTTCTTTGTCAAGTTGCTTTCCAAGCCAGGGCAATTAGATCGCCCAGGAATTTTCTTTCTATTTTTGTAAAAATTGCTTGGCATGAGAAAGACAATTTAGGTAGGGTATTTTTTGGGGGGAATTCTGCCCATTTATATTCCTTAAACAACTCCCAGTTCCTTTCTCCCTCCATTTCTCTTTTCATTCCCTGTCTCCCAAGTTGTGACATTTCCCTTAACAGCTCTATATTCCCTTTTTAAAAATCTTCCTTGTTATCAGATATATTTTGCAGACCTAAGGGATAAATGCTCTTTTGCATTTTCATTGTTATAGCTAAGTCTTGCAGTATTTTGTTTGTATATAGTCATTTATATTTCCCTTCTTTTATCTCTTCCATCTCTAACTCCATTTCCTCTGTTTTGTCTTCTGATTTCTGGATTATTTGTTCATACTTTGTAGTCGTTATCTGGGAACCTTCTAGTTGTAGATTTAATTTGGAGATTTGCTCATTTATATTGTCTAAATTGTTTTTAGTCTCATTATGATTTCTTTTTATGTCCTCTTTGCATTCAACAATGGTTTGGTGAATTAGTTGTAGCACAGAATATATTTCTTTCTGAAAGGTGTTTGTTATTTCTTGAGGCATCATTCCTGGAGATCCTCTAGTATCACCAGACTCAGTAAGAATAGATCAAAGTTTCCTCTAGTTTTCTGGTCTTTATATGTATCCTTTATAATCCAATAGATTCCAAAGTATAGGTTCAGTTCTGAAAGCAATATTTTATAGTAATCATTTGTCTCAAGTATCCAAAAATTGTCAATCAGGCAAGGTTGTAATCCACGATGTTCAAAGTGTTCAAAATGTTCAACCTCTCTGAAAACAGCTCAAAAGTCTCTCCCAGTCAGGCATAGTCCAAGGTCAAATTTTTCTTTCTCTTCCACTAGCTCTTGAAGTTAAAAGTCCAAGCTCAGTAGGTATTTATAATCCAAGAAGGTCAGGGTGATAAGTATGCCAAAATATTTTCCTTTATTGCCAGCTGTTCTCCCTAGCTAGGAATCATCAAGCAGCCAGGAAGCAAATTATAATGCTATACACAAATCCACCACTACATGTCATTTGAAGTTCATTTTCCACTCTTAAAACAAAGGATTGATTTCTTATATTTCGCCTCAGTGGTTTTTTTTTCAAAGAGAAAGTCTTGACAGTTATCTCAGTTCTCAGATTTATCAAAACTGTAGCTTTATGTTACTTCCACTTCAATATTGTATGTTTCTGTCCCCCATAAAATTAAAACGCTGCTTCCATTTACATTTGGAGGTTTTTAGCTTCTTGGGAGCCTTTCCCAGGAAATTCATTTGTAAAATAGTAAAGAAAGGATCAATATTCTCACCCAGTTCCAAACATGCTGTTTATGATGTAGTAAGTAGCGCTTTTTTCTCCTTCGGTTGTCAGCAGCTAATGGCCAGCCATAGGAATGTAGCCGGTCTTTTTCCTGCCAGTTTGGAGGGCTTTCTTTGGATTGAATGGAAAGACCATCATTTCTCCATGATCAACAAGTACCCCTCCTCTTCATCACCTCTTCGGGGCGATTTTAGGCCCCTGTTAGGGTCCCCAGCAGGGCGAAATTGGGCGCAGAAGGTAGAGCCCTGCCTTCCTGCGTCCCGTCTCGCTGCGACGCAAACCGGAAGTCCAGAAATTCTATTCCAAATCCTAATAGGAGCTAATATGAATTTGCACCTCATGTTGAGATCACTCTTGCAATCTACAAGAGGTCATTGGGTTTTATTTATTAAGAGCCATGTTGGCGGAGTGGTTAGAATGCAGTATTACAGGCTAACTCACTGCCAGGAGTTCGATCCTCACTGAAACTCAGCCTTCCATCCTTCCGAGGTTGGTAAAATGAGGACCCATATTGTTGGGGGGAAATATGCTGACTCTCTAAATTTTTAGAGAGTTCTAAAGCACTGTGAAACGGTATATAAGTCTAAGTGCTATTGCTGTTTATTTAATATATATCCTGCTTTTCTGGTTATACAATTCCTAAGACAGCTGAATGGAAGAAGTTTTGCCCTAGTGGTGATCTCTGTCAGATGGAAGTTCCCAGCAGGATCCAGACAAGAGCTCAGGAAGCACAGCAAACACAGATCTAATTTCTGGCAGGGAAAGATTCAAATTCCAGATAATTTACTGTAGATGCAGCTCAGGCTAGATACAGATTTGTACTAGCAGGTTCAAAGATTCATTCATAAATAGCTTCAGATTGAAATCTAAGTAAAGTTTTAGTTTATCCTGATGCTTACTGTACTTAAATTGGAAGCCACATTTCCTCTATTTTAGCAGCCACTGCTTTTGGAGAAATTGTGAAGGATGGTGCTTATGTATTTATTAGATCATGCCAATCTTTCATTTCACAATCCTATCTATAGTGACTTTTAATCTCATTGGCTTCTAGCACTTCAGTTTATTCCCAAGCAAATTCATCCCAAGGAGCATTTATAGTATGGTGCTACTATCCCTTCTATGCCTTTGATAAAACATTGGACATTTTTCTTTCCCTGAAGAATTCATTTGCAGAAAATTGCCCACAAACCTGGTGGAGAAGAGGTCTCTTGTGTATAGCCCCTAGCAGCAGAATTTCTTCAAATGGTAATAGATCCTTTTAGATCATGGTGTGATAGTCTGGTTCATAAAACATGCTAAAGCAATGGTTGGATTGGGTATATCTAGTTTAATGAAAAGAAGGACTAGGGGTGACATGATAGCAGTATTCCAATATCTCAGGGGCTGCCACAAAGAAGAGGGAGTCAAGCTATTCTCCAAAGCGCCTGAAGGCAGGACAAGAAGCAATGCATGGAAACTAATCAAGGAGAGAAGCAACCTAAAACTAAGGAGAAACTTCCTGACAGTTAGAACAATTAACCAGTGGAACAACCTGCCTCCAGAAGTGGTGAATGCTTCAACACTGGAAGTTTTTAAGAAGAGACTGGACAGCCATTTGTCTGTAATGGTATAGGGTTTTCTGCCTGAGCAGGGGGTTGGACTAGATGACCTCCAAGGTCCCTTCCAACTTTATTATTATTATTGTTATAATTATAGTATACAGTATATACTTGTAGGTTCCAGGTTGAAATACTGTACTTTATGGGGGCTGCCTTTTTATCTAGTCCAGAGACTTCATTTTGTACATAATTTAGGATTTCCAGTTTAATATCTGGAAAGTTATGATTGACAAAGAAGCCCCCTAATTCCTAAATAAGAATTCAAGGTGATGCCCATTTCTACATTCAAAGCCACTCATATAGTCTGAAAGATTTAGATCAGACACCGTCTCATTTAAAGCCACATTGCTTGTTGCAATGGAAGAATTAGTTGTATAGCATGCAAGCAAAGCAGATAGTGTTAATTGCCCAGAAGTGATGGAGATGCTGTTTCTGTGAGAACTACAATGAGCATGTGCAAATCACATTTAAAGATTCAACCACTGCAGGGTTTAATTAAAATCCAAGAATAAATGTAGTTAGCCATACTGTCAGTTTAGATTACAGTGAGCATGTTTACATTTTTTACACATTTAATGAATGCTATTTGCATAAATGAATGTATAGGCCAACATTTGGCATTTATGTGATCAACTCATTGCAGGAGGAAAACAGAACACTGGAAATTGTATGAAATACAACTTAAAAAGCTTCTCTCTCTCTCTCTCTCTCTCTCTCTCTCTCTCTCTCTCTCTCTCTCTCTGTGTGTGTGTGTAAAATTAATAATAGGAGCAATATAAATAATTCATTGCATAGTGTTGTTCACCTTGAGGCATCATTTGGGAAGTCCAGGCCTGTTGGCTAAACTGGGAAATTGAAATAAACCTCCCAGAAGAAGGCAGTGGCAAACCACTTCAAAATTACTGCCAAGAAAACGTGAACCCGTCTTCAGGGTACGTTTACTTTTTTATGGTCAAATAAAAGTTTATGCCACTTCCTACACAAAAAAACCATTTCAAAGCATCTTACAAACATCAAATATGCATACCTTCTCCCATATTAAAGACAAATTCAGTAAAAAGGAAAAAGGTAAGAAAGAAGAAAAGCAGAAACAAAATAAAATCACCCATATTAGTGGAGAAAACATATGTGAAGAGTTACAGGTTTGACAGGTGCCTGGAATGGTAGTTGACCCATGGATTTCAGGAGTGAGCATTCTGGTCAAAATCCCTCCAGAGACTTATGTAGGAAATATTTGTTTACTGTATGTAGGACACAACAGGCATATCATATCATTAAAAGTCTCTGAAAAGGTGGAAGAGATATATATCCAGTCACATCTCAGAGCCTTTGCATCCTTTAACAATATTGCCCGCTATGAAGAGAAATCTTGGATTTCTGTTTCTTGTTGTCCTTTGTCCCATCTTTTGGAGACAGTTGCGTGATTATATTCTCTGCACTTCGGGTCTCCTGTCTAGGTAATTCTCACAAGTTAAGCTGAAACCGTCTTGCAATTAACAGAGCACTCACACCACCACTGAGAAAGTGAACAACTCAAGATGGCAGACTGCCATTCTTGGCACATACAGCAGGACTTCTGATAATCTCAGCAAGCAATATGATGTATAATTACAAAAAGACCCTGGTCCCAAGTTGTTCAGGGCTTTGTACATCATAAGAAGAGCATTAAACCTGCTTGGTAATTAAATGAAGTCACTGAAATTGCTGACTCCTATGAAATCAAACTTTTGGTCTGTCCACCTCAACATTGCCTATACAAGAGCTTCCTTAGTTGTACATATAACATTTTGGGCACATGAAATAGGCATTCAAAGGGAAAGAGGCACTGCCTCCCACAAAATAACTATTACTCTACATTGCCAATCACAAAATCCAAGTCTACTAGAAGAAAAACTGGATAGGTTGACATCCTTCCAATTCTTTAGTTCCTGGGTTTATTTTTATTTATTACATTTACGACCTCTTTTCTTCCAAGAAAGTGGATCTCTTATTCCTGTGTTGCACCCAGTTTCCTTTCTAGTCGAATTCAACAGATAGTTCAGCACCTAGATACTGTATCTGTAGAACAATCTTTTTTACCCTATGTGATCACTGAGAAAATTTGTGTTGTGACTCCCTAATCTGCAAGAAGTGAAGAATAAGTGGATAAGTCCTGATGACACACCTTCTCAGTTGTGGCCCTCACTTTTGGAGCATCCTGTAATTTAGATTTAGGAATGCCACCAACTGCCAAGTCTTTAAGAGGTCTGTAAGATTTATTGTTCCACGGGTCATATAGGCACTGATGATATAAACATTGCTAGTTTGTTCATTTATTAATCATATTTATATTGCCACCCATCTCATAAAAAGATTGAAAGAGGGGTTAAAGAGGCCATCTACATTAAGACTGAGCAGCCCTTTCTCAACAGAAGGGGAGGGACATGGCACCATCTATGTCCTGCTTATAACACAGTCCTTTCAGCAGTTCCAAGAAGGTTCCACATTTATTTGCACCATTCAAGTGACCCTGAGGGCACAGATGAACCTTGAAGTGTCCTCAATGACTCTCAGAAAGAGTGCTAAAGGCTAGATGACTGTAAGAAATATAAATCCTTCCATTCTCCACCATTCAGTCAGAACTGAAGAAGCTTCTTGGATGAGAAGTGAAACATCTTCAAGCAAAACAAAGGAAGTCTAGTTGCCTTTTGAAAAAACACCTTTGGGACAACCATGACTTGGATGACTGAGAATCTCCATAGACATTGGTTACTAATGGGTAAATCACATGGCCATGACTGTGTTTTCCTTTTCCCCTTCCTCCATATTTGGAATCCTTATCCAAGTACTTAAATAATTAGCAATAAGGGAATTATTGTTTATATTAACATTCATTGGAGAAGAAGAGATTACAAGAGAGTAATCAGGCACATGTTGGCAAATACACCACGCTGTTTCTTTAGCACATTCAAGGCTGTCAGTGCAACCACATTCCTTGCAAGGTGTATTCTCTGTTGTGTGCTTGATTACTTTCTTATAATCCCTTCCTCTCCAATCTCTCCATTCTGCAAGTGGACACACAAAAAAAAAAAAGAATAGCAAAACAACAGGTCAGGCACAGGATAACATATACTGATTAGAATTGGCAACCATATGACTGAGGATATTGCAAAGTTTATAAATGTAGACATTGATCATAGAGTCATTTTTTCAGTATCATAATTTCAAACAGTCTCTGAACAAAGCAGTTGGTAAGTGAGAACTATCTGTACAGTTCCTCAGTGATACAATGTGTAACCCAAGAGCAGTTCACAAAGAGAGACCACATAATGGTGATGTTGTCCAAGAATCCATCCATCCATCCATCCGAAGCAGCAATCAGGACTGGGCCCTGCAATAGTTTGCAACATTGGATGAAACTTTTGGCAAATCAAATAGGAGCTGTGCCACCAAATTAGGAAATTAATATATTAGTTTCTCTAACAAATTAGTTTTCTCTACATGCTGTTGAAAATTGTTATAAACATTAAGGAGTTGAAGGAGATAATGAGAGGGATAAAATTTAACAGTTGCTAAATAACCCCCAGGAGACCTGTACATCTGATCAAACACACTAACATTTCTGATAACACAACTTAGGTTTCTTGACAAGGTAGTACATTACCAAATGGAGTAATATTGACTATCCCCCCTGAGATCTTGCTCGGAGTTCTTTACAAGGCAGCTTTTGTAATCATCTTCAGTATCCTGGTGCAACATAATCTTTTCACTGACAGAACTGTTTCTTAACAATAACCAAACCATCGCAGACCTCATTTTTTAAAAAAATATATTAGCAAATGCAGGGCTTGGAAGTAGGTCTAAAGAAATCTTCTTTTAGTGACAAAAGAGGAGTCATCCAATTAATTGTTTGGGGAAAATTAAAGCAGTATTTATCTCCTTGTGAAAACTGAACTATTACGTTTTCTTGCCTTCCTCCCAAAGTATTATTTCAATCAGCAGCAATTTGGGGGCTTTGATATTTGTGAATATCTCAAATTCATATAGACCCAAAATTCATATGGATCCACTGGAGAAAATGTGCAGTAATACGTGTAAAGAAGAAAGAAGCTTGCAGTTTGTTAGAAGAAAATAAAAAAGTGTAATTTTTTTTTTCAAATCTCTGATATAGTACACACTAGAACCAAATTTGCTTAAATGCTTGGCTGTGTGAATTAGCTGAAAAATATATCAAAATATATGAAAGGATGCAATTTAGCAGCTCTTGAACTGTACATCCTTTATGTAGTTGGACAGTCTGCAAAGATGGGGTGATGGTGTCAAACCTGACTCATAGTTGCCTGCACCTGTTTTTGCTCACAGCTTTGTCCAACAGTGATGGGAGGAGAGGGGTGAATTCCTAAGGGCGGGGCGGGGGAGAGGCTATGGAATGCAAGTGAACCTTCTGTTGCCGGAGAAACATTATCTACCAAGGCCAAGTCATGAAGAATGTTTGACCGGAGCAGAAAGTTTTTCCCAAAGCAAAAGAACTGAACTCAAATGGTGAACTATGAACTGTGGGTGGCCCAGAGGGGAAGAGGGGAGTTACCTGTGTGGTTTTTCAAGGGAGAATCCCAGAACTGCTTCTGCCATGCCTAGATGGATTTTTCAATAAAGCTACACTCTTGGTCAATCTAAAGAGCCAGGAGTTTCTTTTGCTGAAAGTGTCAAATGGGACAGTTGACAGGGGGCACTTAAGTTAGTATTAATCTTGTACCACCTCCCTTATTTTGCTTTTGCTGCCTTATTACAGTAAAGAACATGGATCCTTATATTTGAGAAATAGAAATCTCAAAAATGGCTATACACACACACACACAGAGAGAGGGGGGGGTGTGAGTGTGTGTGTGTGTGTGTGTGTGTGGAGAGAGAGAGGGAGGGAGTTAAGAACTTAAATTTTGAAATTTACCCTACCCTGTAGCAAATGTGTTCTGTAATTTCTAAGCAATCACTGTTTGCCCCATTGGTAAAACTTGCAAAACTTGCAAAACAAGTTGCAAAACAAATAAACAAATGAATAACTTTATTAAAATATACTAAGACCACAATTTTCTTGAAGAATAGATTACAAAACATCTCCCTTGCTTTTATACACCTTCTTCTCTAATTACCCTGTCTTGCAGAACAGGGCTATCTTCGGAATTGCCTTTTGACATTCATGAGCCACGTCAACACACAAATAGACGAGTGGCTTTTGGCTTAAAATACTAGCCCAGAATTAAAGGAAGGAGCCAAAAATAGTATTTCAAACAGTTCTCCGGGGTTCTGAAATAAAATTGGGATTGAATCATTTTGTTTTGCTTTCTGATGATTTCAGAATAGACTAAAGGCCATATGTAAAGCTGACATATGATCCAGTTTTCAGATCTTTAAAAAATGAGTCTCAGGTTAAGGGAAATTACAGTAATAAGATGTGGATCAGTAGGAAGCTAACATATATTCCCCACACCTGTGCAAGGTTCACTTGAGGGTGCACTTTATATAAACCATCTTGACAAGTGAATAATACTCAGTTGTGGTTCATGTGGCTGTTCAGTCAAACAATGAGAAACAATGAGCTCCCCAAACACCTTCACTATGTGATTAGCTGAGGAAACAGGCTACCCACTAATAAACAAAGCAAAACTCTAACCCAGGCCTCTACCCATTTAAATAACCAGCAATTTTTGTCAGGGGTCAGGGCCTCTAATTAGAAATATAATATGCTTAACCAAGCAAGGAATGATCTAGTGGTTACAATTCTGTAATCTTCTAATTTTATGTTACTTTATTTTTGTTAGTTTAACATGTGCAAACTAAACACATTTCATTTGTTTTTAATTAAACGTAGGGAGTGAAAACAGGTTAATACAGCAAGCAGGTTAAATATATTTGATTATAACTATTTGGATTATGGCTGGTGTTAAAGCAACATCTGTTTCCTCAAGGAGCTATCCAAAGTGCTGAGGATTTTGTTACTGAGAATGGGTCCTGCTTTCTATGCTAGATAGTATCCATCCATTCAAAGCACACTGATCAACTTACTATGCAACAGAAATAAAATGGATTACGGATTTGTTCCTGGCTTTTAAATTCACCCAATCCTAGCAAAGCAAATTATCCAGGGCCGTGCAAACTGAGGCAAAAAACAAAACAAAATAAGCAGAGTTCTGTTAATTTTGTGAAAGAGTGATAACTCAGGCAGTCCTCTGGCTTGGAATCTTGTGTCCTGTATTCTTTCATGAACTCCCCGAATCCTGTAATTTACACAGTGATCTGGTGAACTTTCATACCTTGAGAAAAGTATGGCAATTCTTGCTGAGATTGGTCTCAGGGCCTGCAACTTCTGAATATCAAAACTCAGAGGTCTCAAGCTTAACTTGGAGACAATTGAATTAACAATAGGAAGTATTTATCCTTTTAGAAATGTAATTCTTAAAACTGCCCTAAGAACAGAAAGGTTTGAATGGGAACAATTTTCTTCCTTTTCAAAAACCCCTTTTTTCCTAGCACTTTACAAACAGTAGAAGATCCTGCTGTTTTCACTTTCTCTCACCCTTGCACTGAAGTTGACAAATTGCTAAGATCTGTTGACTTTGAATTAAAATGAAGAATTTCCTGTGATTTTCCAGTAGAATTTAAATTATCAAATTGGTTTAAAAATTCTGTACTTGTATCTCACTGTAAGGATTGTTAAGAACTTTATGTTGATCAAAACTCACTTAGCAAAGCAAGTTCAGAGTCAAAGAATTAAAAGATGCTGCTCCCAAACTCTTGCTGGTATTTTATGCTGAATACTGTTTAAAGGGATGACATCAAATCAGATTTGATGAATAACTAATTGTGGAATAAAGTAGGCCCAGGATCCTGTGATGCTATGCCACCAAGTCAACATGTATCGTATCCAAGGCAAAGCAGGTACTAAGGGTTTTTGAGGCTGACCATCCTGCAGTATTTGAGCACATTCTAGATGGATTTGACCCTTGATAATCAATGGATAAATAGAAAGGATGCCTTGCCATTGTAATTGAGTCTATTTACCTTGCTGCCAGCTGTCTTCTTCTTTTTCCTTCCACTTTTGCCGGGATTAGCCCCTTCCTAAAAGATTTAGGTGTTCACATAATGTGTCTGAAGTAGGACCATTTGAGTCTGGTCATTGTACCCAAGGGAAAACTGGGCTGATATACTAGAAGATCTATTGGTTTGTTTTCTTGGCTGTCCACAGTATTCTCAGGAGTCCTCTCCAACACCAAAGTTCAAAAGCATTACTGTTCCTATCCTACTTCTTCAGAGTCCAACTCTGAAATGTCTCAGGGAATCCCATGATTCTGATCTTTGTAGCTATAAACACATTAACAACACCTGAATATCTTTTACAATGCCTTCATGGTTGCTCTACCAATGCTAGTCTGTGGTGTATTATTATCTCTTTGCTGTTGATGGTTGATTCTAAAAGGCAAATGCTATCCACCACTTCAGTATCAGTTCTAAGGCTAATTATTCTACCTGTTGTCATTAGTTTGGTCTTTATATTTAATTTTGTCCCATTTTTTTTTCATAGCGCTTCTTAATTTTTATTACAAGAGCTTGCAGATCCTTTGCATTTTTGGCTATCAGAATAGGGAAGCTATTCTTTTTCATGGGCTGCATGTATTGCTTAATTTAATTCAAAACAAGTGAAAGATTTTCACGATGTATTTGCATTTGTGTGTTTATGTGTACCCTTAATATTAGTCAGTGATAGTACTCTCCAAACGCCTGAAATAATGTCATATAGAGGAAGATGAAGAGCTGTCATTCATGGACATGGAATGATAGATGTAAGTTATGTAAGTTAGATGTAAGTAAGGAAAGCAAATTACAGTTGAACGTTAGAGAAAAAAATCCTAAGAGTATCAGCAGTATGACAGTGAAGCCATAATTACTCAGAGAAGTGTTGGACTCTTTTTCACTGGATAGGTTCAAGTGGAAGATAGAAATCAGTTGTGGATGCTTCAAGTGGATGAAAGGCATCAATTATGAATGCTTTAATATGGAACCATTTATATAAAAAAAGAGGATTCAAATCAATATCTTAAATGTCCCTTCCAACCGCATGATATAATTCTTTAGTTTTTATTAAAGATTTTTCAAAAAGGGAAGATTAAAACTAATACAGCAATATAAATTAAGAAAAAAGAAAAGTGAAAGCTAAAGCTAAAGCTAAACGTGCAAGAAAGGGGGAAAAGTAAAAAAAATAGAAAAGAAAGAAGATAAAAAGAACTTCTTTACAGCAATTACAACTACAATTATAAATTTACCTCTTACTCTGTTACAGCATAACTCTCTTCTTTTTATTATCTATCCTGTCTAAACATTAGAACCATAAAACAGAAGTTCATTGTTTTCTGCTTCATGCAAAACCTCTGTAAGGGGTTTCCAGTCAACAGTAAACAAAGTTGTTGTCTTTTCTCTGATCAAACAAATCAGTTTAGCCATCTCAGCAAGTTCCATGATCTTCACCAACATTTTTCCATTGTGGGTAATGCTGAGTCTTTCCATTTTTGTGCATACAATAATCTCACTGCAGTTACAATATTAAAAAAAAAACGAAGTTTCGTGACTTTTTCTCAACTGTTTATCCATCAATTCCAAAAGAAAAGCCTCTGGTTTCAATTGCATATTAATCTTTGAAATCTCCTGAATCAATGTGTCTATTTGAATCAAAAATGTTCTAGCCTTTTTAAATGACCACCAAACATGATAAAATGTCCCCTCTTGTTGTTCACATTTGCAACATAAATTTGAAGTGCCTTTATACATTCTGGACAATTTCTCTGGTGACATATAACAATGGTATATTAAAATCAACCATCTTCTGATCCATTGAATCCCTCTAAAGAATCAGGGCCTGAAGCCTCATGTACCTCTCAATTGAGCTTTTAGCAGTACTTTCCAACAAATGCTAGGCATTGATTTCACCCCCTTAGCATGAAACAGAGGCCAAGTGGGCTGTTTTCCTAACTTAAATAAAATAATGCAAGGCAAATTCCAAAGCAATTTGTTTTCCCGCTCACTATAGTTGAGACAAAAAAAAAAAATCTTGGACGATACTTGTATGTGCACTTAAATGGGAGGAATAGCTACTAAAATAAAAGAGTTTTATTGCTTGTGGACAGGGCCAGGTGCCAATTGGCTTGGCTAGATACTGAATTGCTGTTCCCTGTTGTTTGGATGGTGATATATGAAGGTTCCTGGCCTTGATCCAGTAAGTGTCATTAAATTTAGGTTTTAACATGAAACGGACCTTTTTTTTTCCCCTGAACTCTATTACCCCAGTCTCTGAAGAGTGCTTTTTAGGGAGGGGGATATTGGGAAAGAGAACAACGGACTACCAGGACTACCATGCCGTCTATGTGGCTCTAACTCTTGATGTTTTCTGGATGTTAGCCAGCATCCAGTATCAGCTTACAAACTACTCAAAAGACAAACTTCTTTCCATTTATGCAGACAGAGACATAATGTACTCTGTGTTTGCTTTCTTCCTCCCTCCCTTCATTTTAAATAACAGCTGTGGGAGAAAAAAATGTGTTCAGTAAATGGAAAATCATGAGGGGGAGACTGGGCCTTGATCTGGGCCATATCTAAATTCTTCAACTGCTTTGAATTCTGTTTTCTAAAGATTTGATATACAGGCTGGGGCAGAGGAAAAACTCTTCGATGATGGACCTGCGCCATCTTCAGGGAAGCTAATGCATTGCACCTCTTTGTGTGCATGCCATAGTTTTTAATTATGGAATATCTAAATCTTATCTATCTAATTAAATAGTCCATAATAGATTGTAATAATGTTTATATATGCATATATACCTGCATGCACATATATACAGATACACAAAGAGAAACAGAGTGTAGACAGAGATGTGAGCAAGCTGGCTAGAGAGATGGATAGGGGGATGGATGGATGATGGATAGATAGATATAATTTCATTCTTTGTACAGTATTTATATTCCTATTTTCTTTAACTTCAGAATAACCCTCATTTTTATATTTGCAACAAATTCTGTGGTGTTGAGGATATTTAGTTGATGGATAGACTAAGGCCTTTAATCAATCTAATCTGCCTGTCTGCCTGTCTGTCTGTCTGTCTCTCTCTCTCTCTTCTCTTCCCACCCCCCCATTTGTGTGTGTGTGTGTGTGTGTGTGTGCGCGCGCGCATGCCTATTAAATCTGGGCTGTTCCAAACAACCCAAATGACAAAGTTTGAACCATCTTTTTTCTTCAGTAACCTGACATAATGTTTTAGTACTTTTGAAATTTTGTTCTTGAGTTGTCATGTATTCATCCCATTCTATTTTCCTCTCACAAAAGGAAAATCACAGCAAACTAAGAAGTTCAAAATCATACCATGCAATGAGAATCATACAATTTCAAATGTGATCAGACTATGAGCACCATAAATCATACCTTGGGTAGCTAAGCCACAAAACTATAAGCGCATAGTCCTTTCTTCAAGCTTCTTGCAAAATATCCCTTGAAAGAGAATAAAGCTTTCCTTCAAAAATAATTCAGAAATGGGTGTTAGACAATCATGAAAGCCTTACCACGCATAGCTTTCTGATGGGGCAAATCCGTGTTTTGAAATGCAACATAACGTCTAACAGTATGCTTGAAGCCCAGTTTTGTCTAGATGTGGGACAAAAACACATTTGTGGGGAGGAGTCTATGAGACCCACAGCATCGGGTGCAGGCTATAATAGGATCTGGATGACCTCTGATTCCCTTTGAAGTTTAAGACTCTCTTTTTAATAAAAACTCTAGAGGAAAAAAATATCCCTTATTTGGGGCACAATAATAGTTTTCAGAGAAAGCAGTATACATGGTACGCATTTTCAAGACTATTTCAGAAAGCACTTATTTTCCTTTCACAAGGAACAATAGAGAATGAAGATTTCCTTTCTTTCTCTCTCTTTTCTGATTTGTTTTTCATTAGTGTTCCTGGCCAAGAGTGAGACAGAATCTATTTTAGAGAGAAGGCTAGAAATATCCGCCTCCTGTTGCAAACCCTTCAACCAGGGTTGTCTCTGAATCTTAATCTTAAAACAGAAGGAACTCAAGAACTTCTTTTGCTGGGCAGCATAATTAGACATATGAGTAAAACAATGTAAGGATTGAAAGGATTCTTTGTAAATTTAGTAGAGAAACTAAGCCACAAAAGATGATTAGGGGACTGGAGGCTAAAACATATAAGGAACGGTTGCTGGAATTGGGTATGTCTAGTTTAATGAAGAGAAGGACGAGGGGTGACATGATAGCAGTGTTCCAATATCTCAGGGGCTGCCACAAAGAAGAGGGAGTCAAGCTATTTTCCAAAGCACCTAAAGGCAGGACAAGAAGCAACGGATGGAAACTAATCAAGGAGAGAAGCAACCTAGAACTAAGGAGAAACTTCCTGACAGTTAGAACAATTAACCAGTGGAACAACCTGCCTCCAGAAGCGGTGAATGCTCCAACACTGGAAGATTTTAAGAAGAGACTGGACAGCCATTTGTCTGAAATGGTATAGGGCTACCTGCCTGAGCAGGGGGTTGGACTTGATGACCTCCAAGGTCCCTTCCAACTTTATTATTATTATTATAGTACTGTAGAAAAAAGGTGTGTACATATTGGTGGGCATATGCACATTAACATATGGATGGACATAAGAAGATCTCTGCTAAATTATTTCAAAGTCCAAAATAACCAGCTAGATGCTTCTGACCTCTTCTGCTATAGCTTCCTAGCACCCCTGAATCTCTACAGCACCCCTGAACCTGGAAATTTTATGCACCCATAAAATAGTCTCTCTGCTTCATGGCTTTGTATAAAATCCTCCATTTTAAATCCACTATAGCCAATAATCAGTTACATATTTGAACATTTTGTTTTCAGACAAGTGAGCTATTGCACTATCCCATGATTAATTCATGATTAGTTGAATAGACCATAACTGGCTAGGCAGGGTCACACAAAAAGCTAAGATAAAAACAAATACACTGCTTTAGAGATTAGTGTGAAGTGCAAATTTCAACTACTACCTTTGGCACAGGATTGAAAGAGTCCCCAGGGGTCTTCCAGTCCAAACTTCTGCCTGGGCAAAAATCCTCAGGTCTCCCAGAAAAATGGCTGTCCAATCTTTGTTTGAAAATCTCCAATGATGAAACATCCACAATTCTAGGAGGTAGATTATTCCACTACTTAATAGCTTTCGTGAACAGGAAAATATTTTTTTTGTTTTGAGTTCGGATCTCTTTGTAAATTTTAAACCCATTCTTCTTTTCCTATCCTCATGAACTATGGAAAATAAATCCACACTCTCTTCTCTGTGACGGTCCCTCAAGTATTAGAAAAGTACTATTTTGTTTTCCCTTAGTCTTCTCTTATTTAGGTGAAATATACTAAATTCTTTGAGTCATCTTTCATAAATTTAGAGTCCAAGCTCATCAACATTTTTGTTGCTCTTCTTTGTATTCTTTCCAATTCCTCAGCATCCTTCTTGTATTACGGCAATAAAGCTGGATAAAGTATTATTCTAAAAGCAGTCTTACCAGTACAGTGCTGAGCAGAAAAATTATACCTCTGCTGATGTAGATCAGGACTGCATTACTTCTCTCTTGGTAGCTGCAGAATGTTACTAACACATGCTTAATCTGTGGTTTACATGGATATTCAGATCCTTTTTACAAATACTGCAGGTGAGCTATCTAAGTGCACAATCTACATTTCTTGACATTTTTTTAAAAAAACGGAATAATGTTAACATATCATCAATCTTTTTGACACTTCCCATGTACATAAAAGTGTTCACTAAGATTACAATTACTGGTTCTGAGATCTGCTATTTTTGTTATGTGGCCCACTTTTCATTTTTTTTAACTTAATTTTAGAATAGAATAGAGCTGGAAGGGACCTTGGAGGTCTTCTAGTGCAGCCCCCTGCTCAAGCAGGAGAACCTATACCATTTCAGACAAGTGACTGTCCAGTCTCTTCTTAAATACCTCCAGTGATGGAGCGCCCACGATTTCTGAGGGTAAGCTGTTCCACTTGTTGATTGTCCTCACTGTTAGGAAGTTTCTCCTTAATTCTAGGTTGTTTCTCTCTTTGATCAGTTTCCAACCATTGTTTCTTGTCCTGCCCTCTGGTGCTTTGGAGAATAATTTGACCCCCTCTTCTTTGGATACTGGAATATGCTATCATGTCACCCCTATTTCTTCTTTTCTTTAGACTAGCCAAACCCAAGCCCTGCAGCTTTTCTTCATATGTTTTAGTCTCCAGGCCTTGGATCATCTTAGTTGCTCTTCTCTGAATTTTTTTCCAAACTCTCAACATCTTTTTTGTGATATGGTGACCAAAATTGGTTGCAATATTCCAGGTATGGTTTCACTAGGGTTTTATAAAGAGGTACTAATACTGCTTACTTCTCTCCATGTGAATGTAGTACCATTGAGGACTACTTTTTTGTTTCTTAGTTTGTCAAAGAATTCTCTTTGCAGCCATACCAGTTTCATCATCTATCTCCCATTTTTATTTCCAGGATCAAATGAATGTTCTCTACCAAGGTTTTTACAATTTTCACTTCCTTACTTGCTTCCCTTACTAAGTCTAGTATAGCTAGCCCTCTTTAATCTTTCTCCACCTTTTAAGACAATGGTATTGAAAGAAAAATCTTCATCAGGGTCCAGTCCAAGCCGGGAATAAACAACATGGAGACTGCTTTAGAAAGAAGGTTGTAGTTTATTGAAGAGGAGAGCCAGACAGAAAGATGGCTCTGGAAAAAACAACTGACCACATGTAGTAGGGAGTGGATTTTTATACCTACTTGGGCTTTTGTTTGGAGTTGTTCCTGTGGCATGAATTTTGACCTGAGTCTGAGTGTGCCTTTCTGGTGTTCTGATGGTGGTGGGTTCATCCTATTATGTCCCAAAGGTCATATCCTGCTTCCCTGGGGCTGTGGCTGATGACTGTTATATTTTTTGGTGTGAGGGATTGTTGATTCTAGGGATCTTTCTTTCTAATCCCAGCTTCCTGACTCCAATCTTTCTGACAAGATTATCACATCTGCATTTCTGCAGACTTGGTTTCTGTTTGGGGCAGAGAGACTTGGGAGGGGGGTTTCTGCCTTTAAGATCTTTTGGGGAAATATAATATTCTGCCTTTTAATATTCCCAAAAATATTTCTTTCTCGGGAGGGGGGGGGCTGACTTCACACAATGGAGTTGTCTACAAAGTATGTCAAGAACCTATTGGATCTCTCACTTGCTGCAAAGTTCTCAGCTGACACTGGAATAGTTGAAACTATATCACCATTATATCTTTGCTGGATGATTTGAAGGCTGTCATCTAATGGTAGAGGAGAGAATGGTAGAGGATATTATGTATTGGATGGGGGTCATAGAACGTACTAGATTAGGCAAAAAGGGAATTGAGTTATATTGTTTTAGCAAGAAGTATGAGCCAGGGTTAAGCTCTAATATGATTGGCAGGGCATAACATGAATACAGTTTTAGTAACCTAGAGTTAGCATTTTTATATCTAGATATAAGCCAGCCATTGTATATGGTTGCATCTTCCAGAGCTTTATTAGAGATAGTGGGACTGTACAGATATTCTACTCTTTGCTCTAAATGTTGGTGGTTTATTACCAGTATTATATTAGCTTTCTTTTAAAAGAGCAAGAATGTCTCTTTCCCATCTTCAAGGAATTCTAGTTTGATCCCATCACTGTCCCCCAGTAGGAAAAAAAAAACCTTCACGGTTTACAAAACACCCATTCAATCTGCTCCTTGCTATTTTTCTCTATTCTGCTACTTAGAGCAAAGAGGCAGGTGCAGATAGAATGGGAAAGTATTTTCTTAGAACTAATGATCTACTGCCACCTCGTGGTGAACAAGAAAAACTGCAGATAGCTTCAAACAGGAAGCTAGGAAATGTGGGGGGGGAGCATCTTTTTTACAAGGAATAATCAAAGGAATATTCTTCTTTGGGTATAAGGATATTCACAGCATAAAAATATTTCAGTGCAGTCTGTTTATGGTTTTACATAGAATATAGTATCAAAGAAAGATTCGATCAAGCCACATTGTGTACAATTATTATTTTTATTCAATTTAAATAGTTACCCATATGTAGGCTAGAAAGGCTCCATTAAGAATAGTCAAGTTCTTCTGTTTTCACCCAGATGAATCCATTCAGGGACAGGATCTGCAAGGTCTTCTCCACAGATGGCTACTTTACATTTGAGGACATCCTTGGGATGGCATCTGTCTTCAGTTACCTAGCATGTCCCACACTTAAGATTGAATATGCTTTTCGGATTTATGGTATGTCATTCCCCATTGTAATATCCCCATAACAGTTTCAGTGTAAGAAAAGGCCCAAATCCCCAAGTCTGGAGGCACTTTGAGGATGAGATCAGGAATTGGAAAGCCTAGGTGAGATTGGAACCATTTTATTTTTCAAAGAGGGGATAGAAACGTCTGCAGACATGGCCCAAGAAGAAACAATTGTTTGGTTCATATAATATACTAAGCCATAATATGGCTACTTTGGTTTTTACTTTAAAAAATGGAAAAAAGGGGGGGAAGGATAAAAAAAATTAAAAAATCATACTACATACAAAAAATATATTCAGCTGAATTTTCAACTTACTCATTAAAACTTGAAATGACATGAAATTGTTAGTTTTCCCACTGCAATGATATTCCATTGCACTATCAATTTATAAACAGAAAGCATATATCTATAATCCAAGATTTAAATCCTGAGTAATTTGGTATTCCCAGCATTGAATAATTTTGTCACTGCATCTACTTTGTAGAATAGATTCCCACCAGAGGAACACGTCACAAAAAATTTTTTTTTTCCTCCAAGCCTTTCTCAGGATGTTTTGGGTGGCTTCTTTCAGTTGGGGGTAATTATGTTGCATGTTATTCCCTCATATGCCTGTTGTAATGTATACCTGTTAAATAATACTGTTTGTTCAATATATAATGTAGTCTTTTAAACTTGTCAAGCCACTAGGAATTATTTTGGAATTGGGTGGCCTGGAAATCTGATGAATAAATAAATAAATAGCCTTACCACTCTTTCGGTGGATTAATTCTAGTGAATGGCTTGCTCATCCAATCATAATTAAATTGTGCACATATGATTCCTCTAATGACACTGCCTCCCCATCACACACTCTTCCTTGTATATACGTTGTGTACATGGCATGCACAAGCAGCTTCAGGCCATGTTCAGGTTGAGTGTGGAAGTCAATGGAAAAAAGGAGAAAAGGAACGAGATTGTCAGAACTGGGACAGATCTGGAAAAAGAGGGAGTACAACTCAATTGTCAAGTGCCTGCTTATACAGAGTGTCCCAAGGCCAGTTCTTGGCATATTCTGCTGCAAAAAATCAAGCAGATGGGAGACAGAAAACTTATAGATTTAGTCATTAAACACTGCTGGACTGGATGGACTGAGATTCTGTGGCAGTTTTACGAGTAAAGATAATAGTATTAAATATCTTAAATATTTGGCACTGGACTGCATAATAGTCTGTAAATCTTCCAAGTTCCACCCTATTTCTACTTTTCACAATATTTTAATTTCCCAGATTTCAACAATGATGGTATTATTGATGAGGAAGATCTCCAAAATGTCATCCGCAGATTAATCAATAAGAATAACCTCAGTGAGGAAGAAATTGTGTCTCTGGCGAACCATGTAGGTAATTCCTTTCTTTTACAACAAACCTTGAGGTTTCAGTGACTGAAGCCTTAGCATAAAATTGTTTTAGATGGTTTAAATATCTTTTTCAGTAGAACCTGGGCATGAGAGACAGAGCTCTTCTGTCTTCTAATGGCTGTCTCCAACCTGGTACCTTCCAGCTGTGTTGGGAAGCCAATGGCTCCCTGGGACACCTGCGAGTTGTAGTCCAAGCATATGTTGAGAATGAGATTGGAAAAAGAAATCCATTTTGGAGCACAAAAATAAAACTCTTTTATGTTGACTAATATGAAACAACAGAAATATTATTTCTATATAATACATGCTTTGTGTTTGAAACAGATTTTGGAGGAAGCTGACTTGGATAATGACAGAATGCTCTCTCTAGCAGAATTTGAACGTGCCATGATAAAGTCTCCAGACTTCCTAAAGTAAGAACAATTCCCTATCCCATCCACAATGTAGTTGAGCTTCTTTGTTCTCACATGCTTCAAATCCAGCTCTGAAATCTCTCATTCTATAATGTTTTATGTAATTTCTCCTATAAAAAAAAAAATTCTGCCAATTTTGTACTAAGCTATATCAGACGTAATGCTACAGAAAGCCTGGCCAAGGCAGCTTTGACAGATTCCTAACATAGGGAAGGGAATATAAGAAAAATTAATACTGGAGACTACACTAAATGTCAGGGAACAAGATGGAGAAAGCTATTGTTTAGCTATTGTTTCCAATGTTCACTACAAGAATTTTTTTTTTTTTTTAAATAATTCCATTGGCTTTTTCTTCTGTAAACTGGATGGTACATAGCATTCAGGATGGACTACCACCCATTTTTTTGTCCCTAAGATAAAAAATGGAGGCATTAGATTTGTTTCAAATGTTGTCCATGTTGGAATCTTCAACAAATGTGGGACTACTAAATGTCCAACTTACATTGTTCTGAATATTCAAGCTCAGCATTTTTTTAGCTCAGAAAATTTTCTAGCCCTTCCCAAAACAATTATTATTACGATTAGAAGAACCTTTATCCAGGCTTCACCTGACTATGCAAAATGATTAAAAGGAATCAGAAGTTTACCTTCTGACTGCCTATCAGCTTCACATCAGCATATTAATGCATTTATACATATATGTCATTAAATCATAACTCTACTAGAGCAAGAACTAAGGTATTTTTAAGTGATGAATCCTTGGAATTCAGATTGGCTCAAAAAAGTTCAAATTGTGACCTTAGGATGAATGACTTGACATTACATTTCCAACCAAAGATGTCTTTTATACTTGGGCTTCATCAGAAATGGAGCACGAGACTGCGATTAACTACTTCCTTGACACCATATTCTTTATTACCTCTTTATTTTCTGGAGACTTAATTGGACTTCTCTTGGCTCCACTATATTCCTGAAAACCCACAAGGTGCTTCAGAATCTGTCCCTTCTTTGGTTCTCCTAGCTTGTTTTACTAGCTTATGGTTTGCTTGGTACTGAATGTAGGAGTCGTGGTGGCAGAGTAATTAGAGTGCAGTATTGCAGCTAACTCTGCCCAGAGTCTGGAGTTCGATCCTGACCGAGCCTTCCATCCTTCTGAGGTCAGTAAAATGCGGACCCAGATTGTTGGGGACAATATGCTGGCATTTGTAAACCAGAGAGTGCTGTAAAGCACTATGGAGTGGTACACAAGTCTCAAGTGCTATTGTTATTGCTATTATGTTTAGAGAACATGAGCTATTTATCTCTAATCTGATTTTGAAGCAAATAAAGGTGACTGTTTCAATTTCTTAATGATTTACTGGATAAAATGTCAGCTAAGTGGCATCCCATTGAGAATACCTTAATGGCAGGATTCATAGGATAACTGTTCAAAGTATACTCCTAAATGTATTGTACAGTAATGTGTCGAATTGACCCATATACTTGGTAATATCTTTGGTTAGACCTTAAGCTTTGATGCAGTCCACATTGTCAACACAAAGTTTAGGCATTTCCTGAAGAAAACAGAATTGTGGGGACAGGAAGCAGCATTGCTATACAAGGTAGATCTGATTATACATGAGTTTAGTAAGCTGTCCCAAGAACAAACTAAGGAAGATAGAAATAATTTAAAGAGAACTGAGACCTAGTCCAGAAAACTAATTAATGTTCTTTCTAGATCCTTCAAGATCTACTTCTGAGAGACAAGAATGTGACAACATGGGAGATTCAGGATCTTGCAACTGGACAGGCACAAGATAACAAACGTAGCTCTAACACTGCCATGAAAGATCAGATAGCAAATCAGTCCATGTATTTTTGCAAAGAATATGCAAATAAAGAATGATTCTGAGAATGGGAGGGAAAAAGTCATTTATCTAAGTTTGTCTTTTCTTCCATCCAGTGCAATTATAGAGAATGACATTTTCATAGCAATTGTAAGCAATTTTTGTACAGGAAGAGAGGGAGGATTTGGCAGTACAATGCACTTAACTTTCTTTATAATAAATTCCTCTATACTAAAAAGGAAATAGTTTTATTCATTACTGCTTTATTTAGAGGTTTTCTAACCAATTCTTAACCACAAAAGCTCTCAGTGTGAATACCATATCAGTTAAAAGAAGCAGTACCCTCTAAACCTGAAGGCACAATAGGAACAATAAAGTAAGCAGAGATGAAATAACAAAGACAACAGAGAAATTAGAGGTAGTCCATGGCTTATGACTATAATGGAGCCTATTACAACATCACAATTGTAAGTTGTGATGTCATAAAACACCTACATGACCAACCAGATTTTACAACCTTTTTTCAGTGGTTGTTAAGCAAATGCTGCCACCATTAAGCAAATGACTCATTATGAGTCAGTTTTGCTGAAAACCAGAAGTAAATGCCAGCTTGGGCAAAAATGTCATAAAAAGTAGTCACATGATTGCATTTGCAAATGTCCACAAATGCAGGCTGGTTGCTACACACCTGGCACAAATGTCATGTCACCATGGGATAGGATCCCGACTGTCAGAACTTCAGAAATAGGTCATAAGTACCGCAGGGAGTTCCATCATAACTTCAAACAATTGCTAAGCAACGAGTCCTAAGTCAAGGACTACTTGTATTCAGAAACTTGACATTGAAAAGAATTGCTCAAAATTTAATAAGGGTCCAAAACATCAGGAAGGTCACTCTTTCTCTCCAAGAAGTCTTCCGTTTCTGGGGAAGAAAAGGTAGACTTAAGATAGCTCCACATTTTGTGAAGCTGATGATTGTGACCAAGAACAAGAAACTGATGAGTAGCTTGGTTCCTTTGACCATCTCTGAAGAAAGAGAGTGGTACAAGACTGCTCAACTCTCCATACTGGACATACCAAAAAATTGGGCGAGGCTGTAGAAATTAAGAAGGAAATAAAAATGCCAATTCAAAAGAGTAATTGGAATAATTTCTACCTGCTGGACTTATGAAAGAAGCTTGTTGAAGTTTGAAGAAATTCAAGACAAGGAGCAATGATCATTCCAATGAATTAAAGACAAGATTGTTTTATGTAAAAAGATGGAATATAAAGGCTTATTTGATCAGGATTAAATGGGATTTGTTGTTATTTTAGGATTCCTTCTGGATTTGCTCATATCTCACTGGAAACATTGTGTACTGGATTTGCTTATAAAGAATTGAGATACAGAATGATGAGTTTTATGTTTGTTAATGAATGTGATTATTTTAGGCTTGGTACTAAAATGCCGGGAACACTGCTAGATATGTTACAATATATGGAATATATGCAGAATAACAAAATGAAAACTCCATGTTCAGAGATAGCATACCCTGAATACCCTCTGGTTATTCACTTTTTGAGATTTTGTGCATGTGTACCTGCATGCCTTCAAGTCAATCTTGATTCCTGGCAACTACTTGGAAACGTCTCTGTAGTTTTCTTGGCAGGATTAGCAAAGTGGTTTGCCATTGCCTCCTTCCTGGGGCTGAGAAAAAGTGATTGGCCTGAGATCACCCAGCTAATTTGTGGCTAAGACAAGATTAGAACTCAAGGTTTCCCAGTTTCCAGTTGGCATTCTACACCAAATTGATTCATATTAGATTATTAACTTTGACTAATTCAGAATTTTCAAATACCAACAATTCATCCCTTCGGTCAGGGAAGAAGGAATAAGCTAGTTTTACCTTGTTTATATAGAAAAAATAAGCGTGAAATTGAAGCCAACATGGATGAATGACACATGATATGGGTTAACAGCTGATCACCTCCAGTACTTCAGTTTTTATGGAATATTGTATAACACAAGTATTCCTCGGCAACAAGACATGGTGAAGGAGTAAAAGAAAATCAACTTTATGATTTCCCATTCTTCAAACTTTTTTACTCCCAAGCTCTGACTTTCCTCTCAAGGGCTGGACAGGAATGGCAGCATTCTTCACTCAGGCTCTGAACTCAAAAAAGCTGTCTCGGACTTCTCTCTCCTGTGAAGTCACTCTCTTTCCTGAGGGGAAAGTCTGATATGTCCGTAGATTCTCTGGCGAGATGCGATGGAGGTGCCACATTGTTTTGGCACTCAGTGGTGGGCTAAAGGAAAGGGGGTGAGAAGAACAAGCACACAATGGAGACATGGTTATATCACTGGTGACTGACCCCAGGAAGCATAACATGAATGTAATAGAATCTCAGATGATGAATTTTGGGGGGATCCTGGAGGAAACGAAGCTCCCAGTCTGAAAAGGGATCCTGGTTGGAGTTCACCTGAACTGAAAATATTATTTATTCTGAGAGCACTGTTAACCCAAATCTCACTAGACATTCCAGCAGCACATAATAATCTGAATTGGTTAACCCAGGGGTAGGCAACCTTGGCTCTTTTATGACTCGTGGACTTCAACTCCCAGAATTCCTGAGCCAGCTTGGCTGGCTCAGGAATTCTGGGAGTTGAAGTCCACGAGTCATAAAAGAGCCAAGGTTGCCTACCCCTGGGTTAAACATTGCTTGTGTGTGTGAATATAAAGTTTCCAACTTCTTAGTTTAGGAAGTATCAGTATCCAATGAGACCTTGCACCATAAGTATACTGGCAAGGCCCTAAGAAATCATCTCCTTCCAGACTTCTAGAGCAGGGGTTCCCAACCAGGGGTGCTTGCACCCCCTGGGGGTGTGAGACGATATTCCAGGGGGTGCGAAAACTTGGCTTTTCAAAATTATAGTGTATATGCATAATTTCTTGCCATTACTTCGAACTTTTGTAAGGGGTGCAAGAATATATCAGAAGCATTCTAGGGGTGCGGGGTATAGAAAAGGTTGGGAACCACTGTTCTAGAGGAAGAAATGGCAGACTGAAGATGGCTCCACAAAAGAGTGGACTGACACCCATTGCAGAATGAAGAGCCATTGAGTAGAGCACCACTTCTATAATTCCTCTCCAGACAAGAGGTCTTGAGATCACCCATAAGTGCTCCAGACAGCTGTTCCTTGTAAGGAGACTGCAAGAATTCCCCTTTTTTCCTTTTCTGCACCTTCTACTTTGCCATTTTTCCATATATATGTATGTACAGTATGTGTATATGTGTGTGTGTGTAATTGTCTGTCTATCTGTCTATCAATCATCAAAATTGTCTCCTTCCACACTGACCAACAATAAAATACACATGGCGATCACTACTCAGGAAATGTGTTCCATACGCAATGGCTTTGGTAACAGAGAACATAGATTTTCAGCTGTCCTTTCTCTCCAGATGTTTTTTCTTAGAGAACTAGGTATGCAAAATCAATTGCTTTGGTTTAGATGTTACTACAACATGCCTACTTGGATAAATTACTTTAATCCTTGCAAGGCTGAGCCTGTTTGGAACTAACCTTCTGGGGTTGGTTAACTGTTTTGTGTGCATGTTTCTACTACACAACAATCCCCTAATGTGAACATGGTCAACATGTTATTTATAATTGGTCTATTAGGCTGAAGAAAAGATGGAACAATTTAATCAATTTAATTGGTCCAGTTTGACACATTTAATTATTTTTATGGATTTATTTATGGATCAAAAGAGTTGATGAAAACCTGTTATCTTCACGCTTCCATCTCTGCTGGTAAAGCAGCACACTGCAGGATTATACTCAAAAGTACCTAAACAAAGAAACTTTGCCACAATATGATGCCCTCCCCCCTCAGCTGTCCTCGAAGGCCAATACCAGAAGATTCCTTACTTGGACAGACAATGTCCGGTGACTCTGGACATGGAGCAACAACAGAGCATGTGCTTCTCCAATGTCTGCACTACTAAGAAAGTGGTACTACCCCCATCTCACCATTACTACATAAATGGCCAGGGCGTGCAGGACAACTTTAGACTACCCTGTTGTTTTCAAATACCAACCTTGCTTACATTATTGTCCGGTTCTTCAGCAATGCTTAAAATTCATTGGTTAATTAACTGACCTTGTGACTCAACTTTATAAACTAGATTTAAAAAACATCTAGCCTGCCATATTAGAATGCCTTGTAACTTGTAGATTTCCACCTTTTATGTTCCCCTGCACCTATCTAATGCTTCTATTCCTTCTTTTAGATTCTTTTAAACTCTCACTATATGTATATTCTGCTGACCATGTGAGACATAAATAAATACATTTTTATGAACTTGCTTCAGAGATGAATAATGCTGATTCAGAGATAAAATTTGAAAGGAAATAGAATTATACTACACACATTCCTCATTTTCCCTTTCAAAATTTCAAATATATCTGATCTGTTTCATATATGAAAATTCCTGATTAAGAAAAAGAAAAAAGTGAAAATGAAGAAAAAGATGCAGTCATCTGTGAAAGAAAAGACAACAAATATAAACAGCTTTTTGAAGTTTTTTAATTAGATACTGTGAATGTAAAATAGAAAAAATATTTTACTTCAGTTTTGTAATAATAATAAGAAACACAATCACTTTTCTAAGTGGATGAAATACTCAAAATAGCAAGATTATATAGTATGACAGTTTGTTTTAAAATATACCACAGAGTTATACTTTAAATCAGCTAAGTATTCCATCCATCGTGTCATTCCATCCAGTGAATGGGTGAGTATGAAACAGAGTTAGCAAGATAATTTATTCCATTCCTCAGTAATATTTTTGAAAATAGGAACTCCAAATCAGAGGCGGAACTCTAAAGACACTAACATTAATGTACTTGTTTTTAATAAGAAATATAAAAATCACATTTTTTCACTGATTATTCATGATAAATGTTTTTATTACAGTTAGGGAACTTGTTTGGATTCTATTTTGCCTATCACATGCATGTTTAATGATATATTTCAATGCAAGTGAACGTAAATTTTCAAGTATCTCTATCGTATCTTACAATTTACAGAAGCTCCTACAATACTTTATATAAAGAAACTGACGTGAACCCTCAAGATTTTTGACATAAGTAGTCAAAACACATTAAATGTAATTTCATTTAAATGTAATTAGAAGTGTAATTTGGGGCTTTGTTCTTTCTTTTCAGATTCAATTAGCTGCATTCCCCCAACTGACTCCATCTGTGTATAACTCACACAAGGTCAGACTATGGGGAATTGTTTCATTAAAAAAAGTAATAAACCTGCTATAAAATGCTAGCCTACAGCATAATCTTTTATTTCCTAGAATAGTACTGGGTTCCATCAGTATTCTTAGAAAATAAAAATGACATGTGCTACAGCCTAGCCCTAGACCATGTATACCCCTAAGCAAAAAAAAAAAAAAAAGCTAAAATTTGTAGGAGTATTCCTGGAAAATAAGGCATTGGCAGGGAACATCCTTGCCATTACCTTCTAGTAAATGGTACTTACCAGATTATCTTCTGGTAAATGTTATTTATATTCTGGTAACACCCACTATGACACACATTTAGGGACCATACTACTAACTGGATATTTCTGAATAAAACTAAGAATACTGCAATTAAAGCCCATGCCTTAACACTTAATTATGTCCCTAAATGTTAAGAATCTTAATACAGTTGTTTATCCTTTGCTTATTCTATATGGTCTCATCTGTAGATTTAACTTAGAGCTTCTTATCCTTAGGGTACAATTCATATTAACACAGAATATGAGTCCATTAGGGAGATGTTAGTGTGCACGGATGTCTTTTTTCACTTACCTCATAGCTGTTCGATCGGATTTTGTTTTTCCAACTGGATAATAGGAACTACCACATTGTACCAGCAGAGGGCACTCATGAAGTATGAGAAAGTGAACAGTTTGATTTATGCTCACTTTCTATTTCTTCAAGTGTATCAAAAGAAATACAACATTATAAATATGTAAAATGGAGAAACACATGATTCTCACAGTTATGCCTCTATGCAAAAGCCTAGTCAAGTAGCTGTAGAAGATTTATACAAATGAATTCAAAAAGCACTCTAGAAGAGATAATTGAGAAAAGGAAATTTCGATTTGTTGTAAGAGAGCCCCAACTTTGATAACTGTGGGCAAACTCCCAGTTGCAAATAATGTCAAGGAAAGTTAAAGTGGGCATAGCTGGGCATCATCCAACAACTCAGGCAAGGTTTGGGGCAGACATCTCAGTGGTAAAGCAAAGTGTTCTACTTACTCAACTGGCATGATATCAGCCAGCAGGGTTAGGAATAGATAAGGTCCCAAAGGTGCTTTCTAAAAGGCAACTGGACTTCTTTGGTTTTTTTCCTTGAAAACTTTTCACTTTTCATCCAAGAAGCTTCTTCAGTTCTCTGAAGAGCTGAACTAAAGAACTGAGAACTGAAGAAGCTTCTTGGATGAGAAGCAAAACATTTTCAGTGAAAAAAACCAAGAAAGTCCAGTTGCCTTTTGGAAAAGCATCTTTGGGACAACCATGACCTGGATGATTGAGAATTGCCATAGATGAATAGATAAGGTATATAACTGCCAAATCAAGGTAAATCTATTTTCTAAAATCATATGCAAAATTCAACATCCTACCAACTGTGACCCCAATCCCTGTCCCCACTTTACAATGCCTTGGTAAGGCCACACTTGGAATACTGCATCCAGTTTTGGTCACCACGATGTAAAAAAGATGTTGAGACTCTAGAAAGAGTGCAGAGAAGAGCAACAAAGATGATTAGGGGACTGGAGGCTAAAACATATAAGGAACGGTTGCTAGAATTGGGTATGTCTAGTTTAATGAAGAGAAAGATGAGGGGGGACATGATAGCAGTATTCCAATATCTCAGGGGCTGCCACAGAGAAGAGGGAGTCAAGCTATTTTCCAAAGCACCTGAGGGCAGGACAAGAAGCAACGGATGGAAACTAATTAAGGAGAGAAGCAACCTAGAACTAAGGGAAACTTCCTGACAGTTAGAACAATTAACCAGTGGAACAACCTGCCTCCAGGGGCGGTGAGTGCTCCAACACTGGAAGTTTTTAAGAAGAGACTGGACAGCCATTTGTCCGAAATGGTATAGGGTTACCTGCCTGAGCAGGGGGTTGGACTTGATGACCTCCAAGGTCCCTTCCAACTTTATTATTATTATTATTGTTGTTGTTGTTGTTGTTGTTAAAAGTTCTACTAGATCAGCAAGCTATTTATTTTTCCAGTGGCCAATCAAAGGACTTCCAAGCAGGATGGGCAATGCTTCACTTAATAGTGGTCAGTAGCATGTAAAGTCTGAAACTTGATGGTGCCTAGAACAGAAGACCCAACCTTTTCGCAACATCTTAACTGCAAAGCTTGATGGACCATGCAAGCCAGAATTAGCAATGTGGAACCTGCTGGTATCATAGCATAAGTCAGGGGTCCTCAACCTTGGCAACTTTAAAGACTTGTGGACTTCAACTCCCAGAATTCCTCAGCCAGCTTTTAAGATGTTGCTGGCTGAGGAATTCTGGGAGTTAAAGTCCACAAGTCTTAAAGTTGCCAAGGTTGAGGACCCCTGGCATAAGTGACTATCCCAGGTGACACATATAAAATCCTAAAAGTAAATAAAAAGAAATACAAAATAAAACTTGCAAGATAACTCAAAATTTCCTGATATTTTCAACAAGACTATTAAAACTTTCACAGAACTTGGCAATTCTTTAAAAGAAAACTTTGTGCTGAAAGCCTGTGCCACTTGCTATACCTTCAGGCATCACAGACCACAGATCGGTACCTACTAGCTCAGGGTGAAGAACTGTAATAGAATCTTCTCCTCACCATATTTTTTTTTTTATTGCCTCTTTAAATTATCCAAGATATTACACTCTGTAATAGCAAATACAGGAATTAAAAACTGAGTGAAATAATGAATTTTCTGTCTACTACTCAAGGATTGCACTGAGCAATCCAATATTTTAAGGTAAGCAATTTAATTCTATTTTTCTACCCACCCAGTTACTTTAATTCAGTAACTGAATTATCCTCGTCTGTTGTGTAGGGCTTCTGAAGGTTTCCAACATCTGGTCTGCAATCTTGTTTCACCATCCTGTCATCCCAAAGCAATAGAACTACAGTCCCACGACAGCACCAAGTATTAGTTACAGCAGGAACAGAAATTCTACCCTCTGTAAAACATGGAGGACAAAAATACATCGTATTTCCTGCCAACACACAAAGCCATAAAAGTAAGTACAATCTGTGGCAGAGCAACATGCCCTAGAAAAGTGCTCCAGGGGATTGATCAATCGTGATTAATGCTTGTGTGCCTTGGAGAGGAATAACAAAACAGATTGCTTTGGAATGACAGGCCAACAGGCAATACTGGATTCATTATTTAGAAAGATACAAACTAGGGAGGTGTATTAAAAGCAGAAATCAGTCTGCTGAAGTGGATGGACTTTTCCTATACACACACCATGAAGTCAGTTTGCAGCAGTGAAAATCTAGAGAACAGCCACTAATATTTTTTCAGCAGGTTTCTGGTTTTTATAGCAGTATGGTAAAACATTAAGATTAAAACATTAAACTCAGAAATATTACGTCTGCTGAATTTCCTATTTATATATACTATTTTATATCAGTTCAAGATACTCTCACCATTATAAAACTGCAGATACCCAGCTTAGGCCTTAGGACAGGGGTAGGCAACCTTGGCTCTTTTATGACTTGTGGACTTCAACTCCCAGAATTCCTGAGCCAGCTTGGCTGGCTCAGGAATTCTGGGAGTTGAAGTCCCCAAGTCATAAAAGAGCCAAGGTTGCCTACCCCTGCCTTAGGGCTATGAGATCCGGACTTCAAAATTCTGGATGATCATTATAATGCATTAAAGGAGCCCAGGTGGCGCAGTGGTTTGAATGCAGAATTGCAGGTTGACTCTGCCCACTGCCAGAAGTTCGATCCTGACCAGCTCAAGATTGACTCAGCCTTCCATCCTTCCAAGCTCAGTAAAATGAGGACCCAAATTGTTGGGGGCAATATGCTGACTCTGTAAACTGCTTAGAGAGTGCTGTAAAGCACTATGAAGTGGTATATAAGCCTGAGTGCTATTGCTATTAAAGAGTTTATATTTTCTTTCTCTCTTAGCTACCATCTGTAGTCTATATAAATAATTAATCTCTCAACCAAGTACTCCTTTTTTCACCTAACATATAAAAAAATCAATAATGTAGCAAGTGCAAATCAGGCACTTTATAATACAGACAACCAGATGTCTGACAGACAAATGAAGGAATTGGAACATAAGAAGTGACCTACAACATGCTTAACCAAACCTTAATAATGATTCAAACTTTCTCCAAGATCTGTCAAGTATACCTAGAACCCTTGCACAAATACAGTCCTAGCAAGGGTTTCTGATTACAATTACCCCTTATTGGCCAGCCAGGTATCAGTAGGCATGCAGCTAATCAATGTTTGGGAGACATATTTTATGCTGTCAGGCTTCGACAATTCTGTAATATAAATCCTTTTTTCCTTCCAGTACTTTCTTTGACCAATTAAGTGTATTGTGGGAACAGATATTAATTTGATTAATTCAATTAATTACATTTGTTATACCCACCATTCCCTTAAACTCTGTGTAGCTTATAAAATCCCAAAGACAATTAAAGAGAATGACAAAGTTGCAGACTTGAGTTCACAGCAAATGTTTACATTTAAAAACTTAAGGCTTTCTTCGTAATATTCAGGTGGCATTATGCATCACTACAATCTGCTCTTTAAATTCATTCTTTACACTGCATAAATGGTGTGAAATCAAGCAAGTCAAACAAAATAATATTGTACATGGGCACAGAATGTAGGCCGAAATATAAATTTAGAAGAATGGGAAAAAGTATGGAACAAAAACTGCAAATTAACATTATCGACTGCATATAAAGAAAATCAGTACAAAATGCTTTATAGGTGGCATCTAACACCGGCGAGATTGGCTAAGATGTACACAAATATGAAACCGGACTGTTGGAAGTGTAAATATAAAGATGGAACATTTTATCACATGTGGTGGCAATGCCCTAAAGCAAGGAAATACTGGGAACAGATAAGGAGATGGCTACAGGAGATAACAGGAGAACAAATTGAATTTAAAGCTGAATTATTTTTATTAGGAATAATTAATCAAAAGATAAAGAAGCAACTCCAATATATTATTGTACACATAGTAACAGCAGCACGTATTGTCTATGCTCAATGCTGGAAACTAGAAAATATACCAGCTAATGATATGATTATCCATAAGATATTAGAATGTGCCGAGATGTATAAGCTTACGCTAGAAATGAAAGGCAAGGAAGAAACAGAATTTTATGAGGTGTGGGATAAGTGGTATAATTGGTTAGAACAGAGAAACAAAAATGTATAGCAATAAATGTAAATAACTGTAAGAGATACATGACACAGTACTGTTAAAAAAAAATGTTTATCGTTTTGTAAATTGGAAAAATTAAAAATTAAAATTAAAAAAAAAGTTGTGAACCTTTAAAAATAATAATAATAATAATATTGTTCTATATGTAATTGGAAAGCAAAGGTTAATACACTATCCATTTAGCATATGTTCACCCAATCTTCGAATGTAAGTACTATCTGGAAGAAACATTGGTGATGAACACTGAAGTTAGAAAGTTTCACCAATTATGCAGGAGATGAGACACTGCATAGGTGATATATAATTACTGTGCATTCCACATTCCCAGGTAATTCTCCTAGGAAATTATATATTGGAAATTGAAATGTAACAGATAAAAGCTTGATACATTTTATTCAAGGAAATTTGAAGAAACAAGCAATAGAAAGAGAACAAAGATATTTTACAAACATTTTTGTAATTCTTTTAAATAACATGAATCAGTTTTCAGGTTACATACAACTTTACCTACATGATTTTTAAGAACATAACACCATCATAAACCCATTTGTCACAAAGCAATACTGACAAATGGAAGTAAGAACTCAGTTGTGATTAAGGACCTTAATTAAAGCAACACAGTATGGCCTAATACCATACTGACTGGGAAACCATGGACATTATAATTCAAGGAATATTTATATTTTTAGACTTGGATCAAGATCAGTTACACGGAGAAAGGTACTGTATGTTCAATTATAAAAGCAGAGAATTTCATTATAGGTAGTCCCTGGGTTACAATGACAATTAGGACCGGGAGTTTGCTAGTCACCAAGCAATGTGATAATAAAGCATAATGTCACATGACTACAATCTAGGTTACATTTTAATCCCAAAATGTGCAGGTCATTAAGTGAGAAACAGTTCTCAGGCAAAGAGTATAGGATACCATAGGAGGTGGGAGAGGCTGGGGAAGGCCCTGGGAGAGCCAGTGCAGACCATGCATGAATTGAGGGCGGCTGGGGTGGGCTTGGAAGCCCAGCAAAGGCTGCGCACAGATACTGTGGGCCAAAGAACTTACCAGAGTGATTTGTGACCTTCTCTACCAGCTTCCCCATTGACTTTACTTGTGGGAAGCTAGCAGCGAAGATTGCAAATGATGATCAGGCCTCTCTACAACACTGCAATTGCAAGCCAGACACCCTTATGCCCTGATTGCAATCACATGACCACAGGGGTACTGCAATGGGAACTCTGGAAACCAATCATGTGTACATTTTTTTCAGTGCTACCATAATTTTGAGTGGTTGCTGAATAAATGGGACATAAACCAAGGACTATCTGTAACAAAGTATACATAACTAGAGGCATGCAAAAATATTCAAACTTAAAATCCCTTTTGTTCTGAGCTGAGAAAAGTTTGGTCTGAGCTGGGAACACTTCCAGAATACAGGTAATGGTTTAGCAACCACTGTTGGCACCAGTACCCTTGGTTGCTAAGCAGAATGGTCGCTAAGTGAAATCATGACTATGCTCATAATCATACTTCAGCTTTCCTTTGCTTTACTGACCTGCGAAGGTTTTAAATTGCGAGGATTCATCATAAATTACTTTTTCATCACGGTTATCACTGTGAATGGTCACTAAATGAGGTAGTTACTATTTGAGAACTACCTATAATTATAACATCATTGAACCAGAATAGTTGTAACATCATTTGAACACTATTGATATGGTCAGAATACAAGTTTCAAATTCAAAATGTTTATTTATTTATCAAATTTTAAAAATGCCCATCTCCCGCATTTATCTATTCATTTTTATTTATTAAACTTCATACAGCAACTCTGGGAGGGTTACAATATAATAAAAAGTTAAAAAGTGCTAAAAACAAAATTGGTATTAAAAGATTAAAAGTTAAGAACCAAGACGATGGGCAGCCTGGGGGTGAGAATCTTCTCTAGGTTGTTGGCCACCCCCAACAGGTCCCTATCGGGGCCCCAAGCTAAGCAGCAGAGCTTAAGTTTTTAGGCTCTTCCAGAAGGCCAAACGTTTGGGGATGGGTCTCACCTCTGATGAGAGAATATTCCACAGAGCAGGGGCCACAGCAGAAAAGGCCCTTCTCCTGGATCATGCCAGCCAAAAGTTTTGGCCAACAGGACCCTTTCCCCTGAAACGAGTGGGGTGGGTTAGTCCCATTAATGTAAGGCAATTCCTCAGGTACCTTGGACTCATGCCATAAAACATACCAATAATATGTTTTGCATATCATAGGCCAGAAATCTTAGTTCATCTGAGCTTAGTTCTTGTAGCCCTAACAAACACCCAAAACAGTTTGCAGAGGTAAACAGAACAAATCAGAAGATACATTCATAGTAAATTTAAATAATCCAATTAAAATAAAACACAGAAGTTACAAGCAATACATATGCATATATGTACATGGTTCAATATATAATTGCATTTTCCAACAATAATTATTACATATTTTAAGAGAAACCTGTTTTTAAGGGAGCGGGGGTGGGTATTTTGCAAATACTAGAAAAGAAATAGATCCAAGAAAATGCCTTTAAGCGACCATAGTGGGGCATTCGTTCAAGAAAATATCTTCCCAATATATACAGGATCAAGGCAAATACAGATGGTCTTGACTTACAATCACAATTACAATTGGGACCAGAATTTCCATTACTAAGCAAGTGTTGAGTCATGCCCAGTTTTATGATCGTTTTTGCCATGGTTGTTAAGCAAATCCCTGGTGTTGTTAAGTGAATCACATAGTCATTAAGCAAATCTGTCTTCTTCCACTGATTTTACTTGTCAGAAGTTAGCTGGGAAGCTTGTAAATGGTGATCACATGACCCTGGGATGCTGCAACAGTTGTAAATAAATGTCCCGTGCCATGTGCCCAAATTTTGTTCATGTGATACTGGCGACAGTCATTAAGTGTGAGGTTCAGTCGTTATTTTTTTCAGTGCTGTTGTAACTTTGAACAGTCGTTAAACGAATGGTTGAAGTTTATATTTTATTTTTATTAGATGCTACAATATACTGTAAATAAATAGGAGACCCAATTCCCTCCCCTCCCTCTAACTCTTCCTTGAGATTTCAGGGCAAATCAACAGATTATGAAGAAATAAGCCACCTAGGTGTTTTTTTCTTTCTTACACTGATACGAGTAACATTTGCAAGGGAGAAATAGCAGATGGGCAAGTTTCTGAATTCTTCTGTTCTTCCCTGTAAATGTTTTTCATCCTCAGATTGTTATAATTTCTCTTTTCAATCCCCTCCCACAATATGATCGATCCACTTGTGATAATAGGCAGGGCTTTTTTTCTCATAGAACGCCCAGAACGGAGTTCCGGCACCTTTTTTGGATGGAACCTTGTAGGATAGGCAAGGCGGGTTGTATGATGTGTGTGAGTTCCGGCACCTTTTTTTTTTTTTTTACAAAAAAAGCACTGATAATAGGAATAACTAAGGATAAAATGGTATATTGACTTGGAATAGTTGACAAGCTCTCTTCCAAGCAAAAGAGGCCAATGTTTTCCAAATCAGATGGGTAGATTTCTACTAATATCTTTTTAATAATCTGGTAAAATGCTGGATTTCCTTCCCCCTCTAACATCTGTTCTCCGGTTTATTGCTATGGTGAAATGGGAATGTTATGTTACTTCAATACAGAATACAGGTCAGTGAACCAAAATGGTAAAAAGCAGAAAATTAACAAGTGATGCATAATACTAAGGGCAGAAATCATAGTTCAGTATTACTTTATGTGCTTTATACAGTGAAGATCCCAGATTCAATCAGAACTTAAGTAACAAATCTGGAAAATACATTTGTCTCCTTGAGGTTTTGGAGAACTTATTGCCAATCGCAATAGCTAACTATGGGAAATGAGGTGAACCAATAACTAATATAAGGCACCTTCTTATGCTAAAGATAGTTCTATTGTACTTTTTGCTTTCTGTTATTATTATTTAGTGTGTGGCATATCACACGTGGACTAGCAATATATTAACATTTCAACTAAATCTGCTTTCTGTGAGAATCTCACTGTACAATTCTATATAAGAGAACATAGGACTGCAGTGTTTTCTGTCACAATAACTTTGTCCATCATTGCCAATAACAAGTTTTTTCTCCTTTACAAAGATTTGGACAGCAATTAAGCTGTACAATATTTTCTGACTTTAATGAATAGTCTGAAGAGCAGGACAGGAGATAAGAGAATCTTTTCTTGGAAAAAAGAAACTTCCAGGGTTGAATTAACACATTTGAGACTATCTTTTTAAAGAACTAAGAAGAATGGAATAAACAAAAAAGAAATGTTTGAACAAAGACTAAAAAATACCCAAAATGATTCTGTTGGAATGATAATTAATGTCTTTAGATACACTACTGACTCTTTGATGTGTTTTTTTCCATGATGAATGGCAGAACAAAAATAGCAGGAAAAATATAAGGTGCTGTCTACCTTGTGCGTAAACACACTGCCTAAACGCAAAGAAATTGTTGCTTTTGTTAATGAATCTCAAAACTTTAGATGGATTTTAGATGACCATGAGGGTCTTAGAAGGGATTTACTGACATGATCCAAGTCACCTCAGATTATTTTAGACTCAGACTTGTTATAGATAGTCCTTGGCTTAGAAGCAATCATTTGAAGTTACAATGGCACTGAAAAAAAGTGATTTACAATCAGTCCCCACACTTACAACTATCACAGCATTCCCACAGTAATGTGATCAAAATCTGGTTACTTGGCAACGGACATGCATTTTTGATGGCTGCAGCATGCAGGAGTCATAAGATCACCATTTGCAACCTTCCTAGCCAACTTCCAACCAGTGACGTCAATGGGGGAAGCCAGATTTTGCTTAACAACTGTGTGATTCAACTTAACAATTGCAGTGATTCACTTAACAAGTGTGGCAAAAAAGGTCATTAAATTGGTCATGACTCACTTAACAATCATCTTGCTTAGCAAAAGAAATGTTGGTTCCAACTGTGGTCATAAGTTGAGTACTGAGAGCCTATAACAGAATAGCAGAGTTGGAAGAGACCTTGGAGGTCTTCTAGTCCAACCCCCTGCTCAAGTAGGAGACTCCATACCATGCCGTGGTTGTCCAATCTCTTCATAAATCTTCTACAATAAGGAAATTGATGAGTTTCTATAACACTTCCATAAACAATCTCAATATAATACCTGATTTCTTCCCCTCCACACCATTGTTTTTGCCCACTAGACTCACAGATCAAGAGGATGAGGATACTTGTCTCTTTCCTTCATAGGCAGCACAAAGTATGGTACCATGTGCAATGTCCCTGTCTTATCTCTGTAATGTTCACGATGCATCTGAGTAAGCTACAAATTAAAAATAAATTGGGTCAGGAGCATCAGTACATAGACCTGAGTTCTTTTGAGAATATTTACTTTATGTGTTTACTTGATTTCCAAATCATCCACATTACTGTTATGTAAGGGGTGGGGTGCTGAATCTACACAAGGGAATCTAGCACTTAGAACTCTATTCAACCATGATGCCTATCACTTTAGCAAGGAACTGAATTATCCTCTGTACATGATTGTTGTGAGGCTAAAACTTAATAGGGATTGGTGATTCTGCTAATTGTACTCAATTCAGTTTCTCATTTTTCCAGATGTATTTGCAGTGGTTTCTATTTGCACTGTCTGCATGCATTCAGTGTCTCCAAATCCACACAAAAATCTATGTGCATTTGCCAGAGTTGTCCATTTCTATACAAACTGTTCTTCTTCTTTGTGCACTTTTCCCAATGTACTCCTTTCCATTAGCACATTTTTTCTTGTAACATTATTTTATGCCAATTTTCCATCAATATGCATGTCTTTATGCATGTCTATGCACTTTTTAATTTGATTTTAATTTAATGTACTAATTACCTCCCTACACTTCCGTATGGTTTTGCACTATGTGTGCAGCATATGTTCAAAAAAATCATTGTTAAAAAATCCTGGCTTAGCATTAATGAACACAAATATCTGTAAAATTCTATTAGCCTTAAAAAATAACTGAAAATGAATGACCTTTTTGGTCACTTCTATTTTCTACAAATATATTTTTTCATATGGATAAACAAAAGCATTCACAGGATCCACCATTTTGCCAAAATGATGAAAGTAGCAATCTGCCATAAACTGTGTGTGCAACATCACAGTACATATATAGGAAAAGGGTTGCATCAGGTTGGTGCAATGCTACTTCACCATTTGCCCCCTCCCACTTGCCACCCCTGTGAATGTTCCCACAAGGGAATGCAGCAAGTTTGGAAGCAATGATTTGTAAGAAAAGAGAGAAAAGCTTGCAGGGAAAGGACTTCCTCTCTCTATTCTGTTATTTTTCCACTCAAAATCCCAGAGGTTTTTTTATTAATAAAATCCAAAGATTCATTGTTGCCATTTTCATGCAATGATGGGTTCAAACATCATACTAAATTCTAAATCTGGGTTAACAAAGAACAATTGCCATGTTCCCACATACCAAACAAATCAGATTATGGTTTAACACAATGCTCTCATTCATGCAACATGCTAACATCTAAATGAGATGGGCAGCACACAAATGAAATAAACAAACAAATAAATACTAAAAATAAACTGCAAACTGCCCATAATATGCTAAACTACAAATTACCCATTGCCACTGTAACCTAATACACTTGTTTGTTGTGCAAACAAAAATAGTTTGCTCCTAAAGCTGACAAACTATTAAGTAGAATAATGACAATCACAATAATCCTGCATTTTTACCTGACGTAACCTGTTTTTTCTCTCCCACTCCCCCTACTCTCTCTTTGTGTGTGAGTGTGTATGTGAAAGACAGAGAGAAAGAATGTGTAAATAGAAAGGGCTTTAAAATATTTTTAAGTTTTAATGTCATTACTTTATAGAATCACTAAGAAATAAAAGAAAAAGGTCTGAACAAATAGTGCTTCTTTTCAGTCCATTAATTTTGACATCCCACTCTTAATTATTTATAGATTGTTTAACTGCTGTGAATACACTGGCTATTGAGTAAGAAGAAATTTCCCTTATTTCCAGGCTTAAGAAGGAATAAAAATTAAATTAAATTCAACGTAGCAGGATCTGTGTATGCTGCTCACTTTTTGTGAGATGGACAGCTATATAATTTGATTATAAATAATAAATAAAATAAATCTACTTTGGCACACCTTTCTGTATTCAAAATGCAATTATCAACACCTACAATCAGGCAAGGCTATTTACGTGTAAACCCTCTACTTTTCCCACACAGCTTTGCAGTTGCAACTGTGCTCAGATTGGTATCTCATTTTGTCCCTTTTTAATATTTTTTATTTCTTTGGGTTTTTTTTATATTTTATTGTTTGTAGAAACTTAATAAAGTATATTAAAAAAAATAACAACAAAGACTGGGAACTAGAATCACAGGGCATGGCCTTATAATAAAAAGATCATAAAGTTAGAATGGAAATGCCCTTATGAGCTTCTCAGTAGCAATCTGAAAAAAAATATGCCATGCAATCAATTAGCTCAAGCAGGGGTAGGCAACCTTGGCTCTTTTATGACTCGTGGACTTCAACTCCCAGAATTCCTAAGCCAGCATGGCTGGCTCAGGAATTCTGGGAGTTGCAAGTCCACGAGTCATAAAAGAGCCAAGGTTGCCTACCCCTGTGGGATGACCCAGATGAAGACTGTTAAGAATACTGATTGCTGGCAAGTTGACTAAGATTCTGTTGAGTTTTCTCAAGAAGCACAAGCTTTCTTGTGATTGATGAAGGAGAAGAGAATGCAAAAAGCCAGGTTCTTGCTCCATAAAAATAGCTTAAACAGCACAGGAGTTCTCATGGCAGAATGCAGCAGTTCCTAGCAGCCTAGAAAGTGCAGAAGGCTTCCCTGAAGGGAGAACATTTGGTAACTTCTGAACTAATACAACAGCCTGCTGTAAGAAATCAGGCAATAAACAATCACTCTTGTCTACCCATCTGAATTATTATGTTGTCTTTTTCTATATTTTCTATTATCCCAACCCACCCTGTCTTCTGCACTTATTAAACCTTGTTTTTCCTTTACCTAATTGTCCCAGGACTAATTAACACAATCCACATGAACATGTGGTACAATTTCTCCCTGCCTGTATGTCTCCAACTGCAGAATATATCATTTGTTGATGTTCTGTCACTGAAACCTGTCCTCTTAAAAAGAGCTGCTTGTCAAGGGGGGGTGGAGGTAAACAGTGGTCAATTCCATTTTTTTATTATATACAATTGGATTTTCTACTTTCAAAATATAAAGGAGCCAATCTTTATTCTAACAGACCTAGGAGGAAACTTAAAAGTTATTTGTATCCTAGTAGATCTTTTCCCATAAATCTTAAAATGCTGAAGAACAGGCATAAACTGAAATGTAAAAGACTATTAAAACACAAAGAGCATTCAAGTTACATCTAGGATTAATATAAGTATCACCAGACTATTTGTGTGGGTTTTGTTTTAAAAAATGGAAAGCATTCATATATGCACAATATACTAGCCTCTAGACATACATTAGGGTACCTACGTCAAATAAAAAGAAATTATACTACCCAGAATAAAGTTAGTACTTGGTTCCGCTGATTGTCTAAACTGATTTAGCAAATCCTTCATTTAGCTAACTTTGGTTTTGCAGATTTTGAATATAACTGGCAAATTATCCGAACAGTGTTTCTATGCATGCAAGTGCGTAAGATCCCATTTATCATTTTATGCACACATAAAATGCATAAATGTCATATTCATGAATTACACATCCCATGTCATTTTAACAAACATTCCTTTCTCCCTCTTAAACTGTTTACTCTTAGACAATAATGAAATATCCCTAATTAGTTTAATGTAGATCATCTACATGACATTTTGAATTCACAATTTCAAATTATGTGTAATTGACCATGAGGGAGACGGTATGTCTTGAAAAGCAACTTTACCTTGTAGAACTCTCGCAGTTCTTCTGAGCGGTTCATATCCAAATTGAAACGAGAGTAATTAGGGGTATGTAGCCATCGATCCCAGCCTCTTGCCCTTTCCCCAATCACGAGAGATGGATCACGGGAGAAAAGGGTTGGGAATTGGCCTCCTTTGCTATAGGGACTATAGCTGGTTTCCATTGCAGCACTTCGGAAGTCTTGAAAATATTTCATGGTGGTATTTCCATAGGTGTCACCGAAGGAAAAGGCTACATTAGGGACATGGCCACGGTACCTAGAGAAAAAGGGGAGATCAAATTATACACTCATTAATTTATTCACCTTGATAACACTCATTATTTGCAGCATTTTGCAAACACTATAATTTTCATAAAAACAAACAATTATTACATCTATTTTTGCAAAGGCAGAATTAAAGCAGTTGATGGTTTCTTGGTTTGCTTAGACTAGTGCCACATATTATTTCTATGCCTCGTGTAAGTTTTCCTCTATGTAGACCTTTCTATGGGAACCTGTATATTTTACTTGAATCACTACTGAAAAATCAAGTTCTAATTGCTTGTAAAATATTCCTAATCAGAAATTATGCAAAACAGATTTTAAAATTCCAGTCTAACTTTCTTCTTCCCACCCCTCTCAATATTCAGCGTCTGAATGAGTTTTTCAACAATTACTTCATAAATTCCATATTTAAAAAGATTTAAGGATGCTATTCTGCTCAATTTACAGCCTTCACTAAGCCTGTGAACAAGGGAAAACAATCTAATTTTACATTATTCCTAAATGACTGTTGCTATGCAACACATTATTAACGACCAGTTTGCATCTTTCTCATATTGATGCTTTCTAGTAAGTGACCTCCATCTCAACAGTGCATTTAATAAGTTAATTGCATCATTTTTTTCTAAACAATTTTTCAAAGTAGAGGAAATTAATTACAGATATAAGACTCATATTCATACCATTCTTTTTATAAGCTATATATAAGCAAGATTTCCACTAGTGATTTATAGCATCTTTTTGAACCATCTAACCATTGCTATATTAATGTAACAGTAATGAGGACAGCATTTATATCACTTAAATAGTAGCTGAGTGATGGTAGAAGAGCAATAAGGGGAATAACGATAATCTCTTCTACAAGTCTTGATTACCTGAAATTTGTCATATTCCTTCTTTCAAATAAACACTTCTCAGCATCATACACTATGCAATTTGCATTTTAAAAACATATCAATAGTATTCTGAGTTCCTATTAATCTGCACGGTAGTTATCAAGCTCTCCTTAGAAGAATGAGTTGCTCAGCAATAAAATAGGAACACTTTAACAGTGTCACAAAAAAAACATTTGAAAATAATGGATTAAGGACTGGGAAATTCATTTGTAATATACAAAGGTGTAGATAAATAAAGGATGGGAATATAATTATCAGACTGGGCATTATCATAATATGAACGGGGGAGGGTCAGAAGTGAGGCATCATCGCAGGGAATTGTCGATATTTTGCTCTATTTTTACAGTATACCAACAGTTCTACTAGTTTATCCCTTCCCACCCATCTAAAAGCCTTTTGGTTTAAATGCTTTCTAACACATGAAACATCCTTTTTTCCGGACAAGGAAGCAGCTTTTTACAAATAAAATTTCATCTATTAACGTAGGTCTTCTGAAAAGGTATATAGAATGTCGCCGTCTTTTGCTGACAGGACAGTTCGGTCACAAATCGTTCCTCATCTTTTGTTCCCAGCGTCTCAGCCTCCACCCGCCTTCAAACCCTCGCTGACCGACGCCTCAAATCCCCCGCAGTCCCCACCTCACTAAAGATATTTGCCGGCCACCCACCCAGGCATGAGCCCCGGCGGCACATAGACCGCGTTGTTTTGAGTGAGGAGGGTCCCAGCGCTGCGTGAGGCCATAGCCACGATCCCTTCAGCGGCGAGGGACGGATCAAGTCACGAACGCTGCCCACTAGCGTGGCCGGGAATTGACAGCCTTAAGGTGGAGGCCGGCCTACTTAAGGCCGAAGCAGTCACAAACCAGTCGCCATGGCAGCCAAGAGGCCCTGGTTCCGCTGCACTGGCGCAGAAGGAGGCCGCTCCCTTCGCCTCCTTCACTTGCGCCCATCCTCCCGCGCTCCTCTCACCAGGAAAAAGTGGGCACGTGGCTCACACGCAGCGGCGAGGTGTGTGGAGCTTTTTAAATAAAGAAATGCAACGTGAGGAAATACGTCCCGAGTCATCTGTAGGATTTTATTCGGCATTTTAAAAAATCCCTAGAATTATTGCACCCGTACCTTGCAAACTGGAAGAAGAAGACACAATTAATTCCCAGAAGCGTGCTCGCTTATAAATGTGCTTAAAGGGTTGGACTAGAAGACCTCCAAGGTCTCTTCCAACTCTATAATTTGTTCTGTTCTTTTCTCAATTCCCGAAGCCAGGCAAAAGCCAGAGCAAAGGCATTGATTATTTGATAGGATACAGTCCCAAAGGTGCTTTTTCACGAGGCAACTGGACTTCCTTGTTTTTCTTTGAAGAAGTTTCGCTTCTCATCCCAGAAGCTTCTTGGATGAGAAAGCACCTTTGGAATAACTATGATCTGGATGACTGAGAATCTCCATAGACACAGTCTGAGGCATGTCATTGAAAGGGGTGTGACATTATACATAATGAGGAAAATCCCTCCTGCTTATTTATAGGTATTTGGGGAAAATCCAAGGTTTAGACCAGTGCTTCTTAACCTTAGCAATTTTAAGTAGGTGGACTTCATGGCTGGCTGGAGAATTCTGAGAATTGAAGTCCCACTTAAAGTAGCTAAGGTTGTGAAATAGTGGGTTAGTGTGGGAGTTCGATCCCGGGGTCCAGCGCCTGCTGGACGGACCTTGCGTTTGGTAGATAGGAAACACACGGACCACATGTTTCTTCAGGTTGATTCAGCATGCAAGAGCCCAGAAGGATCTGCGTGCTTCTCTTTTATTGGTACACTTACGTCACAGCAGGAGGTTGTAAAGGGTGGGTTTTGCCAGGAAATGAAACTTAACTCAAGAAATGGAAACTTAAAGGCATAAACGAAACCTTTAACTTAACTTAGGAAATGGAAACTTAATAAGGCATAAAGAAACCTTAAGTTATTGAAATGGTTGCAACATCTCCACTGTTTTTATTTTTTAAAGTTCAATCTCTATCCTACTCGTAGCCATCATCTGCATCCTCCGAAACAGAAGAGGGCAACTCCATAAGAATGCGAGATTCTTGCTTGGAGGCAAGAGCCACCATGGCTAAGTCTGATTCAGTATCGGAACAGTTGGAGTCCGTGTCAGACAGTGTCAGTAGGGCAACCTTTTCAAAGGGGTGGAATTTGGGTTTCAAGGGTTCATATATGTTGTTTGAGGCAAGCATAACATTAATCTTAGAAAGATTAGAATCCAGACCAATTAATCGGTCCTTGAGAAATTGCAAAAGGCGTGAAAAAACACATGGGCCAATCATACATAATATAAGCAAAATTATACAAGGTCCTAAAATAGCAGAAAGCAATGTAGTAATCCAGGGAGAGAAATTAAACATGCTTTGATACCAGGATTGTTGGGAGAACCTTTCTGTTCCCTGTCTTTTAATCGTTTGCGTAACTCATTCATAGAGTCGCGCACAATGCCAGATTGATCAGAATAAAAACAACATTCTTCTTTTAAGGCTACACACGTTCCACCTTCCTTTAAAAATAAAAGGTCGAGGGCACGCCTATTCTGCAAAACTACTTCAGCAAGAGACGACAAAGAAGTTTGAAGGGCAGAAATTGAAGTCTCAATGCGGGAAAGATCATCATCTATTTCTAGACTAAGTTTTTGTATTTGTTGTTGATTAACAACCAAAGCCGCAGCTCCAGTAGCTGCTCCTGCAGCACCTAATCCTAAAAGAACTGAAAGGGTTAGGGCTGTAACAAATTCACGTTTTGCACGTAGGTGGTATTCCGGTGGTTCCATAAGGGAAACAAAATCAGAGGGGGAATAATAAGTGATTCTAGGGACTAAGCGTACCTGAATACAAAAGGCTTTTTGTTGTATAAGGACATCCCCTGATACACAGGCTGTGGCACCTGTAGAGCAAGCCCAGATGGAGTTGTTGCCGGGGATGAAGAATTGGCCCTTTAAGCTGGCAGAGATATTACCATTACTCAAGGTAAAAAGAGAGTTATAACCTGCCGTATTTACACTGCCCGATCTTTTCTGGGTGAGCCAAACATCACATTGGTATTTGCCAGTGGTGATATTAGCACAATATTGAGAATAATTTGCAGGAATGTTTCCTAAGCAACAACCATGTCCCATAATAGAAGTAATGGTAATAGACGTTGAGTTCCATCTGCAGGAATCATCTTTTGTAGCATTCTTAATAGGTTCAATAGAGCCAACGGCGTCATAAAAGGGTGGAGTGGCTGATAAACAGAGCCAACAGTGGTCGGTTTGTGAAGAAGAATTAACAGCACTTTTTAGCAAAAAGGAAGAAGCATTGACAAGGTTAATCAAGGGATTAGGCATATTATGTACAACGGACTGTAAAAAAACAGGTTGAATGCTTTTGTTAGGACCTATAGGAGGGGAATGTGGTGACTGGATTGTGAGACGAATGGAAAAAACTCCGCCGTCGTCTTCAGAACCGCTCCATTCTCTACCACCCCAAGAATATCTGACAGCCCATTGCTCTGTAGTCAAGGTCTTTCCTTGGGATGTGAAGGTAATGTTCATTGGATTTTTCCGCTCACCACAACAATGCAAATTTGAAGGGCAGGGAGGAGAAGGGGGTTTGTCATTACTACGGGAAATGGCGATATAATCATTTGAGCGAGGGGCAGTCCAGGATATAGCGCCCGTAGAAACACAAGACCATGAGGCACAGTATTTATCCAATAAAGTGTCACATTGATATTTTTCCTCAGGCGTCTTTGGTTCGGGACAAAAATACAGGTCCCACCATGTTGCTTCTAGTGGAGAAGGTGTGCACGAACCTTGTTTGTCCCATTTGTTAGTTTGGAGAAATTTTGAAGCAAATTTGTTGACCCCGGTACCCATTTCGGCAAAGTCAAAATGTAAGATAGGGAACCAGGGCCATATTGTGTATTTGGAGATTTGGAATAATACCTGATTTTCAAAGTCACGAACAGTCCATGTGTAGTTGAGAGGTCGATGAGGATTAGGATCAGGAGATCGCCGTTGTCGAGAATGAATGATGCGTTGGTGTGAGCGAGGTTGCTTTGTGGAATGAAAGTGTTGTAAGTGAGGTGAGGTAAAAATACGGGCGGCCAGGTCTAGGAAGGAGCGGGGATGAGGAACAAAGTTGTAAGCAAGTAAACGAGGAGACAAAGGAGGTTTTGCATAGCTCGCCACTGATGCGAGTTCAAAAGAATGTGTAGTATAAGTACCATAGGATGAAAATCCAGACACATAATAGCGCCCCGTAGTCTCAGGGGTCACAAGAATAGCAAGAGTCATGTGACAAGGGTAATGAGCATAGGTGAGGGAAATAGAGGGAGATGGTGGAAGAGGAATGCCACGATTAGGATACTGAGAAAACACAAAGGGACAAAAGGATTGACCTCGGTCATAACAATGGAAAAGGGCAGTAGTATTGAGATCAAGAAAAGAAAAAAACAGGACCACAATATAGGCCTTTATGAAAATTTAGAGGAATTCTCAGGTGCTTTGTCATCATGGGAAGGTGCAGTGTGGACATCATGGGGAAGGAACTTGTCAAGAGTGTCATCAAAAGCAGGGTCCACATGATTGATGCAAAAGTGTTGGACCCCTGGACAATATGGGTGGTGCAATAGGCAGTTGTTACACCAATAACACACGTACATCCACACTCACAAAGGCAATGATGGCACATCCGATGGAGTTGGTGGGTTGTGTGGAGTGATGAAATATGGGCGAATACAACGAGCAGGGACCCACAAAACTCTGTCGGGTAGTTGAACTGCAGCGTAGCCTCTTCCCCAGGTGATGAGTTCGGCTGGACCTTTCCAAGTTGGATCCGGGAGCTGCCTGTAGTATACAAGTGGTCTTGAAGTTGGGACAACAGGTTTAGTAAAGTGTCGAGACGCAGCAGACAAAGAAGGAGTGCCAGTGAGATTTAGAAAATTGAGAGTATACAGACAAACATTTAACACGTTTTGCAGTGCCGGGAGGTTTGGGGGGCATAAGCCCTTGGACCCCATATAACGATCTAATGCATTTTTTAAAGTTTGATTTGCTCGCTCAACAATAGCCTGCCCTTGGCTATTGAAAGGAATTCCAAATTTGTGGACAATGGACCAGTGATGACAAAACTGTGAAAATTGTGAGCTGACATAAGCTGGGCCATTGTCTGTTTTTAATATTTTTGGACATCCCAGCACTGTAAAGGTACGAATACAGTGATTAATCACTTGTTTTGCAGCTTCCCCTTTTTGTGGGGTTGCCAAAATAAATCCGGAGAACGTATCTACTGTAACATGTAGATATTTCCACGGGGCAAATGGAGGATATTGAGTTACATCCATTTGCCAGGTATCACAGGCTTCAGTGCCTCTAGGGTTAACGCCCTGTGGGATACCTTTAGACTGTAGGCTACAGGTTGGGCATTGTTGAATTATGGCTGTAGCTTCAGTCATAGTGATTCCAAATTGTTTCATTAAGGCCTTCTTATTTTGATGAAAATAGCTGTGACTTTCCCCCGCTGTCATGGGAGCTGGCTGTGGAACTTTGATGACAACAGGTAAAAGTTTGCAGGCTTCATCGGCCATATGATTCCCTTCTGAAAGAAATCCTGGTAAATGTTGGTGACTTCGAATGTGTGCTAGAAATAAGGGATGGACACGATCATGTAACAGTGTTTGTAGTGAAAGAAAGAGTTTCATAAGGACAGGTGGAATGGAGGGAGACAGATAAGAGTCAAAAATGTTGTGAGTGATATGGGAAACATATAAGCTATCTGTAATGATGTTTAAAGGTTGTAAAGAAAAGGAGCTTAAAGCCAAAATAAGAGCAGCTAGTTCTGCTTGTTGAGCTGATTGTTGAGGCGAAGTTTGCTTTTTGTGCCATGTTCCATTGTATTGCCAAGTACAAGCACCATATGTTTTTGAACCATCAGTAAAAATGGTAAGACAGTCCTTAAGGGATGAAGGAGCAATAGGAGAAGAAAAGGAAATAGGGATTGTCTTGACAAGTTGTAAGCGAGGATCTGCGGGCAAATGACATGAAATATGCCCATGCCAGTTTAATTTTTTGTCAGATATTTGAACAAGAATGGCAGTGAATAGAGAAGGTGTTGATAAAATCACAAGGGAAAAGGTGTGTTGTTCAAGACACGGTCGACCCAAGTGGTCTGCAGTATTGAATTTATATGTTGGAGAGTGGTGTGATGAACATCAGTAAGATGTAAAGTGTCAGCAGGGTGTTTAAGTATAGCTAAGGCTTGGAAAAAGGGAGAAAAAACAGCCATGGTAAGAGAAAGATAAGATCGTGCCCAATTAAGTGTTCCTAAATATTGTTGAAGCTGCACTAATGTGGTATCCTTCTCTAAAAAAATGTGAGGAAAAATGGGTGTTGAGTGAGAAGAAAGAAGTTTGTGACCCAGATATGAAAAAGGTTCCAATTTGATCAAATTCCATTCAGATGAAACAAATTTTCATGAAATAGGAAAAACATTTACAAATCTAAGCAAAACAAATCAGTCATTTCTTTTGGTTGATGGATGTATATGTCTAACTAAACAATTTAAAACTCAAAAATTTGCAAAAGAATTGCCCAACGATTACTGCCTCCTCTTTCGAGTAAAAAAAAGAGCAAGCTGAAACTGCAAGAGTGGGCATCAAATTTCACATCCACCCCCCCTCCTCAACCCAGACTTCTAGGCAGAGGAAGAAGAAAAAAAATAGTTAAAACGAACAGCTGCCCCCCCTCTCCTTTCGCCTGTCCTTCGCTCTAAAAGCAATACAGCCAGCGAAAAACGAAAGAGTCAGGAGGGGGGAAAAGAAAAAGAAATTTTACAAAAATCTCACCACCAAAAAATTCACATGCATTTTTTATAAATTCTTTTATACCTCTTCCATAAAACTGTTCACATGCAAACTCATGCCATTGCATTCCCATGTTACAACAATAAAAACTACAGTTTTACTGTTCCTTTCACAGCGTGGGATGGGTGGAGGGGTGAGGGCTAACACACACACATTTACACCAGCAAATTAACTCATTCACTTCCATTCTGTTTGCTTACACCATTTCACATACAAATATTTCATTTCATACGTTTTCTAAGCAAACTTTTTATTTTTAATTAAGGCCTTTTTGTTTGTTGTTATCAAAGAGGGTTTTGACCCTTTTCCAAGTCTTGGAAATAACACAGAACAACACAGACAGACATATATACACAAATACCATTAAAACAACATTTATTTAGACATATGGCTTGTCCTGCAAGAAGCGAGAAAATCATGAGATGATTCCAACCGAACATGTGGTTTTTATAGGGCCCTTTAACCATCTCCTATTTTTCTCACCATTCCAAGTCCAAGCATAACGTTCTAGGAATTAAACATATATAAAACAAAACACACACATCAACACAAAGCACCACCAGACATTGTCTGACAGGGTTCAAACTTAACAGATTACAAAAGAGTTTCAAAACATTCCAATTGTTCAAAACGCATTGCAGAGGAGTGCAGTTTGAGTTAATTTATATCTCTAAATTGTTCTGAAAATTTATTGTTTGGTCTACCTCAAAATAGTTTGATGAAACGGAAGCATTGAGTGCGGCTGCAGAACTCTGCAGAACAGGATACAGGGTTGCCTGTTTCTGTTTTGGAGGAGAGAGAGAAGGATAGAGCGAAGAGGGGGGTTCTTTTGGCTGTGCCGGCTTTGGAGCGTCCTCCGTAGTAGGCACAGGTTGGGAGGAAGGGTCTGGGGATAGACAGTTGTTCCGTTAACTTTTTGCAAACAATTTGCCTTTCTGACTAAAGAGGAAAGTTCATCCACATGCTTGGACAGAACTCTGGAAAGCGAAGATCCCATACTTACGATTGATCAAGCCTTTACCAGGTGCGTAAATACAGGAGCCAGAGCAGCGTTTCCCTAGACAGAGAACACGCCGTGGAGTGAATCACGTCGTAGAGTGAATCACGTCGGGGTCACCAGTTGTGGGAGTTCGATCCCGGGGTCCAGCGCCTGCTGGACGGACCAGTGACGTATGTTAGCCTAGGCCAACGGACCTTGCGTTTGGTAGATAGGAAACACACGGACCACATGTTTCTTCAGGTTGATTCAGCATGCAAGAGCCCAGAAGGATCTGCGTGCTTCTCTTTTATTGGTACACTTACGTCACAGCAGGAGGTTGTAAAGGGTGGGTTTTGCCAGGAAATGAAACTTAACTCAAGAAATGGAAACTTAAAGGCATAAACGAAACCTTTAACTTAACTTAGGAAATGGAAACTTAATAAGGCATAAAGAAACCTTAAGTTATTGAAATGGTTGCAACAGGTTAGATTATACAGTATGTCCCAACTTGCATTTAAACTTTCTGGTTGGCATTTAGCATATGCACCCAAGTTGTAGCTGCCTGAGACTGTCATAAAGCGATAGATGTTTATGTTGTATACTACCTTCTTCAATGAAATGTTATTGTGTGAGGTTTGCTTCTGTGTTCCTTTGTTTTATGAAAGGTTTTTCTTGCGCATCTTTCTGGGTGCTGAGTAAGCAGAAGATGATTCATCAATTTAATAAATATCAATTTTTTAAAAATGTGATCTGGAAGCTTTAGATAGCTGAAGGGGGGGGGAAGCAAGAAAGCATTTTATGACAGCTTAAAAAATAACAAATGTATTGTAGTATAAATGTTAATGTGTTATGAGACAAAGGAGCTTTCATCCTGTCTTCTGACTGCTAGTTAATGTTCATGAATACAATCTGCTAGTCTACTGACAGTCTGTTTTACATAGTGGCTGTTAACAGTCCTTAGGATGACTCCTGGTTGTTTTTTTCTTGAGCTACGGAGTCTTTTGGTTTACTTAACATGCAAACAGACATGTGCAAGCAAACAATGAAACTCAGAGAGTTTCATCAACCATGAGCTACATATATTCTCTTTTACGGAAACACTTCAATTAGATAAGCCACAAATATTTTTCATGAAGAGTGCAATATAAGGTTTCATTTAAAAGTTTTTTGTCCTTATTCAAGTTATTTTAATAGTTGCTTTGTATTTTTCTATTATTATTCATATGTTTAGTTATTTCACCCTCTTCATGTTAGCAATGTATCATTGGAACACACACATTTCTTTTTGTATTGGGCATCTGTGGATCAATAAATAGCTTAATTCATTTTAGATAACAGTTTCAAGATTGTAGCCTTTGCAACTGACTCAGTATTACTAACTGAGGTGCCATTTCATACTCAGATTTACGGAATCCTTGGACATAAGCCATGGTGGTGCAGGAGCCATGATAGCGCAGTGGTTAGAACTCCCACAGCCAGGAGTTCAATCCTGACAAGTTCCAGGTTGACTCAGCCTTCCATCCTTCTGAGGTTGGTAAAATAAAGACCCAGATTGTTGGGGGCAATATGCTGACATTTGTAAACCGCTCAGAGAATGCTGTAAAGCACTATGGATTGGTATATAAGTCTAAATGTTATTGCTATTGCTATAAGAGGCAGAATAGAACTAATTTAGTTAGGCAAATGAGTATTATTTAAAATCTAACCCACTTTAAAGCGCCTGTTTACTCCTGCAAAGTTAAAAATGGCTACATGGATGAATATTAGTGGAAATCTTTGTCTTGAGAGGCAAAGTTGGATGATCAAAATGCCTATGATTATAGTTAGAATGGAATCTTTTTACATTATTTGTGAGGGTGGGAAAGATGAAGCTGTGCTATGCTTGGATTGTACAACCAAGCTTTGCATACATTGTACAAGCCAAGGGAGAATATAAGAATAGTTATGCCCTCTCCCCTGAAAACACATCAGGTATTATTTGCTACAATATTTTTAAAAATGGGCAATCGGAAAAAAATGATTCATGAAGTTATTTTTCTTATCTCATTAAATCTTCAATCTACTTTGTGTGAGTATTTTCTGCTTCTTTGGGAAAATGAGAATGCTAACAGGCAATTTTCCTAGCATTCATTTTACTTTCTTTCATTGTATTATGTTCTTCCACCAGTGTATGCATCATGGCTTTTTAGCCAGATTAAATATGACGCTTGCCCTATCCTCCCCAGTTCACAAAATTTGAAATCTTAATATTTTAGAAGTAGAAGCTAGATTACTTCATTGTGTTCTATGATGCTCAGCCCTCAAGGACTATTCCTCAAGGTCTCCAAGTGCTGATATGAAGTGGATATGTGTGGAATGTGATAGCAACCTTTTCAAAACACAAAAGGTTAATTCTGACCATAACAGCTGAGCTAAAGCATTTTCAGACTGCTATTCACAATATTATGCCTGTGCACGTTTGTAAATCCACTGAGTTTACTGAGATTTATACAGTATAGCTTATACAGTAAATTTGCATAGAGTTGCAAAATGATACTGCAATTACAGATATGTGGGAGAAAATCGTATAGAATTTATTAATATTTACTTCCTAATACCTCTAACTTATAAATCCTTTGACTATTCCTCATGACCCACAAAACTTTATATATATAAATCTCTGTCTGTCTTTGTGCACACACACATACACACACACACACACACATATAGCAATAGCATTTAAGCTTATATATCGCCCCATAGTGCTTTACTCTCTGGGCAGTTTACAATGTCAGCATTATTTGCATATTGCCCCCAACAATTTGAGTCCTAATTTTACCGACCTCGGAATGATGAATAGCTGAGTCAATCTTGAGCCCCGTCAGGATCAAACTCCAGGCTGTGGGCAGAGTTTGTCAGCAATACTGCACTTTAACCACTGTGCCACCAGGGTTCTATAGATACATAAATTATCTGGACAGTATACATTTAAAAACATATAAAATATAATATTTCAGTAAAAGGAGGCAGTTAAAACAAGGATAGAATAATCAAAGTTAAAAATTTGGGGGGGGAGGCCTTCAAGACACTCACCAACCCCATGCTTCAGCAATCACACAGAGAAGACTTAAGCAGAATACGTTACTCTCAGCTTTCCCTTGTCCTGGCAGCATAACAACCTGCTATCAGATTTTATTTTCTGCCCTGCACTTTCCCATCCGGGCAACATCTACATTACTTTTGGATACTGTACTGTATGGAGTTGCCAGCACAAACCCTCCCTTGTGTTCACCCCATGGCCATTTTTAGAAAGTTTGCATCTAATGATAGGAACAAGCCCACATAAGTCCTGAACCCCAGTGTTTTTTGTGTCAGGCATTATGTGGGTTCTGTTCTAGATGATGTGAAGCACTGGTTTTGTGGTTCCTCTCCAGGTGAAACCAGTGTACCCAGAGTCACTTTACAGGAAGATGGGGGGGTGTATAAATTTAATACATACATACCAGCAAAGCAAATGATAGCTCTGGATTTTTTCTCTTCCTCACTGATTGAGCTATAAAAGACTGGATTTTCTTCTATTTTTTTTAAACTACGTGAAATTGACAGGTTCTCTGCTGGTTTTTCTTTTTAGCCCAGTGGTATTAAAAAAAAGATGGAAAACTGGTCCACCAGAGGATATACTGAGCATGTGGAAAACTCTTATAAAAAAGTTTCATTGATGTATATGTCCTCAAAGACTCACTTATGAAAAGGAAAGTGAGAGATGCTTGTTTTCCAAACCTGGATGGGAAGAATAAAGATAGGGTATCCACCAATTGGGTGCTGTGATACCCTGCATCTAGATAGAACACCTGATGAACATTACCAAACTGAAGAATGGACTGACACTGAGACAGAAATTCCTTTTTTATAGTAATTTTATTAAAGATTATTTTTACAACCGTAAAATTACTACATACTAAAAAAGATAGAAGAATAAAAAAGTAGAATAAAATATTAGTCGTATAAATGTATCAGAAATATATAAATCTTGTTTACACTGCTTTCTGTATCATTTCTGAGGATATATAACCCATAATACTCAGCCTTCTTTCACATGCTTTTGACCAGGGACCCAATGATCCCTGTAATTGTGCATGCTAATAAAAGCTATTTCGCTGCATCTATCTCTGTACACTTTGGCCCTTATTTAAATAGCATTTTCTCTTTTCCTGGGTTTTTTTTTTTTTATATTGTCAAACAAATGCTGATTTTTCCACATTTTGTTCAGGAGGTAATGAGGGGTGATGGATTGTGCACTGATTCCGTTATGTAGTTTGAGTCTTGCATTAAATTGATAATAGATAGTGTAGCGGGGCTGTCTGAAAGTGTCTGCAGAAGCCTGGCTGGGGAGAGAGAGATTGGGACAGCTGCTGCTGGTTTTGGGTGCGGCAGGCGTGGACGAGGAAAAAAGATATAAAAGGAAGGAAGGAAAGGTGTGGGGGGTTGGTGGTTGCAGTTCGTCAGGTGAAGACAAAGAGGGTTGGAGGTTTTAAGCTGATCCCTTCTGGTGAAGGAGGGGGAAAAGGAGAGAGTGAGAGAGAGTGAGGGGGTGGAATTTTATTGCTTTCTTTCGCAAGGGAGATATCCCAAGCGGAGGCAAGAGAGAGTGTGTGGAGAAAGAAAGTTGCTGGGGCTGTTAACCTCAGATTTTAATAATAAAGGATAAGGGGGGAGGGGTTTGACACTGGCCTGTCGGAGACTGCAAGAGGCCACAGGAGAGGAGGAGAGGCTGCTTGTTGCTGTGAAGACTGAAGGCCATCTGAATTGTGACTATTGCTGCTTGTGCCAGTTTTAGACATTGTGGGGAGTTGCCCTGAGGGGGGCGAGCCGTTACTGCAGCAAGCTGACTGCTTTTGTTCGTGTTTTACTACTGCCTGGAGCCAGGGGTTTTCCCCTCCCCACTTGTTTCCAAAAAGGTCGCTGAGGAATCATTGACTGTTGCTGCTATGACAGCCTGGGGCTGCTAGACACCATCACAGCATTGACTATTGGGGCTAGAGGCTGGTCATCTTTGTTCCTGGAAGCCCCTCCCTGAAGACAAGAGCCTGCCATCTCCTCACTTTGTGTGAGCCTCTGTTGGAAGAGACACTTTATTAACACCTAGAGAGCACCGCTGCAGAGCTTGACTAAGGGGAACGGGGCTGGGGTGGGCCCTGGGCTTTAGCGGCCTCTCAGGGGGTAACGCTACAATAGCTTGATGTTTTTTTTTTCTTTATCCTTTTCTCATGTCTTGATTGGCACTTTTTCTTGCATAGCATTGCTTACCCCAAAAGGGAATACTGTGGTGATATGTATGTATGCATCTGATAGGATATGATCAACTTAAGGAAAAAATAATTAAATAATAAGTGTGCCTTCTCTTGATTACATCTGTCATGTGGAATAGAAGTGTTCTTGAGCTCTACAGGGCCCTGACCTTATTATGCTTTCACAAAATTAAAAATCTGGCACTTTTAATAGACTTTGGGGATTAGGTGCAAGTGATCTACTCCCCGATAGTGTATTTTGGTCTTTGGTTATGATCAGATGAGTTTCTTCCCCACAATATACTGCATTTATTATTGCTGTATGGTTGTTGTCCTTATTATTTATAAGCTGTTATTTTAACATCAATGTGTAATCCGTCTAGAATTATTTCAGTAATTGAGAAAGCCTACAAGTTTGATTAAACAAACAAATAAAAACTCAACTTTAACATCAGTACATCTAAGGACAACTAAAGATGATTTCATTCACAGATTGGGTACAAGACAAAGGCAACATCATGAGGACACAGGAGGGAAAAAATGTTGCCAGAACACGATTGTACTATGTTAGGCATAAGTGGGAAAGTTCCTAGTTAACATAGGTTTTCCAAGCAGTATAAGTCAATTCATTTTGTTTGATTTTTAAAATTTGACTTTTGTCATTGCTGGAATAGATGATTTATTTAGCCTTCCCCAACTTGTCACTTTCTAGATGCATTGGATCCCTTCCTTATACTTATGCCAAAAGAATTTGGTTACTCTTTTAGGTGCTTCAAAAATCTTCAGTTATTTTGTAGAATGGTTATTACAGTTCACCTAATCAAATTTCTATTTGCAAGACAATTTCAAGTCCTTCAGGGCTAATGCATCAGGAGGTAAGATTCTTATTGTGAGTTTGGCAGCAATATAAAGCATCCAAACAGAGATATCTGTCTGCCTGTCTGTGTACATAAATACCTACCTACCTATCTACCTATCTAGCTATGGCATAGGACCTGATTACTTCAGTGGACTAACTTTCTTGCATAATATATGCTTGGTTGATTTGATGTGGCAAGTTTGGAGCTTTGGGTACCTTCAGTTAAAGAATGCTGTCTGTTTGAACCCTGGAAGCACATCTCCACTGGAATGAGGTCCCCATGAGATTTGAATGGCTCTCATCCTACTGGTGTTTCCAAAAGGCTTTAAGACTTGGCTCTTCTTCCAAGCCTTTGGCAAGGGTGAGTGTAGCCCCTTAGATTCTTGTTTCCATTCCAGATCTGTCATCTTAACTTTTATTTCTTATTTTTTCTCCTTTGATTATATTTTTTATTTTATTTTTTTACTTATGAGTGGGCAGAGTAGTTGGGAATCAGTCATCATACAAATTTAATAATCCAGAATGCTGTTATGATGCCCTTGAGTAATGAACAATATTTGTTTCCTAAGACTTCAGAGCCTAAGACTCAGCAGAGTCAAATGTCACATAATCAATAGGATGAACACATCTCAAAAATCTCGAGCAGATTAGGCAATCGAATATGCCCATCATCATGTCAGTTATCTTTTTTCCAAGATGTGGCATTTTCTAGTGTTTAAAATGTGAGCCGAGGAAGCATTTCCAGGCCAGAATTGCTGCTTCTAGCATCAGAAAAGAGATATTTTCTACAAGTAGAAAGTTTCAAAGATGGGGCTCTGAAACTCCATGTCTATGTCAAATGAATACAGTAAAGCAAATTTCCAATCTAGATTATGTCAATATTATTTCTTTGGGGATATAGTCTATATTGAAAGCTTGCTTTATTCAAGTTTATTTCAAAAAATTAGTTTAAGAGCTAAACAGACATTTGAAGTTCAGCTGGAAAATAACATACAGTATACAGTACAGGTAGTCCTCAACTTACAACCACAATTGAATCCAAAATTTCTGTTGTTAAGTGAGACATTTGTTAAGTGAGTTTTGCCCCATTTTACGATCTTTCCTGCCACAGATGTGGCAGCTGATAAGTTAGTAACCCAGTTGTTAAATGAACCTGTCTTCCCCATTGACTTTGCTTGTCAGAAGGTTGCAAAAGGTGATCACAGGACCTTGGGACAAAGCAACGGTCATAAGTATGAACCAGTTGCCAAGCATCTGAATTTTGATCACATGATCATGGGGATGCTAAAAAGGTTGTAACTGTGGAAAACAGTCATGTCATATTTTTCAGTGCCGTTTTAACTTTGAACGGTCACTAAACGAACTCTTGTAAGTCGAGGACTACCTGTATATGCAGGAAGCAGCTTAATATGATTTAATGCAAATTCGTTGCTATAAATGATAACAGATCCTCATGAAAAAATAAATTAAAATTAAAGTCTTAAGTCAGAATGCAGTCAAAACACCTAAAATAAAATTCTAAAGTAAAAACAAAATATACTGTAATGCCAATATAATATATTTATCGATATCAATATTTACACATCCGAACCCTCACTTCAGATATTTTGCTCAAATTAATACTATGGAATTACAGTCACACAGCAAATTCTTGTTGCTAAGAGATTGGATTTGGCAACTAAAAGTGTGACCTTAGAATTTCTGTCTCCCAAAACAACCAGGTGTCATATATGTCAATGATCTGGAATGTAAATCTAAACCAAGATCAGGGTAGAATTGACAGTGGAGTAGAAAGCGCTCCACTGACTCATTTTTCCCAAGTTTTAATGGGCATTCTCTAGATCCCAATTGAATGAGGTTTTAGAATGCAGGTTTCATAATACTTTAGACTCCCAGGAGTTCTGTCCATTTGATTAATTGTTTTATCCCCACCCAGACCTCAGGTTAATTCAGAAACCAAATTAAGTATATTATGAAATCACAGTCTCTGAGTGTTTTCTTCCCTGTGAATTCCACTTATGATAAAAGAACTGCCGAGGGAGCAAACTAGCATCTGTTTAATGAACCACAGAAGTTAAGTTAAATGAAACTTTTTATGGGTTGATAGAAATTAAAGAGTTCAGGCAGCTATATTAAAATGTTACCCAGCAGTCCTTGAAGTGGCAGAAAAGTATGCTGGTATAAACTCTGCTGCTCCCCACTCTGTCTAGGTTTTGATCTGATCCAGTTAAGCATTATGTAGGGAAAGGGCCCCCACCCTTCGTGATTTGCTGCTGCCTTTGCTATAACTCTGTCTTGTTGCTGTAAAATTGGCCCTTTGCCATTTTGCATTACATCCTGACCCTGTTCACATTTGAATGTCCTACTGATTTCAGGGAAATGTGTTCACATTTAAGCTTGCATTGAACTGCAGTGTTTAGATTTAGATCTTTCAGTTTATGAAAAGCTTGATAAAAATTGGCTTAGTAAAATCCAAGAAATGCCAATTCCAACCAATTCTTATTTTGAATTTCTTGTACTTTCACCTCAGGTTTGGAATGTAAGGGATGACAAACTACATTTCCCAGCAATCCTACTAAAGCATGGCCAATGATGAGGAATCCATCACTTTATGGAGGGCTTTGTACATCCCACTTAGTTCCAATTTAGTCCCACTAAGGGCTTTTCCACACGGGCAATATTAAAGTGCTCTCATCTGCTTTGGGAACCAGCAGAAACTATGTGGCATGCACAGTATACTGATCCATATTCTGCCTCAACAATGAAGCAGAATACAGGTCTGATATGCTCCAGAAGAGAAAGACAGAAATAGAGTGAGGAATGCCTTCAGTTACTGGCATCAGAAGCCCCCCCCCCAAAGATTGGATTCCCTACATGCATGGGAGCAGCAGCTAGTTAGTGGCTTACCTTTCCTGCTTCCCTCAATCAACAGGAAGCTTCAGTCACTCTTCCACCACTACTCCATGGGGCTATTGAACATTTAATACCAAGGCAGCAGCTATCAAAAAGACCCAATTAGCCTTGTCTCCCCTTTCTCCTGCCCCCTCCCATACACGAGGAGAGAACCTGGGTAAGAACAACTCAATTGCTGCCGATTCTCCTATCTCATCAGGTGATTTTTGTTCAGTATCAGACAACAGAATATTTTTTCCCTGCTTTCTTCCTTCCTTTAAAGCTGCCCTCCTCCCACCCTCAGCAGGTGAGACAATGCGGTGCTTAACTCACAAGTACTGGGCATTTCTGATTTCTTTGCAAACACTCACCATCCATAGATTATGCACAACAATTGGAGATGTCAAAACTCCACCCATATAGACTTGCTGATCAGCCCTCCCTTCCCCTGACAAAAATATCTTTATGAGATTAAAAAAAAAACCTGCCCACTGAAGAATGGTTCTTTCCCCTCCTACTCCCAACCTGGGGATCTGCTGCCAGATCTGTCAGAGTTGGCCAGAGAAGTGAGGAGGTGGATTTTGGGCACACTGGGAGAGAGCCCTGACTTCCTCACTACCAAGAGGTGAATGTCAAGAGACCAGGAGCAGGGGAAAGCATATCCACTGCAATGCAAGTGATCAAAAAAAGCAGGGCAAACACCTGTCCCCTAACCTATTGCAATATTGGGCACCGCAGATGGACCACACTGCATGGCTTGTGCCCAAAGAATCTAGAGGACACCACTTTAAAGCTAGAGAAAGAAAAGATCAGGAAGCACAAACAGGGGTGATTTGAAGACGACGTCATCCATTCATGTCCTCCAAATAGTGCTGCTGAGGCATCTACAAACTGCAGTTAGCAGTTCATGTGGAACAGCCCAAGATTAACATTTAATCCTTCAGACATGTGTGGCTCAATATCCACTACTGATGCAGTCAGGAATCTTTGCTGTCATGATAATATATTGAGTCCTTCAGGAAGCTCTGGTAACCTTTTTTAGGGTTTGAAAAGAATTAATGCTTACTCCTATATCCTTATTTTGATTGTGAAAACGTTGCACATCATTGCCATTTTACAAAGCAGGATTTGTTCTCCAAGGGTTGCAGGCTGACAATAGAATTCTAATTGAAATGGTATGTGGTTTGCTTTTAGCACAGCAGATATTGAGTCAACTTTGAATGTAGAAGACAGGGGAAAAGAGAAGGGGAGAGGAAGACAAAGCTTCTACAAGCAGTTGTAGAGAACACTGGCTATGTTCAGATTTATGAGAATAGCTATCCTTTAGAGCCAAATGCAGGGGAGGTTTTGTCCAGATCAGCTACTGCAGGAACCATGGCTAATGTTTTATTTTTTAATTTATCTTTGCACACAGTATGTCTTTTATAACTTCTCCAGCTTGTCTGGTGGAGGTTGGAAATATTTGAGTATTAATGTGAATGCAACATCTTTCCTTTGCTTACACTCCCCAAACTGTTAAATCAACTAGGAAAAATGTAGCAAAAATGTAGCATGTGGCAGAATACCTAGCCTGGATTATTGACAAGTGATAAAAATTAACTAAAGATGACTAGCAATCATCCAAAATTCCCATCCAAGGAATTACCTCCTAAATGTTGGGAGCCCAAATCATCCAGGTTTCCTTATTTCAAAAATGGAATGAAAAACTTGTTAGCATCCATGGGCATTTCTTCCCTAGCTGTGCAGAAATGATTGTGCCTTTACAACAGCCTTTCCCCATTGGACATCTTCCAAATCTGTTGGATTATAACTTTCAGACGGTGTGGGTAAAGACAAGTGCTCCTGGAGGCATCTGGCTGAGGAAGTGTGCCTTGGGTATCAAGGACAGTTTGCTGCCTTGGACAATAACTTCTGGGTATTATCTAAAGATGCAGGAGGGATGGGGTCAAAAAGAAAAGATGAGCTTCTAGGTTTGTTAGCATATCCAGCTAGCTTCTCCCAACTATAAAACATTTCTTTTTATTTGGAATTCAAGAAAGAAAAGAATCTGCAGAATCAGTTTTGCTGGGCCAAGAACACCCTGTTAGCTTAGGAACTGGTTTTCACCCTGTTTGTTACTGTTCTCATCACTTACTGATTCGTAGCTGAGTTCACACCAAGAACATGACCTGACTCTGGACCTCTTCTGTAAGTCTGCAATAACTCTTACAGGTCTGTTGGCCGAAAGCAACTTGTGATAAGCAGCAGAAAAGTAATTTTGTATTAGAGTTCCAAAGCCCTACAGCTGCCATTTGCTAAACCTCTCAGAATTAGTACAGCTGCATATGTACAATTAAAAAGAGAGGGCACAGAAGCAAGAAAGAACACAAATCCTAGCACTCTTTTTCAACTTTGCATCTCCATATGTCTGCAGAATAGTGCCAGAGTTATGAACCAGTGACAGTTTAACAGCATCAGATAAGCCCTTCCCAGGGAGGAGTGGGGAGTAAACAGCATAGTTGTGAGGCTGGTCATCTACATAATTGCCTGGGGATATCTGGTAGTACCCAACTGGTCCTGGAAACTACATTTTTTTTCCAGTGCAGGTAGTCCTTGACTTACGGCCACAGTTGAATCCAACATTTCCATTGATAAGCAGAGCAGTTATTAAGTGAGTCAAGCCCCATTTTACACCTTTTTGCCACAGTTATTAGGTGAATCACTGCAGTTGTTAACTGAATCACGTGGTCATTAAGTGAATCTGGCTTCCCTCATTGACTTTGCTTGTCAGAAACCAGTTGGGAAGGCTGCAAATGGTGATCACAGGACCCTGGGACAGTGCAACTATCAGAAGTTCATTCCAATTGCCAAGGGCTTGAAATTTGATCACTGGACCATGGCGATGTTGCAATGGTCTTAAGTGTGAAAATCATTCATAAGTCACTTTCTCAGTGCCGCTGTAACTTTGAATGGTCACTAAAACAAATGGTTGTAGGTTGAGTACTGCTTGCACCCTGAAGCCCCAAGAATCGGGCTCCAAGAAAGAAAATTTCTCAGGTTAAGGACAATGCCCATTTTCTGTGGGAAATAACAATGTAGAGAATGCAGAGATTCCAAGGCAGGTGTTTCTCAACCTTAGCAACTTGAAGATGCATGGACTTCAACTCCCAGAATCCCAATTAGCGCATTTGATTCTACCATTTCCATATACTGCCTTGTTATTTTATTTATTTATTAAACAAATTTATTGGCTGCCCAACTCACACATGGTGACTCTGGGAGACCTTAATGTCATCACTATCAGTTTTTGAGTGTCTCATTAACTCCACCCAGTCACAGCTGCCCAGTCTTTCCCTGCCACTTGGCTAGTCAGTCTTCTTTCATAAATTCATAAATAAATAAGCCTTCATTTATTCTGCATAATATACAATCAAACCACCTCAACATATTTCTTTCACGCTAGTTACTTTGCACTACTTCCCCAAAATGTTTCTGCCTCTACAGTGATGTTCATTTGCAGGAAAAACTGGCATTAGTTACTAGTTATGTTTGCATTCAATCAAGATTCATTCAGAACCTGAACCTTTTAGATCCCATCTCTTCTCTTGCTACTCATACGTCTTAAGGAACCCCTTTCCATTGATTCAAAGTGTTTCCCCCTGAGATACTCAACTCTTGCTTCCAATACAATAAAGCAGGCAAAAGCCACTTTCACTGCTTATGGCAAACAAATATACCTATCTTTCTATCAGTATTTCCATTTATTAAAATCACTTCATCCTATCAAAGTATGCAAATTCATCTAGCTGTGTTTTTTTAATCACTTAGTTGTAACGTTTAATTATTCACAATCAACCAGCTTGATCTTTCATACATTACACTTCAGATCCATATTCCTCAATGCTAGCCTTTGTTCCAGGACATTCCGGTTCACACCCAACAAAGTGACATCACCCTGCATAAGAAAGTGCCCGCGCATTCCCAACAAACAAATATTGCCACAAGGATTCATATATGCTGCACAAAGTGCTCTTTTCTGTAACTTTTCACCACAACAATCTTTTGAGGTAGGTCAGGCTGAGGAAGAGAGAAGAGAGAAGAGAAAGAGCAGGTGAAAGAAGGAATTGCTCGCCCAAAGTCAACCTCTCCTAGCCAAATGAAGAGTGAAATCTGATCTTCCCTAGCACTAGACTAGGCTAACACTAAACTGGCCATCACTCCCAAGTGCCTCTCAGTTGTAAAATGGAAGGAAATACGGATGGACAAAGTTACTCCCTGTTTCCTCCATTCTTTTCTTCCATGCAGTAATATGGTATTTGGGCAACTCTCGATATTTAAATAGTTTTAGATTTTATCATGATAATTAAGGGATACCTCCTCTGGCCTGTCTCTGAGACTGCATGCTGGGAACAGGCAAGGTGTGTGGCGGGGGGCAGTTCTTCTTCCTCTTTGTGAATTTCCCCGGAGGTCCTGTGTTGGACCCCAAATGCAAACGCAGAACGGAGGTCGTCCTAAGATCCTTACGATAAAACAACCAATCGAGCCCTTTGCTCTCCACATACAGGGTGTGCAAAGGGAATCCTCGGGGTCGAGTATTTTAATGGGTGGACGGATCGATAGCGAACGAGGTTCGGTTTAGGAGCTTGGGCTGAAATGCCCGTCTGCTTGCCTACCTTTCCCAATGCAGCAATCGGCTATGGGGGCAGCCCGAGGACGGAAGCTGAGACACACACACACCACCCGATCTACCTTCCGTCCCTCCCAGGATCCCGTAAGCCCCGCTTGGCGCTCCTTTGGGTGGGGGGGACTCAGCAGTGAAGCAGTTAAGGCACGCCAGCCGTGGCTCCAGCCCCCGGGGCCAGAGCCAGCGTGGCGGAGGGATGCTCCTCCGTTATCCTGGCTTCCCCAGGCAAAAGTCACGTTGCTTGGGGCAGGAGAGGCGTCGTGAAGCGACCTCGGGTTTAGCATCCTCTTTCTCCTCCCGCTAAAAGCGGCGGAAGGATGGGGAGAGCCCTGCCTGGAACAAGGGACCAGTCCGGGCAGCGTGTAGAGAGCGCCGAGCGGGACTTTCCAGCGACAGCTCCTGAATAATTGAGAGCCAGCGGTCACTTTGCTGCTTCCCAGGCAGCCCAATTGGCACAGCAGCTCTGGTTTAACAGCTCCTGATCTGGACCGGGATGGGAGGAGGTCGCTTTCCCGCTGAAGAGCTGCACGGAGGCTCAGCAGGCAAAGAGAAGAGGAGGGTGACACAGCTCTGAAGGCAGCCCGGCTGGATCCCTATATCTGCTCCAAACGTTGTGCCCATTGCCTTTCATTGCCACTTTGTAGCAACAACAGCGGAGTGCACTCCCGGCCACCAGCCCACCATGGCTTTGATCGTGCGTTTGAAGAGGGTCACCAACCTGAGAGGCAAAGCGGACAGGATAGCCAAGGTGGCTTTCAGAGGTACATGCCCCCAGTTGTGTAGCCTGCAGCAGAGGTGCTCTTTTTGATGCTGCAAGATAGGTGCCTGTTTGTGTGCCGGTCTGCATGTCCCAGGGAAGGGAAAGTTCTCTGCAGAGGAGCCTCAGCCCTGCAGAACAAGGGCATGACTCTGGGGAAGGATGCGCTCACTCTCCTAGTGTTTGGGCGGCTTCATTCTGGAAAAGAATAGCTCATGCACCTATTTTGCCTGGACTAGTGCTACTTGGAGTTGTGGCTGTTGTTGTTTAACTGGCAGGTTCTGGAGTCAGCAAGCCCTGGTGATGCAGCTCCTTCAGTTTTGGAGCCACATTATGTCTGAAGAACCCTCAGAGGTTCCAAACCAAAGTTTTTCCATCCGGTTAAGATCTGAGGACTGAGTTAGTATGTTATTGTTGACTATGGTTTGTTTTCTTATTCAAAGAATGATTGTGCTTGCAATTACACAAGTAGACATTTTTGAGCTTTTGAATGAGGACAGACAGGAAGAAGAAGAAGAGTGCCAATAAGAACTTCAGGGTCGTTTTAAATGTCACGTTTTTTTGAAAACGTGTAACATGTGGCACACTCCTGCATCTCTGCAATGCTTCAGACATGGCAAGGTTTTTACAATGGTGTAAACAGCAAGTGAATTGTGATAGGGGTTACAAGCAAGTTGCCTCCTAAACAGCAGTTTGTCAGATCCTGACACAAGAATTGGCAGAAACACTTCCCCATTTTGAGCAGAGCGCTTTCTCAGCTTTTGCTGGAGATGCCAGGGTTGAACCTGGAACCGCTGGCATACAAAGTATTGCTTTGAGTGTATGCACACAGCTTTGAAAGATACACATTGCCACTGTTCTCTACTGAGTGCTCACTATATATAATAATCCACATTGTTTTTATACAGCACTGCAGAAAGTTAGTGCTTGCACTAATGCTGATTTGCAAAATGTAAACCTTTTGATCTTCATATTGTCTAGGGGAGTGGAGTTAGAGCTGAAATTGGAAAGAATGACTTGACTAAAGTTATGGTATACTTATTTTCCACTAATCACTTATAGCATTATCTAATCATCATTGAGACAATATAACACCTGCCCTCACCCCTGTTACATTGGCAGAATAAGGGTTGAATTATACTGAAGGACAGTATAAATGATTACTGGAGAAATGGGCTTTGTAGTTGATATAAAATCTGTTCTGACTTTTTTCAATTTATATGTTCTATTAGAATCACAGCTATTGCATGACACCTCCATAGAGTGTGCATTTAGTATACATGACAATATATGAACAAAGAATGTCATAAGTATTATTTCTGAGATACTATATCAAATAATATTGTTCTTCTCACATGGAAAACATCCTGGACTTAAAAGTGAAATGGTTTGCATTTTCAGGTGTTTGTTTTCTGAAATTCAGAACCAGCCGTAAGAGAAAATAATGCATGGACCTCATCAACTAAAAAGAAAAATCAACTTGATTTTCTGATGATGCCCAAACGAGTTAAAGAAATCCAACCCGCATTTCTTGATAGTTGTCTAACTTCTACACCAACTTATCCTTGTGTCCAAGAATATAAATATATTTATCTGTAAACTATCTCAGGTCAGGTCAGCCAGCAGACAAGAATAAGTGGAAAGCCTAGCAAAATTTCCAAACAGAGGTAAGCATGCATCTTAGAATAGAAATATTATGCCGGAAACACAATCTGGAGACTTTCTGATAAATTGAATTAGACATATTGGATTAGATCCTGAGTGTATTCAACTGGAATACTCCTACTTAAATTATCTCCTTAGACCCCACATCAGTTCCAATCAACACATCTGCTGCCACAATTCATTATAAGGACCACCCTTTGTCCCCTTCCCAGCTTTGAGCTGAAATAAAACTTGGCGGAAAAAAGAAAAAGAAAGAAAACAGTTGATGAGGAAAAAAGAAAAAGAATGCAACCATATGGGTTTAAGGAGTATTTCTTTACACATATTTTAATCTTAACTGTTAAAAAATGGTGGCTTTTTATTACACTTTTTAAAAAGGATTTTGAAATAGATGGTTGGTGTGATAGGAATGTTTTTATATCTCCTATTTCAAAAACATTGTGCATGCATTGTGTGTATATGTGAGTGGTTCTTAAATGCCCATTATCGATTCTGGACACAGGCTTCAAGGATATTTTTCTTTAGTAAAAGACAAAAGCAGCTGCAACTTACACAGCCCCCTACATCTAAGGTCAAGGATAACTTGCAAACAAGATCTGTAATGTACAATGGCACACTTGTTACATATGAGGATAGGGTGAAGTTCCAGTCCTAATAGAACTTTTTACAATATTGATGCTGATTCAAAATAATTTTTTCCCAGTTCTTTTTTTTTTAATGCATCTTGAATTTTGGAACCTAGTCTCCCCATTTAGTCTATTCGTGACAGATTTTATTCCAGTGCAATCTAAAGTTCTCCCTCAAATGGTTCTTGCACACGACTTAGTACCATGAGATTTAGTGGAATACTCCTCATCCTTGGAAATGGTTTGAGGCATATTGCCCCATTCAGAAAATGCAGCTGCTCCCTGAGGTTGATAGATGATAAAATAATCTTGTGGCATGAAATCCCATCTTTTGCCTTGAAATACTGTCCTCTGCTTCTCTGTTATTAAAGATGAGGGAGGGACATTCTGGATATGTGCAGAGGTACTCCTGTTTTTATGATCACATTTGCCAGGGCAAATGGTACAAAAAGGGTTCAGGGCTAGATCAAGAAAATCCTACAGCAATCTATCCTGAATAGACAGTTTGATCTGGAGTGTTGTGCTGGGGAGAAAAGGAAAAGCTACTTGTCTTGTCCATGTGATATAATACCATCTGATGAAATAAGTAAGAAACTAGCAAAGATTTTCCAAGTTTTGGGACCAATCAACCTACCGTGGAAGATTCTGCCAATGGTAACAGAAGTAAGTAACCGCTGTAGGAAATTAAAAGCCACCAAACCAAGTCTTGCCCATGAAATGTGCTGTCTCAGGCAAAGAACCAATAACCAAAGTCATTATCACCTAGGGCTATCCCAAATGCAATGGGGAATGCCCCCGTACAGGAAGTATCCCTGGAACTATTTTTGATGTTATACAGTAACAATGACAGGATTTTATTTATTTATTATTTATGTTTAATTTTTTGTGGAGTTCTTGGTGCTCTCTGAGTTTGGCTGTTTGCTTGCAGATGTTTCATTATCCAACTAGATTACATCATCAGTTCAAGAGAGTGGGGGATTTGTTCTGGTTTCAGTACAGTTGCTTGCCCTGCCAGTGTTGGTGGGGGTGTGGTTTTCTCCTTGATAGTGCCTTGGTTGAAGTATTGTTTTCTGCTTGATTGTTTGTCTGGTGTTAAATCCCTGTTTATCTGAATATTGGCTGCTGGAGAGGATGTGTTCTGGAGAGCATGTGTTTTGTTTATTTTCTGAATGCATATATGTAATATTAAGCTGCAAACTTAAAAGTTTTACAGAAGAGTGGCATCAATATTTACACATAATAAACAATATATTAGTTTAGCATTTAAAATGTGCATGTATGGGCCCTACTGGATCCTTTCCTTCAAGTGCCCTAAGTCAGGAGTCCCCAACCCCCGGTCCGTGGACCGGTACCGGGCCACAGCATGCCAACAACCGGGCTGCACAAACAAGCAAAGCCCCATCCGCAGGATGCAGGCAGCACACAAAACCACACCCCCTCCGGTCTGTGAAAAAACCTCTTGCCATGTAACCGGTCCCTGGTGCCCAAAAGATTGGGGACCTCTGCCCTAAGTCACTACAGTTATTAGTCTAGGCATTTATTTCCTTTCCAGATTCAACTCCAGACAACTTGTTGGAGCAAGAAACAGCAGGGGTCCAAGACTCAAAATGTGTTCATTACTTTCTCTTATTTACTATTGAAGTCCCTCAGTCTGATGCTTTAAATCAGTCTTTGTGGGGAGCTTAACAAATTCACATGACTTACCTAGATTGGTGGCAGTACTTAGCTAGCCTTGGCTGATTTCAGAAAGTTAAGCCAGGCCAGATCTGGTTAGTCCTTGGACAGGAGACCACCCAAAAAATACCAGGGTGGAGGCTAGATTGAAAACTTTAAAAACACATCCTGGAAGTAGACAGTAATAAACCATGTCTAAATTGTTGCCAAGAAAAGTACATAGATATGTCCAAGACATCACCAGGAATAGAACCCGGCTTGACACTGGATCTTACTTTTACCCCTTTCAGGGTTAAGTTATGCTTAACTGCCACAATAACTTTTTAATTTCTGCAGTGCCAAATAATAATACAAAAAAATTATGGAGATTAATCTGCTGGACATAGTTGAATGTGTATATTTGCCAGTCTCATCAAGTTTGCAGATTACTAGAAACTGGTGGCAGTCATATTGCAAAATCATTTTAACTAATTTTTCCTTTAGGAGATTTTTCACTAAAATTACTTTCCATAGGCCTGTATTTCTTGTACAGAGGAAAATTCATCAGGAAAAATGTTTGAGCAAGGACACATAAACAATAATGATTCCATTGTGGTCTTTTTGTTGTCATTTTTGTAAAAGAACAACAGTAAATCTTGGAAGAAAGATATAGGCTTTTGAGCAATATGTCTATCTTGGCACCAAAAAAAGACATGCTATGCAAAAGAAAAGATTAGATGTTAGAGATGGGGATTTTTTTTAGAGGATGATGATGATGATGATGATGATCAATTGGTTCAGATTCCAAAGCACTAGATGTTAAAATAAGAATTTAAATTATTTTGACTTAAAAGTACCATGCAACTTGTTGGATCTGGAATTTTTTCTCCTGCAAAAGGCTAAATGGCTTACTTTCTACAACTGAAAACCTCTGCATATGAAATATGATCAACTTGCTGAAAGAATAGCATACTAGATAAAGATAGATAAATAACCTTTATTGTCATTTTTATATTGTGGGCACAATGGCACACATAAAAAATGAAATTTAGTTGCCCGCTCTCAAAGTGAAACATATACATGACACACACCTAAACATACTATGTACAACATATATATAGACCCACATCCCTACATATACATACCAAATAAATATTAAATACTGTCCATCTTGAATATATAACGCAAGGAGGAAGTTTGAGAGTTCGCAAGGTTAATGCTGTATGGAATGAAACTATGGCTGAATCTGGATGTTCTGCTACGGATACCACGAAGCCTCCTCCCAGAAGGTAACAAGGAAAACAGGTTGTGAAGAGGATGTGTAGTGTCCCAGCTTTTCTCTTGTAATTCATTAAAGTGAATCCAACTCGATGATGGGGAAATTGCTATATGTGATCCAGATGGGAGTTGCCAAAAATCCTTTTCTAAAAGATACAGGTATAAAACAAGATTCGTGATCTGAGAATTAAATTCTGATTTTCTGAAAAGGATTTGACTGCATATAGTTATACTTTATTTTGACTGAGAATTGACCTTGCAAAATAGATTGAAATGTAGGTCTTGTGATAGATCATCACACATAAAGATGTTAGGAAGTCTGAAGGCAACCATCCTTAACCCAGCATAATCCAGAAATATTTAACTTCAAAAAAGTCATTAACATGGCTATAAAGTCTAGTTCCATTTTTATACATTATGCTATAGCATTGTTACACATGTAATGAAGTGGCAGACAGCTGCAACCATTTTGAACTTTGGTTTTGGAGAAATTTTTTTGGAATACTATAGAGAGCTAAGAAAGCAAATCAATGTATCAAATGAACCCAGTGTTCTCATTTCCTCACAAATGAGCAGACTCAAATTATCCTACTTCAGACACAATATACAAAGTCCTAGCTTTCTGGAGAAGATTCCAATGCTGGAAAAGGTAGAAGGAAAGAGAAGAAGAGAGCAACCAGCAGCAAGATGGATAGACTCCTTTAAAGTGGTAATGAGGGCGCAGTTGGAAGAGCTGAATGGCCAAGTTAGGGGTAGATCATCATGGAAAAAATCTATCTATTGGTTGCTAAAAGTTGACAATGACTTGATGGCACGTAATCAATCAATCTTTGGTTGCCCCTGACATAGAGGCAAGAGACTCAAATCAAAACAATTGAGACAGGCAAAACATGCACATTCCCCCCAATTATTGAAAAAAAGCCTAGGCAGATGCAAAGTCAGGCTTAAACACTATCCTAAAAACAACCAATATCAATGAATATAAGGGGCAAAACTCCTACTGAATGCTCACTTTTATACCCACTAGCTTCAGAACATTGTATTTTTCTTGAATATCTTCAAAAAGCAGCCCTTGGTTGCAAGAATCAACCATTTTTGTTCCCTAAGAATGCTTCAGGCACTCATAAAAAATAAAGATTGCTCCTGGATTTTAGATTGTTCTATAGCTGAACAATTCCCAGTTAGTGCTTCTTTTAGTTAAAAAAAAAAGACCAAACCTTTTTACTTAATTTTTCTTGAAAGAAATGAAACTTGGAGGGGTTGGGAAAGTTGGGAGGTGATTAAAGGCCCCAAGTTGTAGAGCTGGGATGTCTTTCTGGTACAGCTGCTCAAGGCTATTTCTCTGCACCAAAATGTACATTTCTCACAAGCAGCAGTTACAAATCATAAAATCCTGAATTGTAAAATACAAATCATTTAAGAACACCGAGAGAAGAAATACAGTTCCAAACAATGTCTCATATATCAAATCAAGAAAACACCCACTAAAATGTATTTCCTTAAGACTGTCTGTGATATGTCTTGTGAAAGAGGGTGGAGATGGTCTTGGAAAAGGGGGCAGGGACCACTGAAGAGCTGTAGTAGGAGAAGATACTACTCAGTCCTGAGAAATTGGAAAGGATGAGAACGCAATTCAGTTCTGTCTTGAGTTTGCAAAAAGAGCAGATGGGGGAGGGGGGTTCTGCAGGATGAGGGAAATCAAGATTCCTAGAAGGAACTCTAAAATCCATTCCAGAAAGTGGTGACAAGCTTTCTGCATTAGTGCAAAGAAAATTATTTTGAAGTGGCTGAAAAGAATTAGATGCTTTTGGGGGCCAGATGATGAGATCTGGATGTCTGAGGCGTAGAGCTGAAATTGTGCACATCATCACATAACTGCACAACACATGGATACCAAAGTGTTTATACGTAAACTTTAATTTTGTAATTTGTTTAAAATTACAAATTAAAAACACTTTAATCTCATGCTAGATCCCATGTTAGGCTAGGAACACAGAGTTTTTTCAATTTGGCCACCTTATGAGATGTTGGCATCCTTCTTTAATTGATTTATTTTTCTTATGTATTAATTTTTGAAGCCAGCAGCCACCGACTATTAGCATCATAGGCATTGCAATGGCCATGGGAAATTATGTGGCTAATCCCCAATAGACTGTTTTTACAGAGTAGATTTATTCAACAAGCCATTACTAAAACATTCTTTGAAAAATAATTTCACTATTCAGTTTAACTCTTTAATTAAACACAAATAGGTGCTAACCTAAATGATGGATGTCTAGTATTTGACCCACCTCCCCAGTCTCTCTTTCCTAGCACCCCTCCCAATTCACTCCCATAGTAGCAGATAGATAGATAGATAGATAGATAGATAGATAGATAGATAGATAGATAGATAGATAGATAGATAGATAGATAGATAGATAGATAGATAGATAGATGATAGATAGATAGATAGATAGATAGATAGATTAGATAGATAGATAGCTAGATAGATAGATAGATAGCTAGATAGATAGATAGATAGATAGATAGATAGATAGATAGATAGATAGATAGATAGATAGATAGATAGATAGATAACCTTTATTGTCATTTTTTACTGTGGGCACATTGGTATACATTAAAAATGAAATTTTGTTGTTTGCTCTCAAAAGTGTACACATATATAACACACATATAAACATGCTATATACAACATATGTATAAACCTACACACTTACATATAATTAAGATAAATATTAATCACTTTCCATCTTGAATACATAGCAGAAAGAGGAAGCTTGAGAGTTCACAAGGTTAATACTGTATGGAACAAAACTGGGACTGAATCTGGGTGTTCTGCTTCGGCTACCACGAAGCCTCCTCCCAGAAGGTAACAAGGAAAGCAGGTCGTGAAGAGGATGTGTAGTATCCGAGACAATCTTGCAGACCCTGCTCAAGCAGTGCTATATGCTATGTCCAGTGCTTATATGCTACGACCAAACTTTCTAAACTTCTGTACAAATGCTTCATACCTTTGTGCATTCTTTTAACAATACATAGTTCAAAATATTCACTTTGTGCTTCTAGCTGATTTTTCCTATTATAACACTTTCTTTGTTTCTGCCAATGAAAAATGTTGCATGCAGAGTTTCTGAGATCAGTTAAGGGAAAATAATGTGTAAAGGGATTCTCCCCAGGGAGCCATAGTTCCAAATTCTCTCTAGAAGGTTGCCAGTAGCTTCATGCCTCAGACTGCTGCTGTGTAGATTTCTTTTTTATAAGTATTTGTACAGATGTGAGAAGGACATTTGCATATGTTAGAAATATGATTGTGATGATTATATTTTTATCCCACCTTTTTCATAACTCAAGGCAGTTTTCAATGGGGGACAAGTAAAGGAGAAACAGCAATAGACTGAGCCTGAGGGAAAGGTCAAACGTGTCATTAGTCATGAATCCCTTCATGCCCACAAGAGACCTAAATCAAGCCCACCTTGAATTCCTTTGACTCTTATACACTGCCAATTTGCTTTGACCATTAGTAGCTCAGATTCTTACAGAGAGCTTAACATTGCAATAAATCTTTACACTGATTTGAACTGCCTGAATCTCCTGATTTCCTCATCACTTGACACAGAGTTTGCTGCTGTCCTTGAGAAAATCCTCTGTTCATAATGCTTTTCCAGGTCTTTTTGGCTAAACAAATTATTCCAATCAGACAAAAGGGAGATCAAAGATAGGTGATGACCAAAACATGCACTCCTGTTGACACCACACAATGCAGTTTGAATATTGCATACTA